>JARFIW010000399.1:1606565-2931802 GCA_036346225.1 Platerodrilus igneus
CTGCTAAAAGAGTGCTGTGACAACGCCCCTCTTTGAGGTGTCACTAATGAAATGCTGTGATACAGATACAGTAAACTGTAAAATTTGAAATTGTTGACTTACCTGTCTTTCTAACTTAGCCTAGCTAGCTCAACAGAAATGATAAAGTCTTCAAAATGAAATCAAACAGCAATATCACAAAGCATTTATACAGTATGACATATTTTCTCTCATACAGAACTTATAGAACATTTACAACATAGTTTCTTTCAAACATATACTTATTTACTTAAAAATGTTGCTTACAATTTACAGAACTAAAATCTCTTTTCTTGTGGATAGTTTACCTGGTTTTGATTCCCACGCTTGTAAGGTTTGCTTTGGCCAAAACAAATCTTTGACATAATCTATTAATAGGTCAGAGTGTTACAAACTCTTAACACAAACTTTCCTGGTAGAGATTCTTACAAAAACTAAATGATTAGGGCTCATTCTATCTTAAAGTAAATGGCAAAATTTAAATATCAGTCACAAACAATTAATACTTGCAAAGATCCAAGAAGCGCTTTTTTATCTCATTCGTAATTAAATATCTTCTTATTTTAAATTGACGTCCAAATTAGCGTACAAAATTTTCATACCAATTCCATTTCCATTTAGAAACCAATGTGCATCCTCGGTTTTTTATTTAATAAAATTTTATTTTATTCACTGTTACATGTCAAATATTAATTACGATATGCGTACTGCATACCTTAAAACAATAACTTCGAAATCCTTTTTTCAATGTGACATTTTCGCGATTGAATTTATGAATAAATCTTTTTAACAAACGTTCTTATTTATATACAAAATTATCTATTTTCTAGAATATACTCGTGTTTATATGATTCCGTTTCAAATAATACACGCTTATTTGACATAACATTCGGGAATTCCTCATTAGCGTTCAAATTGTCGCATTTTATTACCTCGTTTTCGTGTTTCACTTATTTGTGATGTGGGTTGCTCGTCTTTGTTTAAAACCAAAGTTATTATGGCGTCGCATACTAATCTAGTAATTGCGAAAAGTAATAAATAACTTTTATCTGATTTTTATCAGCTATTTTAATGTTCCGGTGGCTTCCTGGAATAAGTTCAACCAAACTTACTAAGTAAGTTAGGTTAGTATAATCGCTATGTCGTCATCGTCGCCGCCGTCGCCGCCGTCGTCCGTTGCCATATTCCCACAATGATACAATAAATGATGTATATGTACCTTGTTTAGTTTTTACGCTGATTACAAATATGTTATACACTTTTCGATATCTCATTTCGTTTTCAAGATAATCGAATTTATTTGAGAAATGTTTACAGTACAAACTAATATAAACTTTAATAACTATTTTAATTTAAATGAATATATAATTTCCTTTTATAAAATTTCCGTAAGTTTTGTTGTAAGGCGTACATGAGTTTTAGATTTTTTTATTATTAATTAAATGTTTGCGTAGTTCTAAGTAAGACAACTCATCCTTTCTATATTCCTAATATTCTGGAAAATTTTTAATTTAAAATGAGTGAATGTAATCCAACATTCAATTTATATGATTAATTTAAAGCTTTATAATACAAACGAGGTGCTAATCTATAGAAAATATTTGCTTTTACAGTAAAGCGTGTTTTAATACACACTATTATTAAAATTTGGGTTTTAAATACACAAAAGATTTATTTTTATTCACGGAATGTGCATTTTGTTATTACAAACGAATAACTTTTGTATCTGTCTTGAAATGATCGATTTGCATTTGCATTTAATGCGCTTTAAGGTATCTGAAAAATAAATATTTTTACATATACAGCTTACATTATATGCTATGTATTTACAATGCACTTATATCTACAGAGTGATTATATATACACACACAATAAAAGTACGCCAGTATTATACAGGGCGTAACCATTAATTTTCAGAAATTTCTATTTTTTTCGGATTCTCTTGTGACCCCTTATCATGTCAATATGTATATATATATATATATATATATATATATATATATATATATATATATTTGGTAGTTAATTACACAGAGTAAGTTGATAAATACTATCGTATTAAAGTTAATAAGATAAAATAATAAACTTACACTTTTATGCAAAGCTCAAATGATCATTTCAAATCGAGCTACTAATTGAAACATGGAAAATATAAGGTTTTAGACAGGACTTGAACCTGTATCTTAGTCGTTCTAGAACCATGCGTTTATCAATTACGCCATCGAGACCGTTGACGACAATTGAAAAATATACAAATCTAAATCGTGTATACAACCATACATGAATCTAACTTTCAATTACGTTTGGCTGTTTTGTCAATCATATCTGGCATTTTCAAGTTTTTGACTTATGTCAGTTATAGACAGGAACCAACGCTCAAAACTATGGCTATAAGCCAAGTATTAAATATATAAATATTTTAGGTAGTTAATTACACAAGGTAAGTTGATATGATTGACAAAAATACCAAAAGTAATTGAAAGTTAGGTTCATGCTTGTTTGTGTACACGATTTGGATGTCAATTTTCCAATTGTCGTCACGAGTTCCGGTGGCGTAATTGGTAAACGCATGGTCCTAGAAAGACTAAGATACTGGTTCAAGTCCTGTGCAAGACCTTATATTTTCCATCTTTCAATTACTAGCTCGATTTGAAATGATAATTTGAGCTTTACATAAAAGTCTAAGTTATTATTTCATCTTATCACTATAATAACGGTAGTTAATTTGTAATTACAAAATCATTCACATAGTTTCTTAATTGCAATTTCGCTTTACCCTTCATAGTCGATTATGTGATGATTAATTTAGCGATTACGTCGTTATCGCAAGCAATTCTAGATACACGCTTCAATAGTCGAGTTTATTTTATTTGCGTGGCTTGTGTGCTCAACTGTGACCAGATTCCCGGAATCATAGTCCAAAAGTCAGCATCGTTCAAGACGCTCATATTAGTTGTGCCATAATTGAAAATCTATACAATTGTTTGACACCTCTATCTGCAAAGCTAAACTAACTGCTAATTAACGAATAATCTATATTTATTAGTCTTCGGGGCGAATCTGTTCAGGTTCAAAATAATTCTTGCTGTGGGTTCCTTTTTTTCTGCACCTGCGTCTGAATAAACATTCAGTCCACATGGACGGTAACCAAAGGTGCATTTTAAAAATCAATTCAACTCTCCCATGGAAAAAGTAAAATTTGAAATTGTGAGAGTATTAACGTAGAAATTATATTTTATGGAATTTTTATGTCCACACTTCTTTTTAACAATTTTGAACATATTATATAAATATATTTTCTAGGTAGAAAGTATAACAGATTAAACTAATTTATTACATCTGTTGAATAGGTGAAACGCTGAACGTTCATTAAATACTTCAAATTTCTAACTAATATCAGCAGTAGCTTTATTATCGACTTTACTAAAACAGTGATATTTTCAATCAGTGGAAGTTCAATCTATTAAAAGTTATCTCTATGTTAATGAGTTTTGCTTTCTAGGATAATATGGAATAGGTCTTTTTTCGTAAACATTCTCATAAATAGCGTTTCCTCCGTTTAGCTTCCTAACAATGGTTGGTAGGTAGTATATTTGTAATTGACAAATAAATTCGAACCTTTGGGCTCGAAATAAAACATTTTGTAGCAACCTAGTTTTACGTAGATACTGCAAAACCTACAATATATGTATATTGGACGCTTTTTAACCTGAAACATTAACAATCTCGAATAATAGGTATATACGAAAAATTATCTATTATCAAAATTTAATCAGTCTGTAGAGGAAACGCAGTGGTGCTAAAGTTACTCTTCCGTTCTTGTAGGTAGAGCGGGAAGTAACATTGAAATCTTAAATAGGAACCCTTGTTTCTCGTTGCCGATTTCAATTTCGCAACTACAAATACGTAGGATTTGTCTGAAACATTTTCTCGACACATGGCGCTGATATATTGCTTTTGTCTAAAGCGGTTAATAACTGTAACCTTAATTATTTTTGCTAGCTCAAGTTAAATGAAATCACTAGAATCAGACATCAAAATTATAATAACACGAAATATTTTTAACCATCAATCTTTCAAATAACAATTAATAAAGCCACAACAGCTTGTCTTTAACAAGCAATATCTTTCATTTAACCTCTAAGAAAACACTTTACACAAATATTAGAATCCTAAAAGTAGAGTACAAAAATTGCCATAACGGGTTTGCCTTACACACAATATCTTAAATCTAACAAAAATTTAGCTTCTGAGTAGTCACACACTCTAATCTTATATTCATTCTCTAATAACTCAGTTAATCTTATTACATACAAATTTGTAAAAATAACATTGACAACTCAATATCCACTCCTTAAAATTAGATCGTAACGCATTTGATCAGTTAGGTTTAATAATTATTTTTATATAATGGCAAAACCCTTGTAGGCTGCCACCCTTAATCAAATTATCAAACTTGCACACACTCTCTAGCCTATCTTTAAATACCAGCACACCAGCAGAAGAAAAATACATATTTTAGAACATAATTTACCTAATTAATAAAAATGTCCTTTATAGAATGTGAAAAAATATAATTTTATTTTACCGTAAAAATTACACCTTTACTCGTAATCGATACACAATTTAGTACTTTTTGGATGAAGCCCTTTGAACGAAAACGTCCTCTTATGCGCGAAATATATCATTATTCTTATCTAAAAACACTATTTCTTCGTCACTAAGAATGAAATAAAAACGAAAAGCCCTTTAAGAGGGCGTTTTTTAAGTATTTATACCCGATATACTGAGCTTTTCAACAAATACGCTTCTCGCTATAAAATGAATATTTACATAAATTGAGCTTTTTCTAAAATTTTCGTAATTTCCTCGGGTTTTATGGCGTCATGTCTGTACGAAATGATGTTAGATGACCTGTTGGTGAGCTCTAATCGCATCAAAATATATTGCTGTGTTAAAGCCTAGCTTTGGTGCGCCATTAAATTTGATGTGTTTATTTCTGTGAGTAGGAATGTCGCTAAAAAATTGCTGAGACACGATACAGCAAATAGTAAATTTGAAATTACTTACTTATCTTCTTTTCTAACTTTTCTATGCCTGGCTAGCTCAACAGAAGTAATGAAGTTTAAAAGTTGAAATCAAATGCAGCAATCTTAAAAAGCATCTTTACATTCAAAAACAATTTTGTTTCATACAATAGAATACAGAACAGTTTACAGCATAATTTTCAAACATACAATTATTCCTAACAAGTACCTATTTATTTAATCATTAAAATGTTCCTTACCTAATTTTTGTTAAAATTTACAGAACTCAAATCTCTTCTCATTTTTATAATTTACCTGTCTTTTACTACCTCCTTTGTAAGGGTGTTTGGCCAAAATTTTTTGACAGATTATCTATTTAAAAGGTCAAAAAGTTTTAAACTTTGACCTCAAAACCTTCTGGTAAATAACCTTACAAAAAATATTATATGACTGAGACTTATTTTACCATAAATTCAAATGACAAATACTCAAATATCAGTTACAAACAAAGGAATCTAAAATTAGTATTTGCCAAATCCAATAACGGTTTCCATAATTAACGGTAGTAAATACCTTCTGCTTCAATTTTTAAATTGACGTTAAAGGCTCAGCTCACCAATTTTGTCCATATAATTTTAAATCTCCATATAAAATCTTAATTTTCAAAGTAGCCCTTCTATTTTTAATTAATTAGTTTTAGAGTAGTTTCTGTATTGATGAACGTTAAATTTTCATTGTATTTTTATAAACCAAATAACTGCATTTAACATCTTCCATATTTCAAACTATTAAAACGTATAAATTCCATATCGTAAACTTTGCATGTTATTTTGTCTTTATAATCAACGTTACATTTTACTAGGTTTATGAAGGAATCTTGAATTTAATATTGTTGATCGCGTAAATTAAAATAGATAGCCTTTATTGAAGTTCCCGCATATATACAAATTATTTCACTACGTCATGTTTCTTCGGGGTTTTCGGATTTAATTCGAATCTTAGTCACATACGTGGTGTGATATTTTTAGGAATTCTCGGTACTAATACCTTAATCACTTCCAAACCGCCGCGGTCGAATGATTTACGAGCATAGCAAGGTGTTGCCGATCCTTGTATGATTCACAAATTTAATTTTGCATCGCATTCTATCCTAAAGAGACACGGAAACCTATAAAATAATTCTTATCGATTTTTGTTGTTTTTTTTAATAGCGCGCGAGTTTTTTGAATAAATGTTTATTTGTTAATTAGGTATTTAAGTAATTCTTAGTACATATGACGCATTTTTCTCTATATCCCCCGAAAATTCGAGAATATAGTTTTGTAAATGTATTCCAACGTTGAAGATAGAAGAAGTGAAGAGGAAAAGGATTGCCGATGACGAAAGAAGTACTGTAGATGAAGTACTAGTAAAATGGGCATAACCTTATCTAGCCAACTTAGAAAAGTACTGCGTTTAAGGAAATTTTGTAAGAGAAAAAAGAGGAAGATTTTTAAAGGGAGGCTGCAATAGGCAATATTAATATTGCCTGTAAAAATTGGAAATGAGGTAAGAAACTTGTTAATAGGGGAAGCAGAATCAGAGTTAAAAAGGAGAAAAATAAAGGACAATATATTTTGAGAGAAGGAACTACGCGCTGTGAAGAATAATAGGAGTATAGAAAACTTAATTCCACAGAAAATGAAAGAAGCCAGTGAAGATATTGGGGGTTTAGGCAGAGAATATAAATATGTGTCTAACAGGATTTGCCTTATTTAGCAGCCTTGTTTAAGGTCATGCAAGTCATTTTGAATTATTGTACATATTTCGGAATTATATTACGTAGTAATGGTTGTTTGTTGAGGATGTTGAGGGATGAAATGCGAAAGTTTAAAAATTCTCTAAATGTGAAAAAATTGTTGTCAATTTCGACAGCTTTTTTGCAGGAAGGGTAATCCTTTTTTAAAATTTTTATGTAACAAAAAAATAATCTATTTGAGAATTTTAATTCCCTTATAAAAGTATTTCTAAGAAGTCTATTTAACACAACACATCAAGGGTTGGATTTTTTATATTTTTGTATAATAGAAATAAACTTTATACAATTTCCTAGCTACAAATCGATGTTGCAGTAAAATAGAAGATAATAGTTTTATAGGGTAAAAATTTCTTGCTTTTGCAGATACTATGCGTGATGAAAGTGTAAAAATGCAAGCTATTGCGGCATTTTTAAATTTTCCCTATACCAGTATGTTTGAAAATATCACAAAAACTTTATTTATGTAAATTTAGGTCAAACACCTGGCATCGAAGTATGAGAACAATTTGATAAGGTTAAATTTTTATATTTACACAAAGTTTTTATAATACACTAAGTTTAATTGTGTACAGGAGTGTTTCCAAGTGGTGCTTGTGGGTGGTAAATGGTATTGATTTGAACTCGGGGCATAAATTCTTTGCATGGCGTCAAAGTGTTCAAATAATATAAAATAGGGAGTTTCGAAAAAGCTATCTCTCCCTTCCGGTGACTGCGTAAAAAGTATAATTATTAAGAATAGTTACTCTGTGGAATGTAAATAAAAATGTAATTTATTATAAAATTAGACTAAAGAAAAACCTGGTTGAAAAAGTATTGAAAGTAAACAAGGTCTTAAAAATAAATAACAATGGAATTGGAAGTTTGAAATTGGAATAACAGAATACACCGGAAACTAATACCGCACGCAAATCGTTTTAACTAGGTATTTTGAAAGTCATTTTAGAGAATCTGATGTCTGAAAAGGACTTAGTAAGACAAAATATTATATTTTCGGAAAGTATTTCAAGGGAGTTTGTAATGCGAATTGATGTTATAATTTATAGCTCATGGAACAAGTTTATTAATGCAGAAAATTTTTTGAATACATGGGTGGGGAGCATTCGATGCCCTTATATTCTTATTTGATATTCCAAGGAATTAATTAACTTTTCTGCATAATGGTATGAAATGCCTGCTGTCTTAAATGATTTGAGGTGACAATAAATTTATGCTGCAAGGATATTTCTTTACAATCGGTTGGGAAAAATTTGACGTTTTAAATTAATATTTTAATAAGTTCTTTATTCTGGAAATTATTTTTAAATAGCAACAGGTATTAAAATTTGTTTTAAAAATTAATTCAATATCAAGAGTTTATTTTAGTAAAAGTAATTGAAAATATCCATTTCGAATGCACCTGCCCCTTGCCGATTTCTAGAACAGGTGAAATGGCTTGCGTGTTCTAATGAGCTAAAGAGCCAAACTACAGGTTCAACCAAAGTAGTAGGGTCGTTTGTGAGTAACCAGACTAAGACAGGTCTCCGAAAGAGCGCAGCGGCTCTTTCGGTACTTAGATTGGCAGAGACTATAGGGGTTGGTATGGGAGACACGCTACCGCAATGTGGAAGGCAACGGCAAACCACCACATTACCTCCCAAGTACACAGTGTACCTAAATTATAATAAAATGATGGCATTCTCTGGGGTAAAAGATTCCGGACTTAAAATAGTCCCCCCATTCGAATCTCCGAGAGTGGACTACTTCCGAGAATGCGGTCGAAAAGTTCAGAATAAGAATCGGGAACATTTTGTGAGTCGGAGCGTGGAATGTTAGAAGCATGAAGCAAGTAGGTAAGTTAGAAAACCTAAAAATCGAAATGAATAGGTTAGCACTAGATATAGTAGGGATTAGCGAAGTTCGGTGGTCAGAGGCGGGGAATTTTTGGGGTGGAGACTTCAGGGTAATTCATACAGGAGCAGGGAAAGAAAGTTTGGGTGTGGAGACAGTTATGCGGAAAAAGATAGGATAGAATGTAGAAAATTATTTACAAAAAAACGAAAGGGTACTCATGGTTAGATTAGAATCTAAACCGGTAAACACAGTAATAATACAAGTATGCATGCCCACCTCCAGCTACAGTGACGAAGAGGTAAAAGCGATCTACAAAGATATCGAACACATACTAAGATATGTAAAGGGACATGAAAATTTAATAATTACGGAGGACTTTAATGCAGTGGTAGGCGAGGGTAGGGAAGGAGCAGTAGTAGGTTTATTTGGTTTAGGCACGAGAAACAACAGGGGAAATAGGTTGGTAGAATATTGCGACAAGAATAATTTAATCATCACAAACACATTATTTCAACATGATGTTAGAAACAATATACGTGGAAGATACCAGGAGATATACGATGGTATCAAACAGACTACATTCTTGTTAGACAAAGGTTTAAGAATCAAGTAAAGGACTGTAGAAGCTAGCCAGAAGCTGATATAGACACAGACCACAACATCGTAATTATGAAGGCCGCGCTTAAATTTAAAAATTTGAAAAAAAGAAACTTAAAAGGGCACTTTCACTTTGAGAAACTAAAAGATAAAGATATTCAAGAAAGATTCGAAAAAAAGTCAAATGAATTGCTCAAAGATACCGGGATAATACCTGATACTAAGGAAGTAGAAACAGAATGGAAAAACATTAAATCCAGCCTAGACATGGCGGCCAGAGATATTTTGGGGTATACACAAAAAGAAAATAAGTAACTATGGATAACAAAGGATACCTTGAATTTAATAGAAGAAAGACGAAGATACAAAAATAAATCAGACGAAACAGGAAAACAGAGACACAAAGCCATAAAATGGGAAACTATTCGCAAATGCAGGAAAGCTAAAAAACAATGGATTGATGAAAAGTGCAAAAAGGTACAAACTAAGATGGAAGTAGAAAAGACAGACGATGCATACAAATTAATTAGAATGTATTTTATGGATATATAACCATATAGCAAAAATATAAGGGACGCGGTAGGAAACGTCATTATAGAAAATGTAGAGAGAATGGGTAGATGGAAAGAATATATAAGGAATTTATATGCAGGAGATAAACTAACTGCAATAGAACAGGAATCAGACATTGAAAATGATGATTTGGGATATCCTATACTTTGAGATGAGTTTGAATTAGCATTAGAGGGTCTGAAAAATGGTAAGGCGCCGGGTACAGATAAGGTGCAAGCAGAAACTTTAAAAGCCGCTGAACTAGCAGAAACAGAACGTCTCTTCCAACATGTAAGCTATTTGTATGAAACAGGCGAGGTACCCAAAGATTTCAAACGTAACATCATGGTAGCTATACCAAAAAAAAAACTCCCGGACAGATGTGAAAATTTTTGAACAATAAGTTTGACAGCACACGGATCAAAAATATTAACTAGAATTGTACAAAGACGAATGGAAAAACGAGCTGAAGAAATACTAAGAAAAAATCAATTTGGGTTTAGGCGAAACAGGGGAACACGGAAGGTTATTTTAGCTCTGAGAGTAATAATGGAGGAAACAATAGAAAAAGGAAAAAGCGTATATATAAGATTTGTAGATCTGGAAAATGTATTCGACAATGTAAAATGAAAAAAAATGTTCTAAATACTCAAATAGATTGGAATGGGTTTTAGGGATAGACGGATAATACATAGCTTATACAAAGACTAAACCACGGTAATAGAATTTGAACAGGAACGTAGAGAAGTAAATATTAGGAAAGGTGTGAAATAGGGTGTGTACTATCCTCAATAATTTTTAATTTGTACGTCGAAGAGGCAATGAGTGCTGTAAATACAGCAAAATATTTAGAATTACTATGCTGGGACAAAAAATTAATATGCTTAGATTTGCAGATGATATGGCGGTATTAGCATCTAGCAAGGAGAGTTAGAAGCTGCTCTTAATGAAATGGAAACCGTTCTAACAGAGAGATACGGTATGAAAATTAACAACATTAAAACTAAAGTACTAGTATGCAAAAGAGGGAAAAATTAATCAAAAACAAGAATACAAATGTGTAACACGAACTTACAGGAGGTTAGGGATTTCTGCTACCTAAGAAGCCAAATAACGCAAGATGGGAAAAGCACAAAAGATATAAAACAAAGATTAGCACCAGGTCGTGTTACATTTAATAAGAAAAAGCAACTACTGTGTTCAAAAACAACAGACATAGAAACAAGGAAAATATTGTTTAAGACATATGTGTGGAGCACAGCACTGTACGGCTGTGATGCCTGGACAGTAGGAAAAGCGGACAAGAAAAAGGTAGAAGCCTTTGAAATGTGGTGCTACAGATGTATGATGAAGATATCATAGACAGACAAAGTAACGAACGAAGAGGTACTAAAAATGGTAAGGGAAGAAAGAAATATGTGGGAAATGGTAAAAAATTGGCACGATAGGATGATAGGTCACATACTACGGCATGAGGAAATAGTGCGGAAAATATTAGAAGCAGAGATAGGAAAAAATAAAAGTAAAGGTAGACCTAGGTTAGACTACTGCTCACAGATAGTGAATGATGTAGGCTGTAGGAATTTCAGGGAAATGTGTAGGCTAGCTCAAAATAGAAATCAATGGAGGTACGCATCCAACCAGTCTCAAGATGGATAAATTAATGACGAAAAAAGTAACCGTACTTAGACATGATGATTATTATAAGCAACTACAAGTATTGGTTGGGCAATATTCTCGAATAATGTTAAATGTGTGAAAGGATTTACTGGAAAACTATTAATTCGGCAAATGTCTAAGTTTTGAGGGATCTTGGCAACCACAGCCTGCTTCACCGAATCTTGGTGAAATAGTGCATAAAATTAGAAAAGGGTAGAAGGGAACCGAGCTGTATACAGGCTGTGTGAGAATTTTAGGGAACTTTATAGGCTAGCTCAGAATATAAATAACTGTAGGTACTTATTCAACCAGTTTTGAGACGGAAAACCTAATTACGAAAAAATAAACACAGATAAATCTGATGATTATTATAAACAACTACAGGTGTTGGTTGCAAAATATTTATAACTAATGTTGACTATGCGAAAAAATATATTGGAAAAATATTAAATCGGTAAATGTTCAAGTGCTAGGGGAACTTGGCAGCCACAAGCTGCTTACTCCCCTTCACAACCACTGAATGTCGGAGAAATAGGGTATATAATTGTAAAACAATAGAAGTGAACTGAACTGCATCTAAAAAGAAAGAACGGTGCCTATGATAAAAGACATCAAACATAGGCACAAGAAGAAAATTGTTGAGTGCATATGTGTGGAGCACAGCACAGTATGCCTATGAAATACGGACAGTAGGAAAAGCAGACAGAAAATAGTAGCAGCTTTTTGGAATGCTGTGCTTAAAATGTATGAGGATTATAGCATGGACAGACAAAGTTAATAACAAATAGGTTATAGAAATAGTAGGAGAATACGTTTTAAGGCATTTTAGGGAAATAGTATGGGATACATTACAAGTAGAGATAGGAAAAAGGAAGTAGATGTAGACCTAGATCAGATAGTGATAGGTTGGTGTAGGTTAGTTCAGAATAGGAAACAATGATGGTACGCATCTAACCAGTCCCAGGACTGAAGACCTAATGATGA
This sequence comes from Platerodrilus igneus, assembly GCA_036346225.1. Taxonomy (NCBI): domain Eukaryota; kingdom Metazoa; phylum Arthropoda; class Insecta; order Coleoptera; family Lycidae; genus Platerodrilus; species Platerodrilus igneus. Next base: position 1,619,031 of record JARFIW010000399.1, read on the forward strand.
TGAATTGAAAATATAAAATTTGAATGATGTATTAATCTGATAATTGGTCAAACATAAAACGAGATACACGGTTTAAGAAAGAGATACCGCGAGATCTTGTTTATAAATTGGCTTTATTTGGAGTGTTCTCGACAACTTTCGGTTAATGCTAAAATGTACGCTTGCCGTAACTTTTTCGTAATCCCTAACGCTCTTTAAATAGAACCTCTCATTTTAGATCCCCTACCTAGTTCATAATTTCGTTGTGGTGTGTTTGGAACTTAATCACCGAAATTGAAAACATTACCTATACCAAAGAAAAAAAACTTTCTGGAGCAACGACTTATCCAATCCAACTACAGAACCTTTCTGCAATAATATAATGTTCAAAATGAGCGACATTGTCGATTGCACCGACGAATTAAAAAATAATGGTAAACTTTTTTGTGAAGAACGAAATTTGTAGTTTTTAGGGTTCCGTACCTTATAAGGTATAACGGAACATTTATAAGATCACTCTCGTGTCCGTGTGTCCGCCTGTCACTGAGGCTTTTCTCGAAAACTATGTAACGTAGGAATTTGAAATTTGGCATGCTAGGTCTTTATGGCCTGCACATACATCGGCAGTCAGAAAATAGAAAAAAGATATTTTTAGATTAAAATGGCGGGGGTTAATTCGGTCAAAAGAAAAAAGTTTTAATAAATACATCATGTGAGCTATTATTTGAAAGAGGATTCTAAAAGGCTTCAAAAAATTTTTTTTATAATTTTAGGTCCAGTAGTCTTCATGATATAGCTCAAAATGTGCGAAAAATGACCACTCCCCCCTTGTTCTCCTACATTTCCAAAGTTAAATTTGTGATTTTAATAGGGATAGTAGCTATTGAGTCATACATTATCGAAAAACTGTAGTTTTTTTTTAACAGTGTAATAGTAGCTGGGAAATTTTTTTTAAAACACAGTAATAGACAACATATTTACTAATGTACCACTACAACATGGGACAATATATTCATTTTTCAGTTGTAACAAGCAAATTTGGATAAGATTTAAATATATATAAAAAATAAAAACAGCGTAATTTGGTTTATTGATTGCCCAATGTAGTTTTGATACGGAAGCCCAATAGTGTGAGCTCGACTCGCTCTTTGCTAACTTTTTTTGATAATTAAGCACGTGAGAAATTTTAGGCTTGGGGTAAGAACTAAATTTCCATTCCTACTACAAAGGGAAAACAAAATGACGCGTAGAGTAACATATATTATTGAGAAAAAGATCTGGAAATTATAAACAATAAGTATACAACTCCAATAGGCACTCCACACAAAGTGGAACCAGCAGATGTTAAGTTAGGGATAATGTTGTAGGAAACTGCTGGTTATATTGGACCAGCTTGCAGAGGTAGTTACTATCCACTAGATCTGAATATAACCCAAGACCTTAGCAAGATATTTAACAAGGCGGAAATTATCAAATACTTACGATAATTTTAACTTTGTCTGCTGTGAAGAACACATAGAACATGATGATGTAATTTTGAATAATGATAGAGCAGCTGTCAAAGACTGCTTAACTTATGTAAATTCCAATATTCGCATTAAGATATATAACAAGTATGTACGCCAAGTAACTAGTACAGACATTAGTTAGCAAAAAGGGAATCTTTAGTGAATTTTGTCAAACCAGATATTTAAATTCAATATGGCTAAAAACATGGTATTTCAAGACTAGAAGCAACAATACATAGCTACACGTATAGAAATAGTTATTTGGTAGGTAATATATTTAATCCATTAAAAGATTGTTTAACTTTGCTGGAAGACAGCAACTTATACTTGCGAAATGCACCGGTGTACGCGGTATCGATTGCAAATATGTGCAAGAACCTAACCGTAAATCTGTAAAACCGTTTCTGTCTTGTATCTAACAACATTTTGCAGTATGTCTATTGAGGAAACAGTAACACAAAGCAGCTGGCTGGATTAGAGGTTAAATTATCAGTCAATATTAAGAACAGGTACAAGATGATAAATTACGCCATATCTGCATTCACTTTTAACCGTTTACCAATTAATTACATAGAAGTTGAATCGAACAAAGAAGACGTTCTTATTACACAGCGATATTACGTTAAACCTGGAGGCAAGCACTTTTTTTTCAAAGCCTGGAATGCCCTTCTTGATAATTTCAGAAGATGTAAACAGCGACGATCTAGGATTGATCGTTACACATAACGCATCGCCCCAACTAATACATGCAACAAACTTATACCGTACGCTGTAAAAGAAATAGAACCAGTGTGGACTATTTATATTATCAATTAAGAAAAGAAAACTATAATTACAAGAAATAGATTTCAAGAAAAGAAAGATAGAGTACGAGTCAAAGACGCATTAAAACGGAAGGATAAACATCTAGTACAAAAAGAATGCAAGATGGCACAATTAAAGGAGAGGCTAGTAAATCATTTTAAGACACTGGAAAAATTTGGACACATCTAGCGTATGTAAAGTTTCTGTATTTACAGTTAATAACTGGGAAACGTATTCCCTGGTTAGAGTCCTTGCACAGAGGAATGGGCAATAAGTTATGTATTTTTTTTTAAAAAGGATTTTACAAAACCCATTTTACTAAGATGGACGATGCCAGAGAAAAGTTTAAAAACCATAAGTTAATTCTTGTTAACGAAATGGATTTGACTTGCCTGCCTACTGAAGACCATTTTGTAATATTTAGAACTAATGGCATTGCAACACATTCGAATGCAAAAGTGCTTAAGGCTTTCTTCGGATGTCTGGTTAAACACAAAGAATGCATTCTTCGTATAAAAAGAGGTAGAACAAAAGGAAGAAATTCCAATGCAAAAAATTTATGTTACGAAGTGTAAGAGACGGCAGTAAATAAAAAGAGAAAGAGAATTTGTTATTGCTGACATTAACAAGGTAAAACTCTAAAATAATGGGGCTTATATTCTTTAATTTGAAAATCAAGACGCGCGGTACGTATCCAATTATTGATTACAAAAATAACAAGAAGAAAATATTGATTTAAATTATAAAATAATAATTAAATTAGATATGTTAAAAAAACAATAAAAGAAACTGTGCACGCGTGATCAGCACCATTTAAGAGAAGGGAACCCTTTCCAGAACCTTAGTTGTCGAAAAATCGTCGAGTTGATCAGAAGTTCTTTTTGAGAATTGTGTGACTGGTGTTGTTCGTTAATAAAAATATATGGTGTGAGTCTACAAATTGCATCAAGATGGCGTGGAAATAGTGATAGTTGGATCAAAATGGTTAAAGGAGATGAGTTGTGTGAGGTGGAAGGTGGGAGGTGGAGAAGGTGGGAGGCTGGAGGTAAGAGATGGAGGAGGCGAGAAGTGAGAGGTATAAGATAGGAAATGGAAGGCAAGAATCGGGTAGCGGAAAATGGGGTATGGCAGGTGAGGGAGGAAGTTAGACGTGGAGAAACAGGTGTAGTAAATGACGCCCAGACTTCGTCTATAATCCATACTATTTTAGCTAATCATTTGTTATTTGCTATCATATTTTACTAAGATATTTATACATCCAAGTTTGTACACACCATAATAGGCATTAATTGATCAAGACTGAAATCTTTTTCACTTCCAAAAGATGTATCGGCAACCGACACCATAAACGTTGTACTGATGTATCTACAATTAAAGATATGATTATTGGTCAAAATAAATATTTAGCTTTTCTTTGGGTCTTTGGTTGAAGGCTTACAATGTCGTCAAAGCGCAAAATACACCCTCACGTTCTATTACCGATGACTAAAATGGCAAAACTTTTCTTGTCATGACTTGGCATAAGAAGATTTTTGTTTTGATTATACTGAACACCTCATATTTCATTAATCTGATTAAGTTATTACTTCTGAAAGGGTTCATTATCAAACAACCTATTTTTATACTCGTTCAAAAGAGATTTGCTTAATACTTGTCAAAGATAAATTTTCTGACTTTATATCCCTATTTTCAATTGCAAAAGTGCATATTCAAATCTCGGTTCTACAAATACATCCTTTATAAAAGCAGGATCTTATATGTATTTTATAACGAGATTTTCCATTTACTATTAACTTCACAATCAGATGTATAGCATTTGATATCAAACTAAATATCTTCTGCATTAAATTCGTAGATTACGCTGTCAGAATCTGCTTTTCAGCAAATTGCGCTATGATATAACTATTGTGAAATTTATACAAAGCGATTTTGAGATATCTAGATAGAGAAAACGTGAATAGATGAGTTTAATTAAAAAAAATCTATCTCAATTTCTTCATATCTACTAACACAAAGCTTTTGTCAAATACTCCGCAACTGTAAAAATTGCAGTCTGCTAAGTAACTATCAGAGGCATACGGCGTTTCCCATTTCGTTATTAATTTTACTTACTTTCTTATTCGTACGTGTTCAATCAGTTTTCAATAAACAGAGGTAATCATCAGTCTCTAAAAGATTTTATCGAAACTTTAGCCTGACTCCTGCTCTAATTTTGTATTCCATACAATGTATTCTTTATTCCTGTACTTTAGTTAAGCATAGAAACCTAAGAAACGTTTTTTAGTATCAAATCTGTAAGTAATTCTTTCTAATACTTTCAGATTAGACGCCGTAGCCCTATAGTTTCTCATAAGCTTAGCGTCTAGAGGCTTCTTGTATAGTTCAAGCAAGAAAATACTGGATATTTTATGTCATAGTCAAATATATATATATATATATATATATACATATGTATGTATAATATATATATATATATATATATATATTGCTGCGGATCGGGGTCAATCTCTGGAACTCCCTAAAAATCATTCAAGCCCCAACGTTGGGCCGTCATAAGAGTGCTGCGGATCGTGGACCTCGGGTTTAATCTCTCCAGCGTCAACAACCGATTTTGAAAATAAAAACCAAAAATTTTATAAAAATATTCCTGACCCGGATTTTTCTGCTTCACAATGATATCTTCAGCAGCTTCCCTGGCTAGCTCAGCTGTGCCTCTTCATGAATACCTAAATTTTCTATCATTCTTCCATCCCATTTACATACCATTCAATAAAATCACAAAATAATACAACAATCATACAATTTTTATTTACCACTTGCTACGTGCATAGCCGTAGCCTAAAAAAAAAACCTAACAAAAAAAAGAAAGACTGTCCGGGCTCAGCCAGTGAGTGGGCGGGGTTTTTAGAAATACCCAAACAGAAGAACGGAGGACCTGAAATAAAAATAAACCAAACACACTCGCACTCATTCAAATAAATTAACCACCGACATCTAGAAAACCTTATAATTAAAATTAAAGCAAAATACAAAATGTATATACAGAAGTACATTAGTACTCCGAACACAGTACAAACAAAGCCAAAGGGTTACATGGCGAGCTGTCGTTTTTAAGGCCCTAACCCCTAACTTAATTAACCAACCATTGCAAAAAGAAAGTTTCCCCGCTAAAAACAACAGCTCTAAAGCATTATCGTAAGCATAAAAAAATCTAATACATAAAATATCCGAACACGGTAGTTTACATTTATTTTTACTAAAATTTAGTATTTCAAGAAAAGTTACATTCAATAGTTGGTCTAAATAATAATTTAATCCGCACACAAAGCGGAGAAAGCGAAATAGTTTATCAAATTCCAAAAATGTGTATTTAAATTTTGTGGTGGTAAAACTGGGGTTTACCACAATTTTAACTTAGTTTCATCCGCACACAAAGAGGAGAAAGCGAAGTGGTTTATCAAATTCCAAAATGTGTATTTAAATTTTGGTTGGGATAAAACTGGGGTTCACCACAATTTTAACTCGCAAATAATTTTTAGTCACATAGTTGTTGAAACGAGACAAAAACAAGTAGTAAAAAAAATGTGTATACGACCTTAGGGTTCCACTTGTCTTCTAACAAACAGGGGCGGCAGTCCCTCCTGGGTCCATACATCACGTACATGGTGTTAGCACTTGCAGTACACCCACAGCAGTAGGACCAAAGAAAATCCGACATTTCTAGCCGTCGCAAAACCTCACATGTTAGAATAACCAAACCATATTAAATAAACTTACAATAACAACCAGAAATAATTTTTAAGACCGCATTATCGTACACAACAGAACGCGTTTTTTATTTTAAAATACACCAGTTCGTTCATCTTCCGTGTATATCTCAACAGGTTGTTCGAAGCGTTACTATTCAACCTTCGTTGTATAGCGCAGGGCTTTATCGATCGACGTACTACAGGGAAAAACCTCATATAACAAGCAACCTTGTCCTAACGAAGCGTAGTCTTTAAACACATGAACGCAAATAGAATATTTTACTGCAGTTTTATTGCTAATTAGCGAAACATTTGAACAAGATTTGAATTAAATGGAATTTATCTAAATGAACAACTAAATTTGGAACGAAAATCATTTTTAGTATTATTTTTAAATAGATGAAAATTTTTTAGGGCGCGGTATTGATCAAAACGTACTTTATATATTAGAAACGAATAGTTTAGCTGATTTTTGTTAGAATTCAACGTAACACATTATTTACAAAATTATTCACAGATATGTACATTTTTAGTACTCTAGTTCCAACTCAATAGTGCGATTTTTGTAAAGTCCTTGTTTTTAAAATTTTAATTGTAAGCACATTTAATACAACAGGAGTAAATGGGCCCCAAATAATTCCCTATATTTATTATTGCAGACTGAAGTATGGTGAGCTCATAATAACCCAGTTTATTAATGTATGCTTTTCACCTAGCATAAAACTACCACAAAATTAATAACCCATGTACCCTTAACAATCTAATTTAAATTCGTAATGAAATTTAGTAAACTTTACATACATCTTTTTCTTTTAATATTTAAAAATACTCTCATGATAGTCAAGTACACGTATCTTCTTTAATACGTCAAAAGAAACCATAAATAACCTTCAAAGTTCACTCACGCGTCACAAATAATTCCAACAGTTTATCAACTAACAACAATTCAAATGTGTTACCTGGACAATGCTTCAAGATTCCATTTCCTACGATGACGCCGTCTTCCACAACCCCTTGGCTTTGTGACTATGCGTTCTAATCTTCCAGAACCCCTTGGCTTCGACTGACTGTGCGCTTTGCTCCACCAGCTATTTATAGATGATTGACTCAGTCTATACTGAGTTCCGTGTTACTAATTACATACCATTCCAGCATCCAAATTCACGTATATTGCACTTGTGTTTAATGCTTTATTAAATTTACTAGCTTGACAAGGTATTGGTTGGACCTCAATTTAATTTAAATCACTCGCCACTACTCGCGTTAATAACTATAACACCCCCCCCCCCCAAACACCAAGTGATAAGAGCTAGTACTACCTTCTATCTTACAAATAAATGTCAATACTCACAAAACTCTACTGTAACGTCGGTTGACGTAGTTAAATTGATGCTAAAATCAAGAGTAGTAAAGAGGAACTTAATAACTTCCGTCCCGTATTAATACGCTAAAACTGTCACTTCCCGGACATTCTTAACGCGAAATACCTAATTGAAAATAGCATTTTTGCAAATTTTGGATATAACCGCTTTACACATTCCGAAATTTAGCTCGTGAACATGCTATCTAATCTGAAAACCCGCATTCACCTGTCGCGTGTTCGTCTGTTGTAAAACTAACTATTTCGACCAATGACACAGTCCTGCATCGTTACAAAACTCCGCCCGTAATATTGTTATCTTCGTTTTATGCATATTGGATGTTGCGTTCCACCCTTACTTGAGTGGTAGAAAATCGATATAGCTGCCCGCGTCGCATGACTCCACGTAGACTCAGTACGTGCTCTATGAAAACGAATGCTCTTCTCCCATCTTTTTCTGTAGCGTATTATTGATCGTGCATTCTTTCCGCTCTTTAAGAAACTTTTGTTAGCTTTTATACGAAGCCAGTGACGGTTGAACAATATTCCTTGAACCCATGTTATTATGTTCATATAAATTCGACGAAGGTAACCTTTCAAAACATGCAGGTGTTCCTAATTGTCGACCGTTTACAATAACAATTCTCGGAGCTTCTTTTCACGGTATTTAACCCAATCGATATACTTGTTTGTTACAATGAAAGCTTTTCGCCTTGCATTTATTAATTTTATATACCCTGGTGCGTTTTCTGACGTTATTGCCCGTTGAATTAAATAAATTAAATTAATTATGCTTTCTATTTGTTTTTAAAACTGGTTTTCTTTATGAACTTATTACTTTTCAATCCCAAATTATAAAAATACGTCAATACTTCTTCGTTTAAATTAAATAAATGAAATAAATTTTGGGCGTAAATAAATTGTTTGTTTCTCTATACCGGGTGTTTGAAATTGCATTGCTTATCCCAAATTTAACCATTTAAATCCACTACAATATATATATATATATATATATATATATATATATATATATATTTATGGCGACAGGACGTGGGGCTCGTTTCCAAATAATATTAAAAAAAAATTTCCAGGAAACTGGCAAGCTGAGTGAGGGTGTGTGTGTGTAGTGTAAATTTGTAAATAATTTTGAGTGTGTAAGTTAAACGTATGCAGAGAAAGGAATGACTAAAGAGTGAAAGAGTAGAAATTGGAAGTGACGATAGTGCGTTATTTGAAAAATCAGGAAAAATGGAAGAAGTAGAAGGTAGTAGGGATCAATCAAGGACATAATCGGGAGACCAAGGAAACGAGATGACCATAAGAATGTTAGAGAGGATGAATGCAGAATCGAACCGGGAATTCGATCAGATGAATGAGACATTAACTGGAGTTAGGGAGACGTTAAGTGAGAAAATAGATAAGACAACCAGAGAGTTCTCTAATTTTAAAAATAGTTTAACTGTAAAAATGGGGGAAGTAGAATCTAGGGTTGATAAGAATGAACGAGATATAAGAGATGTGAGGCAGGAAATGGGACAATTAAGGACGGAGGTTAGAATCTTCTGTGAAGATGAAATAAATGTAAAGATGACGGAGGTGACAGATTCTTGTCGAGATCAATTAGGAAGACTTGAAAGAGAGGTAAGCGGCATATAACAAAATGTGTCGACGTTAATGGGGGATGGTCACAGATTTGTTACAGGCAATATGTCACTAGAGCAACAAATGAAATTTTACGGGGATAGTAGGGTAAACCCGCAGATTTTTATAAATAATGTTAGGAGCATAGTAGGAAATTTATTTGACGAACAGGCGAAATTAAATATAGTCAAGGCGTTATTAAAAGACTATGCTGAGGCCTGGTATAATCTTATAGGACAGGAGATAGAAACGTATAGTGAGTTTGAAGATAAATTTTTGATACATTACTGGAGTGATCACAGACAGGATCAGGTACGTGACGACTTAATTACAGGAAAGTATAAGGGTGAATATGCAGGAAGTAAGAAACAGTATGCTATACGGAAGTACAGCATAGCGAAACAATTAAGCCCGTCGTATCTGACAAGTGTAAACCCGCAATAGGGTTACCTCAAAACCATATACAATCTCCGTTGAACAGTATTTGTATCTGACAAGTGTAAACCCGCCATAAGGTCGCCTCAGATCCATATACAATCTTCATTGAACAATATTGGTATCTGACAAGTGTAAACCCGTCTTAGGGTCGCCTCAGAACCATATACAACCTTTATAGAACAACATTGGTATCTGACAAGTGTAAACCCGCCATAGGGTCGCCTCAGAACCATGTTAAAATCTACCAAAGAGGTAACTTAAATCATAATGATTTTCTCCCTCAAAATAAATATAAAAAAACGACTGCTTAAGCCTTACGGTAACACAATCGCACACTTTTTTAATAACCATCCTCTTAATTGTATAAACAGAAACATGTTAAGAAATGTTTTCCAATTCCAAGTTATTGAATTTATATAAAATTCACTAATAAAATTAATCTGCTGATTTCGCGTTAAGCGTATTGGCTACCTAAAGAAAGTCCATCCCAGGTCGCAACACAAATTAAAGGCAATCATTCTTTTAAACTTTAAAAATTTTTACTTAGTGTACTCAAACCAAATATTTCGAACATCAATAAATCAAAGTCGCCTTCAATTTATGTCATAAATGTCAAACTTAAAGTTTTTATTATTTTGACAACGATCCTAGGTTATGGATCGAAACGTAAATAAAGTTGATTTTAAAAACTATGAGTGGTTTAATTCCCAAAGAAAATTAAGAAAGATCTTCATGTTAGGTATGGACACATAGGCATTAGGAAACTTTGGCTAGTATTTAGGAAAACATTATTTTCGGTTAAAGACATTGGTATTATAAAGTCAGTAGTCAAGTCATGATATTTATGTACATTGGGCAAGTACAAAAATCACACTAGTCAGGATGTACTACAGAGCATACAGGTGCAAAACCCACTGGACTTAATTGCGATTGATTACTTAAGTAATTTAGTTAGGAGTAAGAAGGGTCATCAAAATGTTCTTATAATTACAGACATTTTTTCATAATTTACCAAATTATACCCGGCTAAAAAGTGTAGCACGGTGAAACTAATGAGAAATTAGAGTTGTATTGTAGAGAGGTTGGGAAATTTAAACGTGTGCTGGCAGATAATACGACTTATTTTAATAATCAACGCTTTATTAACTATTGGGATCAACAAAACGTTAAGGTAGTTTTCTGCAGCATAAGACATCCTCAGACGAACACAGCTGAGAGATATATTCAAGAGACAGTGAAGTTCTTACATACAAATTCATCATACAAAGATCATCGATTATGGGAGGACAATTTGTCTAAGATCGAATCATTTATCAATAAAACCCCAAGCACGGTGACAAAAACAATTCCCATAATGATGATTAAACAGCAACACCCTGATAAACCTTGGCAGATTGTGCCTCGAGAAGATAAATTTCAACAATTAGTGATTAATGTGAGAGAGAAGTTAAGAAGAAGAGCTGAAAAGTATGTACAAAAGACGAATGCCCGAATTCGTAAAAGGGTGAAATTCAGAATTGGAGACTTGGTAATAGTGAGGAGTTTAAGGGTAGGCAGGCGAGGAATGATGACGTGTGCTAAGCTACATTTGCCCTACAAAGGACCATTTCAGATTGGGGAGGTTGCAGGTGAATGTACTTATGTACTGAGAGATGTGGAAACACAGGCAGAGAGGGGAAAATTCCATCTGAGCCTGCTGTTTCCATATTCACCAGAAGAGCGACCAAATGAGGAAAATGACACTTAGATGAAAATATAGAGATAGGGTGATAGAAAAGAGTTAGATTTAAATAAATAGGGATAGAGATAGGTGTAGATAAAGAGGTAGAAATAGGAATAGGATAAATAAGGAGAGATAGTTATAGGAAGAGATAGAATTAGGTATGAATAAGTAGAGTAATAGATAGTAACAGGTGTGAAGAGATAGTGATAGGACTAGATGGTTATAAATACAAATAGGTGAACATAAGTAGAGAGAACTTACATAAATAGAAATAAGGGAAGATAGGTGTAGAGGAATACAAGTAACTTGAATAAAGAGATAGTGATCGACAAAAATAAATGTAAACAAATAAAAATAGGTGCGAAGAGATAGTGATAGATAGAAATAGTTAGTCAATAAGTAGTGATAGGTGTGGATAGATAGTTATAAATAAAGATAGGTGTACATAAATAAAAATAATTAGATATATATAGAAGTAGGTAGAAATAGTTTAGATAAAGAGTGATAAGTTGGATAGATAGATATAGGTAGATTTAGACAAATAGATAGGTGTGTATAAATATCATATAAAGTTAGTTAGTAGGTATTAGTCTTCGTATTTGAATTCAAGGAAAACTCGACGAGTAGTTCATTAAATTAAAATAAGGGGATTATATCGTGTAAATTATATGTAAAGAGGCATAGTTAAGTCAAGAGAGTAATTTTGTAAAGACCGTGTATATAGAAAACAGGAATAAATTATTTACGCGCCAAATTAATTAGTTTTGATTTTAAAACAAACGGATAGTAGCATACATTTGTATTAATAAATCGTCATGATAAATTTGCATAGTGTAGAGGCTTTGTAGTACGTAAAAACTTAAAGATGATACGAATATGATTAGCTTTAATATTTAAAGGTTGTAAATCTAGCACATCAAATAATAAGGAAAAGTTTTTGTGTATAAAATCGATAATGTAAAAGCATATGGTTATTTAAACTAACAAGCGTTCGTTAAAAACTAATCCTAAGAAATTCTACGGGTTGAACAATATGAAAAGTACAATGTCAAGCTGGTAAAACAATTCATAGAAAAACGGACGGACAAATAAGCAAATTCCAGAAACCAGAATGTACGTTAGAACATAATTCTTTAGAAATGTTAGTGAACGGTTGATGCAAAGGCTGCAAAAATAACAGGTGGTTTGAAAGCAAGTAGAGACGGGATACCATTAGCATAATGCAGACAAGAATGACATATCACAGACGTTGGATAAAACACTCGTTTAAAGTGCGCGACAAATTGTAGAGACTAACCACAATATCGATTTTATGTAGCTGTAGTGGAATTTTAAAAGAGACAACGAATATGAGTTGGATGAAGGTAACATAGTTGGATGCTAGACCTAAAAGGAGAAAAATCTTTCTGATTGGCTGATTGCATGTGGAATGAGAGCAATTTCTATAAGCTTTGTAACCGTTGTATTATAATCAGTATTTTCGGACTAAAAGCGGAGTGTAACGTGAAATTCCTAGTTTTAAAAGATCGTTACAGTTTGGATTTTGAGAATCAAGTGACAGTGGTGGTGAATTTCAACGAAACGGAGTACTGGAGTGAGGTTTTTAACGCTTATAAATACACGAGGTGATGTAGAGGGGCTCTCTTACTTCTCTTACTTCTTCGGTCCGCTTCAGATATACATGGTAACATCTACGTTAATTACTTTAAATCGGAGATAAGTGCAATGCGTCTTAATTTAAATTACAAGTGTGAAAGCACGAGTAGGTGCTCAGTTGAACGGTGCTGTAAGTAAATATATTCGAATAACGAATCAAAAATGTCACTGGGGTAAGCGAGCCTAGTTATATTTTCTGAGCGAGGGTGCTAATTGTATGGACGATTCGGAAGCTGACTAACATATTTGGACAATTACCCCCTATACTATTCATCACAATATATTAAAGGCGTCTGCAGAGAATTGGATAACGTCTGGATGAGTTTGAAGTACATGTAGCAGAGGTAAGTTCGATAGAATGCAACGACGAGGTTTTGGTTGGACCACATCTTCAGAGGTGACGGTGCAAAAGGCGTACACCAGGTAACAAAATTTGTTCCTTTTGTTATTGCTTGAACATTTTGTGCTGTTATTGTGTGCTAGAGTGATTTGACATATTGGGTGTATATTTTAGGAACATAAAAGCTAATTTGAAGGTTATATGAAAAAGACAATTTGAGTTTATTATTTAAAAGTATAAATATATGACGTATAATTTAATGTAAAGGATAAACGGGTCTTTAGGCTTGTGGAAAACAAAGATGCGATTTATTTTTGTATTTAGGGTAACAGGGTTTACACTGAGTTCACCATAGACTAGAGTAAATTTCAATTTAGGGTTTAAAGGTAGGTCCATCTACTTGAACTATATAAAAAAAATGTTGAAATAAATTAAATTCATTAAATTAAAAGGAGTTAATGGTTGATATGGTAAAATTTTATGAAGATGTTTATATTCGATTTTGTAAATGTTGAGCTGGTAACGTAAATTTTTGATTTGTGAGAATAAAAAAAGTTGTGTTTCGTTGAATTATTTGAGTAGTAATTTTAGTTGGTAGTCTAAGTGAGAAAGAGTAAGAATAGAATAGGTAAGTATCTCTGAAGAAGCTGGAAGCAGAGCTAGCCGTGGTATACTGATTTAGGGGCGCTTTTTCAGGAGATATTCTAATTTTTTTCAGGATAAAAATGTTGTCGGCCCAATTTGTGGGGCACGATTTAAGAGCTTAATCACTGTACTTTTATAACGGCCTAACGCAGGGGCTCGATTGGATACTGACCGTGGAAAGGTTCACAAACCAACCTTTCCACGGTCAGTATCCTATTAGATATTCAGAATTTTATAGCGCTAGGCCCTAAGTTTAGTGTGAGTCCCACACCTAAACACATTAATTTACCAAAATTATTAGCCGATGTTGAATTCATAATTTCTACCGCTAATATAGAACATAGTTATATCCTATTAGCCAAAACAACTAATGCAATAACAAATTTCGTCCACACTCCTTTCAAATCTATTAACGAAAACAAAAAACTACTCATCAAATCTTCTATATTTATGAAATCACATAATAATTTGATTTTAACTAAATCTGACAAAGGTAAAATATCAGTAATATTAGAAAAAAAAGCAATATCACAAACTAGCCACTGATATCATATATGATAAAAAAAAAATACAATTCTCTTAATAGAGACCCTACAAGTACAATACAACAAAAATCCAATAAATTAATATCAGACTTAAAGAAAAATAACAACATTAACGCAGATGAAGCCAAACGACTAATGATTTATAATGCTACCGCTCCTAAATTCTACGGACTTCCAAAAATTCATAAACCGACTCTCTCTCTCTCTCTCTCTCTGTCCCATAATTTCTTCTATATATGCACCAAACTGCAAAATTTCTGAACTAATCACAAATATACTCACTAAATCATATGATACTAACAATCGCTATTATGTTCTTGACTCCTTCCATTTTGCTTCTTTTATAAATGATTTTCAAGTTCCAACTAACCACGCAATCATTAGTCTAGATGTGATTTCACTTTTTAGCAATATACCTGTCGAATTAGTTAAACTTAGTATAACAACCCGATGGCATACTATACAAACAAATTGCAGTATAACCAAAACAAAACTCTTAAATTTAATCGACTTTCTTTTTGATACCGCATATTTCTCGTTTGAAAATAAATTTTATAAGCAAATACTTGGTACCCCTATGGGAGCCAGTGTTTCACCTATATTAGCACAATACGTTATGGATGACCTACTAGACAATTGCATCTCTAAACTTAATTTTGATCCTTCCTTCATTAAAAAATATGTTGATGATCTAATCTGCTGTATTCCTTCTGGTAGTGAAGATCATGTACTTCAAATCTTCAACAGTTACCATCCTACCATCCAGTTTACAATTGAAAAAGAAATTAATGGCACCATCCCGTTTTTAGATACTCTTATCATCCGTAAAGACAATATCCTCATTACAGATTGGTATAGAAAACCTAGCTCTTCTGGTCGAAATCTAAACTATCATTCGTTTCATCCAACCAGTATGAAAATTAATCTTGTCTTAGGCTTAAAGAAAAGGATAGAACTTCTTTCACATCGCACTTTAAAGAGCAAAAACTTTTTTATTTTAAGAAACCTTCTTCTTCAAAATTCTTACCCCAACTCATTAATAAATAAATTAATTTTCAATATTCCTAATGTCAATCATAGTTTAACTAGGACGATATCTAACAACCCAAAATTTTTTATTCCTCTTCCTTATATAAAAAAACTTACAACCAATTGAAACACATTTTTAAAGACATTGAAGGAATACAACTGACAAGTAAACCCGTTTTAACTTTAGATAAAGCACTTTTTAGTAAATTAAAAAATCGAACTCCTAAAGATCAACAATCTGGAGTCGTATACCAAATACCATGTCAGAACTGTCATGGCTCTCCGCCAGAATTACTTCTCACAAAAGTGATTGTAATAGAAAAATCATGACCTGTGCATTAGTGTCACACGCTATAGAAACTGGTCACACTTTTAATTACAACACTAAAATTATTTTCAAAGAAAATAATTACAAAAAACGTTTGTTTCTCGAAATGGTTGTTATTTCACTACAAGATCTTCCACTAAACAAAAGGACAGATACACAAAATTTAATTAATATTTATTCATATTTATTATCAATAATAAAGAATACTAACACCCCTACAAATGATTAATTTATTAAACAAATTTCCTTGCAGCTATTATCTTAGTTTATTACATGTCTACAATCATAATTTAATCATATTACTTATTTAATTTTCATAACAACACCCCTTATATCCATCAATGTATTTTTAGATTTATTTATTAATGCAACCTCATTGTAATGCAATAACTATCCCGTTTTAATTATTCATCAAGCAAGTGTCATTAGCTTTAAATGTCAACCCTAAAATAGTCATTTTCGTTAAAATAGTTTCATGCTTCTTACATTTAAAATTAGACTCTAGATCGTAAGTAAACTTTTTAATTACATCCTATAATTACACATATTTCCTGAAGAAGAAAATAAAATTTTCGAAAGCTCGAATCGATCAAAAAGGAGTTCTTAATTTGCCCTAATTGACTACAACTCCGATAACTAATTCCTAAATAATAATCAAAGTAGTCGAAAACTATACTAATTTATATATATATATATATATATATATATATATATATATATATATATTTCTCTGCATTAACCCCCTGTGTGGACACTATAAAATTCTGTGAAGCTAAGCTGGATTGAAACCCCTCACTTGAGCTACTATAAATGCTGCGGAGTTAACCTGCAAACAAGTACTAAATCACCAACCTTCCTGGTCGCCTAACTTATCTTCTTCTGTGAAGTTCGCCACGGCTGCTCTGCTGCTTATACCTAAAATTATTACCCTATTTTCTACCAAAGGAAACTCGACTATCAAACATTCAACACAATTTATTCCAACAGAAAATTCTATACAACAAAAAAAACTTTATCTAATAATTATTTCACACATAGATTACATTACAATCACCATCATTTCATAATAATTCATTTTCGACCCTACTCATCCATAAATTCAGTAAAGTAACTGTGCTTAACCATAAACCTTACTTTAAATCCCTGGTCTAATAAGAACTCATAGTAAACCTTTTTGTACATGTGTGCTAATTTTCGCACTAAAAATCACCTATAACCCGTTTACTTTTTACATAAACCGATATTACACAAATATTTTATAATACAAATTTCTAGATAAACATATTTTCAAATAATTTATTATAAATATTAAATAGTCAATTTTTTGTCCAGAGAATTCAACAAAATACACCACAAAAAGCACAGAAAATCATAACACCAAATAATCACAAGACAAATGTTTTTACAAAAATTAGTTACCTGGAATGTAGCACAAATAGGTATCTGCCATTAAACCATCGCTGACGTAGCCCTTATCAACAACTGCACGTACAGGAATCACCCCAAGTTGGCTCACACCATCTGAAACAGCAATCATCTACCCAAATTCCTATTCAACCAATCTACGGTAATTACAATCCTCTATACATCTGCTAAGTTCCAATAACATCCATTACTCCATTTAAGTGCTCAGCAAGCACCAACAACCAAAATAAGATAGTAGTCCCTACCTACAGTTCAGCATGCTTTGCTTTTTCAAAGTATATTTTATAAAATTTAAAACTGCTATAGCAACATTACACCAACTTGTGCATGTATAATTGATTTCAATTAAAATATCAAACTCACTTGTCGCCTAACTCATTTATTTATGTTGTTTGAAGCTTGGATAAAAATTATAATAGAGTTTCTCACCGCCTCCCGGTGGCTTATTTAGACCAAAAAATGCCCCTCGACTAGTTTCACTTCTTAAAACACCACCACCACAAACAAGCTTTATTTATAAATTTGTACAACAGCCAACACAACTCTAAAAGTATTACGCACAGACAACATTCAACTGTTGCCGAGTCTAAAAATCTCACCGTTAACCTTCAACAATTCATTAGAAAATTGGCAGTCGTATGCCAACCGTTTAGAAAATCTAAGAATTTTGAACACAAAATAAGCGCTTTACTTCGAAAATCTAATTAAAATTTACAACGGCTATCGAATTCGTTGAAGTCAACTAACACCAACACAAGCATCTAAAACACGTCTCTGGAAAACGCGTAATACGGTCATCTCACTGTAACTTACATACGAGAATGTTCCGTCTTCTATTTTGTACCCTTCCTATATTTTCTATGTCTGTTAGCAGTTTATTTCATTTTTGTCTAACCCGTATTCTCTTTTTCCTTTATATTCCTTGTTTACAAGTACGATAACATCTTAACCACATCTACCCTCTCTTGAGTATCGTGTATCCCCTTTCTGTATATGAAGTCCGACCAACTATCTCCGTTTACCATATGCCCATTATTATTAGTCTTCGTAGAAGTCAACCACTCCACTTATACTTAACGCGCTGCATCGCCCTTCTATTTTTTCTTGTCCCCCTAGTCGCTTCAAAATCAACAAACACATAAATTTCGTCTCATTTTATTACATGCTACAACACGGCCTCTATCTAATATCGATCCATATTCGTATTCAACCTTCAACGCCCTACCTCAAATATACTAGTTGTTCGTCTATAGCGAACGTATTTCCAACGTTCAATTTTTACTAGAAATATTTTTTGTTTGCTGGCACGGTCTTTTCTTCGAACTCTTAGCCGTTATAACTTGTTTATCGACAACACTATTTTGTCTTATGCTATAGCTTTGCAAGGTTAACCAATGTTAACGTTTTACTATGTTAAATTATGTACACAAAGAATCTGTACCCTTAGAATATCAGATACTTTATGTAATTAAACAATTCACCCTCCTAAATTATTGATTTTCACTATATACTAAATCTGAAAACTTTCGGATTAATAAACCTACACGCTACTCCTCTATGATGCAAGTCTTTACACTGCCCTTTATGGAACTACATTTTCTACCTAATAAATATTAATTAATATTTATAGTTATGTTACCACGACGCAAAATTAATCCTCAAGTTTATTATAAGTTGTAAATCCTATACAAGCGTTTAGAAAAACGTCTTAAATTTTAGTTGACTTGTATATTCATGGGGTACCCTGCTATAAATAATTATCTGTCTTATCTAACACCCATTATTACCTATAAGTCCACAGGATCCAGGTCCAGGTCCAGGTCCTATATTGATAAAAACATTTAACTGCTTTCTACCTTCTTAATAAACGTTACGCATTTCAGTCATAGAATTAACCTTGAACAAATGTTAAAATCTACAAATCTCATTCGATTTTTTTATAAGCAAAGTTAAGTAATAAAATTGCAAATAAATTGGGTGTTAAAAATTTTAAAGTTATTAATATTAAAATGGTCGAGTATCAACTTATAATAAATGAATGACAATAATTTAAGATTGGTATCTATCAGTACCGATAGGGATATATTTTATGAGAACCAGTATGTGTATATGATAACAGTTAAAATAATAAATAAAATTATGTTCAGGGTATATAACTAAATCTAAGTTAGTCTACTTTAAAGTACAAACCCCAAAAAAAATTTTTATAATTTTTGCAGTCTAATTTATTGTATTAATAAATTTATGGAGCGTTAGTGTGTGAAAGGTTTGGAGGTCTAGCGTGCCTACTATATGATTGGGAAGTCATGATCGATTATATTATTAATATTATTGGCTGATCGTTAGATATGATTAATGTCAGGTATGTTTTATTGGTTTCCATTTTTTCCCGTTTCAATTGTACTGACGTTTTTAAAATCAAAATTGTGCATTTAGTTTAGTGCGTGATTGGCGAGGGCTGTATTTCTTTTGTGAGTACTTATAGAATAGTTATGTTAATATATTTTTCTCTCCAAATATTATTTTGTGTTACCGATATATTAGCTGTTGCATTCTGTCCAATTAGTTTTACATTCGCAGTGGGTCTTATTTATCGTCGGTGTTCCTCTGTTAACTAAGTTTTTAGTTATATTTATTTTGCAGTTGAATCGTGTATCAAAATTGCAGTTTATATATCGACCAGCCAAAACTTTTTTATTATACTAGTTAATATGATCGTTTCCGTTACTATTTCTTTGAAATTTTGATGTAGATAGTGCCTCGTATTTCATCCAAGGACAGTTTTATGCAAATTTCCGCAATCTGTGCAGGTCACGTTATTGGCATTAGAATAGCGTCATATCATTTAAATAATTTCAGACCTGGCCGATCGAAATTCTCCATTCTAACCTAATATTTCGGATTTATCATCGTTTATGCCTAGGTCTCTTTGATCCTAGAAATAGTTTGTACAAGCGTGATGTTGCCTATGAAACTTTCTGAGCTAATACTGCTTGTTATACTTTCACTTAGATATATTTCTTTATCTTAGCAGCGTCTATGAGTTTTTCTCTTTGTTGTGAAAGATGTAGTTGAATGACACTTATTAACTGATTGCAACTTCCTTTATTTTACAAATTTGTCTGCTGTAAGGCACATCTGAGTATGACATGGCAAATGTGAATGTTGCAACCTCCATAATCGAGAGTTTATTTGTTTTGTTAATAGTAAAATCACCAAGCTTCAAATATAGCAGGATCAGTAGACTCTCACCTAAAGACATTGGAAACGAATTTTTTAGATTGTTATATTTAATGGTTGCAATATAACAAGCATATTGTATTTTGATATTTAGTAAAGCATTTGAAAGTGTTTACTTTAATTTAGTGTAGCAAAAGCTTTACGGAGTTCAACGGAGAACCAATGAAACATAGTTTAACGAATGCAGTTGCCCAACTTGTTTAACTGAAACTAGAAATCAACCTTGCACCACTTATAACAAGAAACGACAATCTCCTTCTTAAGAGCTCATCACAGCAGGTTATCTACCATCTGCTGTAGAAGCGCGGGTTGGAGTGAGGTAGCGTAGGGCGGGACGAAATATCGAGATGCAGATATTCATTAGAAAAGGATATGAAGTATATTACTCCGCCTACTTGGTTTATGAAGTACCAGGGAGCACATATAGACGGCAGTGCTGTGGAACTTATTAGTCCAGTTATAAACCTCACAGATATTTTAATTATACATATTCTCTAACATTTATAATCAGTAAAGCCATTTGAAATTCCGATATCTAATGTAAAAAAAATTATTAGGAAACAAGAAATTATAAGATTTAACATTCCTACATTTGCATCGCACAGTTATTTTACAATTTCTAATATGCAATTGACAAAGGTGTTACATTAATTAGTTGGCCAATAAATAGAAAAAACAGAATAATGGTTTGAACGTATCTCTAATAAAAAATGATTAGATAAAGTGTCAAGTAGGTTTTGATTACAGTTTGAGAAAAGCTACAAATCTTGGTTTGGTTTCTTTTCTTATCATACCTTCGTTTCCTTTATCATTTTCTAACGACGAAATAATAAACAAAGTGGCCGCAACGGCCAAGAATGTTTTATTTCAGTGAATATTTTACAATTAAATTAAAATATAAATACAAAAAACAAATTTTCAATATGTTTACATTGCCCTTATATATTTAAAATTGTACTGAATCGGACACAGTAAACATTCCTCTAGTAGAATAAAAATGCACGCTTTGCATTTTTAAGTAGTCCAAAGTTTGTTTTGCTTTTATTTATTTACGTTTTCATTGCAGCTTGTCAAATTTTGTTCCATCACAATTGCGTATGGGAGTTTGTAAATGGTAAATTTGTACCATAATGAACAAAAGTACATTTTATGTGTATTAGATAAGTTTGAGAGTAAAAAAACTTAACTAAACATGGTTTGTAAATTCTAATTAACCGTAAGAATTTATATCACATTATTCCTTATTACTATACAAGCCTAAATATGAGCGAAATATTACTGGTGGCTTTTTAAATTTATCTCAAAACATTAATTGAACTTGAGCATAAAAATTAAACAACTCTGTGTTTATTCTTTTTTACAAGTCTTACACTACACAAACTGGGGGAATACCAACCTACTTTACTAAATAGGAAACCCAACAAAAATTTATATAAATCCAAGGTTTTATGAAGAACAACTCATTTCTATAATTGCTAAGGCACTACATAATAATATCCATAATGAAAGTTATAAATAGATTTGCGAGCAATTACGACTATAGTCGAAAACTCTCATAAGGATAGTTTGATCTCAATAGATGTTTGTTGTGTTTTGTTTTGCATGTAATCAAACCATTTCCGTTTTACAATAGTGTGTGACATGGAAGTTTTGAATTTTTCTACAGCTGCACATTGCAAGTGCATTTTTCTAAAAAATACTAATATTTGATTTATTCGATAAATAAACTGAATTGTAGTGTGCAATTTGATGAAAATTCATAAAAATTATTCACGCATTTGGGAAAGTTACTGGTTTTGTTTAAATCGCTTTATTATTAGCAAAAAAAAATTTTTTAGTTAAAAAAAACTTACATGACTTTCCCACATAGACAATTATTTTATAAGTAACTTTTATTAAAACCGTTTTTAATTTGGGTGCCTAATAGGAAAGAAATTTGGATCTTTAGAAATTCAAGGTGGCCGCTACTGTGATGAGCTCTTAACAATTATGTAATACAGAATACATTAACTACTACAGTTCACGTTTCGAGACCTAAAGCCTTTTATATTCTTTTTAATTTGGAAACACTATGCAGTAATTATTATATATAAAGATATGATAAAAACAATTTTTTGCCTTAATTCGCAAGCTAACATACGTATAAATGTCTTCATAGACCACGGTGTCACCCTTGAACCAAATTACAAAGATCCGGTCCACGAACATATGCTACCTCTCATTGCCTGTTATCGCATGTAATTAAATTAAACTTGTTTTCGACTTATCGGTTGGCATATTTCAATATCGTAAAAACTGATAAAGCTAGCGGAGAATCTAATGCGGACCGAATAATACAGAATTTGTCAGACGACGGAACTCTCTGCAAAATCAATACCACACTTGTTGAATAAAATCTATTACATAGGATAATTTTAAAGTAATCTATATAATATTCTATGCGTTTGCTAAAACTCTGGTGATTTAAACCTCAGTAGTAGAAACTCTGTAGGGCAACTGTTGACATCCTATAGCTAGATTTGATCAAAAGGAATAGATGTGTCAAGTTTTATAATAATAAGTACAACGGAATACAGCTTTCAATGAGGTAGCGACACAATGGTGGCTCATTAGATGGTTTAAATTATACAGGGGACCGCTTTTTAGAGTATTCTGTTTAACGATCATAAACTTCTCCATTTTGAACTCAACCCCTAGAAATGATCAATTACGAAAGTTTATACAAACTTCCAAGTCATAAACCTGCAAACTTCTCGACAAACTAGTACATAACTACTAGAAACAGATAGCTTCAATCAGCTTATACAAACATTATACGCTTGAGGATTACGGAAAGTCCCACAGTATTTAAAGCTCAGGCAACAAATCTCCTCAACCTCTTTCTATGCATACCTTTTGAAGTTTACCGCTACACAGGATTACAGACACGCGAATACAATAACTCATCGTATGTTACTAAGGTTGTCATACTATGTACAAAATAAGAATATAAACTGTAGTATTCTCCTGAAGGATATAACTGGAGTGTTAGGTAATCCTTTCGTAGATCGCTAAAGCTTTTAAGAACTTGGGAGTATCTTAAAGATTTTTCGACATATTGCAATAAAACCAATATTGAATTTGGAAACTGCTATTTCTCTTACTGGTTATGATATTAAAAAAACTGATTTGCTTTTTCTTATAGTTTACGGCCTTTTCATTTGTCGTTATTATTTTGAAATACAACGCTTCACTTTAGTAGACCTTCATCAACTTTTGTTTTCTTTATTGGATTGGGATAATTTTACACTCCATAAAATATTAGTTTAAAATAACAAATTTTATTTTGAATGGCGCATTCATGATTTTTCTTGATACTGCATGAACAATGCAGGTAAAATGTCGATCTATTTAACTAATACAAAACGTACATTTATCTACCCGAGCATCCTTAAAGAAAGTTTACGCTTTATAACTAATTACGTTGAATTTCATTTTTTGCTCTTGATGGCCATTTTTTCTGTACCACTGATTTATCTCATATCACGACTTTTATAACTCGAATAAAATCTTAATATTATAATCAAAGTTTTAATAACAACTGAGCTTCAAAACTTCCAACCGATAATTTAAACCATATCCAATTGTTCTAGATTATTTCGGGTATGGATCAGAATTACACAAGTAAAATCTAAAGGTTTCTTATTGTAAGATTAATTATGCTTTTAAATGCAAACTCTTGTAACCTGCCAATATAGTCTATCTGAAAATGTTATCACACGGTGCTTACCAATTGTCTTTTGCCAACAGATGCCTCTTTTGCGGCATGCTTTATTATTCTTGTTAAAAGATAAGCGACACCGCGTTACACTGTTTCCGTCTTAGAAAAGAACACTTTGTGACCCGGACGTTGGAAGTTCCGGTGACGGTAAGGATAGTCAGAACCATTTTTGCAGTTCCCATGTTAATACAAAAAGCATTCACCACTCTTCGTAGCAGGCACAGTACCATTTCAATTGCAATCACATACCAAGATCAGGACCCCAACTTTCTGGAAAAGAACTTTTAGCATATATCGTACCACTCTCCAGTTCAACCGATGGCCACTTACTTATCTCCAAATATGAGCCCACGGCCGTTAAGTTTTAATAACGCATTCCACAGATTTTGGTAATCCGATTTACCTGAAGGCTATTAGTTAATCACTATCTAGTAGATGCCTCAATGTCGATCTTTTAGCAGTATGGTTTTTTCAACCTCTGCTTGTTGTCGGCGAAGTTGATCCAGACCATCAAATGTATTTTAAATACCCGAGCAAGTACTCGACCCATATCAAAGTCTGCCGCTACGCACTGCACCGGGAAATATTCCGATGGCACATCAAATAGATCACTTTTTATCTCTTACGTGACTAAAAAGTCTCGCTTTGCCTGTGCCGCGCACAGAACCACGAACCAATCAGCTCGGTCCAGACTTTCGTTTACCTTTACAAGCGCAACTGTGTGTTTATTTGACTGCTTGTCGTTTTTTGACATAATCGGCATCATTACTATCGTAGGGTGCTAACCGGTTAAGTGCACCACTATTGCTTTTCCTTTTGCGAGCTTACAAATCCGATACATCACGCCATTGATCCTTTTTATAACTTTGTGCGAACCCTCCTAATGTCATTGTAACGTTGGCTACAATCTATGCATCCGTCTGGAATTGCATATCCAGCTGCGGTCGCCCTCTTGTAAACCAAAACCCTGGACCTAATTAGCATGTCTGGTGTTCATTCGATCACTTACGGTCTGAAAATTTTTCCTAACGTCACCATGGAGGTCTTACATCTTGTATTTGGGCTTCTCGACGTAGGTCTTGCGCATCATGTCATCTCTGGGTTTACATCCACACCAAAAATCAAATGGTAAACGTATCTAGGGTACCAGTATAGCTCATACAAATGTCTGTTTAGTACTTTGATATACCAAAGACCGATAGGCCAATAAGAATCGATGAAAATATTGGTCTCAATCTCTCCAAAGTTAGGAGTTGGAAAAGTACTTGCCCAAGATGCGGTTTAAAGCGTTCTACCATGCCATCGGATTTTGGGTGCAATGGTTTTGTTTGAGTTTTGCTCATTCCCAGCAACCGGCAAACTCCTTGCAGTGAAGCCGACTCAAAATTTTTGCACTGATCGGCGTGCAACTCTATAGGAAGTCCAATACGGCAATACAGTTCCTTTATCAGCGACGATTGCAGTTTCTTAGTTTGGTATAACATACGTTTTGGTTTACTTTGTAAAACAATTTATAGCTACCAAGATGTAATTATTTCAAGGGTTGGTCTTAGCACACAGACCGGCAATTTTAATTGCCACTACCTCAAATGGGTTTCCTACGCTATATTCACTCACGGGAGACTCACAATTTCTCAATGAACGTCCTCACAGATCCATTTCCATTCTCCAAGGATTGCGCCAAGATGCCATTCTCTATCTACAAAGAATTTAATTGCTTTCGGAACAGGTTCCGAATGATATTCAACGGATTAGTATCCCGCCAGCATAGGCGTTTTCGTCAGGCTTTTAAACCAAGAATCACAGCTACGTTTTTATCATTTTCCTGTTCAGTTTGCAACCGTAGGAGCTTCCAATCGTCATTGACTACTGTAGTCCGACCAAGTAGATCACACTTTGTTTCTACGCAATGGCTAGAATCTTCAGGGCAAGGTGGTTTAGATAACACATCCGCATTACAATGACTTGTATCAGCACAGGTGTTCCTTTTCCAACTCATACTCATGCAGCTTCTCTATTCATTTCTCAATTTTTCCTTGGGATTGCTAAATTGAAATTGCCACTTCAAGGTGGCGAGGTCGGTTCTCACGTGAAATTTTCTCTCGTAGTGCTACTTATAAAGGTTTTTACGGATTTCACCACAGCCAACAGTTTCCTTCTTTTACTGCAATAATTTTGTTGTGGTTGTGAAAGCACCTTACTTAAGTAGCCACTGACTCTTTATTACCCGTTTTGCATCTAGAATAGTGCACTTCCCATGTCGACATTACTTACGTCCGCATCCAGGAAAAACTTGCCTTCCAACCGAAGATAACTTAAAATCGGAGCTGTTGTCAATGTATATCTTAGTTGTTGGTACACACTTTGGAAGTCTTTATACCAAACGTAGTCACGCTCTTCCTCAGTTAGCTTCAGCAAGGGATTAGCAATATTTACAAACCCTGAAACGAATCTTCTATAATAAGTTTATCTTTAGGCGTCGGCCACTCTTGCACCGTCTTGACCTTTTCCGGGCCTGACCTCACTCTGTTGCCTGAAGCTACGTCTCTACGTGCCCTATTTATTTTACCTCTACATCTAGCAGGTAATACTTCTTTGGTATCAGAGTCAAATCGGCACCTCAAAGTCTTCGAAGCACTTTCCCTACGCTCTCAAGTTTTTGCAAACGATTTTAAAATCACAATCACATATTTTCCACGATAGCCCGCGAAAGATGTTATTCATTAAGCGCTCTAAAGTGGTAGAAGCGTTAGAGAGCTCAAATGGTATGGCTGCAAACTGCCATAAATCGGTATCAATAGTGCAAGCAGCTTTTCCTGATCTTTGGGTTTTATCCACTTGCCAATAGTCACTCTTTAAAATCCAAAATTGAGAACAAACGCTACCACAAAAGTGTATCTAGGATGTCGTCAATTCTTGGGTTAGCTTACTTCTTTGGTCACCTAATTCAAACATTTGTGTTCCACACAAAATCTTTTTAACCTGTCTTTCTTCTTCACAGGCACAACAAGCGATACCCAAGGACTATCAGAGTGCTCAATCACTCCTTGTCCCTCCATAGTTTCAATTATTTTCTCGACATCTTTGTATTTGGCGAATGGGAGTCCTCTCGGCTTCTGCCTTATAGACCGGGCATCTCTTTTACCGATATTATTCTTGGTTACTGCTGCTTTTCCTAATAGGCCCAAGTCGACCACAAGTGCATCCGGAAGGTACTACATTGGTCAGAAAGCGAGGATCTACATGGAAATTTTAAATTTTGCCGAACCCTTGCTATTTCAAGCAAGGTACGGATCTTTTACGTGCGTGACAACACTCACACACGAGACCTAGATTTAATCCTTCAATTTTTGAGAAAAATGCTTGCCTAACATTTTTCAAGAGGTCCGTGTCGGCACTCAAACACTGGACTTTGGACTCAGTAGTCACACGCATACCAACTAGTATGTATGTATGAATAAGCTTTATTTTGAAACTATACCTAGGTTATTGGCCCATCCTAGTTTGAACATTCTAAGATAGAAATAAAAAAGAAAGAAAATAATCAATTAGAAAACAAAATAAATAAAAATTTGTTCAGTTTTAATTGGTCTTCTCTTCAGACTCGCTTTTCCTTCAAGTGACGTCAGAAACTTGATCCAGGGCAGGGAGAGGGGGCTTCTTGAGGTCCAATTCAGTAACAACTTCTATCCATGTTTACTCGCAGGTTAGAGGGGTTAAGGTGGGGGTATAGGAGGTTTAGTGTCTAGGATTTCTTGTAGGAAGGCGTGTAAAGAAAGGGGAAAGTTAGTGATAAGGAATTTGAACTCAGGTAGAGGGGAAAATATGTCGAGATGAATGGTTTGTTTGAAGGTATTTCGGATGAGAGTAAGGGCGGGGCAGTGGTATAGTAGATGTTCTGGGGTTTCGGGGAAATCAGGACAGCATGGACATAGTGGAGAGGGTATTAGGTGAAAGGCGTGTAATTTAGATCGGAATTTTTCGTGACCAGTTAGGAATTGGAGTTTTGTATGTGATTTGGGATGTTAGTAATAGTAGGAAATATTTGATGGGTGTATCTGCCGGTATCGGAGTAGGACCATGATTCTTGCCAGGAGTGAAGGAAGGAGTTGTAAATGCGGGAATTAAGGTCGGTGGTAGGGATTGTGCGGTAGATATCAGGAGATAGTGTTTCATTATGGAGGTGGATCGGACGACGAAATTTTAGATTACGAATTTGCACAAAGTGATGTAGTTGAATTTCTAAGGGGGGGATATTTAATATTGTATTTAGAGAGGTAGTGGAGGTGGTTCGAAAGGCACGAGAGACGTATAACAGATAAGGACGTATGATTGGGTTTAGGATTCTGTGGGAATGTGGGGTTGTGACGGGATACCAAGAGTCAACAGCGTAGCGGACAATGGGGATGATGATGTTGTTTAGGATTAGTCTTCTTGTAGGTGGTGCTAGTTGGATTGATTTAGGTAGGGATTGCTGAATGTTATGCAGGATTAACTTGGTTTTGGAGCGGATTTTTTGGAGGTGGGTGTGCATCTTCAAGCGGGTTTCTAAGTGGATACCGAGGTAGGAGACGGATTCAGAGAAGGTTAAGGGTGTTCCCAGGATATGGATAGTAGGACTGCGGCGGAGGTCAAGGAAGTCTTTTAAAAGTAACAATCTGGATTTAGTAGGGGAGATAGGTTGCTTATTTAGGATTGACCATTGTTCGATATGTTGGATTAAGACATTTGCAGTGGATTGTAGTTGGAGGCGGGAGTTACCGTGAATAAGGAACATGAGGTCATCTGCGTAGGCGAAAGTATCTGTGTTTTGAACATTAAGGTCAAGGAGAGGGTTGATGGATAGGTTCCAAAGGGTAGGTGAAAGAATGGATCCTTGTGAACAGCCTTGTGTTAGATACATGGTAGATGAAAAGTAGTCCGTACGGAGGCTTGCTGTTCGGGAAGATAAATAAGATTGGATAATTTTATATATATTGGAGGGGAAATTCAGTATTTTGAGTTGGTTCTGGACATTGGGCCACCAGAGGAGATCAAAGGCGGAGTGAAAATCGAGGAAGATTGCTATGACATATTTGGATTGTGATGATTGGACTTTGAAAATTAAGGAAAAGATCGTGTGTTCTGCGCTGTGTCCTTGGCGGAAACCGTGTTGGTTGTGGGAAATCAGGGAGTAATTATCGATGTGTGATTGGAGTTTTTGTAGGATCAGCTTCTAGAAACAGATAAATTTGTATATAAAGAAAGCGTTTATTCATTCGGATTCATTCATGATTAAATTTCATTTTAACCGCAAGCTGTTGCTATAGTATTTGAGTATGTAGTAAACATACTGTAATTTAACTAAATTTCGAGCTTGCAATGAATAAAAAAGCGATGTTTTATACGTAACTTATAAAGAAAGATGGAATTTAGTCATTACAATGAAGAGGCAAAAATCCTCAATATAAAGCTATTTTAATAAGATAATTAAAGGGAAGGTGTAACCAAAAATGTACTTTGGTAATTGCTATTTGAAACGAGAATTTTTTTATAAAGAATCTTGCAAGCTGATTTGCAGATCAATTTTGTGAATTCTGCAATTATTATTTTTAAATTTATTTCTAACTGATATTAGAGTATTTAGGTCCAGTTTAACATAGTCCTAATAATTTTTTTTTGTGTGAAGAATTTTTTTACCAGAAGTTTGTGTTCAGAGTTCGAAATAGTCTGACTTAATAGATGTATGTTAAGGATTTCTTCTGGCCAAAACAAATCTTACAAACGTGGAAATAATTTATAACCAAGTAAACGATCCTCAAAAGAATAAGTTTAATTCTGTATATTTAAAATAAGGTATGAAACAATATTTTTTTATCAAGTACTTCTTAGAAATTATTTTATGGTTAAAAGAAACGATGTTGTAACTGCTTTTGTATGAAAGAAAATAATTCATATTGTATAAATGCTTTGTGATATTATTGCTGCATTTCATTTCATTTTTAAAAACTCCGTCAGGTCCGTTGAGCTAGACAGGTAAAGTTAAAAAGAAAGGAACCAAATTCAAGTTTACAAACCACAAGTATCTATTTCACAATACCCTTTTAGTAACGCCTCAAAGCGAGGCGTTACCACATCGAAATATATATATATATATATATATATATATATATAGTTTCCCCCAGCGATATTTAGAAAACATTCACAATAACAGAACTATGGAAAATTACCGTAATCATTTGTAAAAAATAGAAATATTTCTCGAAATCGTTTGCGTCCATGTCCTCATGGTAGTCGTTGTGTTTTTTGGATTAAGAAACCCATTTGAACTTTCTATGTGTATAATTATCAGCCGGACGGCTTTTGCCACTTGACAAAGTCAGGTATACTAACCTTGTTCAGTGGGTGATAGACCCTAATATTTTGGTTTTGCCACGTTTTCGACACAGTGTATGATTTATTCACCAAGGTTGCATTTAAATAGTAACTCGGTCGCCATTCTGCACGGAAACGTTTAACTTTCCGAAGATAGCTTTCTCGCAATAAAACAATATTGTATTTTACAACTGGATAGAAGTTAGTTTAAAAAATTTTTTTCAATAAAAGATTAAGTTCCTTCAATTATTCAAAAGAGATGTTTTGTAACACCTTGTTTAACGTAGGAATCACTTCATCGTAGTAAAATGATTGTAAATAATGTCGAATAGTAGTTTTATCGTCTTCTAAAAGTTTTTATTGTCTTTTTTCCGCCAAAAGCAATTGGTTCCTGTATGGCCGTATTAATATCTTCTCTCAATATTTTATTTACAGTAGTTTTGGTTACACCAAACCTCTCACCACATATTTCTACACAATCACGTACTATTTATGACATAGGCATATGAATTATTGCTGTATGTCAATATAACACTTATTTTTTCGTTAATAGACAGCGCAACAATTTTCGACCTTTTAATTGGAACGTAATTTTTTTATATGTATATGCAACTAATGAAGTCAGAAGTACTTTATTAACATTCCATTGAAGGCAATGTCGCGAGTTATTACTAATACGGGGTTTAGAAAGAGCACATTGTACACAATTTCTTAAAAATGATGGTTTTATGGAGATATTCCTCGGTAACGGAAGATTTTTATACATAAAAATGTTTCATATCTTATGTTACTTATATCAAAAATCAATCCCGTTGCGCACTGCGAGATTGATTTAGAACTTTCTATCATTTGTAAACGGACTACAATAAGCAGTTTGTGTAAGTAAAAGGATTTAAATATTGTCCATTTCTTCTCATACGTCACACAAACTTCAACCACTGGACACTACCTATTATTTCTTATTGAAAAATGCATACAACAACGAAGCAGTAACCATTTAAAATTACTCATTGTCGAAACAACTACAACCGTTGAAATTTCTGAACTCCTTAACAAAGCATTTAGTAGAGTAGCAATACCAAAGAAAGATATCAGAGCTTTGAAGTTTCGGGAATATTTCCAATAGATCCAATTAATAATTTTGCGATGAATTTTGTGACAGGCCCAACTCTTATAAATATATATTTTACGTTGTGGTTAAGGTAGTGGAGAAGTGCAGTGAGCGCCGGTACTAGGGAGACGCGTGAGTGCTGCGGTAGTAGAAGGACGTGCTCTCGAAGTGAAGATCACAGTGCGTGATACAATTATTGTAGCTGAATTCGGTAAGATTGTTCCAATTTAAGGATTTGTTTGTAGTGATGGTTATTCAAATATCACTACTTCTTAATATCTGTTGCGTATTGTTTTCACAACTGAATTAAACGAATAGAAACGCATCTCACTCGTTTGTATTCTGCATGTAACTTACAAGAACCCCGTGATTAATTATTCATCCTGTTGATAACAGTCTACATTCTCAATTTGAAATGCTGAAAACGCAATGTTAGAGAATATTGGTTTGGACGAGACAGAAACGAGTAATCTAGCAATAAATAAATTATTGGAAAAGGTAGTTTTTGGAGTGGAGCAAATGGGAAACGGTTAAAAATGGTACTATTTAACAGTAGGGACGTTAGTACCACGTGATGATGAAATAACCCCGGGCAAAACAAGTTTTCTTAAATATAGAAATTAAAATAAGCACTAGCAAAACGCTTAATTTAGAAACCATATTTGAAGTTCTACTTTCTACCCTCTTGCTCCACATTAATTGATACAACACGCAGAACATCAAATTATTGACTCCCGTACCAGTAAAGGAGATCCTAAAAAAAGAGACAAAGGAAACAACATAGGATGGAAAGGATTACCAGGTCAAACAAAATACAACAGAATTCTAAAGAAAACTTTTATCTGAAATTACATAAAAAGAAAAGAGAAAGGGATCATGTAAAAAAATGGCGTCTAAGGAATCGCTTTCTTACAGTACCACAGACGGAGACAATGATGACTAGCAATCGGATTAAGAAATAAATGAAGATATATATGTGTTACATGCAGTGAATTTGGAAGCCCTCGAGAATTGTCAATAAGGTACACTATTTTTGTTGCACTGGTCTATAGAAATCTTACACATAATGTGTATAAGCGATTTGTGTACATAACTTTATAGGACCGCGAATAATACCGGCCGCTGCTGCTTTAACCCGCAATATGGAGAGTTATGGTGGCCACTTTGACTTTGTTATTTTGTAGAATTTGATATTTATTTTTATTTACAACACTAGAACAAACATTAAAATGTAGTGATAATTCTGTTCCCCCTCCTACGCTAATACCCCATAATTTTCTTAACGATTTTTTTACTTATAATATACTAAGATCTAACTCTACTACTACGAAATCTTAGTACTATATTCCTATTAAACGCGTTTTTTAATTTACCTGAACTTTTTTTTTTGTGTATTACTTAAACATTATACTTATTTTATACATAATAATCATTGATGTCGAAGTACTTTAAGTTGTAAATACCTACATGGCTGTCAACGTTTTCTGCTTCTGTGCTATATACTACAGAATTGGAATCATTATGCAAGAGCTGAGTTCGGTGACCATACAAAGATCTCATTGTACTTTATACATAAGGTTTCAAATAAAGTTAAAATCGAAAATGCCGCTTAAATTGATATATTGTAAGTAATTCGAAGTCAATTCATTTGTCTGATTATCACATTCGCCACTAGTATTGTACAGTAACGGTTATAATTCGGAGAGTAGTTGATTTACTTGTGCACAGCCTTTCACCGCAAGCCTCTTACATCCACACATTTATTCCCCTTCGAAGATTTCCAGAATTCTCCTTTTAGTCGACATCCTCAGTCCGATGATAAGATCAATATACGGCTTTAACTATGGAGATTCAGTAAATTCTTGAGCCCGGTGAGTGGCATTCAGTTTAGGACCATATAGGTAACTGCTGTAAATTACGGTAGTGCATGTTGAAGAGCTTCTTGTTGTGCGTTGGTAACTGTTCTAACATTTTAAATATTAAGGACGGAGTAACTTTGTATTTGGGACAGAAAGTCAGAACGCTGCGGTGTTGTGCAGAAATTTAAGTTATTTTATATTCACTTCTAGAATATATCCCAAAT
Organism: Platerodrilus igneus; assembly: GCA_036346225.1. Classification (NCBI taxonomy): domain Eukaryota; kingdom Metazoa; phylum Arthropoda; class Insecta; order Coleoptera; family Lycidae; genus Platerodrilus; species Platerodrilus igneus. The sequence continues at coordinate 1,652,749 of JARFIW010000399.1, forward strand.
ATCAGAAAATTGCTCTTTTATAAGAGAAAATAATTTAGATGTTTATAGAAACTAATGCTAAATGATATATTCCAGAGTGAATGTGAAATCAAGTGCTTTTCATGCTGAAAATATAATTTTTAAAATGCCCAAATCTGGAACACTAAAATTGATAGTAATCCTCAATAACCATAATCAGCAGCAGTGTTTGTGAGTTGCTTTTAAACTACATGCCTTGCACCGGGCTTGGTAATTTACCTAACTGGCTCAGAACGTCGGCTACAAGTATGTTTGAAAAATGTTTCTACCGATTAATCAACAATGCGGTGTTTGAGAAAGCCACAAAGAATATGAACCATTGTGTGAACGCGGAAATCGTAAACGGGGGAAGGGGAGGCGGTTATGCACGAGAAATAATCTCTCGTCCGTTCGCTAATCGCAATAAAAATTTGGGGAGATTTTGTAATGATACACATGAGTTAGGTAAAAGCGACTTCAATATATCAATTTAAGCGGGTTCTTATGCTTCAGTTATTCTAAACTTGATATATGGGTTTCTAATTGTTCGACGAAACCTTTGAATGGTGTAGTGCATAACATGAAGGAAAGGCTTCTACAATAATTTTCGTGTTAACAGCTTGACTACTTCGATACTAGAGATTATTTCGCAGATAATAGATATAATATTGCATTAGTAAGCAAAAAAGTTATAAGTAAAATCAAAGACGAATTTAATGGGATTTAAGCGATAAAACTTATAGGCAATAGATAAAAAATGGCACTGTTAAGAAAATTGAAGCTATTAGCTATAGTGCAGTGAAAGGGATTAGTGCAAATAGCTACAAGACTGTAGCAATTAAGAATATCAGTGCCCATATGCATGAGATGGTGTGTAACTGAACTAGAAAACATAATTTGTATACTTAATTATTACGAGGGTAGCCTCAAAAGTAATGCACACATGCTTGTAAAACACGAACAAAAACAAATAGCAAGATCATGCAAAAATTATATGAAAGTACAATTATTAAGGTTCAAAATCGTATATTAATTTTTCAGCATATTTATCGTTAAGCCTAACACATTTATCTCAAAATGTAACAAATTTTTTTATCTTGTTACTGAAGAACTCTTCCGACATGTTTCGAACTTAGGACGCGATAGCTGCCTTCACGTCATCTTCCGAGGTGTAGTGATTACCCTTGAGATCTCCTTTGAGTACAGGAGAAAAATAAAAATCGCAAAGCGCGAGATCGGGGGAGTAAGGAGGGTGTGGGATCTGTACAATCTTCAGTTTTCGCAGTGCATCTTCGGTTGTATAGCGTCGTGCACAGATATTACGATATTCCAATTGTTCAATAATAAAGTAAAGATGTTCCTTGGATATTCCAATATGGTTCGCTTTTGTGTGGTGCGTCGGCCATTTTGAATCAAATCTTCGACGAGTTGGCGATGTTTATCATCTGTGACAGTGATCAGACATCCGCTGCGTGTTTCATCAACAGTTTTGGCTTTCCAGGCTCGCAATCACGAAATTTTAATACGGCGATAAATCTCAACAGAAGTCACATTTTCAAGGCACAATTTAAATCGCGTTGACATAGCATTATAACACGTCTTCATACTTCCGCTACTCTAAACGAACTGGTGAACGCAACAACTTCAAAATGAGAATGTGTATAGAGGAAGGTTGTCACTCCGCAATGCCACCATGCGCGCTTCTGTAGGTTATGTTGCTTGTGTTCTAGAAGCACGTGTGCATCACTTTTCAGCTTACTCTCGTAATAAAATAAATCTATTTGGTAAGAATGATAAAGATTACTTATGCCTTTCTTAAAAGAATATCCACCTATGCATAGGATCGTTATAAGACAGCTTTTGGTAAACAGTCTATGTGTCCTTATAATTTGTACGTGTGCAATATACATAAACTATAATTTTTCTATACATGCGAGTAAGTATTCCAACGCATTTTGCTTACTGATTTTTTTAATTGGGTTTAACAAACTCAAATACAAAAAATATTTCATTTTTATTCTTACGTTTTGTAATGCTAGTTTACTATAGAAATAGAATATGGTTTGAGACCCAATTTCCTTCAGTACTTAGCTGCTACTTAGTATTTTAATTTTATGCAACAGCTTCAATTACGATGATACATGTTAAGCATCTTAATTCTATTAACTAAATATATTTAAATAACTTTAAGTTATTTTTATGTCGGAGAAAAATTATCAACATCCCAAATGCCAGAGTGGTTAATATTCAGTTAGCGTTATCGTGTCTCACTTGTAAAAATTCAAGTGATTCTGCAGTCTTTAGGTTTTGATTCTGCTTAAACATTAAGACCTCTTCGATTGCTCTAGGCTTAGAAAGCGTCCACCCTATTAGGTTGTGAAATCGAGTTCTGGGCGGTGGAGAACGTCAAAAATATGTTATTGATGTGTTCGCACATTAAAGTGTTCGCGCATAAAAGATTCTACCACAAACCTACAGAATCAAAAACATAATTGAGTTGTTAGAGAAACGCTAGATTTAACCGCGTTTTGATCTAGTGAAACAAAATGAAATTTGATATTGGATTATAACTTATTACTTGATATGCTTTAACAGTATTTAAAAAATCACAAAAGATTTAATCTTACCAAATTATATATACGTATATATATATATATATATATATATATATATATATATATACACACACACACACACACACACACACACACATATATCTTCTAATGCTAATTCGAGCTCCACCTTTGGGCGTCAAAAATACTCCGAAAGCTGCTCCGATTCGAAATCTGGTTCTGATGAAGTCCCTCGTTCATGGGTGCCAAAATGCTACCAACCTTTGGTGCTACTTATATAACTAAAAAGCTTAAAAATTTCTGATTCGCAATGAAGTTTTTCACGGCTGCTCAGCTGCTTTCTGCAATTCAACTAACTACTAAAAAAATAGCTGCCACGGTAAATCACATACATTTATTACATACTCAGAGAAAAATACACGCCAAATCACAAGTAAACTTCTTGTTCACACATTATTTATACATTATATACATCTCCTTTTAAAATAATACATTTCGAGATCAATAATTTCACAGATTAATTATTTCCAATTGATTATCCGAAAAAGTAACAGGACTTTATCACATGTTTTAATTTCATCATCATCATTAGGTCTTCAGTCCTGGAACTGGTTAGAAGGCGTACCATCATTGTTTCCTATTCTAAACTAACCTACAGATTTCCCTGAAATTTGCACAGTCTGCAACTATCACTATCTTATCTAGGTCTACATCTACATCTTTTTTCCTATCTATGCTTGTAATATATCCCATACTATTCCCCAAAAATGCCTTATAACGTATTCTGCCTTTCTATTTCTCTTATCTTTTTCACCAAATATCCTCGTTCCCCTACTATTTCTATAACCTATTTGTCATTATCTTTGTCTGTCCTAGCTATCGTCCTTATACATCTGAAGCACAGCATTTCAAAAGGCTGCTACCGTTTTTCTGTCTGCATTTTAGACTGCCCGTATTTCATAGGCATACTGTGCTGTGCTCCACACATGTGCTTTCAACAATTTCTTTTTTGTTCTATGTTTGTTGTCTTTCCTCATAGGCGCTGTTCTTTCTTGTTAGATGCAGTTCGGTCACCTTCTATTGTTTTACAATTATGTACCCTATTTCTCCGACCTTCAGTAGTTGTGAAGGGAGGTTCCCCCAACACTTAACCATTTACCGATTTTTTATATTTTCCAATATATTTTTTCGCACACTCAACATTAGTTGCAGATATTTCGCAACCAACAACTAGTTGTTTATACTAATCATCAGATTTATCTGCGCTTATTTTTTCGTCCTTAGGTTTTCCGTCTCAAAACTGGTTGGACACGTATTTGCACTTATTTATATTCTAATCTAGCCTACATAGTTCCCTGAAATTCTCACACAGCATGTGTATACAGCTCGTTCCCCTTCTATTGTTTTCTAATTCTATGCCCTATTTCACCAAGATTCAGTGAAGGAGGTTAAGCAACCTGTGGCTACCAAGATCCCCCAACACTCAGACATTTGCCAAAATAATGGTTTTCCAGTAAATCCTTTCATACACTTAACATTATTCGAGAATATTGCCCAACCAATTCTTGTAGTTACTTATAATAATCATCATGTTTAAGCAGTTAATTTCTCGTCAATAGTTTATCCATCTTGGGAGTGGTTGGATGCGTACCTTCATTGATTTCTATTTTGGGCTAGCCTACACATCTCTCTGAAACCCCTACAGCTTACATCTTTTACTATCTGTGTGCAATAGTCTAACCTAGATTTGCCTCTTCTTCTCTTTTTTCCTATCTCTGCTTCTAATATATTTCGCACTATTCCCTCATGCCGTAGTATGTGGCCTATCATCCTATCTCTCCTATTTTTTACTGTTTTCTACATATTTCTTTCCTCTCCAACCATTTTTAGTACCTCTTCGTTCTTAACTTTGTCTGTCCATGATATCTTCATCATACGTCTGTAGCACCACATTTCAAAGACTTCTACCTTTTTCTTGTCCGCTTCTCCTACTGTGCAGGCTTCACAGCCGTACAGTGCTGTGCTCCACACATGTTTTAAGCAATCTTTTCCTTGTATGTATGTTTGTAGTCTTTGAGCACAGTAGTTGCTTTTTCTTGTTAAATGTAGCGCGACCTTGTGCTAATCTTTGTTTTATATCTTTTGTGCTTTCCCCATCTTGCGTTATTTGACTTTCTAGGTACCAGAAATCCTTAACCTCTTGTATGTTTGTGTAACATACTTGTATTCTTGTTTTTGATTTATTTTCCCCACCTTTGCATACTAGAACTTTAGTTTTAGTTCCGTTAATTTTCATACCGTATCTCTCTGTTAGAACCATTTCCATTTCATTAAGAGCAGCTTCTAACTCTTCCTTGCTAGACGCTAATACCGCTATATCATCTGCAAATCTAAGCATATCAATTTTTTGTCCTTGCATAGTAATTCCAAATGTCTTCCTGCATTTGACAGTATTCATTGCCTCTTATATGTACAAATTAAAAATCAATAGAGATAGGGCACATCCCTGTCTCACCCCTTTCCTAATGTTTACTTCTCTACGTTCCTGCTCTAATTCTATTATCACTGTTTGCTCTTTGTAGAAGTTATGTACTATTCGTCAATCTCTATAACTCATTCCAATTCTGTTGAGTATTTCAAACATTTTTTTCCATTTTACATTGTCGAATGCTTTTTCCAGATCTACAAACCCTATATACACGCTTTCCCCTTTTTTATTGTTTTCTCCATTATCACTCTCAGAGCTAAAATAGCCTCCCGTGTTTCCTGTTTCGCCTAAACCCAAATTGACCTTATCCTAGTATTTCTTCCGCTTCTTTATCCATTCGTCTTTGCACAATTCTAGCTAATACTTTTTGACACGTGTGCTGTCAAGCTTATTGTTCGAAAATTTTCACATCTATCCGCGCCTTTCTTTTTTGGTATAGTTACTATGATGCTACGTTTGAAATCTTTGGGTATCTCGCCTGTCTCATACATATAGCTTACAAGTTGGAAGAGACGTTCTGTTTCTGCTTGTCTAGCGACTTTTAGAATTTCTGCATGTACCTTATCTGTACCCGGCGTCTTACCATTCTTCAGACTCTTTAATGCTAATTCAAACTCATCCCTAAGTATAGGATATCCCAAGTCATCATTTTCAATGTCTGATTCCTGTTCTAATGCAGTTAGTTCTTCTCCTGCATATAACTTCCCTATATATTCTTGCCATCTACCCACTTTTTCTACGTTTTCTATGATGACGTTTCCTTATGCATCCCTTATATTTTTGCTATACGGTTTTATATCCCTAAAATTCATTCTAATTAATTTGTATGCTTCGTCTGTCTTTCCTATTTCCATCTTCGTTTGTACCTCTTTGCACTTTTCATCAATCCATTGTTCTTTAGCTTTCCTGCATTTTCAAATAATTTCCCATTTTATGGCTTTGTATCTCTGTTTTCCTGTATCGTCTGATTTATTTTTGTATTTTCGTCTTTCTTCTATTAAATTCAGGATATCCTTTGTTAACTATGGTTTCTTATTTTCTTTTTGTGTATACCCCAGAATATCTCTGGTCGCCATGTCTAGGCTGGATTTAATGTTATTCCATTCTGTTTCTACTTCCTTAGTATCAGATATTTTCCCGATATCTTTGAGCAATTCATTTGACTTTTTTTCGAATCTTTCTTGAATATCTTTATCTTTTAGTTTCTTGAAGTCCAAGTGCCTTTTTCCGTTTCTTTTTTTCACATTTTTAAATTTAAGTGCGGCCTTCATAATTACGATGTTGTGGTCAGTATCTATATCTGTTTCTGTGTAGCTTCTACAGTCTTTTACTTTATTCCTAAACCGTTGTCTAATAAGAATGTAATCTATTTGATATCTTCCTATATCTCCTGGCACCTTCCACGTATGATTAAATTGTTCTTGTCGCAAAATTCTACCAGCTTATTTCCCCTGTCGTTTCTCGTGCCTAAACCAAATAAATCTACTACCGCTCCTTCTTTACCCTCACCTACCACGGCATTAAAATTCTCCGTAATTATTAAATTTTCATGTCCTTTTAGGTATCTTAATATGTCTTTGATATCTTTGTAGATGGCTTCTACCTCTTCGTCACTGTAGCTAAAGGTGGGCATGTATACTTGTATTATTACTGTGTTTACCGGTTTAGATTCTAATCTAACCATGAGTACTCTTTCGTTTTTTTGTAAGTAATTTTTTACACAGTATTCTATCTTTTTCCACATAACTATTCCCACACCCAAATTTGCTTCCTCTGCTCTTGTATGAATTACCTTGAAGTCTCCACTCCAAAAATCCCTCGCCTCTGGCCACCGAACTTCGCTGATCCCTACTATGTCTAGTGATAACCTATTCATTTCGATTTTTAGGTTCTCTAGCTTACCTACTTGCTTCATACTTCTAACATTCCACGCTCCGACTCGCAGAATGTTCCCGACTTTTATTTTTAACTTTCCGATTGCATCCTCCGAAGTAGTCCTCTCCCGGAGATCCGAATGAGGGACTATTTTAACTCTGGAATCTTTTACAACAGAGAATGCCATTCTGTTTGTTACAATTTAAGTACGCTGTGTACTTGGGAGATAATGTGGCGGTTTCCCGTTGCCTTCCACATCGAGGTAGTGTGTTTTGGACTGTCATACCGACGCCCATGGTCTCTGCCAATCTAAGTACCGAAAGAGCTGCTGCCCTCTTTCGGGGACCTGTCCTAGTCTGGTTCCTCACTAACGACCCTACTACTTTGGTTGGACCTGTAGTTTGGCTCTTTAGCTCATTAGGACACGCAAGCCATTTCACCTGTTCTAGTAATTTAAAACTTCGGCAAGGTGCAGGTCCATTCGGAATGGATGTTTTAATTTAACCTTGGTTTAATAAAAGTAAAACCTAAACATCTCGTGCTACTTTTCGTGTATCCAGCAGCAAACAGTCCCTTTTACTTTATACAAAAACTAACAAATATTACCAATATCATAAACCCTTTTTTAACATAAAATCCCATATAAAAATACAGTAAAATAATATAACAAAAAATGTTCAATCTGTAATTCTTTCCAAGTTTGTCCTTTTAGTTCATAAATTATACCCACAGTGCGCAAAAGTCACTAAACACCAGTTTATACACATGGTCAATAAAAAGTAACAGGTACCTGGATACTATCCCTGCATGTGGCCCGCTATCATTCCCTGAGAGACTGCGGCATAGAAGAACACCCCAACCTGATTAGCAGTAATCATAAGTGCCAAGTGCAACCATTTGACCACGAACCCAACTCATCTACCACACTGAAGGTGTATCCAAATTTCTCAAGGTCTGATACTAATACCATTGACTGTTGGTACACAACCAAACTGACCAACCACTGGCATCTATTCCATTTCCATTTGTACACTTTTGCACACTTAGTGCAAATTAAAATTAAAACAATCTTTACTTACGTAGAGTACTCTTTTATTCAACTCGTTAAAGTATTTTACTCTTGAAGCCATCAGCTGGTTGTGGACTAAGAGAAAACTTTACGCTATTCGAACTCGTAGATTAGGAGAGAACTTTACGCTATTTGAACTCGGAGACTAAGAAAAAACTTTACGCTATTCGAACTCGGAGACTAAAAAACAGTCCTTTTTTTCATTTAGTAATCGTTTAGAACTCCTTTTATATTGATATTATTTTAAAACCCCCAAAGTATATAATTTTATACACACCTATTAATTTGAACTCCTTTTTAAATGCTAACTTTCATTAGAAGATTAATCGGAATTCCGGCCATGTTGCCAGTGCTAGAACGTAACCTTCTAAAAGTTGTGACTCATTATATATGGCATAATTAACATTATTTTTACCAGCTACTAGAATACAGAACCTGGAAACAATGCTGTTGCGCAGATGATTGGTCATCATAAGTAGATAACTAAAATTAGCTTGTTCTTGTTTGTATACTTTTGTATAGGTATGGTTGGTGATGAAAACTGCTATAAATTATTGTTCCGTTTGAAATTTCCTATTGTAATTCATTGTGATCTAATAGATGACTGGGCCATATTAAGTAATAAGGTGTTAAATTATGTTTTTAGTGAAGTAATATCATTCATAGTGTGAGGTTAGGTTAAGTTGGATTGTTATTTTGTTTCCAAAATGCTTGTTGGGAGTTTTATTTAAAAGTGCCAAGGAAATTATGCTGATGTATGAACCAAAGTTTCAACCATTCCTAAAGTATTGGCGAAATTGTAACAGCATTAGTGCAGGGTATAGTTGTGTATTATTGTCACTTTCTTTGCTATAATACTAAGTTTTTTGTAGGGACTATTCTAAGCAAATCTGGCTGTTTTCAGTAGATTTAGATGTACATTTAGAATCATCCTGGCGTAAAACCACAGAATCTAAGTAAAAAACGAGAATGTGATTGTTTCCAAAAAGAAAACACACTAAGTTGAAACCGTGAATATGTACTTATGCTACGACAAACACTGTTATTCTACATTTTAACGGAGTTGCATTTAAAGTGTTGTGACAAAGACTTTTTCAATGGATCTTTAATAAAAACTAAATAAAATAACGTTTCGTTTATTTGTTATACATTTCTAAAAGAAAGATCACAGAAACATTGTTGTGGCTCTAACACCTGTAATAGTTTCTCAGGTGATATTGCTATTGCATGCAAGAGCTTTAATGGGTCGAAATGGTATCTAACTCCTCTATTACATAAGTTTTTGAGAATTCTTTTAAAGGTTAACACTAACATTTTATGTTTAGCGTAAGGTACTTAGTTAAAAGGGACAAATACAAAACAATCCATAATCTAATATTGAAAATGATTAACTACTTTGGTTCATCTATCATTTTATTTAATAGTGTTAAGTCATTTAATATTAATCATAATTGATTATTTCACTCATACGACCAAGGGGAAGACCTTCAAATTACACCACTTGTCTTGCATAGGTAAAATGATTAAATAGTTCCAAGTAGATAAGTCGCCATTAAACTGCATCTAGTTTTTGAAACGAAGCATGTTAATAAACAATAAAAACAAATTTAAAACTATACTCTAAACTTGAGATATAATCTTAACACATTACCCCCCCCCCACCCCAACCCGCAAATTTAACCTTATACACTGCGGCTAGTCAATTGAAGAAAATGTAATTATTACAATAATTGTTGTGATGTTCCAGATTTGTGCCTTAAGTCATATGCTACTGGAAACCACGTATTATCAATTTCAGGTTAATCGTTGATCATTCCCACATTGTTTTTTGAATTAAACTAGTTTGATTACGTAATAGGTATATTTAACCTGAAGATGGCCAAGAGTTTCTTTTAGCTCATTTTTTTAGCCGATACTATTAGCTAATTGTCGTCATTTAAAAAAGTTTTTTAATGTTTAGTGTTCTTTCAATTTTGAAACAACAGACAATGTGATAACTTATCACATAAAAATTTAGTAATTTTAATAAATTTTACTGTGAGAGAGATTTGTATCATTAAGAAGAATTTCAATTACCAATTTGATTCCATTTGGAGACAGAAGAGGGCCATGTTTAACAGAAAGCAATAATATGTGATGAATTCAAGTTACAGGAACTATCAACAATGTAGTATACTAAAATACAGTCTCACAAGAAATTGCTAATATTTTCGAAAAATATCACAAATACAATGTATAACTTATGGGACAAAAGAAATTATCTTTAAGCCTTTTCTATATTTAACAATCAGAAAGGTTAACATATAAGAAACTCAGAACATGCTCATACAGATGTCCAAATAATATCTATGCATATTGAAGTATTCTAATAAATGCATACTTGTTAGAGTTTATAAGTGAGTTGGAATAAGTGCCCCCCAGCCTATTTTGGAAAATTAAACAAAATGCTTGGACACTCAGATTTTTAATATCATCATAGCATGCTGTTGCATAAAAGTTCCGGCCCTAGCAAAATCCCACTTCAAGTGATAGTCGTACCTTTACATTTTAAATGAAAACGTACATTATTTGAACGCTATTAAAGTACTGATTTCGAAATGTATCACACCTGAGTTCCAAAATCTAAAGTTATGCGGTGAAAAGTTTTAATATGAACCATGTAGACCCTTAATGATATTTAAATTTTATCGAGGTATTTTGTTGGAAAATGGCTTTAGTTTCAAAATGAGTAAAAAAAAATATTCAGACTAACTGTTACTTTATTAAATTGTAAATTATCCAAACTATATTAATGATTGAAAATATGTTGCTTTGGCAAATTCGATGGTCGTAACATATTCACTTTTTATCGAATCACACAGAATCTGTAAATTTTGGAATCAAAGTGCGATACATTTTTGAAATCAGTATTTGAATAGCATTCAAATGAGGTGTCCTGTGACGTAAATTATCATTTAAAAAAATTTAAGGTATGATCTCTCACATTAAGGAAGATCATGCAAAGGTCGAAACTTCTATGCCATAGTACACAGCTGACTTTAAAAATCTAAGACCTCTATTACATGCTGCAGCTTTGTATGGTGGCTCCGTGGCGTAGTGGTATGTGTGTGACTACTACGCCCAAGGTCCCGGGTTCGAATCCCGACACGGTCCGCTTGAAAAATGTTAGGCGAGCATTTTTCACAAAAATACACCCTCGTTCGGATGAGAGGTAAAATGGAGGTCCCGTGTGTGAGTGTTGTCACGCACGTTAAAGATCCCTACCCTGCTTGGAACAGCAAGGGTTCGGCAAAATTCCAACTTTTCCAGGTAAAAAAAACCCGCTTCCTGGCCAATGTAGTACCTTCGGGTGGAGCATTGGAAAATCAAATGTAATGCAGCTTTGTATTAGAAACTCAAACCAAGTTTCATCGCAGTTTCATGCCATGAAATTTAGTTTCAACAATCTGGAATAGAGTTTTACTATCTACATTCCTTCACGAGCAATTAAATAGAAATTTGTGAAAATAATAGTTTTCGATTTACTGCTCTAGAGCGAGTACATTTTTTGACAGCGCTCGGTTAAAAAGCAACTAGATTAATCTGTTCAATTTACTAGATTGCTCTAAGATGGGGCAAACGAGAGCTGCTCTTTCTTGATCTGACTCGAGAGGTCAATCAATGCAGAGCAATCTTAAAACATAACCTACAAATGAATAACGGTTTATTAAATTTTAAAGGTGCGTAACTTTGAATATGAACAAACTTTATTCATAAACATTGGCTATTCTTACTTCGTCAGAATTGTCTGATAATGAAAAAAATAGCTGAAATTGTAAGCATATGAACTCAGTTATAAAATGCAGAAATTTTCTATTTAATCAGTTCTCTAATAAGCAGGTATATTTGCATGTATCACTTTTGCAATTTCAACAATTTTGAACTTTTGTTTAAAGCAAGTAAAATGTCAACATAACGCGTGTTCGGTTTGACGAATGCAGATCGATCCGTGGTTAAACTTTTACCAAGCAGCAACATAACCGAACCATTTCAAATTATAGATGGATTTCTGCGTTTTCGCTTATATTTAAGACCTTCCACTTCCACTTATTGCATTTTTGGATCTGTAAAAACTATATAAACAGCACAGCCTTGCATTATCAACGTATTAATACACGAACACTACATAATCAAATCATTCAAACTGGAACATCATCGAAACAATATATTTTGAATTTAGTTAAAAGTAGAAATGAAATGAGAAAGAATTTGCAACTATGGCATAATTATATAGTGAGATTTATAGCTGGAAGTGTTAATGTTATATTTTTCCTCAAGAGAAATACACAAGCTACAGAAATAGGTTGTTCACATATGCTGTTCATATATAGACGTTTATCATACTGTTTATATTTTAATTTAATGTCTTAATTATATCGTTTTACATGATTAAATTACTATCAGTTCCTCAAAATTTCTTAAACTTGTTACATTTTGTATTTAAATATATCTTCAACAGAAATTTGCCTTTTGACTACATAAACTTGTTCATATCGTAAACTGTGTCCAATTGTAACTTAAGGTGAAAAATTAAAAGTCAATTTATTTATAATAACACAACCAGTAATTGGTTTTCACCATATTACAGCTTAAAGGTTTGGTGATTTTATACAAGAAAAAAACAAACAAAAATTTATCATATCAGCCTTCCAATTATTTTAATTAAAAGAAAGCTAAAAATGATCATCTTAATTGAAATTTAAAATAGATATATTTTATGAAGATACATTTAACTTGAAAAAGGTGACATATGGAAAGTCTCTATGGTAAACGCTTGCTTATTTACAGGATGAATTATATCAGCAACGTTGCCAGTTATACAGAGCTCGAAAAGATTATGAAATGAAAGAATTTGTATATTGATATACACGTACTAGCGGAATTCCATGGAACTAAAATATACAAAATCGTTTACAATGCTATTATTAAGACATCCCGTTGATTTTTCTTTATCATCTCCTCAAACCGTTAGCTTGGATACAAACTAAATGTTTGTGTTTTGAATAAACTGGGCCCTATAGAAACTCTCTATAGTCTAAGGTTAGACGTCTCTAAAGCACCGCTAGAAAGTTTTATAAAGGATTCCTTTTTGGGCTCCGTATATGGAGCCTAAATGTCACTTGGAACCTAAATCAAATGTAGTTGGCAAATGTATGGAGGCGCTAATAATAGCGGGATATATATATATATATATATATATATATATATATATATAGCTAAAAACAAAGGTGGTGAACTCTTGGGATACACTCGTTCAAAGTTAATTAGACTTATATGTCAGATCGTAATTTTATTCGACGTTTCGGCGACAATTTTGTGCCTTCTTCAAAGACTAAAAAACCATAAAGAGGTAAGTCACAAGATGTAAAAAGTACAAACAAAGTTACTTACATAACTACTAAGACATACATAGGTGGAAATATATACTAAGATTAGGCCACATTTAATATTCAAAGAGCATTAAAGTTAAAATTAAAATAAAAAACACACAATCCTATACCCAAAAGGGGTTATAAAAGAACCGAGTCAAACTAATTACTAAAGTAATGGAATGGAGCACATACAATACCAACTACAATTATTCAATTCAACGTTTATCTGCTAAAATTAATTTAAAATTTGAACCAACACTTGGTGAACGTACATCAAACCGGTACGTACTTAAATATATAGTGATAACAAGCAAATGTTGGATAATTGACAACTTGAAAAATGTATTACAATTAAAATAAACATTACGACTTACTGTATACGCTAAATACCACGTTGAATTTATATACGTTTGTGAAATCTATACAGCCCTGAATAAACAGTACTCAAATTTTTTACATCCAACTTGTTATTTAATGGGTCCCGTTGTTGTAGAATATAAAATGATTCTAGGAATAATCTGTTGTGGTAATTCTCTTCGAAATCTAAAATTTTTGTTCCAGCTAAATCCGCTATATCATTGGTGGCATAAAGATGAGAAGACAAGGCGCACGACGACTTTCCGATCCTAGCATCGCTCTTATGTTGTGTTACCCGGTTCTTGACCCACTGCTTCGTCTGACCCACGTAACTTTTTTACAACTGCACTGTACTTGGTAAACAACATTGCTACACAACGATTTGTCCGTCTTATCCTTTCTTAAAGACAATTCTAACGTCTTGGTTACCACGGCGGATAAAGGAGCAGTTACTGTGATTATGGATAAACAGGATTATGTTTCTAAATCTTATCAGTTATTGGATGACAGGTTTACTTACAGTAAAGTTACAAAGGATCCAACCTTCTCGATACAAAAGAAGGTTAACGATCACTTGAAATCCTTGTATAATCGTTCCATGATCTCTAAAGATGACCCAAAGTCCATAAAGTGGGGGTTCCTTTACGACCTATCATTTCGAGTACTAATACTCCGACGTATAATATGGCATCTTTTTTATCTCGTATCCTGAGCAAGGCGTTTCCCTTAGAAGATTGTAATGTCAAGGATTCATTTTCTTTTGTGGATAGATACAGGCATATTCAGTTACCGGATGACCATATTCTCATTTTTTGGACGTTTGCTCTTTGTTTAGCAACATTCCTATTGGTTTAGTTGTGGAAATTATTACAAAGAAATGGGAGTGTATCCTTCCTCATTTTAATCTTGATTTGGATTCCTTTATTGCCACTATAAAATTGGTCTTTAACAACACTTACTTTGTCTTCGACTCTGGGTTTTATTTTCAAGTCTTTGGCACCCCTATGGGGTCGCCGTTGCCCCCGGTTATTGCCCAGATAGTGATGGATTCACTTGTGGACTGTCATCAATTCTCTCCCATTTGATGTTCCATTTCTGGTTAAGTACGTGGATGACATTTTATGTTCTGTCCCTGACCATTTAGTCGCGTATACGTTGTATATTTTTAATAGCTTTAATTCCAACTTGGAATTTACATGTGAGAAGAAAGAAAACTCCCGTATTCCCTTTCTGGATACCTTAGTTCTTAGGTCCTAGACCAACCAATTGAGGTTTGATATCTGTAAAAAACCTACAGATTCGGGTAGGTATGTTAATTTTTGTCTAATCATTCATTCCGGCATAAGCTAAATACAATCATCTGTCTAAAACATCGTATCCTCAGCATATGTGAACCGGAATTTCGTAATAAGAATTTTAAACAATTAGAGTGTGCGTTGGTGAATAATTCATTTCCCAGAGGTCTGGTAAAGAGAGTTCTTTTTTCTAATATGTTGCAGAACTATTCTCGAACGGTTTCGGATACCACTAAATTTAAGAAACTTCCCTATATTCAACACTTAACCCCTGGAATCGCTCGAATACTTAAACAACCTGATATTTTTATAGCGTGCACTTATGACAATACAATTGGGAGGTTATTTACTAAATTAAAGGATAAAACGGACAAATCGTTGTGTAGCAATGTTGTTTACCAAGTACAGTGCAGTTGTAAAAAAAGTTACGTGGGTCAGACGAAGCAGTGGGTCAAGAACCGGGTAATACAACATAAGAGCGATGCTAGGATCGGAAAGTCGTCGTGCGCCTTGTCTTCTCATCTTTATGCCACCAATCATATAGCGGATTTAGCTGGGACAAAAATTTTAGATTTCGAAGAGAATTACCACAAGAGATTATTCTAGAATCATTTTATATTCTACAACAACGGGACCCATTAAATAACAAGTTGGATGTAAAAAATTTGAGTACTGTTTATTCAGGGCTGTATAGATTTCACAAACGTATATAAATTCAACGTGGTATTTAGCGTATACAGTAAGTCGTAATCTTTATTTTAATTGTAATACATTTTTCAAGTTGTCAATTATCCAACATTTGCTTGTTATCACTATATATTTAAGTACGTACCGGTTTGATGTACGTTCACCAAGTGTTAGTTCAAGTTTTAAATTAATTTTAGCAGATAAACGTTGAATTGAATAATTGTAGTTGGTATCGTATGTGCTCCATTCCATTACTTTAGTAATTAGTTTGACTCGGTTCTTTTATAACCCCTTTTTGGTATAGGATTGTGTGTTTTTTATTTTAAATTTAACTTTAATGCTCTTTGAATATTAAATGTGGCCTAATCTTAGTATATATTTCCACCTATGTACGTCTTAGTAGTTATGTAAGTAACTTTGTTTGTACTTTTTATATCTTGTGACTTACCTCTTTATGGTTTTTTAGTCTTTGAAGAAGGCACAAAATTGTCGCCGAAACGTCGAATAAAATTGCGATCTGACATATAAGTCTAATTAACTTTAAACGAGTGTATCCCAAGAGTTCACCACCATTTGTTTTTAGCTATTGATTTACGTTCAAGAATTTAGTATTATTATTATTATTATTATTATTATTATTATTATATATATATATATATATATATATATATATATACATCGTAAGTCCTTAAAAAGTCTTCGAAAAGTCCAAAATAAATTAATTTGAGAAAAAATTGTGCTGGTGATTTATGTTTTAAAGAGATTGTGTCTCGACAAAAGTTGGTTCCGCTATTACCTTCTACTTGTCTGACATGGATGGTAAGTTTGGAAGGAATTACATCAGAAGTATTTCTGTCTCTGTCCTTGCTAGACAAACATTGCCAACTGTCAGTAATTCCTGAACTATTTTTTTGTTACGTTTTTGCATATGCTTTATACTTTGGACAAGTGAGCAATAGCAAGTAGGATAAAAAAGACACTCACACTTCGTTTCAATTATTAATTGTTATGATATCTCAAGCATTTCAAACATACCTTGTTAGAAAAATTCATTATACTCAGACAGCTTTATCGAAAGTTATTTAACCATAGTAACAATTTTGTATGCAAACTAATCGAACTACACTGGTTGCTGGATGTATTAAATCCCTGAATATTTAACTCCGAATTGTAACACCATATTAAATCTAATTCACCCACATTTTTAAGTTCTCTTGCAGAAGCAGAAATCCTACTCTGCTAGTAAGTTTAAGCTACTCACAGCATGTCAATGTAATCCAAGTACCGACAACTTTAACCCCTATCGCAAGTTCTGAAACTCTAGATATTGGTTTATTTCTAAAATCCAGGATTTTGGGTTAGAGATCCTAGCGACTTTTAGAGTATTTTGTTTAACGATCATAAACTTTTGCCTTTCAGAAGCAACCCCATTAATTGATCAATTATGAAAGCTTATAAATAGCTTACAAACATTGTTAACTAACGTGCAAACTGCTCAACAAACTGAACACCCAGCGATTGATAGCCTCAATCAGCTTACATAAACATTATTTGCTTGAGGATTAATGAAAGTTTCGCAATATTCAAAGCTTAGGCAATAATTTCTTCGCTCATTTTATATGTATACCTTTTGATGTTTCTTGCAACATAATATCACAGATACGCAAATACAATTATGCACGTAGATCACTAAAGGCGTTAAGAAGCCAAGGGTATCTTAAATTGTTTTATAAATATAAGAAAACTGATATTGAAGCTGGAAACTGATATTTTTGTTACGTGTTATAGTACTAAAAAAACTGTGCACCTTCTAGTGGTTGTTATTTAAGGACTTATCTGTTTTCGTTCCTACTTTGAACTACCACGCGTCACATTATTCGACACCTAGTAACTTTTGTTTTCTTTAACAGATTGCGATAATTTTACGCCATATAATATATGTCTTAAATATTAAATTCCATAATGAATGACGCATTCATGACTTCTTTGTAGTCTACCGTAAAAGTATTTTTAAATTTTGTTTAAAAGTTGTTACGTTCTATTTCGTAGTTTGAATATTTTCTGCATTTTACATTCAATATCCTGTTTGGAAAATTGCTCAATTATACCACCCGCCTATGATACGTTGGTTTTCGCTATTTATTGTAGTTAAATGACCTACTTCAACTGTAATTAAATAAAGCCTTGCGTTTGTATTTGAATTTTAGTATTATACTCAACGTTATTGCTATCCTATAATGGATTTTCTGTGATTATTCTGCAGAAAACGATTTTATACTACTTTTCGCGGAACTATTTTTCTATTTTTTAAGTATTGGTGTGCGTGGTTTCTTTGGTGATAAATATTATAAACTCAACCGAGCAGTTACAAAATGTTTAAGGTGAAAACTTGTTTTCCTTTTATGTGACTGGTAGGTAATTGAAGAAGGGATTTTTCTAATAGAAATTTTAATGTTTTTTTTCCACATTTCAACCCACATTCTTAGCCTGAATTTTAAACTACATTCTTAGGTTTTTGAACCATTGCTTACTTGGCATTAACACAGAAACTGTTACATTTGTCGTTACAACACATTTTATCTGGCAGCCGTTAATACGCAGATAAAGTTATGATGAGATAAGGACTTTGCAGTTACCAATAACTCTTAAAAGCCTACGCAAGGGAATAGCATCAAAAGCAACAGGTAACCATAGCTTTATTACTCATTTATGGTACGTGTATTTTACTTGTATCACAGATATATTAAGAAATTAGTGAGCAAACCTTTGTTGTTTTGTAACGTTTTAGTTTTCCTAGTGTAAAAGTAAGCCTTATATAAGTGAAATGTAGCTGTGTAAAAGCGTTCTTTAGGTCAAACTCTTTCATTTTGGTTGTGGTGTCTAATAGAAGAATTAATTTTAATTTGTTTTGTTATTAAGCATAGATTAAAAAAGGAAATTTCAATAAAATTTACCATGCATAGGCACTTATTTGAGTACTATACGAAATTTTTTTTTAAAAAGCAATATCACGCATTATTTACGGGATCTAGCGTTTTTTGTTCGTTGCAAACTTCAGTAAGGTTAATGCCGTTCTAAGTATAACCGCACGTAAGCGTCTAATGCAGGAAGCTAAAGAATAGTGGATTGAGAAAAAGTGCAAAGATACACAACCTAACATAGAAGCACAAAAAAAGAATGAAGCGTACATACCAATTAAAATGAATTTTAGGGATAAAAACCGTATGGCAAAGTAGGTACGATTCATTTAATGAAACGTATCGATTTAATTTTATGTACAACCTTAACTACACAACACTGTTGTTAAGTTTAATAATTGCACTTACAACCTGTTTAGAAATGAAATTTAAAATTTTTCGGTGATCCTAATGTACTGTAAATAATTTTATAGAAAAAGAGTAGATTAGCTCGCAGTTGACCTTTTTGAATTAAAAACCTTATCATGGTATGGTAGTAACCGCCATAGGTTTTCTATTTGGCAGTCATTGTCTAATTTATTATTGCATCATTTTGAACCTCCTGCTTATTTGAAGAAATTTAGAATTGACAGGTATGTACCACCTAGTCAGTTTAAAAATTATTATGTTGAACCTTATTTTGCTTTGTATATACCATTCACATTAAAAGTGTTTCTGAATCGTTCTGTAACCAACATGCTGTACCCTGAAAAGCTAATTGTCAGTTGAAATTGTTCTCATTTAGGACATTTATATAAAGTGCATCCTGCACCAAGTAAGTTTAAATTTTGGGTCATCCTATTTTGGCTTTAGTGGTGCAACTCAACCGTAGTGGGTTAACCTGGCAAGGAATTGCTTATAAAATTGGGATTAACCTTAATTCAATCACCGACTAAATGTACTGTTGCCAGTGTCAACATTTATAAAACTCTTGATTATATTTCAACCCCTTATCAATTAATGGATAAGTTACACATAATCAAACTATTAGTGGTACATGAATTTAATCCTCTGATACTGGTTGTGAATTTTTGAAAATTATTAATATAATTTCTAATTTAAGGGAAGATGTTGGCCACTTTCTACTGAATATCAACCTAAACAACTTCTTAGCATCTATAACCAGGTTAATTTATCTATTGAACAACGTTCTGCCTTGGACTTTCTTATTTCTGAAAAATTAAAAAGAATGAGAACTGGTTTAGCTCTTTGTAAAACTACTGAAGATATACTTGAAGTACTTCCTAATACGAAAACAACTAAACAACGTTACTATCCAGCTCAACTGCTAAGCAAAAGATTATAGAGAAAGAATTAAATAAAATGTTAGCTGATAAAGTAATTAAACCTTGTAAATGTTCTTGGTACTCTCTTCTATGTTTGGTACCGAAGAAAGATAGAACTTACGGATCCTGTGTTGATTGTCGTCAACTTAATTCTGTTACCATTAAAGATTTCTATCCTCCCCTTACATTTCCGTTATACTGGATCAATTGAAAATGCGTGTTACTTAAGTTCTATTGGTATTAATTCAGGTTATTGGCAAGCTCCTTTGAGTGAATCTTCTAAGGATTTTACTGCTTTTTCCTGTTCTGGGTCGTGGGCTTTATAAATTTAGTGAAATGGCATTTGGGGTTACTAAAGTTCCTGCTACCTTTCAACGTCTTATCGACGATAGTAATTGAAAGATGGAAAACATAAGGTCCGGACAGGACTTTAATCAGTACCTTAGGCGTTCCGGAACTGGTGACGACCATTGGAAAATTGACAGATCCAAATCGTGTACACAACCATATACCAACCTAACCTTCAATTACGTTTGGCATATTTGTCAATCATATTTGACAATGTCAAGTTTTCGGCTTATGTTAGTCATAGATAGGAAGCGACGCTCAAAATTACGGCTACAAGCCAAGTATTAAATATATAGCAATATTAGGTAATTAATTACACAAGGTAAGTTGATAAATACTAACGCATTATAGTTAAAAAGAGGAAATAATAACTTAGACTTCTATGCAAAGACCGTTCATTTACATTTCCAATGCTCCACCCGAAGGTACTACATTGGCCAGGAGGCGAGTTTTTTGTTGCCTGGAAATTTAGAATTTTGCCGAATCCTTGCTGTTCCAGGCAAGGTAGGGATCTTTAACGTGCGTAACAACACTCACACACGGGACCTCCATTTAACCTCTCTATGCAAAGACCAAATGATCATTTCAAATCGAGCTAGTAATTCAAAGATGGAAAATATAAGTTCCCAGATAGGACTTGAACCTCTATCTTACGTTTGCGCACACGATATGGATGTCAATTTTCTAATTGTCGTCACCAGTTCCGGTGGCGTAATTGGAAAACGCAAGTTAATATTTTATCTTGTTAACTACAATACGTAAGTATTTATCAACTTTGTGTACCTAGTATATATATATATAAGTATATATATATATGTATATATATATATATATATATATATATATATATATGTATGTATATATATATAAAGCTAAGTTATTTGCAGACCGCAATCAAGAATTTGTGTATAACAAAATGAAAAATAAGAAGTATCTGTAAATAAACTCTTATGAAAACAATAAAAGCTTTTGATCTATACAAATCGGGCTAATAGCTGTATAGCCATTAACATAACAATAGCTTTAGTATTTCACTAGGGGAGGAATCATCCACCAAACGGTTTCAGTTTTCTTAATGTTTGGTCAGAGGGAATTAGTTTTTATTAATGGCTATACAACTATTAGCTCGATTTTTATAGGTGAATAGGCTTTTATTATTTTCATAAGAGTTTATTTACAACTACATCTTATTTTTTATGTATATATATATATATATATATATATATAGCGCTAACGCAATTACTTGTCAGATATATAACGTTCTCTTAATAGTACTTGTATAGTGGACTGTGAGTTACGGTTACACTATGTATAATCAATGTATATTACTGATTGTAGTTTTTGGGTTTTGACCGTTTACTCTCTGTTGCACAACTGAATAAATAAATACATAGATACACAGATAGATAAATTGATTAGGATGCAAAAATTTCGTTAATAGCATTAAAGCTTATTCCGTTTCAACACGATAAGTTAATTACATTTATAATTAGATATAGTATTTATATACTAATTTTGCAAGACGCTTAATGTATAATTCTGATTGATACAACAATCTTCGATCAAACTGTTGTCTCAAGAAGTTTTCCTTTAATCTTTCTTTCAGCATCGTGCAATTACCTTGTTTTACAATTTAGCATTTGTTCTATTTTTATATTTTCGTGTATAAGATCAGCTATTGATATACTACAAATGTTTTTAAAGAATAATATATTTAAACAGAGTTTTGAAGGCGGTAACTTCCGAAAATTTACTATAAACTACTAAGGTAGGTGCTTACTTTTTAAAATATTTATAAAACTCCTGAACATGTCTTTCCGCATCTGTTTCTAGAAATACCAGATTGGAATTTCGATTGGTGAAATCCCTGAAAAAATAATTCTTTGCTTTTAGAATAACTAGTTGCATGTTTATTTAAATCTAAGAAATCGCCGTTAGCATTCAAGTTATAAAATAATGATTACTTTAATAGATTTGAACTTCCAATACAAATTTTTATTTTTTATCCAGTGCTTTACGAAATCTAGTTCACTTTTCAGCGTGTTTTAATTTTTAGTTTTCTAACACCTATTTTTGCTTGCAGTAAATTTGGAATATGGAGAAGTGTTTGCTACAATATCTACACCACAACCGAAACCACGATTACAAGACGCAGCAAATCTCCAGAGCGCTTGACTGGCCACTACACTGTCGGCATCTGTTGGTTTGAAAAGTTCAAATGCCATGTATATACCGTTTTAATGTTTTGTAGTTAGTTTGTAATGCATGCTAAAACACTAGAGTCGCAGCAGAATGTTGATATAAGCAAGTGCGGAATTAGAATAAAAATAGTGTGTACCCAACTATACATAAGGATGTTTTTGTAAAGCATTCGAAATAAGACTCCAAAAACATGAAGATTTCCTAAATATTAAGAATTTCATACTGACTTGACAAAAAGGGTATCAGTGTTAGTTGCGCTATCAGAATTTCTCCTATATTAAGCACAATTTTGACTTCTACGAACTCATAAAGATCGTAGTATTAAGAGCACATACTTCAACCTGCTTTGCAATTATTTCATAGAGAACCGTCCATATTAATTAAACATTTTTTACTATTGATTTGGAGAATATGATGTTTTTATTTTTTTAATGTGTAAAACACAACATATGTCTTTAAAAGCGAGTTGACTACTACCTTTTTCATAAAACTTTTCTACCTTGCTTTATGCTACTGTTCATAATCTTCGCTAATATCTGCTCCTTCTAACCAAAGTCTACATATTATAAACAAAGAATGGTTAATACCTATTCACAACTCAAGTGCAAGAAAGATCTAGTGTATTTATCAATTTTTTAAACAGCATACACAGTTTAATTTACAAACTTGGTTACAATGTCAAAAAATGATTATGTGGAGAACCTCCATAGACATCAAACTATTGAAAATTTTTCTTATAGAGGCATACAACTTATTTAATCGCTCAAGTAGTGAAACGTGTAAATTGATTTGTTACAGGTAATTTTCGCAAACCTGTTCGTTACAATTTTGGGAGATTTAATTACTGTTGCACAGTTTCTAATTATCATGCTTCATTATTTGCATATTATATATTGATTTGAATCGAGCTCTTTTAATAAGCGTTAGTTCACTAGTCCAGCATTTTATAATTTTCGAATGATGCAATCTCGCAAAACTTTTACATCAAATAGAAAGCACATTTTTGTAGTTTTAAGACTATACGAAAGTGATGGTATTGCAGCTTGCAGTAGTTGATACCTTAATTGTTCCCGAGGTCGCAGGTAGCAAGGACAATTAAAACTCTTGACTTGTGAGATGGAATAACCGAGTTCTTTAAGAAAAACCCCAAATTATTGTGCTTGCTGTACCGAGATCTCGGATACTTCAAGTCAGTCTCAAAAGCGAACCTTTAACTACAGATAGGAATATTCAGAGTCCCCGATTTAAGATGATGGATTTGATTCTCACTCGTCTCTCTGAAACTATCTACTAGGCGGTAAAAAGTTACAGCCGGTTACACTTATTTGCATAATTTGTTCAAAAATTTAATGTAAGACAATTTAATCGGTTCCTATAGGTTTTGCGATTCTTTTGCTTTAGCACTCTGTTCTTGTATACTGGATGGATAGTTATGTTTAAGAGTGATACTTTAAAAATAGAAAAATTCATTGGTATCCGATGTAAGGAGTTCAACATCGTCTACGAAAATGTAAAGTTTCCTGCCATTCTGCAACAGCAAACTAAACTAAAATTATTTATCGGAAGGGTATCTTCTTCTCTTAATCAATGTGGAATAAAGTTCCATGACTAAACATCTAATCATTACGAGTAAACCACACAATTTTCTTATCGCACTATAATAAAGTAGCTACCTGGATAACAACATAGAAATTCCATAAAAGCGCTGTATGTTTTTACAATAAACATACAAAACTGATTTTTAAATTAACTCAATTTTTTTCATTAGAAATTGTTAGTTTCAAAATCGTCGTAGTTAGATATAAACGCGATTTGTTTTTGGTAGAGGTATAACGGAACAACCCTTACGTGAAGAATTCTAAAATATTAGTAGTCAACATAAGGTACTAAGAATCGTGTGTATTACACAAAATGGAAAAATTTGAACGTTGTTGGACCACGATTGCGCTGTTGCAGATAGCGACGTTAGCCTACTTGTGTCATTTACCACAATATGGTAGTTCTAGCAGAAAAACTTTGAGTTACATCTCTCTAAATGCCATTTAGCGTATAATTTAATAGTAGCCTAACAGGCATTTTACTGTCGCCGCCGCCTGCTTTCTAACTTCTATCTTCCACCTTCCGCCTTCCACCTTCTTACTTCCACCTTCCACCTTACTTCTTCCATCTTTCACCCTCCGTTTTCCACTTACCGTCTCCCGCCTTTTGCTTTCCGCCTTCCGCCTTTCGCCTTCTGCTTTTCGCCTTCCGCCTTCAGCCTCCTGCCATACGCCTTCCACCATCCGTCATCCGCCATCCGTTTCCGTCTTCCGTCCTCCGCCTTCCGTCCTCCGCTCTGTTTCCTACCCTCCGCCCTCCGCCCTCTGCCCTAGGCCCTCCTCTCTTCGCCTTCCGCTCGTCGCACTCGGACCCTCCCCCGCCATTCACCCATCGCCCCCCGCCCTCCGAATTTTCTAACTTTTTTATATACTAACACTTTAGTGCGTAAAACATTGGATGGGTTCAAGTTCTCTTGAAAGTCATAATCCGACATTACTTTAATCTAGGACCAACCCCTAACAGCGTTACAACCCTAAACGTTTACATTATAAATAAATATGTTTTAACGTGTAAAACACTTTATGGCTCTAAATTTTCTTGGAAGCACCAATCCAAAATTATGTTAATCTAAGACCAACCCTTAACAGATTTACAACTTTACAACATTTACTTAGCGAGTAAAGCATTGGATGGGCTTAAATTCCTTTGGAAGTCCCAATCCGACATTACCTTAATCTAGGTCCAACCTCTAACAGTTTTACAGCCTTAAATGTCGATTTTTTACTTTATAATCAATTTCTTAGCGTGTAAAACACTAGATGGCATCAAAATTTCTTGGAAGTCTTAATCCGACATTACTTTAATCCAAGACCAACTCCTAAAGATTTACAATTTCTAAACGCCTACTTTTTTATTTATTAACAGTTATTTAGCGTGTAAAACATTTGATGTCTTCAAATTTTATTAGAAGTACCAATCGACAATACTTTAATTTAGGTCCAACCCCAAACAGATTTAGAACCCCTAAACGCCTACTGCTTTATTTATAAATACTGTACTAGCATGCAAAATACTAGATTGCTTCAAATCTCCTTAGAAGCACCAGTATGACGTTGCTTTCATATAAGACTAACCCTTTACAGATTACAAACCCTAACTGCTACTTTTTTATTTCTAATCATTTTCTTGGGTAGGTACAAATTTTTTTGGTTATCCCAATCCGACATTACTTTAATATAGGCCTTACCCCCAACTGTTTTACAACCAGTAGACGTCCATTTTTTATTTATAAATAAATTCTTAGCGTGTAAAACTTTTGATTATTTCAAATTTTCTTGGAAATTCCAATCCGACATTACTTTAGCCTAGGACCAACCCTTAACAAATTAACAACCCTTAAATGCCTACTTTTTGTTTCTAAACATTTTCTTATTATGCAAACCATTTTATGGGCCTAAATTTCCTTATAACTCCGAATCTGCATTTAATTTAACAGTTGACCAACCCATAGTTAAGGTATAAAAATTTATAGAGATGGCGGAACTCCAAACAGTGCCAATTACTTGCAATTACTAGTATATAGAATAATTATATCTTTTGTAATAGTCTTATGGAGGTAGTTACTTGTCGAGGTATAATATGCAAAACCACAAAACCCTAACTAATAAGCAGCTTTTATTTTAATTTTTATTTAGAAAATATAAAATACATAATATAACAAATGTATTTCTACATGCAAACACAACCATTTCCTAATTTTTATTCAGAGTTGTTTTCAAGTTATCTAACTTAACTTTTATTTTATACTTTAGATCTATATTTTCTTTTCGTAGTTCCTTTGGTGGGTAATAATTTAGATACATACAGCACGTTGTGATTTTTGAATTGGAGACCATAACGAATTTTGTTTCTGTCCTCTACTTTTTTAATTCGGGCACTGGCAAGTGTTGTTCCTCCATCTATTTGCTCCAGTCTTCGGCACTTCGTAATATGTACACGCCCACTTTTACTGAATTAAAATTTCTTCCTCATGTTTTGTGTAAAAGATGCATTCTCCTTGTTTTTTCAGACATTCGAAAAAATGAAGTCCTTTAGTTTCGAAAGTGTGTGATCTATATATATATATATATATATATATATATATATATATATATATATATATATATTAGTCATACCATTACTTATAAATGTAGCGAAATGCTCTTCTATACGAACGCACATGATATTCATTCCGTAACAAGAAATTAACATGTATCCTTGTTTTGTAAGCTCCTCTTGCATTGTATATCTTAGTTAAGTGGGTTTTGTATAAATAGCTTTACAATTGCATATTTTTATGTCCATTCTTCTTTTCAAGGACTCCAACACAGGAATAAATTCGTCCGTTATTGAGTGTAAATGCAGGAACATTATATACCCAGGTGTGTCCATACCTTTCCAGTGTGTTTAAAAATAATTTTTTACCCTCTTCTTTAATTGTGCCGTTTTGCATTATTTTTCTACTAGATGTTTATACTGCTGTCTAATGTGATTGTCTTTGCTTTCAATTCTAATTTGTTTTCTTAATCGACAGTATATATAAATAGCCGATACAAGTTCTATTCCTTTTGTTGCGTATAGTAGGAGTATATTGCATGTATTGGTTCGTTTTCCTAAAAATTTGACGAGAAACACTACTTGTAATGATCAGATCTAGATCGTCGACATTTATATCTTTTGGAATTGTCGAGATGGGTGCTCCAGACTTTGCAAAGAAAGTGCCTCCAGCTTTAACATAACACTTCCGGGTAATTCGTACACCACCTTTGTTCAATTTATCTTCCGCAACTTCTATGTATTTAACCGGGAAATAGTTAAAACTAAATGCGGATATTGCGTAATTTATTATCTTGTATCTATTCCTAATATTGACGGTTAATTTAAACTGCAATCTAGTTAATTTCCTTGTATTGCTGTTTATCCAATAAACGTGCTGCAAAATATAATTAAATAGAAGACCAATGTCCAATCGATTTTCGATTAGTTTCTTCCACATACTTGTATATATATATATATATATATATATATATATATATATATATTATAATTTCTGATAAGGGAAATAAAGACCAAATTAATAATAATCTGTTTTACATTCTCTTTATTCGTCTAGTCAAGCTTTCGAAGTTTATCTTCAATTTCATCATCAGGACACTAAAAGTAATAACTAAGTTACTAAATAATAACTATAATATATGTTTTGACACTTACACAAACATGAGAATTTTTAAATAAATATAATAATTTAAGCTAAGATTTATAATTTTTACAAATATTTTTTAATTATTATATTTTGAACACCGAGTAATAATGTAGTAAGGTGCTGTATTTATTCTTAATTTAAACATCTGTAAATTCAATGGTTGACGAATAACTAACATTACTGAAGTTGTTTTTTTTCAATAACATTATCTTTTTATCTCTTACCCATTTATTACATTTTTGCTATGGAGAAAGGCAATTGAGTAGGATTTTCGACGTACCGACTGTGGTCAAAACTGTCAATGCCAGGTAAAACATCAAGAAGGCTTATAATGTGAGGTGCAAAATGATATTTTTCTTCCCACAACTTGTACGATTATGAACCTAAATAAGCGCGAAACGCGCGGACGCAAACACACACGCACAGGAGCACGTAATACCTACGCACTCAATCGTGCACGCGCGTCCGCACGCACGCAGGTAGCACACAGATACACACACACACACACAGACACACGCAGACACATGCACACAAACACCCACATACATATATTATATAACCATCTTCATATTGTAATATACAATAGAATAGAAGCTGAATGAACTACAATCGGTTGTGTATAACTAGCTCTTGTATTTAGCGAAAGATATAATTTTCCATAACACATTATAACAGAAGAAACAGGAAAAGACCATTTATGTATCAATTGTTCTAATATTTGGTTCAAAAACTTTTCCGATGTGTTGTTCGCTTTAAAGACTTGTTGCAGCTGTTCTTTCGATCTGTTTACAAATTTCGAAAACACTGTAAGTTACTGCAATACAACTAATATGACGACGAAGACTATGCGTAATTTTATAAACACATATGGCACATTTTTGTTCATACTCATATTATATGATGTCAGCCAGCAAAAAGTAAAGTAGTTCAGGAAACGGGATCAATGACCTTGGTAAGGGTCAATAACAATACCTGAATTCGGTAACGTCACGAAGTCAATGATATATTAGGGGAAATTTGACGAATCCTGCAGTTGCTACAAATTGTATGATGATACATCAAGTTTTATATTGCCCTCACCATAAAAGTTTAACCTTCCTACATCGCTTATTTTTATACTACACTTGTACTGTTTGGGTCATATTGACCCATATGACAATTTTAAATATGAAGTTTTTAAACAAAATATAATATTGAATGGAAAAATATATATGAAATATTAGCAATAATAATAATTTTTTGTACATAACGAAAAATTTATTATAAAAATTTACTAATAACAATTTCTGCAAATAATAGGAAAAGTACTTTTTGCATATATCACATGTTGTTTTATATTTATTGTCACTTTTGATGCACTTCACACATTTGTCATTTATATTTGACGATGTAGGAGCAGCACTTATAGTGGCAATGTTGTCAACATCTTGTATACGTGATACCATAGCAGCTGAAACTTCCGTTCTGAGCATCGTATTTCTTCTTCCGATTTCTGCATTGACTAGGGATTTTCAAAGTTCTTCAATATATAAACGTCGCCTGTACAGTTTATTTTTACTTCATACTAGATTGAGATAACACCATAAAACAAACGCATTGTGCAGTGATATATCTAGCACATTGTAAAATAAGATCTATTTATTTTTTTGTATTGTATGTCGCTACTAATTTATGTAATGCATCTGCAGCAGATTTCTATCATTACAGTCTAGGATTGCTTGCGGTTTCTTATCCATCCTGTCTGTCACTTCTTTGGTTGTGTGAAGTGTACTCATCATTAGTATAACAACTCTATTTTTTTTGTATGTATGCAAATTTAGAGGAATAAATTTCAACATTTTTGTAATCGGATATTCCACTTGGTAACTCGGGTTTAAGTTTTCGAACCGTACCTACCAGCGTTATGTTTCATTGCAATAAAAGATTTCCTATCTGATAGCATGTAAAAAATCAATACAAATCAAATCTCTTCCTTGCAAAGTTTGCGCTAAATCACTAACTTCTCTATAATCTTGATTTTTTCTCTTTGGTCTCCTGGTAATTTACCCATATATACGCAAATTTCGTGCATAGTTTGTGCTGCCATCGCAAAGTGCTCACACCTTGATACTATATTTTGCAGACTTGCTAGGAATATATTGTTTAAATTGGCATTTTCCTCGGAACTAATTGCCCGCTTACAGTTACGTTTTCTCATGAATTTTGGCAAGTTGTGAACCCATTGATCCCAAACCATTCGTATAGCAGCTAATTTGTCTTTACTTCTGCGTTTTGGCCCGTCATCATGATTAGCAAACCTTATCATACGTGTTAGATTGTTAAATTTTTCTAAAGACATAGTAGCACGAAAAATAGGAAGTCCAGACTCTTTGTCCCACAAACCCTTTAACGTCTCTCCGTGCGATTCAAATACCCTAGCGAACAACGGTAAACCTAAATATTCTTCCAAATTGATGTCATCAATTTTTTTCCATTTTTCTCCGAACACCGGTGTTTCTTCATTGTTTGTCAATTTTTTTATTGTACGCAAAACGATTGATAGCATTGGCACATCGATACAAGATTTTATATTCGTTAAGCGGTTGGTCCAGGAATTGTTTTCATAACATTGGAAGCATAACGACGCCCTTTATTTACCGTTGTACTTGTATTCCAAGAAATTAATTTATTTTTAGAATAAATCACACTAGCTTGTTCATCCCTACTATTTGTTAAGTTTTCCAAAACGCTTGTATTTTTTACAGTTTTGTTGTCGTCCATACTTTCACCGAAATGAACAGAATCTTTCTCTTCATAATCCAAATCATCGCCGATCTGTGAAATATTTTCTAAAAAATTCTGATCTTTTCATATTGTTCTCAATTTAATATCACTTAGTGGTCTTCTCATATCATCCATAACTACCGTTATGCGAGAGATACTAACATTTACTGTTCACAATAAAATCCTACTTCAAACTGTCATTCAGTAGTGAAATGTGAAAATGTCTTATAAATGAAAAGAACGGGTAGAGAGGAAATATACTTCAACGATAAAGCTAGGAGCGGTCATATATCTGGAGGGAACAACGGACACTTCAAAACACTACGCAAGTATAATAGGGTTTTTCTGTGCATTTTACTTCGATAATATTAGTTGTTACCTAAATAAAGTAATAAACTAAAAATAAGTAATAGATTATTTTATATATAACATCCAGCATAATAAATCACACCAAACTATGTGTTGCGATCTGCGCTTCTGTTCTGTACAGAAAGTTCGTCTTTTAGTGATATCCGACCACTCCCTTTTATTCTGACTTATAATGGAATAAGTAATTACGCATTAATTCGGCAAATATCTAAGTGTTGGGGGATCTTGGCAGCCACACTCTGCCTAACCCCTTTACATACCACTAAACCTCGGTGAAATAGGGCATTCTAGCTGTTCCAAGTAAGGTAGGGATTTTTAATGTGCGTGACAACACTCACACACGGGACCTCCATTGTACGTCTCATCCGAACGAGGGCGTATTTTTGTGAAAAATGCTCGCCTAACATATTTCAGGCGGACCGTGTCGGGTTTCGAACCCGAGACCTTGGACGTAGTAGTCACACACATACCAACTATGCCACGAAGCCGCTGTCCTTCACACACCTTACATGTGATTTTCCAATGCTCCACCCGAAGGTACTACATTGGCCCGGAAGCGAGAGACTGTGCAAATTTCAGGGAAATGTTTAGGTTAGTTCAGAATAGGGAACAATGGGGGTACGCGTCTAACCAGTTCCAGAACTGAATATCTAATGATGATGAAGTAGTCACGCGGAGTTGATTGACAGACGCTACAGCTCATTCTGCTCCATTCAGTAGATACCCCTGGGAAAGATTATTTTCTGGAATGAAAACATGCACGGATGATATATTTATTATTAGTTTATTGGGTTAGTTTTTCAAAAATTGAAATATTTGAATAGTACGTGACTATCGAATAAATGATAAGTTTTTATTGATTGCTCCCGTTCCTAGTATAAGCCTAGCAGAACTTAGGTGCTTCAAGCTGATACGGTGTTATGTGTTCGTGTTACTAGTCCAAAATTTTTTGAATACAACTTTGCTGTGTAACGGTCACTTGGTGGAGGACGTTCCCAAAAACACCGTATGAGAAAGAAAAAAGGGGGTTGAGACAGATGAATAGAATAATTGAAGTAAAAGAATATATAGGTAAAGATATAAATTGCACGGGGTCGAGTGATATTCCGGTGGATAGAAAAGTATGTGCACAGCTGTACGGCTTAGCTGCTTGCGGAGACTGGGGTGGATAGATAACACTCCTGCCGGTGACCAGGTAAGATTAACCAAGCGTAAGTAAGGAATAGAAACTTGGAAAGTGCTAGGGACGCCGTAGGAACAAGATCCAACGTCGTGATCCCACTGCGACGCGTAGGTACCTAGTCATACCACTGTGGGGAAGGAACGCACAAAATATAGAAAAATAGTGGTCATCGAAGGAACTCCAAGCATTACCAGATGTGGAATATTGCAATAATATAGCCATCTGACATCCACTATAATAAATCGAACAGCTGGCGGAATAACTACCATAAATTTCGAGATATGTGAGGAACAAGAAAATAAAAAGTAGAACGTAAGGTAGAAAGCATAAAATAGAATCTTAAAAACTGAAACCAATATCGTTTAGGATTAAGTAATTATTGCAATGCCATACATACCAACGAGGATAATAAATAATACGCATAATACGAATATACCGCAGTTGCCTCTTATTTTATTAGTAAAGAATTAATTAGTAGTTAGTGAACTCGACAGAACCCATTAACAATGTGTAAATTAGCAGAACGAGTTCACCATGCAATGAAACAAGAACAAAAGCCTTCAGAAACGTTATCAGCATTAGATTAGAATTGAATTGCGAGCGTTGGATAAATACCAATAACCAATAAACAACAAGTAAAACGACTGTAACGCAACTACAAGGTAAATAGTGAAGTGAGTGTAAGCCAAGAGATGGCGTGACAGGTACCAACAAATCTAATAATAATTATAAAATAGGAGAAACCTAACTATATGAAAATTAGCACGTTACAGCTGGAGGGGTTGCCCTCCCCCCTTATGATCGCCTTTGGGTAAATGGGTAGTAGCCAATCTGCTACACGCAACAAGTTCAAACATGTCATACAGTGTCTAACGCTGTAACCTTTTAACAAGGTTTATATTGACCCGAACGTAACGAATGAAATTTTTAATATTGCAGCAAAACTAAAATAAATTAATAAACTAATTTAATTGTGTAGTTTATTACATAAAATTAATGGTCTTAAACACCTGGAGTTTATAGTTAACTAAAACAATAATACAGCAGTTTAAAACTGTGATTGGGTCATATAGACCCGGACAGTGCAGGAGGGTTAAAAAATGCAAAATTGCATATTCTTAAATATGCGCCGACAAAAAGTAGGAGACGGCGAAGTCGATGATCTAACCAGAAAACGAGGACATCTGTACTTAGTAGGGTAACAAGTCAAAGACTTTTCGGAGAAGGTTCGATAAACTTCAAAAAAGTCTTGAACTACTACTGATATGAACGAAGCAGTTTTTAAATATGGCTAACTATGCAACTTTTAAAATTCAATGTCGCCCATTCCTAAACATCATGATATTACAGCATGCATCAGAAAAAAGTAGGTCACAAGACGAGGTTGATGATCTGATCAGGAGTCGATGAAGGCACCTGAACTATGTGACAGCATAAGATTAATAATCCTGTAACATCATCCCACTCAGGAAGATCAGGAATTGCTTGTAGTTTCAACTTATATAATAAATATGTTAATAAAAAGTTCTGACTAATATGAGAATAGAACTTTATGCTAGCCAATGTGTATTTATTAACGAAATATATGTAGAAAACTCCAATGTAATAGTATACACTGGTGCTTAGGTGTTTGTTAATTAATTATATGTAGACTAAATTAATAATCAACATTAAAATATAACTACCCATATTAGTCACTAGTTGTAATCTAGTAATTGCAGCGATTAATTGCGATTAATAAATCCCACCACCCGAACCCTGTATGAAATGATGTGATTCCTGCAGTGAGTAACTTTGATCTATAAAAATCACCCGAATAAACGTTAAACTTACCAATGGAGATTTACATCTAGTAATGATGTGAGCTGGTCTAATGAAAACTTTACTTATCTACCTCTTTTCAGGCAATAAGCTGTTTTCAGCTATAAAGTTTAGTCTGGAGTTAAATTCAATCGCCTGAAGTTCTCTAGAAAGTGATCAACTTTCCGCCCGACATGCGTTAGTTGCTGTAACTTTTGCAGCGCTTCTCAAAACTTGAACACATCCCGTAGTTCGTATACCGTACTTTGCTACCATTTAAAGCAATTCTGCCGTGACAAAACTTGTTTTAATCCATTCACCGGTCGTGACGGTAATCATAATTTAATTCCGTAACTTACTTTGTAGGTTTTTAATTAACTCAGAAGCTTAACTTCTGCACCAAGGGTATTAGTTCTTTTTAAAAACGAAGTCTTGAAACGTAATTTCTAGTCGCTTTAAACAAACCTTTGATGTACTAGGCGACACTTAGTTACTAATTTCAAAGGACGAGGAAACTCTTTATACACTGATTACTTATAACTTCATCATGCATCTAAAGAATCTTCTCACGTTATTTAATAAACGATTTGGATGCAACTGCAACATTAATACCCTTTGCGATAATAATTGAGGGATATTTTCTAAAACGTTTTTTTTCAACATACAACTGCGTATTGGATTGCAGTATAATCGTTGTTGCTTCCCGAATCGCTTAAGTGGAAAATCGATGCAACGTTTAAATTCCGACGAGTTCCAATTGAAGGAAGCTCCTATTAGGCTTCAGATATTTGATGCTTTATTGTTACATAACTATAATCAGCTAACTTACTGTGTTGAGTAGGGAACATATTGTTCTGAAAAGTGCATCTTTTAACGCACTTGGTAAACATAAATAAATGTTCATCTTAGGTAAACCCTTCCAGTTTAGTTTCTGGAAAAATATCGCGTATAACCCTTCTTATTGTAATAGAGATTTGAAACAGTGGCGGCTCGTACTTTTACAGAGTGGTAAGGCAAGTATAGCAAATTGCCTTACACTTTTGCAAAAGCAACAAAATGCAAAGTATCTATACATAAAACGTTTAAACTGTACAAAAATATACTTACGACACAATATTTTTGCGATCATGACAATAGAACACAAAGCATCAATCATAAATAATTACTCACCAAAGTAAAATGTACGAATGTTAAAAGCTGCACTATAAGCTGAACAAGTTTATTTACACTATTTTTAAAGGTTTTTAAACACCAACGGTATTCGTCTGTTTTTTTTATTTGCAAAACAATCTATCACATTTTCAAAAAAAATGTCCATCACTACTTAAAGTTTTAACTAATTGTTTTTCTATAGCAATTTGTGATACATAATTCAGCAGTTTTTGTCCTATAGTATTTCTAGAAAACGTTTCTATACGTTTTAGAGCAAAAAAGCTTCTTTCTACAGATACAAATGTTATGCGTATAGTTAAATAAATACTGAGAAGTTTATACAATTCTGGCATACATCCACGTAATTCATTTTTATACATAAACTTAAGCATCTCCACAGTTGAACTTGAATTACCTAATATTTCTTTGTCGCCATATATAACCTGCAATTCACTTTTAAGTTGCACTTTATTGTAAAGTGGATACTGACTTTCCAACTCATCAAGTAGCTCATGAGAGAACTTACGCAGATCCAGATATTCTTCAAATTTGGCTACATTTAGCAATTCAAATAAACGGAGTCTACCTAGATCACGAAATCTT
The DNA here is from genome assembly GCA_036346225.1 of Platerodrilus igneus. NCBI lineage: Eukaryota > Metazoa > Arthropoda > Insecta > Coleoptera > Lycidae > Platerodrilus > Platerodrilus igneus. Next base: position 1,688,445 of record JARFIW010000399.1, read on the forward strand.
ACTTCAATCTGATTGATTATAACATCTACAATTTCAAAAATAATGCTCTATATTTCTACGCCCGCCTGGTAAATCTTCTCGTCTTTGTTTATGGCTGGTAGAAGCCGTTGACTTGTTATCGCGAACAGTTTCTAGCGAATCATAAATTTGATCAAAGAATACGCTATTTGATCTGAATTCTTTTAATTTTATTAAGAGCGATTGCAGTCTGGTTCTCGCGTATGTTGTATCAGCGGGTTTGTGTTGCAAAATAGAAAACACTACGTCAGTTTGTTCAAAAATTAATTTATATACTTCTAAACAAAATATAAAATCATTATTTTCTAAAAACTTTTTCAAACCTGACGCTTTCCGTACAGTAGTACTTTCAATCTTGTCTCTTTCAATGATGTTACAAAAAATTTCTATTAAATTGGTTCTATTAGCAGAAACGGATAGCATAGCTCTTGATGTAAAGTTCCATCGCGTTGGAGCATTAGTTGGAAGTCTACGTTGGCAGATTTTGTCTAATAAAGTGGTGCGCTTAGACGATTTAGTACAAAACGGAGAAAATCCGGATAACATTTGAAAAAATATTCTGGCTTTTTTTATTGAATTACAAGCATTACTTAGCACTAAATTTAATGCGTGTGCAAAACAATGTATAAACAAAGCTTGTGAAGCGACTGCTTTAATTTATGCTTGTAGCCCGTTAAGGTGACCAGCCATAACTGCAGCACCATCATACGTTTGAGCAATAAGTTTGTTCTCAAAGTCGAACTTAGCAAAGTTAGTATTTAGAAATTCAAACAGGCAGTCTGAGGTTTTTTTGGTACTTACATCAAAAAATCCCATGAAACGCTCTACTACGGTTTCATCTTTGATATACCTAATAATTACTTATAACTGGGATGAAGTTGATACGTCTGTGGTTTCATCGATTTGCCAAGAAAAATAATTGCATGATTTTATTTCAAAGCTAATATGTTCGTTTAAAACATGAGGAAGCGATTCTATTAACTTGTGCTGAATTGTTTTTGAAGTACCTAAAAACACTAACTTAGTGTCGTTATCGCCTTCTATAAATTTTTTTAAAAGAGGATCTCTTACCAAAAACAGATAAACGTTCTAAGAAATTGCCTTTGTTTAATAAAGATTCACTTTCATCATGTCCACGAAATTGTAGTTCTTGATAACACAAATACAAGATCATCTCCAATATCTTTTTAAGTATTTTCTGGTTTTCTGACACCTGTTCATTATATCTTTTAATTTCAATAGCACGTGTACTATCCAAAACGTTTACAATGTTTTTTTTGCCCAAAAAATGTAATTTGCAATTGGAAGATATGCAGTCTTTAGATTTTTCATGTTTAGAAATGGACCGTGATAAATTTTTCATGTCCGAGTAACCGGTTTTATACCATACTACTTCATTACTCGTAGAAAATAGAACGCACGGATAGCACAGCAATTTATTAATTTGTGTGCTACCACACAACCACGGGCATTTTTGGTACCATAAATTTTCAAATGGTCTATTTGGTTTTCCGGCATTGATTAAGGATTTGCTAAGATCTAGGCAAGGTCTTCCTAAATTTTTAATGTGTATTTTATGTTTGTAGGTTAACAATGTAAATCCGTTTTGAATTATAAAATGTACAATGTCGTCGCACTTTCGGAGTTCAGTATGGTTTGACATTTTACAACTATCGCTAAAAATACATAGATACAAAAATATACAATAGATGCTAACTCTTCTATCTTTTTGGTAATTAATAACTATTATCATTACCGCCAACGTTAATTACGCACTAAATTAATTAAACTAAAAGATAGTCCAAACACCTCTTCCCAATCGCAGTTATTAAAATAAACACTGGATAAGTTTCAACTGAATACTCGTACGAATAACGCATAAGACAAAACGAACACTGTACGTACAGTTGAAAATCAAGCTAACGTTTAAATGATTATAAGTATATTTTCAAAATTTTACATTATGTTCGAATAACAGGTAGGTAACAACTGATTCACAATATATAAATCTGTCACAGAAATAAGTCAGATTCAGAAAGTTGGCAAGGGTTTATCGTATTCGCTTATAACTACCAAGAGAGGCAGTTTGAATACTTGCCTTACACAGCAAATACGAAAGTCTGGGAATAAACAAACACTCATTCTTAGTTTTCAGTTCTTTCTGTTCTTGTTCCTAAATAATTATTAGATTAGGTATTTATCGCATAACACTGTGTATGAGAATTCGATATCGAATGAATAGACATATTATTATTTTAAAAAACGAAATCAAAACACTTTGCTCTGTATGTTTGTTATACTTGGAGGTTCGGATTACATAGTATAATAAAAAATAATCCATGGCTCAATTAAAAGTGATTCCTTTAAAAGTTAGCCTGTATTAATTAGCACTAAGTAGTTGTTTTTTTAAATTTACATGTTCCGCCAAAACTGTAATTATACATCGTTTTTATATTAAACAGGGATTACTATTTTGTCCGTCGAATATAAGTGCACTTGAGGCCAGGTGCCGGTCTGTCCCTCAACGCAGCTTATAAGTTATAAAGCATGGAACTAAAACGCCCGAGGCCAGAGTTATGTATAAAAATGGGTTAAAGTTTCTGAACTGCAATGAGCATTAATCATTATGAATTAGGATCCATGGTCAGTTATAATAGAACAGAAATTAATAAAATTGTGGCTAGATAAAAGTGGGGCTAGATTTTAAATACAAAAGTAAAAATTTTTAAATTGATATTTATGACTTAGTTTTGAATTTAAGTTTTTTCTGTTCTCATTTTATGGTGAGGCGCTGCCTCACCTGCCTCACCGTAGAAGCCGCCCCTGATTTTAAACCGGCGATTAAGATACTGTGGTAGAAATACGGCATATTAACTGTTGTATGCAGTGAAAGATTAAAATAATTACTGTCTACTTACAGTACATTCGCCCACGCTGGTAATGCCAAATTATGTAACGAGTAAATCTTCTTTTGTTTAGAACTGTATTTCATAGGTTGATTGCCATTTCATGCCATAGCAACGTATCACCAGTGTTTTAAATATGTCGACAAGCGAATGTTTTATTGCCACAAAAAACAATGTATGTTATTACCTTACATGTGATTTTCCAATGCTCCAGCCGAAGGTACTACATTGGCCAGAAAACGAGTTTTTTTTACCTGGAAAATTTGGAATTTTGCCGAACTCTTGCTGTTCCAAGCAAGGTAGGGATCTTTAACGTGCGTGACAACACTCACACACGAGACCTCCATTTTACCTCTCATCCGAACGAGGGTGTATTTTTGTGAAAAATGCTCGCCTAACATTTTTCAAGCGGGCCGTGTCGGGATTCGAACCAGGGACCTTGGACGTTGTATGTTTTTACCACTGATTTCTTTTTGTTCACTGCGATAATTCAATTCACACACTTGAGCAGCTATGTGCTTTGTTTTTAAGTGCAACATAAAATGTGAGTTGCACGATGTATTAAGAACGAACGACGAACACGTAGTGATAATAAATTAACGTCTGTTATTTGTAATGTTAAAACAGGAATACAAGGGATATGTTGGACTTGGTTCGGGTTGGATCGTTTTGGATAATAATAACTGTTTAAAAGCCAGGGTGGCACTAAGCAATTTATGCAATATATGATATTTGATTTATGTTACAAATTAAACTAAATGTAAAAGGCATTTACATACCGCCTACCAAAATAAGACTGAAAACACTTATTTTCTATAAATAAACAGAACAAATGAAATGTTTAAATATACATAGAAACTAAAAAATTTATATACAACAAACGAAAAAATGTTGTTAATGAATTACAAACTCTCTTCCAAAGGGAGAGGGCAAAGCTTAACTAAAGGCCGCTTGATGAAGCTATTAGCTGTGCGTACCAATGCGACACGAGAAACGCTGTCTGTACCTGGGTACAACTGCTCAATTCGACTCAACCACCATAACAATCGAGGCGCTTGATCATCTCTGATGAGTACTACCATTCCAATTTTTATTAATGACAACGCTGAAAGCCATTTGACCATTTGTTGCAATGTATGCAAATATTCTGGGTGTTATTTTTTCCAAAATGACTGTTGCAAGCGCTGTATAAACTGTCAACGGTTAAGATGCGACAACTTGGTGTCTGAGAGGTCTGGATCCGGGATAACGGATACACGTTCAACATTGAGAAAATGACTGGAAGTCAAATATGAAAAATCTGTTGGATCACTACTGAATAAACAGAGTGGTCTCAAGTTCAAAATTGCTTTAATCTGTACTAAAACAGTAAGAAACTTTTTATACGATAGCCTTTGATCATCGATTCACCTGGTCAAATGAGACTTGACTGATTTAATGTCAGCTTCATAAACCGCCAAAGTGAGGGGAAGATGGAGGATTAAATACAAATTTGATATCTTTTGACTCTGCAGACTGCTTCATCAGTTGCGATAGTTCCTTAGCCACTCCGACAAAATTAGTCTCACAGTCGCTGTGAAGCTACACACATTTGCCTCTGCGTGCTATAAACCTACGTAGTGCTGCGATAAATGATTCTGTTCACAAGTTAGATGCTAGCTATAAATGTATAGCCTTAGTATTAAAACAGACAAACCAACAAATGTTAGCCTTTAACGTTTTAGCACCTCTAACACCGCGAATAGAAATGGAAAATGGACCACCATAATTCACACCAACATAAAAAAATGCCTTAGTCGGACTGACTCTTTTGACAAGAAGGTCACCCATGGGAGGAGCAAATGTAACAGGTTTTGCACAAAAGCAACGAATGCAGGTTTTCAAACAATACTGAATGGTCCGTTTGGCACACAATATCCAAAAAATTTGGACTAATAAAGAATGTGTAGTGCAAACACCAGGGTGAAGATATTTCTTCTGACAATCAACAATTATAAGTTCTGTTAAACGATGCGAACGTGGAAGCAAAATAGGAAATTTTGCATCATATGGCAAATCTGAATTTTTTAACCGACCGTCTACCCTGAGCAATCCACGGCAGTCAAGAAAAGGACTAAGACGACGAAGTTGTTTGATACATAGTTTACCATTACGAATTTTTTGTATGTCTTGATCAAAAGCTTCATGTTGCACTCTTTTGACCAACAATTGAAGTACGTCCTGCTGTTGGTGTAATGATGTATCCTCCGCCAATTTTATACGAGATCTGTTAGGAACTTGTAAGTTGTGAATAAAATGCCGAACATGTGTAATGATTCTCAGTATCTTTTGCAGATCGGACCATTTTCTTAACAACGGATCTAAAAAATTGTCCACAACAACAATATTTAACGAAAGTGTACGTTTTTCAACATCCATCTGTGACGAATTAATAAGACTAGGTTCAAGGTTGTTTAACGGACATTGGTTTTCAGGTAATGTCAACCATGGAAGACCTGCCTACCACAATTGATGGTTAACCAAATCTGCAACAAAAAGTCCACGTGAGGCACAATCTGCCGGATTGTCTTGCGATTTAATATGAAATCATGATGAAAGCAAAATTCGTTCTTGAATGTGCGATATTAGATTACTGACAAACGTTTTACATTTATATGATGAAGATAAAATCCACGATAATGTGACTGTAGAATCTGACCATGTAAGAACTTTTTCAAACGGCAAACGATCTTGATAATTATTTTCAACAAATTCTGCCAACTTCGATAGGAGAACTGCAGCACACAACTCCAGTCTGGGTACTGAAATGCAATTCGCAGGTGCAATTTCGGACTTTACACAAACCAACGAAGTTTTGATATTGCCTTGCTCATTGCAGCAACGGAGGTAATCCGCAGCAGCATAACCTGATTCCGATGCGTCACATAATGCATGTAGGTGTAACCTGTGATAATTTCTCAACAATATCCAACGAGGAATTTTGATTTTGGGCAGCTGGGGCAATTGTTGCACAAAGCTTTACCATTTTGAAACAATTATTATCATCCCACCCATTACCTAAAATCTATAAATGCTGAATTATATGTTTTGCGAAAAATACAACTGGTACTAAAAACCAAGCGGATCAAAAATACGTGCAATTTCTGATACCATGTTCTTTTTTGTGCAGAACATTCAACGACATTGATGCAAAAATTAAATTCATTTAGAACATGTTGCCATTGCAAACCTAACACCTTCTGTGTTTGTAGTTTCTTCAAATGCATATGCTTGCTGAAAACATAGCGCAGTAGGTAAATTTTCAAGTACACTAGCGACGCTGCTGTTCCATTTGCAAAGTTGATCAAGTTCAACAATAAGACGTTTTGCTGCTTTGACAGAATAACAACCAGTGAGTAAATCATTAATGTATCTGAGGACAAAACCGTGGATGCGATAGGAAAATGAGACTTTTCCAAATGAGCGAGTTCTTGAATAACTCTTAATGCCAAGAAAGGAGCTGTTGTAACTCTATAAGTTACAGTATTTAAACGATAGTCCAAAAGTTTTTCAGACGAGTGAAACCTTCACACTATTCTTTGATAGTCTCTATGATTTACAGGAAGCAAAATTTGTATGTGCAATTGCTTGATATCTGCGGTCAACACTACCGCATGTGAACGAAAATGTAGCAATAATGCCATAATATCTTTTTGGAGTGGGGAACCAGCCAACAAATAGACATTTAAGGACTGTTGCTATAAAAACTAATTGTGTCGACTGTTGTACCACATATTTATTTTCAAAGCAAGAGCGAAAATCTGCACCTGTAACTTTTATTTCCAACAAATGTTTATCTATATCTGAACGACGAACTTTATTCAATTGCTCTAAATCTGCCTCACTCCTTTTGTCTAAACAGGTGTTTGTATAACTACTTTTGAAATCCCGTGAAATTTCAATTGCATTTTGCATCACACTTGTACCGTAAATAAATGTTCTTGTGATTTTTTAAGACTTGTTGCTGTTGTAGAGTAACTCTTCAACCTATCAATAATATAACTGCCTTTATTTAGTAGCCTTTCAAAACTTAATTTGGACATAATTATACCATTAATAGCTAATCACGCTCACGAAATGTCCACTTAAATAATGCAACAATCGATGTAAAATAAACAAACTTTCAATGTGAATAACTTTAAAAATTAAAGTATTTATTTTCCAGTAAACCTGAATCCAACACTGTAATTTCTATCAGGGAATGCTAAATTTCTCCAATCTGTACTTGTTTAGATAACAACCACCTGTTGTACATCTGGTTCCAAGAAACTGCTAGCTTGTACGTCGCTAAAATAAGCTAACCACTTTCACAACGTTTGTGTGACAGAGATACATGTATTTTAAAAACTTGACAATCTTAGTGAGGGTTAAAATATTCTCCGATTTTATCAGTTACTTGAATAAAAATCAAGTAACTAAATGTGTCCATGCCCAATGTGTTTTAGGAATGTTAATGCCACAAATAATGTGCTATTCAATGGAATTTTCACGTAATTTTAAACACTGTACCAACCTAACTAAATTTGCTATGTTTAGGAAATTTAGGAAAGGAATTATCATTTATGTGAATAAAATGCACTTTACCGAACTGTATTACAGGAATTCCACTACTAATTTTTACATGCCAATACGAAACGAACTATGCTTGTTTGTTAAACTGTACGACGAAAAAGCCACAAATAAAATTAATTATCCGGCTCCCAAGACCAATGACTGTGGTACGCATTGAAAGATTAAAATAATAACTTTCTACTTTTAGTACGTTCGACCACGCTGGTAATGCCACATTCTGTATAGGACTGTATTTCATAGGTTGTTTGCCATTCCATGCCATAGCAACGTATCGCCAGTGTTCTAAAGGTCTCGACAAGCGAATGTTTTATTCCCACAAAAAAACGATGTTTGTTATGACCACTGATTTGTTATTGTTCACTACGATAATTCAATCCACGTACTTGAGCAGCTGTGTGCTTTGTTTTTAAGTGCAACGTGCAATGTGATACAGACGATGTTTTAAGAACGAACGACGAACACGGAGTGACCATAAATTAACGTCAGTTATTTGTAAAGTTAATACAGGAATACAAGGGATATGTTCGACTTGGTTCGGGTTGGATCGTTTCGGATAATGATAAATGTGTAAAAGCCAAGGCGACACTAAGCAATTTAAGCAATATATGTTATTTGATTTATGTTACAAATTAAACTAAATGTAAAAGGCACTAACATTAACTATTCCAGTAGTGATAGAATTATTAGAATATCTTTCATTCTATTATTAATAACAATACAAATCAAGTTATTTTACATCTTATCAGTTTTGCGTTTTTTTTATCGTGTTTTGAATGCGTTATACGATTTTTAATCCTCCATCCTAAGATAGTGAAATGTTATCTAACTTCTGACGGCACATCTGCCATTGAGGAAGTAACATGTTGAAGTTAGAATGCGGAAGGTGGGAGGTAGAAGGTAGATTTACGAAAAACCTATCTCGCAAAATGGGTTTTTCGTAAATCTTGCTTCTACCCCCACCTTCCACACTCTAACTTCAACATGTTACCTTCCACAATGGTAGATGTACCGTCAGATGTTAGATGACATTCTTCTATCTTAGGTTGGAGGATTAAAAATCGTATAATGCATTAAATAAATATCTAACTCGATCTAACACTATAAAAAAACACAAAACTGATAAGATGTAAAATAACTTGATTTCTATTGTTACTAATAATAGAATGAGAGACATTCTAATAATTCTATTACTGCTGGAATAGTTAAATGCCGTATTTCTACCATAGTATTTTAACCGCGGGTATGAAATCACTATTACAATAGGAAAGATTATACACGATATTTTTTCAGAAGCTAAACTGGAAGGGTTAACCTAGGGTGAACATTTATTTATGTTTGTGTTGAAGGAAAACGTTTTAGAAAACATCCCTTATTATCCCTTATTATCGCAAAGGTTATTAATGCTACAGTTGCGTCCAAATCGCTTATTAAATGATTTGGAAAGATTGTTTAGATGCATGGTTGAATTATAAGTAATCAGTGTATAAAGATTTTCCTCGTCCTTTGAAATTAGTAACTCTGTGTCGCCTAGTACATCAAAGGTTTGTCTAAAGCAAGAAGAAATTAAGTTTCAAGATTTCGTTTTTAAAAAGAACTTGGTTCAGAATTTAAGCTTGTCGAGTTGATTAAAAACCTACAAAGTACGTTAAAAAATGAAATTATGATTATGATATAGTTCTATTATTATATTACTCAGAACTTTTTATTAACATATTTATTATATAAGTTAGAACTATAAGCAATTCCTGATCTTCCTGAGTAGAATGATGTTACAGAATTATTAATCCCATGCTGTCACATAGTTCAGGTGCCTTCATCGATTCCTGACCAGATCATCAGCCTCGTCTTGTGATCTAGTTTTTTCTGATGCATGCTGTAATATCAAGATGCTTAGCAATGTGCGACATTGCATATTAAAAGTTGCATAGTTAGCCATATTTAAAAACTGCTTCGTTCATATCAGTAGTAATTCAAGACTTTTTGAAGTTTATCGAACCTTCTCCAAAAAGTAATCGACTTGTTACCCTACTAAGTACAGATGTTGTCATCGTTTTTTGGATAGGTCATCGACTTTGCCGTCTCCTACTTATTTGTCGACGCATATATAGGAATATGCAATTTTGCATTTTTAACCCTCCTGCACTGTCCGGGTCTATATGACCCAATCACAATTTTAAACTGCTGTATTATTGTTTTAGTTAATTAAAAACTCCAAGGTGTTTAAGACAATTAATTTTATATAATAAACTACACAGTTAAATTAGTTAATTAATTTATTTTAGTTTTGCTGCAATATTAAAAATACATTCGTTACGTTCGGGTTAATATGATTCTTGGTAAAAAGTTACAGCATTACACACGTTTTGATAGGTTTGAACTTGTTGCGTGTAACAGATTTGCTACTACCCACTTTATCCAAAAGCGATCATAGGGGGGGGGGACCCTCTTCAACAAAATTGTATTCAAATAGTTTTGGTCTAGTAACACGAACACAACCCTATTAGCTACAAGTACCTAAGTTCTGCTTGGATTATACTAGAGATAGGAACTATCTATAAAAGCTATTCATTTATTCGATAGTCACGTACTATTCAAATATTTCGATTTTTGAAAAACTGATTCAATAAAAAAACTAGTAATAAATATTTCATTTGTCATAATGAAAGTGAGTGAATGAATAAATGATTTATATGTGTATTGCAACAAAAGATTATCGATAAAAAAGTAGTGCATGTTTTCATTTTAGATAATACTCTTACCCATTTGCTATTTAGCATCAGCGGTATCTTCTGAATAGAGCAGAACGGGCTATGCGGTCTGTCAATCAACTCCGCGTGACTACTTCATCATCATTAGATCTTCAGTCCTGGAACTGGTTAGACGCGTACCCTCATTGTTTCCTATTCTGAACTAACCTACACATTTCCCTGAAATTTGCAGTCGGCATCTATCACCACCTGCGTGCGATAGTCCGATCTAAGTCTACCTCTACCTCTTTCTTCCTATATCTGCTTGTAATGTATCCTGTACTATTCCCCAAAAATGCCTTAGAACGCATCATTCCCTTCTATTTGTCCTATTATTTTTTCACAGATATCTTTATACCCCTACTATTTTTATAATCTATTTGTTATTAACTTTCATGTTAAATGCAGTTCGGTCTCATCTATTGCTATACAAAAATATAATTTTTTGTGGTATGTGCAGGAGGGTATGCAGCGCGTGGCTGCCATGTTCCCACGGTACTTGAACGTTTGTCAACGTTAGTTGAAAATATTTTACAAACAACACCTGCAGTTGTTTATAATAATTATCAGATTTATATGCACTTATTTTTTCGTCATTACATTAACCGTCATGAAACTGGTTGGACGCGTACCTCAACTTATTTATATTCTGAGCTAGCCTACACAGTTCCCTGAAATTCCCACCACAGCCTATATACAGTTCGGTTCCCCTTCTATTGTTTTCTAATTATATGCCCTATTTCACTGAGTTTAGTGGTATGTGAAGGGGGCGTCGTCGTAGATCAATGTAGTAAGCGTAAGACTACGGACCCCAAGGTCCTGGGTTGAAATCCCGCTACGGCCGACTGCTTGAAAAATGGCAGGTGAGCATTTTTCACTAAAATTACGCCCTCGTTCGGATGAGAGGTTAAATGGAGGTCCCGTGTGTGAGTATTGTCACGCACGTTAAAGATCCATACCTTGCCTGGAACGGCAAGGGTTCGGCAAAATTCTAAATTTCCAGGCAACAAAAAACTCGCCTCCTGGCCAATGTAGTACCTTCTGGTTGAGCATTGGAAATGTAAATGAACGGTATGATAAGGTGGGGGCTCCGTGGCGTAGTGGTATGTGTGTGACTACTACTACCAAGGTCCCGGGTTTGAATCCCTACACGGGCCGCTTGAAAAATGTTAGGCAAGCATTTTCCATAAAAATACACTCTCGTTCGGATGAGAGGTAAAATGGAGGTCCCGTGTTTGAGTGTTGTCACGCACGTTAAAGATTCCTACCTTGCTTGGAACAGCAAGGATTCGGAAAAATTTCAAATTTTGCAGATAAAAAAAAACTCGCTTCCTAGCCAATGTAGTACCTTCGGGTGGAGCATTTGAAAATCACATGTAGGTATGTAAAGGGGGTTAGGCAGCCAGTGGCTGCCAATATCCCCCAACACGTAGACATTTGTCGAATTAATGCGTAACTATTAATTCCATTATAATTCAGAATAAAAGAAAGTGGATGGATATCACTAATAGACGTACTTTCTGCACAGAACAGAAGCGCAGATCACAACACATAGTCTGGTGTGGTTTATTATACTTGATGTTATATATAAAATAATTTATTACTTATTTTTAGTTTATTACTTTATTTATGTAACAACTAATATTGTCGAAGTAAAATGCACACAGAAACCTTATTATACTTGCGTAATGTTCTGAAGTGACCGTTGTCCCCTCCAGATATGTGACCGCTCCTGGCTTTATCGTTGGAATTTATTTCCTCTCTACCACTTCTTTTCATTTATAGTATATTTTCACATTTCACTACTGAATGGCGTTTGAAATAAGATTTTATTGTGAACAGTAAACGTTAGAATCTCACGCATAACGGTAGTTATGAATGATATGAGAAGAAAACTAAGTGGTGTTGAATTGAGAACCATATGAGATCAGAATTTTTTTAGAAGTTTCACAGGTCGACGATAATTCGGATTATGAAGAGGGAGAATCTGTTCATTCCAGTGAAAGTATGAACGACAACAGAACTGTAAAGAAATACAAGCGTTTTGGCAAACTTAACAAATAGTAGGGATGTACAAGCTAGTGTGATTTATTCTAAAAATAAACTAATTTCTTGGAATACAAGTACAACGGTAAATAAAGGGCGTCGTTATGCTTCCAATGTTATGAAAACAATTCCTGGACCAACCGCTTAACGAATATAAAATCTTGTATCGATGTGCCAATGCTATCAATCGTTTTGCGTACAATAAAAAAATTGACAAACAATGAAGGAACGCCGGTGTTCGGAGAAAAATAGAAAAAAATTGATGACATCAAATTGGAAGAATATTTAAGTTTACAGTTGTTTGCTGGAGTATTTAAATCGCACGGAGAGACCTTGAAGAGTTTGTGGGATAAAGAGTCTGGAATGCCTATTTTTCGTACTACTATGGCTTTAGAAAATTTTAACAATCTCACACGTGTGATACGATTTGATAATCGTGATGACGGGCAAGAACGCAGAAGTAAAGAAAAATTAGTTGCTATACGAGTGGTTTGGGATCAATGGGTTCACAACTTGCCAAAATGTTATAATCCAGGGAAAACGTAACTGAGAGCGAGCAATTACTTGGTTTACGAGGAAGATGTCCATTGAAACAATATATTCTTAGCAAGTCTGCAAAATATGGTATCAAAGTGTGAGCACTTTGCTATGGTAGCACAAACTGTGCACAAAATATGCAAGTACATATGGGTAAATTACCAGAAGAACAAAGAGAAGAAAATCAATATTATAGAGTAGTTAGTGATCTACCGCAAAATTTACAAAGAAGAAATTTGATTTGTAATAATTTTTTTACATTCTATCAGTCAGGACAGCTTTTATTACAGTGAAACAAACGCTGCTAGGTACGGTGCGAAAAAATAAACCCGAGTTACCAATTGGAATATCCGATTACAAAAATGTCGAAGCTTATTCCTCTAAATTTGCGTACATACACAAAAATAGAGTTGTTATACTGATGAGTACACTTCATACAACCAAAGAGGTGACAGACAGGATGGATAAGAAACAGCAAGCAATCCTAGACTATAATGCTACAGAAAGTGCTGTAGATACATTAGACAAATTAGTAGCGACATACACTACAAAAAAATGAGTCAGCGTTGGCCAATGATCTTATTATACAATATGCTAGATACATCATCGTACAATGCGTTTGTTTTATGGCGTTACCTCAATCCAGAATGAAATAAAAATAAACTGTGCAGGCGGCGTTCATATATCGAAGAACTTAGAATATCCCTAGTCAACGCAGAAATCGGAAGAAGAAATACCATGCCCAGAACGAAAGTTTCAGCTGCTGTGGTATCACGTATACAAGATGTTGACAACATTGCTACTACAAGTGCTGCTCCTACATCGTCAAATAAAAGTGGCAGATGTGTGAAGTGCATCAAAAGTGACAATCAATATAAAACCATATGTGATATATGCAAAAAGTACATTTGTCCTATTATTTGCAGAAATTGTTATTAGAAAATTTTTATAATAAATTTTTTTATGTACAAAAAATCATTATTATGACCCAAACGGTACATGTGTAGTATCAAAATGAATGGCGTACGAAGGTTAAAGTTTTATGGTGGGGGCAAGATAAAACTTGATGTATTATCATACCATTTGTAGTAATTGCAGGATTCCTCAAATTTCCCCAAATTTATCATTGATTTCGTGACGTTACCGAATACAGGTGTTGTTGTTGACCTTTACCCGTGTCATTGATCCCGTCTCCTGAACTGCTTCACTTTTTTGCTGACTGACATCATTTAATATGGGTATGAACAAAAATGTGCCGTATGTGTTTATAAAATTACGTATAGCCTTCGTCGTCATATTAGTTGTCATGCAATAACTTACAGTGTTCTCGAAATTTGTAAACAGATTGGACGAACAGTTGCAACAACTCTTTAAACCGAAAAACACATCGGAAAAGTTTTTGAACGAAATAATAGAACAATTGATACATAAATGGCTTTTTCCTATTTTTTCTGTTATAATGTATTATGGAAAATTATATCTTTCGCTAAATACAAGAGCTAGTTATACACAACCGATTCTAGTTCATTCAGCTTCTATTCTATTGTATATTACAATATGAAGATAGTTATATATAAATATCTGTATGTGGGTGTTTGTGTGCATGTGTCTGCGTGTGTCTCTGTGTGTGTGTGTGTGTGTGTGTGTGTGTGTATATCTGTGTGCTACCTGCATGCGTGCGGACGCGTGTGGACGATTGAGTGCGTGGGTATTGCGTGCTCATATACGTGTGTGTGTGCGCGTCCGCGCGTTTCGTCTTTATTTAGGCTCATAATCGTACACGTTGTGGGAAGTAAAACATCATTTTCCACCTCACATTATAAACCTTCTTGATGTTTTACCTGACATTGCAAGTTTTGACCACATTCAACAGGACGGAAATCCGACTCAATTGCCTTTCTCCATTAAAAAAAAGTAATAAATGGTTAAGAGATAAGAAGATAATGTTATTGAAAAAAAAACAACTTCAGTAATGTTAGTTATTCGTCAACCATTGAATTTACAGATGTTTAAATTAAGAAAAAACAAGAATAAATACAGCACCTCACTATATAATTAATCAGTTTTATAATAGGCTATATACCATAATTAAAAAATATTTGTAAAAATTATAAATCTTAGCTTAATAAAATATCCCATAAAACAATTGATTAATTTATCTGTGTGACATCTAAATTACAGTTATTAGAAAAAGATACCTTTTCCTTCGTTTAAAAGAAGGAGACGGTAACTTGTTCAAAATATATTGTTTATATAGTCCAAAATATACAAATATCATACGATGTTCACAAGCATGTACACGGAATTACTTCTGAACCAACTAGAAGTTTCCCTTGTCCCTAAGGCATTTCAGTGACAGTTTCTTCTGTTGTGTCTTGAACAAATGTTATGCGAAGTTTGTCGACATAGATGAGCTGTTTCTCTATTTTCGGGTATTTTCTTGTTTTGACTTCTTTTTGTAGTCGTTTCAATTCACAATGTTATTAAAATTATCCTTTAACATTTCAATACTGTGAGCTCATACGTAGAACACAATAATTCCATTTCTTTAGTAAAGTTCTATTTCCTATGCGGTGTATACAGTAAACATAGCCCATTTCGTCAGCTTTAAAAATGGCTTGTACTTCCACTTCGATTGAAATCGTAACTGAAAGACTTAGTTTGATAGAAGTCAAAACCAAAAACCAAAGAGCAGCAAAAAAGACCACTTTTATAAATTCCTATCGGCCTATATTTTGACGTAATATACAGACTTTTCTTGGTTTTCCAGACTTCGACAGAATTATTAATTTGTTACCTAAAATGTTTGTTACACAAAAATACATTCCTTACTAACCGCATACAAATTCTGATAAAAAAGCTTGGAATTGTTTCTAAACGCGTGCATTTTTAGTTTTGTTTAAATTATTGTCTTCTCGAATTTAACACCAAGTTTTATCTATATCATTGATAATTTACTAAGAATTTTAAGATTGTTCGTTGAACTGAATTCTCAAAAGTTATATGCTAGAGGTCGTTAACACCAAAATTAAAACATTTTCGGAAGTTTCTATGTTATTTTTATGTCTGTCATTTTGACTCGGAACCTTATCTTTCTTATGGCGTGAATACTGATACTTCCTTTAAGAATTGTGTGTATCTCCAATCATTTCTTAATTTTGAGACAATTCTTCTGTTTTATACAGCAGTGCCGATTTTATAATTAAACCATCTCTCAATATTTGTATCGAAGGCTCCGATACTCTATATGGTTAGAAACTGCGCATAGTTAAAGATGGACAGAATAGTATTTCTCTAGTGTGTAATGGACATCAAAACGTTGTTAAACGGGTGCCTGGAATCAAAAGAAAGTCACTCCTTTGCTAGAACCTACACTCAAAATGACATTATTATTACATTCGAGAAAATAATTCAATTTTTTTGAAGTTTTTGATTGATATGGTCTAAATCCCTTCTGGTATAAATTTGGATCATAAACTAAGCTACTTTCACGATGTATGTATACATACCTGAACCAGGCTAATTTGAAAAGACGTTGCAATGTAGTAAGTTTCTTAAATATTTTCCTTACACTATAATGCATTAGTGGATAGTACTTTTGGGTTTCAGATTTATGACGCTATATTGGCTTTTGAATTCTAAACATCAAACTGTAGTAAACCATTTGTACCTTTAAATTGCAACTGTGTTAATAAACATTGAATATAGTAAACATTTCGTACAAAATTTTCAGATGTTCAGGAATTGTAAACAATTTTTTTTCCTAATATTTTATAAAAAATAAGATCCATTAGCATATTATTGAGTCGACGTTCTAACATCAGAACTAACGGTGCAGAAATTCAATATATTTTTTGTGAAGTGAAACCGTATTTACAAAAATAAAAAGCAGTTAGCATGTCATCCATCGGTTCAGAATTTTAAAAATACGTTTGCATTTTTCATAACAATAACTCAGCAATCACGTATTATAGGTATTTAGTGGTATAAAATATCCATGCATTCAGGGATTTAATTGTAATACACATTCGCTGTAGGTACAATACATATAAACGTTACTAACTACACCGTCTATAACAAGTTGATTCCATTGTTTCTGAAACAATTATTCAAGTTGACGCAAAATCTCTATACCAAAAAAAATATGTTTCAGTTGTTAGAAAATGATGAAAAAGGAAATCAATAGATATGACGAGCATCTCCCTGAAAATTGGTTTCAAGCTGTAGAGCAATTTAGCACTAATATATAGTTTTCCAGCAAAACTGAAATACTTCATGTATTTCAAAGGCGAGGCTTGCGATAATATCAATCAGTGGCGGAGCTTTGTTCCATAGCGCTCCTTCGTCATTTCAACCATTGTGCTCCCTTACATACACTTTATGGAAAGCAAAAGGTTACCCTTTGAAGAAGTTGTATGAATAATAGAATAAAGTAACGAGGAAACCGCAAAGTTTGTGTGAAATATAATTATGTATATTTATTTTAGTATGGTTCACTGCAATTTTGTACTTGGGGCTGTCCAAATATATGAAATTCGTTAAAAATTTATTTGAACAAAAGTTATATGAACTCTTTCTTCCTGACTTTGAAGTAGCAAATGTATTGATTAAAGCATCAAAATGTATGTTTCTAGCAGTATCATTTTCTATGCTTAAAATGGAAGGTTGGAAAGCCAATTAAGTGGCATAGAGCTTCCAAGATTGTTATTAATTAGCTTGAGTTTAAAAAACGATCTTTTAGCTGATGCAGTTGTCACTGCAAACGTTGCAAATAACGTTGTTGTACACACGCCAGGACAAAGTAAAATTTTTACATAAATATGTAGTGCTAATTGTCTAGTATTTTCGAAATTTGAATGTCTTTATCATAATTGAAGGAAAGCTAGCCATTTTTCAAGCAAAGCAATCTTTCAAATATTATCATCATCATCATCATTTTGTTTTCGACCTTACTTAAGGTCGGTTTGACGCAGCTCTAATTTCTTTTCTATTCTGTGCTAATCTAAAAAGCTCTACATACCCTTCACAACCTAAATTTCTAATAATTTGACTAATATAGTTTGGTCTGGGTCTTCCTATATCCTTCTATCTTTTTCATATCCACTTGGCTCTACATAGATATTAGCAACCTGATGGTTGTTAAAGAACTCTAACATGTCTACATGATCACCATTTATAAGGAAGTGAAATATAACCTGGTTATCCGCTTCAAAAAAGGAAAAGTGTTAAATTATATGTTATGGTAAGACTTAAGCAATGAATCGCTGCCAACATGCCAGACCGCTACCTACTTGTGAGTTATGTCATGGTGACGTTTATTAAATTATATGTTATGGTAAGGCTTAAGCAACGAAACGCTACCAACATGCCAGACCGCTAACTAATTGTGAGTTATGTCATGGTGACATTTAGTTAACTGATTTTTATTTTTGTTTTTTTTTGTTTTCGAACTTACTTAAAGTCGGTTTGACGCAGCTTTAAATTATTTTTTATTCTGAGCTAGTCTAAAAAGGTCTACATACCCTTTACAACCTAAATCTTTAGTAATTTGACTAATATAGCTTTGTCTAGGCCTTTCTACTCTATTTTTATTTGGTAGACTATAATCTAAGACTTTACTAAATAGTGCCTCATGTCTTAACTGGTGCCCTATCATTCTATCTCTCCTGACCTTCAATTGTTTCCACATACAGGGTTCCTCACCTATCCTTCTATAAACATCCTCGTTTGTTACTCTATCTATCCAACTAATCTTTATCATTCTCCTACAACACCAAGTCTCAAAGGCTTCTATCCTTTTCTCATCTACTTCTTTAATTGTCCAAGTCTCACCACCGTATAGTAGAACGCTCCATACCTACGACTTTAAGAAACTTTTTCTATTATCTAAACTAATACTATTAGCTATTAGTAAGTTTTTCTTTTTTAAAAACATTTTTCTAGCTTGAGCTATTCTAGCTACTACATCCCTTCTGCTACGTCCATCCTTTGTAATCATACTACTTAAATAGCAAAATACATCTACCTCCTCTAACTCGGTATTACCTATTTTTAATTTTGGTTTAGAACTAGGCTGTAACTCACTTGTCATTATCTTTGTCTTTACTGAGTTAATTCTCATACTATAGTTACTCTGTAGTATCTCATCCAAAATATTTAGAAACTCTCCTAACTCTTTCTAGACTCTGCTATAATGACTATATCATCTGCAAAACGTAACATGTCTATTTTCTGTCCCTGTACACTAATACCTATCTCTTTTCTCTCTTTGGCTAAGTTTAAAGCTTCCTCAATATAAGCATTAAAAAACAAGGGAGACAGTATACAACCCTGTCTAACACCATTTCTAATCTTAGCTTCCTTTTCCATTTATCAAATCTAATTACTACGCTTTGGTTTTTATATAGACTGTAAATAATTTTTCTATCCCTATGAGAGATTCCTATTTTTTGCAAAACCCTAAACATAACAATCCAATTAACCCTATCAAATGCTTTTTCTAAATCTACAAACGCGAAATGAGTCTTTTATTTTTTGTAACCTTTTTCGATAATTACCCTAATCATTAGTATCGGTTCTCTAGTCCCTCTATCTTTACGAAAACCATATTGGTCTTCGCCTAAATAATTTTCAGTCAAAGCTTCTACTTTATTTTTAATTATTTTTGTTAGTATTTTGGAAGCATGAGAAGTTAAACTAACCGTTCTAAAATTCTCACACCTATCAGCTCCTGACTTTTTTGGGATTGGGATACTAATATTTTTTTCGAAATCTATTGGAACCTCACCTGTGTCATATATTACTTTTACTAGTTCATATAATCTGTCTAAAGTTTTCTGACTTGCATATTTTATTAATTCTGCAGGAATATCGTCTATCCCTGGCGCTTTATTTAGTTTAAGATTACGAACAGCTCTATTAAATTCCTTTCTTAATATTGAGAACCCTGTTTCTACATCCTCTTCTTGGTCGTTCTCTAACTCATCCATTTTGTCTCCATTATATAAATCTTCTAAATATCTTTTTCATCTATCTGCTATCTCAACTTTATTTATTAGAAGCTCATTATTCTCGTCTCTAATACCAATATATTTTTTCCTATCTTCTCCAAAAAACTTTTTAACTGCCCTATAAGCCCTGTCTGTCTTACCTACTCTCAAATCATCTTGTATTCCCCTACAATTCTCCTTCATCCATTTATTTCTAGCTTTTCTACACTCATGTACTATCTTATTTCTAACTGTATTATATTTTTGCTTACTTTCACTATCCACTTCTCTGAAAGGTTTAAGTTTTCTTCTATTCTCTATTAAATCTAATATCTCCTTTGTTACCCAGGGTTTTCTCGCTTCTATTTTTTTCTTACCTATAGTCTGTGTTGCTGTATCATGTACAGTCAGTTTTATTTCTTTCCATCTATTTTCTACGTTCCGTCCTACAGCTATCTCTTTGCTCTTATTATCTAATACTTGTTTATATTCCTCTTTTACCCTACTATCATTAAGCTTACCTAGATCCCATCCCTCTCTTTTAACCTTTCTGAGTTTTTGAATTTTAGTTTACACTTCATTTTAACTAACTATCTATGTCAGCCCCTGGATAACTACGACAGTTTTTAACTTGGTTTCTAAATCTATGTTTAACTAAAATATAATCTATTTGGTATCTAGCCCTATCACCTGGCGCTTTCCAGGTATATCTTCTCTTAACATGTTGTTCGAATAGGGTGTTTACAGTTACTAATCTATGTTCTTCGCAAAACTCAACTAATCTTTCTCCTCTATCATTTCGTCTGCCATACCCAAATTTTCCTACCATTTTTCCCTCACTACTTTCTACCACTGACGCATTAAAATCGCCCATAACTATTAAATTTTCATCTCCTTTTACTTTTCTCACTATACTATTTATATCCTCGTATACCTTTTCTACTTCCTCATCCTCGTACTGAGTTGTTGGCATGTAAACCTGTACTAAAGCAGTGTCTGTGGGTTTTGTACTCAATCTAACCATAATTATTCTATCACTAAATTGTAAGTACTCTTTAACTTTATGCCCTAATCTTTTACCTAACACTATTCCTACCCCTGTCTGTCCATTAGTTGAAAAAGTTGTAATTATTCTATAATTATCTTTCCAAAAGTCATTACTATCTAGCCATCTCACCTCACTAATACCTAAAATGTCCAGCTTTTCCTTTCTCATTTCGACTAATAAATTCGTTAACTTATCTACTCTAAGTAATGACCTTACATTCCAAGTCCCTATCACTAAATCCAACTGTTGTTTTATATTCTTACGATGACGATCCCCAAGTACCCCTTCCCGGAGATCCGAATGAGGGAGTATTTTACCTACGAACAAGAATTTTACTTGTGAGCTCTCCATCATATGTATTTCGTGTTTTAGGCCACGCACACCTGGGAAATATTGTGGTAAGCTCCCATATCTTTCCACAACGCAGTTTTTAAAGATTTTAGCAAAAAGCTGTATCCGTCACGGCCAACCCCCAACAAGCTTATAAATTATTGAGGATCGCCCGAGACCAACCGACCCTCCTCCAATATCTTTTAGCCAGCAAGGCTGCTCGCCCCTTGCTGCGCCTTTTAATCGCCTTTTACGATAAGCTGGCTTACTATAGTAGTATTCTTTATCCCCTACTATAGGGATAAATATTATCATATTCATAATTAATAGATTTTGAAAAATTATGAAGTTCATCATCACTAACAAAGTTTAAAGTTTTTGGACTAAGCACATTATACTTATTTACAATCGATCTATATGGCTTAATGAGCCTTTTCAATTACGAAATTATGACGGCAAATAGTTTAAGATATACTTAAAATTTTCTTTTGTTATCTGATATACTTTTGTCTTGATATTTTCCATCAAAGTGTACTTTACACATTGAAATCTCTTCTTTTGAGAGTATGGTTCTATTTTCCAGGAGAGAGTAAGTTCTTTGCATGTTTTCTTAATTTTTTGAAATGAATCACTTAGATGATTTAATTCGGCATCCACGTTAGTAAAGTAGGTTTTAGCGTCTTTCATATTGTAGCCGGCTACTATTAACGCATTTCACCAATTTAGAACAAGTAATAACAAAAGCCTTTACTACTCACTATTTACAAGTCTAATTAACAGTATATGTTTTATTTATACATGTTTTCAGTCTAATTAACAATGAAACACTATCACACTAATGCTACTTACAAGCACTAATATCTTCTTAAACTAAATCCTTAACCATCAGTCTTCTTAACAACACTAATAATTTATAATTTACTTACTACACTTTTGTCTATTTATGTACAAGCTGGCAGTACAATATACACGTTCACATTACACAATGTAATGACCAACTAACTATACACGAGATGATTTATATACAACATTTTGATATAGACTGACTGATGTACTCTATAATTAAATATATATAATTAAATAGATGATTCATAGTCTGGTGTTTGCTAAAAGATTCGAGACTTCTGTAGAATAAACTTCGGTTATACAGCTTGCCTGTTTGATGAGTTGCGTAATAGTTCGTAACAGTATTAATTGATTCTGACTGCAGATACTGACTAAACGGATTAATAAAAGAATATAACTTAAACCATATTATAACTAAAGATATAAAATTAAAACCTTTAGTTTGATTTTTAAGTTCTTTGGCTTCTGTTTGTTTATTATGTGCACATGATTTTAAAATAACTTTATTGAACAATTTAATTAATCTCTGTAGTGAAAACAAACCGCCGTCAAGCCTGCATCTGGTGACGTACATGTTGTTATGGATAAACAATTACGAATTTACAAAGGAAAATTATTTTCATGTAACGAACCCTTTCTACAAGGACATGAAGGAATGTTTTTATGGTGTAAAAAAATGCACTCGTTTCAGAAATGTCTTTTACAGTATCATTCACAACAAGATTAAGATTGTGAAACACACAATGAACAAATTCGCATTTTTTCTACGTTTAAAATTTGTACCTATAGCGCCTTATAAATACCTGGTATAACACTTGCCCATTTCGAATGGACCTGCACCTTGCCGAAGTTCTAAATTACTAGAACAGGTGAAATGGCTTGCGTGTTCTAATGAGCTAAAGAGCTAAACTACAAGTCCAACCAAAGTAGTAGGGTCGTTAGTGAGGAACCAGACGAAGATAGGTCTCCGAAAGAGGCCAGCGGCTCTTTCGGTACTTAGATTGGCAGAGACCATAGGGGTCGGTATGGCAGTCTAAGACACACTACCGTGATGTGGAAGGCAACGGGAAACCACCACATTATCTCCCAAGTACACAGCGTACTTAAATTGTAACAAACATGATGGCATTCTCTGGGGTAAAAGCTTCCGGAGTTAAAATAGTCCCCCATTCGGATCTCCGGGAGGGGACTACTTCGGAGGATGCGATCGGGAACATTCTGCAAGTCGGAGCGTGGAATGTTAGAAGTATGATGCAAGTAGGTAAGCTAGAGAACCTAAAAATCTAAATGAATAGGTTATCACTAGACATAGTAGCGATCAGCGAAGTTCGGTGGTCAGAGGCGGGGGATTTTTGGAGTGGAGGCTTCAGAGTAATTCATATAGGAGCAGAGGAAGGAAATTTGGGTGTGGGGATAGTTATGCGGAAAAAGATAGGATACTGTGTAGAAAATTACTTACAAAAGAACGAAAGAGTACTCATGGTTAGATTAGAATCTAAATCGGTAAACACAGTAATAATACAAGTATAAATGTCCACCTCGAGCTACAATGACGAAAAGGTAGAAGCCATCTACAAAGATATCGAAGACATATTAAGATACGTAAAAGGACATGAAAATTCAATAATTACGGCGGATTTTAATGCCGTAGTAGGTGAGAATAGGGAAGGAGCGGTAGTAGGTTTATTTGGTTTAGGCACGAGAAACGACAGGGGAAATAGGCTGGTAGAATTTTGCGACAAGAACAATTTAATCATCACAAACACATTATTTCAACATCATGCTAGAGGCGATATACGTGGAAGATGCCAGGAGATATAGGAAGATATCAAATAGATTACATTCTTGTTAGACAACGGTTTAGGAATCAAGTAAAGGACTGTAGAAGCTACCCAGAAGCAGATATAGACACTGACCACAACATAGTAATTATGAAGGCCGCACTTAAATTTAAAAATTTGAAAAAAAGAAACCGAAAAAGGAACTTGGACTTAGAGAAACTAAAAGATAAAGATATTCAAGAAAGATGCGAAAAAAAGTCAAATAAATTGCTCAAAGATATCGGGAAAATATCTGATACTAAGGAAGTAGAAACAGAATCGAATAACATTAAATCCAGCCTAGACATGGCGGCCAGAGATATTCTGGGGTATACACAAAAAGAAAATAGGAAACCATGGATAACAAAGGATATCCTTAATTTAATAGAAGAAAGACGAAAATACAAAAATAAATCAGACGAAACAGGAAAACAGAGATACAAACCCATAAAATGGGAAATTATTCGAAAATGCAGAAAAGCTGAAGAACAATGGATTGATGAAAAGTGCAAAGAGGTACAAACAAAGAAAGAAATAGAAAAGACAGACAAAGCATACAAATTAATTAGAATGAATTTTAGGGATATAAAACCGTATAGCAAAAATGTAAGCGACGCACAAGGAAGCATCATTATAGAAAACGTAGAGAAAGTGGGTATATGGCAAGAATATATAGGGAATTTATATGCACGAGAGGAACTAACTAACCGTATTAGAACAGGAATCAGACATTGAAAATGATGACTTGGGATATCCTATACTTAGAGATGAGTTTGAATTAGCATTAAAGAGTCTAAAAAATGGTAAGGCGCCGGGTACAGATAAGGTGCAAGCAGAAACTCCAAAAGCCGCTGGACAAGCAGTAACAGAACGTCTCTTCCAACTTGTAAGCTATATGTATGAAACAGGCGAGATACCCAAAGATTTCAAACGTAACATCATAGTAACTATAACAAAAAAGAAAGGCGGATAGATGTGAAAATTTTCGAACAATAAGTTTAACAGCACACGTGTCAAAAATATTAACTAGAATTGTGCAAAAACGAATGGAAAAACGGGCCGAAGAAATACTAGGAGAAGACCAATTTGGGTTTAGGCGAAACAGGGGAACACGGGAGGCTATTTTAGCTCTGAGAGTGATAATGGAGAAAACAATAGAAAAAGGGGAAAGCGTGTATATAAGGTTTGTAGATCTGGAAAAAGCATTCTACAATGTAAAATGGAAAAAAATGTTTGAAATACACAACAAAATTGGAATGAGTTATAGGGATAGACAAATATTACATAACTTCTACAAAGAGCAAACACCAGTAATAAAATTAGAGCAGAAACGTAGAAAAGTAAACATAAGGAAAGGGGTGAGACAGGGATGTACCCTATCCCCATTGACTTTTAACTTGTACATAGAAGAGGCAATGAATACTGTCAAATGCAGAAAGACATTTGGAATTACTATGCAGGAACAAAAAATTGATATGCTTAGATTTGCAGATGATATAGCGGTATTAGCGTCTAGCAAGGAAGAGTTAGAAGCTGCTCTTAATGAAATGGAAACGGTTCTAACAGAGAGATACGGTATGAAAATTAACAAAACTAAAACTAGAGTTCTAGTATGCAAAGGTGAGGAAAATAAATCGAAAACAAGAATACAAGTATGTAACACGAACTTACAAGAGGTTAAGGATTTCTGCTACCTAGGAAGCCAAATAGCGCAAGATGGGAAAAGCACAAAAGATATAAAACAAAGATTATCACAAGGTCGTGCTATATTTAACAAGAAAAAGCAACTACTATGCTCAAAGACCACAAACATACAAACAAGGAAAAGATTGCTTGAAACATATGTGTGGAGCACAGCACTGTACGGCTGTGAAGCCTGGACAGTAGGAGAAGCAGACAAGAAAAAGGTAGAAGCCTTTGAAATGTGGTGCTACAGACGTATGATGAAGATATCATAGACAGACAAAGTTAAGAACGAAGAGGTACTAAAAATGGTAGGGGAAGAAAGATATGTGAAAAACGGTATAAAAAAAAGGAGAGATATGATGATAGGCCACATACTACGGTCTGAGGAAATAGTGCAGAATATATTAGAAGCAGAGATAGGAAAAAAGAGAAGAAGAGGCACACCTAGGTTAGGCTACTGCACACAGATAGTAAAAGATGTAGGCTGTAGGGGTTTCAGGGAGATGTGTAGGTTAGCCCAGAATAGAAATCAATGGTGGTACGCATTCAACCAATCCCAAGATGGATAAACTAATGACGAAAAAACAACTGTGCTTAAACATGATGATTATTATAAGTAACTACAAGAATTGGGTGGGCAATATTCTCAAATAATGTTAAGTGTGTGAAAGGATTTGCTGTAAAACCATTATTTCGGCAAACGTGTAAGTGTTGGGGAATCTTGGTAGCCACAGGTTGCTTAACCTCCTTCACTGAACCTCGGTGAAATCGGGCATAAAATTAGAAAACAATAGAAGGGGAACGAGCTGTATACACATGCTGTGTGAGAATCTCAGGGAACTATATAGGCTAGCTCAGAATATAAATAAGTGCAGGTACGTGTCCAACCAGTTTTGAGACGGAAAACCTAATGACGAAAAAATAAGCGCACATAAATCTGATGACCAGTATAAACAACTAGTTGTTGGTTGCGAAATATCTGCAAGTAATGTTGACTGTGCGAAAAGATATATTGGAAAATATATTAAATCGGTAAATGGTTAAGTGTTGGGGGAACTTGGCAGCCACAGGCTGCTTACCTTCCTTCACAACCACTGAAAGTCGGAGAAATAGGGTATATAACTGTAAAACAATAGAAGGGGACCGAACTGCATCTAACAAGAAAGTACAGCGCCTATGAGGAAAGACAACAAACATAGAACAAGAAGAAAATTGTTGAAAGCATATGTGTGGAGCACAGCACAGTATGCCTATGAAATACGGGCAGTCTGAAACGCAGACAGAAAAACGATAGCAGCCTTTTGAAATGCTGTGCTTCAAATGTATGAGGACGATAGCATGGACAGACAAAGATTATAACAAATAGGTTATAGAAATAGTAGGGGAACAAGGATATCTGGGGCAAAAGAGAAATAGAAGGGCGGAATACGTTCTAAAGCATTTTTGGGGAATAGTATGGGATTTATTACAAGCAGAGGTAGGAAAAAAGAGGTAGATGTAGACCTAGATCAGATAGTGATAGATGCAGACTGTGCAAAGGGAAATCTGTAAGTTAGTTCAGAATAGGAAACAATGATGGTACGCATCTAACCAGTTCCAGGACTGAAGACTTAATGATGATGATAACACTTGCATCATTATAAGCTAGGCCTCTGCATTTTCTTAAGTCTTTCTAAACAATTCATTATAATATCTTTTAATCCAGTTGCTGTATGGTTAAATACGAGAAAATTTCTGGCAAATGATTCTTTTACCACCAGATCACTAGGACTTTCGCTCTAATCATTAATAACTTTGACATAACAAAAAAAATGTTCAACTGATTAGTTGTGGAGGTATCCGGCGCTGTGTTCAAAATCAGTGAAAAAACCCGAACTTTTTGTAGTTCATCTAATAATGTGTTTTTAGCACACTCGAAAATTAAATTTATGATTTCATTCTGAATAGCGCGATGCGTCTCTAGTATTTAATTTCGCTTTCAGGTTTCTTCTATAAGCTTTAGTAATGCCGAGAGTTGAATTATATATAGAAACTTACATCGACCAGCATTTGCATCAACAACGTGTTCAGAATGACCACTAAACGTCATCTTTTTCTGAGCCGAAAAATATAGGAACGTTTATTAATCGACGTAGAAGGCGCCTCCAAAAATTTACTTCTTTTCTAGTTGTTGCCTCCAGTGCGTTATTGACAGTAGTTTAACTTTGTCACAAATCATAGACAGCAAAAGGCTTTAAGTGTAGCGTTAATGCTTCGTGGATACTTATTTCTTACTCAGCCCTTTCCAATCATTTACACTATCAACTCAAGTATACAAAATCAACTCTTGTCTTCCGCAAATATCCAGCAAGGCTCTCAATTGCGCCTATTCACATTCGTGGATATTCGACCCTAAAGTTACGTGTAATTGTATAATCGTACACCCTGAACGAACGCTTTTCTTTATTATTAATTTTGTCAGCAGTAATTGGGCTTAGTAAACGACCCAATAAGAAATTTCTTCATTTCTTCAACAGTGGGATATTTTATTTCTCAATAGCCACAACTCGTAAAAATTTTTACATTGCGTTTTCCTTCTCGTTTTCGTGATCTAATTTGTTTTCGAGTTTACCTGTGTGTAGGCGCAAGAGATGAGATTGTGACTTCAAAATCATCATTGCGCAATTGAAATGGTAGTTGCTCTAACAGCCGTTCCCGGTGGCGGTCATGTTAGCAAAGCTATTACTATAAAAAGAATCTGTTTTGGATTCAACAACAGTAGAAGTTGTTGCGGAATGTACGGACTACTTACGCCTTCCTCTTTCAGAAAAAAAAACGTTTTATTTTGAAAATCTTGAAATTTATTCCTTCATTTTATTCTCTCTTCTACGATACTCGGCGTTGTTTAGTTTTTATGGTGTCGCATATTTGATTCTAGAAACAAGAATCGTTCTAATAAAAGTGTTACTATTTAGTAATCCTACCTTGATTGAGCACAATTTCAATCTAATTTGAATAAGGTATTTTAATAATGTATAGAGCTTCGCGAATCTCACGCAATACATTGAAACTCCTATACCTACAGAAAAGGCAAACTTACGAACTCCAATTGTTTTTGGCATGGTACATTATCATTAGTCCTTCAACACTGGAACTTGTAGGATGCCTAGGTACCTTTATGTTTTGTATTCTGAGCTAACCTATATATTACCGTGAAATTCCTACAGCATATATCTTTCACTATCTGTGTGCAATAATACAATCGAAATCTACATCTACATCTGTTTTTCCTTTTTTCACACCTAATACATCCCGCATTATTCTCTCGTGCCTTAGAAAATGGTCTATCATCCTATTTCTAATATTTTATTACTCTTTTTCGCATATTTGTTCTTCCCCTACTATTTCTAGAATCTCTTAGTTCTTAACCTTGACTGTCTATGATATCCTTATTATACGTCTGTAGCACCACAATTCAAAGGCCTTTCAAACTTATTCCTATTTGCTTCTCCTACTGTTCACGTTTCACAGTCGTATAGTGCTGTACTTCACACATATGCTTTCAACAAGTTGTCCTTGTTTCTATGTTTGTTGTTTTCGAACATAGCAGCTGCGTTTTCCTGTTAAATGCAGCTCGGCCTTATCCTAATTTATTTTTTTATATTTCTTGCACTAGCCTCCTCTGGCGTGACGTGGCTTTCTAAGTAGCAGAAACTCTCTACATCTTGTAAATTCTTGTTTTCTATTATTTAATCTGGTTTTTGAAATATTCTTCCCTCCTTTACACATCAGTACCTTAGTTTTATTTTTGTTGATTTTCATAGCCTTTCTCTGTGTTACTACTATTTCCCTTTCGTTAAGAGCTACTTCTAACTCTTTTTTGCTAGATGTCAATATCGCTATATCATCTGCAAATCTAAGCATAATAATCCAAAATGTTTTTTTTGCATTTGACGATATTCATTGCTTCTTTGATATACAGGGTAAAATTAACGGAGGTATTGCAAATTCCTGTTTCACCTCTTTCTTGATATTTACTTTTCTATCTTGCTTTAATTTTATTACCACTGTTTGCTTTTTGCATATGCTATGCACTATCCGTCTATTTCTAAAACTAATTTCAATTTTTTTAGTATTTTGAACATTCTTTCTCATTTTACATTCTTGGACGATTTTTTCAGATCTACAAACCCTATATACGCGCTTTCTCCTTTTTCTTTGTTTTCTCCACTACTTTTACCCTTAAAGCTGAAATCGCCTTTCGTGTTCCTCTGTTTCACATAAGCCCAAATTGATCTGCTCATAATATATCTTCAGTCTGTTTTTTCATTCACCTTAGTACAATTCCAGTTAATGTTTTTGACATATGTGCTGTCAAACTTATTGCTTAAAAATTTTTACATCCATCCCCACCTCTCTTCTTTAGTATAGTGACTAAGGTGTAGCGTTTGAAATCTTTCAGTATTTCGCCTGTGGCGGCTTCGTGGCGTAGTGGTATGTGTGAGTACTACGCCCAGGTCCCGGGTTCGCATCCCGACACGGTCCGCTTGAAAAATGTTATTAAAGCATTTTTCACAAAAATACAGCTTCGTTCGGATGAGAGGTAAATGGAGGTCAGTGATGTCACGCACGTTAAAGATCCCTACCTTGCTTGGAACAGCAAGGGTTCGGCAAAATTCCAAATTTTCCAGGTAAAAAGAACCCGCTTGCTGACCAAATAGTATCTTTGGATGGAGCATTGGAAAATCACATCTAAGGTATTTTGCCTGTTTCATACATATACTTTACAAGTTGGGAAATACGTTCAGTGTGTGCTTGTCCAGCGGCTTTCAGAGTTTTTTCTTGCACCCGTTCTATACCCGGTGTCTTGTTATTTTTCACACTTTTTAAAGCTAGTTCAAATCCATCTCCAAGTATAGAATACTCCAAGCCATCTTTATCAATGTTTGATTGCTGTTTTAGTGCTTCTAGTTACTGTCCTGCATATAAATTTTTTATATATGCTTACCATCTTTTCACTTTCTCTACATTTTCTAAAATAATGTCCCTTCCCGCGCCACTCATATTTCTGCTATACGGTTTTATATCCATAAATTCATGCTAATTAGTTGGTATGCTTTGTTTGTCTTTCTTATTTCAATCGTAGTTTCTACCTCTTTGCACATTTTTATCAATCCATTTGCAAATAATCTTCCATTCTATGGCTTTGTATCTGTTTCCCTGCTTTGTCTGGCCGGTTTTTGTATTTTCGCTTCTCTTCTGTTAAATTCAAAATATACTTTGTTGCCCTTGGTTTCTTATTTTGTTCTTGTTTATATCCCAGAATAGCTCTCACCGCCATACCTAACCTGGATTTATTCTTAATTTAATTTGTTTCTACTTCCTTAGCATCAGAAGCTTTCCCGAAGTGTTTCAGCAATTTGTTTGACTTTTTACCAAATCTTTTGAGTATATCTTTGTGTTTTAGTTTCTCAAAGTTAAAGTGCCCTTTTCCGTCCTTTTTCTCAAATTTTTAAACTTAAGCGCGACTGTCATAATCACTATGTTGTGGTCATTGTCTATATCTGCTTCTGGATAGTTTCTACAGTTTTTTTATTTGATTTCTAAACTGTTGTCTAACAAGAATGTAATCTATTTGATATCTCGCTGTCTCGTGGGATATTCCACATGTATCGTGTTCTAGAATGATGATGAAACGATGTGTTTGTAATGGCTACACTGCATTAAAATCGTCCGTAGTTATTAAATTTACACGTTCTGTTACGAATCTTAGTGTTTTCGATATCTTTGTAAATCGATTCTACCTCCTCATTACTGTAACTAGAGGCGGGCATTTGCGCTTCTGTCATTATTGTACATATTGGTTAGATTCTAATCTAATCATGTGCACCCTTTCGTTATTTTGAAAGTAGTTTTCTACACAGTATCCTATCCTCGCCCGCATAACTATTCCCACACTCAAATTTGCTACCTCTGATCCTTTATGAATGGCCCTAAAGTTTCCACTCCAAAAACTCCTTCACCTCTGGCCATCGAAATTCGCTAGTCGCTCTATTTCTAATGCTAGCTTATCCATTCAATTTTCAAATTCTCTGGATTGCCTATTTGCTCTATGCTTCTAGCATTCTGCACACAAAATCACAAGAGTTTTCGGTTTTATTTTTCTTCTTATCGAGCTAGCCAATGAAATCCTCCAAAGTATCCCTTCCCCCTACCCGGGAATCTGAACAGGATACCATTTTAACTTCGAAATCCTTTACCCCGGAGAATACCGTCATTTCTTAAACGATTTTAGTACACTGTTTACTTGGGAGGTAATGTAGTGGTTTGCCGTTCCCTGCCCCAACCCAGTAGTGTACCTTGGAATTCCATACCGACCCCTATGGTCTCTGCGGCTCTAAGTACCGAAAGAACATTTGAGAACCTGTCTTAGTCTGGTTCTTCACCAAAGACCCCACTAATTTGGTTGAATTTGTAGTTCGGCGCTTTAGCTCACCAAAACACTCAAGCCATTCTACCCGTTCTAGTATTCTAGAACTTTTCAAGATACAGATACATTCAGAACTGTGTATCTCCATCACTAATATAAATTAATAAATTCAATTTTATTTTAATATTTAATAGCTAACGCGAACACACGATTTGTAACATGCAGGACACTGAAAATAAAACGAACACCTTGTTAATGATTGCTTTCCTTTTACTACTTGTAGTCTTCTACTATTCTTGCAAGTTGCAAGTATTGTTTAGATGCGTCGAATTCAACACTTGTAGCCCGTGAATGTTACGAGAAGTGTTTAATCACTTTAAACGGAGAACAAAACCAATACTAGGCGTATTTGCACAATGTTCAAATCTCTATTGGAAAAAGGTTTTAAAGAATACCTGATTTTGTAATGACAAGCGTGGCTCTATTTTACCTGTACCGGGACAGCAACTGTATTCGCGCTACAATATACCATTGCCATTTTAAATCGTAAATAACCTTTAGCTGACGATTTAAAGCGTGCTTTCATTTCTCACTATATAGATAGATAAACCTTTAGCTATTTTACACTATTGTTTCGAAAACACCCCCTTGCCCCTTCAGGATTCCTGTAGCTACATAATATCGCCTCTGATACCAATTCAAAACTAAGAAATGTAGGTTTTGAAAAAAATTTTGTAGTTAAAGTAGAAGGTGAACCATTAAGAAATTTTATCACAGCTTCATCGGGTAAAATTGAAATAAAAACATCTACTACAAATGGTATACTCAAAATTAATAAATATTTAACACGACCTAAAGAAAATGTTAATAGCACACTTCTGTTGAAAACTGAAAGATTGTTTGACAGAATGAATGGCTTTATATGTGAAATGGAAGAAATTGTACATCTAACGTTTATTATAAACAACAACTATCTACTGGGAGGAGAGTATACAACCTTTATTAAAGTCTCAGTGTTTGAAGAAAGAAGGGGGTAATAATCAATGTTAAAAGCGATGACAAAATTTGCATTTCTGAGGGCTGTTGTTTATGCACCAATGAGCATTTAGAACTAGTTTATAATTATCCGTACGTTACACACACAGTACGCTATGATGAAGGATCCTTTCAGTTTAAACTAGGTGACAGTAAACAGTTTTAAAAGTTGAGGAAGCAAGCAAAAACCTGAATTGCATATAAGGCAAAAGAGATTACTCTTATGTCTTGGCGAAAACGCTCGCTCTATTAATAAAGATCCAATTAATATGTAAATTATACCAAATGAGAGTTCTGTCGCTTCAGAAATAAACGCGCGTCTACTAATTCAATTTCTTATAATTGTACTTGGATTAAAATATAGCAACCGTTTTACATGCCGGTGTCGTTAGACGGACATAAAACGTTTATTTGCTTAGATCATTTTGCTACAGAATCGTTTTATACAAATCATTCAATTAATTGTCGAAAGATATTCGCATGCTCAAGTAAATTTCCAAAATATTCTATAAAATTTTACTAATATTTGTTGTAGAATAATATGAACCTTCAGATTACGAATTTATAAAAACATAAGAGCGTTAATAATGCGCTCCATTCGGGAGATGCACTACTTAAGTTGATCGCACTAACGCTTATGATATATAGTTCAATTTCATTTTGTTTCGGGATTTTTTATAATTTAGTATCAACTATAATACAAATTATGTTAATAAATTATAAACCTCCTACCAAATCTTTCATATGCAAAAAAGCTTCTAAGGCAGATCAAATAAAGGGTGTCCGCGAAAGAATTTTCAACTTTACAAGTAAATAAGAAAGATGCTGTCAGCGTGTTTGCAATTGGCTTTATTTCAAAATAAGCTACAGAAATGCGGATTTATTTCTTAAAAATAAGTTGTATGTTTATCGTAGAGACGCATACAAGCGTGCAAGCGAAACACCATATTTTTAAACGCTCTCTGACACGCATTTCACCAAACTTGTGAAACTTTGTTGCGAATATTTCAGTTCAATTGTAATAAATTTCGCAGTCTGTCTACATACACTTTAGACTTAAGAAAAAAAAAGAAGTCTGCTAGTGTCAGGATTGGGGGGGGGGGAGCAGGAACGTTACCATTTTGAATTAGCTTTTCCTGGGAAATGCACCTTAAAATATTCACTGATATCCGGGATGTGTTGCACTATCTTGCTGAAACCACGCGAATTAATTTACACGCTCAGTGCTTTCCAAGTGGGGGTTTCAAATAGTCTTCCAACATGGCCGAATAATTTTGGGAATTCACTGTTACTGTTTGGTGATTTGCGTTCTCAAAAAAATAAGGCCGGGCAACTCCTTTTGCACTTATTCCACACCAAATAGTAAGAAAGAGGTTGTAGGTTTGTTTAGGCGAAATGAAATACCGTGATTGGTGATTGATTGATTGAACCAGTAACTTTTTCTGAGTTTAGTGGCTTCTCTTGCAGCTGTGCTGGATTTGCCCAAGCCCAGTAACAAAGGTTCCACTTATTTACCGAACCATTCTGTAAAAAATGTGCCACGTCAGAAAAAATTGTTTTCGTAACCCCGTCGCCGTGAAAATCGATCGCGCATGATTCTACTGAACGTAGGCCTCAATCTATAGTTACTTGATATAATTTTTTAAGTAATCTGGAATTTGTACGGATGAATCGCCATATCTTTCTTAATTATTTAATGCGCAGTC
Source organism: Platerodrilus igneus (assembly GCA_036346225.1). Lineage (NCBI taxonomy): Eukaryota > Metazoa > Arthropoda > Insecta > Coleoptera > Lycidae > Platerodrilus > Platerodrilus igneus. Next base: position 1,723,179 of record JARFIW010000399.1, read on the forward strand.
AATTTCTTTAAGTAAAATGCTCAAAACTGTCTTCGTAGCGAGCACCTATGATATAATACACCAGATATGTTTGGCGCTCGGCTTAAACGGGTTTGCTGTGCGCATGACGTAGTTCAGTACACGTCAATTCACCAGGATGCATTGCTTATAAGCACTCTGATTGAGCATGTGCATTAAATTGGACATTAACAACGTAAAGTTACCTTTGTTAGCATTACGAAACACAAACTTACAAAATAGAGTTAACTTGACAAAGTTAAATATATTTAATACAAAATTATCAGTTTGTGCCTACTTGCTCTTTTGCGTTCGTTGCAGTTACATATTCAAGTTTGGCGTATGGATTTTCTTGCGTTTAATTTATTTTTTGTCGTAGTAACTGAGATTTCTAATTTTCATATTAATGTGATGTATTCTGATATAGGTTCGGGTTTTTATAAAATATTTCAAAACTTCTACTGGAGTGTCCAAAATCAGATTTGTAACGTTATATAATTTATTGCCCAATTTTGTAACGATTAATTTTTCTCTTTTGAGACCTTTCTAATGAAAACTGTTGAATACTTTCTCGCTGCATTCAAGCACTTATAAAAATTGTGAACAAGGCTACCACAATCGACCATGACTAATTTTTACAATTTAGTTATCTTTTGGAGTGCTGAGCATTCCAGCTTATCTTTCGTGTATAGGTAATTGTATTTTGTCTTATGCCTAAAAGGTACATATCCAGCAAGATATTCTAAAGAAGACGTTTTAAGATCTAAATCAGGAATTAAATCATGAGTACTAAGAAAATGGATAGCTCTAAAAATATCCTCCTTTAGATATCTTCCTTTATTTTCTTCACCAATTACACACTTATCAGTCGCCGCTTTTTTATCTACATCGAAATAAGGTCCAATTGGACCGGAAGAGAAGGATAATGTAATAAAATTTTTATCCGATGAAAAACATGTTTCTGTGTTAGCATTAGACACCGATACCGCTGATAAATGTTTACCTAAAATAGATCAACGAAGACGATGTTTGAAGTCGTCGCAGTTGGATTATCATAAGTTCTACCCATACTTCGTATATAAGAAAAAAATTTTCAACTACATCTTAATTTAGTCTGTATGTGAGAATGTAAGAAACATTATACTTTGAATTATTTGTTCATGCAACTCCTTTAAAGATGCGTTAGATAGCAATATGCCAATTTGAAATGCAAGTAAGGTTCTTTTTTCCGCCCCGTAATTTTTTCTATAAAGATAGTTATTTTCTCTAAATGAAAAATTTAAGCACTTACTTTTCCAAAAATTTTCCATAAGCATGTGCAATTTCGTGTTTAGCGTATATGGACCGTGAATTGAATAAATCAAACCAATTCTTCAATAAGTTTATAGCATAAGCAGCTTCGTTTAAATTATTTGTTAAAATATTCTATCTTCCACAAAATTCTAATGCATTGGCAACAATATTTGATATAAGTTGTGCTGCGGTTTTGACTTTTTGCCTTTACGCTCCACGAACTTCTAGATAACGCTTAGAAACTTTAAGCGCTATGCTCAATATAACTCGACTGGTTTAAAAGTAGCTCAACTGAACCTTTGCTTATATGCTTTCCATCTACCACATAACCCTCGTCAAGAAACTGTTTTCAAAAAAGTTTTAAGAGATGCGGAGCATCTGCAAACACGAAAACATTTCTGGACCGATCTGCAGGATTAGAAAAAATAGTGTTGTTAGAATTTATATTGAACTGCTTCCAAGCCGACATATTTCCACCTCCCATGTCACTGACAGTTGCCACAATGATGCATCCATGCCTTCAACACTTATAGCCTTTTAAAGTTGATGCTGTTATTTGTTGATCAAATGAATAATATACAATTTGCGGCCATTTACAAATTAAGATCCGAATAAATACGACTTGTACGGTTATAAATGAACCAATAACGCGTTCTTCTGCTGTTTCTAAGTACACGAGAGGCGACAAATGCATCTCATCATACGAAACAACGGCAAGTTTTTTCTCCGGGCTTCATATTTATTGCATATTTGCCAAGAAGTAAAAGACTTCGTGCGAAACGCTTTCTTCTAAATTCAATCCAGAGGCTCTACGGCGCAATGTAGATTAAGCTGGTAATGGATGTTTTAATTTTTCTCTCATATAACGATAACATTTTAGGCTAATACTTCTTAATGAAATTTTCGACGCAACGTCTTCTTTAGATCACTTCAGTTCACTTTCATGATCTATAATTGCTTTTACTTGACCGAGCCTGAACAATTAGATGGTGTTCCATTTTAGCGTTTGCTGCTCTAACGTTTTAATTTTTTATTAGTAAATCGTCTTGTTTTAGAATAGCGCTTCGTAGTTGCGTTGCCAAAGAATAGCCCTTTCTTCTAATTCGTTAATTTCACTATATAGGAAATTAATTATGTGTATAAACGTTTTACATTATTGTATACGAAATCTCTAGCTGGAATTTCAGATGGCCCAGCATCAACATCTTTAGGAATTACAGAATCATGCCTAGAATGCACAGATAATAAGCTGAAGTATATATTATTTGCACAATATGCATTTAATTTTACCTTACAGTGTCGATATCCTTCATAAGAGCTTTCCCTGTTTTTTATTGTAATCTGTTTAAGCGCTGTGTGTTAATATTAATCGATTTTTGCAAGTTTTGAGACGGAATGGCATCAGTTTTTAACGTTTTCGTTTTTTCAGGAATACCAAGAAGTTCGGTTTGTAAATTTCGGTTAAAATTGTCATTTACGATGTGAAGAGCACAAATTCTTGCTAAAATATCACAAGAGTAAATATTTCAAAATCTCGTGGGCTATGAGATGCGCAATGAAGGAAGCGAGAGGTATCGTATAAAAAGAAAGAACAATACAATATAAGTAAAATCAGAAAACATTAAGTTTTCATATGCCTATTCTGAATTAACTCAATCGCTATGCTATGTGGATTGCATAATCAGTAATTTATCAACATAATGTAAATTATAAAACTACAATGCTTGTATACGGAACCTGCAACTTTTTTGGTGTATTGTTTATTGTTCTTTTCGTGTGTCATGTTTCCTTGCGTGTGTGGATAAAAATAGACAAGCTAAATTTTTTAAAACTCTTGACAGCCAAAATACTGTCCTCTTATTATTTTTAAGAATTCATATTTTATAAAAATTTAATTTAAAAAATCATAAACTTACTACCACAATTCTCAAATTGGCGCACATTAGATTTAGGACTTCTCTTATTAATTTTTCTTCTTCGTGAAACAAATTTGTCACCCTCCGGTTTGCTCCTCGCTTCTGAAATAATTAGTTCGACTGTGTTTAGTCCAACTTCAATTGCGGTTGCTACTCGTTTTTGTAAATTATTCATAGGAATGATAGGCATTCCATTCTTTTCTTCTCTCATAAACTTATACACACTATAGATAATATCTCTTCCTTGACTGTAAACTGTTTTCTTGCGGTTACTCATTGTAAAATTTAATGCTCAGAAATAACAAAATAATCCGTAAAACCAAATACTATTTTCGTAAGTGTATTGAAACCTTCATTAGACCTACAAATAAAAAACTAGACTGAGTTGCAGTAGTTTTGAAAAAACTGGTTAAAGTTGAATCAAAGCTAAAATCTCATAAATAATAATCAAAAACAATAATAATAAACCACAAATCTTAATACGCAAATAAATGACAAATGAATTAAAAATTGACAGCTGAGTTGTCAATGTTTTTAGGATGCACTTTAACCTAAATAACTTAAATTGGAGTTCTGCGCAACAGCACATGAAGTTTTGAAAGACCTGTACATATGTATATATATTAGCAATAGAAATGCTACATATTTATCGTATTTGAGGTTACCAGAATTAACTCTTCCACATAGTTGCAGTCACTGATCTGTAAACGACTCTTTCTTAGGAAAGATAAAACACTTCAACCCTTGACATTTCTAGAAGTACTAGAACGTCTATAAACAGCACGGGAAGGTACACTAAATAATTAAACAAATCTACTGCATATTAAATAACATCATGAATTGCAAGCGTGTGCCGAGTGACGTCATATGCAGTTGAGGGCACTGCGCGTAAGTATACCTTGTTATTTGTATCATGATGAGCACTGAGTATTTGCGATCGCATCAAGCCCAACTGTTTCAATGCTTTTTCATCCTTTCTGACTTTTCGTGATGCGTCTGGTCCGTATCCCACTACAGGAACTTGTTCACAAAAGCTTTAAGCTCAATTACAAATAAGTTACGTACTTGGACAATCACGTATAGGTACGCCAAATATTGAAATGTCTTGCAAATACCATCCGTGTAATAACGAGGGAATCGTTATTCTTAAGATATGCCTCAACGGCAAACGCTACTCCACCGTACAGCGATCCATAACTACTGAAACTGCACAGCTATCGCGTCGTTTGAATACCCCTTCTAGTACTTCCAACAACGCATGCGTTGGTTATGTTAAGTTGAAAATTTTTTCGCGGACACCCTAGATCTTAAAAATTATTTTTACCTTATAGAAAAATTTAGAAGTGCAGCTTATCATAAAACACCAACCTTAATTACAGACATTCTTATGTCAATTCCAGTTCTGTTTCACGTTCTAAGCTGATACGATTTTAAATAAAATTAAATAAAAACCCTTAACCACAAAAAATATTTGAATTACTAGATACGTATTTCGACCACTATGTGGTCATCATCAGTAGAAAAAATATATATATATATATATATATATATATATATATATATATATATAGCTGTTGTTCTGGAACACTTCAGAGGATATTCTCCTCACCACTTAGGCTGAAGTGAACCTTCCCAACCTATAATTTACTATATTGTTGCTTTAAACACTATCGAGGATATTCTCCTCACCCGCAGGCTGGTGTTCTCAACAACAAACAAGTGAATCGTGACATTATAACTTAAATCTACTTAATTTATACTATTTCTAAATCTACTGAAGCGGAACCAGTTTAATCTTGCTTCCTCATTGGTTGTTGACCAATAGGGAAAGCAAAGCAGATGACTCTATTGGCCCTGTATCGATATTTAAGAGGGTCCTTTATGTTTAACAATTTTAATTGATTCATAGGCATTTAAGGAGGAAAACGTTGGTACCGCTTTTAACAATTTAACATTTTCTAGTTTAACGGGGTGGCTGGTTTCAAATATATGTTTGGCGACCTGAGACCATTCATATTTACCATATTTGAAGTGAGCAATGTGTTCTTTAAATCTTGTTGTTATATTCCTCTTGGTCTGACCAATATATTTTTGAAAACCCCCTGGCCTTGCAGAACTAATTTCATAAATCCCCGACTTTTGCAATTTTTCCACCTTGTCTTTTGGATTACCTAGCAAATCTTTAATTTTATTAGTATTAGTGAAAGCAATTTTGAAATTACACTGTTTGAATATTTTATCAAGACCCTTTGTGGTTTTGTGAAACGGAAGTTTAACATATTTAACATTATCGTTAGAGGTGGTTGATTGCAAAGTAGTTGATTTACGGATGTTGATCCTATTTTTACACTTTCTAAAAATATTATCTATAATATCAGAAGAGAAACTATTGTAATTCGCTATTTGTTTAATAAGAGCAAATTCCTTATTAAATCTGTTTTTATTTAAAGGAAATTCAATAATCTATTAATTAAAAGTTAAATGAAGCCAACTTATGTTGTATGCTATGATTAGACGAAGACAAAATAAAGCGATTTACATTGGTTTCTTTTCTATAAATGTCAAATTCTAATTTATTACCATTTCTAATTACTAATGTATCTAAAAGGGTAATTGTCCATTATTCTCTAGTTCATACGTAAATTTTATGCTTTGAAATTTTGAATTCATTTCTTTAAGAAAATCATCAACATTTGATTTAGAAGTGTCAAAACTGCAAAATATCATCCACGTACCTTAACCATATTCTTGGGAAGTATTTGGAGTTTTCTTTTAACTCGGTTTCAAAACGAGACATAAATAAATTTGCTATGAAAGGTGATAAGCTATTTCCCATTGCTGTGCCTTCATGTTGTTCGTACAACTTGTTGTTGAATTGAAAACAGTTCTGGGACATGCAATGCGAAACAAGCTTGATATAGTCGTCAACTTTATCATCATCAATATCACTATCTATAAGAACATCCTTTAAATATGTTAAAGTACGTGGTATTGGAATACTATGGAATAATGAACTGACATCAAATGAAATTAAGATTCCGTTCTCTTCTAATGTGATATTTTTAATTTTATTAATGAACTCTAAAGAGTTTTGTACAGACAAACTATTAAACTTGAAATTCTTAAATTCATTTGACAGCCATCGTGATTAATAGTAAGTCGGTGAGTTGATACCTGAAACTATTGGTCTCATCGATTTATTATTTTTGTGAATCTTTGGTAAACAGTAAAGTTATGGCATTTCAGGATTTGAAATTGTTAATTTTAATTTTAGTGTGGGCGAAATTAGGTTTGGACATTCTCTCAAAACAGACTCTGTTGATTTAATCATTTTATTTAAAGGAACTTCATTTTACGTTTTTGACTATTGGTCTGTAAGGACCCTCAGACAGCAAAGTCTCTACTCTATCAACATAGTCTTGTTTATCCAGAATAACCAACCTATTCCCCTTATCAGCCTTTAAATAATAACAATTCTTTTGTCGTAAATCTTTAATAATCAGATGATCTTTCCTTGTTTGTTCTGAGGCATTCCTTGCGCAAGTGCGTAAGTTGTTCGAAAGTTGAATTTTGCACGCGTTTCTAATAAAGTTTTTGAATTGTCATCTAATTTTGAAATGGATTTTCAATGCCAGCAATAATGTCTTCCAAAGGAGTTTTCAAATGATCTACTCCAAATTTTAGGCCTCGATCAAGGAAAGTCAACTCTTCATTATTAAAGATTTTCGACGATTCGTTAACAACTATTGACTCTAATTGAGGTGAAGTAATTTCCAGTTTTTTAGGAGGTACATTGACATTGTGTTTCTTTAAAAGAAACTTCAACTTAGTGTTTTGACTATTAATTTTGTCTAACAATTTATGATTGTTGACTTCAAAAACAAATCTCTGGAAATTATTCCATTCCTGAAAACCGGACTCGGATAAATTGCACGTTAGTGCTAGGTGCGATTTACACGTTTCCAGTTCCAATCTACTAAGCTTACTGTACAGATATTTGATTTCCAAATTAAGCCATTTATCTTTTGCAAAATTGATTATTGCGTTACTATGTTTACAATTACTGCTGATTTTTACGTTAATGAAATTTGGAAAAACTTTGTGGGCTTTACAACTTTTTAGAAATCGAATATCTGCTTTTACAAAACTAATTTTAAGAGCTAAGCTCCAATACCTATTAAGTTCCGAAGACCGGGAAGTCATAGTTAATAATCTATAGGAACACTGTGGCACGATTTAAATAAATTAAATAAAAACCCTTAACCACAAAAAATATTTGAATTACTAGATACGTATTTCGACCACTATGTGGTCATCATCAGTAGAAAAATATATATATATATATATATATATATATATATATAGCTGTTGTTCTGGAACACTTCAGAGGATATTCTCCTCACCACTTAGGCTGAAGTGAACCTTCCCAACCTATAATTTACTATATTGTTGCTTTAAACACTATCGAGGATATTCTCCTCACCCGCAGGCTGGTGTTCTCAACAACAAACAAGTGAATCGTGACATTATAACTTAAATCTACTTAATTTATACTATTTCTAAATCTACTGAAGCGGAACCAGTTTAATCTTGCTTCCTCATTGGTTGTTGACCAATAGGGAAAGCAAAGCAGATGACTCTATTGGCCCTTTATCGGTATTTAAGAGGGGTCCTTTATGTTTAACAATTTTAATTGATTCATAGGCATTTAAGGAGGAAAACGTTGGTACTGCTTTTAACAATTTAACATTTTCTAGTTTAACGGGGTGGCTGGTTTCAAATATATGTTTGACGACCTGAGACCTTTCATTTTTACCATATTTGAAGTGAGCAATGTGTTCTTTAAATCTTGTTGTTATATTCCTCTTGGTCTGACCAATATATTTTTGAAAACACCCTGGCCCTGCATAACTAATTTCATAAATCCCCGACTTTTGCAATTTTTCCACCTTGTCTTTTGGATTACCTAGCAAATCTTTAATTTTATTAGTATTAGTGAAAGCAATTTTGAAATTACACTGTTTGAATATTTTATCAAGGCTCTTTGTGGTTTTGTGAAACGGAAGTTTAACATATTTAACATTATCGTTAGATATGTTAAATATGTTAAACTTCCGTTCAGTAGATTTAGAAATAGTATAAATTAAGTAGATTTAAGTTATAATGTCACAATTCACTTGTTTGTTGTTGAGAACACCAGCCTGCGGGTGAGGAGAATATCCTCGATAGTGTTTAAAGCAACAATATAGTAAATTATAGGTTGGGAAGGTTCACTTCAGCCTAAGTGGTGAGGAGAATATCCTCTGAAGTGTTCCAGAACAACAGCTATATATATATATTTTTTTTTCTACTGATGATGACCACATAGTGGTCGAAATACGTATCTAGTAATTCAGATATTTTTTGTGGTTAAGGGTTTTTATTTAATTTTATTTAAATCGTGCCACAGTGTTCCTATAGATTATTATGATACGATTTTTATTTTACAATTATGTAAGTGACTGTATGCTTCCGGGATCTGTAAACTCGCAACTAATAAGCAAAGAAAAATACACCGCTTGTACAAAACATACTGAAGGCATTAAAATTTTGACCTGCTGATTCATTTTAATGTATAACTAGCATTCTCAAAACATTGTGACCGTACATGAACAATAAAAAAGAGAGGCAAACTATGTATTAGTGTAATTGTAACAGAGCATATTCATTTTAAATACCTATGCGCTTTTATGACTATACAGTTGTGCCCCAATTCGTTTTTCTAAATGGGGATCTCGTTTATTATGATAGACACAGCAAAGTTTAAATGGGGAAGATTTTAGAGAATTTAGTGATAAATTTATTTCCGGCTTAAAACTTAAATTATCTTTATCCGTTTTAAAGATAATTGAGTTTGATATGTTAGCGCTGTATCTGCAGTCATACAGAAATGCTGACGTAACATCAGTTAGACATTTGAAGACATATCTCGAACGACGGCAACCCTATAAAACACATTTTCGGAAAATTGTTGTAAATTTAATAAACTGTGGTGCCTTTGAACAACCACGAAATCTGTACAAGACCGAAAATGAAAATCGCATCCAAAATATTTTGCAAACTGTTAATCTGTTAATCTAGATCAATTATACAAAAAGTCCCTTGCAACGAATTATTACTGAAATAATTTGTGAAGCAATTTGAAGCGTAGCAAGTCAAAAGAATTAATAGTAAATTTTTAAAAATTAAATTAGTAGTTTACCATTCTTTAGTTAATAGGAAGAATTTAAATAATTTAATTTTAATGAAATAATAAAGGTATTTCGAGTACGAGGTGCACACATCGTTTACAAAACATCATAAGCAAACTGTAATTTTACATAGTGTAATTGAAACTAAAGCGTTCTTTAATATTTTTCTTTAGTATTAAATAATAGAGTAAATAGAGTAATGTGTAGTAACATTTTTGAGAGTAGTCGATAGATTGAATTAAAGTTTACGAGCAATTTTCCCAAAACTTTTCAGTCTAAAATCACGTCTCAGGCTATTAGTAGACTAAAACCTGTAACAAACCGTTTTTTTACGTTACGTAACAAGTAAATTACATACCTTAAGGAACGTTAAACTTTAGTACCTTAGCACCAGCCGAATCAAACCAGATTTTTGACCTAAACTTACACAGCATTGTATTGATTAGCATGGTATGACATAAATTGTACGTGTGCTTGATATCGTTTGTATAGCCATTCGTTATTGCTTTTGAATAATTCCAAAAATATAAAAACCTCTTTTCCATCTTTTATATAAACCAAAAAAACTTTCATTGAACCCATACATTATAATTTTAGACAACCTCCATATACAAATTAAAAATTAACAAAACTTATTTAAGCGATTGTGCTACAAATATAAAGAAAATTACGAAGTAAATCAAAAATTGTAAGACTTACGGTTGATCTAGCTATGCTATTAATTTTATACTATACTCTATATTTAATTCCAAATACTACACTTTCACGACCCATTTACGATAGAAGATTTATAATGTACAAGATATATGGGTTGCCTATATTTTGTCTTTATAGTTATGCATTAACTAATCGGTGTGGTTTGTGAATTACCTAACTAGTAATAAATTGTATCGTGAGAAAAACAGAAAATGAAAATTTTTGTAAATGCCATCCGTACTCTTGCAATATTTAAATAATGTAAAAGCATCATATTAAATTTAAGTACAATTAAAATTATAATTGCACTATAAATGCAGTTTAATAAATAGTAATGCGACTGCAATTTTAATCATGTACGAGTGAATAAAGTTTGCACTATGTAAATAAATACCCGCCAACAGCATATTTACCCAGCAATTAAAAATTACTATATTTAATAAAGAAACCGAATATAGCCTGGGTTCCTTTGCAAATATTCACACTATTAATTAGTTTTATCGTGTTTAAATTTGAATCCATATTTTTTGTGTGTTTTCAAAATATTATTTATTATACAAACAGCTTCCAAATTTGTTGGTACCTATATAGTGAATAAACAAACAAATTAAATTGGTCAAACTGAGCAGTATACTTCGATAGTTGGTTATTTCAATTACAGTTTCAATTGTTTTCTCAAACCAAGTTACGGCAACGCCGTAAATATTTTGTTTCAAATAGAAACGCTGTCGATTGGCCGGTGAGTGACTCAACCAGATACGTGTAATGCTGTTTCGCGAATGTTAGGCGGGCTCTTCCGTTCTGTTGTTATTTATATTTTATCGGATTTTCATTGTTAAAATATAATGAACTGAATTAAGAAGCGAGTACATAAAATTAACCGAACTTTCCAATTTATGCATCTATTTTATATTTTTTACAAACTACTGATTATTGAATTTTTAATAAACATAATAAACAGCATTAGGCATTAGAAAATCCACATAAAGTAGCTGAGAGGTTTTTACAAACCAAATTCGGATTTAACGTATGGTGTGGAATCATTGGTAATTTTATTTAATTACAATATTTGGTACTTGTTCCTTATCGGAACCCTGCAAAAAAATTACAATTTTAACATATTATTTTCTTAATAATGTAACATTTCCAACATTAACCATGTTACGTTAAATTTCTTAACGCGATTGATTTTGCAACTACCTTAATTAAGCACCTCCTAAAACACTAATCTAAACGCTTTTTATGTTATTCTCAAATTACACAAACTTAACAAGTTTAATAAATACGTATTGAAACGTCCTTTAAAATTACCCTAGTGTTTAGTACCATAGAAATACGTGAAATATACGTTAAACAGTTATTATAATTTTCTGAAACGTTCGAATATCGTTAAAACACTTCGCTTGATTCCTTGAAAGAAGCAAACATTAAAGCCACTTCTAAAAGGCTAGAAACTCGCCTTATAGATTCTTTGAAACGCATTTTAACAACGGCTTATTATTTCCAAAAGTTATTCGTTGAAATACGCATAGTAAAATAAATCCTTCTAATAGGTTCTTTGGGAGATTTAAAACTTCTCGCTCGTTAAAATACCTTAATAAGTTGGTTATCTATTCGTTTACTCAGAAATAATAAACGCGGTACCTCATTATTGCTGCACATGTTTGGCTGCTAGAGTTTTATGGTTAATAAAACCGGTCAACTAATTAATTCATTCTTGATATCCCCGTATGGTGAATCGGTAATAGTGCAAATCTCTACTCATTTCTAAAATTTAGGCAACCGGTTATACGTTGCTCTTCCTTTGGCTGTATGCAAGGTTGCATACTCGCCTGGTGGTTTTAAAATATATTTTGCGTTCCCATGCGAACACAAAATTCAATGGAAATGATTATCATCTGTTTGTTTGCGTTAACGGACTATTCTTCTAGGAATATTTCGCAGTTGTTATCTGGAGTATATTTTTACTTATGTTCGCAGAATATTTGACACCAATATCGGTCTGAATTGTTTTTCGTTATTTCCCCTGTCGCTTTCAATTTAGATAAATACAAATTGAACTTTAGAAAGGCTCTCTATTTATTGACTCTTCTCTTATGTATTTAATTCTAATTTTATACAACGTCCTTTGAGCGCTGTAGGCCGCGATTTCAAAATGCGTTGTTGCGCGTAGTGTGCTAGCATAGTTAAGTTGATAAACCTGCCTCTAGTCTGTCGACAAATGCAGGTTACATGTTCTGCTTCTAAGATAGTACCAAAGACGCCAATAGCTTATGGTACAGTTATTCTGTTTGCGATACTTGTGTTGCTTTTTTGGAAGATAGACACTTTTTTGGTTAATTCTTCAATAAATTGCAAACTATACGTTACCAATTTCACGTTCACAATGCACGAACGGTTATGCAATTAATCTTAAAGTCACAACTAGTTAACCCAAGCACTTTTTACTGTTTACTTTTCTGTGTAGATTAATGTTAACGTCAACAACTTACTAGTTAATACTTGATAACCTTATTAAAAATTTAATGTTACCTTCTTAAATTTTACGAGGTGCACTTACCAAAGCAGAAAAAATTATTGTATTATTTTTTGCATATATTACTTGTGTATATATTTAGGGTTGGAAAGAGTATGTAGGTATATGGCATTTTAATTATAAGATATTATTCTGAATATTTTAAAATGTTAAGGTGTATACTGTATTATATGTAAATTGACGCTTTGTTTACATTACGTTATAACAGAAAGGTTATGTAGACATGCGTTTTTGACTTTTGTAAATATTCTTTTAGAATTGTATGTTTGTAATATAACTTTTTACTAAGGTTTCCAATTTTTTTTTCTGTATCAACCACCGCACCCTACGCCGTTTTTGAGCTAGCCCGGAATTTGATTTTTGGATTTCGATTCTATTATTGCGTCCAGGTTTTGTTGCGGTATTCGGTGTAAGCGATTTTCTTATTTACTTAACTGCTTTCTTTCTTGCCTGCACGGAATACCGTAACAACCTCTACCTGTTCTACGTGGTCGTTTTTAAAGAGGCAGGAAATTCCTTAACTATAAAATATTGTGGGGATTAGATTATCGTTAGAAATGTTTTATTACTAAAAAAATATACTATAATGTTTTTCCCAGATATAATAATGAACAACTACTCAATAATTTTACTTTTTTAAAATAAATTATCCAGTTTTTATATCAGAAAATCGACCCATAAGTCCATTTTGGTATGATTATAATCTAAACGGAAATAGATATTTCAACCTTTTAAGGAATCAAATTTGTTCTGGTTTTCAAACAGTGGTGACAGAAGATGAATTTGGTAAAATTTCGTTTCAACAGGATGACTGCTTGGCTCACAATACAGGTGAAGTTAGAAACTACTTAAGAGAACAGTTTGAAGGAAGGACTAATGGCCCAATTCTATGACGAGCTAGATCACCTGACCTGATGCCCCTGGATTTTTATCTGTGGGGCCATATTAAAAATGAAATCTACAAATTTCATCCTTTTCAGAACGTAGATTTTCTTAGAGAAAGAGTGGTGAACGTGTTTGCTACGGTTAACAGAAAGACACTTTCTAGAGTTGTAAAAAAAGTTTTGAATAAGTGACAAGAAAGCCAAAGAAAAACAAAGGTTATAGTGCATTCAAAAAAAAAAGCAAATGACGATCGCGACTTGTCTCCACATCAGCTTGTGTATCGTGAAAAAGTGTAATAACAATGTTACACTTTGACAGCTGTCAAATTAATAGTTTAGATAGTACAGGTCAAATTCAAAATGTACCTTTTCAGTTTCGCTCAATCATCTTTAAAACGGATAAGTCTTAAATCGGAAATAAATTCATCACTAAATTCTCTAGAACTTTCTCCGTTTATCCTGAGATTCCCATGTAAAGAAATAAATTTTGGACATGCTGTTTAGATTCGTAAAGTAAACTTGATGAAGCCAACTTGCCACTGAGAGAAGTTTTTATAGTAAACTGGGTGACAAAGATCTTAAAATCAAGGATTATACTTGCAATAGGAATGAATGGCCAACATTTATTATTAAAATTTAGGAGAATCTGTGCGCTAAAGCGTTCATCTGACGCGTTTAAAAACTTACAGCAAATGTGTTATTAACGTATAAACGTGATTTCCTGCATTACTTACGGATATTAAACTTGAATTTGATGCCATGATTGAAAACTATAAGGGTTAAAGTGGAATCCCCTTTCGATATGGTATTGGTTATGTTTATCGCTAGAGGTATTCCTGGTGTATCGAGTAATATTCAAGTATTGTATTAATGGTTCATAATTATAGTTCAAATTAAAAGTCAACTTACGTAGTGTGTCTTGTTGATGTTAATAACTTGTATAGTGCGACAATGACTATTCACTAAACGAGATTTTAAATTTTGAAATGGTCGAGTTGATGAAATACTATAAATAGGTCCACTAAATAATTCATATGCTACTCACATTTTTAAACGTTATCTGGAATACCACGTTTATTATGACTACCATTAGCTTTGTTCCATTAGCTACATGTGAAGGGATAACTCTACAGCTCTTTATTCAAAAGAGGGGCTATATTGTGCGTTATAGGAACTTAAATTGACAAAAATACAGAGTTCTTTGATGCAAATAGCTACAATTGTCACAAGATTGCAAGTGGAATAAAAAAGTTATTTGCGAAGTATAACAGAAAATATTAAAACAGGCGCAATAATCCGATACCTGAGAAAACGCGTCTCTATACACTTATAAGACAGATTTGTATATTTTCATAAAATTTTTGTGAAAATTTTTACACAACCATCTCTATCACTTTATAATATAATTCTCCCTCGAATTTATTTTACATCTCTACATTCTGACGCTTTTCTTCGACCTTTAATAATTTCTGTCCTCCGTTCAAGTATCGGGAGTCTAGTACAAGAACATAATCCCTATCGCTTTTGGAAATACATTTAGTGAAGGAAGAAAGTACCCACATTGCAATATACAAGGGTGTTTGAGGTTTAAAGAAAGATACTTCTTAAAAGTATATAATATATAAAAATAACCATTCTAAATGACCGAAATACAAAAACTAATTTATAATAACCACTTACCCTAAAAATCTTTTATTGCCAAATTAATGGACGTCAAACCGTCTTGTCTCAGCAGTCCCTTCTATATTATTCCTACACGGAAAACATTTCAAACAGGTTTGCTTTGCTTTTGGTTAACTAAATTTATTATATTGTACCTTACCTTGTTCTACAATACCTTAAAAAACTCATTTTTGGTCACAATATTGCAAAATAAAGGGCGTTTCCTAAACACGACTTCATCACTAGAGTAGCTGGATATCCTTTCACAAATTTGTCTAACTGTACTTAGTTCATAAATAAGTCCAAATAAAATTTAACCTACATTTAGCCTCTATTGATATTAAATAACGCCCATAATAATACAGACATTTTGTTTAAAGAAAGCTTAATTTCCTAACATCAGACTGATCAGGCATTACTAAATAAAGAAAACCTAAAAAAAATAATGCCTACTATTATCAACCCGATTTTTTTAAGTTTTACGAACATTGGTTGTTACATTCTGAATCCCATTGTTGGAAAAATTAACTTAGCAATAAACTAAAACGTCGATCAATACGATTTACATGTTCGCATTTCATACTTCCTTAAAATTACCAACTTGTTGTTATACACTACCTAACTGGCACTCCACATATAAAATCTACCTTAAAAGTTACCATGTACATCCTGATTAATTCTTTTAGAAATCTAATTTTAATTTCTTAAACTAACATACTTAAAATTAAACATGTTCTAGTTCAAGACACTTTATTAGCCCATCACTATTTAAATAGTCCAATAAATAGTTGTGCTAGCAGTATGCCAATTTTCTATAAATGAACGGAAACTATATATAATACGCATCTCAATTTGACATTAACTCGTTTCAATATCATTTAAAAGTGTTCAGTTTTTCTAGCTTATTTAACAACCTTTGAATAAGAACGTTCAGAAATACCAACAGTTTACATTCCTAGTAGGTAACCAACTCACATGAAACGATAGCAAATACCTATTTATAAACGGGCAAACTCGAAAGTTTCAACTCTTACACTTATTTACGATCCCGTTGCTATGTTATGGATTTTTCTTTCACTGACGCGACAATAAAATTCATGAACACGTGAAAGCGGTTTCGTAGCCTTTCTGCAAGTCCAACACATCACGGCCTCTTCATACACACCTTCAATCCCGCGAAATCTATATTGTGTCGTGGATACCTTTCAACTTTTCTGTTTGAACATAACTTGCAACTTGTGAAGCTTAATTGTTATATCTCATTATTCCCTTCCACGAATTTTGTTCTCACAATGTAACATATTTTATCTGTGCTGAAGAGAAAGCTATTGTTACGTTAATTGCGTAAGAATCGCGTAGTGTGTATGTAATATGTATTATATATGTATATATATATATATATGTATATATATATATGTATTATATATATGGAATTATTTTAATATTCTTGATAGAACGGGTGGTAACTTTCATACTGTAAATTACCTTTTCGAGAGAAACGTATACGTCTTTCTTGTAATATTTAGATGTTTTTAGTAGCGGTTTTAAAATAGATCATCGTTTTGAATTATTACTTTTACAATGTATTTAAAGGAAATAACGTTGTACCTTTATTAGCTGATTTACTTTAATAGAAACAAAAATCTGAAATATCATACTTAAATCTCAGCCATTCGTGAAATATACTTTACAAGGTGCGTCCATATTTATTCTGTCCATCTAAATTCAATATTTTTACCTTATCTGATTTATTGTTAAAGTAACGTAAATGCGATATGTACGCTTAGCAACTGTTAGTGATTATGGATGCAAATCTTCAATGAAGGAGTTGCTTCCTAGTTCAGACATATACTAGTTCAATAGCAAATATTTAGGAAAAAGTAGCGTTCGCATTAGTTTTAAACAAAAGCCTATTCAGTTTTTGATATAAGCCGTTATTATAATACAGCTACATCATATGCAATATGAATAAGGGGGTTCTCCAAATTTTTATATTGTATTCATTTTGTTGGCCATAGGTGTTTCTAATACTTAGAAATCTTTTATATAGAAGTTGAGGTACTAGAAATGGTAGGGGAAAAAAGAAATATGTGAAAAACAGTAAAAACTAGGAGAGATAGAATGACCAGCTACATACTAAGGCTTGAGGGAATAATGCGGAATATATTAGAAGCAGAGATAGGAAAGAAGAGAAGTAGAAGTAGACCTAGGTTAGACTATTACACACAGATAGTAAAAGATGTAGAATGTGGGAATTTCAGAGAAATGTGAGGCTAACTCAGAATAGAAATCAATGGAAGTACCCATCCAACTAGTCCCGAGATGGAAAAATAATGATGAAAAAATAACTGTACTTAAACATGATGATTATTATAAACAACTATTGGTATTGGTTTTGTAATATTCTCAACTAATGTTAATTGTGCGAAAGGATTTACTAGAAAACTATTATTTCGGCAAATGTCTAAGTGTTGGGGAATCCGTGGCAGCCAGAGGCTGCTTAACACCCTTCACATACCTTACCTTTAACGTGCGTGGCAACACTCACACACGGGACCTCCATTTTACCTCTCATCCGAACGAGGATGTATTTTTATGAAAAATGCACGCCTAACATTTTTTTCAAGCGGACCGTGTCGGGAATCGAACCCGCGACCTTGGACGCCCCCTTCACATACCTTACATGTGATTTTCCAATGCTTCTCCCGAAGGTACCACATTGGCCAGGAAGCGAGCTTTTTCTATCTGGTAATTTTTGAATTCTGCAGAACCCTTGCTGTTCCAAGCAAGATAGGGATCTTTAACGTGCGTGACAACGCTCACACACGGGACCTTCATTTTACCTCACATCCGAACGAGAGTGTATTTTTGTGAAAAATGTTCGCCTAACATTTTTCAAGCGGACGGTGCCGGGATTCAAACCCAGGACCTTGGGCCTAGTAGTCACACACATACCACTACGCTACGAAGCCGCCTCCACTTCACATACCACTGAATCTCGGTGAAATGGGCATAAAATTAGAAAACAATAGAATGGGAACCGGGCTGTATATAGGCTGTTGTGGTAAACTCAGGGAACACTGTAGACTAACTCAGAACATAAATAAGTGGAGGTACGCGTTCAACCAGTTTTAGGACGTAAAACCTAATGACGCTAAAATAGGTGCACTGAAATCTGATGATTAGTATGAACAACTACAGGTGTTGGTTGTGAAATATTTTTAACAAATGTTGATTGTGCCAAAGGATATATTGGAAAAATTATTAATTCGACAAATGCTCAAGTGTTGGGGGAACTTGGCAGCCGCCGGCTGCTTACACCCCTTCACAAACCTTACATGTGATTTTTCAATGCTCCACCCGAAAGTACTACATTGGCCAGGAAGCGAGTTTTTATTACCTGAAAAATTTTGAATTTTCCCGAACCCTTGCTGTTCTAGACAAGGTAGGGATTTTTAACGTGCGTGATAACACACACACGAGGCCTCGATTTTACCTCTCATCCGAACGAGGGTGTATTTTTATGAAAAATGCTCGCCTAACATTTTTCAAGCGGGCCGTATTGGGATTCGAACCCGGGACCTTGGGCGTAGTAGTCACACACATACCAACTACGCCACGTAGCCGCGACCCTTCTTCACATACCACTGAATATCGGGGAAATACGGTATATAATTGTAAAACAATAAAAGGTGACCAAACTGCATCTAAAAAGAAACAACAGCGGCTATGTTTAAAGAGAACAAACATAGAAACAAGAAAGAAATTGTGTCGAGTACAGCACAGTACGTCTGTGAAATAGGGGCAGTAAGAAAAGCAGACAGAAGGAGATAGATGCCTTTTGGAATGTTGTGTTTCAAATGTATGAAGATGATAGCATGGACAGACAAAATTAATAACAAATAGGTCATAGAAATAGTAGAGGAATAAAGATATCTGTGGAAAACAAAAAAGAATAGGAGAAATAGAAGGGGAGGATACATTCTAAGGCATTTTGGAGAATAGTAGAGGATATATTACAAGCAGGGATAGGAAAAAAGAGGTAAAGATTAGGTTAATTCAGACTAGGAAACAATGAAGGTACGCGTCCAACCAGTTCCAGGACTGAAGACCTGATGATGACGATGATAGGAGTCGAATCTATCAAACCTGCAAATAATTCAACATATGTCCACAGCCATGGAACATGTATTTCTTCTGTTTTTGTCAACTTAAAGTTTCTAGACAGATGTATAAAGACTTAGATTCCTTTTCTTGAGTATCTTGTAAAAATTAAATTTATTGGTGGACACATGTCTTTGGTTTAAGAAAATGAGCATTCTTAAAATAAATTTATATTGAGACTTAGCCGATTGTCATACGAACCAAGAATACATACCTATATTCTTAAGAGAAATGCATGAATTAAAGGCTAAGCTTTCATGCTTCCCATAAACTTTTTTTCTTTCCGATTTGCAAAATTTATCTATAATCGGGTATTTATGTTTAGAAATGCTTTTCTGAAATTAATTGATATCCAGTTTCTAATTGATCTTTAACAAAATAAAGAATACATGCAAAATATTTTCTCTCTGAAGGAATTTGTAAAAATCTAAACCTTTATTCCTTCTACAAAGGGAGTATAGGTTGGTATTTCGAGTAAGAAATACCATGTGTGGTGTGAAAATATGAGATACTAACATAAATACAAAAATCCAATTTGGACGGGCAAATGCAAAAACATCGTGCTAATATTTTCACAAAGTTTTAGTAGAAAATTTTCTCAACCCATATTTGTCATTTGGCAGTTAACCCTATACTCTCTTTGCGGATCAATAAAGTGGTAGTTGTCATTGATTTCGAGTTTGTTGTGCATTTCTAAGTTTTGAAGTTGTTCTTTTAGTTTTATTAATTCTAGTTTTTTTTCAAACACTGGGGATCTATTACAGGAACATAGTTGTCATGGTTCCTGCCCATCTTATTGAGTCGAAGAGGAAAAGCAGATTTGCAAACTTAACATGTGTTTAAGAAAAGAATACTTTTTAAAAGTATTTAATGCTGAGTGTAGGTGATTGCAATCAAATCCAAGAATGCGTTTGAAGTATATTTTCGTACCAAACAGGTCTTTTCTAATATAAAGATATTTGATAACGTTGATGAACATAATTGAGAACTATTAAAATGCATTTGTCTTTTCCGAACTAAATAGTTTACATCTGGTCGTTATTTATAATCATGAGTGTAAAGTTCTTTTCTTTAGAATTACCTATTTCTGAATTTAAGAAAATTGCATGGTGTAATGACAGGACTTTGCAGTGAGTGCACCATTCGAACTGATTGTGAACAAGGGGCCCGTTTAACTGAACATATAATTCGTTTATATAATTTGACCGCTAGCTTGGGCACAGCATTAAAAAAAAGCCACTCATTGTTCGTTCTATGTCGTAGAGTGCAATCGAATTTGTATATATTTTAAACTTTCATCGTGGTCGCCGGTATTGTTTAAACATCCTCTATAAATTGTTGAACCTATGACGCCTTCCTTCTGCAAAATTAACAAGAAATGTCCACCCAAAATAAATTTTATTTGGTTTTAAACTTTGTTTTTTAATTCAAACATACAGGTCTTAGTTATTTATGTTTACCTTTTAAAACAAAACTTGTAGTACTGTTAATACTTAACATAATCTGGCATTTCGTTTTATACCTAAAAAATTACGTATTTTAGTTGAAAAAAGTTTTTATACAGTTCTGTTAGAGTTTACATTTAATATAGAGGATAGATTCTGCTTCACTATTTATTACACACAGTGTGTGTGAAACGTACAGGTCATGAATTGGAGATGTTAATCGATAACGATTAGCATTTCCTCGTTGAAAAGATGTCATCTACACTCTTTTTCTGATAAATAAAACAATAAGTTTAGCGTTTTTTAATTTAATGGGTCACTGTAGTTACAAAAACGCAAATTATTAACTCCACAACTTACATATATCAAATGCAGTAAAGATACAAACATAACATATAACTAAACACGTTAGAATACAGTAGCAGGATACTTTTAATTTAGTTATTCAAGGCTCCGTCTAACTACCTTCACCACCAGAAACCGCTTGTGCCGGATTCCTTCTGTCTTACATTAAAACGCGGTACTTACCCGCCAGAACCGGGCTTGCTACATCACCCCCTAACGCACATGCACATCGTTCTTATCACCGAATATAGTAGAAGAGTTATTTAATCATGCTTTCGCACGATTCTCAACTTTATTTTGAACACTCTCGGTACAATTAGGTTTAACTATCAACATGTTTACCTGTTAAGCGTCTGACCTCTGCTACCCTTTTTCAATCGTCCGTGAACCCGCGCAACCCCCGCAGTAACATAGCGTCCCCCATACGAAACATTTGTACCTATGCTAGACGCTACTACCAAGATACATTTATCCGTCAATCTATAAATGACAAGAATACCTTCGAATTAATAATTAACTATTTATAACAGGGCAACCCCTCATAATCCTCATCGAAAATTAATCAAATACATAAGTTTTTTCTTTAATATCATGGTCTTTGTACTTGTTCCGTTTATATTGTATATAATTAACGCTTAATTTATGTTCCGTTTATATTGTATAATTTACAGTTTAATTTATTTTCTAAGTTGAAATTTGTTGATTATTTACCTCCGTCCGATATATTTAAATTGTTATTTTATTTCCCGTGTATTACTTCAAACACAGCGTCTGCACAAAGTGACACGATATTGTTATGCTCTTTGCATCTGCAAGAACCTTCTTATCACCTAGGAAAACACACAAGGCATTGTAGTATCCATTTTCGTGATATAAGACCGCAAAATTACATGTGCTACGCTCTACCACATAGAAGAGTCGACTTTTGTTAACGTACTTGACGGACGCATTTAACAGAGTTTGTTTACTTCGTTATCCATTTGAACGGTCGCATGAATATAAATGTGCTTCACTACGCTCGCATACTAGGTAAGTATTTAAAGTAATTCTTTGTTTGTTTATTTTCAGTTATTTTATTTTTCGTGTACATGTCCACTTTTCTCTACCATCAGTAGCAATCGAAATTACCGAAAAAATTTACAGTACTGTCCAGAAATAGGTAAATTTAAATGCATACCAAATAACCGAGGATTTTACTAGGACTTTGCTCGGTCTTAAAATGTGTTTAACTTAAAAGTTATAAATTTTCGATAGATGCTTAGTGAGTGTGGAATTGATGTAGGGTAGGAATCGATTGATTTTAGTTTCTAAGTCTTGCATGTTTCTCAACGTATATACTATTTGTTATAACGTGCGGTAGTATTAAGAAAAAGTTAGTATAAGGTTAAAACAAAAACATTTCAATGGTCATTTATTACAAGAATGTAGTTTTTGAGTGGGCATGAAACATTAATATACACAATATTTTATAAGCACGTGCTAGAGTGGTGAACACTACCGTATAAAACTATATGTGTACCTGTGGTCAGATAAGTATTGTGGGATACCGCCTGCATTTGGAAGTTTGTGTTAGAAGTAAGTGTTGTGCTGTTAAATCGACATCATCTGCTACAGAGAAAGCCGTCCATCGTGGGATTACGATTTCACTAATTTTGTTGACGGGAATTGCGTCAAAGAGATGAGTGGAAAGATTATTGTTGTGATTTTTGCGGCATTTGACTTAAATCCCGACACGGTCCGCTTGAAAAATTTTAGGCGAGCATTTTTCACAAAAATACACCCTTGTTCAGATGAGAAGTAAAATGGAGGTCTCATGTGTGAGTGTTGTCACGCACGTTAATGATCCCTACCTTGTTTGGAACAGCAAGGGTTCGGGAAAATTCCTAATTTTTCAGGTAAAAAAAACTCGCTTCCTGGCCAATGTAGTATCTTCGGGTGGAGCATTGGAAAAACACATGTAGGGCATTTGACTTAAGCGAATTATTTACACGATGTAGAATAGGGTTTATGGTAAAAACGGCTAGTTTAGTTTACTATTTGCTTATTTGCTTATTTGTAATTAAAAAGGGGGGTTTATTAAATTGAACTTTGTTTCTTGATTGAACTAAATTGCGTTTTACATCCTTATCAGTGTTGTATGAGAACCCGATACTAATATTTGTAATATTTATGAAGTAACTATTTGGCGCCCTGGGATTAATAAAATTATTTAGTGTTTTGCCTTAACGCACTATAAAATTAAAGAGTCCTATTAGCTCAAAGTTGGGCTATGCCCTTCTGCCTGTCATAGGATAAATCACGCGTTCTCGTTAACCCTTCGTTTCCCATTTCGAAAGTAATAATTTGAGGACAAGCGCCATGCATCACTTACGTTTTTCAGCCTGGTACAGAACTTAGACCCGGCCAGAGCCGCAAAATCTATCAAAGAATCACGTACAGTTAGGAAAGGAACATTTCCTATATCGTTTACTTTAGCTGCCGGAATATTATAAACCTCCAAAGGAGTAAATTCTGTAATTTAATGAATTACTTTATTTAAATACCCCCCCAACTTTCCCTATAGAATGCACTCATTTCTGATGTTGCGCATGGCAATAGGTACAGAATAACCTACCAATATCTCTATTTAATCTCTCGACCATATTCCCTTAAGAAAAATAAACAAAAAGTTTGTACTACGAAGACACTTTCTTCCTTCATTTAAATATACTCGAATACAGAATTGAAACCCCTTTTTCGACAAAATAAATTTGGCTTTCTCACTTTTAATAAGAAATCCAACGAATATCTAGTTATAACCGGAGAAGTGAGCTTTGTCAATGCATAAAAGGATACACGTTTACAAAGTATATCAATAATCCCAAACAACTGACGCCACCTCTTAACATAGGCAACGGACTCATCAGATCCACACTTATTGTATAGTTCGGTACCTCAACTACAACGGACAGCTCTTCTTCATTGCTCCGCTAAGACATCTTCGCCTTTTGGTACACGTCTCAACTTTCGGCAATTTTCCTAATACGAGCTCGCAATTCTTCCAATAAAAATCACGACTGAATGACATATAGCACTTCTCCGCATCAAAATGCCCCTTGCCAACATGTGTTTGGTTTACCAAGGCATTGACTTTTGAGATCGGTTCACATAACCGGAACCCCGCAACTACCCCACTGGCTTTTCTAAAAACAGTATCCTCATACACTGCATATCACTTTCGAATTGATTCATGACCTACTCGTTGATTCAACTGAATTAGTACTTATTATATAATTCATATTTAGATTGACTTTCTAATAGATGTTCAACATTACTCAAAATCTTACTTCGTGTAGCTATTGCATGATTTATAGAATCGGAATCAGACAAGGTTACTGTTTTACAAAAACATCTTTTAAGTTCACAAAACACTTGTTCTTCATTACAGTTCACGACCATAGAGCAGATTCTTCAAATAAATGATCAAGACCCATAATCTAGTACGAAGACCTTTCAACCAAACGAGCAAATAATTTACAATCCTATAAACCCTATTAAGTACTAATATTACGCGGATATTCAAAGTCTATTATATCCTAAACACACGCTTATGTCAAACCAATGCCTTCCTAAATCCGAAGTGACCGACAAAACCAATGTCCATCTAGACAAGTGAGCACGTTTTTAATTTGAGAGAACTATCGCCTTGGCTAACTTCCCTAAAACAATTGAAATATGACGGATATGGGATTCCACATTCTCTGATATCATAAGCATGTCATCTCTATAGAGGATACAAAATCTTCGGCATTCTCCACTAAAACCGACTTACATGCGCGAATAAAACAAGCAATAGATGTAACCGGCCCGAACGGCAAAGCCGTAAATGCATACGTGTTTCCCAAAAACAAAAACCCAATATATTTCTTGTGAGGTTCATACAAAGCAACCTACCAGTATGACATGGATAAATCCAAAGTTCCCAAGCATTTGGTGGAATTACATGATCTTTCTTCATCAGCCTATACAGGTAACAGGCGTAGATGCACTCCTTTGGGCTACCGTCCTTTTAGGCTACGACTACTAATGGACAGACAAACTGTATTTGTTTTTTGATTATAATCCCCCATTTTATCATTCGGTCAATTTTGGGCAGATATACTTTTATTCAATCGCGTTGTTCTGAAAAATCTGAGAATACGCTACCATTATTGCACACAACTTATTTTGTATACATCATTAACATTTCAGTCTTATTAGCCACTTCCTTCGATTTCACCTCATCATGGCTATCACCTTCCCTCACATAACCTCTGAATTTCTTATTCCTGCAGTATTCGTTTCTTCTTAATTAAATTTTACCATGACAATGAAATTTTGAAAGCACCCTGCAAAAAACTTAACGATTCGAAACACACTTTGACCTTATAATGGGTTAGCCAATCACCACGTACCAAAGATGTCACGACGATGCAGTCGGATTCAAACCTAAACTTTTTAGTTAAAATCCTAGCTATGCTTATCTTTTTACCCTTACTCTGTAATGCGTTCACAATAAAAATATTTTTCACGAGCAAAACCATTTGCAATTTTTCATTCTAAAGCTCTTTGAAGAAATACTTGTAGAATGCACGATAACCGGCTGTCGCTGCTAATTAAAATCGGCGTTAGAATATTTTGGACATACCTCTCTTCTCCTCATCACTTCCCTGCCATAGTCTATCAGTATTTTGCATAAACAACAGTTTGAGTTTGTTAGTCTCATTAATTTCTTTCTTAATTCTTCCCACAGTTTCAACTGGTTTAATTTTTATTTGCATGTAATTCACATCACTTTTTGTATTACGACTTTCTGTGTTCTCCCCTACCCCAATTCTATTACTGTACTGATTTATCTGCTGAGATCCCGATGCGTTATCGTTTCTATTACTATCTCTAGTTAGTTCCGGAACATTCCTTGAATTCAACTTTTCTTCCCTATCACATTGCTGTGTCCGTGGGGATCATAGCGTCACCAATTATTTCCATGATCCGACCTAGTTTCGTTTCTATCTTTTACAAACATATGAGTATCCCTATATTGGGTGAACGTACTCCTCTGTTTGTAGATTTTATTCAAATTCTTTAAATGCCCTTTGGTTTCGTATATGATGCGAACCCCCTCCCCGTTAAAAATTCCTTTTATTGTTTTGAGGTCAAAATGAATTGCAATTACTTTTATAACTTTAAACTCAGACAAACCCTTGTCGAAATATTGACACTTTCTTATAATTTTTATAAAATATACTGCTCTAGACCCAGATTTATACGCACTAAATTTTAGTTTATAATAGAGTTACCGCCGTTTTCTAGGACCCCAGTACCTTTCCAGAAAAAGTTTTTTTGGAATATTCAAAATTGACAAAGGTGTCTTTTTTATAAATGCCCATATGAAAGCTAAATCTTTAAGCGATTTAATAGCTCACGCGATCTGTTTTTCTGTTGGAACACCAGCATCAAAAAAATATGTTTTAATTTTTCTATAAAAACTATCGGATTCTGCGTATAATTCGATTGAAACTATACACCCACCTAGTTCCCTAAACTATGTTATGTATGTTAAATCTCGTTTCCTTTTCAAATCTTGATTACAAGTCCTATGTATGCCTTAACATTTAACTTTTCACCCTCATTTCTTAGAGAAATACCAACACCATTATTCGTTCAAACTACTAATCACCTGATTTTCCGTGTTCCACACTGAATCTCAGATTTGTAGTAAAACTATCTAAATTTTCGTTTAACGCTTTAAAGGAACAACCACTTTTTCATCTAAATTATTGCTATTTAATTAGATTAAAATAATGCTATTTAGTAGCGCTCTATTGGTTTCTAACAGTTTATTTATAGATTCAGAAACTACCTTCTGCTCCAAAATTTTTAAGCTGTGTTCTTCTTCGTTGGAATTTTCATAGAACTATTATGTTGTTTATGACTCAGTAATGTTCCACCACAGAAGTACATTAATTAAAATCCAACCTTGGAGCGTAAATTTCGATTGAATTTTAACACTCTAACACCGTAAATCTATTCGATTGTTCGTTGGAGTAAACATATTTTCAAAAAAATCAGTTAACTAAATAGTGTAGTTGAAGGCAAAGCTGTACTTGGTAATCGACCGTAATTCATTCGGTATGCTGTGCTGACTTCTCGAAAGTATACAAAGCTGTTTCTATAAATATAAACAGTCACTATCTGTCTGATTTAACGAATAAGCCACCGCAATCTGCAGCTTTCTGGATGAAAATCGGCGTTTTTTGTCTTTGATGCATATATAGAAAAAAAATTAGATCCCACCTTGTTTTTTATTGCAGTTTTATTGATTTATACTTAATTAGTTCCTGATAATGCAACTTACTACGTCTCTGGGTTGATGCAAAATTGTCATATTCATCCTTTTTGATAAATAGAACCATTAGTATAGCATTTTCGAATTAAATGGGTTCTTGTAGTATGAAAAGCACAAATTATTAAAGGTATCAAATGTAGTAACATACATACATTAACATACAACTAAACACTTTAGAGTATAGTGTTAAAAGATACTCTTAATCTAGTTATTCAAAGCTAACTATATCCGTCACCGGAAATCGCCTGTATCCGATTCCTCGTCGTATCTTACATTTAAAGAAGCTTACTAACCCGTCAGGATCGAGCATGCTACAAAGAGTGAAAAAGAAGCTTAGCTAGGTATCTGCATAATAAAATGCTTTTACTAGCGATAGACATTTTTACACCTACGATCCTTTCGAACCGGACGGGTGTTTAATCTACCTTAATACATACAAACAGTTTAAATGTCGTACGAGTATAAGTAAGCTTTCCGTATGGGAGCTTGAAATGGACCGATAGTAATATCTATGTAACCTCAGTTCCCCACGCTGTTTCAAAAGATTGCTACCTGGAAAGCGATTTGGGATATTCGGAACTTATGTACAACCTACGCAATCGTGTTCCATTGTATCCTAAGCAAATAAAATACATGAACAGCTGTGATCCACTTATAAATCTGGAGCAGATCAAGTTAAATGCACTTAATTGAAAAATGGATGACAACGTTCTAAAGCTTAAAACAAAGCTAGCTAAAGTTTTATATTAATTTAAATACAAAGCTAGGGAAACAAATTGATAAACTGCATCGTACCTGAAAGGACAAAGGGAAATAAGAAAATGCGCTGTAATATCTAACTTCCTCAAAACTGATAAGTACGACACCAAAGCTCGTTTATTCAACCTTCTGTTTAAGTATTTGATAGAAATCCTAAGTGGTAGAATTACGTGACTGGAAATATATCTTTAGTAAACCAATGCGGGATGTGTATTTTAGACTTGTTTGAACTTACAACCTACGATTTTGGTTATAGATCAAAGACTTCCACATTTGGTATTCAACGGGGTGATTTTCGATAGTGACAAAGGTATCTATTAAATTATAAATCGCGATTATTACAAAATAACAGGCAATATTTAATTAACTTTTTGTTTGACAGGAAGGGTCTGCTAGGCCTGGGCAAATAATTTTTCTATAGTAATTTTATTCTGACAACAAAAAAAAAAACGCAAAGGGGAATATAGAACCTCAGCTTGGATTTATAAAGCTCAATAATTGCATCGGACTACACTTTCATGTCCAGGTTTTCACAGTCTGTTTGATCAAAGTAACTACACATGAAGTGAATAGGCGATTTGATTAACACATTTGTTCTGCCATGCGAAAGATAAAAGCTTGGTATCTGTCTTGCATTTGTTTACGGTATATGAAAGTTTAGCTGATTTAACAAATCCGAACAATCGATGTTGTTATGCAGTAACTGGTAGAGGAAAGTTAAACCCAAACGAATGCGTATATGTTCACACGAATCAATTCCAAGAGTGTTCAAAAGCTAAGAGTGATGAATACCTTCGGGTAGATAAACGTGATTTCTCTTGTACAATAAAAGCTATAAAGTCTTTCTCTGGACTTTTTCAACAAATATTTTATGACATTCATGTTGTGGGTTACACATAATGCTGCCATACTCAAGCTTACACCTAACGTAAGCAATATATAAAATCTTAATTGCAGCTATATTCTCAAAGTCACTAATACTACGTATGACAAAACCTAACATTTTGTAGGCAGACGAAGCAGTTTGCCAAATGTGTTTATAGAACGTGAAGCTGGACTCAAATACTACGCCCAGATTTTTTATTGAGCTTGATCTTACTAATATCTACAAGTTAAGTTTATACTTATAAAGTACTGATTCAGTTTTCCGAGTATATGAAACGATTTTGCAATTTTAAATGCTTATGTTCAGTTTGTTAATCGTGAAGGGTAGTTAAGCCCAATTGAAGTACGACACAGTGATTTGATACAGATGAAATTAATATGATTTCGTTTGCGAACATTAACACTCAGCATCTAAGTATGTAGCTCAAGTCATTAATAAAAATGAAAAAGAATAACGGATCCGATATCGTGCCCCGAGGCACTCCCGAAGTGGGAAGGTATTGGTTTGATTTATAGCCGTTAAATTTAACATGGTGACGTCTGTTTAGAAGGTAAGATTCGAAGAGTGCAATGTTATTGTCACTTATGCCAATTTCTTGTAGTTCTATAAAAAGGATTTTGTGAGTTAGTTTGTCGAAAGCTTTAGTTAGGTCTGTGTAAACCACATCTTGTTTGTTCAGTTCCTCGGATACGAAATGCGCTAAAGAGGCTAAGTTAGTAGTTATGGATCGCTTCGCCGTAAAGCCATGTTGGGAGGGCGATATAATACGTATATAATAAGCTATTAACGTTTATTTATGTTGTCTATATACTACTGTAGCTTAAAACTTTTTAATTAGTGAATAGATAAAAGAGTTCAATGCAAATTGATTTTTGTTGGTTGCTAGTGCAATGTTAAATGATTTCTTGGCCCCATATAAAATTTTAAGTTTATCTAAACACACGGAGAGTTCCTATATCAACGAGTAGCCCAGGGTAAAATTGGTTGGACAAAGGCTAATAGAAAAGATACCTCTTAAAGGGATGTCAGCTAGTAGAGGATTAGCTCTGGGTAGATCAAAAGACGTGTCGTGGGTTCTACTGACAACTAAACAAAGGATAAGTAGCGCTACCGTATTTTTGAATACAATTACTAGTCGCATAAGGGATGCGCGGAAACCTAAATCATACCTCGCTAAAACAAACTTAAAATACTTACTTAACCCTTATGCGGCTGAAGGTGGTACCCGGGTACTTTTAGTGCATCAAATGTGAGATATTTCATTTTTGGTAAATCGAATCATTGTGGTCTTCTAGGACATCTTCAAGTAGGTCATTATACACACATTTCAAAATTTTTAGATATGGTGGATGTATGGGGGTTGCATTTTTTTTACCATGAAGAAATTTTACATCCTTCAGGCGGATAGTGGTACCTGGGTACCATATGTATTTTATACAGGAAAACAATGGAAAGTGTTTGTTGTAATTTATTATATTGTTATTAGTATTATGTTTTAATGTTATTTACATGTTATAAAATATAATGAAAAAAATAATAGATGATTATTTATCCTAACACTGAAGACATTTAACCCTTGCATCTGTGTGCTGAAGGCACACCGGATGTTTACAAACGCTACATGCTTTCCGAGTTTTTCTTTTTATTTTCTCTTCGCTGTGATAGCACATTTTACATATTCCTTTTACTGCGATGCGTCCAGAAGAATCCCGCTGATTTATAGAATTAGGATTATGTGAAACTTCCAGACAAATTCCTAAAATGCTTTCAATCGCGCTTTTAGTAAACCGATTTCGCAATATTATGGCGTTTTCACCTCTTTCAGTTACGGCAGATAAACACAAATCACGAGCTACGTCTTTTAGAAAATTTCGCCTCTTATTTGTACTATTATAGATTTGAGGATTGTTGTTCGTATATATGACGAAGGCACCCAGAGCTGCTACATCCAGCATGTTGTAAAAAAAGGCCAAGGGCCAGCGACTTGTTCGCCTCTTGGTTGTATAACTACCCAGCATTTCATCCATAACGTCAACGCCTAACTTAGTATGGTTATAAAAAGAAATAATTTCAGGTTTTTTCTTCAAGGTGTCATCCACTGCATTCGTAGAGTGCATTGTAGATAATAAAACTACTGCTTTATTTACTTTTGGCACATACGAACACAGCATAACATCTTTCTGGAATGCAAAAGTAGTAGAATAGAGATCTCTCTCTTTGCTAGCTAGAAGGACCTTAGGAATGTAGGGTTTGTTTTTCCTAAGGGTTCCAACCAAAGTGAGACCAATTGATTTTAGCATGCGAGCAAGGGGAATTGATGTGAAAAAATTGTCGGTTGTAATATTACGGCCCGAATTTTTGTAAAGTTGACATAAATGCATAACTGTTTTTTCACCGATGTTCACTTCTCGCCCATTGCCAGCTAATTTTCCAGTGTAAATTGATCCTTGGCATGGATAAAACGTTTTGGCATCACATACCCAGAATACCTTAATTCCATACTTAGCCGGTTTGGAAGGCATGTACTGAGTAAACCTTGTTCGTCCACGATAAGGAAAAAGTTGCTCATCAACAGTTAGGTGTTCATAAGGCGAATAACACTTCAGTAGATTTTGGTTTAGCATAAGCCAAATGTCGCTTATTGCCGCAGCTTTATCCGTTTGTAATCTATCCGGTCTTGTTATGGAGTTATCAAATCTGATGAAACGTAGAATCTGTTTGAAGCGATCTCTACTCATTGCTGCTTTGTATAACGGTAAGGCGTCTGATTTCCACAATTCATCAATATGTTCAGTATTTGATTTATGAACGCCTGCCATTAGTAGAATCCCCAAAAAAGCATCCAGCTCCTGAACCGTAATATCTTTCCAGACTCGTGGTACCCGAGGCGAGTTTTTGTTGAAATCATAATAAACTTTTTTAGCTTTTCGATTAGACTGCTTTATGATAATCGATTTCATTTCAGATGTCACTAATGCACAGAACGTATCTATACGTGAATGTAAAGCGGTTATTTTAGTTGGACCACCTAAAATGAAAATCAAGAGATTAGAATGGGGCAGAATAGGTATAAGTTTTTACCTCGTTTTCGAATAATATTATACAACCGCGTTTGCGTTGAACGTAGTGGGTTCTTGTTCCAGATGGTCTCATCTTTAGCACGATAAACGTTATCTGTTGGTGGTGTTGTAGTTTCTTCCTCTGGCTCCACAACCAATTCCTGTTTCTCGTCACTGTCGACTGCTACTGATATTTCGATGGGGACCCTCTCTCCAGCGCGAACATCATCGACATCTGAGTCTTCGTCGCTTACTGCTGGTACATACTCATCTTGGTCATCATCTTCATACTGATCACTAAATTCTTCGTCGGACATTACATACAAACTTTCGAGGTGCTCATCTGTTATTCTATATGCATATAAACAACAATCAATAATAATTACAAAAGCTGTGATTTGTATTCTTGGATATCTACATAAACAAAAATATACTAAACTTACTTGTATAATTGAAGATATCCTGTTGAATTATATGGCAGGTCAGCAGCAGGGGCTCTACTTCTAGAAGGTCGACTAACAGAAGCAGCATTGCTACCAGGAGTTCTATTTCTAGATCTATTATCAGAGGCGGCATTGCTACCAGAACTATATTCACCGCCTTCAGAAGTACTTGGAATATTATGTTGAATTCTACGCATTGTTATAACACTGCTAAACAGTATACCGCACCACATAAAATCACAATTCAGACTAAACATACGCTTCTCCTATCGCAGGAATGAATGTAAAGCGTATCTTAGTTGACGCGATTATGATAGCACACCTAACATCCTGTAAAATATACTGTGGTACCCGGGTAACACCTGTAGCCATGTATGTAAAGTTATTTTTGCAGCCTTATAAGGGTTAAGCGGCACTTGGATGGAACACTAGAAACGTCCACGTTCAATCTGTAAATATATAAATACTAACTTTTAGACATTCCTTATGCCTGACATACATGGCCGATAAAGTTTTGAATAGCAATAGACCTTATTTTGTGTATATTGAATATTTTATTTCACTTCTAGGATTTAGATCCTACTCTTAAAATTTTCTTTGTTTTACTCACAACCATTTCAATCATTAATAAAAAATCTAAGTCTCAAAATAAATTATATTTCTTTTAAATTTTGAAAGAATCCACAATATCTACATTTATGTACACACTTGCATTTCGGCATTTAAGAACAAGAGAAATCATTAATTATAGTCTTTGATCATATTCACATAACCTTACTTTTTATTTAATTTCAGATGTAAATTGTATTTTTGAATATTTCACCTTATAAAATTGATTATATATAAATACTTGTAATGGCCCTCACTAGTGTAATCGACATTACACGAATTTATTACGAATCTTTTTTTATAATAATGCAAATTTCTTGAAGGACAAAAGTTAAATTTACTTTTCATTTGAAAATTCATATGATTTATTTTTAATATACCTAATAACAGGATTTAATTTAAATAATTTAAATTCTCATAAATTGAAATTCAGTTTTGTGATAACACTAAAAAAATTATCTGAGGTTGACAGTATAATCAAACGTATATAAGTACAGTCTAATCATAGAAAAATTAGAAAGTTCTTACCGCCTGGTAAACACATGTTCATATCGAAAATTACTGAACTGCTTATTTCAGAATTTTCACCTGAATTAATATATTTCAATCAAATACTGGAACCCAAATACTGAATTCTAAATCCATAAAATACTTTCGTATCCTAAAACGTATCGTTTCTTCAAGCTTCATTTCAGGAACCGGACTAAATCCAATTTTTACAGCACCAAAATTCTAGAACAATACAAAGTCTTCCAACGAATTTGCAAAACTAGTTCCACTTAAATCTTGAACCATCATAAAACTAATTACTCTAAAAATTTGTATATCCTCCAAAATTACTGTTGCAAACACTGGATTTCAACGTCGTCAAAACCTTTCAAATCATAACTGCATTTTACTACTAATACTATAAAATTTGTAATTATGCCATATTTTTTACAACGCCAAAGAAGTTTCACTCCTTGAGTTAGTTAGTTCTTAAGTTAGTTAGTTGCATGTGTTTTTAGAACGTCATGCTACGTTCCTGACTGAATATAAAAGACTTCGTTTTTCCTTACAAAATTTTTAGAGCAAGCTGTCTCGATTTTTTCGCCTGCTCCAAAAATATTTGTTTGAAGCTATGTTGTTATCAATTCACAACCGTTCAACGACTTTAACCGCATCAAGGCTTGGGATCAGTGGCGTGCCGTCAATGGAAGAGATGGAAGCACCGCTTCCCTTGTTGTTATAGATAGAAATATGAAATTCCGGGCATAAACAGTGTATTCAATATGCAATAGAATCTTCTTGCTCCTGGCATCTTTCAGTATTCAGAACTAACTTTCTCAAACCAAGCGCAAAACACTAACAACAGGAAAGCGAAAGAGAAATTTCTAAATTCATGAATCATGACGCCTTCACGATCTGTATACGACCGTTCGTAGACAATCGCCCGTACTCGTCTGCCTGCACACAAATAAATGGACTTGCGGCTTTTCTAACGCTTCCAAAGTTTAAACGATCTCAGTTTCGGTCCATACTAGACGTCGTGTGCTCATCACTATCGTGTATTGTCGAATGCTGATGATATTAACCGAGCTGGAAGCGCTGTTCACTGGAGCTTCTTGCAATATTGTATACGTACTCGTACTCGTACAGTGTTAAAAGTAAAACGTCCATTGTTATGCGATGGTAAACTGTATTTGGAATTTGCATTATTATAATAATAGCATGGCTTCATAAATAAAGTATTAGTTAATCTTATGTGCAGTCATAATAATTTTTAAAATTACTGCACTTCATCCATATTTTAAATCATTTTTAATTGGAATTACGAAATAATTGATAGTATCCCATAATTAGGTAGTGTTTGTATTTTGTTATCAGTACCATTTAAGAATAACTTGTGTTACAATGGAGCAAACCAATGAACCATCTTGTTCCTCAGTGCCAGGAAATAGACAATTAAAAGCAAATGAAAGTAATAATAGTGTGTAAAATTTTAGAAAAACAATTTTTTCAGTACAGTTTTCAAGAAAAATATAACAATTTCTTCAAGTAGACATACTCCGCATATCAATTTAGAAACTTATGCTGAACACTCCGTTAAACAATTTATTGGACACTTTAAAATAGACTTTTATTATAAATATAAATGGTTAACGGAATATGACACACTGTTTTGAAAACACCTTTTGGAGCTCAAACGGCTTTTCGGACTTAAACAATTTTCATAAAAATGTTAAAAGACATACTAATAGCAAAGCACATTTAACTTCGTAAGTCTCGTATTGAATATAATTTGGACAACCAGTTAAAACTTAGTCATAAGCAACATAATGGCTTAGTGAGTAAAAATAGGAACATCTTGAAGCGGTTAATTGACGTTACGTGTTTTCTTGGAAAGCATGAACTAAGTTTTAAGGGTCACCAAGAAGATAAAATATCCAATAATCGTGAAAACTATATCGACTTGGTGGAGTTTCTTGCTAAGTATGACGAAACATTAAAAACCCATTTAAGGGATTCAACTGCTTCTCCTGGTACATCTAACCGAATCCAAAATGATTTAATAAAATGCGTATCCTATATTGTACTAGATAGCATTAAACTAGAAGTAAAGGATCTTCTGTATCAATTGTCTTAGATGTAATAACCGACATAACTAATTTTAGCCAACTAGCTGTGGTAATACGTTATGTAAAATTGAGCGAAGATGTTCAAGAACGGTTTTGAAATTTTTGAATATAACCGCCGACAGAACAGCAGATGCCATGTTTATAAAAGTATGTGACATTATTGAAGAGCTACAGTGTGGTACAAAACTTGTTGCTCAGGATTACGACGTAGCTGCTGTAATGGCAGGACACTTGGGCGGCCTTCAAGCAAAAGTAAGACAAAAGTTTCAAAATGCCATTTTTGTTCATTGTTTGGCACATAGATTAAATTTAGTATTATCACAAAGTGTTGGACTTATAAAAGATTGTAAAGTATTTTTTCGATGTTAAATGGAATGGCTGCATTTTTCAAAATCCACTAAAAGAACTCACGCTTTAGATACACATATTTAAAAAGGATTTCCTAGAGTTGCTCTCACACGCTGGAATTACAGCGCACGACTGGTACAGACGGTGTCGCAATATCGTGAAGCTCTAATAGAAATGTTTAAAAATATTTTAGCGCAAAAGGAATGTGGGATCCTGAAACGGTAAATTCTTCTAGAGGCTACTTACAGCTGATGGAAACGGATTTTAATTTAAATTTTGTGCTCAATGTGTTTTCGGGAATTTTTCCTTTTACAGACCTTTTGTTTGATATTTTATAAACTAAATCGAATGATATATTAGTTTCTGCTTCAAAACATCAATAATTTTGAAAAACAATTAAATCAAAAAAGAGAAAACTTTTAAGAAATTTGGGACAAAGCACTAAATTTGCGTTTAGAACCACAAAGTAAACGTATTACAATTGATAATATAGGTGGTATGGTAACTTTATCGTAGATTATATTTTTAAATTTTTAATAATATTTTTCAACAACTTAGAAGCAGATTTCAGAAGTTTAGTGAATTAAAATTCGTCGAATTATGTAATCATAACAACTATAATAAAGCCCGTTTTCCTGAAGAAGCCTTTAATAGTTTAAAACTTAATTGTGCAAATTTTTTGACATGTTGGCATTAAATTCACAGCTAAGTGTTTTATACAACACTCCAGGAGTCAATAATCAAGAAACACAGTTAAATATGTAAAGTTTTCTTAAAAAAAAATTGATTTCGCAGAATCCTAGCGTGAAGTCTTTATATTGTGTTAACTTTTTTAACAACTTCGACAACAAAGTGCTTCGGTTGAACGCAGTTTTTCTACATTAAAGCGCATTATAACCTTTACCGGAAATTCAACTGGTGAAGAAAGACTATCCTGTTTATTTGTGTTGTCTTGTTACCGTTTACGCGGCGATATTAAAATTTAGGCGTGGCTCTAGCGCCGTTATATAACCTATACAGACCACGTTTTTACCAGATGATGCAATCGCAATGTCTATGTCAATTTACATGCACTTTGTAGGTAAAGTCCAAATTACTTACGTGATATGTATATTTCGCAATCTTATCTCAGGATCCACCACGTGTTATGGTTTTCGTAGTTTGCCGAGTTGAACGTCAAATTATTACGGTTGGTGATCTTCTTATTGCTTCTTGTAAGGGATTCGGAAGGAAATAGGTTTGGGTACGATAAGGTAAGATAAAAGGAAACTACATACCTTTTTCTTTAAAACTACACCGCACTTACACACTTGTTGCTTCGTCCATGTCAAGTTACTTAATGCTGCTTCCTCGACTCGCGCACCCGGCATCCCTTCTGCGCAGACTCAACCGTCACCAACGGCGGAAGTTAGCGAATCATTTCAAAAATATGCAGCAATTAACCTACAAGGTATCTCTTAACCTAAAACATAATACATAATCATTTTGGCATGTAACAGTCTATAGAAAAAGAATGTATTAGTAACTTGCTATAGCATTTAAGATTTTATGATGATGTAATAGACAGGTTTGCACAGGTTAATAGAGGAATAGAATTGCATTATAAATTAAATATTGAATAAGAGCCAAAGAAAAAACTGCGTCGTTAGTACTGTATATAATGTTTAAGTATGTGTATATTTGTGTGTCTTATTGCTTATAGTTATTAATACTTAGTTTTTTTTAGTGCGTAGAGCAATGTGGTCTTCTTCACATTTTAACAGCTGGCTTTTAATGCAAAGTTCGCAAAATAATTTATTGGTTATATTTTAACATATTTTTTAAAAAGGTTGGTTCAATTCTAAATGGAAGTTTATTGGCATCAAAGGTTTTAAATAACTGTCTAGGTAATTTGAAAATTTAAAATAGTATAAACATTAACAATACATGATTTATCAAAACCAATTATTTCAAATACGACGAAATAAAGCAATATGCTGTAATACATCTCCAAAACAACACATACTTTTTTATATCTACTTTTTGCTTCTAAACACAAAGCTCAAGCTTATTAAGTTACACATAGTCACACACGCTTGTCACACACACGCGCGCGCAACACTCACACACGCGCACACGCACACACACACACATACACACACACCCACACTGGGTGTCCTTCAAAATGCGGAAAATGGAATTTACGCATGCTAAAGAGAGGAGTATTAAAAATCTAAGATTTAAAAAGAGATAGAATTAAGTAGTATAACTGCTTCCTCACTAAAAAATCTCACGGCACGCCACTGCTTGGGACAAAGAGAAATCTATATTTAAAAGAAAAGTTATACTTCAATTCGTATGTCAACGAATATCAACGATGAGTGAGCGTTTAGAACAGGGATGGGCAAACTTTTTTAGGATGCGGTCTACTTCTAATTTTTTTACAATGTGTCGGTCCACCAGATATTTATTAAAATAATTATAATAAACAATGTGGTATAAATGTACATAGGTAACTAAAAAAATGAAAATAGAAAGGAACTTAGGTATATATTTTCAAACAAAATTTAAAGATTATAAAAGTATAAAAATATCAAGTTCATAAAAAATATTCCGATTCGAATTATTATTTAAGATAAAGTCATGTGAAATTGTCCGCATTAGAAGATTTACACTGCATATCCTCTGCTAATTTAGTAAATCTTGGTATATAATTACTAACTGCCAGTCTTGTACTGCATTCGAGGTGATTGTCTGTAAGACGGGAGCGATATTTTGATTTAATTATATTCATCGTAGAAAATGCAGATTCACATAGGTAGGTAGAGCCAAAGAACGATGTTAAATTAAATGCGAGATTTTTTAAATTAGGATACTTAACTTCGTCTATTAAATTCCAAAAAATATTTGTAGGATCTGAACTATGTGCTTTTAAAATTATGTCATTTTGAAGAAGAAGAACTTCATCTTCCTCAATAGTTATAGAAAACAATTCGTTTATATTTTTGGTTAATTCTTCCACATCAACATTCCCAAATGGATAAGACATAAATGCAACTATTGGTTCTAGTTTTGTAAATTCTTGAAAACGATTCTCAAATTCAGAGCTAAGATTACTTAGTTCCCCATAAAATTTTTCCTTATTTAAAATACCTCCGTTTTTGCAAAACTCGTCAGAAATGTTTTGAAGTTTTTAGTTCATTCTTTATTAACTGGGAGGAAAGTAGCTTTAGCTTACTTTTGAAAGTATTAACATATCCGATCAATTCTGCTATTGATCGATTTTGTCCTTGTAATTGCAGGTTTAATTCATTAAGATGATTTGTTATATCCACAACAAAAGCTAAATCCATTAACCAAACGTCGTCACTAAGTTCAGCATACTCTTAATCCTTTAATTTTAAAAAATCTTTGATCTCTGGAAGTAACTCCCTGAACCTTTGTAAAAATATATTCCGACTTAACCAACGAACATCAGCATGATATAACAATTCCCCGGCATCAGATTCATTTTCTTTAACTGTGCCCTAAACATTCTTCTTTGAAGACTTTTCCTCGAATCGAGTTTACAATTTTCATACAGATTCCCATTATATGAGACATATTTAATACTTTGCAACACAAGGCTTGTTGATGAATTATACAATGATAGCTCAAGAAATTTGGTATATCATCATTGCGTTTGCAAATAGCCAAAATCCTTTGATTTTTCCTGTCATTGCAGGGGCCCCATCGGTCGTCATTGATGCTATTTTATAAATTGGAATTTTATTTTCAACTATATACTTTTTAAATGCATCGTAAACATTTTCACCTCGGGTTTTCTTTTTTAAAGGCAATATGGTTAACAATTCTTCCTTCACGCTCATGTCCTTGAAAACCATTCTTATAAAAATGCATAACTGAGAAGTATCTACTAAATCTGTAGATTCATCAAACTGTAAAGAAAAGCAAATACATTTTCTACATCTTCTCTCAGTTGATTAGATATATCAGAATTCATCATTTCTATACGCCGCGTAACAGTTCGACGCGAAAGTTGGATGTCTTTAATTGCCGAAATGATTTCTTTTTTGTTCTTAAAAGTGTCAAATAATGAATCCCCGGCTTCCAGAAAGGCTGTTTTACCAAATCTCCATCTGCGAAAGTTTTTTGTGTTTTGCTAACACTTGACACACGAAAAGATGCAACAGTTGCAGCTTTAGTAATGGTAATCGATTTAGTAAAATATGATTGTTGACCGATTAATTGTGATTTAAGTTCTTTTAACTTTCGTTTGCGCAATTCGCTGTTTAACGGATAATCCTTATCAAAACTACCGTGCATGGTTTTGAAGTGTCTTTCAACGTTTCCTTTTTTTGGGAGTGCTACACTTGCACTGCATATAAAACATACACAGTTTTCTTTCACCATTGTAAAGAAAAACTGTTCTTCCCATTCTGAATTAAAGTTGTATGTTTTCCTTTTCTTGGCACTTGTGCTTGAAGATTCCATATTTAAAAAATTTAATAATTATTTATATATGTTAACAATAAAAATACTCGGTATAAATATCTTTTAGCTGAGTACTTGGTTAAGAATCGAACGTCGATGAGAGAATGTAGCTCCGAGCGCGTAGAAAGCTTAACGCTATCTAGATACGTGCATACTAGAAAGAATATAAATACGACCTCTGCTTTGCGTGCGTTAAGAGCTACATCGTCCCGCATCGATGTTCAGTTCTTTAACCCCGAGTAATGGAATTTTTTATATTCTAAGGAGTAGTTTAAGTAAAAAAGGCAAATATTAAAGGCGATCACTCTAAAATGACTCGGCGGTCCACCAGTCGATCGCGATCGACTTCATGCCCACCACTGGTTTAGAAGATACGTTTTACTTTAAGGTTACAGACTGTCACACAACAGTTTCAATTAGGCTTCCTATATGTATAAGCTTGTATACTCATTTTATGAAAATGTACTGAAATATAATATGTACCAAATCATTATCGTTCTATTAAACCAATTAATAAATACTCATACTGATGTTGTTTATTTACAACTCAACAATATAAAATAACTTCATATAAAAGAAATACTCTATACGTATTTGATTAAGATCAAAAATTTGTTACAAGAGTGCTAACAAATAAAGTTCACGTGTTTTGAGAGAGACGGTAAGGCGAAGCGCTTGGTGCACTTGAAAGACGTTAAACTGTGCACCACGTGTTTTAAAATTGCTTGTCAGAAATAACTACTGGAAGAGGTCATACAGAGGACCCGAAGAGACTGGAAATAATATAGTGTAGAATCACAGAGATAAAGCAACTTCTCATTGATGTGATCTGTTTAAAAGTCAGTATGATATACTAAGCAGACATCTAAAGCAAGCGGCAGTAAGTGTGATTTGGAAAAAATATAATCTATACTTTTTAAAAATAGTTTTCATGAAAGTATTTAGATGATTAAATATATGGTATGCCATATTGTATATGTCGAATGCTCTGTAGATCTTACAAGTGCATATTAAAGTAGACTGGAATTGAAATCTTGCAAAGTTCGCGATGTGTTGTCCAAGACCAATTGCTATTACCTTTTCAGTTATTTGTACTTTTCTCAGAACTCACTGATAAGCTGTTATATTCTTAACAGAAGGTTTTGGAAAAACTAATAAAATAGATTATTAAGTACAAAAATTAGTATAAAAACCAACTAACTATACTCGGACGACATAAATCAGTGTATTATTGGCTATAAAAATTTGTTACTGGAAGGTACGATGAAACGACCAAGATGAAAGAAAGGCTGGGTTGTAAATGTTACAGATTATAAACATGTGTACTTGTTGTAAATTTGTTATTTAAATTTTTAATAAACTTGTTTTTTTTGCATATTGGTGTTATTGTAGCGCCGTTTAGTCTACATCTGACCCGAATAACTACATTGAAATGTTTGTACACATAAGATGATTGATAGGAAGTGATGGGATTGTGCACTTGTAGCATCTTCTATATTATTACGTTGATCGTCAATGATAGATATTATTAAACGTTTTGCATTTTAGACGCTGTGAGTACAAGTAAATGTCAATACCGATACTTAAATTCTTTCGAAGGTATACAATAGATGGTATTTTTATCCGTTCCAAAATAAAACCTTCTGGAGACTTCCGGACTAGTCAGAACTCTAACTTCGCGCGGTCTATGATGAGACACAGGTGGAGGGGGAGTGGACAGGACTCAAGCACCACTGCAATTTCACGGTGGTTGTG
The DNA here is from genome assembly GCA_036346225.1 of Platerodrilus igneus. Classification (NCBI taxonomy): domain Eukaryota; kingdom Metazoa; phylum Arthropoda; class Insecta; order Coleoptera; family Lycidae; genus Platerodrilus; species Platerodrilus igneus. The sequence continues at coordinate 1,765,664 of JARFIW010000399.1, forward strand.
CAAGACTGACCGTAGGGAAAAAATGCAGGAATTCTAACGCTCAAAAATTCTCTCTGGCAAACACTGAACCCTCTAACAACTAAATCAATATTGAAGCTGAAAGAAAATGTAGTGTTAGTTATTATAAGTGGAACAGCTATTTGCGTTCCAAAAGAGTATCAGAAATATATATCCAAATATTACATTCAAAACTACTCGATGATCTTGTTTTAATTTTTATATTATTATCGTTGGATAATCAATTCTTTTTCAATCGAACTTTGAAAATAACTAAAGTCAACTTTCATATACCTTTCTTGATATTTGTAAGACCTTTGTGTCGTTCAAGAAATAAAATATCATAAATGTTCAATATAAGTATATTCAGCCTTGACAGAAATTTAGTAAAAGATACTTAGAAAATTTATACGTATAATTGGATCTGTTATTTCAAATTAAAAGTTTATGTAATCCTTAAGTGTCGTTAAACAATCGACAAAAAAAACAATTACAATTTTATTAGCAAAACCAAATTCAGACCTCTGGATGGTTTACGTGAGCAATGTTTATATGTATAATTAAAAAAGAATGGTAATCAATGCTTTATACAATTTAATTTTCTTTATCATAGTTAAAATCCAATCAATAAGGTATTACTACTGTTAGGTTTTCTTTAGTTTACTTTTACATCTCGATAGATGTTATACTGAAATCACAAAGATTCGTATCTTAACCTTGAATTTAATTTCAATCAAAGACATTATACACCGATGTATATACTTTCTAAAAAATACCAATTGAAGCTTCCTTGAATTAAATTCTTATCACGGTACTAAAGATACTATTTTTATACCTTATCTCATTACTTAAGAATATCAAGATGCACTATGTTAATTATCAAAACATGTAATTAACCCTAAGGTTTATTCCTAATAAACAAACGAAAAGCAGGTTGTTCCAGAACGACACGATTTATGGAGTACAAAAAAAAACTTACCGTCTGTCAAGGTTTTAAATCTTACAAGTGGTAACAAACTAGTTAGAACAGCAGGTTTCTCTAACAATTAGAACAAAGGGCCTCAAAAGGATTCCATGTTGAACAGGACGCGTGGACCATTCTAACGGCACATGTAGAAATCTCCTAATACAGCATTTTCAATAAGATGTGTATTTTTTAGTTGATACTTGTTTGATGTCCTAGTATGTACTTCCGTAAATTTAAATGTATGTCTAAATTAGCGTAAAAAGAACTATGTACTCCTAGCACGTTTCACATGTGTATTTTAATTATGTACATATCCTCTTCAAATATATTTATTTATATAAATATCCATATCGAAATTACAACAAATTAAATTTAATATTTACTTACTATTGATGGATCTTTACAATCTTTTAGATCACATTCTTGTACCTAAAACTTCACTGTTACCAAAATCGCAATTCTCAGGTCAGTTTTCCTTCTTATAAAGAATAATATCTTGACTCGAAGACGGGGGAACGCCAACTGCTTAAAACGATCGCGTTGTCTACCTGTCTAATTTCCATGCGCCGGCAAGTCCGAGGGCTAATATACTGTCTTGTGTAGTTTTATAGCCGACTCGTTCTTTTGAATATCTTACATAATATTTGTGCAAATTCGTGTGCATTCTTCTTTGACATTTTTAGAGTGAATAACTATTGAAATTTTTGTATTTATCTGAGATACGAAAATAAATACACTTCACACTTATTACAGAAGCTTCGGTTCCGACTTTCCGAACATTGCCAAGCGCCTGACTAAGCTGACCGAAGAAGGGCGCGATTACTTTTTGGATGAAGATTGCCAAAATATCTTCCAACCGTTAAAACATTTATTGACTACAGTTCCGATCTTAAGCCTTCATCCGTCGGACCACAAATTCATTTTGTATACGGACGAAAACAATATCGCTATTGGAAGCACACTATCCCAGATGCAACATTGGTTACTTTATTAAACTGCCCTCGTAACCGACACGGAATTATTGCGTTATCATTATGCAACTGATACCTATGGTGAAAACCGAAGAACACTTTTATAAGTACCTCTACGGGAGCGACTTGCACATGAAAACCGACCATACCTCCCTGAAGTGGCTATTATAGTTTAGGAATACCGATTGGCAAGTCGCCAGATGGATAGCAAAACTGCAGGGGTATGACTTCGACACAGAACGCTGTTCTAGTACAAGTAATCGTAATATGGATGCGCTTTCGAGAAAACCTCGCCTCGACGATTGTAGTAACTGCTCATGATTAGAAACGAAATTTGACCTACTGGATATGACTACCGTGGTCAATGACGATTGACAAACTCTACAGTTGTGAAATGAACAAGAGAATGACAAAGACCTTGGTGTCGTTCTGGGTTGGTCAACCAGAGAAGATCGCCGACCTTGGCAGGAAATTAGTCTGTTGAGTAAAACCCTGAGGTTGTACTGGGCACAATGAGATTCCTTGAAGGTAGAAAATGTGATGTTGGTGTGATCCGAGGAAAATGGAGATAGATCCGTGTAACGATAATTTTTGCTGTTAATTTTTACTAGGTAATATGCTGTAATAAATAATATACAATAAATTTAAATATACATGGGATTAAAGTCCACGAGACAACAAATGCCCTTAAAATTTTAAAACGAGTACCTTCCTCGTGGTTATCCTAATCCCGGTAGTGTCTTTTATCTCAGTCCAGCGTCCAGATGTCCCTTGTTTGGTTGACGGTAACTTTCCTATGGACTAAGCGTCCATATTTTATAGAGCGTTAGTGAAATACGGAGCGAAAGGGAAATAGCCAACTTCGTCGACTGCCTAAACTCTACAAAATACGTCTACGCTCGAGGAAGACCAATAGCAAGGTCTATTTGTGTCGACACATTGGTTTCCACAAACCACTGTTCTCCCTCTAAGATAGGCTAATGTTCTCACATAAACTGCTAGGAACAGTGCACGTTAATCATAAGAAATGTAGTCTTGCGGTTTCTCAAAATCACAAATCGTAAATCAATGTCTAGACCTATGTGAGAACAAAATCTTTGCATGGTTATTACGTAACACCTTGAACATAATAATACTGAACCTAAATAATACAATAAAAGATTATGGTTGTTTTAAAAATCTTGCAATATCCATCAGACCGCTTTATGTGGTTCCTAAAAATCGGTTGTCGGGGCTTTTGCAACATCTACAAAATAGAACCTCGGGAGACACGTTGGCATTAAAAAAGATTTTGGAAGAACAATTATGGTGCACGTTAACCATCAAGTACCATACAATAGTGATGAACGACAAGCAGTGATACGAACAAACAGTTACATTCTTGAAGATGAACCAAAGTTTGAACATAGTTATGATTGGTTTTTATATATAGGGTGTTTTAAATTGCGCAGTTTTTTTTAACAATAAATAAGACACATAATTTGCATTTATTTTAAAAAACTTTTTATTGGTAATTGAAGTATCACTAATGACATTTATATGCGAAAAATAATATCTCTCAAATGGCCTCCTCTTGCAGCTCCACAGACGTCCACTCTTTTGTTCAAATTTTCAATGACATTTTGACATAATTGAGGCTCTATCTCACCAATGACGTCAATAATTTCATCTTTCAAAGCAGGAATCGATTGTGGATTGTTTTTATAAACCTGACTTTTCACATAACCCCAAAGAAAATAGTCTAATGGAGTCAAATCACATGATCTTGGTGGCCAATTAATATCACCATTTCTTGAGATTACACATACAGGAAATTTTTCTCTCAATAAAGCAATTGTTTCTTGTGCAGAGTGAGATGTAGCGCCACCCTGTTGAAACCAAATATCCTCTAGATCAATATTCATTAATTCAGGCCACAAAAATTCGGTGTTATAATCCGACGACATCGATCACCATTGACAGATACAGCTTCACCAGCAGCATTTTCAAAGAAGTAAGGTCCAATTACACCACCTGACCATAATGCACACCAAACAGTAACTCGTTTAGAATGCATAGGTTTCTCATAAATATTTCGTGGATTTTCCTCACCCCAGATATGATAATTTTGTTCATTAACATAGCCACCAAGTTCAAAATGTGCCTCATCGGAAAACATGATTTTTTGAGAAAAATTAGCCTGTTGTTCATTGATGAAATTGACAAATAAACGAGGTTTTAAATGATCTAATGGCTTTAGTGCCTGTGTTATTTGAACCTTATATGCTTTCATAGCTGAATCCTTGTGCAAAATACGCCATGTTGTTGATCCACTAAGTCCAACTTGTTGTGAGCGTCGTCTAATGTACATTATAAGATCTTCAGCAACACTATCACGAACCAAACAATATTTTTTTTGTGAAGCACCGCTACGACTGTATTTTTCACTTTTTTGATCTTCCACCGAACCGGTCTCTTGAAATTTTTTAATAATTAGACCAATGGTGCTTTCAGCTGGACGATTATGTAAACCATAAAATTCACGTCGTTTTCTAAAAACACTTTTTACGGAACGCTGATTTTCATAAAATAATTCAACAATTTTGAACGTGTTGTTTTATCGTGTACAAAGCCATTTTTATAAATGTCATACATCACACGTTTTAAATGTCAAAATACCCAGACGAATTCAGTGCGCCATCTATATTTTGCTTATTTTTAAAAGTACCCGCGCATTTTGAAACACCCGTTATCTGTACAGCGGCACAGACAAAGTGAGATTTGGGGTAATAAAAGAACTTCAAGGCGACTCCCTACCACATTGGGTAGCGGCGGACCTTAATATCTCCTGAGCACTTGCTCAGATGTTTAAAAATAAATTTTGTGATCTGGATCAACTTTGCCGACAACAACCAGAGGTTGGAAAGACAATACGGCAAAGGACCGAAATTGTGGCATCTACTACTTGGTGACTAAGCAACAGCCTTCTGATGAACCAAATTATCAGGATCCGTGAAAAGCGTCAGTGAATCACTAAGACCCGATCAAATTTGGAGGCAAGAAGTTGGCCATACCTAAGATTGGTTGTGTACTCGATGGGTTGGATTGGATGGTAGTGCGAAATATGCCATAGGTACGGATTTTAAAACCGGTATCCAAATTTTGATGTGTGATTACAATCAAAACGGTAAAACGTCCGCTATGAAAAGTGTTGGTTGCTACTTCAATCTACATGGGAACTTTAGAAATAGTTCTGACTGTTCCCACGGCCAGAGGGATTTTCAATGTCCAGGTCACAGAGTGTTCTAAGGCAGAACAGCTATAAAAGGGCAGTGTAGCAGCGTTTAGTCTACCTCTGACCAGAATAATTGCATTGGAATGCAAGGGAGGTGTTTGTACACTAAAGATGTTTGATAGACCCCTGCAACCGACAGACTTGATTAGCAGCTACAAGAATTTGCACTTAAGCGCTTTATTAAGCTTACAATAGGTACATTGGATATGTTATTTGCATAATTCTGGTACGTTTGAAGATAGTTTAGAAGTTTTAAATATGTATATAAATTGCCGTTATTAATATTAGAATTCAGTTCTAATTGAAGTTTCGATTGCAATATGAGTTTTAATGTAAAGTTTTGAAAATCGTGTTATGAAATAAATTAGTGGTACATTTTGTTTATATAAATTACCATGTGTAAGATAAATTATTGTTGTGATCAAAATAAATTTATTATAGTGCTCGATATAAACTAAGTATAGTGCATCGGTATAGTAAGATTAGCATCGTAGTTTTTAGAAGTAAGTATGTGTAGTGTTAGCGATTAGCTAGAAATAAACAGTTGGAAGTGCTTTTAAGATTTTACTGTAGGTACAAGTTGTTGAAGAGCCTTATATAATCAGTTTAATAATATAAGGTTGTTGTGCAAACAGAGTTGTCGTAACATTATTCTACAACAGCTTAATAATTTTAAATTATACATTTTGAGCACTTAGCACAAAATTACAATATACGTTCTACATGTTCAAAGGTGCTACCTTTTCTAAATTTTGTGTAAGAGAGGGATAGAATTAAACGACAGTGATGTGTTTCGCGCTAAATGTTATTATTGTTAAGGTAGTCTATCTGTAGTCTAAACGTGGAAAATCAGACTTGAAGAAAAACCTTTACTGCGAAAAAGTAGTTCAAAGTAAAGCAGTGGGATGTCCAACTTTCGAAGTAATCTATTTTTAGCTCAATGGTGAATGATTTGTACGCAAATAACAGGTTAGAAGTTAAAGGCAAATTGTACGTTGTTGACATTTTATAAGTCGGGTCTCCCTACTAACAATAACTAAATTTTACTTAGTTTAACTGTGCCTTTATGATCTTGAAAAAGTCTTTTTTGGATTTAGGCCTGACATGTACTGCTAAATCCAAAAATTAATGATCCATTTACTGATTTACTATAAAGGGTACAATTAATTTATCTTTAAAATTGTGTTTCTTACACAATTTTAAAGTAAAAATTAAGTTGAATCAAATAGGTTTTAGATTAAAAGTTCTAGATTGCGACAATTTGAAAATAGGTTCAAATAATGCGTATACTAGAAAGTCCTATTTATACTTTCTCTGAGCGTCAAAGGTCTCTTTTCAGCATTAGTAGAGCGTATAGTAAAATCACTTGTTGCTCCTAACTAAAATATAGTTTTATAAACAACCAAACAACCACTAATAAACTTTGATGTACGTAGCAATTTTAAAGCTTATCCTACGACAGCATTTTAGGTTTGAAGAATGCGTATGGGAATTTCAAACCTTCTACCGTTAGGCAACCAACATACCAGAGCAGTAATATTTCTGGCATTAGTTACTCCAATAACTTTTATTAAATTAATGCTTTGGAATTTTCTTTATTGTGCACAAAACATTTGAGCCTTTTTATTTTTGGATCGCAATTAAGTTCCAAGGAAAGACAATGACATCATTAGAAGCATAAATAATGAAATATCACGAAGTTTTTTGGTAAAATCAAATATATAGGTTGCTAAAGCGATCAAACACAGCGGCATGCAAATTTTTGAATTAATGACAAAATGCTTCCGTTTAAGCACTTCAGATTATATGACAGCAGCAGATATTTGCTGAAATTATCTTGAAATGTTATTTTATACAGAACAGATATACCATGTTGCGGTATTTTTATTATCGGAAATCACCTAAGTTAAAATGAGTAATCTCGGTTTTTTACTTGAGCGGTTGAGGAACTCATTTAATTTTTTTATACTAACACACGTTTTTTTCTGAATTACCCCTTATGTATACATATACCAACTACATCCATTTGTAGCATACATAGGAAATGGTTTGTTAGACATATTAGTTGTCGCAAATTTATAAGTTACTTACTCTAAAAGGATCACTGCTAAAATTCGCGGAATCTTGTACACGTTGTATAACCAGTATTCTGCAATTGTTACATTCATAAAAATTTATCATTTTTAAATCACAGATCCGTTGACAATTCGATTTAAAACCTAGCAACCTAACAAAATCATATTTGTATGTAAAAATGAAAATCCCGCGTCTTCATTTTTGAGTGATGATTTTTTTATCATTTTTCGATAACGCTTTACAAATGATTCGCAGGATAAAACCATGGAAGGTCAACGTTTGCTGAGGATGTTTCAAACGTCATCTGTGAATCTTAGGTATCGCGAAAAATATCGATGCTGAAAGCGATATGATTTTAGCAGATCTGCATATGACATACAGGGAAATAGGGGTGTAGTTAGGCATTACGGGGAACCAAACAGATAGGATTTTGTACTGTCAGATTGACAATAAAGTACATATGATAACGGCCTGGCGTTGTGCGTCGCTAAATTAGTGCTGTGATACAAATACAGCAAACTGTAAAATTTGAAATTGTTGACTTAGGTTCTTTTCTAAGTTTCTTTGCCTGGCTAGCTTAACGGAAGTAATAGAATTTACAAATTGAAATTAAACACAGCAATGTCATAGAGCATCTATACAGTCAAAAATATTTTCTCTCATACAAAAGAATATAGAACATTTACATCATAGTTTCTTTTAAACATAAAAATATTCATAACAAGTACTTATTTACTTATCAAAATGTTCCTCACTTTATCTAGGTTTACATTTACAGAACTCAAATTTCTTCTCTTGTAGATAGTTTACCTTGCTTTGATTCCCACGCTTGTAAGGTTTGCTTTGGCCAGAAGAATCTTTAACAGATAGTCTATTTAAAAAGTCAGAGTGTTTCGAACACTGACCACAAACTTTTCTGGTAAACACCCTTACAAAAAGAATATTATATGATTAAGAGTTATTCTACCTTAAATTCAAATGACAGAAATACTAAAATCTCAGTTACAAACAAGCAATCTAAAATTATATATTTATGATTATACGTTAAAAGAGTGCTTATCCAAATCTTTCTTCTTGGTTTTGTTTTAAATTAATGTTCAAAATCAGCTTACAAGATTTGCCATATTGTTTAAAATACTCATCAGTTACCAACATGCATCCTCGGTTTAATTATTTAATTAAATTTTAATGTAGCTCATTATCTCGAAGAATTTTCCATCTTCATTGTATAATACAAAATCAAATGACAGCATTTAACAACTTTCATATTTGTGCAGGTTACGATAAAGAATTACTTCTATATTCACTGTTACATCGTAATTATTAATTACGGTATGCGTACTGCTTACTTCGAAACAATTCTTCTCAAAGTAACACGTTTGCGACTTAATCAAATCGAATGACCCTCTCTTTAATAAATTTTCCGTTTATATACAATTTATTTTGTCTACGTCAGTCTTTCTTGATTTCTCGAGTTTTGTATAGAACATAGTGCACCGTAATGATGCAAGATTTCTCGATATTTCTCATTAGCGTCGATTTGCATGATTTGTTTATAAGAGCGACGCGCGCCATCTGTCTTTCCCTAAAACAACGTGGTTATTGGGTGCGTTGCATTCCTTCACAAATACGTAAGGTTACTAAACCTTGTTAATATCGATTTTATGGTTTTTTAATGTTTCTGCAGATTCTTAGAATAAACGGTTGTTTATTAATTAAGTATTTAAGTAATTCTAAATACAGATAACGCATTTTAATCTGCTCCTCTAAAAACTTCGAGAAAACTCTTTATTTAAAATTAAATTTATATGGTACAGAAGTTTGGATAATTAATCTAAGCTTCAATTGCTTTTCAACGATGCAAAAGACTTGCATTGTTTTTACACGAATATTTTTCACACGGGTAATTATTTATTACATAAACAACCAATACTTTTAATTGCTTTACCAACGGTTGTAAAAGAAAATATTTGCGTTCACGGTAACTAAACGCGTTTTTTAATACACACCTTTGTATTTATCTTAAAGCGATTATTTACAAGCATGGCTTAAATTGGTGCACACGGCGTGATTATTCATTACAATATCTAACGTTAATAATTTTTTTCAAAAGCAAACAAACCGTGTTTTTATACACATTAATTTATTAAATTAAATATGCTTATATTATATTATACAATTAACTAGTCACGTAGTCTTTAGTTAATTCATTAGGTAAAAGCCAACATTTGTACGACCAGGAGCGATATCAAATCACGTTTGCTATTCATAAAAAAACATTCGGGGCAATTAGAAATTAAAAGAATAAAATTTACGTATTGCAAATGAAGTCGATCTTGCATTAATTGGAGTGCTCAGTGAGTGAAATGTTAGTTTTGAACTGATACGGTTCTTGTTGGTTAGTAGTCCGTGACTCAGAATTAGACGTTATATTTAGTACTAGAAGGACTTTCAATGGACTATTGGCATTGTTCTGCGAACTAGTGAAGAAATTTAAAATACTGTACACAATAAAATTTAGTGCAAGTAAAAACATTTGGAGTAGACCTGCATATTTTAAATTAACATAAGTAATGGGGGTTGTTTAAGGGTTTCAAAAAGTATTTCAAGTCTTGATTTAATTTTAAATACAATTCAGTTTTTAAGCAAGGTAAATTAAAATTTATTAGAGTTTATTCTTGCGGAGGTTGAATTCGTTACAAAATAGTTTTTGACTTGGCTTGGTAAAGGAACAACATTACCATCACACCCAAAGCTATCTCCATGAATTTCATCAGTTTCTTTCTTTAAACTGCCTATTTCTATTTTCATTGCTTTATTACTTAAAACTATTAAACTTTGTTCTACCTCCCTAATTTCTACCCTCAAATTTTGCTCACTTTCTTCCACCATTTCCTTTTCCACTCCGCAATACCTTAGTTAGTTAATATCTAAACTTCTTGGCCAAGTTACACTCTTGTATTTAGCTCATTCTCCTGTACAGTTTCTTGTAGATTTCCTATAGTAATATCAATGTAGAACCTCGTATTTATTTCTATTTCTACCTCCATCACATTAGAGTCAGCCATTTTTTGTACTCTATATTTCATCAAAAATACAGAATTATTTTGTCCATCAGTTGTTTGTTTTAATTTCTGTATTAATTTTCCTGATGTTTTTCTAATTCTTGACTGAGTTTTTGTTGACTTTGTTCTAATTTCTGATAGAATTATTTTTTCTTCTGTACATACAAACCGAAACAGGGTAAAATTTTAACAACAACAGCAACAGTTACTATAACTACGGGTTCACTCATTTCAACAGGACCTTCTCTGACAGTATTAGAAGTTATCGTCACTTCAGCTATATTTGCTTTGAAGACACGATAGGAAATTCTTGAGTAGAATCATTTAAGAAAGTCGGAACAAACTCTTAGTTTGTTACCTGTAAGTCACTAATTTGAAGTATGGGTTCCAATGGTGGAGGAGGCACAGTTTAAGGTGGAAGTAAAAACGTATTATTTTTTTGATCATCGTTTGAATCACAAAGGGCAGAAGAAATTTGGTTTTTAGTAGGGGGTGGACGGTAAGTAAAGGCATGATAGCCGTAAAAATCAACATTATAGTTCGAAGATTCATACGGCTGTAAAGGGTACGATGTGGTCGCAGTACGGCGAGCAGGAGGAGGTACAGAGAAGAACGTAGAACTAGACACGGAAGGGATTTTGTTCCAAGCCATATTTGACAAAAAAGGGTATGTTTTGGTAGTAGTAGTAGTAGTAGTAGGATGACCGGGGTGAGGTACAGAAGAGAACGTAGAATTAGAACCAGAAGAAATTGGGTTTCTGGAGTGAGGACAGAATATGAAGTATTATTCGAAGACCTATAAGTAGTAGGATAACAGTTCGGACAGTTGAACAAGTAACTGCCTTATGCCCGCAATCATGGCAAATTTGAGCACAAGTACAACTTGTCGAAACATGACCAGGTTTATCGCAATTAAAGCATATGACCTGACGAGTAGACGTAGACACGGGAATAGAAACAGTAGAAAGTACAAAAGAAGCATTTAATATACCCGCAGGCGAAAGAGAAATCATAACAGTTCGGTTATGTGAAGTAAAAGTATCTCAATTGTATCGGATTTGAAAGCAAAATCGGGTTCAACAGAAAAGGTGTGAGTAGAATCAGAAGTAGCTACTGGAGTAGTAGTGGACGAAAATTTTATATTTTAGTTTCGAAAAAAATACCGAGATCGTTTAAAGTATAAAGAATTTTCTAACGGGTTCGGCGCTGTGCGGCTGGGGGAAGCGTTTCACTATAGGGATGTTTCGTGTAAACCCACAGATCTAATGCGTTTGAACGCAAGTGAAGATTTATCACCATCAAATTTAGCAAGTAATTGATAAAGCTCTTGTAATGAAGTTGTGATTGCTGAAATGTCAGCATCGTAAAGCAATACAATGGGGGTGGAAGGAGTGCTCCATCGCGTTCTATGCGAGATGCAGCTTTTACGGATCTGCGGTGTTCATCTTCATAGACCTTAGAATCAAAACCACGAGAAAATAATTCCTATTGAAGCTTGGTTTCCCGTAAATATTTTACACGTATACGCCAAAGTTCCATGTTAAGCCAATAAAAGGAATACGAAACCAACAGAAATTAAAGTATACCCGAAGAAAAATTTGAAACTCAAAGGAATCACAAGAATTTGGTAGGATTTACAAAATAGAATCTAGGGAAGCTAATAGGATTGGAGCAACAAATAGAATCAAAGAATAGAAATAGGGCGCCAGTGTTTTTATAAACTCGAATTTCCGGCGAAAACACAATTCTGGTAACTCGACATATAAAGAAAAATTTACAGTACATCACCACGTAATGTACAAGAAACAGTAAAACAAACGCAACAAAAAAAATTTATCAGGACGAAACAACATATGTACAGAAAAATTCGGGACCAAATGTTGAGTAAGAATAGAGGTTTTCAACAATCAAGGACAAAGTTTTAAGCAAGAGGTACGGATTAAGAAATCAACAGAAAGGTTTAGAAAATCGTAACTCATATTAAGTAAAAGAAAGGTTTCGGGAATCGTAGCCAACATTAATAAAAAGAACGGATTTAAAAATCGTAGCCAACAGTAAGTAAAAGATACTATTTCAAAAATCGGAGTCCACCTTGGGCGACAAATCTTTATGTTACGGCATTCTGTGCAGACAAGAATGGAAGCAGCAACGTAAGTAAACAAAATCGCCAACTCCGTATACCGCAACAGAACACAGAAACAGAATGGTAAAATTGAATCCCAAAAGAGTTAGAGTTCGAGCTAGCTGAAAAACGTCGTAGAGTGGGGTGGGTGATCTAGAAAGAAAAAAATGGAAATCTCAACAACAAAAAAATTTATATTTGGAACTGGTAGGAAAACATAGTCCGAGAAGGATATTTATAAACGTCGAAAATACATTTACGCAATTGTTCGTTACAACGTAATGTACATAAAGCATCAATTTATATATAGCACAGTATCAGCCTACACATTTAAAAATATCACAAATACATAATCTAAATACAAGCATATTTACAATATTTTCAAACCTTGAATATGTACAAGAAATAACAAAATAATAACACAGTAAGTAAAAAATTTACTGTAGAAAGCACATCTCGCAACATTAAAATTTTAAACAGCCATTTGTTGACGTTGTCATTAATTTATACAGTAAAAAGCAAACAGTAGAAAAGCGCTCTAAACACGTTAAAATTTTAAATAGTAATTTATAAAAATGAGTACGTAATAAATAATACATAATAAAGTGCGTTAACATCGGTCAGCAATTTAGTGCGGAATCAGTCAAGAAGAAGTGTACATCTTCTAAAACAGCGACACAAAATAAAGCCAACAGAAAAATATATTGTACCTGGAGCTATTTTTTTTTTGGTACCATTTTAGGAAATGCGACTGTATTCGTTTACGGCTGGGCGCTGAAAGAACTTAATGTAACTGTACTAGCACAAATGCATTTAAAAGCGCAACTTTACAGCTTTCAAAAGACGTTGTACAAAAGTAAGAAAACGAGGTTGAATAAATAAAAGAGCTTTTCACAAATTGAACGTTTATTTATACAATCTTGAAAACAATGGGGTACGAAACAAAGAACCATTCCCACTGATATTGCTGTGGAATTATTCTGCGAAAGCAAGCAAACATATGCTCCAGACGACAACGGCAAAACCTTCCTAGAATGCAAGCTAAAACACGATAGTTAATTCCATTGAATTTTGTTGGAAGCAAGGGAAAGCAAAATACATTTTAAAGCATTCCTGCGAGTTATACCACCAGAAACACAACTAAGTAATAAATAAGTTGCTTGACTTTTTAGGAAAAAATAGAGGTTTGCAAATATTCCACGAAATAGCCCAATTAGGGGTACGCCATAAAATCTGAGCAACCTAACACGTGTAAATAACGAAACAAAGTTTCAGAAAGCACAAACAGATGACACCGCATTTAAAGTATTTAGTAATAGAGAAATTTTCAGAAGCAAAATGTTTGCTTGTTTTAACGAATTGACTGTTGAAATAACAAGCGGCGGTTAGAACATTTTACGAATAATTGCTAAAGGCGATCTTCTAGATTTTAGAAGTGGTTTACATAGCTAACATTTCGAGGAATAACTATTTGTAATAACATAACACGTATTTCAATGAACGAGATATTATTTAAAGACGTTTGAGTAGCAAACATTTCAAAGAATTACAAGTGTTTAATAGAAACAAATGCTTGTTTGTATAACTAAATTTCTAAACGGTTATAAAATATATTCCACGTATCAAGAGAAATTTATACAGAACGTACTTATTAAGTTTGTATAATTTGAGAATAACATAAAAGGAGATTAAATTAACGTTTTTAAATTAAGGTAGTTGCAATTTAATTTAGAATATCTCTATTTCAGAAAGTTACCGTAACACAATGCAACCTTATTTTCTGTATAAGCTATGCAGGTTGTTGTTGTTGCCTCTGTTTGGTACGTAGTCATCTATCCCTGTCCAAATATTTCAAATCGTTAAAATTTTTTAATTAAGTACTATGAAAATTGCCATTCCAATCCCATATATGCTTTTATTTAAATAAAAAATTTTATCTTGCAGTAGTTAATTATCATTCATTTATTCTACATTTTTGATATCATGTTAATGTATCTATAATAATCTTACTTGCTTCTGTACATTCAAAACAATTTTCTGTTGCTCTTTCAATAAATAATTTTACTACTAAAACTGTAGTGTTTTACTACGTGATATAATATGATTAGTTCTATTGTGCCCTGCCTTTAGAATGAGTATTGAACAACTGATTGAGTCTTTGACTTCAATTAGGTTATATAAGCAACCCCACATATGAGGTCGGCATCTATAATGTCCTAGGTCAATCGCGAATCTGGTAACTGGTTATTTTCCGGAGTGATGCAACACTCAGAACTTTGTCGCTTTCTGGCCTCAGACTTAACTAATTAATTGACTCCATTTCCTATTTTATCATTGTTTAAGATTTATGGCTGCAATTAATCTTACTTTTACAACTTAAACTCGTAACTCGCCTTAATTGGATGTACGTTTACATTTCTTATTTGACAACTTTTATTAGTCTACGATATTTTATCATTCACTTTCTGTTGCATTTAAGTACTCGAGTATTCTAGAAGTTCAAGGAACACGTTTGTGCCAATTTTCTTCTGCGTAGGCACTTTTTATATCCAACTATCGCAGAATCTCCTATCTAGAAAAAAGAAACCATTGCCACGACTATTCAACGAGTAGAACATAAACTCTCTCTAACTCAATTTGTATATTAAATTTTACAAAAATTTTAGAAATACAAGTATTTACAATAGGTACCAAAATAAATTAAGATAAGTAAATACATCCAAGCAAATCACATAAAATATTCAAAATCTACTAAAGGATCAATTTACACTACTGCATATACAGATAATTATTTTATAGAGATAGAGTACTCTACCTTCGACCATTACTTAAAAAAATACGTTTGAACCGAAACTCATGTAAATTTTTCATTGTTATAAATTATTCTCTATGAATAGATAATGAATTAATGTAAATCTTACAAATATAAAATATTAACCTAAAATTTGTTCATATACAATGCACATTTTCAATTGTCCTTTACAAAAATTATTAAACGTAAAAACTAATATGGCCTTGAATACTGTAGTCTTGAATTATATCCAGGTAAACAATTTCCCAAAATAGGGGTATCTCTCAAATATTGGAGTAATAACAAAGTTACAGAAATTAAAATCCGGTCAAGTCCAAAACCCAAATTAACATAAATCGTACTTCAACAACTTCAAAGAAATTAGACTCAAATGATTACTTTTAGTTAACCTTTAATTTTCGAAGAAGTAACTGCAGTGTTATTTAAAATTTTTTTGAAGTAATAAAGCCATCTAGGGTGATACTGGTAATATATATGGAGGTGCTTAAAATTTTATTTCTAGTCAATGGTGAGAATCTTGAACATTAGAAATGTAAATAGTTCATTGTAGGCAATGTGCCTGCAATTCGTCAAGTACAACAGTTGGTGTAGTGTGAAAACTCTTTAAAATAAGTGGCCAGTTATCGTAACTAATATTAACAAATAACTGTAGGTGCACTAAAATCAAATAATTGTTGATTTTTTAATGGGCCAGTAACCTAAAAATGTATAAAGCGCTGCGTTTTATGTAATAATTAAAGGTAATCTATATTGAAAAATATAATAATGAGTAATTTAAATTAACCGATACAATTCATAGGTAAAATTGACTAGTTGAATTAGTTTTGCTAAAAATGTTATTCTTATGGACTTGCTTAAAAGCCCTAGAATTCTTTTTTACCAAAAATATTTCAAACTAGTCAATTTCACTTACGCATTGTATTAGCTAATTCGAATTACTTTTTGTTACACTTCTCAACATTGATTACCGTTTATTATTACTTAAACGCAGCATTTTATATATTTTTACGTGACCGGCCCATAGAAAAATCAACAATCATTCTCTTTTAGTTCACTTACTGTTATTTATTAATATTAGTTACGATAACTGACCATTTGTTTTAAGGAGTTTTTACACCACACCTACTGTTGTACTTGACGAATGCAGGTACATTGCGTACAATGAACTATTTACATTTCAAATGTACAAGATTCTTACCATTGACTAACACAAATATCGCTATTTCAACTATATTCTCATAAGTAAACTCCAATAGTGGTAGTATTGAAATAATTTGTAATCTCCAAGGTAAATAACAGTTTTGTTTTAATGGCATTTTTATCATCATCTGCAAGTGTAGGTTTGTACAACTAAAATGTGCTATGCCACGTGACCGAAGGAGTGTAATAAGAATTCGAAGTTTCCAATCTAACATTTGCGCAATTATTAATATTTGCATGATTTTTTAAAATATTTGCAATTTTTCAGTTTGCATTAATAGGTTTATTTCAGTAATAACTTTTGATGTTAATGAATAAAATGATTTGTAAATTGTTACTCAATAAATATTGCTAAGACAAATAAGATCTATTTTTGCAGATTAGGGCATACTTTTAATTTATAATAATTCGTATTTGAATTTTCTTGAAAACACTCGGTGTTACGTCATCATCGAACAATTCGGAATTGGTGACAATAAATACTTTGTGCGTGCATCCTACAGTTTGAGTGAAACATTTTATATACCGACAGTGGAAGTGCGTTGAAGAACAGTCGTCGCATCCGAACCCTTGCAAAGGACGGTCGTATGAGAGCTTTTGAAAGCGACACCGACATCACCCGGTCGAGCGTGTTACTGGTGGTCCGTAAAAAGCTTTTGTGTGTGAACGTTATTGCCAACAGCGGCACAGGATAAAAGGTATTTATACCCTTTATTAAGTAGTTTGGTGTAGTTGTTTTTAATTATTACATAACCGCTCCACCGCTATTGTTATTGCTACAAAAAGCAATTGGTCCTTCCCTATAATAGCATATTTACATCACCTCCTTAACCCCAATCTAGCCATTGGTCCTAATTCGATCCGCATTCAGCAGTTCTATGGTATACGCATGTCCTAAATTAAATACACTTTTGCATTTCAGCGAGCGTTTTTTAATTAATTAATGATTTAGCTTTAAATTTGTGTTCAAGCCTCATATTTAGCGGGTTAAAATATGTACAATGTTAGCTACATACTTTGGTTAGACTAAATTAAGTGATTTCGCCGTAATTAAACCAGCGTTTAATTACAAACAAATCCTTAATATAAAATTTGCTTTCTTTGCACTAAAAGCCATTGCGCTTTTTTAGTATCAATACAAACTTTTCAGTCGGTTTGCAGTAAAATATTGAACATCTGCAGGAGTAATAGAATGTAAAAGCTGCATTCTTCTTGCAATATGTTAAGCCACATGTTTTAAACTTTCCTGTAATCTTTTGATGGTAAAAGCCGCTCGGGTTGTTAAGCGGTACATTTTATCTAAACACTTTGTTTGACAAACCGGTAGGTTTCCGACGTCTCGTTTTAAGACCACATTGCAGGCTAATGGTCATAAAACGTGATTTATTGGTTTATACGCTGTCTTACCTTTTCGTGCTTTGAACAACAACCCATAATATTTTAACATTTTTCGCGTACATCTGAGCGTTACGGTTTTATAGCATTTATTGTAGGCCGTTCAGAATAGCTGTCAGAATGGCTCCTAAGAAAATACAGGTAGCAGAGCTCCAATTGCTTAAAATACGCATTATAAAAATGTGGGAACTTGGCAACGCTATTCAAAGTGACCCAACTTTAAAAACGTTGTTCCTTATTCAAACAAGGGGAGTACATGACCTTTATACAAATTTCAATAAAACTTTAGTTGACGTCTTAGCTTCATGTGACGATGTAGAATCATTAAATTACAACGCCTTACGGAAGGAAGTAGATTCCGCTTATTTTTGCATACTGCTGCCTCTCGAAACGATGCAAGAAATGAAAGCACCACAAATTACGGAAAATGCTCCAAGCAGCTCGGGATCAAAATTGTTACCGTTAAAACTCCCACTTTTTAATAATGAGGTAACTGTTTTCGCATCTTTCATCGATTTATTTGACAGTCTGGTCTATAATAACGCGTCGCTGTCCAATATCGAAAAGCTAAATTATCTTATCAGTTGCTGTACCGGGGAGTCTTTGAGAATCATTAAATCGGTACCCATTTCGGGAGATAACTTTATTATTTCATATAACGCCTTGCGTGAGCGATTTAGCAACCCGCGTTTATTGGCAACTTTGCATTGGAAAGCTATGAAAGACTTTCCACCTTTAAAATCAGAAGACCCTAAGAAACTTAGGGCACTTATTGATTGTTTTTCAGAGAACCTTGCTGTTCTAACTAACTTAAAGTTTCCCACTGAACATTGGAACTTTATTCTAGTCGATTTGCTTTTAGAAAAACTCGATCCGTTCACTAGAAAACGCTTCGAACTCCAATCGGATCCGAAGCAAATACCTAATTTCGAGGATTTGAGATATTTTTTAACTCAACAATGTGCAGCGTTGAAACCTTTTCTTCAACCGCACCTGTTTCTTATTCGACGACTGTCCATACATCTCACACATCAGTGCCTAAGAAATCCTCAGCGTTTCAGTTTAAACCAAGAGTTTCTTCTAACGTAGTCTCACTGGACACACCAAGTAGCTCCAGTGACTCAAAGAATTCATTTTCGCACCATTGTAATTCTTGCAAGGGCAATCACTTAATTTACAGATGCCAATCGTTTCTAAAGAAAACTCCGACAGAACGTTTCGACATTGTCAAACGCTTACGCCTTTGTTTAAATTGCTTACGAACAGACCATGCGTCCATGCAATGCAAATCTTATAATTCCTGTCGAACTTGCGCCAAGCCGCATCATACCTTGCTACATTTTGAAGCGCAACCTGCTTCTAGCCGTTCAGCTAAACCGATCGCTACACCTATGCCTAAAAATGCCAATAGGACGCAGTCAGCCTCTCCTATCCCGGCAAATGTTTTGTCTTCACAGACGAATCCAAATCTTGGGGTTACTGTCTTACTCTCCACTGCTGTTGTGGAAGTTCAAGATCGTTCTGGTAGATACAAACCGATCAGGGTACTCTTAGACCCTGGCTCTTAAGCTAGCTTTATTCGAGACGATTGCGTGAGCAAACTTTGGCTTCCACGCATACGTTCTCAAGTTCCGATTTATGGACTTGGGCAGACAACTTCAGCAGTCAATAGGGGTGCCGTCAGCTGCACCATTCGCTCTATGTTAGACTCTGAAAAATCTCTAGAAGTCACAACTTTTGTGCTTTCGTCAATATCTGGCAAATTACCCAGCGTTGAAGTTCCTAATAATTGGGAACACTTATGCGGCCTGCACTTTGCAGACCCGACCTGGAACTCTCCAGGAACCATTGACATGCTCCTTGGAGCAGATGTTTATCCGTTCATCATCAATGGCGGTGTTATACATGGCAAATTTCTTCAGCCTGCCGCCATAAATACAATTTTTGGTTGGACTATTATTGGTCCCACAAAAAGCATGCAGTCTGATACTGTCCAAGCATTTTTACTTCTGTAGAAGATCCTATCGACCAGACCCTAAGGCGGTTTTGGGAGATAGAAAAGTTGCCATCCAAGCCTTATACTTCTCCGGAGGAAGAAAAGGCAGATTTGATTTTTGAAAACACGTTTTCTCGTGACCCTAGCGGTCGTTTTATTGTTGCGTTACCGTTCAACGATACTTTGCCCGTTTTTGATAATTGCTTTGAGATGGCTAAAAAGACTATTTTCGTTGGAGCGCAAATTGCATGCTCAACCGGAGCTACGCGCCCAATACAACAATTTCATGCAGGACTATCTTGATGCGGGTCATATGGCATTACTCGATTCTCCGCGCGTTGGGAACGATAATTATTTTTACCCCATCACCCTGTGTTTAAAGAGGAAGGTCATACTTCTAAAATTCGTGTGGTTTTGACGCCTCTGCAAAGGTAAAACAACGTGTCACTTAATGACACTCAATTGGCTGGACCTAGTCTCCAAAATGACATTTCGTCAATCTTATTGAAATTTCGTACTCATCGTTTCGTTCTTACTTGTGATGTTGCCAAATGTATCGACAAATTTTGGTTACCGAAAAACATCGAAACTTTCAATTAATTGTTTGGCGGTTCTCCGCAGAAGAACCCATTCAGACTTATCAGCTTAATACAGTGACCTATGGTATTAAGTCATCGCCTTATCTAGCATTAAAAACTCTTCAGCAATTAGCCATTGACGAAGGCAAAAGGTTTCCGTTAGCCGCTGAGGCTATACGGTCAAATCCATATATTGACGATTTCGTCGCTGGTGGAGATTCTATACAATCGGCCCGCGAAATTAAAGATCAACTCATCCGACTTTTACATTTGGCTGGTTTTGAACTTCGAAAATGGAGTTCTAATTCAGTTTCTATTTTGGAAGGCATTCCGTCAGATTTTTGCTAATATACTTCACTCGATTTCGATTCTGACGAATCAATAAAAATATTAGGTCTTCAATGGTCACCTACAGAAGATATTTTCTCATTTCGGGTTAAACCATTAAACCCAATATGTACAAAGCGCAACATACTTTCACAAGTTGCCAGAATATATGATCCATTAGGATTTTAGCACCACTAACACTTTTGCAAAACGCCTAATCCAGCATCTGTGGATGTTAGGTTTGAATTGGGATGACATCCCCCCAGCAGACATTTCGTCTCAATGGCAGCAGTATCAAGAAGAGTTGCCGTTATTATCGTCATTAAAGTTACTACGTTGTTTACCCCCTTCGGATCCTTTTACTTGTCATTTGCATGGGTTTTGCCGTTTTGCGATGCTAACGAGGTAGGGTATGCAGCGGTAGTGTATTTCCAGTTCATAAATCAAACTACTGGAGAAATAACTGTACAATTTGTAACCGCTAAAACAAAAGTAGCTCCAATTAAGCGCATTTCAATTCCACGTTTGGAATTATGTGCCGCCGTTTTATTAACCGATTTACTTTCTTTTACCATTCGTTCTTATCGAGGCTTGATTGACATCTCCGATGTTTCAGCGTGGAGTGATTCTACGGTCGCTCTCACTTGGATACGTTCTCCACCTTTTCGTTGGAAAACTTTTGTGGCAAACCGTGTTAGCCACATTCAAGAAATCATTGCACCTAGCCGATGGTTTTATATTAAATCTTCGCATAATCCGGCTGATCCTGCATCTCGGGGATTAATGCCAAGCGCGGTTATTTCATGTTCGCTATGGTGGGCGGGGCCTGAATGGCTTCACTACCCTAGTGACTCGTAGGCCGCCTCAACCAACATTGTCAACCTCAATTGCTGAGGTAACTACGGAAAGAAGATCCTAACATTTGTCGCTCAAACAGATCCAAACGTCATTGACATTTTACTAAGTCGCTTTTCATCGTTATATAAAATCCAAGGCATCGTGGCTTACATTTATAGATTTTCTAAACCCCTGGCTCAACGTCATACGGGTCCCTTAACAGACATTGAATTACACAATGCTCTCATGATTATCGTTCGGCATGTACAAAATGTTACATTTTCAAAGGAAATAGCTTCGATCAAGGCAAACCGTAAATTACCTAAAAGCTTGCGAAAACTTTCTCCATTTGTTGATCCACAAAATATCTTAAGAGTAGGTGGGCGCTTGACACATTCTTCGCTTTCCTATTTCGAAAAGTTTCCTGCGTTATTGCCTCAGCGGCACCGATTAACCGAACTTATCATTCGGTCAACTCATGAAAGGTATTGCCATCCCGGTGTTAATACCACAGCGTATCTTCTCCAACATAATTTCTGGATCTTTCTATTAAAATTCAATCAGAAATTACTTATCATCATGTCATAGATGTTTTCGTAACAAACCGGTCCTGGTAACTCCTCCTATGGGAGACCTACCGGCAGCACGTATTACCCAAATCAAAACTGCACATGGCACACTAAAACGACCTTTGGTCAAACTAGCGCCGCTACCGGTATTTTAATTTTATTTTTATGTTTAGATGTATATACACATTTCTTACATGTATAGTAGTATATTATTTTTACATATTTGCTTATTTACATATATATTTTTATTTTTTGCATAGTTGGTAATATCGCTCGCTGTAGTGTACCACCCTATCTTTCGTTACCTGTTTTCCTAGCAAGGTCAAATCCCATGTGATTTCCTTCACCCAACCTACTTCCCTCCTTTTCAAAATTCTATGAATTTGGTGGGCGGTATGTTACGTCATCATCGAACAATTCGGAATTGGTGACAATAAATACTTTGTGCGTGCATCCTACAGTTTGAGTGAAACATTTTATATACCGACAGTGGAAGTGCGTTGAAGAACAGTCGTCGCATCCGAACCCTTGCAAAGGACGGTCGTATGAGAGTTTTTGAAAGCGACACCGACATCACCCGGTCGAGCGTGTTACTGGTGGTCCGTAAAAAGCTTTTGTGTGTCAACGTTATTGCCCACAGCGGCACAGGATAAAAGGTATTTATACCCTTTATTAAGTAGTTTGGTGTAGTTGTTTTTAATTATTACATAACCGCTCCACCGCTATTGTTATTGCTACAAAAAGCAATTGGTCCTTCCCTATAATAGCATATTTACATCACCTCCTTAACCCCAATCTAGCCACTCGGTGTATTAAACTACGTTTTATATAATTTAAACGGATGCATATTTTACTGGTGTTATTCGTTTAGTATCAAGTGGAAGATTTTTAGAAGAAAGAATCATCAATTCTACTGAAAATTGCATTAATTATTGTTCTAAATAGCTACATACATGTCAGCGCGTTTTTTTTTGTAAGTTTAAATCGTTGAAATTAACGTTTTGTTAATAAAGTCGATTTTTGCAATGTTGAGTGCGCTAAATTAACATGTACCTTGTTATAAACAAAAACCATGTAACTGGATTTCAGGTATCCTAACGCAGATATCCCCTTAATTACTGAAATAGATCTCATTCTTTCATAATGTGTGGGCTCAAAAATGCAAATAACAAGATATTTATTTCTTTTGAAATTTTCAGGATTTTCTTGCGGGATTGTGCCGCATTCTGGTTCCGCAGGATAGAAAATCATTCCCGTCCCGCAACAGAAATTATTGAAAGCACATCTGTTGCGAGCTAGCATGTTCAAAAGCATGTCAGTTTTAGGTACCGTTTGTATAAACAATACATCCTTTTTGATGTATAACCGCTTACCGTTAAATTTAATTTGGTGGATTATTTTTGGCAGAAGCAAACTCTAGCTTGAGGCTGTTATTATGTACAATGAACTTTAGAAAAAAATAGGATGCCCTTTTTTCCTAATACTCTAAAATCCATAACCGCCACGAGCTTTTTGTACGCCCCAACATTTTCAGCTCAACTTTGAGTATGTATTTATACACTGCTTATGTTTAAACAAACCCTAGGGTTATTTGTTGGTACTATATGACATGGTAAAATAATAGAAGCTTGCCAGGAATAAATACTTTCATGGCAATCCAACCAACCAACCAACCAGTATCATTTAGTGTTGGGTTAAAATCCTACTTTGCAACTTGTACTGTACGCATACGATACATATACTCATACATCTAGTATATTCTATTAAATATTATTTATTTTAACAGAAACTTAATATAATTTATATTTTTTATTTTTAAGAAATGAAGCGGTGGCCAGCAAAAACAATGTTTCTCTGCCCACCGAACTTCGCTGATCCCTAGTATGTCTAGTGCTAAACTATCCATTTCGATTTTCAGTTGCTCTAGTCTACCTACTTGCTTCATACTTCTAACATTCCACGCTCCGACTTGCAAAATGTTCCCGACTCTTATTCTGAATTTTCCGATAGCATCCTCTGAAGTAGTCCCCTCCCGGAGATCCAAATGGGGAATTATTTTAACTCCGGAATCTTTTACCCCAGAGAATGCCATCATATTTATTACCATTTAAGTACGCTGTGTACTTGGGAGGTAATGTGGTGGTGTCCCGTTGCCCTCCACATCACGGTAGTGTGTCTTAGACTGCCATATCGACCTCTATGGTCTTTGCCAATCATAGCGAGGGAGCCGCTGCCCTCTTTCGGGGACCTGTCTTAGTCTGGTTCCTCACTAACGACCTTAGTACTTTAGTTGGACCTGTATTTTGGCTCTTTACCTTATTAGAACACGCAATTCGGCAAATGTCTAAGTATTGGGAAATCCTTGGCAGCCACAGGCTGCTTCACATACCACTGAATCTCGGTTAAATAGGGCATATAATTGGAAAACAATAAACAGGGAACCCAGATGTATATAGCCTGTGTAGGAATTTCAAGGTACTGTGTAGGCTGGCTCAGAATGTAAATAAGTAGAGGTACGTGTCCAACCAATTTTGAGACGGAAACCTAATGACGAAGAAAAATTATATTGTAAACAACTGCAGGGTTTGGTTGTGAAATATCAACAACTAATGTTGACTGTGCGAAAAGATATGTTGAAAAAATATTAAATCGGTAAATGTTCAAGTACTGTGAGAACTTGGCAGCCACAGGCTGCTTACCCCCTTCATAATGCTACATTTGATTTTTTCAATGCTCCATCCGAAGGTAGTACATTGGCCAGTAAGCGAGTTTTTTTTACTTGTCGAGATTTGAACCCGGGATCTTGGGCGTAGTAGTGACACGCATACCAACTACTCCACGGAGCCGCCTCCTCCCTTCACAACCATTGAATGTCGGAGAAATAGCGTATATAATTGTAAAACAATAGAAGGGACCGAACTGCATCTAACAAGAAAGAACAGCGCCTATGATCAAAAACAACGAACATAGAAACAAGAAGAAAATTGTTGAAGGCATATGTGTGGAGCACAGCACAGTATGCCTATAAAATACGGGCTGTAGGAAAAGCAGACAAAAAAACGGTTGCAGCCTTTTGGAATGTTGTGCTTCAGATGCATGAGGATGATAGCATAGACAGACAAAGTTAATAACAATTAGGTTATAGAAATAATAAGGGAATAAAGATATCTGTGCAAAAAATAGGAGGAATAGAATTGCAGAATACGTTCTAAGGAATTTTTGGGGAATAGTGTGGGATATATTACTAGCAGAGATAGGAAAAAGGAGGTACATGTGGACCTAGATCAGATAGTGATAGATGCAGACTGCAAATTTCAGGGAAATGTGTAGATTAGTTCAGAATAGGAAACAATTGTGGGTAAGCGTCTAACTAGCTTCCAGGACTGAAGACCTAATGATGATGATTGTATTACATGTTATTATGCGTTAACTTGTACTATACAACAAGGAATGAATATATTTAGCACATACAAGGATTGCAGCTAAAACTTCGGAATGTTGCAATAGTGTAGTCATCGACTGTTTGCCACATAAAAATTGATAAATTTACATTTGCATTGTCAAACAAAAATAACAGAGTGGAAAGATATTCAGTAGTTTGATTGCAGCATTACTTTAAGGTTAATAATGTTTGAAGAAACGTGGATTCAAACCGTGATGGTTTCCAAGCTACGACTTTGTTCTATTTTCCGCTGAAGACGATAAAAAGGAATACATCGAAAATCTAAAAACCGGTTTTGGTTATGCAACACTGATAACAAGAATAATATTTTGGTTGTGTCAAAAATTTAAATTTAGTTTCTGTAGCCTTTGTGCCGTATTTTCTTGATCGAACAACAGCATCGAAAACTGCAGATAACATTAATGGTGTTCGATAAACGTAATTGCGGTTTAACGTGAAATATATAGAGAAATTAAA
Source organism: Platerodrilus igneus (assembly GCA_036346225.1). NCBI lineage: Eukaryota > Metazoa > Arthropoda > Insecta > Coleoptera > Lycidae > Platerodrilus > Platerodrilus igneus. The sequence goes on from JARFIW010000399.1 coordinate 1,791,769, forward strand.
CTGTACTTGGGAATTGACATGAAACATTAATCAAACTTTGCATAATCACTTAAGTGTTAAGCAATTGCGTTCAGGCTGGATCCTCCATTATTAAAAAATAAATTGCAAGGTAAAAATTATGTTCATATTAAATGGTGGTTTCTGAAAATACCTAATCAGAGTAGCTCTGGAATATTAAATTTAGTGTACAGCATCGTTATTGGTGAAGAAGGTCGTGTATATGCATATGAACCTGAAATGAAATAGCAAGAGACTGCTTTAATACTCCAAGGTAAACTAATGCCAATTAAGCTTACTTGTCGCAGTACTTTGAAGAGAATGCTTCCTAGTTTGTCTTAGAAACCGAATATGTAGTCATTACTCCTTTAGAATATCATGTAACTATGGATGCAGGATGATGTGTATAGCTCTGTTTATCACAAGTGCGCTCTGCATCAGAACAGTGCAAACTCTCAAGTAGCAATCAGTCAACTAATTATTTAACGAATCAAATGACAAAATTTGTATTTCATCCTACATACCATTCTGACTTAAGTTCTAATGACTTCTTTCTATTACCATAAATCAAAAATCATGTTCGTTTTCAACCATTTTCATCACGAATAGGTGCTATACATGCGGTAAAGAATGGAATTTTTAGCGTATCGTTTTCCAAATGGAAAACATGCTTAGATAGTGATGATGATGATGAAAAAAAGTGGAGACTGTATAAAGAGGTATAGTTTAAAAACTGTAAAGTGATTTTTAATTGACACCATTTTTTCGTATTTCCTTATCTAGAAATTTTAGTGTCATATCTCGTATAATATGAATAATATACATATACAACAAAACAAAATAAAAAAAATAGTAGTAATAATAATATGTATAATAAATATAATGTGTATAATAAATTAGAAAACGCTATCGTTGTATTTACTACTTCTAACATATTTGTGGTATAATTTTAACAAACAATCAATGTTGGTACTGTCGTAAAAAGATGCTAACAGTAACCAGTTTTAACTCCTAGTTGGACGTTTCGAAATTTAAAACGAAACTATAAAAGAAAATGCCTTTGTGATAACAAAGAAATATGTAGAACTTCGTTTTTAAAACCCTGCAGATCAATCAGAGAAGAGTAGACGTAGCATTGCAAAACGTAGGTGACGACAAAGCTGAAGATCTTAGAGGAACAAATAGTGAAGGTCAAAACAAAGCATCTTATGAAAAAACACCAAAGTAATAAATCATATAAATTCATTCTCCAGATACATATCGCACTATTGCAGACTTTATACACAATCACAGTATCTAAACGAGGCTCTAAATATAAATACAGTGTACATGCTGTACAAAAATTATTTTAATGATGGAGACTCTCTAGTAATCCTTCCCACTTACAGAAAGTTGTTTTATAGCGAATTCAACTTGCGGTTTTAAAAACCAAAGGAAGCGTGCTTAAAATGTGAGAAATATCTCAAATCAAAGAATTGAATGGAGATGCAGGTTATCACTTGAAAGAAGACCATTCACGTCACATTAAAAAAGCGGACCGTTTGAGAGATCAGATGAACAAATATTTAAAGTTTGCAAAAGATAACCCTGAAATTGAGGCATTAATATTTGACCACCAAAAGACCCACCCACCACCTAAATTGTCCACAGGTATTGAATACTGTAAGAGACAGTTAAACTTTCACAACCCTGGAATTCACGTCGGAAGTACTGGAAAAGATGTATTTAATATTTGGATAGAGCACAAAGTCGGCAAGGTAACTCAAAAGGTTAGATCATGTCTACGAAGATATAGAGTGGACAATGTCAAGGAACCTGTCAAACACGATTTTTTGCTCAGATCTTGTGAAGGACAGAACCTTAGCATCAATTTACTACTCATGATGATGCACATGCTGCGAAATCACTTTTATATGAAATTAATCTCATTTTGGTTTCTACTTCCTTATCACGGTGTCTTACCAAATGACTCACAGTTTGGAGATGTTGAACGATCTTTAAAAATTTAACAACGCTTATACACTGATGCTGACTATACTACAACGATGAAAGGGTGCAGGCACAAGAATAATATGTTGTCAACAAAATGAACAAAAAAGATATGTTTTCAGTGGAAAAATTAACAAAGTGTATAACAAACAGGAAGGTAGGCTCGACAAAGAAAAGGTGAGTTGATTTAAAACACTTGAGTTAACGATACACAGCGGTGATACTCTGATACTCGTGATACTCGGGTATGGGACAGATTGTTGACTTACACAGAAGCTTTTGAAAGATGTTGAGATAGAGAAATTATGGCCAATGGTAAGCCATTTTCAAAAGAAAAGGTAATGCACGTTAAAAAGATATTGAAGCTAGTTTCACAAGATGCCAAAACATTCTACAAGTTTTTACGAACAACTGAACGAGGATAATTTATAGATGACGTCGAGGGCTTTTGCGTTTCAAATGTTGATTTTAAACTCGAACAAAAAGGTTGATAATTAAACATTTTTTCTTATGATGAACATTGTGCTATAATTAAAAAATATGTATTTCAATGGCTTTTTTTTTTAGTAAAACCTAGTTTTCTTTGCTATTATAACTGATTGAACTGTTTTTTGATACACAGCTATCTAAACAACAGTATAATGCAAAAAGCATTCAACCCATATTTTAATTAATAATGTAATAAGCAATTACAATTTTTTATCAATAGCTTACAAAAATGTAAGTCTAACAAAATTTATTTGTCGACATTTAGTTCATAGCCAATATTAGAATCAAATAATTACAGAAAAACCTCAAATTTAAAGTCATTATTCTCAAAACCAACATTGTGTGGGCTCCTTTTTACATAACACCACCCACTTATTTTGAAATCGGGAGAGTTCTTCTTTTTACCATGAAACGAAATAAGCCCACACAAGTTCTTTAAAATATTCGCCAGAAGAATTAATGCTTTATAATTTATAATTTAATTTCAGGATGATTTGTAATTTAAAAATGCGAACTTTCTATATTACTATCAACATCCGGGTATAATTAGTTTAGTTTAACATCTTCTTATGCAAATACTGTTTAATTTCTGTGTAGTAGTAAATTGGTGTAAGCTTACTAGATGTCTAAGCAGAGCACGCCATATGCTATGCGAAGCTGTAGAGTATTTTATGATTTCAAGTTATTCAGTAAATTAGAAGTTGCGGAAATGTTTATGATACGCTCGATTTGTTTCCAATTGGGCCAATGCGGTTCCGAATACTTGCAACAGTACGTAATGTTCTTGTATTAGAACGTTCCAAATTATTTTTAAGGGATTAGCCAGCACGATTTCAAACAATTCATTAAGCTAGCTGTATACAAGAAAACTACTTGCTTTTGTAGCATACCGTAGCGTTTGCTTTTAGGAGGATTACATTTAGACCAGCTACGTCGATTGAATAGTCCATTAAGGAATGCGATACACATAAGAAAATTGAAATGTCTTGCACTTAAAGTAATGGTATATACGGGGTTTTCGTAAATATCATGTACATACGGAAGGATGTAATTCTTTAGCTTATTTCATGACTAAAAGTTCATATTAATATAGGTCCGCAGACGCTTTGTTGCCGATTTAAAGGAGGTTGAAATTTAAAGATATTTTTAGTTTTTCGTTTGTAGCTCCTGTAGTTTTTGAAATATTTATGTCAAATTCAGAATATAGGTTCGCTGTAGGGTTTACGTCATTTGGGCATATCAAATTGTTGTGAGAATCTACAAGGTAATATTTTTATAGGATTGCCACCTTTTTTACCTCTGAACTATTTACCGTGCTCCGCGAGTTAAGATTTGTGGCTTCGAGCGGTCCTTTTTAAAAAGACTCTTTGAACTTTAACACATTTATTTAATTGTTTATACAGAAATTAATGTTGAATTTAGACAATCTTGAATTAATACTCTAAGTCCAAAACTATTAATTAATTGTACAAGTGAGCTATCTACGAACTGCAATGCAAAAGCTGAACGTTTGATAAACTGACCGCGAGTGGAGCTCCCGGGCCTTATATAATCTCCCTACCCCCTCACAGTTCTGTGGGAACTTGCAGACCTAATGTCTGCTTACACTTGACTCTATTCATGATACATAGTTGCTATCTTAAAAGCTATTTATAATTACAATGTTGCAGGCTTACTTCTGCGTAATCTCGGTACGTGACTTCCTACGACCGTCTGTGACCTGACATCTGCAGTGTCACTTATCCTTGTGCTACTTTGTAGCGCTTCTGTTCATGGGAACGTTTATAAACTGAAATATATTGCTGCAATTTGTCTTTTATGACATTGTTGCACATTTCCTAATATTTTCTAATAACTTTCTTAGGTATTAGTTTGATATAATAAATGGGAATCACATAACTCGCGTCCGCTGGTAAATTTTAAAATATAAAATACATTTTCTGTTTTGTTTAGAAATTTTTTGGTATCTTGTACTTTTTCCTACATGCGAACGTTATCGAGGAAAAACTAAATAAAAGATGTTTTTGTAAATCGCTTGTTAAAATTTAAACTTTTAAAGTGGTCTAATGTGCTCTGGCTTAATTGTGGACAATTTAGTGATTTTACTAATTTTGACAGTACGCATTTGAAATCGTAACTTGTGTCTACATATGTTTATAAAATTAAAGATTTAAGTTGTAAACTATAAGGTGTAAAAGTGTTTTAAATACTCGTTTTTATCTTATAACAATGCCAAATTCTACGTACTCAGAAATGGCGGTGATAGATTTCATCTATGAACTTGCAAGTAGAAATGCAAGAGGAGCCAGACGTCTATACATAAAGCGCTATCGCAATAGAATGATGCCAGATTAACGAATGGATTCTGATATTCATCGACGTCTTGTAAAAACTAGAACTCGTAATAGGAATACCAATGATGCAACTAAACCACGTACTCTTTAAAAAACACAAATCGAAGGAGTTTCTCTATATAAAATAAAGGAACATTCAGACACTAGCACCAAAAAAAATACAAACTTTTAAATATTAGTTACACTGAGTAATTCTCTGCTATACCCTTCACACACTTAAAGGGAGCAGTCACTCCTTCCTCGGCATTTCCCTTTAAGGATTAATTTTCGCCAGTAGTACCGTAATAAGCTAGCTTATTGGTTGCTTTTTTGGGTTCCCTATAATTTGGGGCATGAAACTGCCTTGCGCCTCATCCGCTTGAATAGAAATCTGTCACTGACTTTATGTATCTATAATACTAAGTAATTTACAATTCTATGAAATTGTCTCATGCATAACCATTACTATGGAAATATATATAATTTGTAAGAATCAGATATGAATATGAATCATCCCAGTTGCAAGGAAGGACCTTCCTTGCAGCGTTATGAAAAGAATTTTAAAAGTTTTACATTGATTAATATTTTTCTGAATCGTTTACAGCACTCTTTTAATAAATACCCATTTTTGTAACAATTCTTTTCATAAGAACTTAAATAGCCATTTCAGTTACGAGGGTATTTGAACAATTAAACAATACCAATGTACGCTTTATATTTTATAACGTGAAAAAGGTAATATGTACAAAAATAATTTTTAAATTTACATCTTTCAATTCTTTTGATAGTAGTTGACGTAGTTCTGTTCGTTTTCGATATACTTGTTTATTATAAACAGAGGTGTAAAATCACAGACTTCGCACAATTTTGCTGTTGGAGCACACTTGGACGAAATATCTGGCAACTAACCAACTCGATTCAATACAGACATTTTTGTGTACTGCATTTGAACTCATTATCATAACAATAGATGCATACATGTTGATTGTTTGCGTTTAAGAAATGTTGATACAATACCTAATACGATTAGTATTCAAAGGACAGTGAAAATTGGAATATGTTAAGAAACACTAGCATTCCGTTGGTTTAACGATCTCGAAGGTGCCGTCACTATCATAGCCGGATATTACAAACACAGCATCCATAGTATATAAATTTTTACATTAAAGCTTACAATTTGGTATATATTCCATCTGAATATCTACCTATAGTTTTATAAACCCCATGTCCTCAATTATTTTCATAAAATCATCCAAATCCTCGGGCAATGCTGACACAGCAGTGCAGTGCTGTATTGTTTCCTCGTATAACTGACACATAAGACATTTTTCTCCTTCTATCGACAACCGTTGCCCGCATTCTGCTTTTTTTACTCATAAGGCATTGCAAAATCTTCGAATAACATCCCAATGTTTATATACATATTTGTTTAATCGTTTCTTTAAACTTTACAATCGACAAATAATAACTAATGCGCGAGCTGTTACCCTATTTCAAAGTACACGTTGAACACCGAACAAACGCATAGGAAAACAAAACTTCCAACTTATTTTTTGTGCTACGCTAAAACTAGCAAACCCATTGGTCAACAACACGTGTACATCTTTTACATAGGAAAACAAAACAACACGATCTGATTGGATGCCCACCCCATTAACGTTTATTCAACATATACTGCATAGGGGACGAAAGCATATAAATACAATTGCAAATTCAACAAACAATATTCGTTAGTGCTCACCACAGCCTAAAGAATCCTCTAGCTGTGCTCACCATAGCCTGTTAACATTTCAGCAAGCAATGTTCTCCATAGCCTGCTGATTCTTTACCAGTAACGCTGCCCGGCGCCGTACCTACAGCACGCCGCCATAATTCATTGCCATAAATCATTAGTAAATCATGTATGGGCAGTAAACGCAATTCCACCCACCAGGCCAGCCGGCAGCAGACGCAGAACGCTCTCCGACGTGTCTTTCGAGTCACCTTATCGCACCCGAAGCTCCTGTTACGCCTGCTGCCGTCACCAGACCAACTTTGGCGTCCACCAGAGCTGCGGCAAGAATTTATCCAAGCCGCTCCCGCCATGACAACGTCGCGAGAAGTTGAAGCATGTTTATTTTCTAGAACCCCTTATAACTGAATACTTTTGATTCAGAATCATTTTTAGTTTCATAAATTTTCATTTTTATAAAATATTTAATGCTGTACAATTATAAAGTACCCGCTATATTTTTGTTCCTCATCAAAAAGTTTTGCTTTCGTAAAACTTTCAATTTACGATTAGTTTTGTTCAAGTTCAAATAAGGTTACCCCAGAAATCGTGCAGTTTTCGATAGAAGGTCACGCCTGATGTTGTTTGTTTCGCTATGCGACACCCATCTACGTCGTTCAAAAAATAGTCAGTTGTTTCTTATCTGTCGTAGAGCAAGGATGTATTTCCCGTCTTCAAGCTCCGTCGATTGGAGCATCGCATTGAATTTGTTACCTCTATAATAACAGCTATGTAGAAAGAACTTGGGTAATAGTAATCAATGATTCGTATATTTTTTGTTTAAATATCCTGTATAATCTCCCCGTTTCCTTGCAGCGCAATTATATTAAATTAATTTGACCTATATTAATTTTTATTATGTAATAACAAAAATTACATTTAAATTGTTCGTATTCGCATTGTTACGATACAGCTAATAATGTAGTAAATTTTTAAACGAGAAGACACATGTAAAAATTGTTTCAACTGTAACTGGTCGTTTATCGTATAAAGATTTCTGTTATGGCACTTATGTGAAAGCGTATCCTGGTGATGATTCGGCTAGAAGATGCCTACCCCATATTCTGCGAACTAGTCGTCAATGTCACTGGTTAGAATCGGCCTGAAAACTTGTTCCACACCTTCCGTTAAAATCCGAGATTGAAGCTAAGAGGCCCTAATGGAATACGGCGGTTATATGGTGCGTCCGTGCTCCAAGTGTATGTCTCATTTCGTGACGCAGAAAAACATTTGGTGAGTGTTGATAATTAAATTCTTTCCTAATCTCGAAGTCCAGCGATGTTACTTTTGAAGATCAATTGAGTATAAAAATTTCATCTTAAAAAAAGAGAGGAATAGTTTAATTAGATATTCAAACTTACTAGAACTTGGTGTATGAATCAATTCTCTATAGGAATTAGATAAACATTTAACTTGGCTAACTATTGATTACGTAAATTTTATGTACCATACTAATATAAAATCAGGTACTGGTGCAAATCGAAGATATCAGATTTGCTTTCTACGATATTGAGGAATAATGTACATAAAATTTATAAAATGTCCAAAAATTAATTAGGGGCGATTCCGAAATTTAAAGGTCAGCTTATAAGATTTAATTGAAATAGCACCAAGTTTGAACATAGTAAGTATCAACTAAAAATTGTTACGATAATATTTCAGTTATAATAAATGTAAATATTCTTGTATTAACACTGATTTTGGTGTTTTAAATGACCCGAGGTATTCATGATTGAGGAATTATCATTCACAAAATTTTATTTAAAAGGTATTGAATCTAGCATGAAAATGTCATTACAATTTTAACCGTATTTACAGAACAAGATGATGTCTAAAATTTAGGTTCAGCACAGCTGCGAACAATGGTATATTTTTCATATTTTCGATTTGTTGTCCAGGAACGCAAATAACAACCCCTTGTGATTTAAATATTTAACCTTTTTCTTGCAGGTACAAGGTTAGGTGTGTGACAACAGAGCTTTTGCGCTTAGATGAGCTTGTACACTAAGTGATTTCTACTTTTTCCTATTAGTGCTTTCTCGTTAGAAATAATAATTAACAAAGTAGTGGCGCCTTGGCATTATCCGTTAATACATACCCCCACTGATAGTCTTTTGAAATAACCGCGGAAGTTAGAGTTCCAAGTTAGTCCGTAAAATTCCAAAAGTCGTCATTTTAAACGGATTATTTTACACCTTTTTCGTGGCTTTTGCGAATGTAGAAGTAAGTTGTATTTTCTTTGGCACAACCCCGGGTTCAGTTTTTCAACTTGTAATTTTTAGTTCATCTTAGTTCAAAATTATTATAATAACAGTCAAACAGTTTATGGTAACGTTACACGGTACAAGGTTGTTTATTGTGGTGACGCCGAGTGTGTCTGCAAGGTCTATCTCCTGGATAGCACCCCAGTAGAGTTTAGTGGCGACGCACTCGACGAGGCTTAGGATATTACTACCACGACGCTTTTCGAAGAGTTCTGAAGAACACTGAAGACTTCCGAACTACTCCAAGCTGTACATATGTCCATATCATAATTCTCTACATTCTTACTTTCTCCCACAAGTAAACCACGAATCCTTCCGAAGAGTTCCGAAGACTTCTAAACCTCCCTAAACCGTATATATATATATATATATATATATATATATATATATATTCAATCTAGAGCTATTTAGTTTCCTACTTGGCCTCACAAGTAAATCCCAAAACCTTCCAAAAAGTTCCGAAGACCTCCGAAGGCTTTACAACTTCTAACACTGTATATATGTTTAATTTGTGGTACATATGTCCATACCATAATTCTTTACATTCATACTTTGTCCCACAAGTAAATCACGAAGTCGTCCGAAGAGTTCCGATGACAGTCAAAGACGTCTGAACCTTTTAATACCGTATACATTTTCCATCTATCGTTATTCAAGTCATACTAGCCGTCACAAGTAAGTCACGAAGCTTTCCGAAGACTACCAAATGTTTCTGAACTGCTTCAACTGTATAAATTGTTCATTTTTTAACTATTTAACGTTCATATTTATATATCTATGAATTTTTTTAATTGCTTTTGCTTGTACATATTAAACATAATTAAGTCAAGTCTACGAACATTGTCTAAGAAGCCAGACGCCGCCCACCCGAACGGTAACACAGCAGTTCTTTTATACGAGCTACTCTTATTAGCATTTGTCCGGATTGTACCCGATTCGCTTGCACAAACGAAACAACTGGTAGGTAATGTATCCTCTGAACTAATTTATTACATTCATTAGGAAAATACTAAGGACTTTAAAAATAATTATAACTCTTGTTAGTCGTCTAGTGCCGGATATACTCTATTATTTAAGCTTATGTCACTGTTTTCTGAATCAATTTCCAACACACTTTTTACTAAACCACGTGTATCGAATCGGTAATTATACTTTACTCCATAAACTGATTTGTTTATATTTTCGTCTTAATCTCGAGTCACATTTGCATAATAGAGATGTATAGGGTGCTTCAGAATAGGTTGTTTAATTTTTTTACAGGTGGTTTTCCGCGTTTTCATCTTCAACGTTTCTCACAGGCTTCGGAATTTTTTTTTGTGCGATGTCTTGTGAATGAGATACTGTCACTTGTGACGGTTTAATCAATTGCTTATGTGCTTCTTTAAATTCTTGCTGCGAAGTGGCATACGCTTTTTGTGTTCCCAAACATTTGACCTTTTATGTCATCTCCAATGCTTATATTTCGATCTAAAGTTCTCCTATACCGTCCTTAATCAATATCAAAATCTATTAACATCAATTCACACTTCGCCACTGATTTAGACATTGTTATAGACCTGGTTAAGACTAATGTTTATGCTCAACGTTACGTGATCATCTGAATATCATTATCGAACAGTATCAATCTTTTCCGCTATTTTCGGTGTTGTTCATCGACGTTTATAAACATTATCATTAACGCTACTATGAACAAAAATTCCGGTGCTATTGTAACACAGTTGCTTCTGTTACTGCCTTACCACCAAAAGCGGCTTTTAAGTCGCCAATGTACTCATCTTTATCTTTTCGCAGAAATGGAACAAACAGGTGCTCAAAATTTAAATTCATATTTCTTTAAAAGTTTTAACTTTATAATTATGCTGTAATCGAACTGCTCAATTTTTTCACCCTGTCAGTTTTGTTTCATAACAGACATGTCAAAATCTATGTATTCTTATACGTCTAACTTCTCGCAATTATAGTAGCAACCCTTGTATAAAAGCTTCAATTTGTTGTATATAAACTGCTTTCTGACAAAGAATAATAGTAATTTGAGGTTTAAGATATTTTTATTTTAATCGAAGAGAATTATATAGCACTTTGGAAAACCAAATGATAAAGAAAGCCATTTTTAATTAACTGGCATTCCCTGGAGAAATTGCAAACCGGTACAAATACTTGAATAATTATTTCTCACTTTGTGATGAAAACCAATAATGAACACCGAAAAGTTATTTCAGTTAATAAAAACGTAAACTGAGAAATGCTAAATTTCATAAATTCGTTCTATCCACAGAAATATAGTGTCAAAAACCTGCTTCAAAGAAAACCTATTAAAGCAAGGTGTTTTGTTTTCGCAATTGAGTTCTGCCGCTCTAGCAAGCAAACAAGGGAGCTTGTTTCCTGAAACCTTAGGAAAGTGCTTTGGAAAGTTTCCAGCCTGTGTTATATAACTTCAGGAATTTATTCTTAATATTCTTTTAATATTAATATTTATGTTAATATTTTAATACATTTAGATCTCTCTTTTGTAAACTGTCTTGTTTAACAATCACTGAACAAGTAACTAAAAGTTATAAACTTGGCAATAAAAAACATTCCCTGATATAATTGAATTGGAAATTAACTCAATAAAACGAAATTCTACAAATCTTGAGTGATAATAAAAGTCACAAATTGTCGACATTATTGAATTTGCTTATGTTTGACGAACACGAATTTTTTTTAAAGGAATTGGTTTATGATGACGATGCCATTACTGATTAAACGAATAAGATTTTTTCTGGGAAGCATATTTTCAAGTGACGTTTGAAACATATGATCTGGTGTGACTGAAATTTGGTTAGCGTAGGGTACATTAAGGAAGCTAACATAGACTACCTCTTAAAGGATGAACGTGGAAGACAGGAAGTTAGTACTATTTGTAATAAGTACATTAAATGAAATAAAGGCAAGCGTTTTACAAATTTCTTTGCTTGTCTTATGCCAAGTAATCGGTGCATGTACGCCACCTTTTCTATTACTCTTTTCTCTAATCCATTTCAATTCTTTCGCTTAACCCTTCTTTCCATCAACCTGGCACCTTAATCTTTCCAATTTCACGTCTTCCACATTACGTCTCTGCAAAATGTAGCAGGGAAGGGTAATCACATCTTATCGTAAAACGATTGAAAGCACCGGAACCGTTTGTCGCTAACTTTAAGTATGCTTAATGTTAAATCTACTACAGCAATTCTTTCACTGCATCCAACCAAACAAGTCGAGAACTTGCTTAGTCTCTTTTCAAACTAGCATTTGATATAGTACGCAAAATTAAAGAGATCGTGTTTTGCCGCCTAATGTTGCTGTTATACAAAGTTGACGAACCATGCATGATTGAACTAATCAGTTCTAGCGGGACCTTTAAATCAGCGTAAATGGTAATGAGCTTTTTCAGCTATATGATAATAATTATAAGCTTCGGATATTACTGATTAAAGTCAGTAAGGTCGCGACGAAGTGCCATTACATCTGACTTTCCAATGCGCTACCGAGGACACTACATTCGCCAGAGATCGAATTATTTTTATATGTAAGTTTTGCCGAACCTTTGCTAATTCAAGCAAGCTAGGAATTTTTAACGTGCGTGACAACGCCAACAAGAGTACTTTTACGAAAAAGGCCCGTGTAACAGTTTTCAAGCGATCCGTGATTGAAATCGAATCTAGGAGCTTGGAATCAGCAGTCATATGCAGACCTATCTAATCCACGGGGCCGCCGACAAAGTGACCATAGATTAGATTTTCCAATGCTACACCCGAAGGTACTACATTGTTTAGGAAACAAGTTTTCTTTACCTAGAAATTTTGAATTTTGCAAAACCCTTGTTATTCCAAGCAAGGTAGGGATTTTGAACGTGCTTGACAACACTTGCACACGGGATTTACATTTACGGCTCATCTGAACAATGGCGTATTTTTGTGAAAAATGCTCGTCTAACATTTTTTAAGCACTCCGTGTTGGGATCGAACACGGCACCTTAGAATCAGCACTCATACGCAAACCTATCTAATCCACGGGGCCGCAGACGAAGCTACCCCAGATTTTGATTTTCCAATGCTCCACCTGATGGTACTACATTGGTCGGGTAACGAGTTTTCTTTATCTGGAAATTTTAAATTTTGTTGAAGCTTTGCTAGTAGAGGAATAGGGACATTCGACCGCAGAGCCGCCTCCTCCTTCTCCACTACAACCACCACGTCCTGGGATAGCATCGCCGCCGCCGCTGAAACCACCGTCGACACACGGAACCTCTCTAACCTCTAACGCCAGAATTGTCACGACACCCATTTTTGATGAACTCAAATTTCCTCGACTGTATATAAATTCTACAAGCTTTTAAACCACCTGTGTACAGAGTTTTGAACCATAGGATCTTTGTGTTAAAATCAAAAAGCTATGAAAACAAAATTTACTGACAAAATGATGCGTGTTGTAGGCCAACAATATATTTCTCAACAAAATATTTTGTTGCTCAACGAGCACCACGAGAAGGTCATACACGCTTTGCTCACCGGCGTAAGAAGCTGTAAGGAATAAGAACGGAAAGATTGGAAATAAGCCTACAACTAATATATATATATATATATATATATATATATATATATATATATTTTGCTGTGAAACCTTTTTAATTAGAATCGAGCCTCACGAATTGGGCGTCAAAGAATGCTGTGAAACCACCAAAACCCGGGTACTCCGCTTTTCGAATCGAGCCTCACGAATTGGGCGTCAAAGAATGCTGTGAAACCACCAAAATCCGGGTACTCCGCTTTTCGAATCGAGCCTCACGAATTGGGCGTCAAGAATGCCGTGAATCCTACAAAAAGCTATTCATTAACTCAACTGTTCCGTTGACTTTCTTCTGTTCCCGGGTTCGAATCCCGACACGGTCCGCTTGAAAAATGTTAGGCGAGCATTTTTCATAAAAATACACCCTCGTTCGGATGAGAGGTAAAATGGAGGTCCCGTGTGTGAGTGTTGTCACGCACGTTAAAGATCCCTACCTTGCTTGGAACAGCAAGGGTTCGACAAAATTCCAAATTTTCCAGGTAACAAAAACTCGCTTCCTGGCCAATGTAGTACCTTCGGGTGGAGCATTGGAAAATCACATGTAATGACTTTCTTCTGTTCATCGCCTCGGCTGCTCCCCTAGATAAACCTTCATCCTCATTCATAAAAAAAAACAAACACATTCCTACCACAAACATCAACGTTAACTCTATTTACATCAATATTCACAATACATTAAAATTTCAAAATTAAAAATTCAGCATAAATTTCAGTATCAGAAATTTACAAGATTTAAGTTTGTTATCATTTTAATGTGCATCCAAAATTAAAGTCCTTGTAGGATGCCTACTAATTAATATAACAATATATGCAGACCTGAGTCTGAGTACAAAGGGAGCATCTACCACCCCTTTACGTTAATTAACCAGGTTCGTCTAATTGAGCTCAAAGACATACCCAAATTTTCATCAAGAACATAAATACTAAATACTCCTTTCGACTTAAACAAGAAAATTTCACCTTAAAATTAAAAATTTGTTGTTAGTACAACTTCATTACTGTCCATTTTAAGTAAATAAATTATAAAGTTATTCAACACACACGAAAACATCAAAGTTCAAACAAATTAGTATAATTTACCTGAAGGTTACTGCACTCGTAGCTTCAATGTACCTCGTCCCTTTTGTTAATCACACCATTCCAACTGGGTTATATTTACGGCTTCTGATTCTCAACGCTTTTAAAATTTCTCCACCACCATTCATCTAAAGTTGTTTCAGGGCTTTTCCGGAACTCATCTGTGTATATCTGACCCTTGTTTTGTGGATCCAGACACGTTTATGAACCATTTAATTATTAACACCCCCGAAAAATAGCAAAGAAATTCATACTTCTTTCACAAATATACGCCAAAAACTGCCTACTTTTGTGTATTCATTTGTCGTTGCAAATTTTACTAATTGGTACAGTGATACTAACTTTATTACCTAGTATCTTCTTTTCTAAGTGCACTAAAGTACATTCATTGTAGCACGTAAAGAACAAACTGTTTTAAATCACCAAAATATACGAGCAAACTTTAAATTATTTTATCAAACTCGGAAAACTAAAAAGCACTGTTTAACGCATTGAATCAAGTCGAAGATCTAAGAGAGCTTGTTCATATTCACCTGGGTATATATAGAGGTTAGCCTGTCTGTCGGTCTAGTCCCCAAAACGGACAATTCTTCAGAATTTCGCATGCTATGTTCTCATTCCGCAGCCCGGCATGCGATTTTTACGAAATTTGCACTCGCCCCAGTTAAATCTCAGAAATTTCGACACGGCTCGCAAAGTCTGGAAATAACTAATTGAATTTTATACAGAAATGTTATTTTTACCTCTCAATTTTGCCTTTTATTTGCACCCAATCGCAACCCAATGACGTTGCTCCACTCACGCCTTTTACTATATGTGTCTCGGTCTTGCGTATATTATCTGTCTCTATCTAACCTGTTCTTATTGGTGCAAATTGATATTCTTTATTATCGATTATTTCAGTCCATGTGGACTGTGAAATAACCCACCTTTAGCATTTCTCGTAACTATTAAGCTACGGTTTCTCCAAGATTCTCTGTAACCATTAATTATCTGCAAAATTTACGCAGAATGAGCTTTTTAAAAATACGCAGGTGTTCAAACATAATAACACTTCTACGATTTGCATTTTATTGGGTTTTTTCAAGTTTTTATAGATATTATATGTTACTAATGGTTCAATTAACTTCAATTAAAATTAATATCCTTTAATTTTTAGCGACTCCTAATCAAATATTAATTATTATCTGTACATTTTGTTTAATATCGGTTACTTAAAATAGAGTTAATTAATATAAATTTTGCACGTAATTTCTCTTTGTTTCTTTACTAGGAATAATTAAATTACACGCAGAGCTTTTTAATACTGTTTCCTTTTTTATAGCAAGCGTCTTGTAGATGATTTAAATCTCTTATGTTTAATGAAACGAATGAATTTTTATGCTTCACGGTTTTTTAATAACGCGTACCTTTTCCCAAAGCTTCTACACGGTGATTAAAATTATTTGATGTGATTATTTAATTTTCTACCCTGGTCTAAATATGAGTAATATATACGAAGGTGGTTTAAAAAGTTCGCGAAACAAAGGGGAAAATGAAAAAATTTGTTTTTAAAATATAGTTTATTTTTCAACATAATCTCCGTCAAGTTGAATACACTTTATCCAGCGATGTTCCAAACCCATTATGCCATCACGAAAGCGCCATTCTTCAAGGCCTCTAAAATAGTGGTCGACAGCTCGTGATTCAACGCGACGTCAATAAGGAACGAGCATGCGAAGTTACGAAATTCTACGCGCGCGGTTCACTCCCGTGCTAATCTTTGCCTTCAAATGCTGGGAGGAAGTTTTGAACACTTGCATTAAATCCATCTAAATCCACTTAAATGCAAGAGAACGTTACAAAATAAAACAATTGTTTGTATTCTCCCATTTTTGTTAATTAAAGGCTTAAATAAAAAGTTTTGTTTTGCTTTTTCAAATTGCTGTAACACTTTAATTATGAATATCATCTTATTATTATATTTACATTTTTTGTTTAGAATTATATCAGAAATCACCTCCACAAGCCGAGGGAAAACCTCGTGATTCACCAGGTGGTTCACGAGGTCTTCCTTCGGCTTATGGTGGTTATTCCTGATATTATTCTGAACAAAAAATTTAAATATAATAATAAGATGACATTCATAATTAAAGAGTTGCAGTAATTTAAAAAAGCTAAACAAAACTTTTTATTAAATGATTTAACTAACAAAATGGAAGTATATAAGTATATAAACAATTGTTTCATTTTGCAACATTCTCTTCCATTTAAGTGGATTTAATAGATTTAAAGCAAGTGTTTAAAATTTCCTCCCTACATTTCAAGGCAAAGATTCGCACGGGAGTGAACTCGCGTAATATATATATATATATATATATATATATATATATATATATATATATATATATATATATATATATATATATTGATGTGATAACGCTAGCACGCCGATGTAATTATACCTTCAGTCTCCTGCTGATCACCACCGCCGTGTGTCTTTTAATATCCTAAAATTTAAATATGCCTCGGCTATCTTAATTTAATTCACACAGAGTGCACAACGGCACGATAATTAATTAATTTACCCCCTTTTATCTAATACTCTTCCTGCTTTGAATAATAAAAGCAAAGTCGACTAATATTTGTATAATAAAAAAGAAAAATCATATACACTTCACAGGTTAATCTGTTTTACTGCACGACAAAAATGAGCCCCTGAATCAAATAACAACAATTTTTAATTTGTTTATCCCCAAAAATTAAAGCTCCCTTTCCTTATTTTAAAACCAGCAAAAATGACACTGTACTCTACTGGAAATTCTTTGAACGTTAGGACTTTTCCTTTTTTTACATAAATTTTCACGTATAAAAGAAATTTTTGTTGACTCTTTATATAAAATATTCAAGTATAATAAATATAGTCAATGTTCAAGAAATATAGAGATAATAATGCCTTATGCTAGATAGTTCTGACCTGTAGTTTTTCTTGTGCGTTTTTCTGGATTTGCTACTGTGTGCTGTGGATTAGTACTCCAATATTATATTTAGTGGAGTTGCTATATTCAATGCTTAAAACAATCCTGTGTTTTTACACGCCTTTGCCAAGATTTAAACCAATATTCTTATATGGATTTCTTCCTAGTGCTATCAATTTATTTAGTTTCCAAATTTTACCCCGTTTAACTACTTTCTTAGTTTACTTAGATTTACATGGATTTTCTTAATCTTCCTTAGGTTTACCCCGTCTTACTTAGATTTTCGTAGTCTCTCTTAGAGCCCTAAATTATAAATATTTAACATTAATTAATTAATAATCGTTTAATCACGTTTTCCAGCAAACGGCAAAACATGTCTCATATATGTTTCATTATTATTTATTTTAAAATTTTCTAACACCACTTTTCACAAAAATTTGACTATTTAATTTTAATATTAACTCGTTGCGTAGATTCTTGAGTATAAGTGATGTGGATTGTGCTCGGTTCGAATCAAGAGTGTCTGTTTATCAAATTCGCGTGTTATATAAGCTGCGCCACATCTAAAAATTCATTGGTTATCGGCGCTGTTTGTTCAAAGTTTACGACCAGCCATATAATGTTTTGAATATTTTGGGATTTTACAGGTATAGGTCTGATAATAACTTGCTGGACGATTTCTTGGTCACGTAGGATACCAGTAAATTTCTATTCTGTATTTATTTTAGACTGCCTGTTTTGATATTATTACAGGAATTTCTAATTCGCCTTAGCACGTAATTTAACTTATGGCTTTTGTTTTTTTAGATAATACTTTGGGATTTATATTAACTCCATGTAGAAAATCACGTAAACGAAATGAAGTAAATTAACATATTTCTGTTTACATCTTGCGATTTTAAAACGTATTTATTTCGAAAGATACGTTTCTTATCAGAGCGCTATGCTATCTCCTTTCACTATTGCAAAAACTTTGGGAAATTTGTAGGTAAAATCCCAAGAACAGCACTTTTATTAAGAATTCGTAGTAGTAGTCAACATATAATTTTTGTAAGAGTTTTAGTTGATAATCAAATGTATTTAAAAATTAGCTTTTAAGCATGTCCTTAAATATGAATCACATTCTTAATAAATAATAGATTGGCAACATTTTATTCAAGATTAAGGTAAATCAGGTAAAGAATCATTTCTTTAAATCAACTACAAACAATGGCAAGTAAATAAAAACCTTCTTTGCAAATGTTATACATATTAGTTACATTTAAATGTTAGTATCTAGTGGCCTGCTTTCAATTAAAAATTGTTTTTGAATCGTGTACAATTGTTCGACTAGATTCGGCCAATTCTTAAGATAGTGCATTTCTGTTTTGTGATTATTGTTGCTTTTGTTGTTTAGTTTCAAAATTCTATATTTAGAAGATGTGCTATACTGATCGTGAGTATACTGGAATGCATTGTGTTTATGGGGCATGTAAAGGCAATGCACAACAAGCTGCTAGAGAATACAGAATTCGTTTCCCTAACCGAGCCAATTTTCCCGACCACAGGGTATTTGAAAGAGTACATCACGCTTATGTTCAAGGTGAACGTCCTGGTGCTTTACGACAACGAGAAGGAATGCCTAGAATTGAAGGTGAAGACGAAGTCGTTGCCATGGCATTAGATAATCCTGCAACGAGTGTTAGGGGATATTGCCAGGCAATCTGGAGTTCCACGAACTACGGTACATAAAATGTTGCGCAGAAACAATATCTATCCATACCACGTGCAACGCGTGCTAGCTCTATTACCAACGGACTATCCACAAAAAGTAGCGTTTTGCCGCGAATTGCTCCGCAGACACCGCCACGATCAACAATTCTGTGAAACAATTTTATGGAGTGATGAATCGTCTTTCAATAGGGTTGGAATATTTAATATTCAGAAATTCCACTTTTGGGCAATTGAAAACCCAAGAACTGTACGACACGACCGATTTTAACAACCTTTTAGCATTCATTTGTGGGTTGGGATAGTCGCAAGCACATTAGTTGGGCCATTTGAATTACCACCCAGACTCAATGCACAACGGTACTTTCACTTTCTTCGACACGAACTAAGCGATCTTCTAGAAGATATCCCTCTAGAAACTAGGCGTATAATGAGGTTTCAACATCGATGTCGCTCCAGCACACAATGCTCGTGATGTTGGGGAACACTTAAATCTTGCATGTCCCAATCGTAGAGTAGGACGAGAAGGCACTATCTATAGGCCACCGCGTTCGCCCGACCTCAACCCCCTGTATTACTTTATGTGAAGTTATATGAAAGAAAATGTGTATAAAACACATACCACAAACGTGCAGGACCTTCGTAGAAAAATACGCGAAGCCGTTGGAAAGCTGAGAAAAAACGGGCGCGCCTTCAGGTTTTTAAAACGAAATTTTTTAAGAGGGTGTTGTTTATGTATAAGAACTCGTGGCAGTACATTCGAACATTTGTTGTAAATGAATTTTAAATACATGTGATTATTTTGAGTTCATATCTTTTAAAAATTATAAGTTGAGCAATTACATACGAATTTTTTAATAAAAGTGCTGTTCTTGAGATTGTACCTAAAAATTGCCCAACATTTTTCTATGCATTTAATCTTAGACCTACCAGTTATATCTTTAAACAAAGTGCATAGATTAATGAAGTTTTTTGGATAGGTGTGCATTTTTCGATGGTGATACTTTTTTTGAGTAATTTTAGTTTGAAAAGCACGCATAATTTTTCATAAAACCAAAATTATGGAAAAATTATCATTTTCTCTTGCGATAATAAGTAAATATTTGAGGAAGTCCTCATTTATTAAACACGCAACATTCACACATACAACAGAAAACGCACTACCTTCAAAAGGTCAGTATTTCTTTTATTGCAAATTAATATTCGAAGTTTTGCACGATTTTGACACAAAACGCAAAAGTTGTTATAACTTTGAAACCATCAACAATTGGATAACAACATATATAGTTATTTGAATAGGTATTAATCTCAGCTATCAAACCCTTCAATTTGGACCATTACTTTTGGGACACCCTGTATATATATATATATATATATATATATATATATATATATAGAGCAATATATAAAATAAGATATATCTGTAAACAAACTCTTATGAAAAAATTAAGAGCTTATTGACGAATACAACTCGGGCTAATAGTTGTATAGCCATTAACAAAACAATAGCTTTATTATTATATATGGAATATTGCCAACTCGATACACAAGATTTGAAAGTGCATATATTAAATGCCTTCCTATTTTATACATCTACACATAATCATATGTACATTTAGTAATCAGGTTTAATCAATATACATAATATCAAAATTATAAGTTAACAAAATAGATTTAACAATCAATAATACTTAAAAATATCATGTTGCTAAATAAATATACAAATGGCCTAATTCCTACTTAACCTTGGCGGACCTTCTAAGAAGGTACTATACCCAATGCTAATTGAGGATGTTGGCCTACTGAAACTAATACGTTTCTAGCTACTTGATAATGAATAGTTTTGCCTGGGATAGGGAAAAGTAATTCGAGCATAGAAAAAAAAATCAATATAAATTGTTGGTTATTTTACAAAAAGAAAAGCCCGTGACCGGTTTCACGGTTTTTGCAGATCATCAGACGGACGCATCTCTTTTTGCAAAGCAACCAACTAAGTTCTGGGATTATACACAAATCAAGGTGTATTTATAATACAAACAGTTTCTCATGCGCCCTCTATAAAAGACAAAAAGAAAACAATATTAATACACGACTTTTAGTGTGGTACCTACTTCTAAAATAAATTAATAAAATTCAACTTACGTATAAAATACTTAAAACTTAGGAACCTTACGATAAAAGTTTATAGCATTTAAGATAGAATTACATTGGACAGATATCACATTCTATGTTTTTGTTCTTTTCATTTTCAGTGTCATTTTCTAAGACTACGTTTGTATGAAATTCTTTTTCGATATTCCTTGATGTTGTTTCTGGTTTTCTATTTTTTTTGTTTCATCCGGATTGGCTCCTGTATCTTCAAAATCTGCATCTACTCCTTTCTCTTTTGACTATTAACTAACTTGGCATTCTTTGCTTCCTTCTTTTTGTTGATAAAATACCGTCAAGCTAGACGATATGAAAATTGGAATTTCTTTCTTTGTAGTCGATTTGTTCCTGATTTCGGTATAGGTTCTGGAAAATGAAATTGTCGTTCAAAAGCATTGAATGACTGAATTAGTCTGAGAGCTGGCAATTTTTCTGCTTTTTCTCTTGGCATAATATCGGTATAGTGAATAATAATACTTTTTGTAGGTTCTTGATTAGAAGGTGACCTCAAACATACAGTTTTGTTCTCTGTTTTAAGTGCTTCAAGTTTAAAACTGTGGGTATTAAGTGATCGAATGTTTTCGTCAATGCTATCTTTTATACTTTGTAACAAGTTTATTTTCCCGCAATATTTTGACAAATATTTATGTTATTATTTTTATAGAAGGTCAATTCAAGCCTAATATCTCTACACATTTTTACGTAGTAATTATTACAGGTTGTTTAATCTAACATAAGTTTTAAAACCGCGAGCATGAATTACAAGTTGAGCGGTGACATAAAAAACCATTTACAAGCGTCATTATAAGAGCTTCCTCTTTCGATAATTTAAAGATCGTTGTAACTGTTGTCAAGCGGTAGGATACGTCAGAATACGGCACTTTCACCTGGGCTGTTGGTTAAGAAAGTCGTTCTTGTGATAAAAACATGTTGTCAAGCTGTTATGCTTGGTGTTGGAGCAATGTGAGAAGAAAAAGTCGATTTAAAATGAAATCGTCTTTGTTAGTGCACTCTATGTCGACGTTTTACTATGTTTGCACTAAACTAGGCGTAAATGAAAATAGTTGGCATTTGAACAGCAGTAAGTATTATCGAGCCTCAGGGCCCTTGTTAATTTAAATTTGCAGTGCAAATTGCTTGACGTGAGTACACGTGGATGTTCGTTTGATATTCTGTAACAGAATTAATTAATTTATGTGATGTTGGAGAATTCTAACCTGATTATTAATGTAACAAGAAGATTTCAATTATTATTAAATATTCCGAAAATGGTCCAAGTACATCGCAATTATTCTTTTGATGGATAAGTATCTGGTATGTAATTAGTTGTTCTTTAAATACGTCAAGTTGTAACAACATTTGGAATGACAAACAAGTAAGTTTTTTATATAGTTCGACTTGGAAATTTTCAAGTTCGTTATGTTGTTGACCTTTGGATATTCTCCTTATTTGTGAAGAGAACCTGATAAACTTCATTTTTATTTTTCATTAGTACAAATGAAAAGATTACAGAGGGCAGTACATACGTATATTAGGGGGTTAACTTTCAATACTAACAAAATTGAAGCTATCATGTCGAATATAAAATTATCTAAGTTCAGATAACTAAATTGTTTCATTTTGCTCTACAATATTTATTAATTGAAATATTTTAAAATGCAAATTAAATGTGAAGTCTCTAAGTAGTACTGCGACAGCTAACTACATTGGTGGTGGAGTGTATTCTTAAGGACGACATAAAAATTGTAAAAATAAAGAAATACAAATACTAATAGAATGAAAATATTAAATAAAATATCAGAAATACAAAACACTACGTTACACTAATCACTCACAGAAAGTCTTTTTCTTTCGTCATAATTAAGGGTGCCAAACAGTCTGTCACAATTATCTCATCAATTTTATCCTACACGGAATATAGTTATTCCGCATGGGTTCCCTTCGTTTCGGTTTCCTAAAGTTTATCACGTTATACGTAATATTTCTCTACCCTACCTTAAAGACACTTATTAAATTTCAGGTCACATTAATTAGAATTAAAAATAAAGTTTTCTAAATCATTTCCTCCCTAAAAGGATTCCATTACTGAGGTGACTGATGTTTTTTTACATTGATTTAAATTTTATTCTAGTTCCTGAATGAATGCAAATAAAATTCAACCTACCCTTAACTTCTTTTATAAAATAATTGCAATCTGCACACAATTATACTAAAAAAACTTAGTTTCTTAATTTCACTCTGGCCAGCTAATATTTAAAAAAATTCTAAAATAACGAACACTAAATTTATTAACAATAATTTTACTCCAGTTCCCCATATTATATTGCTTGCTATTATAAATCCCCAATTTCCAAAAATGTTGTTGATAACAAACATTGAAACCAGTTAAATAAATACTGGTTTTTTGTTCTATCGTTTCTTTGTTCATTCTAAATACTAAGTTTATTCTTTCAACGACACTAAATTTTACAGAAAAGGTTTACATATAAAATTTTATGTATATATATTTCTTAATATTTTATAGTGTTTAAAAATTTCTTAAGCGCTAACGCTATACTTAACTTTATCCAACACTAATTCCGTCGCTCATTTATCATTCAGCAAATTAATCAAACGTTTGCATCCGCTTCAACTTCTACTACTCGAATACTAACCAATTTACATTTGAAATTCACATATACATGATCACAAAGTATAAACACAAAACCTCATAATATCATTCTTTTTTTAAATTCTATTACTTGAAAAAGGACTACGAAATTCTAGAATACCTTAGTATGTTCACATCCTGTTTTCTTTCCAACCAACACAGCTTTCTTAACTCAAACTTCTACCTAGCACAGCTGTCTTAACTCAACACACCACAGAATTCCAAAATTCCAAATTAATAGATGATCGGTCGCAACGACGATAATTCTACAACCGCGTGAATTGAAACCCTTTGCTTTGTCCGTGCAAGTCTAACTTAAAGTAAATGTAGGCGGACGCTACATTTTTCCTACGGGATATCCATCGCCCGTCGAGCTTTGTACTTTCCACTTAACCTTTAACTTGTTTTCATACCACCTCAAAAACTCGTTCTTCCGCGGTATTACTTCCTCGTTGACTACATTTTGATGTTTTCTAATAAGCGGCTGTCGTTAATTTATTTATTTATTTTTTCGACGGATTTAACTATTCTACATCTCGCACTATAAAATCCTATCACATGAAAGAAAAATAATTTCCTGTGGCTTATTTAAGTTAGCATTACCTGTTAATGTCTTTAGTAATATGAATGGATAAATTGTAGTGTATTGCATGAAATGATTAAATTATTTGGATTCTTATATCCACGAATCCAACCAACGACGCTTCTGGGTTGTACGTAATTACTACATCGTAAACTATAGTTGAAATTGTTTCGGGGTATTATTAAATAAAATTATTTCCAATGAACGATGTACAAAAGCTTTTTTAATTTTAAATAAAAAATTCCTAACATTGAAAAATATTTTTCCTATTAGTGGTTTTAAAAAAATTTAAGAACCTGAGTTCCGTCTTAATATGTATGTTAATATGAACAACTTTCTGATTTTGTGGTTTGAGTTTATTGCATGGCGCCCTTCATTCATTGCATATGTTTTATTTCAGTGGTTTTTATTTTCACAAAGTGTATCCTATTTCACAACTAATGCGTTACCTTAGTATTGTGTTGAATTATACCAATTTATTTGAAAAAAAATCATTTTTGTGTGCTTTAATTATACTAACTGCCTTAAATGACATTATGTATTCTAACAACAAATGGATTAAAATATCATGCATGATTAGTATTCAAATTTACTAATTTTCTTTCTCACCTCGGTTATAGTTAACGTACCTCAACGCGTTACAAGTTTTTTCAATTTTTAAAATTTTTTGACGCAATGGGAAGCTGAATGCAATTGTTGTATGGTACTGAATCAAACGCTCAAACATGCAAGTACTTAACATTGCCTTCCAATCGGGTCGCTTTTATGTGTGTTTATCTTTAAATGCAATAATTCTTGTAATGCCATTTATCTAATAAGTTGTACCTTTTTTCCTGTTAGCCGAATCTTTTACGTGTTACATCGCAACTTTGGTTGAAATGTATATACCCTACTACTAGTATTTAATTCGTTCGAGAATTCCACATGACGGTTGTTATCAAGTTAGACGCGATTTTGTTCATGCTATGATGTTTAATTGAACGAAAGGTTTCAATCCTTAACCCAAAAGAGCGGTTTTCTAGCATTTTCATACTGCTCTTGTCATCAGAGCAAGATCGTGCTTCGCGTTTCAGTGAAATGATATGAGTTTCAGTTGAAAATAAATACATTTACAGTAGTTAAAATTAACAGACAATTAGTTCTACGCATAGTGTAAATTTAGTAGCCATATAGTGAATAGTAAACCCGCTACCGTGAGCATTTGGTTCCTCAATGTTCAAAATGATACAACAAGCTTAGAGTTACAACCTATAAATTCAGATAAGAGCTCTAAAGCTTTTAGAATTGCAGAGGTAAATAACTCTAGAATCACTAAAGAACGAGTCAATATAACGAATATTCTGCTTTTAACCTCAAATAAACACCAGGAAATGTGTCGTCAAACAGGTATTTACTGTTAATAATAACAACAAGTTTTGAACGTCATACGACAACAACCCACAATAATGAAAAAAACATTCCTTCTAATGTACAACAAATACAGGTAGATACCACCACTCCATTAAGCACGGTAACCATTACTATCACGCAACTACTTCCACCAATATGAACCCATATCTCTTTTACAAATCTGCAAGGACAATGCCCTCCCCAACTTCTCAAAAGCAAAGATTCAGGGACTCTTCGATTAGCTCCAATCCACCTAAAAGGCTAATAAATGAAAAAGAACATCAAATGGAGGAATCTTTCTCACATACCCTCCAATAAATGAACAACATAGATAGCAGAGTAACGGATTTTGTATTTATGGGGTCTCATGAAATGAATTGTAGCTGTGCCTACTATTTCTACAG
Organism: Platerodrilus igneus; assembly: GCA_036346225.1. Classification (NCBI taxonomy): domain Eukaryota; kingdom Metazoa; phylum Arthropoda; class Insecta; order Coleoptera; family Lycidae; genus Platerodrilus; species Platerodrilus igneus. The sequence continues at coordinate 1,818,120 of JARFIW010000399.1, forward strand.
AAGTTCGAACAATTGGCTTTGATAGCCAGCGACGACATACAAAAGACCAACGTGGCAGAGGGAAAGTTATCAACGACGCAAAAATGTCTAAATTTGGCTTTAAAAGCTACTACTAACCAATACATTCGTCTAATAGAACCAACACAACCACCACCTATACAACGTCCACCCTCATACGCAGCCGTTATATCCAATACACTAACATCCCAACACATACCCTTAACTAGACCCTCTATCAAAGCGATAACACTGAAACTTACAAACTGTTATACCACTCACCAACAAACTCTTTAAAGCAATAAATACTCACCGCCGTCAATTCCTGCTTAATCTAACCATACAAAGCATCCCTCCATAAAATTTGCAGTCGCTTTCCCTACCAATAAGCTCAACGATATAAAACTTATTCATCCCTTAGTCAATCATATGCAGTGTCCACTTACCCAATCCCAAACTACCTCAATCATACTTTTCGAAGTTGACAAATAAATCCCATCTACTGACGCTTTAAATTTTGTTTATATGCAGAACTCCCTTCAGCTGGTGGTTCTTGAAGACGAGGCATCGCCGTGGATCAATGTAGTAAGCGTAAGACTACGGATCCCAAGGTCCTGGGTTCCAATCCCGACACGGCCGACTGCTTGAAAAATGACAAGCGAGCATTTTTCACAAAAATTAAGCCCTCGTTCGGATGAGAGGTTAAATGGAGGTCTCGTGTGTGAGTGCTGTCACGCACGTTAAAGATCCCTACCTTGCCTGGAACGGCAAGGGTTCGGCAAATTTCTAAATTTCTAGGCAACAAAAAACTCGCCTCCTGGCCAATGTAGTACCTTCTGGTGGAGCATTGGAAATATAAATGCACGGTTCTTGAAGACGCATTTAGAGAAGAAGTCTCAATCGCCGTCCGATGTAAAAAAAAATTGTTCACTCTGACAATTTAATCCTGAACGTTTCCCCAAAGCTCCACTACATCCTCATAACTAACTCCAACCTTTTTATCGGTTATAAATCTTGTAGAACTAGAGACCTTGTGACCGTATCTAGATGCTTTAAGTGGCATCATACGATCAATTTGCGAAATCCTGCCGCTTCAAATCTTCCTGTAACCGCTGTATTATACAGCATCTTACCAGTGATTGTATGAACGTTTCCACTTTTGCATAAACTATCGCAAGGTTTACGATGTTCCTTTCATACCCTCAATTTTGTTTTTATTTATACCATACATTTTGTTACAGTAAAATATTAAACCCTTCCCTGTACCTGAAATCAATGATAAAGGCAGCAGCAGCGCGTGTCGCTATTTTATCATATAGAAATACCACACATATAATACGCAACAGAACTTTCAAGTCAAAGACAAAAGCAATCGCTTTCCTACATTTTCAGCCTTTAGCAGTAGCTTACTAAAGAAAATTTAAAGAAGCGTTGCTGGTATTTGTGACCTCTAGCTAAATTTTAAATAGTTGATTTACACAGCTTAAACAAAAAATGTTGCTGTATATCCTTAGAAGCTTCACCAATTCTACGATCCGCAAAACCACTTGATAGATAAATGCTTTGAAGTTGCATTGAAAAACAATTTCTTGGCATTGTTTTTATCATTTGATTAGTAATAGGCAGACTAGATTTATTTCCCGCTGGTGTACAGTATTCTACCTTTGGCTATTTGACACACATTTGTGAAATAAGCCAGAAAAGCTTTTTTTATTCAAAGATGAAACTTTATTAAAAATAGGTTTTTGATTTGCATATCTTTTTAGTTTATCAACAAAAAATTTGCGAGGCTTTTTAGCGTACACACTGTAAAGTGGTTCCAAATGCGATTTAATTGTGTTGGATTTAAACCTGTGCTACTGCTAAAATTTTGGAGGAGGTAATATATAGAGATAGTTTTTCGTCATTTTTCAGTCAACGTTAATTCAAAGTTTACACAATTCTCAGAGCTATTTTTTTATTCTGATTTCGAAATCAATCTTTCCATTTAGTGTTTTACAATCATCCGACATTTATTTGTGTATGTTAAAAATTTGTTCATGATCGTATACTCCGAAACATTACGTTTTTATACCGTGTAGACAGCTATATAAGTTACAATATGTCATAGAATATTCACTCGCAAGCGATCGACTCGATCTAGTGGAAAACACCATGAAACGTCTTTCTCTATATGAATGGAGGATCCCAACACATTCTAGTGTTAGGTGTTTCTAGTGAAATCACCAGTTTCCGCGATACCAACGATTGATCATAGATGGATAATCCTAAACTTTTAAAAACGTAGCAATTTATATTCAATATTTATTGTTTTGTTGGTACTTCTTTAAAACTGTAAGAGGAAGAAGAAGGGATAACAATTAATACAGAAAAGTGGATTCAAGTACTAAGAAATTGAAGAACACTATTCTAAATAGTAGTTTTCCTTGAAGTAGGATACTGTTACAGGTGAAATTTATGTTAGCTGAATTAAACTTATCTTATCTGAAGGGGCGGGGACCGCGTAACTATATAAAAGTGCGTCGACTAACCGTAGTGGTGTGGGAGTGGATTCTTTTGGTAAAATAAGATAAGAAAATAAAGGAAATACAAAATAATAAATAACAAAGCCTAAATGCAAAAATTTTACAATACGTTAACACTTACCCTGAAAGGTTTTTCCTTCTGTCAAAATCGTCTGTAACAGCAATCCTTTTAATACCATTTCTATACGCAAGACGGTTATTTTGCATAAAAACTACCTTGCCTTGGTATCTTAAAGTTGGTCGTAACTAAAGAAATTTCTCAAAATGAACTGCTCCTTTCAAATAAGACTACCTCGGATGTTGCTGGATATTTTATATAAAGAACTGAGTTTACCTATTTTCTAAATAAATTGAAATAAAAACCAATCTAAACTTAACCTCTATTAACAAAATAATAATTTCAGTAGACAAACAACCTATTTTCCTACAAACAAACTCATAATCTCAATTTTGGCTATGGATTGCTAAATTAAGATATGGTATTCGAAAATCTTCAAAAACTTAAATCTAAGCCATTGATAAAACTCTTCGTCACTCCAAATTTTTCTTGCTTGCATATGTATTTACAGATCGATCGTCCCTTTTCTCTTCGAGAATGCAACCTAATTTTTCTTGGTGCTTTGTACATCCAATCTCGTTTTCCAATTCACATCTACATTTTGATGTAGCTGTATAGCTGGTTCAAAATTAATTTTAAAATCAAATCTTAGTTCGATGTAATTATTTTCCTTTAATTCCTGTTTTACTTTGACTGTTGGTGGTTTTTTTTTGTTATTGCACAATCTTGCTATTGAGGTTACGACAAATGACACGAGAATCTCGAGTTACCATGTAATTTACATAGATGTATATTTCTATTTCTTTATCTAGAGTCATATAAACGCATTAATTGTAATTTATTGTATGCAATGATAAAGTCATTTTTGTAACCTTACAATTATGTATTCTCATTGCATAGCATCTGGTTTGTTTCATTATATTCAAGTACTTCTGTAGTTTATTTTAGTGATCATTGAAACTATGTCTATTAAAAACTGCTACATTGCATAAAATTTATTAAACTAAACTTCTAAAGCTCATATTTTGGGGTGCATGTTAATAAGTTCACTATCATTTCATTAACCTAAGGCTTACTAATAAATATGACATACTTCCACTATGAAATGTTATGTTTATAATTAGTTTGTTTACATTCTTGTGGTTTAACATAATTTACAATCCTTGCTTTTTTGAGTTCCAATATGTATTTTACAGAAATAAAACAGTTATTTTTATGGTTTTCAGACAAATACAAATTTAATGGCAAGCCTTGTCTTTAAACACTATTCTACATGAAAATTAAAATTATACAGGATACTTCAATAACAAGTTTGTTCATTCAAGATAAAATTTTCTTTCTTTCACTTATAATTTTTTGTTAGCGTATAACTGTTTTGCCTTACTAAGGAAGCTATTTATAAAGTATTTATTCCTATATGACCAGCTGAACGGCACAAGGATATATGACGAGGATTTCCAGTAGGCGTAAAGAGCCCACGGTAAGTTTCGGTGGCAAATGGCTCGTAGATGAGGAAACCTCCAAAGGCTAAGCGGCTAGTCGAGCTATTTGCTCTGGGTAGAACATGAGCTTTGGGCCGGGGTTGGACTGCGACCAAAATATAGTGAATATGGCGCCACCGAATTTTTGTATACTAAGAAGACCTTACTTGAGTCTTTTGTATAAGGCAAATGCGGAAACCTATACTCAAATACTGCTATACAAAATATTACAGGAACACAATCCCTAAAGTTATCTTACTTTATGGCTCGATATTGACCTTAAAGATGCACTGCTACACCTGTGAACAGATTAAAACAAGGATAGCACAGTTTGTGCATTCATTTCTAAAAATTCATTGTTAATAAGAATCAAACCACATTCATTCCAACTAATAATAATAGTCTTGATCAAAATGAAAATCTATTCCTTCAAGTTGCAGTTAAATTATTTACAAGACATCTTCTTTAAAAAATTTGATTAAATAATAATAATGAAAAATATGTACTTATGTGCTTGGTAATAATCAGTATTTCTCATAAATAAAATATAGTAGTTTTTATATTAGTAAGGTCTAGTAAAATTTATACTTGAAACTGATTAAATCTGAGTTTCTGAATAATTAAATTTATATTACAACTTTATTTGGTCTGGGTAGTACTTTTTGGACCTCACATTCTATGGCAAAATATTCCCATTAACATTTAATGAAATGCAAAATGTAACAATTTAGTTCTTTAAGATAAAATAATTTGTATTTCAAATAATCGCTATAATTTTCTTTAAATATGAAAGTTAACCTTTTCTATCCTCATATCGACATCTACCGTTTTTTGTTAGTACTAATGCAAAGATTAAAAGTGAAGCTTAATAGATTCCTTTCACCAAAATTTAAAAATAACTTGTTTGTCATTCACCTAATGAACTAGGAAATTTCCACGTAAACAAACAACACTTATCTGTCTGCTATGCCAAATGCTACAGCTGACGTATTTAAAAAACACAAATTACATACCAGATGTTAATCCATCCGAAAAATACTTGCAAGGTGTAAGGACCATACCCGGAATAATATTTAATAAATTGTAATCCTCTTTGTTTCAGCATTTACAAATTAGGAATTTCCATTACCACACAATCCAATTCAGCTGGATACTGAATATCTAATAACATTACGGACGTTCGCATCGAACAAATAAAACACGCCAGACTGATTTCCATATAAAGTTAAATTTCAAATAGTTACCAATAAATTTTCATTGATTGTCAAGTAAATTTTATATATTTCTTAAATTAAGGAAAGCTTCTTAAATTAATGTAAGTTGCTCAAGTTATCTAAATTATACAAATTATCCAAGATGCACTAAAAATATCAATTAGTAAGGCTTTAAACTCAGTAATACTTACTGTTAACCTAAAGCCATTTAAAACAATTTAACGTCCCGTCTTATGCGGACTATTACCAGCCAAGCGTGGACATAAAATGCGCTTCGCCGAGACGATATCATCTTGAAAAACAACTTTAAACTTTTGGTGCTTCCAACATGTGGTCTGCAACAACGTCATGTTCCTTGATTTAAAGAACAATTGACTTTCTCTAACTTTCTCAGTTAGAAGTGATGTATTGACGTATGTTGCCGTCTGACAACAGTTATGATTTTACAATCATCTAAAGGAGGGAGCTCTTATAGTGACACTAACAAATGGCATTTTCTGTCACCGCTTAATTTAAAATTTTATACTCTCAAATCGAAATCTTATATTGTATTCAACAATATATAATATTTATCACGTAGATTGTGTAGCGTTATTATATTTAAATTGACTATTAATGAATTAAATAAATTAGATATTTGTGAAAATATTGCCAGAAAATAAAATCGTTACAAGCGTACATCTAACCAAATTTATATTATTTAAACCGGTAATATTAAATTATTCTTGTAAAGGCATTCTTCTTTGAACATTATCAAATTCTGTTCTTGTAGCGAGGTTAGGTAGAAAGAACAAACGAGTATAAGGTTATTGAGGGAATAATTTAAAACTCAGGAAAATGATTTGTAAGCGACGAACAATCTGTATTAGAAGACGCGATAACCTGCGGCGTTGAATGTCTTTAAATGATTGTTAATAGCAATCATTTTTGATAAGTAGTTGTAATTATGCTATTTCAATTGTCAGTTGCATTTGACATTCCACTGAAATCTCTTTTAATCTCTAGTTATATTTAGTAAAACTGGTTTGCAGTGCAGTATTTAACACATAGGGAGCAGTAATTTATTCTATTGGGTATCTCGCTAATAATATTGTTCCTCCATTGCTATTATCAAACAAAATGCATCCACCCAATGAAAAATAAAAACAGCAAATCCTGTACCTAACATTTCTGGTCTTAATACAATTAATACTAAAAATACTTCTGAAAGTCGGATCTTTCTAATTTATGAAACATGCATGCACGTGGACGAAACGTGCTAATTACATACTGTCGATGCATATTTTTTTCTTTTATAGAGTATTTACTACTCTAATCATTAAATCTGTATTATAGAGTTACACTATCAAAGGTTGCTCAGTTTGTACCGTAGTTTAACGCCTCTGTAGCACGATCGATACTCTATTCATATCATAGTAAAAATTTAAAAACTTGCGATGGAGAAGAATATTTCGAAACGTAGATTCAGAGACAATACGGGCTTAATTATTTAATTTGTAGCTAATAAAATATTTACTTATGTTCTAGTATAGTTTCGCGTTGTAAAACTGTATACATTCATTAAAAGCGATGTTTTTCTGTATAATTAAGACTTTATTTTTGCAGGATCGTTGTGGATCAGTAACACCAAATAGAAGCAGTCCATTAGAAAATATGAGAGGTTTTGAAAATTATCTTAATGATATGGCCCGACCTCCAGACGTAATTGAGACTAAAGGTAAGTGCTATTTTTTATTTTGAAAAATTGAACTGTATGACATAATTGTGTTACTATATAGAAGCGTACTATGACGCAGTTAAAATTAAAACAAGTTACGGTTAAATCAGTAAAATCTCATAGTTTTAAAAATAAAGCTATAATAACAGCTCACGCTGCTCTAGTTACAACGACAAAGCAAATCAATAACAGCTTAAATGGGGCAGAAGGGTGAACAAAGTTCTCCCTCGCTTTGAATACTTGACTCGTTTTTCAAGTTCTGTGCATCGATTATGCAACTGTACGTTAAAAGAAGACAACCCCTAACCAGGAGCAAATTTCAATACCTAATCGTCTATGAAGCAAAAACTTTTTAACGAGTTTGTGAATTATAAGTGTATCAACGCAATTGGCGTCCTTAAATGTTAGATGAGGGATGTATATGCTCGCTATAGACTGGCTAATACAAAAAATTTAAAGCTCCGCACAAATATTTTGAAATTACCTGACTAAACTATGAAATAGTTCAGCATATCGTCGTCTTAGTAAGAAATTTGTGTTACTCCATTTCGTTAAACTTTACAGGAGGTCAAAAAGCTGTTCAACTTTCTTCTCATTCACGTTAAAACATTCAAACATTTATATTTGTGAAAACAAAAAATTGCAACTAATAATTTAACATAAATATAAAATTTTAAAAACGTTTTAAATAATTAGAAGAAGTTACGTGAATTTCTAACAATACTTTAAATAAAAGTGCAGGAGATTTATGGTTTTCTGTAAAAATTGATTAACAAGGAAATGAAAACTTTATTGAAATAAGGGTATTGGAAATAAAGGACGGCTATTATCACATGCTTAATAATGCTTTTAATAAAAATAAAGCTATTGTTTATTATTCTAAGCCAAAAGAAATTAAATAAAAAGTAAATGGAAGTGCTTCGCTCATAATGAAGTTCTTCATAAAATTTTTGATAATCTTGTAATAGGCCTGTTTTGAGTAGTTGTAGGTGCTCATATTTTTCTTTTTTAATTTTCCTCCTTTCGCTAAATAACGAAGGCAAATCGTCAACGTTACAGGGATAGGTTTTTTTGTTAATACGTTTTGGTAACTCACTCCAAGTATGCTTCAATTTATACTGAATTTTACCATTTTGTAAGTATTGAAGCGCTTTAAGGTCAGTAACCGTAGGATATCCTACCAGGACGTATAGATTTATAAAATGTTATGGACTCGGAAGTTTTTAAAGAAAGTGTGAGTAAGGTATTGGACATTATAAGGTGATGGAGTTGCTCTTGCTTTCTTACAGCAATAGATATAGTCAGCTGGCAGGTTTATTTTACGATTAGGTATTTGCCTTTCTATCGTGCTATGCATCGAATTGACCTCCATTTGAGTGTGACCTTAAAGTAAATATTTTTGTGTAATTATTATATTATTGTGCAGCATTGATAAATTCACAAAAGCATTCGTCTAAGTAGCATCGCAAATCTGCTCAGTACATCTATTGCTATAAAAGATTATTTCCCGCAGGTCATTGGTACTCGTATTTATTACTTTTTCTACAAAGAATGGAAGAATGTTTGAGAATTCGTTAGCGGTGAGGCCTTCTTCACCCTCATTCAAAATAAAACAAAATCTCTTCTTTGTTTTTAAATTGTACACCGTAAAATTATGTACAATCAGTTAGTTTTATAATACATTGCTGACACGGTAGATTTAGGACTTACTAAAACCCTTTGTAAATCCATAAAATAAATATTGACAGACTCATCGGTAGATAACTTGTCATTTTCTTTCTCTGCTCGTGCTTCGTTTTTCTAAATCTGATGCATATTGTACGCTTCCTCTAAGAAGTTGTTTGTTTTGTACGCCTCACACGCTTCACAAAGGTCTTTTTTAGGTTTGAATAGTAATAATTTAAGCTCTTCAAATATTTTAGAAAATTTATATATAAAGATAGTATTATCTAATTTGCGTTCTTTGCAAAGTCATTCTTGTAAAGCCTGTACAGTTCTGCTTTAGAATGCCAAAGTGGTTCAAGGTACATCTTCTTTGAGGTATATCTACAATAGTGGCTTTCTATTTTTGGCAGTAGTTGAAGAAATTGATGAACTGTTGAGTCCTTTGATTCAAATCTTGCTTTTTGAATTTCACTCTTTTTATTAAGCTGGTGTTGATCAGCTTGAGTTGTATTATTTTCAAGGATCCCAGGTCAACACTGTTGTCTCTTTCAAACTTAATGTGCCCATAAACATACGCTTGCATACCCTGACAGTTTCAAAATCTATTTTAAGGAAATATTATATTGAGATTTTTCCTTATTGATTCAGAGTGATTACCCCTTCTTCTTTTAACTTTTGCACACCTAACCAAGTTTTGTACTTGAACTTTTCGTTAGCCCCAATTCATATTCTAAAATGTTTCAAATATTCTCAAACGTTTGTCTTCTGACATTTTCTGACACCTGCTACGTACAATGACGTAGCCGGAAGAAAACGTAAATATACTAGGCTAACTACCAATGCGGAGAGGGGAGAGTTCCTAGCAACACAAAAATAATACATCGCCAACAATTTTCTATTTACAATAAAAAAATACAAATATAGGAATTTCTATCGAAATAGCAAAACAAAATTAACTAAGGTTACTATTTAATAAAACAATTTTACTCTATGGACACATTCACTAATTGTTCCACGAAGTGCGCAATTAGTAGCTAACATGCAATAAATCTAATCAGTACCAAAAAGAATAACGCTGATACTTCTCTTATAAGCGGATGGGTTAATTAAAAAAATACATTAAACTTAGTAACCTTTCTAGTAAGGATTTTACCATACGAAGCATTTGTTATAACTATAATCAGAAAAAAAGAATACTGCTGATACTTCTGTGTAAGCAGATGGGTTAAGTACAAAAAGCAAAAGCAGTAAAGTTCGAAACTTTTCTAATAAGGATTTTACCAGAATAAACATTAGCGTATCTAATTTCAAGTTGGGTGTATCCCTGGGTATGTAAGCAAAAGAAAACACGTCATTTACATGTGTCGAGATACTAATCTTGTTAGCCCTCGGTTGCGAATTGGCACAGCATCACCGTGGTAGTCAGCAACAACCATGCTACTACCGTAATTGCAACGGTAGTTTACATGCAAGAGCAGTTGAGCTACATCAAGAAATAATCGGGCTACGCAACAAGCAATTTAGCGTCCAGCTAAGAGAAAATTTACACATTTGATAGAGGAGAAACGTGCATCGCTTTTGGAGAAACAGAACGAGTAGTTTTACAAGTGCATCAACGCACAAGCTGCAAAATCAAAGTTTATAAAAAGTTCAAAATAACACGAACTCGAAATGCAAACATCCGCGTTATCGAAAAGCGATTGAAACTGGAAAACACGGTTTTACCGGAGAATAGTAGGATATATTATTTCGACAAATCTTTAGATGGAATACCCACTAGAACGCAATTATACGTTATCGGAAGGTATAACGCGCTCACTTATACCTAACAGGATCTTGACTAATTAATTGTAGCATAAACTTGTCGTTTCAGAACAACTAGATTTACGTTGAGAAATTCTTAGAAAGAGTATTTATTATTAATTATGTTAAAGGATTTAACAATAGACATGGAATTTATACAAACTGATAATGAATTAACAAGGGATTTGAGTTGAAAATTGTGGTAAAGCGAGCTTATCTGAATAGATACAATATATCGGGTATTTCTGGAGAATTTAATACTAGAAAAGGAATTTACGTAAATAAAATAACCAATTATTGGCGAAAGTGAACGTAACAAATCCCCCACCCCCACCAAAATTAAAAGGTCGGAGTAGGGAAGCAAAAGTACAGGAGTGGGTAGTACCAAACAAAAGAAAACCTATACAAACAAAAAGAAAATTTGCTTAAAACTAAAAGAAAATTCGGTACGAAAACAAAGAAATCTAAAAAAAAAAGGAACTACCCAACAAAACACAAAAAACTTTTATCCGGCTCAATAGTGTCAGTGTCAAGGGAATCATTACGAGGTGTATTTGGAAGTGTTGCGTAGTTGTTAATGATTTCATCTTGAAGGAGGGAGGGAACATCCATACAAATAGAAGGGATAACTGTATTTAGAAGGTGCTTTGGATGGTGGGGTTTTGTAGAGATATGAGTTGGAGGGGATTTAACTAACTTGTGATACGTTTTCCAGAGATCAGCACATGGATGGTCGACAAATATTCCATAGATGTTCTTTTGTGACCTTGTAAAAATCTTTTAAAAGAAGCTGTCGATATTCAGTGCCCAGTGTTACCAGATGGTCACTGGGAACTGCAAGTTTTCGTAAACGCTGGATCTTGTGGGGCAGTGTGTTAAAGCGTCTTCTAAAGTATCATTAAGCGAAAAATTTTACCTAGGTGTCGTACGTGTGACGTAGTCTCTCGTAGGTATAGTAGTGGCTGCGGCACGGTGTAAGGATTCGAAGATGAAGCTTGTAAGAGGTGTAGGGGTGAAAGTATTTTGGTTGAGTTGGTTGAGGGTTGGGCAGGTGGTTTCTTAAAGATTTCAGGAAGCGCGACCAATCTGCTTTATTTACGTTATGGGGTGTGCTTCTATGGAATTGTCGTAATGGGAGATTAGAGAGGACTTTAAAGGTTACTGGGCTATGATCACTAAAGTTAACAATTTGGGATACATTCCAGAAATCTATCAAACTGCTGCCTGATAAGAAAGCGAGGGCGATGCCAATATTGGATCGGTGATTATGGGATTCCCAGGTTAGAGGATGCGAACGAATGTTCAGGAACGCCATGTTATTTTATTGAATAAATCTTCGAAGGGTGCCTTATTTGTCGGTGGTGTCATTGTGCCATAATATCGATTTAGCGTTTGCGTCTGCACATATGATTGTTGGATTGTGTCTAAGTATATGTAAAGTATCGTCGAGCTGTTGTAAATATGTCTGTATGTATTTATTGAACTGAACGTATGCCAAAATTATGTAACATGTGCCTGTTTTCCAGTTTAGTTCTGTAGTTAGTAATTGCGGTGTAGTGCGGGAAAGAATATTGAAAACATATATTTGAGGTTGTTAATGATATTTGCTGCAGTGAGATTGGGATTAACGGGTGGGGTTGTACAAAGGGTCTAGTGCGAGAGGTTAGGTTGGCGATTCTATATTTACTAGGTAGGGGTCTTGAAGAACCGCTACGGAGATGTTTGTTCGATTAGGACATGAACAAATTTAAGTAAATCGGGGCGGAAGTATTGGTGGTTGACTTGAGTAACTCGTACATAGGAAGGAAGGAGGTGAGGATCTTGATTCGGCAAGGAAAGATTCTATGTGGAGGGGTTAATAGCCATAGTGGCTACAGAGTTTGGAGATCTCAAAAGATTGCTTATAGACAGAGCAATCACGGATGTTTACTAGGTGGTTATGGGAGCGGTTGATACCTTGGCAGTTGGAACAGATGGGTGGTAAAAATCTTTGTTTCGGGCACGATCATAGTATATGTTCTTGTGCACAGTGATCACAGGTGGTTGTTGATCGGCAGATTTTGGCAGAATATTCAAATCTCTAGCAGTTATAACATCTGGTGATTGAAACGAAATCACAAATTCTGCAGGACTTGTACCCAATGTCAAAGTGCGATCTTAAGGTTATGATAGATTTAAGGCGGGGCGTGACGTTTAGGATAAAGTTGTCATAAGAGTCACGTCTGGGGCGGCGTATGGCACCGAACGCTTCTGATTGGAATTTATTTTCGTGAATGAGGTGCTGAAGGGAGTTTTGACGGTATAGAAAAAAGAGGGTATTTGGGGGTGGGTACTTCTCAGCCGATTTCAAACATAATAAGTTGGGGTAGTCTCGGTTTATGGACGTGAACGCAGCAAATTGGTTGGTTTAAGTTCGATATTATGCTTAGGTCAGAGGGTTTATCGGTCCGGATGGTGACTGCGGTTTTAGAAGAGGAATACCACGTATGGAAAGATCTAGTAAGAATGGACGTAAGTTTTGTTTGACAATTCTGAGCAGCTGGTATAGGGTTGTTTCAGAGGGAGTTGGTTTCAAGGTAATAATTTTGTAGAGTTATTTGGCAGGTGGGGCATGTTGGGAAGTAGTTCTGGCTGAAACGTTCGCGTAAGTGGGTTGTATATGTGTAAGTGGCTGTTGTACGGTCGTGGTGTTACCTGTGATGTAAGAGTCTCCATATATTTTTCCATCTGGTGGAGCTTTGCATTAAAAATCTGACAGTCCTACGAGGTGGCGGCAACTACCAAGGCGATATCCGCCATATGCTGAATAATGTACTGGGCATCGATACGGTTTATCTAGTTACCATCCCAGATAACGTACTCTGTTAAATCCTTTTTATTGCTGTTATGTTCTCGAGGTTAATAATTTTTGCGTATCAGACAGCACAGAGCTGGCTGACAAAGCCCTAAACCTTAATGTCGGCGGCGAGTGAGATATTCTTGTTGATATTGAAAGGATATCAGGAATCTGCGGATACGAGTAGGGGTGGGAACACCATGGATGATGTGGATGTACATGGTATGGCCAAAGGCATAGTTTGTGGTGCATCGTATTTCCCGTTATTGGACATTGCAAGTACTGTTTTAGAAATTGCTTTGGAAATTATCAACACGTCCTAAGAATAACACTTGTTTGCTTGTTATCAATGTAAAAATTTATATTATCTGCCATCAATTGTAGTATATGTTGGTGGATGGATATTGAATGTACGTGACCTTAACTGGCCACGTGTTACTACAAAATTAAACAAGGGTTCTTACCCGCTCTCTTGTAGGGGTGTCTCAGGAATATCTTGAACAGATCAGATATCGGTCTCAGTGTATCAAACGTTAGTTTTGACACCAAACACTCCGAATGTTTAATATAGTTTCTTGTAAAGGTACATCCGTTTTAGGATTTACACTCTCAACGTTGCAATTAATTACACTATGATAACATTTGTTAGCAGGTTAATAATCAGTATTGAGTTCTAGTAATAATAAATAAATAATGTAGTACTAGATTTACTAATTTCAATCCATTCACGAGGTGCGCGAAACACGTCTGGCTCGTTCGAAAGTCTAAGCATGTATTCACGCATGCAAGCAAACACGCGTTTACACACATGCACCTACGCCGCATGTAAGAGCGCGTACGATCGCACAAATGTACACACACGCATGTCACTTGTTTTCTTGTGCGTGCCCAAGTACGAACATATCTATCCCGCACGCAGAATGCAAAGACAAGCATGCACATTGTCACATTTGCAGAGCACCAGCACGTTTGTAATCAAACACGCATACACGAAAACAAACACGCATATAAAAATGCAGACATGTACAACCGAAGGGAAACAATCAGAAGTGCATGAATGCGTGTCAGAGCACACGTGACTTTGCGCGAACACTTGCACAACATTCAAATGTACAACGCAGTCGCTAACTCGTGCGCAAACACTGGGGTCAAGTGCACACGTGCACACGCACTCATACTCATACGTGTGGTTGCGCACTGACTGTTAAAGCACACGCGCACTGGCAGTCATACGCATATGTACAGACGCATGCACACACTCGAACTGCCGATTTGCTTGCATACCCACATTTTATCCACTCAGAAATCCACACACGGAAGCATATACATCTGTAAATAATCGGATATGCACACGAGCACGCAAACAGTCAAGCACATGAGCACCCCTGTACGCGAGCACTCAATAAATTTTACAAAATGCTACGGAAAGATTGAACTATTTTTCGTTTGAACTTGCTAGAGGTATGTATCCACCTTGGTGCTTGTAGAGGGGTAGGGAACTGTATTCTACTGTAATGTACAATATTTTAATGACGTGTGTTATTCTTAACAACCGTTCACAATATAACGCCCAAGTAACTTATTACCGACTACCAACTACTGTTTTAACTACCATATTGTGGTAGTGCAACAAATAGTGTCGGTATATACCTTAGGTACTCCAGTATGAACGCAACCACCATATGACGTTATAAATTTTTGGAACTTCACTAATGTATCTGAAGGTTATACAAGAACGTTCATTTGACGATTGAATCCGAGTATAAGTTACATTGGTTCTAGCGAGACCATATAACGTTGACTGGTGGACGTCAACCAACTAAATAGGAGAAAAGCTTATTTAATTAATCAAGTGATGTTTTTCTAGTCGTTGGGTGGCTGTCCGTCAGATCAATGCTAGCAGTAGTATATCTTTGAATGTCAAAATTTTAACTTCCAAATTAATGTTGTTTGTTTATGCGTTTTATACATATACAAATTGATTTGGAAAGCTTGAATATCTGTCAGCAGACTTTCTATCCTATGCCTCAATTAATAAATATTCATGTGATTTATATGTAATGTAAACTATTAAAATATGCACGAAATGTCGACACTCGTAGACAGGTGATTGAATTTACAGTAATCCGATAAACGTTAGTAGTAATAGAATTTTAATTACCAAATTGTTAACTTTTCAAATCAATTTTGTTTTGGTTATGTGTTTAATACATGTACAAATGAATGTGAAAAAGTTACGTATCTGCCAGTAGGCGCACGATCATAAATCTGAATTATTAAATATTCCTGTAATTTATATGAAATATGAATCATTAAAGTACGCAGGATATATCGGCGCTAGCAAGCGATTAAACTTACTGCCATAAGTTAGTTTTTGTGTAAAAGTTTCTACTAAAAGTCTGATAAGGTGCAGTTTGCGGTATGTATTTCAACACATTCCGGGCTGGTAAAAAGGTTGTGTAGGTTTTGCTACTAATAATCGGAATTAATATTATTATTTGCTTTCTGTTTATGTTAGATGTAAATTTTTAAAATTGTGAATTTTGTACTGATATGGGTTCTAAAAGCTTTGCAATATTTGATTTATGCAAAAGGTGACTATTAAAATTTATACATGTACTATTATTATAATAGTGTTAGGGAAATATTTGATAATTTGAAGGCGCTTTGATTTTTTTAACATATCGCTCCCACTTTTACCAGTAAAGTGACTTTCGTTTATATTTTCATGTTTGTCCGGGCACAAATTTCATTTTACATAATACGCCTATTCATCTCATTAATAAAGGCATCAAAAAGTATATATCTGAGAGTAAACCGACTTATTAGAACACATCCAAATTTAATTACTATTATCTACTATCATCATAAGGCTAGTTCTAAAATTTGTACCGATGCCGGCTTAAACGTGATATTGTGAGAAGGTTTGAGGCTACACAGTCGCGTTATAAAAGATCTAAACTTTTATTCCTTTAGTGACTACTTCGGTCAAGTCCTGACATCGAACAAACTCAAAATTGATTCACGAAGTAGGTACAGAAGTGAATTGCTTGAAGGTCGTGCCACCGTGGGGTACGACGTCAGTAGTGAAATATCAACGTCGCTGCTAAGTTAAAATACTGTCTAGGAGTGTAAATAAAATTATTTCAGATTTCAATATTTAATGCTGACTGAGGCTTTTTGGCAAGGTATGTAGTAGCAAAAACCATAGTGCATAAAAATTACTTATTCTTATAAATATGTGACAAGGGTGACTGAGACAAATTCTGAATCTACCTAGCTAGTAAAGGCACATTATTTTGACGTTTAAGTTTGCTCATGGATTACGTAATTATGACTTTAAATTCAGCGTAGTAATGACCTAAATATGACGTGAATGTGTCACACCCTAATGACATCATTACAGGACATTAATACCATGTCAATCCAAAATGTCAAAAGCAAGTCATTCCAATACGTCAATACCACGTCATCCCAGTACGTCAATTTCACATTCTTCTAATATGTCAATATCACGTCATTCCAGGAAGTCTTACAGACGTCAATTCAAAAATGGTAATAAATTGATTCTCTATGAATGACACATATAGAAGTGAAAAAATAGAGTATGTCATCAAATGACGACATTCTAAAGCCAATGCGGATACTCAACATCGAATTTGACTTTAGAATGACATAGTTTGAATGTCATATTCTATATTCCCAGTTCTATATCGACGCATTAATTATATGACTCATTCATCGAGAACCAATTTTCTACTACTTCGCTACAGTCATTGCTATAAACGTTTGACAGTTACACGTACAACGAAGAAAAACTATGTAAAATGAGAAATCCAAGTTTCTTTTATATATGGTTTTTGGTTTGCAATATAATAAGCATATATTAATAATTGTCAATAATCGTCAGTTGAGAAACCAATATGTTTATAGCGATAATCTCCTTTATTTTCCACTTTATAATTCGTTCGGCATTGTTTAATTTTGTATGGTGTTCCACATAATCATCTGAAACATGCGGGTGCTAAATGAATTAAAATTTAAAATTTACACACCTACCGCATTTAAAAAAGCACGGATATTGGATGCAAATTCCGAATGTCATCTGCTTTATGAAAGTGCTTGTAATTTCTGCAGGTCAATACACTTCCTTTCTGTGCATTAATTTCTAACAGTTCGACAACTGAAATATAACACTCCGAGCTATTATATAATATTATATATATATATATATATATATATATATATATATATATATATATGTGTGTGTGTGTGTGTGTGTGTGTGTATTGCTGTAGATATCAGGGTACAGCTGTCGCCCAAACCAATGAAAATTCCGTACCCATTAATTGAAACGATAAAAATGATATATGTGGATTCTTACCCGAATATGCTCATATTACCTTGCCTGTTCAGCGATAATGAAACAACGAAATTTCAGCATAACCATTATAATGATTTAAAATTTTTATGAACAAACCTTCAAATTATGGTACCTCGAAACATATCTTTCTTCTACACACACTATCTAAGCAATTTACTTACACACAACGATAAAAACTTATACGTGCAATGTAGTCTAAATTAAAAACAACATTTCATAACTTCAAAATATTAATACAGGATTCACACAGTCCTAGTTAGTGATTACTAATCTCACAACTCTTCTTATCTAAATCATAACATTTTTTTAAGAGCAACATGGAACATGGATAATTTAAATACTCATTTACGATTGATTAACTGAACAGTGAGCTCTAGGGAAAAAAAACCTTCAGCAAAGTCTAATCACCTGGATGTTTAACCAGTTTGACCATCAAAGGTATACTACTACCAACATTGATCTGACGTGGTTAAAAGATTAACGACTACGGTCAGCCGGCCAACGACTAACGGACATCATTTTATTAGTTGAATACGTTTTCCACCTATTTAGTTGATTGATGTCTACCAGTCGACGTTTTATGGTCTCACTAAGACCGACGTAACTTGATTCAATCGTTAAATGAACGTTCTTGTATAACCTTCAGGTACATTAGTAAAGTTCCGAAAATATATCAACGTCATAAGTAGGTTGCGTTCATACTGGAGTATATAGGATATAAACCGACCACAATTTGTTGCATTAACGACCAAAGAGTAAATAAATCCGTGGTCGGTAGTAGGTTATTTGTGGGCTATATTGTGAATGGTTGTTAACAATAACAAATCTCATTAAAATATTGTACATTACAGCAGAATCTAGTTCCCTACTGCTCTACAAGAATAAATGAGGTATACTTCTAGAAGTTCCAACAAAAAATAGTTTAATTTTCTATAATCTTTCTGTAGAATTTTGTAAAATTTATTGAGTGCGTGCGTGCGGACTTGCCCACGTGCTTGATTGTTTGCATGCTCATGTGCATACCTGATTGTTTACAGACGTATGGATGTGTCTGTATTTATGCGCATACCTACCAGTGCATGTGTGTTTTAACAGTACTGTGCGCGTGAAATGTATATTCAACCTCACGTATAAGTACGTGAGCGCGTGTGCACGTGAACCTTGTGTTTGTGCACGAGCTAGTGAGTCCGTTGCACACCTGAATGTTGTACAAATGTATGCGCAAAGTCACGTGTGCACTGGTACGCATTTATGCACTTCTGTTTGTTTACTTTCGACTGTACATGCCTGCATTTTTGCATGCGTGTTTGTTTGCGCCGACGTGTATGTGTGTTTGATTATATACGTGCTAGTGCTTGTATCTGCAAATCTATAAGTGCGCATGCTTGCCTTTGCATTCTGCATGCCAGGTTTCGCCTGTTTATATGCGCCCATATCTGCTTTGGTGGATGCTTACATACATGTTCATACGGTGGTGCGGTGTTCTTTGTGCATGTCTGTTTTTCTGTTGACGTTTTGTCGTTTATAGATACATTCTTGCGTCCGTACTAAGGAACACACAACAAAACGAGTGAGAGACGTGTATTTGTGCGGGAGTACGCGCCCTTCCATACGCCGTGCGTGCATGTGTGTAAACGCGTGTTTGTTCTCGTGCGTGCATACATATGTTTCTTCCTAACTGCATATGCGTGCTTATATATTATTAATTCAATTTTATGTTGACCAGAATAGTAAAATTGGAGTTTGTTAGAGTTAAAGAAATAAACTCTATCTGGCAGCGACAGAAATAATGCTGCAAATCAAAACGGCTTGCTAAGGTCATTTAGCAAACAATTTCTCATATACTTTTTCACTAATTTTTTCTTTAATATTAAGTGTCTCAAAATATTAATTGGCTAACAGCGGAAGTGCAACATATTTGAAGAGAGGGAGTCTGTTTTTTGATAGCATAGTTTTAGGAATTTAGTTGTCATGAAGTGCTTATCGGGAGCGAACCGCGCGTTCTGTGTGCGAGAAGTTTACAAAAACGGGGATTCGCCGACTATAGCGCAGATGAAATTGTGGTTTGTGTACTTTCAATAATGCACCAATTATTTCCCTTGCCTGGATATATATCGAAAGGCTGGACCGCTTTAACACTGGAAAAGCTAAATCCGGGCGACCAAGGTCAACAAGACGGACGAAAATCTAGATAAAATAAATCAGATCATCACTACAACTCACTGTTCGTGACGATTCCTAAGCACACACGTGCTTTAAATGCACGTAGATCAACACTATAATCCATTTTCCGCAAACACAACTGCATCTTCACGAAATCTAATTGGTGCAGGAACTAAAACCACAAGTTGCCACATATAGACTTCAGTTTGTTCATCTGGTACACGAGTGTCTTCTAAAATTTAAAAACATCTTATCTTTGGACGAGACCCATTTTTATCCCAGCGGGCATGTGAATACGCAGACTTGCCGTTACTGGAAGCAATAAATCCGAAACGCAAGCAGTTCATTTACATTTCCAATGCTCCACCTGTAGGTACTACATTGGCCAGGAGGCGAGTTTTTTGTTGCCTGGAAATTTAGAATTTTGCCGAACCCTTGCCGTTCCAGGCAAGGTAGGGATCTTTAACGTGCGTGACAACACTCACACACGGGACCTCCATTTAACCTCTCATCCGAACGAGAGCGTAATATTTGTGAAAAATGCTCACCTGCCATTTTTCAAGCTGTCGGCCGTGTCGGGATTTGAACCCGGGACCTTGGGATCCGTAGTCTTACGCTTACTACATTGATCCACGGCGACGCCTAACGAAACGCAAGCAGCAGAAACCATAGCATTTGCCTAAACCAACTGCTGGGGTGCGATGTTGTCTTGGGGAATAATCGACCCGTACCTTTGTGAGGAGTGAGGAGGACGCGCAGTTACAGTGGGTTGAGAACGTTATGTACTGGTCATATATGACTTCTTGGTGCCTAAACTGTAAATCGTTACTGCTAATAACTAACGAACATAGTTTCGACTGGACGGAACCACGTCATACGAATGGTTACTAATCCATATGGCTGATGGTTATCTGAATCCAAATCTCTACTTTTGCACAGATGAAACATTGTTCTACCTTAGCGGGTAAGTAAATTCTCAAAATTCTATTGGTCAACGAACAATTCCAACCAACGCTTTGAAATGCCTTTGCAGGATGCAGAAATAGGTATTTGGTATGCAGTTTCAGCTCAACGGACTGTAGGTCCCATTTTCTTTAAAAACACCGTAACCTCTGAGGTATTGTTACACTATTTTTTCTATAGTGTCTTTACTCTACTTTATAGGCGGCAGAGCCTCAATAAATTATGAGGGGTTCCTGTCTAAGGTTTAAGCCTAGGGTGAAGAGTATGGAAAATGGCTTTGAGTATAAAACGACCCTGTAAAGAGATCTTCCAGCCAGCTAAGCTTCTTCAACTTAGGGCAGAGCTATGAGCCAGGATCGTAGGATGGTTTACGATAATAAAAGAATTTTTAATGGACGCCACCGTATTTTAATAATGGCTATAATGAGAAACAATCCAAAGATAAGATACGAAAATCTTCGAAAAGAAAAAAAATCCTTAACGAGCAAAACATAGAAATATAATACTTACTTGTGACTCTGCGTACTGGAATTGGAACGACAATTTCGTACTATCTGAAAATTTAATCACTTCATAGCATTCTAGAGCTAGGGCTACATTAGAGCCTAGTCACTTTATCACAAAACAATAAATTCTAAAAAGATTAACTAGTCAAGATTATACCTCAAAATATTTTCAAACTCAATACTAATAATCTATCCTTCTTCACTACAAAAATTTTATAAATATGGTTGCTTGCTTTTATAAAATAATTATTGTTGACTTCAATGCAAGAAAGCTTTAAAACAACTTAGTGCACTTTCTATTGATTTACAAAAAAATATATATACATCATTTGTACAATTTTACACGCATTGAAGCTTTTTAGATATCTACCTTTAATAACGTCTAAGAGAAATCTCTTATTATTTGTATGAATTTTGCAAGTGCTAATTTATTATAATTCTTTAAGAGAATTAAAGTGTTTTTGTTAATATTCTACAACTTGTGTTTGATGCCGAAATAGGATCCTGTTTTGGCTAACATATGATTAATTTAATATATTGACTTTTCTTAAACTGCAGAACTTACATTTTTAATTAATTTAATTTCTTGAATCAAAGGTGAAAAATACTTATGGTCTGAACTAATCTGTATTTCAATTGTGCTGTCAAAAAACTTAGATTTTATAATGTGACAAACAAATACTAACGTGTCACGTGCTTAGTTACAAGTAGATATTAGTGTAACCTTTTAAATTCAAATAAAGTTATTTTATAGAAATTTATTTGTGTTCTTACGAACATTTATGCAATATCCAACTATTAAATTCTAAAAAAAAGTTACGTGTACCAATTTAAATCACTATATAAAATTTACAAAAAATTATTATTACATTTCCAGTAATAGTTCCGTGAAACGAAAATTGAATTAGAATTGCAGAAGACTCACCACAAATAATCCCCTAGACATCAACTTTCCTTAACCTTCGTGTGCAGTCACAACAACAAAAGGTGCGCGAAGTTCACACGTGTTTAACATTACAGCTTGGTTTCTATACAAAACAAAATTTACGGAAAATCCTTCAATACTCTATAGCAACACTCGACCATTTGAACTTTCAATACTGCATAATAAAAAGATTGTGCTTCAGTGTTCCATAACAATTAGATTAAAGCTTGCGTTTCAATACTCCATAACAATTAGATTAAAATTTGCGTTTTACTACTCTATAACAGTTAGACTAAAACTTGCGCCGAAAGGAATCCAGAAAATGATTTAAATGCAAAATTGAAATTTATTCACCTACCGTAGATGTTGTTTATTCTCCAACAAAAATAAGTTGATTAAACTATAAATTGGTATAATGGTATTTGTTGACACCATGCCACCTGCCTCTGGGACTGCATGTTTTCCAAGAAACCTGCTGGCTCACGTCGTCGAAAACTTGATTATCCGATCACATTCGTACGTTAAATGAGAACTTTAGCCTCAAAGCAATTTATTACTAGAGCACGCGCAGAAGACCGAATTATTGCATCAACACCTACACAGACAAAAGGAAACTTAAATTCTACTTCGAGTCCATAAACATAGATGGAGTTCTAAGTAACAAATAGATATTATATTGTTAAAATAGGAATTTGGTATCTTCTGTATAATAAAGGATTTTTGTTAAATAAATATTTATAACAAAAGCGTACATTAATGAAGCATGTAATCGTATTCGTTACAGTATATGTAACGAAACTGTTCCAACCATTCGTAACGCAGCTGACGGAGAAAGAACGATAGTGGGCATTTTTCTAGTAAAATGCTGCCATGCCACATACTTTACGATTTTCAATGTCACACGTTCATAAAGTGTTCGGAGAAGAATGTACAGATTCCACAGGCTTACGGCCCCCCAGATCATCCGATCTGTTCGCCTGCGATTTTTATTTGTAGGATAACTTAAAGGGTTAGGTGTACACTAACAACCCGCGAGCAATTGAAGAGTTGAAAATAAACATTCGCAATATGAGTACGGAGATGACACTAAATGCACGGCCAAAGACTTTTAAAAACAGTTGAGGCGTGCTAATTTGTGTATTGAAACTCATTGTAAACGCTTTCGACATTTCCTATGAACTATTGAACGTTTAGTATATTATTATTTATAATATTCTGCATTTACTACTTTTAAATAATTACTGGACCTCTTTTATCTTAGTCACCATCATCATTAGGTCTTCAGTCTTGGAACTGGTTAGACGCGTACCCTCATTGTTTTCTATTCTGAACTACCCTACACATTTCACTGAAATTTGCACAGTCTGCATCTATCACTACCTGATCCCGGTCTACATCTGACTCCTTTTTCCTATCTGTGCTTGTAATATACCCCTTACAAGTCCCCAAAAATACCATAAAACTTATTCTGCCCTTCTATTTTTCCTATTTGTTTTCCACAGATATCTTTATTGCCCTACTATTTCTATAATCTATTTGTTATTAACTTTGTCTGTTCATGCTATCATCCTCATACATCTGATGCACAACATTTCAAAAGGCAGCTGTCGTTTTTATGTCTGCTATTACTACTGCCGGTAGGTCATATGTATACCGTGCTGTGCTCCACACATATGCTTTCAACAATTTTCTTCTTGTTTCTATGTTTGTTGTCTTTGATAATAGGCGCTGTTCTTTCTTGTTAGATATTGCTCGGTTCCCTTTATTGTTTTACAATTATATACCCTATTTTTCCGACATTCATTGGTTGTGAAGGGGGATAAGCAGCCTGTGGCTCCCAAGTTCCCCCAACACTTGAACATTTGTCGATTTAATATTTTTCCAATATATCTTTTCGCACAGTCAACATTAATTGCAGATATTTCACAACCAACACCTGTAGTTGTTTATAATAATCATCAGATTTATCTGAGCATAGCAATATATACGAAGGTAATTTGAAGTGATACGGACTTTTCTATGAAACACTTATTTTACGGCAAAGTAATCTATTTCATTCATATGTTAGCGTATTTCTTGATGACGACGGCACCAGACTCAGCATATTTTTGTGGTCAGCTTCGAACAATACCCTCCAATTGGTGAAAAACATTGAATTTCATACGTTTGTCTCTCCATGAGGTCCATATGAATTGCGTTTACCAATACCTGTTCAGTATTTGGTTCTGGGCGTAGTCGCTGAAATTCAAGCCAGAATACATGTTTTAAAAAAGTGCTAGTTTCGGTCTAGGTCATTTATTATAGTACTAGATCCGTTGACGTTTAGTAATAATGCTACTTGGTTTTAAGACACTTCTGCATTTGGTTAATTTACTAATTAAAATTTATCAGTCCAGTTTTCACAATCTCGGCTATTTCTGCCCAACGTGTTTGTTGCAATTGTTACCTCTTTAGATTTTAATGTAGGAGTAAGATTTACTAGTTTCGAGGTAAAAACATTTCATTTTTGTTTGCAAATATCTTGCTGAATTTCAAACCTTTTATAAAAAAAGTTTAACATTTTTTATCTGCCTTTATAATGAATACATACGTGCATACTGAGGTGTTTGAGATAGGTTTGTTTCGCGACAAGCCTATTCCGTAGTCTTTTTTTTTTCAACAGCTAAAAACGTACAATAACGTAAAATACAATACGAAAAGTTGTAATTTACAAATTCAACTCGATTTTCAATACAATAATCTCTCTGTTTAACGTTTCATGCTTACGGGTATAATCCAAATATCCAGTTTAGGGCGTTGCTATAGCAAAGTTGACATTGCTGCAAATTATAAAGTTAGTTATAGTGAGTCGATTTGATTGTGCTGTATAAAATGTATGTATATATCAAATACAGTGCTTTGAAACTACGTTTCCTAATTAAAACTGAATGCTTTGTTCGTTTCACGTACCTATCTAAATCGCAGAGCAAACTACTAATTAAACCTACATGATGGTAATATGTACTCCGAATGGGAAAGTTTTGGTTCAACAAATGCTTTATGTTTACCCGCACGTCCGATTATATAAAAGTACGTCACGCTTTACTACTATATATTCAAGTTAATTGAAATCTTTTGTACAATACAGTATCATTGAAGCACAGATA
The DNA here is from genome assembly GCA_036346225.1 of Platerodrilus igneus. NCBI lineage: Eukaryota > Metazoa > Arthropoda > Insecta > Coleoptera > Lycidae > Platerodrilus > Platerodrilus igneus. The sequence continues at coordinate 1,843,503 of JARFIW010000399.1, forward strand.
ATAAAGAATAAATTTAGATAAAGTTTTAGAAGTAACTGCAGTCAATCTGTTTTGCGGTTATGCGTCCAGATCATCGATTCGAGTTCTATACTGGTTAGTGGGTTGCCAAATTGTAAGTTCATCGTACGACGCGGATCAATATTGCTTTGAAAAATGAGTTGGTTTGTTTTCCAGCATGACCTTAACATATGTGAAAATGTTAGCGCAAAGAATCGCTAACAAGAAACGCAAATACTACGTACGACATTAGGAGTTTAGATGACGTTTTTAATTACAGTTCAATTGTATTTAAAAATGTGAAATGTAAGTGAATGTCTATGTGTATACTACACTAAATCATTCCATGTTTTCCGAATTTTGATAATATTTAGTATTTCAATGATGTCTCTCTAGCACGATGATTATATTGTAATTGGTATCACATGAAATGCCTTCTCTCCAATATTTCAATTAAACTGAAACTTGCCTTTATATTCAGGCCATTCTAAGCTCTAGTCTAATTAATGAAGAGGTTTGTAAGGTTTAATAATGCCGCTATAGTACTTTATGTCAAGTTCGCACATTGTAGTAAAATAAAAATGATTTTCTAGTTTGAAATCAGCTTAAAACCAACGTAAACTGAATTATAAAAGTATTTCTATGTTACTACTTCAAGCTAAATTGATGTTATAACACCCATTACGCTGAATAGAGCTGTTAATGTTGATTAGAAATTTTGAAGACTGATCCGATATTTCTATTTCCTTTTGATTAGTTAAATATGATGAGAAAAATACCAACCTTTAGCTTAAAACCCTTACGCTGATTCAAATTCGAGGGCCGCTATGCGGATCTCGCTTATTAATGGAGATAGAAGGTATGTTTACATTCAGCAAAGTTGCTAAATTTTACACGAATTAATATTCTGCAAAGCAATTTGACGTATCTCATTTGGCGTCCAATATATTTTCAAAAATGTAGAAAACTGCATGTCTGTTTTTTATTTATAGTGCCGATACTTTAAATAATATTCAAAATTTAAAAGCATTTTCTCATGGCCACTTTTTACCCCTATCGAATAGCCCGATTCAATTTGTTAAAATCGTTTTGTCGTTACCTGACCATAATCAACTTTCTTATTTCTAATGGCGTCATTTCAGTTTCTTATACGTTCGGATTTACAATTTTTTTTTATTATAGTAGTGTATGACAGGTAGTAAAAAAGCGTTTTATACAATGACTTAATCGTAAACAATAGTATTTTAATACTTAAAAATGGTAAATCTAAAGCAACGTTTTAAAACTTAAGTGAAGTAGCAAAAGAACGATAAGTGACCATCATCAACTCTCTTTATTTCTTATACGTGCCGTTTTGTGTTTTGGTACATTCTCATACACCTATTATTCTGATTAAATTATGTGTGTTAAGTAACAAAAAGGTTTTAAAACAACGGTTTCCTCGTCAATATCGATATTTTAAAAGTACTGTTAATATTAGCAGGCCATGAAATATTTGGTGACTAATGCTACTAACTCCTGTCGTTACGCAGTATCTAAATAACGCATTTTATTTCTATTAGCAGTAAATATGCCTTTTAGTCATATTGAGAAACGAGATATTGTTACGTGTATTATTTACTCAGCTTTACAATCATCAAAAATTATTAGAATTAATTATTAATTATCAAGTGCGAAATAACAGTCATAGGAAGTTCACACACAACTACCAGGAAAGCAAATTCTTAATCAGCATGAAACATAGAACCACACACAGGAAATGAACGATTACTAATTATGAGAGAATAACGTTTAATTATAACAAAGAGATTACGCACCAATCAGTGGGAAGCGCGAATTAATAAAAATAGGAGCGCGCCCAAAATAGACAGAACGTACAACGGTCTTGAAGAAAGTAAATCCTTGAAGGTGTGTGTGCTTCCATCCCCAGCAGCCTAAGAGAAATGTAAGTAAATATTTGTGACTTTAATTGTAACTGTCATGCTATAATATTTCTATTTAATTATCATGCTTATAATTATATATGTATCTACGTAACGAATGATCGTTACTAATATGTTAATATGCTTGTAGTCATGCTGTAACTATTTATAATCTGTACGCCTTACTGTAAAATATGTTCATATGCTCGTTGCTTAAGATTAAACACTGATCCTGTACTTCGGGTTATTATTTATGCATGAACTTCAATCACCAGTCCTGGTAGGAACATGTAACTAATAAATCGACCCTGGAACTCTATCCGCGGGTAACCCTCTAGACATTCTTAGATACCCCTGAGCTACGCACGTGACACATGCGGTATAAACAACGCACACGTCACATATGGTGGAGGTTCGCCGGCTCCTCTGTCTTACACACATGATAGAGGATTTTAAGGCTTAATCACCCTTAAAAACTAGACTGTTAATCAGCAGTTCCTACTTATGTACGAATAAACGCGAAAAGAAAAACCCTAATGACGACAAGCGCCGAAGCAGACAGTACAACTAGCACAACAATTCTGTATTTTCTCCCGGAGAAATTACTTACGACGAGTACATTTTAAAATACATCGATTGGGCGATCGAAAACGACATAGAGCATCATTGGTATGCTACACTTTTTTACAAACTAATCCAAGAAAGTAAGAAATCTTGGGCAATAAAATACTTTCAGGTCCCGTCGAACACATTTAAAGCGGAAGCACAACAAAATCAGGACTACACGCAGGCAAATAACCATTTTCGTAACATAGTACGTCGGTTCGATGCATTATCACCATGGTACACATAAATAATGGATGTTCCCAAAAGTACCCCTAAACATACCTACAACACAAGAACAAAATTATTAAAAAACGAAACTAGTTCAATTCTTCCCAACGAAACTGAAACGCAAACGCGACCATTTAATCCCCGAAATTCACTTCTACGGTCACCGCCAAATACACCAACATCATTAATTGTTTCGCACGACGAACTAAATTTAGATGTCCGAATACAGGTAAATAAAACTCCAGAAAATAGTATTAAAATCAATAAAGAAATGGCTAATAATACAATAGCGGCAATGGAACTAATGCCAACGACGGCTGTACTACCCAAATTCGCAGAACCAAACAAATTTACCCCAGGTAAATCGAATTGCTTGAGTTTATGCAAGAATTCGAACGTTGCGCGGAAGCAAATTTTGGGAGGAACCCAATAAAATTCAGTTCCTTGGACATTACCTACGTGAAAGTTCAAAAATTGGTACGACAATTTCAAATCAGAAAACGAAAACAAAAATAAAACGTGGTCCGATATAAAAAATTCATTTTTAAAATATTACGGAGGTCCAAACGCACTAAGATTGATAAGAATCCAATTAAAAAATCGTCGTCAATTAACGAACGAACCTACCATAAATTATTTTTATGCTCTGTTGAACATTGCGAACCAATTACGTCCGCAAATACATATAGATGACTTTCGTGAATACTTCGAGGCAGGATTATTACCGACCTTAAGAAATAATTTCCTAATGCTGTCAGCAAACTTCGAAATAACGGAAGACCGACTAAAAGATATAGCGTTTCATCTGTCTGAAATGCAGACAAATGCAATACAAGATGCACTAACACAGAAAATGACTGTACTAGCACTTAAAGAAAACAGCAAAACAAATAAAAATGAAAATCCAAACTATACGCATAGAAAACGTACCCCTTCAATCCATAACAATAAAAACTACAATCCACGAGGAAGGTCACAAACGCGTGACTCGTACTATAATTCCCGCACTTTCACATCAAAAGTAAATTGCCTAAGATGTGGCAGAACAGGTCATTTTTATAGCCAATGTAAAAGTGATACATTAGCCTACAGACCTCGACAACGAACACCCCAAAGACCAAGAATAGTCAATTTCTCCACAAGTCGATCAAAGTCCCCAAACGCGGAAAGGCGGCACGCAGAATATATCCCCAAAACAAGCACTAAATCCCCCGCGTGTCGCATCATTCTATAAACCAACATATACATTTATAAATAAATATGATAGCAAAATGTTCACATTCGAAGCCATAGTAAACGGTTCTAATACAAACGTGTTAATAGACAGCGGCAGTTATCATAATATCGTAGCAATAAATCATTTTGAAAATATAATAATTAGAAAACAAGCGCACACAAATCTGATAACAGCAGATAACTATAAAGTTAAAGTCTTAGGTACAACCGAAATAAACGTAATTTTACAAGGAAAAATTTAACACTAGAAGCATTAGTAATCAGAGACCTACCAGTACCAGTAATATTAGGATTACACTTTCTACGCACTCAGTCGATAACTCTTGATTTTCGTGAAAATCGAATAATTTTCAATAACCAGCAAACGCCAGAATCAAGTTATAAAAATACATCAGTAACCAAATATAACAAGAATCCTATATTACATAATAAAATTAAATTAAAAATGACACGCTTATACAAAGAGACAAGATAACTACACTCACATTAGAACCATTTGAAATCCAAAAAGATAGTCATTTCGTCCCCGATAATAAAAATATTATTAACAAACATATAGTAATAGAGAAATTACCACATACAAAAGGTAACGAATTCCACATGGAAGTCGTATCCAAAGTACACGAACGCACAAAACTGTTCAAAGGTACAACATTAGGTTCAATTAAAAACTCTGAAAATACAAAATTAGACTTAAAACAATTTGTGGCAACAATAACAAAATCAACACCAGAATTTAATATCAACAAAGAGCTATCGTCAAATGAACAAACGCAGTTACAAGAATTGTTAACCGAATACCAAGATATATTTACGGAAGACGTTGCAAACATGGGCAGAACCAATTTAGTTACACACAAAATAAATACGGGCGATGCACAACCAGTAAAAAGCCGACCGTATAGAGTATCACAATCAGAACGTGAAAAATACAAAATCAGATAGACGACATGCTCCAAAATGGGATAATTACAAAAGTATTTCGCCATGGGCGAGCCCCATTGTTTTAGTAAAGAAACGAAATGGAGAAACAAGATTTTGTGTAGATTATAGGAAATTAAACAGCGTAACTAAAAAGATTGTTATCCCTACCAATAATTGATGACATTTTACTTTATCTAAAGAACGCAAAATATTTCACAGTGTTAGATCTTTTAGCGGTTTTGGCAAATAGACGTACACGAAGACAGTAAAGAAAAACAGCATTTATATCGACTGACGGACTTTACCAATTCGAAAAATGCCGTTCGGTCTCTCAAACGCGCCTAGCACATTCCAAAGTCTAGCAGACAGAGTTTTCGAAAATCTCAAATGGAAAGAATTAGTACTATATATGGACGATATTTGTATCTTTTCAGATACATTTTCCGAACATTTACGTAGATTGAGGAATGCCTTCAATCGCCTTAGAAAGGCAGGTCTTACTTTAAAACCCTCGAAATGCACCTTTGCGTCCACGCAAGTTAAATTGCTTGGACACATAGTAAACGAATCGGAGTTTCACCGGACCCAGATAAAATAAAAGCTGTAAAGGATTTTCCAGTCCCCACTAACGTTAAAAATTACAAAGTTACTTAGGCTTAGCAAACTACTATCGAAAATTCATTCCAAATTTTTCAACAATAGCACACCCACTAAATCAATTAATTAAAAGGACGTGCCTTTTCACTGGACAGACGAACACCAGCAAGCTTTCGAAACACTGAAACATAAATTAATTACATATCCAGTTTTAATACACTTTGACCCTTTAGCACCAAAAGAATTTCGAGCAGACGCAAGTAAGTCAGGACTAGGCGGCGTGCTATTGCAAGAACACGAAGGAAAACTACATCCAATAGCATATATTTCGCGAACGCTTACAAAGTCAGAAACAAATTATACAATTTCGGAATTAGAAACATTAGCTGTAATTTGGGGCCTAACTTATCTAAGACATTTAATTTATGGAAGACCAATAAAATCATAACAGATCACAGTGCAATCTGTTTTCTAAAAATATTAAAACCCTAATAGCCGTTTAGCAAGATGGGCGATACGCCTCAGTGAATACCAATACACTGTCGAACATAAAAGTGGCAAATGCCATAATGATGCTGACTGTCTTTCCAGAAACTCGACGTCACTACCAACTCCACAAGATGACGAACAAAATATTGAAATTCCAACTTTTACACTCACAAAAGATAATATGGCTAAGTACCAAAAACTAGACCACAAAATCAAGAAACTAGTTAACGCGATAAAACACCCAGAAAGTAACCCAATTGCATTAAATCGAAGAATAAAAAATTATGAGTTTCGTAATGGCATCTTATACAAAAAGAATGCTAACCCATACGGTAAGTCATTACTAATCGTCATTCCCAAATCTCTAGTAGGAGAAATATTATTTTCCAACCATACGGAACCTATGTCAGGACATCTAGGATTTAATAAAACACTAAATAGAATAAAATCCCGATACTATTGGGACGGCATGTTAAAAGACGTACGCACCTACGTAAAGGGATGCGTCGATTGTCAAGCTCGTAAAGGGCACAATACACAAAAATTCCAGGAGAACTTCAAAGTATCGAAGTGTCCATACCATTCGATATGGTAGGCATTGACCTACTTGGACCATTTCGACGTTCACGAAAAGGTAATACGATGATTATCGTAGCAACCGATTACGCCACTCGTTATGTGGAAACTCGTGCAGTTCCTAACGGAAAAACAGAACATGTCGCAAAATTTTTACTCGAACAAATAGTTGCGAGACACGGAAGTCCGCGAACCCTATTAAGTGACCGCGGAAAAACTTTTCAATCAGCTTTAGTAAAAGATTTAACAAAAATCATGGGTGTAAGAAATGCATACACCACAGCATATCATCCACAATGTAATGGATTAACTGAAAGGTTTAATAAAACCCTAGCAGACATGATGTCCCTTTATACTAGTACGGATCAAAAGATTGGGACGAATTCCTTTGTCATGTAACATTCGCATATAACACTGCTAAACAGGACACAACCAATTTTAGTCCTTTTCAATTACTATACGCGCGAAGCAACACTTGCTACAGAAGCTTCTTTAAATTACGAAATCGAAAACGAAGATGTAAAAAGATACGCGAACGCGCATTACTAATTAGAAACCAAGCAGTACAAAACATTCAAAAAAGACAACGTTATGCAAAAAATAGATACGATAAAAGGCATCGTGTAATAAATTTCAATGTGGGAGACCGCGTACGTGTCTTCACACCACGACGTTTTATAGGAAAAAGCGAAAAGCTTTTGTTAAGATATCACGGACCATACGAAATTGTTCAAAGGTCCGGTCCAGTAAATTATGTAATTAAAAAAGGTAATCACTCAAATGCAAAGTTAGAGACAGTTCACGTTAGTAGAATGATTCATTATAATGATCCATGGCAACCAGAATCTATTCCAGAACAGCATTATCGTTCTAATACTGAAGGTACAGGCACAAACACCCAAGGCTAACATTATTAAAACCCAAGGCTAATAACGATAACGGAATCAACATATTTTTGTTTAAGTACAGAGTAATTCAAATAAATTAATATTAGCACAAAACGCACAAACCCCTTAGCACAAACGCTCAGGTACACACGAATTGACAGATACAAAACTTTTCTTACTATCACAAAACAAGTACAAGTTATAAATAGATAACACAAACATTAATTCTAATTTCAATGACTAACCAATGCACATAATAGAACCAACGAGAAAACTTTCTATATATCCCAGCTTTAAAGTAATAAATAATTAACATCTTTATAAGCAAACACTTACCTTCGTTACAAATATAATAGTAGAATTGAAAGCGCAGGTATATTGCACGCACGGTGGCTTGCTTGTTTATTAATTACAGCAAGCCACTCAGCTGCGCGAAATACGCAGCGTTTTTCATCCATTAATTTTCTTTTATAAATTCCTCGTTTTTCAAAACAGTTTTACAACACAAACACGCACTTGCTTACCACAAAACTTTTAATTAAAACTAAACACATTTGCATGTATGATAAACAAATACTAGCCTAGTTATCAAGCAAACACGGAAATACAGTTGATAACACGCAAGCACTTACTAATTAACATGCGAATTTTAGCAGGAACTAACGAACCAGATTAACTATAATCTTTTATTAATAAATATTATAACTTCAAATTATTTTACATTAAAAAATTTAACAATGCAAAACTAATAAAATTAAATTGACTTTCCTGTTATCCTATAACACGACACCTTTATTTTAGGTATGCAATTCAGTTAGCTTTTATGATAGTTATCATTACTTATACTAACGCCAACCTACCAGTTATTATGACATCAGGAGTCATTTGGAAAGACCTACCCTCAACAATATTATATACAAGCACAATTCCGATAACATATAGAACGGAACTATATAAACAAGCAGAAGAAGTTCATTCATATACATACGATCACCTTTGCAAAGCACAATCAGGCCACATTTGTAAAATGAGCGAACACTTAGAAGCAATTGGCACAATATTCGACAACGAATTAAAGTCTTTTCTCAAGCTACCAACCCAATGTTTTGGAAACAATTAATACCAAACGCTTACGAAGACATAGACACACAATCAGATCCTGAAACAAATAAGTACCGGAAGAAACGCGCATTAAATTTTATTGGCGACTTCTTCAGTTTTTGTTGTGGAGTAGCCACTCAACAACAATTCGAATCATTACATTTTGACCAACACGAACTACAAGTACTTTTATTTAGAATCGACTCAGGATTACGAAAAATCTTCGCGAAATTTCAAACACTTCTATAAATTTTCAAGCCTATCAAAACAGATATCTGACAGTTTCATAGAAACACGACAAAAATAAACAAACTAACTGAATTCGATAACAATCTACGGAATACAATCGACAAAACAATTAACGAAGTAGATTTTAAAATCCAACGTGGAATGTACCATATTTACACAACACTTATACGACTTTTAAACTTTGAACGATCAGTTAACGTAATGGAAATAACAAACGCATGCAAAGACCACAAACTTCCAACTTCTATAATAAACACTTTAGTACTACAACACGATCTAACTCGTTTAGCTACAGAATTAATCAAAAATAAATACAAGCTAGCAATACCAATAAAAGATATTTCCAAATATTACAAACTTCCGATTTCCGATTGTACAATATCAAATAATGAAATTTTTATACAACTAAGAGTACCAATAATCAATTCAGGCTTACAATGGACATTATACGAACTTACAACGACACCATTCGCATGGCAAAACGGCACATGTCTTCTTCTACACGATACAATGTATCTAGCAGTAGCAAAAGTCCAAGACTCAAATCAATCACCTATTTTAAAGCCAATTTCAGGTACATCCCTAAATCATTGCAAACCACATCATGATAAATTGTGTTTTATACCCAGATTCTCTTCGGATGAATCCTTTGGGCACCAATGCGCTTATCACATGTTCTTAGGAACCACAGTACAAGAACTAGGAAAACACTGTTCACTACGTTGCCATTCCTCTTCAGCAATGCTGATATCAGAAATAAAAGATGACACATTCGTGATAACGCACCCTAAACGCGACTTGAGTATTTCATGTCCACTAAAAAATACGAAATTAAATAATTCCATTTATGACCACCCAGGAGCAATAAAGCTATACCTTCCGTGTAGCTGCTCATTATCATTAAACTCAGAGGAAATCATATCACCAAGATTCCCTTGTGGACTCCAAAACATAAAAGATTTTACAATACATCACTACTTACCAGCGATGTGGAGTAATTTAAAACATTTGTTCTTCAAAGTTCAAACCACGAACCAATGTTTAATAACATAACAGAGTATCTCAATCCAGATTGGGCTTCTACAGTCCCACATTTAAACCTCAGTTCATCTTCTGCATTTAGTAAGATTGAAGATGACATTGAAGACCTTATGCACAAAAATTATGCTGACCTATACGCTCCACATAGCGATAATATTTATTTAGTCTGGAACACTGTATTGTCTATTTTCGTGCTATACCTCCTTTATAAAAAATACTTTGTGCCAACACATATGATAACACCAGTGGTGGCACAACAGGGTCCAACACAATACCCAACTGCAGACATGGAATTCATTATTATAGTAGCCTGCTTCCTACTTTTCCTATTAGCTCTATCTTATATGGCATGGCTAATCCTATGTCGAAGACCATCAAGAAGAATTAATACGGACATATCAACAAATGCAGATTCCACTATTGAACTACCTACATGTTCAGAGGAGGAACCCAGCCAAGTAGATAACAAAACGCACAAACTGGATGACTGTAAAGAGAATAATATCACAGTAACCATAGTTCCACGACCAGGCACAAGTGTTACGTCCAACACAAGCCGATATTATATGAAGAGATAAATTGTGATGTAGTAAGTACAACATCCTAAGTCATCACCAGGTAACATTTATTTTTTTTTATATATACTAACAACACTACTACTATTACTAGCGAAAAGAAAAATACAATATATATAACACAGTTAGAAGCACTAAAACAACTAACTACACTGCGAAACGAGTTCTGTTCCAGTGAAACAGTAGACCATTTCACTTGCTTATTCAATTATTTTCTCAAACGCTATCCGTTTTATACTCAACTACTGTTGCCACCGAAAAAGAACTACGTTTGTCCTAAATTAACACAAGTGTACAAAAGGACACGCAAAACTCTTTAGTTTTGAAGAGCTATCAGAATTAAAGACACAATTTTTAAATTTCGTTAGAGACGTTGTTTACAACGCTACTTTCTTTATAAAATTTTTAGCAAATTTGTATTTTATAAGCTTTTCAATAGTAGATGTTAAGATAACTTTTGAGAATTATTTTCGAAAAGATATAAAAGTATCTTTAATACATGATGAATTAAAGTATAAATTAAGGAAACCAACAGGTTTTCATTTTTGGTTGCTAATCAATGCAACATAGCGCTATATAAGTAAAAAGGAGAGATAAGTCTAAATAAAAGACATATGTGATTATTTTAAATTTAGTAGATTAGTGGATAAAAGACATAACAGAAAACGAATTCAAAGACGTGTCTATGCCACGATAGTAATTAACGTACTGAACGTTACAGATTATACGTGTTTAATAATATAAGATATTATTTTTGTATAACAGATATTCATCATTCAATTCTCAGATTAGTATATAATCAATTTTTTTATATATAAAATTTTTTACTCGAGGCAATAAACTTATTTCTAAAGAAATGCCTCCATTACTAATGCATATTATGCTCTTATGTAAATTTTTACAACCAACGTGTGAAACCACAATCACACCAGGTATATACCTACAAAGACTACCAAATATTTCATTTTATGAAACTTCCACACAACTTCTATTCAGGTTTACACAACCAACACAAATAGAATATGGAAGAGAATGTGTGAATTATATATGTGCAACAAACCACAATTTTTGTAAAAAATACTTGACACCTGCAACATATTTAGACGCAATAACGCCGAATTTTACTGCTGAACACCTAACATCCAATGATAAAATTTTAATGGATGATGGAGATCTGTTTGATATTCAATACATAACACGGAGCCATATCCCTCGTGTTTTTACGACTCCTTACGAGATAGATCTTTTGACAAAACAAAATTTGTTAAAAGAAAACTTCCAATAAATGAAATTCATTATGAAACACCTTTCCCATTTTTAATGCAAATACTGCAAATTGTAACAGTCCATTATTTATGTCTGTAATTATAGCAGAACGACTTTCATTATACGAATGGACAAGATCTCTAGCTGAAATGTGCCAGCATAAAATTCCGCATATTGACGTCATTCCAATGCAAACATTGGAATTAGCTTTAAGTAGAATAAAAATGAAACATTAATGCAAAATCTTTCATTATCTCTAGAATATACCTCATCGTATTATACACTACCACTTTTGGAATGCGTTATTTCCAAAAGGCAACACTAATTGGCATACACGTACCATTAATAAGAAATGAATTCAATGGACTAACCATGCGACGAATCGTTAATCCACCGTTTGCATGGAACCACTATACATGCACAGTGTCGATACCGACCATTGACGTAGCCTACATACAACACGTATCTACTAATAACTGGAAATTTGTAACCCCACGCTGCGATCCATTCAAGGACAGTCTATGTTTCTTAAACCGACCATTTGAAAACAACCCATTGGCAATATCTTGCGTTAAACACTTACTTCAGGACAGCACAGGATACCAACTGGCTAAAGCTTGTCCAATAGAATGTAGAGATACAGGAACAGAAACAGAGTTCCTAACACAGTTAGATGTCAATCATTATCTAATCACACATCCTCATCCAAACACCACTATCCTTTGCAACCACATGAACCACTCCCTACCGTCATATTCCAACATCGGAGCAATTTTACTTCAACTACCATGTAAATGCTCATTACACGGACAACATGCAACAATAGTAGCCAATAAAGTATTATGTTTGGAAGAAGTCGATGTACAGCTAACCCACATATTACCAGCTCAATGGACCAAATTTAACAGTTTAACACTACCGAAAGTGGGACAACCCAACTTAAAATTCGACAGTTTGGCCGACTGCTTAGACGAAAATGGATTTTACGTCTCGATGTTGACAACAACGACTACTTACCTTATTACCTACTCTCTTTGTCTCTAATCCTTTTCCTCACAAATTTTGTAATACTGTATCTCATGGCCAAACGACTACGTGTCATAACAAAGACACTTAAACGCAATGGAATACGACAACAACCACAAAAAACCCAAAGTAAACGACCAACAAATTTCTCATCGCTATTGCCACCGCAGCCAATACAATCCGAACATAACCGAGACAATGTAGATACAGAAGAAAACCACGACTACTTATTACCATCACCAACCCTACCTCCAACAGACATTGTCATCAGACCGCTACCAACTCTGCCGACAATGCCACAACTTCGAGAAACGTCTACCACAAGTAGACACCTAGGTCACCGAAGCCAATCACCCAGCGAATATGTTACAATGTCGCAACTGCTTAGAAAAAACCCAAAACTTTAAATACATTTCGTAGTGACTAAAAAGTATAGTGTACGTGCCTTCAAAAAGTGTTTGCCCCAAAGTGTAATTATGTATTATTCATCGTATCTTATGTTTCAAACTTTTATGTATTATGTATTATCTATTGTAATTTATATTTCAAATCTTTGTATTATATATCGTATTATGTATTATCTATTGTAATTTATATTTCAAATCTTTGTATTATCTATCGTATTATGTATTATCTATTGTAATTTATATTTCAAATCTTTGTATTATCTATCGAATTATGTATTGTCTATTGTAATTTGTATTCGAATCTTTATGTATTATGTATTGTATATTATGTTTCAAATCTTTACACATTAAGTATTATCTATTTCATATCATATATCGTGCATGACGTATTATGTATTAGTATTGTACACTACATTTCTCACAGGCAATGCTCTTGGTAGTTGTTCCTCAAACATTTTCAAACATAGCATTTTCCTCTCTCTTTATCTTCTTTCTTTTCTTCTTTTGAGCCATCACTTAACGCCAAGGAAACTTGGAGGCCAAGTTTTTTTAGCAGGGGGGTAATGTTACGTGTATTATTTACTCAGCTTTACAATCATCAAAAATTATTAGAATTAATTATTAATTATCAAGTGCGAAATAACAGTCATAGGAAGTTCACACACAACTACCAGGAAAGCAAATTCTTAATCAGCATGAAACATAGAACCACACACAGGAAATGAACGATTACTAATTATGAGAGAATAACGTTTAATTATAACAAAGAGATTACGCACCAATCAGTGGGAAGCGCGAATTAATAAAAATAGGAGCGCGCCCAAAAATAGACAGAACGTACAACGGTCTTGAAGAAAGTAAATCCTTGAAGGTGTGTGTGCTTCCATCCCCAGCAGCCTAAGAGAAATGTAAGTAAATATTTGTGACTTTAATTGTAACTGTCATGCTATAATATTTCTATTTAATTATCATGCTTATAATTATATATGTATCTACGTAACGAATGATCGTTACTAATATGTTAATATGCTTGTAGTCATGCTGTAACTATTTATAATCTGTACGCCTTACTGTAAAATATGTTCATATGCTCGTTGCTTAAGATTAAACACTGATCCTGTACTTCGGGTTATTATTTATGCATGAACTTCAATCACCAGTCCTGGTAGGAACATGTAACTAATAAATCGACCCTGGAACTCTATCCGCGGGTAACCCCTCTAGACATTCTTAGATACCCCCTGAGCTACGCACGTGACACATGCGGTATAAACAACGCACACGCCACAATATGTTGCGTGTTTTTTATTCCTCTCACCAAAATTCAACAATAAGTGCCGAAACGTATTTAAGATTGTATCCAGAACGACAACAATCGAATCGTACTGTTTCTGAAGCTTGATACGAACTTCGCCAAATACGGATCCTTTACTAAACGTCGCAATGCTTATGGCAACAGAAAATTTGAATAATAACCAGCATGATATTTTACAAATGGTAAACCATAAAGCTACAATACTTTTTATTGATGTAATTAACAATTTTGTTGTTTAGATTAATAATGTTCCTTCAATATCCACACGGGAAATAGCTGTTGAATTAAGCATACCGCAGACACTAGTTTGGAGAACTTGACGTGGAAATAAGTATAAACCACACAGGATTCATGTATGCCATACACAACCGGCTGCAAATACCATCAGGCGACTAGAATATTGCAATTAGCTATTAGGAATGCTAAATAATGACCATGATTTTTTAAAGAAAATCATTTGGTTTGACGAATCTAAATTTACAAACTCTGGTATTTTTAATCGTAATACTGAACATTACTAGGCAGTAGAAAATCAAGACGAAATCGGAAAAGAAAACCACAACAGCATTTTGGCATAAATTTTTGGACGGGTATCTTAAATCATGGTTTAAGTGGACCATTCATGTAGGAGGAATCATTAAATGGAGAAAGACATTTATATCTTCTTCAGGCACAAATATCCGAGTACTTGTATGACATTCCGTTAAATCAACATAGACATTTGTGGTAGCAGCAGGACGGTGCACCAGCGCATAATGCAGTAATTGCCAAAGAATATTTAAACCAAGAATTTTTGAATCGTTGCATTGAAAATGGTGGAATAGTTGGATGACCAGCTAGATCCAAGGATCTAAACTTCTTATTGGGAACTGCAAAAATTGCATTTTCATTACCTTAGAATGCGGAGATAGCTAGCGCGTGCCTTGCTTGTTTGGCTATCGCTTACGGAAAACAATAAGTGAAATAAATAAGTGTAACATTATTCCGCTACTATTACCTTCATCGTAGCTTGTAATTGCAAGGTAATCTTCAAATTTACTTCTTCTTTTGGAGACGTTTGCTGTGGTAGTCGTTAAGGTACTTGCAAAATTTCATTGTCACTGTCACCTTCGTCTTCAAGGGCAAATAGATCTTTACTTTCACTAGGATATTACAACTAGATCTAGATGTTGATATTCTTTTTGATCCATAGTATACCTTCTTTTTCATTTTAAAACATTACCGCTCATTTTAAACACTTTACTGTTTTGTATCTAACTTAAGCTGGTTTATAATCTATGATAGTACTATTAACAATTTGAAATAAACTAATGTTGCACTTTCCAGAAACAAATCGTAAGCATAATGATATAAATAGCTAAGCTTCTTAAAAATAAAGCATCCAGTATGGACAACTAACAATAACTCATTAGAAATAATATGAGTAATCAGTGTTAATTGTTTACTACCCAATAATATCTTAATGTGGTAGGAAACTGGTTTTCGTAAACATTAGTCTGTTGTCATATCTATCAAACGGGTCAGAACACAAGATATTGTCCCATAAATTGTTATGGAAGAAAGAGGAACTCCATTTTTTTCTTAGAAACCGTATTATTGCTTTTAGTCGGGTTAGTATTTGTTATTTTTATGGGATACCTTATCCTGCATGATTAAGTCGATTGTATATAATATCTTTACAAACACGAAGAATATTATACTATACAAATCCTTCTTAGCGCCCATTACAATAGCATGTATTATTTGTGAATTTAAAGTATTCTATAGGACAATACACTAAAGAACTTTTTGATCTGGCTACAAGCATAAAGAAAATTTCACCCTCGTATAAGAACGCAGATAGGATATTTTAACGACTTTGGCAAAAGCTAATTGTAGGCTTTGAAACGAGTTCCCCTATTCCTTTTCGGAAAAATGTAGGTATTGTGTCATTTCCTATACGAGCGTTAACATCGTGTTCCCTTTAAATAACACTCATCTATTTATGTGAATTGATATTGAGAAAACCGAAATGAAGTTAAGTTTTAAAATATTTTTAAAGGAAAGCTTCTGCGTCGACGACGGATGAAAATTATCCTGAAAATGAACATGTTGGATTTAAATTTTACATTACAAACGCTATATGCATGCATAACATGGTACCTCCATAACATTTTGGGAAAGTCGTGAGTTGTCGATTCAGCACAGTAGAACTGTTATCGAAATACTTTTACTTAAGTTGACGGCAAAATCAAAGACATCAGAAAAACTGCATAAAACTGTAAATTATAACATTTTTACAATAATATTCATACTTTTTCGCAAGTCTGCTAAAAGAAACATAAAACTACGTGAAATTTAGAAATCTGCTGTGATGTATTTTGTTAAGCAATACAACTCGGCAAATTATAAGTACATAAAGTCTTTCATTAAACTTGTTAATTTTTGTAATTTTAAAAGTAGGTGAGTATCGAAATAGCCGCTGAGCTAAATGAATTTGCACATTTATAAACGCATTGTGTCTCAGCGGCACATTTTAGGCCCACAGTCAACCTTATTTGCTACTCTTCTAAGCTAATATTATTTCTACTAAATGGTCCTTTTATCTTTTCAGTATCATGAAGTGTAAAATCCAATATTTTAAAGGATACCTACCTATTTTGTTGTGTTTCTCATCATTAGGTCTTCAGTCCTGAAACTGGTTAGACGCGTACCCTAATTGTTTCTGAACTAACCTACACATTTCCCTGAAATTTGCACAGTCTGCATCCGACACTATGTGCCTGCAAAAGCTGATCTCGCTCTACCTCTACTTCTTTTTTCCTATTTCTGCTTGTAATATATCCCGTACTATTCCCCAAATATGCAATAGAACATATCCTGCCCAATTTGTTTCTTGTTTTCCACAGATATCTTTATTTCTCTGCTATTTCTATAACCTATTTGTTATTAACCTTGTCTGTCTATGCTGTCATCCTTATACATCTAAAGCACAATACTCCAGAATGCTTCTATCTCTTTCTGTCTGCTTTTCCTACTGCACGTGTTTCATAATCGTACAGTGTTGTGCTCCGTGCATTTGCTTTCAACAATTTTCTCCTTGTTTCTATGTTTGTTGTCTTTGAACATAACCGCTGTTCTTTCTTGTTAGATACAGTTCAGTCCCATTCTATTGTTTTACAACTTTATACTCTATTTCCCCGATATTCAGTGGTATCTAAAGGGGAAGGCGTCGCTGTGGATCAATGTAGTAAGCGTAAGACTACGGATCCCAAGGTCCTGGGTTCGAATCCCGACTCGGCCGACTGCTTGAAAAATGGCAGGTGAGCATTTTTCACAAAAATTACGCCCTCGTTCGTATAAGAGGTTAAATGGGGATCCCGTGTGTGAGTGATGCCACGCACGCTAAAGATCCCTATCTTGCCTGGAACCGCAAGGGTTTGGCAAAATTCTAAATTTTCAGACAACACAAAACTCGTTTCCTGGCCAATGTAGTACCTTCGGATAGAGCATTGGAAATGTAAAAGCACGGTATGTGAAGGAGTAAACGGCTCCGTGGCGTAGTTGGTATGCGTGTGACTACTACGCCCAAGTTCCCGGGTTCGAATCCCCACAGGGTCCACTTGAAAAATGTTAGGCGAGCATTTCTTACAAAAGTAAGCCCTCGTTGGGATGAAAGGTAAAATGGAGGTCCCGTGGGCGAGTGTTATCGCGCAGGTTAAAGATCCCGATCTTGCTTGGAACAGCAAGGGTTCGGCAAAAATCAAAATTTTTCAGGTAAAAAAAAACACTTGCTTCCTGGCCAATGTAGTATCTTTGGGTGGAGCATTAGAAAATCACATGTAAGGTAAGTGATGAGAGTTAAGCAGCCTGTGGCTGCCAAGGGTTCCTCAACACTTAGACATTTGGCGAACTAATAGTTTTCCAGTAAATACTTTCATACAATTAACATTAGTTGCGAATTTTGCAAGACCAATAGCTGTAGCTGTTTATAATAATCATCAAGTTTAAATACATTAATTTTTTTCGTCATTAGTTTTTCCATCTTAACTTTTTGGATGCGTACCTTCATCGATTTCAATTCTGATCTACCTTACACATTTCACTGAAATTCACACATCCTACATCTTTCACTATCTGTATGCAATAGTCTAACCTAGGTCTGCCTCTAATTCTTTTTTTCCTATCTCTACTTCTAATATACTCCGCACTATTCTCTCATGTCTTAGTATGTGACCTATCATCCTATCTCTCCTATTTTTTGCTATTTTCCACGTATTTCTTTCTTCCCCTGCCATTTCTAGTACCTCTATGTTCTTAACTTGGTCTGTCCTTGATGTCTTCATCGTTCGTCTGTAGCACCACATTTCAAAGCCTTCTACCTTTTCCTTGTTCGCTTCTCCTACTGTCCAGGCTTCACAGTGGTACAGCGCTGCGCTCCAAACATATGTTTTAAGCTATATTTTCCTTGTTTCTATGTTTGTTGCCTTTGAACACAGTAGCTGCTTTTTCTTGTAAAATGTAGCTCGACCTTGTGCTAATCTTTGTTTTATATCTTTTGTGCTTTTTCCAACTTGCGTCATTTGGCTTCCTAGGTAGCGGAAATCCTTAATCTCTTGCAAGTTCTCGCTACCTAGTTGTATTCTTATTTTCGGTTTATTTTCTCCTCCTTTGCATACTGGAACTTGAATTTTATTTTTGTTAATTTTCATACCGTATCTCTTTGTTAGAAGTGTTTCCATTTCATTAAGAGCAGCTTCTAACTCTTTTTTGCTATATGCTAATACCGCTATATCATCTACAAATCTAAGCAAATCAATCTTTTGTACCTGCATAGTAATTCCAAATGTCTTAATGAATTTGATAGTATTAATTGCCTCTTCACTCTACAAGTTAAAAATTAATGACGATAAGGCACTCCCCTGTACGACCCCTTTCCTAATATTTAGTTCTCTTCGTTCCTGCCCTAATTCTATTATAACTGTTTGCTCTTTGTATAAGCTATGTATTATCCGTCTATCCCTAGAACTCATTCCAATTTTTTTAAATCTTTCGAAGTTTTTTTTTACATTTTACCTTGTCGAATGCTTTTTTCAGATATAGAAACCCTATATACCCGCATTCCCCCTTTTCTATTGTTTTCTACATTATCACCCTCACAGCTAAAATAGCCTCTGGTGTTCCCCTGTTGTGCCTAAACCCAAATTGATTTTCTCCTAGTATTTCTTTAGTTTGTTTTTCCATTAGTCATGGTACAATTTTAGGTAATACTTTGACACGTGTGCTGTCGAAAATAGTATAGTATAGTATAGTATAGTATAGTTACTATGATGTTACGTTTGAAATCTTTGGGTATCTAGGCTGTGTCATACATATAGTTTACAAGTTGGAAGAGATGTTCTGTTACTGCTTGTTCAGTAGCTTATAGAGTTTCTGCTTGCACCTTATATGTACCCTTTAATGCTAATTCAAACTCATTTTGCAGTATAGGATATTCCAAGTCATAATTTGCATTGTCTGATTCCTGTTCTAATGCTGTTAGTTCCTCTCCTGCATATAAATTCCTTATATATTCCTACCGTCTAACCACTTTCGCTACATTTTCTATAAGACGTTTCCTCTCGCGTCCCTTATAGCTTTGCTATACGGTCTGTCTTTCGTATTTTTATCTTAGTTTGTACCTCTTTGCAGTTTTCATCAATTTATTGGGCTTTAGCTTTACTGCATTTGTAAATAATTTTACCATTTTATGGCTTTGTATCTCGGTTGTCCTGTTTCGTCTGATCTATTTTTGTATTTTCGTCTTTCTATCAAATTCAAAATATCTTTTGTTATCCACGGTTTCATATACTTTTTTTGTGTATACCCCAGAATATCTCTGGCCGCCATGTCTAAGCTGGATTTAATGTTATTCCATTCTGTTTGTACTTCCTTAGTATCAGTAATTTTCCCGATATCTTTCAGCAATTCATATGATTTTTTTTTTCAAATCTTTCGTGGATATGTTTATCTTTTAGTTTCTCAAAGTCAAAGTACCGTTTTCCATTCTTTTTTCAAATTTTTAAATTTAAGAGCGGTCTTCATAATTACGATGTCGTGGTCAGTGTCTATATCTGCTTCTGGATAGCTTCTACAGTCTTTTAATTGATTCCTAAACCGTTGTCTGATAAAATTGTAATCTGTTTGATATCTACCTGTATCCCCTGGCATCTTCCACGGGTATCGTCTTCTAGCATGATGTTGAAATAATGTGTTTATGATGGTTAAATTGTTTTGTCGCAAAATTTTACCAAGCTATTGCCTCTATTGTTTCTTGTGCCTAAATCAAATAAACCTACTACCGCTCCTTCCCTACCCTACTACTGCATTAAAATCCTTCGTAATTATTAAATTTTCATGTCATTTTACGTATCTTAATATGTCTTCGATATCTTTGTAGATCGCTTCTATCTCTTTCTCACTGTTGCTGGAGTTGGGCATGTTTGTTTGTATTATTACTGTATTTACCGGTTTAGATTGTAATCTAACCAGGAGTACTCTTTCGTTCTTTTGTCAGTAGTTTTCTACACAGTGCCCTATCTTTTTTCACATAACTATCCCCACACCAGAATTTTGTTCGTCTGATCCTGTATGAACTACCCTAAAGTCTCCACTCCAAAAATCCCTCGCCCCTGGCAACCGAATTTTGCTGATCCCTACTATATATAGTGCTAACATATCTCTTTCAATTTTTAAGTTCTCTAGCTCATCTACTTGTTTCATGCCTCTGACATTCAACGCTCCGACTCGTAAAATGTTTCCGATTTTTCTTCTGAATTTTTCGATCACATCCTCCGAAGTAGTCCCCTCCCGAAGATCCGAATGGAGGACTATTTTACCTCCGAAATCTTTTACCTTTGAGGATGCCATAATTTTAAATACAATTTAAGTACGATGTGTATTTGGGAGGTAACGTGGTGGCTGCCCGTTGTTTTTCACATCATCGCGGTAGCGTCTTAGAATGCCACACCGACCCCTATGATCTCTGCCAGTCTAAGTACCGAAAGAGCAGCTGCCCTCATGTGGGGACTCTTCTTAGTCTGGTTTTTCACTAAAGACCCTACTAATTTGGTTGTGCCTGTAGTTCGGCTCTTTAGATCACTGGAACGCGGAAGTTATTCCACCTGTACTAGTAATCTAGAACTTCTTCTTATGTTTCTATAAAAGCATAAAATTACTACTAATATTAAGTTTGTTAGATTTGAAAAAATCTTCACGTTGCAAGAACTTGTGCAAGACTTACAGAATTTTCCGCATGAGATTTAAGACGAGATTTTAAAAACTCCCTTCTCGTCTTCGCAAATAGAGACCTTAGTCTCATCTCGAATCTCCACTTGTAAACCACACAATTTTTTTGAGACATTCGTAAACGAAATTTATCATGGCTATCACTAGATTTTTAAAAAGCTGTTTCTGCTATAGGTAAGCGGTAGGTTAAAATAATTAGGGCTGGGTCGGCGTATCGATACGTATCGAAACGACCCTTGTATCGACAACCCCCCTCAAACGATACAGTGAAAAATAAATATCGATTATCGATATGCATCGATATGTATCGTTACGCACCGTTACGCATCGATACATATCGATACGCATCGATACGTATCGATATATATCGATATTCGATATATCGATACATAGTATGTATCGATATTCGATACGCAAAATCCCGTATCACCCACCTCTATATATATATATATATATATATATATATATATATATATAATTATGTCACAAATATTAAACTTGAAACTTTAATTATTTTGATAATAAACAATCTTAGGTAAAATAAATACATTATTTTAAAACGATCTCGTGATTTTATTCCCAAAGAAAGAGTAGATATTCGATATATCGATGCGTATCAATTCGTACCGTTGCATACCGATATGTATCGCTACGTTTCGATATGTATATTCAACCTAAACATCTAAATGTTCCGATACGTATCGCTATATATATCTATGCGTACCGCTACGTATCGATACGTATCGATATATATCGATATTCGATATATTGATAGATATCGTTATAGAATATGTATCGATATTCAATACGTAAAATCCCGTATCGTCTACCCCTAAAAATAATACGCACAAATATCGAAAAGGAAAATAAACCTCTATTTAAATTGTTTTCACAATTTTACAAAAGAAAGCGGTATTCACAGATTAGGCGTCGCCGTGGATCAATGTAGTAAGCGTAAGACTACGGATCCCAAGATCCTGGGTTCAAATTCCGACACGGCCGACTGCTTGAAAAATGGCAGGTGAGCATTTTTCACAAAAATTACGCCCTCGTTCGGATGAGAGGTTAAATGGAGGTCCCGTGTGTGAGTGTTGTCACGCACGTTAAAGATCCCTACCTTGCCTGGAACGGCAAGGGTTGGGCAAAATTCTAAATTTCCAGGCAACAAAAAACTCGCCTCCTGGCCAATGTAGTACCTCCGGGTGGAGCATTGGAAATATAAATGCACGGTATTCACAGATTGAGTAGTTAAGAAGTTTAGCTGGACATTAGGCCAAGTATGCTATTTTATGAAAAAACCAGCATAGTCAAAATTATTAGGAATTACAATTAATGGCGTATTAAAAAGTATATAGTGAACAAACTCGTAGAGTCTGGGTTACTATTTGGGGAGCTAGGGTAACTCTACAATAACCTCCGCCAGAATAACAACCCGGAAAACTCACTGGCACATTGATAGAACTCAAATCTCTCAGTTTTAGTTAAGAATGCATAATGACCGTGTATGCAATACACACACCTTTGCTAACGAAAAGATTCAAACCAGTTGTTAAACAAAAATTGAACTAGTTTAGTAACATTGAAAGAACAAGCGTTATTTGAGCTTTGAAAAGAAATAAGTAATTACAGGCTAAGTTTAATAGTAATGAATAACTTTGGCTGGCATTGGGAGAGTAATTTGAGTTTAGTGAATGGAAATTAATATAAATTGCTGGATATTTTGTAAAAAAAAAACCAATGACCGGTTTCGCTGTTGCAGCTCGGCAAACCGGCAGATCCGAAGATCTGGTCGTCTACCTATATCTAACTATCTCATATTGCTAAGGGGCGAATGGTATCCAAAGTTAAAGTCCTGGTGGGTATACACTAAATGTCTTAAGAAATCACACTCATTATCACTTTTAAGTCACGGGGAGATGCGTGGTTTCACTATAATTTAATTTCTTAGCTTAATTAGTTTATTTGATTAATTCGAATTTCTGATTTAGTTTTGTAATTGATTAGCCCGGTTTAAAGTTTTGGTTTAATACCCGATGCTTGTTCAGTGCGTTTTAGGTATGAGAATGATTGATTTAGTATGAAATTCATCGTGCGTATCTACATATTTAGGCGTTTTGTTTTTTATTGGTTTTTGTTTTTTATATTTTTTTGTTTTTGATTTTTTTGTAAATTAAATTATATTGTACCACAAAATAAATTTATGTCAAAATTATACCCCTAACTCAAAATTTCAAGCAACCCCCTCGGTATACACCCGGTTCTAGGCGTCTAGTCATTCGATTCTCCTCGCAAACTCCATCATGGCTACCCAGAAAATCTTCTGGTTAGCACCTCCCCGGACTTCTTTCAAATTATTGGGCCATTCTAGCCCCTCGACAGCTAGTTTCCTGTCCGTCAATCCTCTGTTAACCATCTCAATCGAGCAAACAAACAGCACGTGCTCAGCGATTTATGCACCCACGCCGCATTTGCAGCGGACGTTTTAGCTCTATCCAAATCTTTATAAGTAGACTTTCAAAGCTCCTTACCTTATTACTACCTGCAGCATCTTATGATGGAACTTCACCTCCATCTTATCTCTAGCTTCTATGCTTGGTATAAATTTGTGTGTCATCCACCTTAGGTCATTTCCGGTGACCGCATTCCGATTACGCTCGAGCTTATTTTGTTAATTACACATTTAAAAATAAACTGTTGTTATTTATAAATTAGATAATTTGATATTTTAAAGTAATTAGTATATTTAAATTTGATTTGGCGGTTTAAAAAATTTAAAATAAATAAATAGTGTTTTTCGCGGTACATTTTGAATCGAATTGCGTTATGGAAAATTTGGTTCTAGTTGTCATTTTGACGCTTAGTGCTTGTTGTATATTTGTTAAAATTTGATATTTAATTGGGCGGTTCGAAATTTAAATAAATACAAGGTTGCTTACGGTTCACCTTTAAACAAAACATTTTTATTGGACCAACGTTTTGCGCTCTTCTAGCGTCGTTCTTTTAGCATCGTAACGGTCAAGTCTTTGAGCTGCGTTTTAGGCGTCATTCTTTGTTAGTTTTGTCAGCATGGTGGTCCACCGCGACGAGGAGCCGTTGCCCAGGAGGATGAGGAGAGATCGGTCGGAGTCTGATAGGTCGGAGGCTGAGGGCGCTGTTGGGGGGAAACAGCTGAAGGTAGTGTTAAAGGATTGTATGTTAGGGATTCAGGAGGAGGTACAAGAGGTAGAGGAGCCTGTGTCTGCGGCGGTCGTGTCGGGGGAGTCGGGGCCACCCGTGGTGGTTGCGGCGCCAGAATTGCCTTCTACTTCGAAAGCCAGGCGCACGATGTCGACTAGCAGCAACGTTAGCGTTGATGCTAGCGACCTCGATGAGCTGGAGATCTTGAAGTTCAGAAGAAGGCGCACGCTGCCGTTTATGGGAAGGTACCGACGACCTCCGCCACTATCGTCGTCGAAGACAGAAAGATGGTTCGGCACGCCGTGGATGATATCCGCGACGTTACGAACCAACTTATAGGCATGGTTAGGGCGCTTCGACTTTGCTTAGATAGTCCTGGGAGAGCTGGTGTTGTCGGGGGAAATCCAGCGGTGCTTGCTCCTGTTTCAGGGCAGCAGAGTTCCCAGGGTCAAGAGGTGCCGATGCCGCGGAAGGTGTCGTATGCTGCAGCTGCTGCAGGTGTAACGCCTACTTTTGCTGTTAGGGTCGACGCCAGGCCAGGGGAGAAAGAGGACGTCATGTCGACCCTGAAGAAAAAGGTCGATCCCGCTCGTGATGGGTTTGTCGTAGTCGGAGCTCGTAGGACTCGTAGAGGTGGTGTAGTAGTTGAGTGCGCAGGACGAGAAGACGCGAAGAAATTGCAGTCGAAGGTCGGCGGTCCCTGCAAAGAGCTCGTGGCGAAGACCATCGAGAAGAAGCGTCCACGGGTCGTTCTTCCGGGGGTCGAAGCGGGGATGAAGGCAGATGAACTGGTTCGGTTGATCGCGAGCCAGAATCCCCGCTTCGGCGATTTGAAGATCGAAGACCACCTGAGGAAGAAATTTAGGTTTGGCGGAAAGGGCCCTAGGGATCCCTTCGTCAACGTAGTCTTCGAAGTAACCCCCACACTTCGGAGACGCATATTAGCTGACGCTATAAACCTCAGGTGGCGAAGAGTCTGGGCCAGGGGCCACTTCTCGATGACCCAGTGCTACAGGTGCTACGAGTACGGCCATAGATCGATGGAGTGCAGGGAGAAGGTACAGTGGTGCGGTAACTGTGCCGACGTCGGACACGAGTTCAAGAATTGCCGGAGGGCAATCCCCTGCTGTGTGGTTTGCGCTAGGGCAAACGACATAACTGGCGGTGGTGCGAAGGTCGATACGCGCCACGACGCCAAGTCGAGTAGATGCCCCACGATGCTGAGATTGAAGAGCGCAATCACACGGAACATCGATTATGGACCGTGAAGAAAAAGATAGATTTAAAAGAAGCAAGAAGATAAAATTCGCGCAATTAAATCTCGGGAAAGGAAAAGGGGCTACAAATAACTTCGTAAAGTTATTCAGCGAAAATAATATCGACATCGGGCTTATACAGGAATCGCACCTGTATAGCCACAAAATAACAGGTTTTGGGAAGGGGGTTACCGTTTTAAACGCAAACAGCGAACGACCGCGTAGCGGGATAATAATAAATAACGGGACGTGCGCCGGAATAATCCTAAACAATCTGTCGAATGAGCTCATAACCACCGCAGAAATAAAAACGGGATTGCATACGTTTTACGTGATAAGCACTTACCTTGCGCCGATCGATTCCCGGCGGGAGAATCCTCAAACAGAGGACTTAATAAATCAAATTGAAGGAATCCTTCGTAAAATCGGTAGAAATAGAAATTTAATTATCGCGGGAGACTTTAATGCTAAGACGCCATTATGGGGCAGCCCTATCGAAGACGATAGAGGCTCGCAGGTTGCTGATCTTTTTACGGGATAGGACCTTAGTGTGATAAACACTAATGATTCACCTACGTTTGAGACGCATAGAGGCAGCAGTTTTATAGATATTACTGCAGTCTCGCACGAAATGTTAGAAACGATTTGTAATTGGAAACTAAGGTCGGACGAGGAAACGCTCTCTGACCATAAATTAATAACATGGGACGTTGAAACCAAAACAAGCGCAAACGAGCAGCTAACTATATTTCCGCGGTTCTGTAATAAAAAAGCAAATTGGGAGCGGTTTAAAGAAAAATTTGGCGAAAGTATCCCTGCGCTCGAAAATGAGCTATTTAACTGCCGAGAGGCAGACGAAGTAGAAACACTCGCGAAAAAATTGAACGACGCGGTGGTAGACGCGTCGTCGTATTCCATGCCGCAAAAGAAAACATTTAAAGACAGCGTACCCTGGTGGACCCGGGAACTAACCACCAAGCGGGCAGAAACGCGTAACCTAAGGTGCCGCTATCAACGCGCCTCGGGAGATATAAGAGAACAACGGAGAATAGAATATAATCAAAGTTACCGCGAATATAAAATACTAATAGAAGAAACGCGAACGAATAAATTTAAAGAATTCTGCACGCAAAACTCAGAGAAAGAACCCTGGGGAACCGCATACCGCGTAATTAGAGGAAAACAACAAAAAATCGCGCTCAGTAATATAAAGAAAACAAATGGCGAATACACGGAAGGTTTTAAAACCACAGCGGAATATTTACTAGAGAAATTTTTCCCATCGGATAATCCCGAGGGGGGATGAAGGGTCGCACGATTTAGTACGTCGGGAAGCTGCAGAGGCGCAAGGAACAGGTGCCGATAAGGCAATCCTAGTTCACGAGGTCGTCAGGGCTCTTAGGAGGATGAACCCTAAGAAGGCACCGGGGCATGATGGAATCACTTCAGACGCAGCTCTGCAGGCGTGCTTGTTAGCCCCGTGTGTCTTTGTTGGGTTGTTTAATCTTTGTTTAGAAAGGGGCGTTTTTCCGCGTTGCTGGAAAATCCAGAATGTGAAATTTATACCCAAACCTAAAAAGGCGGATGCGTCAGATCCGGGCAGCTATCGTCCAATTAGCTTGCTACCGGTGCTGAGAAAAGTTTTAGATCGCGTTATGACTACGCGTGTTGAGCACCTAGTGCGAGACAGCGGCGGTTTTAATAACCGACAGTTTGGTTTCGTGGAGGGCAAGTCGACTATCGACGCGTTAGAGTTCGTTGTCGGGGAAATTAAGCAGGCAAGAGATGCTAAAGAGTACTGTGTCGTTGTTGCTTTGGATATTTCAGGAGCATTTGATGCTGCCTGATGGCCATTAATCGTTTGCAAGTTAGATCGTAGGGGTTGTCCGCGAAACTTGATGTCTTTGGTGAAGAGCTATTTCTCGGGGCGATTGGCACAGGTTGAAATTCCGGGTGAAGTTCTGTCGCGTGAGGTGGAAAGGGGATGCCCGCAAGGGTCATGTTCTGGTCCCACATTTTGGAAGTTGTTGTATGAGAGCATCTTTAGGGTCAAGTTGCCCGCAGGATGCTCAATCGTTGGGTTTGCAGATGACACACTTTTAATTGTAAGATCGAGATTGTTAATGGATATGCGCACAAAACCGAACGAGGCGCTTAATAAATTACACGAATGGTCGCAGGCGGTAAAATTAAAATTTAACACGGCGAAGTCAGAGGCGCTTTATTTCGGCACGAAACCAGGACAGATACCTCCTAGGTTAGAGCTAGGAGGGGAGAAAATCCCGTTTAAAGATTGTATTACCTACCTCGGCGTCAAGATCGACAATAAATTAAATTGGAAAGCGCACGTACAATACGTAAAAAGTAAGGGCGGCGAAATATCAAATAAAATGATGGCGGCGGCTAAAATAAAGTGGGGTTTCAAAGGCGAATCGCTGAGGACGGTTTATGCCGGAGCAATTGAGCCGGCAATACTGTACGCAACTTCTGTATGGGCAGAAGGTTGTAAAGTCCGGGAGATGCGTCAGTTGACGAGCGTACAACGCATAACCGCGGTAAAAGCGGCGAGGGCGTACAGGACCACCTCTACGGAGGCTGTCCTGGTGATCAGTAGGACTCTCCCTATCGAATATGTCGTTAGGGAGATTAGAGATAGACGATTAATAAATATAGGAAAAGGGCGCGAAATTATCGAAGATCTTAATCTTGGTAATAGGGAAATTGCAAGAAAGATCGTTGTATCTGAGTTGGGGCATCCGGCTGATATTAGAGGAATCGAGTTTGTCGAAGGTGATGAGGACGCGATGGGTATCAGAATTTATACGGACGGTTCACGTATGGACAATGGGCAAGCAGGCGCGGCGTTTGTAGTGTATAAGCAGGAAAGGGAGGTGTTTCGGTTTCAAACCAAACTCGCGAACTGGTGCACTATCTTCCAGTGCGAATTGGTAGCCATACGAGAGGCTATCGATTACGTAATAAACCATACGGGCAGAGACGAGTATTATATAATCAGTGATAGTAAATCGGCGCTAACGGCTTTAACAAACATGAACACCTCGACAGATCTCCAAGCGGACGTCTGGAGGATAGCGCGTACGGCGCTCGAGTTTCGACGTTTAAAGTTTTGTTGGGCCAGGTCGCACAATGGTAACGTAGGAAACGATAGGGCTGACGAATTAGCTAAAGAGGCCGCGACGGGCGACTTTCGAATATCACATTCGTCGATACCGAGGTCTTTAATCAAAAGAAAGCTGCGCGAAAAATCAATTCGACAATGGGAAGAGAGGTGGAACAACGCTGCCACGGGCAGGTTGACCCACAAATTCATACCGAGCATAGAAGCTAGAGGTAGGATCGAGGTCAAGCTCGATCACAAAATGGTGCAGTTGATAACAGGGCACGGCGCCCTAAAGGCGTATTTACAAAGGTTCGGACTAACCAACAGCGACCGCTGCGAATGCGGTGAGGGCGCGGAAAGCGCAGAGCACGTGCTCTTCGACTGCCCGCTTAAGGCAGGAAATCGAGGGTTGGCTGATAGCAAACTAGCTATCCTAGGTCTGGCATGGCCAAAGAGCCTAGAGGAAGTCGGGGAAGTGGTTAACCAGAAGGCGTTCTGGACAGCCTTAAAAGAATTCGCGGGAAGGGTCGCGAGATTAGACAATGATAACCGCGTGTAAAATTCGGTGGGGTTGGTGGGAGGATTGGAAAATTTTACATTGACTTGGCGTGAGTAAGGATACGAGCATAGATATAACCAAAACCTGATATTTAAAAAAAAAAATAATAATAATAAAATAACATGATAATTATACCCAAATGTCCAATATGCACGAGAAACCCCCACACCATTAATACAATCACCGCCTATCTTCATAATTATGTGCGGGAAATCGAGAATAAATAATAACAAATAAACAATAATAAATAAATCAGAAACCCTCATTAAATTAAATCAATAAAATAAACAAAGATAATAAAATAGAGTGAAACCGCGCATCCCCCCCCAGGACTTGAAAGTGAAGTGATAGTGATAGTGATTGTGATCCCCCCAAGAACATTTAGTGCATACCCACCAGGACTTTAGCAGTGCACCCCATCTTCCCCTTAGAAGTAAGTTACAGTTAGATGTAAGCAGACGACCAGATCTTCGGATGCAGGAGAATTTTATCATGGAGGTAAGACTTAAATTGTGGCGGCTGTACTCGCACAAGCATTGATTTACATTAATTAGTAGTTTTTGAAATAATCTAACAAGCACGTTTTGTGTGTAATGGCGCTATCCGACATATGCTTGTGGGAGTGCACCTGATAAATAGGGTTATGCTTTTGCTATTTTGTGCACTGCTATATGCTTAACGCTTATTAGACATTTATTTATATATTTATATAATTGTATTTATTTGTATTTTATATTTACACTTTATATTTATTAGCATGTATTGTAGTATTTTGTGGCATATTTGTTTTGTTTGACGCTCTGTCGCCATTTTGGCTGCAGTATATATTTGGGAAGGAAGAGCAGAATTGAGAAGATTGTAATCATAATATAAATCAGTTAGGGAATGATAGGGAAAGCTAGGGATGGATTTAAATTAGTTAGCTAGATTTGGATAGTTTTAAGACGACCCTTCAGGTCGCACTGGTAAGCAGAGCCGGCGTCTGCTATCCGGTATTACGGATCTCTCCCCCTCTCATTTTTGCTTGTGTCTTGTTGATCGGGTACACTCGAAAGTCAGCGCTAGGGATACCATTATTTACAACCCTGTTTTAAGTTTTTGTTTTGTTTTTGTTTCAGTTTTGTCAGATTTTTAGGTTTGTTAGATTGTTAGAGTTTGTTAGGTTTGTTAGATTTTTAGGTTTGTTAGATTTTTATTTAGTTTTTATTTAGGGTGGATCAACTATGAAGTTAGTATAAATTAGAAGCACGTTATTTTTCGCGTTTAAACCCAATGTAGTACCTCCGGGTGGAGCATTGGGGACGTGGCCGCAAGTATAGCGGCCCTTATTCAAATTATAATGTCATCCACCTTGTGGCAGTGTTGTTCCACCCCTACTTCCACTATTGGATTGACCTTTCTTGCAGCTTTTTCTTAATTAGCGACCTCGGTCGTAAGAAACTATTTTGTTGCGGCTTCCTTGACCAGCTCATCTGCTCTGTCGTTCTTTCGATTGCCGTCATGCGACCCAACCCAGTAACACTTCAAATCCCGAAACCCAAGTGCCATCTGCGTTATCCTCCAGACGTCCCATTGAAGATCTGTTGAGGTGTTCATATTTGCCAGAGCAGTCGGAATCGATTGGCTATCGCTAGGGATAGAGTATCTAAATGTGCTTGGGTGGTTGATAACGTGTTTTATAGCTTCTGTTATAGCTACCAACTCGTACTGAAAGACTGTGCTCCAATCCGCGAGTATAGTTTGAAATCGGAACACTTCTCTCTCCTCCTTATATACAACGAATGTCTCTCCTGCCCGCCCATCCTCCATTCACGAGCCATGCGTGTTTTCATTGCCTTCGACAAACCCGATCCCCTTGACATCGGCCGCATACTCTAATTCAGAAATAATCTTCCTAGTTCCAAGACCAAGACTTCCAACGACTTACCGTTCTTTCCATATACTTACAAATCTCCGATCTTTCAACTCTCTAACGAGAAATTCAATTGGGGTAATCCTACTAATCACCAACACAACAGTCGACATACCTTCTGCAAATCATAATTGCCGCTTATTAAAACCGCCGGTGTCACGCAACGCGTGCTCAGTTCACGTGGTCACAACTCGATCCAAAGCTTTCCCCAGCACCGGTAGCAAGCTAATTGAAGGATAGCTGCCCGGGTGTGACGCATTCACCTTTTTAGGTTTAGGAATAAAATTTGCTCTGTGCTTTGCAGGATAGCGGAAATCCGTCCTCCTTCAAACATAGATTAAACAATCCGACGCAAAGACACACGGGGCCAATAAGCACGTCTCCAAGGCTGCGTCTGAGGAGAATCCGTCATGCCTCCGTGGTCTCTTAGAGTTTATCTTCCAAGGAGCACTTATGACCTCATGATTGAGAATTGCTTTATCAACAACAGTCCCTTTCGCCTCTTTCACTCCCAGACGTATTATGTAGTGCAACCCCTCATTCTTGTCTGGAATGTCGTACGGGAAAATTTTTTCCAACGAATATTCTGCCATTGTTTTAAATCCATCCGTATATTTTTCATTATATTTTTTGATATAATCCAGAGCAATATTCTGTTGGTCACCCCTTGTTATGCGATACGACTTCCCCCAAGGTTATTTTTCAGAGTTGCGAGTGTAAAATTTTGTACGCTTGTACGTTCTCGTTTATTCTACAGCACTTTATATTCTTGCAGTTAGGATATAAGTTGTAAATATATTGTAATATATGACGTTAGAATGTATTTAAATATAATTGTTACTTGACCATATATGTAGTTAAAGTTACTAATATAAAGTTGTTAATATATTAGATGTTCATTGTTGTATATAGATTAAGTTGTTATATATTGTAGCAATTTTTTTAAAAGAAAAGAGGAAATGAAACAATTGGCTAAAATTACTTATTTGCAATCCTGAAATAAGTTTTCATATTTATAATAAATGTTTGGTCCTACATGGAAAAATAAATAAATTATTCGATTTCCTATTATTTCTATCGCAAGGTTAAATTCCATACTTCGTCATAATAACAAAATTAAATACTTTGGGTGTTTGAAATCATATAGTGAACGTCAAGGTGATTGTTTAAAATAGCATTTTGTCATTAGGAATTGTAAATAAATAAGTTATTGTTCTCAAATGTGTCAAGGTTGTCCAAGTTCTTTCATAAATAGGGCTTGTGCCTCATCCTAGTTTTTAAGCAGATGCATTCATTGATATAAATTCCGTGTAGATAGGGTTTTCCGGATCAAGTTGTCCTTATAAACCGTCATTATGATATCGTCACTTTTATTTCATTCTCCAAGAAGTTCAAATGCGGTCGTTGATGGTAAAACTTAGTTTGAGACGTAAGAGAGTGTTTTAATCTGTGTCTTTAGCGCGAAACTTAAGGACAATGATATCGCTTTTCCCATCTGAAATAGTTTCATCTGTTACCTGAAAGTGGACCGCAAATATCAAGGAATGCTTTCGCTCAGAGTCTAGTTAAATCCTGTACCACGGGTAATGATTTATTTGCCGAATTTGTCATTGAATTTTTAAAAGAAAACCGTTTGTAACAATCAACCTCCCTTAAAAGCCCGAAATGTCAATACCCTTGTCTACGTATCTATGACCCTCTGGATAATTCAATATATACACTTCTGTAAATACCCTGACCCCATCTAGGGATAGAATTGTAAAACCCTTGATCATATGGCTTGGAATGTGGTGCGGTTCCCAAACTATCAACAGGATGAGCCATGAATAAAGATGGGTGAGCCACACTAGAACCAAAAGAAACCGGAGGACGTCAATTGCAGTAAAAGGCCCTAACACACCACTGGTATGATATTGAACAACTGGCTCCTGCAATCAAACCAGCAGGTCCCAAACATATCGGTTTTATCCCTATACACATATATTCAATAGTACTCACTCTTGTGTAAACACAGGCAGAGCTTTATAATAAAACTCACTTATAATTAACTATCTCCTTTCATTTATTTAACGTAACCAAAATATATTCATGATAATGCCACAACTAACATACAAACCAAACAAGAATATGTGAAGTCGCCATGTGTTCAACATGTTGAAGTTTAAAAACCAGGCTTACGAGTAAAAGTAGAACCCGTAAGAACCAAACAAATAGAAAGCACCATAGAAAATGCATAAACTAAAGGAAAAAGAATACAAAGTAAATAAGAATCCTATACCATAGTAATTAGAGGGAGTATGACAATAGCAAGACGATCTTGGCCCAACTGAAAGTAACTAAATTAGCTTAATACAGAATAATTATGTACATAGAAGCGTCGTAGGAGTGGAATTTGTAACGATTAAGAAATGAAACGTGACACCCTCGCTAGCCGAATATTAGAAAAAATTCCATTATTTCAGTCCATAGGAATTGCTTCGTAAAACAGTAATTATACTTAAAATTTTCAATTTTTTAGCTACATATATTTAGTTTAAAGAAAAAAACTTAAGTAAACTCTTCTTTAAAGTTTTGTAAAAATTATAGCTTTCTCAATTGAGAGAGGCCGATCTATGGAATTTATGTTAAAATCTTCATTGTGTGATAATTTGTAACAAAACTAGTCTTGTATAAAGATAGAAAAACCACTTAATATTTCTTTCTTATAAATAAAAGTTTAGCTAATTTGAATATGCAAATGGCTGCCAGATCTGACACACCATGATTAAAATACTAAAAGTGTAGATGCATAAACTATTAACAAATCCTGTTTGAATAATTAAAGCTAAAAACCGGCGATTTTATTTGACAACGTTATTAAATATAAGTTTTGTAGACTTGTAGTGATTAAGAAATTTACCTCTCGATAACAAAATAGACGACTTATTACGTTGGCTCTTCTTATGTCTTGTAATCTAAGAGGCAAGATAGATTTTAAGTTCTTGGGAGCTTCTTTCTAAAAAGTTTAATTCCAAAAACACAACTACTAAATTTATTTTATCTCATTAATTACAAAAATGACTTGGTTCATTAACAAAGTACTGCAACGCCCAGCCTTTTGCTTTGCTACTTTTGTATAATTGGCTGTGCTATTTGCATCCTTTTTACAATATTTCAATTTTATACTCGAAACTGGTCGCCTATTTATATCTTCCGCCTCCACTTGATTGTCACTTGTCATTTAAGTATGGCGTTGACTGATTTCGATTTCAGATATAAATTACGTTTCAAATAATTATTTTTCTGTACCGGTCGGTGTTACCATAAAAAATGTTCAATATGGTAAGCGTAGCAACTTTGCGTCTAATAAGACGTGCAGTAAGATAGTAAGAAACCGAGGTCTCTTCTACAACGATCCTTCGACGTACAACGTTCTTGGTGTGCTTAGTATTTTAGCTGTCGCTTCGTTTTTAGTAACGGATTTTAACCAGTACCAAGGATTTTTAATATTTCCTCTAATTGGTTTATGGTTGTTAGAAAGATTATTTTCGCGTGAAGCGGATTTACTTGGATATTTAATCGTTGTTACAATTTTATGTAGAACTAGAAAATAAAAATATACTTTCGTCGGTTTTGCATGTTTTACCCACATACGTGGTAAGTATGGTAATTAAAAGAAATGATTCTCTTCTAATGCATTTTATCGTATTTTAGGGTTCAATTTCTAGGTGTACGTTCTATGTACAGGTTTTATGTATGGGTCTTCGGGTAGCCCCGATCAAATTCTAGTTTAAGGTGTATTTGGCTACGTCCTAGTTTCATATTCGTTTATTATATGGCGTTAGGCGTTCTGGTATGGTAAATTGAAAAGTAGAAAACTTTGAACCAAACCCATCAAATATTTATTTTATGGGCTTGGTTTAAAGTTTTCTACTTTTCAGTTTAATAATTAAAACCCATTGTAAGTATGGACTATAGATACGGTTCTGGCATGGTTCCGCTGTAACTTGTGCTCGTGATTGGAATTTTACGGAATTTTATTCTACATTCTATGAAATAATTTGCCACTTTAATTCAAGCCTCTCAGAAATAAACAAATTGTCGTTTTATGCAGTATGCAAGTTTTATGAGCCATCCCTCGATTAATTCAAGATTAGTTACCCGTTGTCTACATTGTTTGCTGCATGATTTATTTGGACATCCCTGTATCCCGTTTTCATGGCAGATTTGCTGTAAACAGGTTGCATGATAAAAGTTAGTGTTTATATCTAAATGTATTTATACCATTTGATGCTAAATCACTTAGCATACATTAAAACAGCATTTCACTACATTTTTACCTTAATTTTGGGATTATTAATAATTGCTGTATGGTGGGTTGCCGCCATTCAGGCCGAAAGTAACCTTTTAAAAGGTACTTTAATTTCCGACCCCTTCAGGACATTGTATGAACCTTTTGATTATTATTGCAATTACCGTAATGAATTTAATGTGAATCTTTTTACGAGTATTTATTGATTAAACACTATTACCAATAAAAATAGCACTGCGAATTTTGTGGCCATAAAACCTGCATGTGCT
The DNA here is from genome assembly GCA_036346225.1 of Platerodrilus igneus. Taxonomy (NCBI): domain Eukaryota; kingdom Metazoa; phylum Arthropoda; class Insecta; order Coleoptera; family Lycidae; genus Platerodrilus; species Platerodrilus igneus. The sequence goes on from JARFIW010000399.1 coordinate 1,879,796, forward strand.
CTGTTTGATTATTATTATTAGTTTATTATAACTATATTGGTTGGATGTATGCCTGGCTCGTGTCCAGATAATTGTACCATTTTTTTGATTTACTGTTGCTACATGAACTTGAGTGTGGGATATTATTTACAGCGTATGAATTTATTGTGTGAGTTATATTTATAAATTGGAACTTTATTTGAGATTGATATGTATTAACCGAAATATATTTTTGTGGTTGGTAAGTTTTGCATTGGATTTACTTTTATTAAACAAGAAAAAATAAATGGATTAGTTTGGTTGTTTGAACCTTTAGTTTTCTATTTCGTGGTATAGTGAATTACTTTGGGTTAGCCCAAGAACTGTGGAACATTTCTCGTTGTTTCTGTTTGCCCCATGTTCCTGGCGCCCGTATTGTACTTAGTTTGGACTCTTTGGATTTATCTGCTTAGTTCCTTACGGTACCTTGAAGGTATCGTCGAACCTACCACCCGTAGAGTCTCATCTGAGCTACGTCGGAGCACTCATTGTCATTGTAACTTTAAGGAACGCATTATATCATTAAATATCAAAATTTACCGTGACAGTACTTGAACGCTTATATTGTTTAAACGTAAAGTGAATGCAGTTGAAAATATTTTAAGTTAATATTCAAATTAGTCAATAGTTAATAATTACGAATGAATAGCTTGAACACCTAACAATGTTAAAGTTATGCAATTCGAAAACTAACTGCCTGGATGAGTGGCCTACATTTAACATGAAGCCTCCGGTCTCACACCGTTTTGTCGGAAACTGCAAATATTGCTTTTCTGCTGTTTATTGAAAATCATACAATGTCTTTATTTCTAGATAATTATAAATAAGTCTGCTTGGTAGCAATTCATTGTTCCTTATCTTTCTATATCAACTTGTGTCAGTATAAGCAGTCGTAGTTTATTCTATTCCTACTATGAATTCGGTTAACATTTATTACATTTATTACATTCCTTTATACGGTGTATCATGCTATATCTAAGACCGAACTATAACATTTAATTTTAAATACATATTAATATAAGGGATATATAACTGGCAAACATGTTAAAATATTTTTGTTGAGGAAGTGGTCTAATTGATTAAGACATGATCTACCCTATATTTTGTCAAAATATAGTTATCCAAGCATGTAGGTAAAAGGATTTAGAATTAACAAACACGAAAGGGTTTTCTGAATCTGCCTTTCAAAATTAATCAGTACTTGTTAGATACAGTGGCGTCCGACTAAGTAAATTCAGCCCTCGATCCATTTCTAACTCTCCCTTGGGGTCATAGCCAAGTTAGCAAGACGCATACAATTTTTAGTCTGTCCATCTTCTAATTATAAGACTTTGTATCTTTAAAGTGTGAAACTGAGTAGCAATTGTAGAAACCGTAGTAAGGTTAGTATTCTCTTATATTACTGCTTAGTAGTTAGACCAAAGTATATATGAAAATATACTATAAATATGTAGTTGCTTTGTATTTAGATACAAGGCGCGTATATAAAATATTGTATAATATGTACTATTATTGTATACATATGCACAAATTATCTAACATATTTGAATTTTTGTTTATTTGTGAATTACTTTGGTACAGTGTTGTCTAATCATCGATGCTAGAAGACGGGAATAAATTGTCCCACGAACACAAGATATGACGAAAATTGATTTTTAGACTCTTTATGAAGATTTCTATAGTTGGTCAAGAACGTAACTGGGCAAGCATATCCATACGCATGTGCTCATACTTTGACGCAAACACGCATTGACGGACACACCCACACACAACACCACACACACACCCACACATACACACACCTACGTACGCACGCACACACGCACGCGCACTCACGCGCGCTTGCGCGCACACACACCCATATACACACACATATATATATATATATATATATAATGTATATATAATATATACACACATATATATATATATATATATACATAGATATATGTATATATATATATATATATAGGATACACATATATATGCACAAATACGCGACAGACGCATACGCACACTCACGCACGCGTACGCACGCACGTATGCATGCAAGCACGCACCCACACAAACACAAGCACACACATACACCCAAACATCGCTTTCCCCTAACACACGCACACGCACACACGCGTGCGCAGACACATACAGAAACCGCACACTCGCGCGAATCCACGCTCCATTACGATCGCACGTCAAATATGCTAGTAGGTTATGCTATATAAATAACAAAGTCACTTCTACGGCGGGCTAGAACGCCTCATTTTACTAAAATAATCGAAATCAGGTGTTTTAATGAATGCCAAATGTATTTAAAAAATTATACATCAAACTTTCAAGGAAATAATACTATTCCCCAGTTATAAAGTCCATAAAGTATTTAAAAAAAATCGAGAGATTCGTATTTACTAACGCTTGATAGTAGTTCCACTAGCTTCAAAATACTTCGGTTTTAAATCCTTTGAATTTACCATTTTTCTCCGTTTCACACGCAAATACGTAGTCTATAATTTCACAAAATTGTGTTTTCCAGCTTTCCCATCATTTTATGCAAATCATTTCCTTTAATACAATGTAAACTGTGTTGCCATCAGAAATAAATAAGATTTAGCTTTAAGATCTTTTCTCAAGAAATTCAATACTAGCACAATAAACTTCAAAAGGTTTCTGTTATATTGTAGAAACTCCAGCAATTCTCCATGAACTGCATTCTTCCTTTTCAATAGCGCATTTAAAAGGATTTGTGGTTGCGGAAATTGGATTTGTATAGACAACTCGATTTTTACTATTTTTAATATCGAGAACCGGAATAAAAGCATTCTATAACAATCGGTAACACATGCGCTTTAATATATGATGAAGGCGTACGCGTTGTATCAACATAAGTTTGTCAATTAACCAAAGCAGAAATGCCCTTATATTCGAACACTTGTGATTTGAATGGAGCCCTGGTCACTAATTAATATTTTGATTTGTTAGAATTCACGAAACTTATGCTCAGTAGCGGATAAAAGCTTTTAAAGTTTTACTAGAAAATTTGTTTTGTTTACAATGAAAGAGTTGCTTTTTTTTTAAATTTTCTTGGCTAAAAGTAATTTATTTTGCAGACAAATCACTACTTTCCAGTACAGTTTTTCGGATATTATTTATAATTTGAATTGACCGTTGTCGATGTGTTACTAAAGGTCATTGGACTGCATTCACAAATTATTCGCAAAAATAGAAAAAGCCCCACACAAAGTCTTTCACACTACGATTGAACAAAAAAAGATCTAGCATGATATTTCGCTGCAGCCACCTCGAAGCAGCGTATCTCTGAAAATGTTTGTGCACACGAAAATAGAAAGCAAGCCCGCATTTATATAATTTGCCGCCATAGACTCAAACACAGGTGCCACCCATTATACGATTTCACGAATTCTAGGAAATATTCGCTCGTTCCAAATTTACAATTAAAAAACCATAATTATTAAACTTTTGTTAGTTAAGGGTAGAAGTATTAAGTTATACTATTTATTGCACTGCTATGTTGGGATAAATATTATTTTCTTGATATCTCAATTTATATTGAAAAATGCTAAAAATTAGAATTGAATTTGAAAAAGTAAAAATATAGATTAGGAAAACGACATAATTGATATACTTTATATAATGCAACAGTTTACAAAAAATAAATTAATAAACTATGTATCTCCTAGCAAACTTTTATGATATATAATTAACATACCAGAAATTAAATACGTAATACGGCTAATTTCTAGTATATACATAAAGAAAACTAAGAAAACTGTAGCTTATGAGAGACTAAAACATTTTTCATCAAAATTTTTCACAGCAAAATAGTTGAATATTGCGTCGTAATGAAAATCGTTTGTCCGGTCAGCCCCTATAAAAAGTAGCGATAGATAATTATGCTCATCTTCCCCTAAACAGAAACGCAGAAAGCTTATTACAAGTTAAAAGCCGAGAATGATCTCTCAATGAAAAGGTTTCTGGCCATTGTACAAAGTAGAATTCTCAGTGTTACTTGAATATTTGGATAAACATCTTCAAAAATTTAAACATTTGGCACAATAAAAACCGTTTCCGAAGAGTTGTATGCAAAAAATACAAGCAAAGATGTACACATCTGTAGGGCGAATAAATGCATCGATGCGCATAAAGAACCTCACGTTTCACACAACAGCCACCAACACCTTTGCCTCCTCCTCGCCCTCCACATCCACCTCCACCTTCACCTCCACCTCCACCTCCACCTCCACCTCCACCTCCACCTCCACCTCCACCTCCACCTCCACCTCCACCTCCACCTCCACCTCCACCTCCACCTCCACCTCCACCTCCACCTCCACCTCCACCTCCGCCTCTACCTCCACCTCCACCCTACCTCCACCCCCACCACCACCTACACCTTCACTTTCACCTCCACCTCCACCTCCACCTCCACCTCCACCTCCACCTCCACCTCCACCTCCACCTCCACCTACACCTCCACCTCCACCTCCACCTCCACCTCCACCTCCACCTCCACCTCCATCTCCACCTCCACCTCCACCTCCACCTCCACCTCCACCTCCACCTCCACCTCCACCTCCACCTCCACCTCCACCTCCACCACCACCACCAACTCCACCACCACCTCCATCTTTACCTTCACCTCCACCTCCACCTCTACCTCCACCTCCATCTCCATCTCCACCTCCACCTCCACCTCCACCTCCACCTCCACCTCCACCTCCACCTTCACCTCCACCTCCACCTCCACCTCCACTTCCACCTCCATCTACACCTCTACCTCCACCTCCGTCTCCACCACCACCTTCACCACCACCTCCACTTCTTCCTCCGCCTCCTCCTCCGTCTCCACCTCCACCTCCACCTCCACCTCCACCTCAACCTCCACCTCCACCTCCACCTCCACCTCCACCTCCACCTCCACCTCCAGCTCCACCTCCACCTCCGCCTCCGCCTCCACCTCTACCCCCACCTCCACCTCCACCTCCACCTCCACCTCCACCTCCACCTCCACCTCCACCTCCACCTCCACCTCCACCTCCACCTCCACCTCCACCTCTACCTCACCTCCACCTCCACCTCCACCTCCACCTCCACCTCCACCTCCACCTCAACATCCACTTCCACCTCCCCCTCCCCCTCCACCTCCACCTCCACCTTCACCTCCACCTTCACCTCCACATCCACCTCCACTTCCACCTCCGCCTAAACCTCCTTTTTTATGTAAGCCCAACTGTTCTTTGTCACAGATCAACTGACGTTGCCTGTAGTTCGCTAGTGCCGTTATGGTAACAGGGTGACTAGGTTCCGACGACCGTGGCGATGCGGTGCTAATTGCGTGCAAGTTAAGTATCGCGACACATACAGGTATACAACTTGTTTTCTTTTGTGTATATCAAGAGTATATTCCTTATCAGCGTTTGGTGTAGTTACGTGATAAGAAACGTGACACTGTAGGACTATTGTTCGTTACTGCGATCGATATTATCGCTCTACAGGTGTGATGTACCATTGTTAAAAATGTTTGACAAAGGCTCTCACACGCTTATTCTTTTCTACTGATCAGTTTATTTTACAAAAGGTATTATGTGCAATTTTAAAAACGCTTCACAAACGCTCTCACACGCTTATTTTTTACTGATTAGTTTTATTTTGTGTAAAATACGAGATACGCACTTTGTATCTAAGGTACTAAATTGTTTGCTTTGAAATAGTAACGCTTAATTTATTTCCTTTGCTTGTTTGCACAGAATCCTTTATTTATTCTTATTGTTAATAAATAATCGTGGGCGACGTGATTTTTTTTGTTTTTTTTGGTATTGTGGTGAATCCGGTAGTTAGCCTGATATTTACGTTTCTTCCGGCTACGTCTAGGCACGTAGCAATCTTCACCTCCACCTCCATCTCTACCTCCACCTCTACTTCTACTTCCACCTCCACCTCCACTATCACCTCCACCTCCACCTCCACCCCCACCTCCACCTCCACCTCCACTTCCACTTCCACTTCCACTTCCACTTCCACTTCCACCTCCACCTCCACCTTCACCTCCACCTCCACCTCCACTTCCACCTCCACCTCCACCTCCACCTCTACCCCTACTTCCATCTCCACCTCCACCTCCACTTCCACCTCCACCTCCACCTCCACCTGCACCTCCGCCTCCGCCTCCGCCTCCGCCTCCGCCTCCACTTCCACCTTCATCTCAACCTCCACCTCCACCTCCACCTCCACATCCACATCCACCTCCACCTCCACCTCCAACTCCACCTCCACCTCCACCTCCACCTCCACCTCCACCTCCACCTCCACCTCCACCTCCACCTCCACCTCCACCTCCACCTCCACCTCTACCTCCACCTCCACCTAAACATCCACCTCCACCTGCACCCCCACCTCCACCTCCACCTCCACCTCCACCTCCACCTCCACCTCCACCTCCACATCCACCTCCACCTCCCCCTCCACCTCCACCTCCACCTCCACCTCCACCTCCACCTCCACCTCCACCTCCACCTCCACATCCACCTCCACCTCCACCTCCATCTCCACCTCCACCTCCACCTTCACCTCCACCTCCATCTCCACCTCCACCTCCAAATCCACCTCTACCACCACCTCCACATCCACCTCCACCTCCACCTCCACCTCCACCTCCACCTCCACCTCCACCTCCACCTCCACCTCCACCTCCACCTCCACCTCCACTTCCACCTCCACCTCCACCTCCACCTCCACCTCCACCTCCACCTCCACCTCCACCTCCACATCCACCTCCACCTCCACCTCCACCTCCACCCTCATCACAACCTTTACCTCTACCTCCACCTCCACCTCCACCTCCACCTCCACCTACACCTCCACCTCCACATCCACCTCCACCTCCACCTCCACCTCCACCTCCACCTCCACCTCCACCTCCACCTCCACCTCCACCTCAACATCCACTACCACCTCCACCTCCACCTTCACCTCCACATCCACCTCCACTTCCACCTCCGCCTAAACCTCCTTTTTTATGTAGCCCCAACTGTTCTTTGTCACAGATCAACTGCCGTTGCCTGTAGTTCGCTAGTGCCGTTATGGTAACAGGGTGACTAGGTTCCGACAACCGTGGCGATGCGGTGCTAATGGCGTGCAAGTTAAGTATCGCGACACATACAGGTATACAACTTGTTTTCTTTTGTGTATATCAAGAGCATATTCCTTATCAGCGTTTGGTGTAGTTACGTGAAAAGAAACGTGACACTGTAGGACTATTGTTCGTTGCTGCGATCGATATTATCGCTCTACAGGTGTGATGTACCATTGTTAAAAATGTTTGACAAAGGCTCTCACACGCTTATTCTTTTCTACTGATTAGTTTATTTTACAAAAGGTATTATGTGCAATTTTAAAAACGCTTCACAAAAGCTCTCACACGCTTATTTTCTACTGATTAGTTTTATTTTGTGTAAAATACGAGATACGCGCTTCGTATCTAAGGTACTAAATTGTTTGCTTTGAAATAGTAACGCTTAATTTATTTCCTTTGCTTGTTTGTACAGAATCCTTTATTTATTCTTATTGTTAATAAATAATCGTGGGCGACGTGATTTTTTTTGTTTTTTTTGGTATTGTGGTGAATCCACCTACTCTTCGCGTTTGGTAGTTAGCCTGATATTTACGTTCCTTCCGGCTACGTCTAGGTACGTAGAAATCTTCACCCCCACCTCCATCTCTACCTCCACCTCTACCTCTACTTCCACCTCCACCTCCACTATAACCTCCACCTGCACCTCCACCTCCACCTCCACTTCCACCTCCACCTCCACCTCCACCTCCACCTCCACCTCCACCTCCACCTCCACCTCCACCTCCACCTCCACCTCCACCTCCACCTCCACCTCCACCTCCACCTCCACCTCCACCTCCACCTCCACCTCCACCTCCACCTCCACCTCCACCTCCACCACCACCTCCACCTCCACCTCCACCTCCACCTTCACCTCCACCTCCATCTCCACCTCCACCTTCACCTCCACCTTTACCGCCACTTCCACGTCCACATCTACGTCCACGTCCACCTCTACGTCCACGTCCACGTCCACGTACACGTCCACGTCTACGTCCACGTCCACGCCCACGTCCACGTCCACGTCCACGTCCACGTCCACGTCCACGTCCACATCCACGTCCACGTCAACGTCCACTTCCACTTCCACTTCCACTTCCACCTGCACCTTTACCCACACTTCCACCTGCACCACCACTTCCACCTCCATTTCCGCCTAACCTTCACTTCCACAATCACATCAACTTCCGTCTCCTCCTCCACCTCCGCTTCAGCCTCCGCTTCCGCCTTTCTCTCCACCTCCGCCTCCGCTTCCGTCTTTCTCTCCACCTCCGCATCCGCCTTCGTTTCAATTTCCGCCAGCGCCGCCGCCTCCGCCTCCGCCTACGCCTCCGCCTCCGCTTCCGCCTCCGCCTCCGCATCCGCCTCCGCCTCCGCCTCCGCCTCCGCCTCCGTCTCCGCCTTCGCCTCCACCTCCGCCTCCGCCTCCGCCTCCGCCACCGCCTCCACCTCCGCCACCGCCTCCGTTTCCGCCTCCGCTTCCGCTTCCGCCTTCGCCTCCGCCTCCGCCACCGCCACCGCCTCCGCCTCCGCCAACGCATCCGCCTCCGCCATTGTATCCGCCTCCGCCTCCCCTTGTGCTTTAACCTAAGCCTCCAACTTCTTCGAAAACTACGACTTAGTCCAGTCATTGATCTATTTAGTTTTTCTTTCCTTAGATTGTTCGTTTGAGACGATTATTGATTACAACAATTTGAAGAACCATTTCTGTTTTACTTCAGCTTTCTTATCGTTTTTTTACTTATCTAAAGCTAGACAGCTTTGTCTTGTTTTGGTTATTGCTAGTTTTCTTCCTCGTTCACTTTTCTTGCTTTTTGGATTTCTGCTGGGAACAACTTCTTTTCTTAAGATCAAAAAGTTGTTTGATAGAGTGAAATTTGTTATCACTTCAATATTTAAATATGCATCGAATTCATATGGATTACTACTGGTGCCGTCATCGATTGAAGAAGGTTATATTCGGAGTGCTGCAGTTGTTTAAAACGCTCTTATTTGCAGATTTTTGCAAGCATTCTGGGTTGATATTTACTGATGCCATTTTGTGTTTGATACAGAACAGTCACTAGACTATGTATTTAAATTATGGAAAGTGTGTAGAGCACCTGATTATCCTTATTTCCACATCTGATGGTAAGTAGTTTTGTACTTTTCTATTCTGCCTAATCGTGTTTCAAATTGTTTTATGAATTGTGCTTCATTGTACTGGTGTCGTACCGTTTGTTGCTGATTTCTTACGTCCTGTCTTAGAGTGTGTGTTATAACCTAAGATCATACTTATTTGATTATATGTAATGCATTGGCCTGTAGTTACCATTATTTTTTCCGTGTAATGGGTTACCTTGGGGACCTTCCGAAAACGTGGAACAATTTCTCGTGGTTGTTGCTATTGCTCTAGTTCCTGGAACCCTTATTTCCCTTTCAAGCTCCAGCTATTAAGACCATTTGCTATCTCTTGTGGTCCACCTACCATTCTAACGGGCCTCCGACCTATAGAGTCTCTTGCGGGCGATCCCCGGAGCACTTAATGTCATCGTACTCTTAAGAGACATACCATACTTACTAATTCATCAATATTACGGTGGCAATTTTTTCTACCTCTAGTGGGTTTTTTCTTTAATTATGGCTTTGTGCGGAATATTGGGTTTTTGAATCAAATAAAATTTTCCTTTTTTTTCTTTTTCTTTTTTGCCTTATTTTGTTTTCTGAAAGAAATTCCCTACTTGTTATGTTGGTGTATTGCTTGGTTCGCTGCTTTTGTTTCTTATACTGACCTCTTAATTTTGATAGCGGTAATATTCTCTACGTTCAGATTACTATATCTAATATATTTCAATATTCGTCGGATTAAATATCTAGTATTCGCCATTTTTCGTTGTTCTAAATTTCAATAGTTTGGCTAGGCAAACCACTTTGCATTTATTCTTATTCGTCAAATTTAAAAAAACTGGTTTTCTACGATGTCGCCATGTGCTAGATAGTATAAATTATTCTAAACATTTCCTTGAGTATTTTCTTATCTAAAGTTTAAAAGGTCGTTTCTTGACCTGGGTTAATAAGACTAATTATAGAATATTGCTTTAAATCTTAATTTATTATTACTCTCTGCTTCATTTTATAGATACCATTCATTTACAATAGATTTGAAATTTTTGGAAAGCTAGTTACACACATTCTTTCTTAGCTTTCACTTTCTGTAAGCAACTTAATATAACCTTCTTAAAATTGATAATCCTTTAATTTAAAATCATTCCTAGCTTGTTTAGTAGGACTGATTTTGAATATAGTTTTTACGGATTATTCAATTCTGGTACATCGCCTAATACGAAAGATAAATGATTTCAAGGCTTCTGATAGAGAAACTAAAAGTACAGTTATAATCACCCCCTACAGTTGCTTTTCAAATGCTCCACCCGAAGGTGCTAAATTGGACAGGAAGCGAGTTTTCCTTTATCTGGAAATTTTGAGTTTTGCCGAACCTTTGCTATTCCAAGCAAGGTAGGGAGTTTCAACGTGCGTGACACCACACACACGGGACTTACATTTTACCTCTCACCCGAAAGAGGGCGTATTTTTCTAAAAATTGCTCGTTTATTACTTTTCAAGCGGTTCGTTTCGGGATTCCAACCCGTTTCTTACTACAAAAAGAATTATACCTCTATAAAAAGCTGTTTTCGCCGTTATATATTTAAACTTTAATTATTAAGTAAGATTCTTGCTGATAGTTAACTTTTTCTTCATTACTTAGTTCACAATCATAAAGCAAAACTTTATAGAGAAAACATATCTTATACTTGTTCTCATACCGTTTTAAATTAAACAATCGTAAAGCCAGGCTTGTATGGAAACGTTGCTGTACGTACTTGGCGTTGCCACAGTTGCTTTATTAAATTATTAAATGTATTATTAATTAAATTACTAAATATATCAGTAGAATTTTAAACTATTCATTGTTTCTGTTGCGTCACAAGATAACGCAAATCCTATATATGTTTATATGTTAGCGTTGAAGTATGAAATCCTTTATTTCATAGAATACCTAGTTATTCCATGAAATAACTGATCGTATCCGTTAAATTGTAAAACTCACTGGATTTCATGGTTTAACTAGTTATTTCATAGAATAACGATCTTCAGGCCGTTAAAGTGTAAAATAATATATATCATATACCACGCTTTTTAGTATAAGGTACATTTACGTTTTGTTTAATAATATGGAAAGTAACGGAAAAAAAACGTTAATTTCGGATTCAAATAAAAATAATTTTTGAAGGACGGCAAAAATACCATAGCATACAATAACGAGAATACTTTTTCACCATACTCTCAGAATGTCAACGATAAATACATTTATTTTCCACGCCTACTGCACTTATGGACTATTCCAGGTCATAGGAATAGAACTTGTTTAGCGTGTTGGCGCCAGTTTATTCCGGTTAATTGATTGCTTGCACGTAACGTAGCTTATAATTTGAATAAGGGCCGTTATACTTGCGGCCACGTCCCCAATGCTCCATCCGACGGTACTACATTGAGCACGTGCCCTACCGGCTACTGTTCGTCAAATACTGTTTTCACATTACTTTTTTAAAGTTTTTATCATTATTTTATTTTCGACTTACATAAGGTCGGTTTGACGCAGTTCTAACTTATTTTCTCTTCTGTGCTAATCTAAACAGTTTTACATACCCTTCACAACCTAAATTTCTAATAATTTAACTAATATAGCTTGGCCTAGGTCCTCCTATACTCTTCTATCTTTTTCCTATCTACCTGGCTCTACATAGATATTAGCAACCTGATGGTTGTTAAAGAGCTCCAACATGTTTACATGATTTCCATTTATAAGGAAATGAAACATTACCTGGTTATCTCCTCCAAAAAAGGAAAAGTGTTAAATTATGTTATGGTAAGGCTTAATCAACGAATCGCTACCAACGTGCCAGACCGCTAACGAATTGTGAGTTATGTCAGGGTGACATCTAGTTAACTGATTTTTATTTATTCTTTTTTTGTTTTGTTTCTGAACTTACTTAATTAAGATCGGTTTAAGTTTTATAGTTTAATTATTTATTATTACGTTAATTTACTTTGCTTACGTTAAAGTGCAATTATTTTTAACCTTACACCTTAAATTTAACTTACGACGTTAAATTGTCTTGTATAATGAATTCTTTAAGTGATAACGAAAAAAAAGTAACAATGAAAGACACGTTTGAATCTTCTCTAAATAAGTGTGATGTAAAAGGGAACATTTGATCACCCGTGAAAAATTATTAAGTTTGGTAGCTGATGTAAGGAAATCTAAAACATGAGATAAGAAAGTACTACGTGATTTTTGGTTACTTCAACATTACGATGTACTTGAAATGCAAGGAGTAGTAAAATTAATAGTCCCAGTAACAGATGCAAAACCAGATGTAAAGTTTTATTGCTCAAGTGATTTTTTGTTTGACTTTTTGTAGGAAACTCATTTATCTATTGGGGCACGGTGGTGGAAACCGAATGATAACAGAACTTAATCGTCGTTACAAAAATATTACGCAAAATGATATTAAGATTTTCCTCAATTTTTGTGAATCTTATCAACAGAAACCCAAAGCGGGCAAAAAAAGTGTTGTTGTTAAACCTATGATTTTCTCACATATGAATTCAGGATGTCAGGTTGAGCTCATAGATTTTCAATCACAACCTGATGGAAACTATACATTTATTTTAGTTTATCAAAATCACCTTACAAAGTTTGTGGTTTTAAGGCCTCTTCAGACAATGAGAGCAGAAGAAGTTGCAGGACAGTTACTTGATTTATTCTTATTGTTTGGAGCCCCATGCATATTACAGTCCGACAATGGAAGAGAATTTTCTAATAAACGTATTGATATCTTAAAACTAACTTGGCCAGAGCTTAAGATCGTGCATGGCAAACCTAGACATAGCCAAAGCCAAAGTTGTGTTGAGAAAGCCAATCAGAACATAGAAAATATGTTGACGACTTGGATACAAGGCAACCACTCAATCACGTGGAGTAATGGGTTAAAATTTATCCAGTTTATAAAGAACAAAGCGTTCCATTCTGGTATTAAAAGGTCCCCCTAAAAAGCTATGTTTGGTTGCATAGCTGTCAACAACTGCCATTCCGAAGGAAGCATTTAATTCGTTTGTCGACTAAGATCAATTACAAAAAACTTCGACTGCAATGAATGTTTCTTTTCAACCTGATAATGAGAAAGTAGTTGAACAAAGAGTATTAAATACCCTCATTACGAAAGTATGTGTAGTCTGTTCAAAAGAATGCAATGAAGATATAGTTTGTTTGAAATGTACGAAGTTGAGCAGAAAATCTGCAAATTGTGTTTTAATGAACTTAATGTTCAAAGAGAAGGAAAAAAGTTTAAAAAATAGTTTAACAATTCAAGCTAAAAAGATGAAATTAATGTCGCATAAATTTCATTCTGAAGCCTCTGTGGGGTTTACCGTCCGTATCCCAGACAGATGAAAAGGTGATGCCAAATCTATTTTAGCTATCATCATAAAATAACCGAAGAAGAATTTTTCCAACTGGGCACAAGAAACGGCCGTATAAAACAATTATATTCCCGATCCCAGTTCAGTGTCTGCGAACAAAAATTAATTAAAATCGAAGTAGTACCGGATGTAGAAATATCGCCCCGGTCGGTTGCTACAGCTTAAAGTTTAGGGATTTAAAAAAAGTTTGTGTAAAACACAGTGTGTCAACAAAAAATGTATTTGTTTTAGAAATAATGTTGTTTACAATTCCAAGTGCCATTTTAGTAATCCTTGTTGTAACAAATGATTTTACGGTACGTTTCCATAAATACCATTTATAAGCTGCAAAATTTAGATAAATGGCTTCTTTTTCATTTTAACTACCTATCATTAGTTTATTTATAGAAGATGTACTTATTTCATTTTAGATAAATTGCTTATTTCACACTTTAACTGTGTATCATTAGTTAATTTATATAATACCTAATTACTTCATAAAATAACTAGTTAAAGTGTGAAATTATTAACTTATTACACACTTTAACTAACACGATCAGACATTTTATGAAATAACAAGGTATTCTATGAAATAACTGCATTATATACTTTAACGGTAACACACACACACACACACACATATATATATATATATATATATATATATATATATATAATGTCGTGGAAATTATAGGTTAAGAAGGGTCAATAGGTTTATATATTAAAATATGAACAATTTATTTAAGCGCCAAATTAATCAGTTTAGATAGTGAAAACGGTCGGTTATTAAGATATTTTTGTATGTTTAAATTGGAATGTAAAATTGCATAACGGGTAGAAGCTTTAGGGTACATGAAAACTCAAGGATACGCATAATTAGTTGTAATAGTTTAAATCATGCGCATCAAATCAGAAACGGAGCTTTTGGGTATATAAGATCAATAATTTAAACGCATATTTCCATTTAAATAAACGAAAACGTTCGTTATACAAATTCTAAAAAGTGTTAAACTCGGAATTATTATTTTAAACGGACAAGTTGCTTCGAAGAAACACCTGTTAGTTAAATGTCAAGTTCAAAGTACTGAATTATACGTTGAGACAGAATTCGTTGGAATTGTTTGTAACGGTCGGTCCGACAAGCTGCTAAAATAACAAGTGCTTTGAAGACTAAGTGAAATGAAAGATTTATAATGTAAAATAGACAGAGAACATGTATAAGAAAATGTTGGTTACAACACACGTCTAAAATACACGGGAGATTTGAAGGCCAACAACAATATCAATTTTCTGTAGCTTGGGTTCTAAAAGAGACAATAAATATGGGTGAAACGAAGAAAGGTAGCTAGGAGGTGGAACGATATAAGGGGGAAAAGCAATATCATTGGTCGAAGGTTAGCAGTTTTGAGAAGCTCGCGTCCGTTGATGTTATTGAACAAATTTCATAGTAACAGCACGATAAACTTATTTAAAGGGGTATATGTACAGGACAATTTATATTAATTATTTGAAAATGTTTATTGATGATATAAAAATGTTGTTGTAAGGAGTGAACGGGTCTTTAGCTTTATTTTAAACAAAAATGCGAGGTGTTAAAGCATTTCGAGTAACTGGGTTATACTGAGCTCAAAATAAACCAAAATAAAAATCAACTTAGGCTTGCCCGACGGGCCCATCTACTCGTCTAAAATAAAATTGTTGAAATATATTAAACTCATGAAATTTTAAAAGATTTAAAGATTGAGATGGTAACAGTTTTTATCAAACTGTATATACCAATGTGTAAATATTTTCTTACTAAGGGAAACTTGTTAATATGTGTAAATAAGAAGGTTGTATGTATTGTTGCATTATTTGAGTGGTAATTTCATTTGACTGTGTTTGTGAGAAAGGAATGTACTTAGAATGGTAGGTATTCAAGAAGAAGCAGATTGCTGAGCTAGTCAGGGTGTGCAGAAATAAGGAGGCGTTCAAAACGTAGAGTACAATTTTTTTTATTTTTTAGAAAATCTTATGACGGCCCAACGACACTGAGGCGGGATCTGCTTTTTTGTAATCCACAGCAATTTTATGGCGACTCGAACGTGAGGGTTTGATTCCCAGATAAAATTCAAAAATTTTATTTTAGAAAACTGGCGAGCTGAGAGAGAGTGTGTGTGTAGTGCAAATTTGTAAATATTTTTGAGTGTGCCAGGAAGTGATTTAAACGTATGCAGAGGAAGGAGTGGTTAAGAAGTCAAAGAGTTGAAATTGGAAGTGACTATAGTGCCGGAGGTAGTAGGGATCAATCAAAGACAGAATCCGGAGACCAAGGAAACGAGATGATGATAAGAATCTTAGAGAGGATGAGTGCGGAATCGAACTGGAAGTTTGAGCAATTGATAGAAACCTTAAGTGAAAAGATAGAGAAGTCGGCCAGAAAATTTTATGAGTTTAAAAGTAGGGTTGTTAAAAAGAACGTGATAAGAGGTTTGAGTCAGGAAATGGGACAATTAAGAACGGAGGTTAGAATCTTCTGTGAAGACGAGATCAATGTAAAAATGACTGAGGTAACAGGTTCATGTCGAAATTAGCTTGAAAGAGTCAAAAGAGAAGTAAACGAAATTAAACAGAATGTGTCGACTTTGATGGGGGATGGTCCCAGATTTGTAACAAGGAATATGTCACTGGACCAGCAGATGAAATTTTATAGGGATAGCAGGGTGAACCCTCAATTTTTTATAAATAATATTAAAGGTTTAGTAGGGAATTTATTTGATGAACAGGCAAAACTAGGTATTGTAAAGGCGTTACTGAAAAACCATGCTGAAGACTGGTATAATCTCATAGGGCAGGAGATAGAAACTTATAGTGAATTTGAGGACAAATTTTTGAAACATTGCTGGAGCGACCACAGACAAGACCAACTACGTAACGATTTAATTACTGGTAAATATAGGAGTGAATTTGCAGGAAGTAGGGAACAGTATGCTACACGAAAGTATAGCATAGTCAAACAACTAAGTCTACCATTGACGGACAGACAGATTATAAAATACCTTTCAAGACATTTTGAGGTTGAGGTTCGGCAACACGTGGCGTTGCAGAACATTGTAGATAGATAAATGTTTTTAGAGTACCTGCAGAGGTATGACGACGTGAGTAGTAGACGACCTCGTGAGACTAGGGAACGACAAGTGAACACAGTTAGGTTTGACAATAAAAGGGACAGTTATCCAAGACGGGGAGAAATTTTAATTTTAATAAGCGACAAAACTGGGAACCACGACGGACATTTTTTCGGAGCAATAGCGTAGGTAGAGAACCCGCACCAAGACCTGGGGTACCCAGACAAAACAATTCACCGGATATGAGGGAAACACAGACGACAACCAATAGAGAACATGACAGTACTAACAGGGTAGAAACGCGAAGGACATATGCGGAAGTAGTGGCAAGACCAAGACCGAGTAGGGAAAATAGACCTGGACAGGATTTTTAGACAAGGACAAACCACTAGATGTAATTGTGTACAAATACGAACATCCAAAACTATTTTTGAAAATTGAGGAAGAAGTTGAGCCAGAAATTAAAAAAAAACTTTTGTTTGCCTATAGTTGATGTTAAAATTTTTGAGCAAGATTTAGGAGCGTTGTTAGATTCAGGAGCTGAGGCGACTTTAGTATCGGAGGAATTCGTTGATGAAATTAAAGAAAAGATGTGTGACGGAATTATGCCAATAAAAAGAAGTCATCTGGTAGCGCTGAATAAAAAGCGATTTGCTGTAGTGAATAGTGTAGTTATTTTGAAAGTAGAGTTAGGTTCAGTAAACTGTGAGCAGGAATTCATAATTGTACCCGGATTGAAATTTAAAGGAATATTAGGGGTCGATTGTATGATGAAGTTAGGAGTAGTTATAGATATGGAGAGGAAAATAGTTAGGATTAGGCATAGGAATTTGCCCTGGAAGACAAGTTATAAGGTCACAGAGGATGACATGGGGTTATGTGTTAATGTTATAGAGGTAGATGAAGAAGAGGTGAAAGAGATCGACACAGTTAAATATTTTGAGAGAAAGTCAGAAGAGGTACAATCAGTAGTAAACAAAGAGTCTGAACTAGTAGGGGTAGATTCAAGCGCAGCATTAGGTTACACAAGATTTAAAGGTAGGCATAAAGGAGATAAATGGCAATGATAATTTTGATAAGTTGAATATAGGAGATTTTTACGGGGTGACTATAGTACATAAAGAGTCTAGAAGAGATGAAGAATTTTCTATAGAAGGAGAAAATGAAAATGTTTTGGTAGTATCGTTTGGTTTGTCCGCATCAAAAAGAATAATAGTGAATGAGAAACAGACAAGTATAGAGACAGAGGAAGAAATATTTAAGAGTCAGAATAGTAAGAAGAGTTTGATTTTATGTGAAGTAATAAGGAGAATAAGTATAGAAATAGAAGAAGGATAGACCGGGATGAAGTTTATTAAGATTGTAACAAGAAAAACACGGAGGATCAAGAAGAGAGTCAGATTTAAATAAAGAGACATGTTAATAGATGAAAATATAGAGATAGGTTGATAGATAGAGTTAAATTTAAATAGATAAGGATAGAGATAGGTGAATATAGAGAAGTAGAATTAAGAATAGGATAAATAAAGGGAAATAGTTAGAGATAGATATAGAATTAGGTGTGAATAGTTAATGTACTAAATAGATACTGATAGAAATAGGTAATTGTAAATATAAATAGGTGTACATAAGTAGAAGGAACTTCAATAAAGAGAAATAAAGAAAGATAGGTATAGAGAAATAGAAGTGAGTTGAATAAAGAGATAATACTCGACAAAAATGAAGGTAAATAAATAAAAATAGGAAATGAAGAGTTAGTGATAGATAGAAATAGTTAGTTAACAAATAGGGATAGGTGTGAATAGGTAGTTATAAATAAAAATAGGTGTAGATAGATAGAAATAATTAGAGATAGATAGAAATAGGCAGGAATAGGTAGATGATGAGTGATAGGTTGGATAGGTAGGTATAGGTAGAGTTAGGTGAGTAGATAGGTGTGTATAAATATCATGTAAGATTAGGTAATAGGAATTAGTCTACTTATTTGAATTCCAGAAAACTGGAAAAGTTGTTCTGTGAATTGAAATAGGGAGATTATGTCGTGGAAATTATTGGCTAAAAAGGGTCAATAGGTCTAGATAATAAAATTTTAACAACTGTGTATATAGGAAATATGAACAATTTGTTTAAGCGCCAAATTAATCAGTTTAGATAGTGAAAACGGTCGGTTATTAAGATATTTTTGTATGTTTAAATTGGAATGTAAAATTGCATAACGGGTAGAAGCTTTAGGGTACATGAAAACTCAAGGATACGCATAATTAGTTGTAATAGTTTAAATCAAGCGCATCAAATCAGAAACAGAGCTTTTGAGTATAGAAAATCAATAATTTAAACGCATATTTCCATTTAAATAAACGAAAACGTTCGTTATACAAATCTTAAGAAGTGTTAAACTAGGAATCGTTATTTTAAATGGACAAGTTGCTTTGAAGAAACACCTGTTAGCTAAATGTCAAGTTCAAAGAACTGAATTATACGTTGAGGCAGAATTCGTTGGAATTGTTTGTAACGGTCGGTCCGACAAGCTGTTAAAATAACAAGTGCTTTGAAGACTAAATGAAATGAAATATCTATAATGTAAAATAGACAGTGAACACGTATAAGAAAACGTTGGTTACAACACACGTCTAAAATACACGGGAGATTTGAAAGCCAACAAAAATATCAATTTTCTGTAGAATGAGAGGGGTTCTAAAAGAGACAATAAATATGGGTAAAACGAAGAAAAGTAGCTAGGAGGTGGAACGATATTAGGGGGAAAAGCAATATCATTGGTCGAAGGCTAGCAGTTTTGAGAAGCTCGTGTCCGTTGATGTAATTGTCCGAATTTCATAGTAACAGCACGATAAACTTGGAATTTTTCAGACGTTGAAGTTCGTTACCATCAAATTTTTGAGAATGAGTTTTAGAAAATAAGCTTTTCGATAAAGAGAAGAGGTTCCGTGAGGGGTCTTGAAAAGCGTATAAATACACTGGGAGAGATATTAAAGCTCTTTTGCTCTTAGATCTTATATCGCTTAGATCTCTAACGTAATTGCTATTACGTGCTCTTACGTTGTACTAATTGTTGTTTATTCGTTGAAGTAGCAAATCACATCCTATTTTAAAGCGTTTAAAGCTGTTAGTAACGTACCGGTAATGTATTAAAAGTGAATTGCACAAGTGGGTGCTAGCGTATCAAAGGTGTTGTTACTACACGATACAATCTAATGATAGGATGGTACATGGGTAAGTTAACCGAAAAGCTTAACTAGTATGCTTGAAGTGTAGTGGTATAGAAGGTTAAGTTTGGTCAAGACAATTATCCGGGTAGAAATACTAAAAGTGGTAGCAGAGATTGGGATAGTGAGTTGGGATCAGTTGGATCCAGGCATAATCACAAAGTATATGGACACAACGACGAGGGTTTTTGGTACACATTTTCAGAGGTAACGATGGATGAAGCTTATCCCTGGTAAAGAAAATTAATTTCTTGCTTTTATTTGAACATTTGTGCTAATAATTTGTGCTTGAGTGTTTTAACTTATTGGGAGTGTATTTTATCACCATAAAAACTCAATTAAAAAGGTATATGTACAGGACAATTAATATAATTATTTGAAAATGTTTATTGATTATATAAAAATGTTGTTGTAAGGAGTGAACCGGTCTTTAGCTTTATTTTAAACAAAAATACGAGGTGTAAAAGCATTTAGAGTAACTGGGTTATACTGAGCTCAGAACATACCTGAATAAAAGTCAATTTAGGGTGGCACGACGGGCCCATCTACTCGTCTTAAATAAAATTGTTGAAATATATTAAAATTATGAAATTTTAAAAGATTTAAAGATTGAGATGGTAACAGTTTTTATTAAACTGTATATACCAATGTGTAAATATTTTCTTGCTAAGAGAAACTTGTTAATATGTGTAAATAAAAAGGTTGTATGTCTTGTTGCATTATTTGAGTGGTACTTTCATTTGATTGTGTTTGTGAGAAAGGAATGTACTTAGGATGGTAGGTATTCAAAAAAAGCAGATTGCTGAGCTAGCCAGGGAGTGCAGAAATAAGAAGGTGTTCAAAAGGCAGAGTACGAATTTTTTTATTTTTCAGAAAATCTTAGGACGGCCCAACGACACTGAGGAGGTAATTGCTTTTTTGTAATCTACAGCAATATATATATATATATATATATACAAGGTAGAAAAAATAATAATATATATATATATATATGTGTGTGTGTGTGTGTGTGTGTGTGTGTGTGTGTGATTCTTGAGGTTTTTGCGGACGTTATCTGCTTCGTCAATTTTCCAGGGTATTACTTCGCATAGCTGGATGGTTCTGAAATGAACCGCTGTCAGTTTGGTGACGTTTCGGCAAAAGTTTTTATCAAACTGTATATACCAATGTGTAAATATTTTCTTACTAAGAGAAACTTGTTAATATGTGTAAATAAAAAGGTTTTGTCTTGTTGCATTATTTGAGTGGTAATTTCATTTGACTATGTTTGTGTGAAAGGAATGTACTTAGGATGGTAGGTATTCAAAAAAAGCAGATTGCTAAGCTAGCCAGGGTGTGCAGAAATAAAAAGGTGTTCAAAAGGTAGAGTACGAATTTTTTTATTTTTCAGAAAATCTTAGGACGGCCTAACGACATTGAGGAGGTAATTGCTTTTTTTTAATCTACAGCAAAATATATATATATATATATATATATATATATATATATATATATATATATATATATATATATATATATATATATATATATATATAGTGTGTGTGTGTGTGTGTGTGTGTGTGTGTGTGTGTTCTTGAGGTTCTTGCCGACGTTATCTGCTTCGTCAATTTTCCAGGTATTACTCCGCATAGCTGGATGGTTCTGAAATGAACCGCTGTCAGTTTGGTGATGTTTCGGCAAAATTACGTCTGCCATCTTCAAGCTCTGTAGATTGTGATTTTGCCAAAACGTAGTCAAATTGACAGCGGTTCACTTCAGAACCAGCCAGCTATCCGGTACAATACCTGGAAAATTGACAAGGCATATATACATGGTGTCCCAAAAGTCATGGTCCAAATTGAAGGGTTTGATAGCTGAGATTACTACCTATTCAAATAACTACATATGTTGTTATCCAATTGTTGATGGTTTCAAAGTTATAACAACTTTTGCCCTTTGTGTCAAAATTGTGCAGAACTTCGAATATTAATTTGCAATAAAAGAAATACTGTTGTATGCGTGAATGTTGCGTGTTTAATAAATGAAGACTTCCTCAAATATTTACTTATTATCGCAAGAGAAAATCATAATTTTTCCATAATTTTGGTTCTATGAAAAATTGTGCGTCCTTTTCAAACTGAAATTACTCAAAAAGTATCACCTCCAAAAAGTGCACACCTAGCCAAAAAACTTCAGTAATCTATGCACTCTGTTTAAAGGTATAACTGGTAGGTCTAAAATTAAATGCTTAGAAAATTTTTGGATAATTTGTAGTTACACTCCCAAGAACCACTTTTATTAAAGAATTCGTAAGAAATAACCAACTTATAATTTTCGCAAAATATAAACTCAAAATAATCAAATGTATTTAAAATTCCTTTATAACAAATGTTCAAATGTCCTGTCACTAGTTCTTATACATAAACGACACCGTCTTTAGAAATTTCGTTTTAATAACCTGAAGGCGGAAACCGTCTTCTCTCAGTCTTCTAACGGCTTCGCGTATTTTTTGTACAAAAGTCCTGCTCGTTTGTAGTATGTGTTTCATACACATTTTCTTTCATATAACACCACACAAGGTGTAATCCAGGGGGTTGGGGTCGGGTGAACGCGGTGGTCAATAGATAGTACCTCTTCGTCCTACCCAACGATTGGAATATGCATGATTTAAGTGATCTCTAACATTACGAGCATTATGTGCTAAAGCACCATGGTGTTGAAACCTTACATTTGATTTTCCAATGCTCCACCCAAAGGTACTACATTGGCCAGAAAACGAGTTTCTTTTACCTAGAACAGTTTTGAATTTTGCCGAAAATTTGCTGTTCCAAGCAAGGTAGGGATCTTTAGCGTGCATGACACCACTCACACACGGTACCTCCATTTTACCTCTCATCTGAACGAGGGTGTATTTTTGTGAAAAATGCTCGCCTAACATTTTTCAAGCGGACCGTGTCGGGATTTGAACCCTGGGCCTTGGGCATAGTAGTCACACGCATACCAACTACGCCACGGAGGCGCCACATCGTGTTGAAACCACACTATACGCCTAGTTTCTAAAGGGATATCTTCTAGAAGATCGCTTAATTCGTGTCGAAGAAAGTGAAGGTACCGTTGTGCATTGAGCCTGGGTGGGTTTCCACACGATGGCGCTCCACCACACAATACTTGTAATGTTAGGGTACACTTAGATCTTGCATATACCAATCGTTGGGTAGGACGAGGAGTCACTAACTATTGGCCACCGCGTTTGCCCGACCTCAACCCCATGGATTACTTCTTGTGGGGTTATATGAAAGAAAATGTGTATAACATACATACCACAAAAAAGCAGGAATTCGTGGAAGAATACGCGAAGCCGTTGGAAGGCTGAGAGAAGACGGTTACGCCTTCAGGTTTTTCAAACGAAATTTTTTAAGACGGTGTCGTTTATGTATAAGAACTGGTGGCAGGACATTCGAACATTTGTTGTAAACGAATTTTAAATACATTTGATAATTTTGGGTTCATATTTTATAAAAATTATAAGTTGGCTATTACTTACAAATTCCTTAATAAAAGTGCTGTTTTTGGGATTGTACCTACAAATTACCCAAAAATTTTCTATGCATTTAATCTTAGACCTATCAGTTATACCTTTAAATAAAGTGCATAGATTAATGAAGTTTTTTGGATAGGTGTGCACTTTTCGATGGTAATACTTTTTTTGAGTAATTTCAGTTTGAAAAGCACGCATAATTTTTCATAGAACCAAAATTATGGAAAAATTATGATTTTCTCTTGCGATAATAAGTAAATGTTTGAAGAAGTCCTCATTTATTAAACACGCAACATTCACGCATACAACAGAAAACGAACTACCCTCAAAAGGTCAGTATTTCTTTTATTGTAAATTAATATTCGACGTTCTGCACGATTTTGACACAAAACGCAAAAGTTGTTATAACTTTGAAACCATCAACAATTGGATAACAACATATATAGTTATTTGAATAGGTATTAATCTCAGCTATCAAACCCTTTAATTTGGACCATGACTTTTGGGACACCCTGTATATATACATATATATATATATATATATATATATATATATATATATATATATATATATATATTTATGTGTATATATATATATATATATATATATATATTTATACATGTATTTGTTACCGTTTTTCTAATAAATCTGTTAATATGTATAATAACCGGTTATTATACATAAGAACCTACATATCTTGTTAGTTTGATTAATAATTCATATTTTGGGGTATTAATCATATTAACGTGGTATGTGAATAATATCCAGCACCCTCCGGTTAGTTTGGTAAACATACATTTAGGCAGATCTGATGCTGTAGCATTAGAAGATATTTTCAAACGACAGTCGTATCCTAATGTTCATTGACCGCGGATACCTTGAATGGGTATAAAAACAAGTAGTTTTAGCAAAATGAAAACTCGTTTTATTGAAAAGCTATTGAATGCTTTTCAGAACAAGAAGATGAATAATGTAATGATGAGTAAACAAGATTACGAGAATTTAATTGAAAATGACCTAGTGGCGAAATCCAAAACGATTGAGAAAACCTGAGACTTACCAACGATTGAAGTAGTACGAAATAATCAAGTTGGCTGATAGTGAAAAGTTTATATACCCGGTGAGTGACTAGTCATCATTAGTCCGATAGTATATGCACAGGAGCAGATCAAATGTACTTAACATTATGTGAAATCTGTCAAAAGAAATTGAAAGTGCCGATAAAAGGACTTTTGGTACGTACCGTGATTTTTAAGGAGACTTACTCTAGATGTCAGGTTGATTTTATCGACATGCAGAATCAAGCTGACTACGGTTACAAATTTATTCTTGTGTACGAAGATCATGTTACAAAGTTTGCACAATTGCAGCCGTTGAAGTTAAGGGAGCAAAGGAAGTTGGATATAACCTTGATGATATTTTCAGAATTTTAGACGCTCCTAGCATACTTCAAAGTGACACTGGCCGTAAGTTCTATTATCACATCGTTCAAGAAGTTTGTGCAATGTGGAGTAAATTGAAAATAGTTCACGGAAAGCCGAGATAGCCAGTCACAAAGATCTGTTGAGCGCACAAATCAGGACTTGTACAGAAACAAACAAAACTGCGCACTGGTCTGATGGTTTGAGATTTGTACAATTCAGGAATAGAGCTGATCATAAAGGTATAAACTGTAGTCCATATGAAGCGTCGTTTGAGACTCCAGCAAAAGTTAGGCTTACAACGTCATCACTTTCAACTGATGCCATCAGAAATCTGGAATCTGATAAAGCTCTGGAATACTTAATTGACTCCTCGTTAGCTATTTGATAGGGAATGAAGGTGAACAATTAGAGAACGGTGACAAAAAAGATGGGCCAACAGCGGATGGAGACTGTGCTACAAAAGCAATTTCTGTAAAAATCGACAATATCAAAAAATTAGGAAAAAGGCCAAAAGTCCATTACAGCATCAAACAGAAAAGATTATACTAATGTCCGAATCAAAATTTCCTACAAGCAAAATCGAAGATACCGTAGAAGTAAGTTTCTGATATCGGTAAGGGTGAAAAGGACTCAAGAACCTTTTGGGGGTCATTCTGCAGGTTGATGCTGATGGTGAGGTGTAGTAGATTGACAGTAAGATAAGATGACTAGCTCAAAAGTATTCAAGAAACCAGTTTGCCTTTTGCAAAGAGCCATTCATTTTACAAAAGTTCTAAATGTATTTATCTCTCTTCTCGAGTGTGTTAGGAAATCGTCAATCACAGATGGCTAAGGATTTTAAAGATGTAATTGCAAGGAAAACTGCCTCTCAATAAAATGTAGCTGAAGGAGACTGTTTTACTTTGTAATTCTAAGTGCCATCATAACTTGCCAAGTTCTAACAAATAGAAGTTCATGTTTAAAAATATTAAGCACAAAACGTTGTTTTGCTGAATAACGCATTTATTTCTGTAAGAATAACCAAACCTACTTTCGGAATAATCCAATTTATCACATCAACCAAAGAGGTTTGGTTATTATGTAAAATAACTAGATAAAATAATTAATTGCATTCTTTTTATCATAATAATTACTTATATTTGTCATTTTGTAAAGTAACTGGTTATTATGCATATTATCGATTTATCAAATTACCGTCACACATTTTTTGGAAGTAAACAAAATTTATGGTTAACTCTGAATATACTGTTCTCCTGTGTTACCTCTTTTATTTCTTCGTTAATTTTTTTTAGTTGTTTCGTACGCAAAATTGTTTTACCATGTTTTAAAAAAGGCATTTAACATTTTCCTCCAAACAAATTTGATTTGCAGTTGATAGGTTATTATAACACGAGTATTGCTATCACTAAACACAATTAAGATTTTCACATTTTTCTTTCTGAAAATATACTACTTTTATAAGAGAAGCTTACGCTGTGTCTGTATTAAAACAAAACGAATTTAACTTAAGAACGTTTTGATAAATTATTTATCAAGTTCGACGCTTTGCGGTACTCTGAACCGCGTAACTTTTCTCTCAACAAAGGTTGACCACTCATTTGTAGATCTTGTCGTTTAAATAAATAAAAAAATTATAATATACACATAAACACTTACCGCTTAGATCTGCTTCTGAAAGAGGTATTTTTAATGATTTTACCTGAAGTGGTCAATCACCACATCATTTTATTATTATTAATTTGTTAGCAGCTGGGTACTGTTCGAATACATTGCATTTTATTTACTACCTATTTATATTATCGATTTTCTCAAAATTTCGTCTTAAAAATTTTGCCGGCGCCCATGTGGCCCATGAATAAATACGGACTCGATAAAAAGTAATATATAATGCATTACATTTGGTGTTAATTTGAAGGTAACAATGAGTTCTTCAACGAAATTGTAAACGTATCAATATTATGAGGAATGAGGAAAATATGTTTCTTTTGTTGTGATTGATGGAACATGTTACAGTTTAATCCCTAATTCATCCGAAATAAGGCAAAAGTGAGCAACATTTTCAATAATTGCATAAACAATGTAATGAAGTGTGACAAAAAATTTCAAAGTAAGAGAATAAAAAATAACCCACTTCAAAAAGAACCTTCTACTGAAGAAAATATGTTTGTCAAAATAGTATACAGGAAGTTTCGGTCACTATCGCTTCATTAAAAGTGTACTATGTATTGGAAACTGTACAAACCCATCCAAATCTTCCTCTGCTGCAGCAGGGTTTTTATTCTTCGATTTCAAAGTAAAAGAGAAATTATGTCTAATATCAATTGTTTATAATTACCCAGAATGCCGGTTATGAGATGGATAATAGATTTATGTTTCTATATTGAAAACTTCTGAACAACGAACATTGAAAAATATTTGACGTTTTGTTTAGGACTTCTTTAATCAAACAAATTTATCGATTTTGCCTAGCTCATAGTGTACATCCAAATGCTATTTGATGATTATTCGAACAGAGGAATCTTAGACAATTATACCTTTATACGGAAGAACAGAAGGGTAGGAAATCCTTTTGCTTTTGAGAGCTTTTATAAACAGTGTGAACTCCCTTTCTTTAATATTGTTTCTATTATTAATAACGTCACTCCAACGATGGTAGCTTTAAATTTAGGCTGTAGTGGTTATGTAAAAGCAATTAGAAATACCCTAACTTTTTAACGCGCCATTATATCATTTATTCGTCAACTATTACTGTATAGTAAACGATTAAACAAAATAGATGTTATTCATACAATTTTTAAAATTATGAACTGCATTCACAGAAAAGCATTGCAATGACAGTTATTTGAATTACAGATCGACGATGATGACCAAAAAATAGTGTTTTATTGCACAACAACGTTTACTTGTTCAGCGGAAGCCAATTTTTAGAAAAATTTCTTTTGTTAAATGTTGCTAAACAACTTCTATCCCAACGAAAAGATGATTATCCGCAATCAAGCCATTAGAAATGGATATTACACTTAGCTTTTACCGCAGATTTATGCCTAAGCTTTGGCAATTTTAATTTAGAGCCGCTATAGTCTGCTTTATAAATATGTGGAGTGAATTGAAAAACCCAATGTAGAATACTTTTAAAAGATGCTTGAAAGATTGCCTATATACTTCGGGCACCTTTTTAGCAGTAGGTAAATTTAAATATTTATGATTGTAGTTTCAATCTAGACACACACACTATTATATAGATTTATTTCAACATTTACCTGTCTGAAATCTGTTTTTAAGTAATGTGAAACTTTTCCCAAGTAACCGGTAGTTTCCAGTATGAACTAATTATAATTAGAAAAGAAATCCGGGGCAGTTTCAAAAGCCGTTATGAAAAATGTTCTGTTAATGGATAGCATACACCAATACTTTTAACTGTGATGTGCGTTTACGCGAAAAAAATATAATTTATTATTTTGGTGTGCATAATGTAAAAACAATTTACAGAATGTATAGAATGTGAACATAGTCTAAAGCAAGGTTATAAATATTTGAACGATCTGTATAGTCACACATCAAAGTTAACATCCAGCTGTTAATTACCGAATGAATTAGCACTTAATACAGTTTTTCTAACAGATGTAATACTAAAAACTTGTTATTCAAGCAAACAGATTTTAAGGTTAGTTGAACATTCTGTGTAATAATATCATATAAGTGATACGAGTTTCATTACAACATACTTTTTTGAATGTACCCGTATAACTACATGGCTTCTTTGCAAGTCAACAATTTGGTGATTACGAGGGTTATTTGAAAAGTTCGTGAAGCGAAGGCGAAAATAAAAAAAAAAAGTTTTTGAAATATAGTTTATTTTTCAACATATTCTCCGTCAAGTTGAATACACTTCATCCAGCGATATTCCAAATCCATTATGCCATCACGAAAGTGCGATTCTTCAAGGCCTCCAAAATAGTCGTCGGCAGCTGCTTTTACTTCTTCGTCCGTGGAAAATCGTTTTCCCCAAGGAAAACTTTTAGTCCTGGAAATAAGTGGAAGTCAGAAGGAGCAAAATCAGACGTATAAGGTGGATGTTGCAATAGATCGTACTTCAGATCATTCAATTTTTGTATTGCTACTGCACTTGTGTGTAGACGTGCATTATCCTGATGGAAAATGTTCTTCTTTTTACGCAATGCAGGTCTTTTTTAACGAATATTTTTATCCAGTTGGCCTAGAAGTTTAGCGTAATATTCACCGTTTATTGTTTGGTCCTTGAAAAGATAGTCAATTAGTAGGACACCTTTAGCATCCCAAAAAACTGATGCCATAACTTTTCCAGCCGACTTCACGGGCATTGCTTTCTTTGGAGGTATAGAACCCCTATGTCTCCAATGTTTAGATTGTTGCTTGGTTTCAAGGGTATAATAGTGAACCCAAGTTTCATCTGTCGTAACAAATCGTCGGACGGAATCGGTTTAATTGAAGTTTAGGCGATCTAAACTCTGTTGGCAAATTCTCTTCCTATGAAGGTTTTGATCAATTGTCAATATGTGCGGCACCCATCTTGCCAAAAGCTATTTCATACCTAACCCCGCGGTTAAGATATGAAATGACTTTTATCTGAGATACCTGCATCATTAGCAATTTCGGAGACCTTTAATCGAAATCGATTATTTTGTCTTAGTAGTAGAACATTTCGAGTACTAACCTAAGTTGAAACCTTAACACAATTTTCCGATTCAGCACTATTTTCGCCCATTTTCGATTATTTTTGCCTTAGTGGTAAAACATTTCGACTACTAATCTAAGTTGAAACTACAACACTATTTTCCGGTGTAGCACTAGTTTTACATATACACCCAATCGACTATTTTTATCTTAGTAGTAAAACATTCTGACTACTTACCTAAATTGAAACTTCAACACTATTTTCCGGTTCAGCACTATTTCGCACATGTATCTAATACATTATTTTGTCTTAGTAGTAAAACATTTTGACAGCTAATCTGAGTTGAAACCACAACACTATTTTTGTTTCAACATTATTTATGCCTCAACACTATTTTCGCACATGTACCCGTTTGAATAATTTTTTTTTAATAGTAAAACATTTCACTTCTAATCTAAGTTAAAAACTCAACACCATTTTTGCCTCAGCACTATTTTCGCACAGGTACCAATAGATTATTTTGTCATAGTTGTAAAACATTTCAGACTACTAACCTAAGTTCAAAACTCAACACCATTTTCGCCTCAGCACTATTTTCGCACAGGTACCAATAGATTATTTTGTCATAGTTGTAAAACATTTCAGACTACTAACCTAAGTTGAAAACTCAACACCATTTTCGCCTCAGCACTATTTTCGCACAGGTACCAATAGATTATTTTGTCATAGTTGTAAAACATTTCGACTGCTAACCTAAGTTGAAACTTTAACACTATTTTCAAGTTCAGCACTATTTTTGCACATGTACCCAATCGACTATTTTTGTCTGAGTAGTAAAACATTTCGACTACTAACCTAAGTTGAAACTTTAACACTATTTTCCAATTTAGCACTACTTTCACACATGTACCAAATCGACTATCTTTAACTTAGTAGTAAAACATTTCGACTACTAACCTAAGTTAAAACTTCAACACTATTTTCCGGTTCAGCACTATTTTCCTACATGTACCCAATCGATTATTATTGTCTTAGCAGTAGAACAATTCAACTACTAACGTAAGTGGAAACTTCAACACTATTTTCAGGTTCAACACTATTTTCGCACATGTACCAAAATCGATTATTTTGTATGAGTAGTAAAACACTTCGACTACTAACCTAAGTTGAAACTTCAACACTATTTTCAGGTTCAGCACTATTTTCGCACATGTACCCAATCGACTATTTTTTCTGAGTAGTAAAACACTTCGACTACTAACCTAAGTTGAAACTTCAACACTATTTTCAGGTTCAGCACTATTTTCGCACATGTACCCAATCGACTATTTTTTCTGAGTAGTAAAACATTTCGACTACTAACCTAAGTTGAAACTTTAACACGATTTTCCAGTTCAGCCTTATTTTAACACATGTACCTAATCGGCTATCTTTATCTTAGTATTAAAACATTTCGACTACTAACCCAAGTTAAAACTTCAACACTATTTTCCGGTTCAGCACTATTTTCGCACATGTACCCAATCCACTACTTTTGACTGAGTAGTAAAACATTTCGACACTAACCTAAGTTGAAACTTTAACACTATTTTCCAGTTTAGCACTATTCTCACACATGTACTCAATCGACTATCTTTATCTTAGTAGTAAAACATTTCGACTACTATCCTAAGTTAAAACTTCAACACTATTTTCCGGTTCTGAACTATTTTCGTACATGTACCCAATCGATTATTATTGTCTTAGCATTAGAACATTTCGCCTACTAACTTAACTGGAAACTTCAACACTATATTTAGGTTCAACACTATTTTCGCACATGTACCCAATCGACTACTTTTGACTGAATAGTAAAACATTTTGACCACTAACCTAAGTTGTAACTTTAACACTATTTTCAGGTTCAGCACTATTTTCGCACATGTACCCAATCGACTATTTTTGTGTGAGTAGTAAAACATTTAGACTACTAACCTAAGTTGAATCTTTAACACTATTTTCATGTCCAACACTATTTTCGCATATGTACCCAATCGACTACTTTTGACTGAGTAGTAAATCATTTCGACTACTAACCTAAGTTGAAACTTCAACACTATTTTCAGGTTTAGCACTATTTTCGTACATGTACCCAATCGACTTTTTTTGTCTTAGTAGTAAAACATTTCGACAACTAACCTAAGTTGAAACTTCAACACTATTTTCTGGTTCAGCACTATTTTCGTACATGTACCCAATTGACTACTTTTGTCTTAATAGTAAAACATTTCAACTACTAACCTAAGTTGAAACTTCAACACTATTTTCCGGTTCAGCACTATTTTTGCACATGTACCTAATTCATTATTTGGTTTTAGTAATAAAACATTTTGACCTAATCTAAGTTGAAACCTCAAAACCAATTTTGCCTCAGCATTATTTATGCACCAATACTATTTTCGCACATTCGATTATTTGGTTTTAGTAGTAAAACATTTCGACTTCTAACCTAAGTTGAAAACTCAACACTATTTTCGCCTCAGCACTATTTATGTACAGGTACCAATTGGTTGTTTCATCCTAGCGGTAAAACGTTTTAAAAACTAACTTAAGTAGAAACCTCAACACCATTTTCGCATATATATCCAACAGATTATTTTATCTTAGTAGTAAAACATTACGACTACTAACCTAAGTTAAAACTTCAACACTATTTTCCGGTTCAGCACTATTTTCATACATGTACCCAATCGATTATTATTGTCTTAGCAGTAGAACAATTCAACTACTACCCTAAGTGGAAACTTCAACACTATTTTCAGGTTCAACACTATTTTCGCATATGTACCAAAATCGATTATTTTGTATGAGTAGTAAAACATTTGACTACTAACCTAAGTTGAAACTTCAACACTATTTTCAGGTTCAGCACTATTTTTGCACATGTACCCAATCGACTATTTTTGTCTGAGTAGTAAAACATTTCGACTACTAACCTAAGTTGAAACTTTAACATGATTTTCCAGTTCAGCCCTATTTTCAAACATGTACCCAATCGGCTATCTTTATCTTAGTAGTAAAACATTTCGACTACTAACCTAAGTTAAAACTTCAACACTTTTCCGGTTCAGCACTATTTTCGCACGTGTACCCAATCGACTATTTTTGACTGAGTAGTAAAACATTTCGACTACTAACCTAAGTTGAAAGTTCAACACTATTTTCAGGTTCAGCACTATTTTCACACATGTACCCAATTGACTATTTTTGTCTGAGTAGTAAAACATTTCGACTACTAACCTAAGTTGAAACTTTAACACTATTTTCCAGTTTAGCACTATTCTCACACTTTAACATGATTTTCCAGTTCAGCCCTATTTTCAAACATGTACCCAATCTACTATCTTTATCTTGGTAGTAAAACATTTCGACTACTATCCTAAGTTAAAACTTCAACACTATTTTCGCCTCAGCACTATTTTCGCGCAGGTACCAATTAGTTATTTTATCCTAGCGGTAAAACATTTTAAAAACTAACTTAAGTAGAAACCTCAACACTATTTTCGCATATATATCCAACAGATTATTTTGTCTTAGTTTTAAAACATTTCGACTACTAACCGAAGTGTAAAACTCGACACTATTTTTGCCTGAGCACTATTTATGCCTGAACACTGTTTTCGTACGTGTATCCGTTTGATGATTTTTGTCTTAATAGTAAAACTAACCTACGTTAAAATCTCAACATTATTTTCGCCTCAACACTATTTTCGCACATGTACCAATAGATTATTTTGTCATAGTTGTAAAACGTTTTGACTACTAACCTAAGTAGAATACTCAACATTACTTTCGCCTGAATAATGTTAGTGTAGTAATATTAAACAGTAATGCCTAATCATTGCACATCCATAATTGTTATTCTTGTGTGCTGATATCTCACAATGGGACAATAATGTAGATATACAATATGCTTTTGTGCTTCACAAAATAAAAATAGAAGTTATTTCTTATAAAATTAATGGTAGGTAATGGGCATTAGTGGTAACCGTAAACGTAAGTCTTTAATAGTTAATATATATTTATGGTAAAACAGAGAAACAGGAACCCAAATATTTTTATCAGGGTGGAACTTAGTGATGTGTAGTTGCAGCAAAAATGAAACAATTACAATAACTAAGTTGTATTCCTAGCACAATAGAGAAGGGCAAGCAAAAAGTTTTTGACAATACATATTCCAATCTTATGTTAGTTGTATTCAAAGCAGATTATCAGAAATAATTATTCTAATGTGTTCCATCCTTTTATGTTATCTCAATGAATGTCCTAAACACAACAACAACAACACAAACAACACACCAATTACTGTATTCCCTTTCGTAGTAACCAAACCTAGCACATCTTTCTGTGGGATATGCAGGGTATAACTCTAGACTACTACACTACTTCTACTCCCAGCACCATTCGCAATCTTTCACCACAACCCTCGGTCCCTACACACCTCCTTTGCTTCTCAATCGTACATTGCTTTTAGCATGCTCTTTTATTCCTAAAACTTCTCACCTGTCGTTCTTTTATAACTTACTCTTCTTAATCCAACCATCTTGGTAGGTATATCCTCATTCATTTTTTCCACATGTTCAAACAATCTAAACGTGCTTGTCTTGCTCTACTTCTAAAGGTTCACTTGCACCTCCACTCTGCTCTGACCCATTTGTTTGGCACTTGGTCTCTCAATATTTTTCCGCACACACTTCTTAGGAAGTTCATTCCTGCAGCATTTATACAACTAACATGCTTTTTCTGCCAGACCAAAGTATCGTTTGCATGCAGAACATTTGGCACAAACATACTGATGTTAAAGGCCAGCTTTGCATTTATACTCAATCATTCATTCTTATTCACTGCGCACATACTTCCAGATACGTGTCTTCATGCATTTGCTCTTGTTTCTATTTCACCATCCAGCTTCTCATTACTCAAAATCTTTCTACTAAAGTACACGAAGTCTAGCAATCTCTCTATGATGTCATTGTCCATTCTAAGTACAAAGTCATCAATTTGGCGGTCTCTGTTAAAAATCATTACATTCGTCTTATTTCCATTCACTTTCAATTGCATATTGCGACAGCCTGTCAAGCATTCGTTGCAAATATTGTAACGATTCAGCCAACAATACTGCGTCTTCCGCATATAATAGCACACTGACATTTGTTTTACTAATTTTCACTCCTTCCATTCTTTCGCAAGCCTGCCTGACCCATTTATCCATAAATACATTGAACAGCTATGGAGATATCACACAGTCCGGTCTTACACCTTCCACTATGTCAAAGTTTTGCCTCATGTTACGATTCACATGTGCACATGCTCAACTAACTTTGTACATCGCTCTGATAGATTTTTGCAATCACTTGTTTACACCATATTTACACAGCGTTTTCCATAATTCACTTCTGTTCACAGAGTCGTATGCCTTTCCCAGATTCAAAGTGCTGCATACATTTTCTTTCTCGCATGCATACACGTTTCGACAATTTGTTACATTGCGAATAGCTGACCCGCACATCCTTTTCCAGGCAAAAACCATATTGAACGTCTCCTTATCTTGCATTCTCTTGCGAACTCTCTAGATCACAATTCTTCCTTACACCTTACTGGCTATACTCAACAGACTTATTCCACAATAATTTTTGCATTCATACTTGATATCTTTACCTTTGTGCAAAGGGATAATAATCGCACTCTTCCAATCTTCAGGCACCTTCACTTGTTGTACACAAAACTTATCAGTTTGCACAAACATTCAATCAGCTTGCAGGGGACACGCTCAAGCACTTCACTTATTATTCCATTTACACCCGCCGCTTTGCTATTTTTCAGAGCCATCGCCTTTCATACCGCGTCTACAATAATGCATTCGAGTTTTATACTGTTATTTACGTTTTTGAAAAATACGTTACTGCTCTCTTCGTCATCCATACAGTCATCTGTATTATCTTACCACCACAATACAACGCTTTAAAATACTCTTTACAACAGTTTCTCACACTTGAGTCGTCCCAAACAATTATTTCTACTGTTAACAACACCATTTACACGCGTATTTCTACCCCTTCTTGTCTCCAATGCCTATTTTCAAAACAAGCTTTTATTCCCTTCAAAATCACTTTGCTTATTTTCATCCTTCCCTCTCTTCTTAGCATTTATCCCTATAATTCATTCTCTCCTCCTTAAAAAATTCCATTCTCACACTTTATGCGTCTAATGCTGCCAAGTTTGATATCAGTCTGTACTAACGCATTAATTTTATAACGTTTTACAATTTTTTGAAATTTTGGACCCCATGTGAATTTTTACAAATGTTATTTTGAGCGATGATGTCCTAATTTATCTTGATATTAAAATATTTCTTTTATAAAATGTAACCTAACTAAGCTTTTATAAATTTTTCGGTATGTCTTTTTAATAATACTCACTGAACTAAGTGGTATAAATTTATTTCTACAACCTATTTTGTACTTAAGTAACGCGCTAGCGTTACATAGCATGCCTGATAAAAATTATGAGCAGTGTCAGCTGTCTTCGTCAGAAGCCAGTCATAGAAGCGTATTTTTATACGCCAATTTTAAATTTCTCCTACTATTTAAGAAACAGACTATATGCAAAAAAATTGAATAGATATGATAAGTTTAATAATATCTGTCGAAAATTTCTCAATTTTGCCGAAGACAGACTTAGATAATTATGAAAACATATTTTCTATATTTAGCTAAGCC
Organism: Platerodrilus igneus; assembly: GCA_036346225.1. Taxonomy (NCBI): domain Eukaryota; kingdom Metazoa; phylum Arthropoda; class Insecta; order Coleoptera; family Lycidae; genus Platerodrilus; species Platerodrilus igneus. The sequence goes on from JARFIW010000399.1 coordinate 1,916,126, forward strand.
TCTCCAAGAGAAATTAGAGATGGTAGTCGCGATTTTAAAAATATTTATAAATGTATGTGAAGTAATTCAAAATGAATTTCGATTCAGGTTCACAAATTTCAATAAAATTGAAAGAATAACCTCATATCTTAATAATCCTTTTCAAAAAATTTAAGCTTCAAAATTTTAAATAAAATGTCTGTACTTGTTTATAGAAATTGATAAGATATAAAAATTGAATTAATAAACAACGGAAATAACATCCATTTAAAACCAATAGATCAAGAAGTAGTTTTTAAATACACACATGAAAAGCTTTCATTATTAACAAGCAAATCATAAAAAATCCTGGGTTGATTTGTATCAACGTACGTTTCAAAATTCGCTTCGGCAATTATAAATATTATAAACAATACAGAAATCAAACAACAAAAGAACACTTGAATCAATACTTACGGCTAGCTGCTTTAACAAAGAAGCTCAAGTACAAAGTATTGCCTTATGAAAACAATGTAAGGTTTATTGTTAAATTCTCTAATAATGAAATTACATACTTATGTGCTGTTGTAAATATGGATGTTCTCGAGCTGTTGAATATTAAGGATATCTAGTAAACAAGCATAATTATGGTACATATTTTTATTTGTTACGCAACATAAAGCCCACCTCAAAAGGTCTCCCAGGATATAATTGAAAGATAGAAAATATAAGGTCTTGGACAGGACTTGAACCCGTATATCAGTTTTTCTAGGACCATGCGTTTTCCAATTATGCCACCGAAACCGATGACGACAATCGGAAAATTTACAAATCTAAATCGTGTATAAAAACTATACATTAACCTAATTACGTTTAACATTTTTGTCAATCATATTTGACATTGTCAAGTTTTTGACTTATATCAGTCTAAGTTAATATTTCATCTTATCAACTGCAATAAGTTAGTATTTATCGACTTACTGTGTGTAATTAACTACCTGATACGATTTGAATGATTTGTAATCAATCTCATCGGCGTTCAGCAATTAACAATAAAATTGTACCTTCCAAACTTAAACGTCAAATGGAGATTTAAGATAATATAGATAATCTTTGACACTGAGATTTTAACGTAAATCTAAAATAGAACCAGGAACGATTTAATATTGTTGATGGTAATGGAAATAAGATTTGAATAAGCGTTCTTTGACAATAGGCATAAAGATAAAATTTATAATTTCTTTGAATATTTTGTAATTTAAATTAAAATAAGTTCACAAATCTTTTTGTTGATTAAGGGGATAGCTTGCATTAAATTTTGAGGTCAGAGTTCGCAGCATCTTGTCTTAAATAAATTATCTGTAGAAAGTTTTTCGCCAATCACATTTCACGAACGTGGTAATAAAAGATAGTCAAATTATCTACGCATGAAGTCTCACAGCGGATCGGGTACCGATCAAGATTAGTAAAAATTTCCACGTATTTTTCCTTATTAATGGTCAGGAAGCGAGTTTTCTTACCTGAAAATTTTAAATTATGTTGAAACCTTGCGATTCCACGCAAGAAAGACCTTTAACGTACGTGACAACATTTACACACGGGATCTACATTTTACCTTTCATCCTTACAAAAGCGTGTTTTTCTGAAAAATACTCGCCTAACATTTTTTAAGCAATACGTGTCGAACATCGAACCCGGAATCTTGTGATCAGCAGTCATACGCGAACCTGTCTGATCCACGGATCCGTCCTGCTTATGCACCTGCAGACCTGATCCCAGCTAGTAATATCTTCTTCCTTTTTCTAAATTGACTTGTCCCTTATTTTCACCCCTATCTGTCCGTGGTGCATTTTTACTAAAAAAATCCAGTGTTAACAACCTCTTCGCACTTTTTGGTAAAATTCTATTTAAGAAACGTTTTGCCTATCTGTATCTCATTATTAACAATTGCCTAACCATCATTAATCATAGCGGGTTTTTCTCCTCAACGATCCTTTTTAGTTTTATTGGCAGTCATAGGCGTTGTTTCCTCATAAATTATCTTATGATGTTAGTGACGTTTATCGAGTTTGGTTGTGTACTAACACCTTTTCTTATCTTTTTCAACTAGTTAGATTAATGCGTTTTTGAAGCTTACATACTCAGTAAATATTATTGATTTTATTAAAGCAGATCTTATTGAATAATATTATATTAAAAACAGTAGTGTAAGTATTAAAAAAAAATCATTACCAATAAATAAATTACCACTGAACTGGAGTTCTATTAGCACTTCTTCATATAAATTCTAAAATTTCAAACATCTATAATCTGTGCTACAGGACAATTGTTTTTAGCAAAACGTGTTTGCGAACTAATTCTGTGAATTTTATACATTAAAACGTTTTCTAAAACCATTGTGAGAATTAAATAGGAGTATCTACTTTGCTGATGCTGGAAGATGTTATCTTCAATATCCTCAAACTCTATAGTTTATATTTTCGATTTGCAGCAGCCTAACTTAAACGCTTATTCCTTTATATTAAGTACTGAGAATAATTGTTTCACAATGGGAGTATTAAAATTTTTATATAGGTTGATTCGAACTTAGCGTTACACGATTAGATACAAGATAATTTTTATCCAGTTTTTCGGTTTGGCAGATTTATTCCTTTATTTCCTTACCCTTATTTTATTAAGAACCCCTTCGAATATTTTCTGCTTCCCCGGCTAGCTCAGCAATCGGCCTCTTCTTGAATACCTAAATTTTCATTCATACCTCTTTCACGCTCACACCATCAAATTAAATTACCAAAATAATACGACAACCATAAAACCTTTTATTTACATCTATTAACAGATAAAATATATTTACACATGTTTCCAAACAGTTTTACAATAATTATCAGCTTAATATATTGTATGTTTTAAAGTCTTTGATTTTTATAATGATGTTAAACAAATTCGATTAGATATCAGTAGATGGGGCCTCACATGTAACCCTAAATTGACTTCACACTGGAGTATTGTGAACTCATTATAACCCAGTTTTGTTTGTATATGTCTTTTAAACCTTGCATTAATTAAAACAAATTTACAGATTCGCTTACCATTTACAACTCAATTTATATCCTGAATAAAATTTTGATATATTCTAAATACACCCCTATTCAATACTCAAAATTAGTCAATTTTCCAGTACATGTATTTTTGAAAACAAATTTCTACAACAATAAATATGCCACCAAAAGCTTTATTATTATGGTGGTCTGAATCAGTATTCAGCACTTGATCGAAGTAAAAAAGAAGAGAGCTTTAATAACTTTGCTTGGGTATTTATGTTCCTATTCAAACCCCTTACCGGACCCGTTTCACTCAAAAAGCTTATTTTCCTAAGCGGTTTCTAAAAATTTTGAGCGTAACCGTCGCTAAATTCGAAAAATTTCTCCCGTCCTACGTGCTGCTTATATCGAATTCGTTTTCTACCTTTGCCTGTGCGTTCGTTTCAAAAACTGTTGGTTCTCAACCAATGACAAAGTTTTCTGACGGCACCAAACTCCTCCTAAGCGCTAGTCATCTTTATTCTATGCATGTTTGCTGTCTCCATCCAAACCCCACTTGAGTTACAGAAAATCAATATTGTCGACGTCTTACATCAACTCCACATGTATGTTTCACGTGACTTTCAATTCAACGCGGCTCTATATTTGTCTCTATCTGTTGTATATCTCCGATTGTTCATTTCACTCGCTCCTTAAGATGTTTGTTACCCTAGATGTTTATACAAATTGACGGTTGAAAACAATTTCTATGAAATCTTATCTTAACGTACGTTCAAATTCTTTAAACGTAACATATAACAAGCAGGTGTTCTTGCTAATTATTGACCGTTTGAAAATAACAATTCTTCGATTTTCTACTTCTCCGTATCTGTGTAAATGCATGTTAGCTTTTAAAACGAATATATTTGCGTTAGAAATTATCGATTTTTTTATGCAAGCACCATCCCTTTTGCTTATATGCGTTTGATTAAAATAAATTATGATTAATTATGCGTATCCTTGCACTTCTATATGCTTCGAAGCTTTCTTCTTTCATGTAATTCTAACATTCCAATTATTAAATATAAAAATACCCTATTACTCGTCCGTTTTCACTAAATGAATTAAATTAATTTGGCGCGTAAATAATTTGCTCTTTTCTATATACATGGTTGCTGAAATTTTATTGTATATACCTATTTACCCCTTTAAATCCACAACAATATATATATATATATATATATATATATATATATTGCTGTGATATTGGAAAATAAGTCCCACGAGTTGAGTGCCAATTTTTATCCACTGTGTACTTATGGACCGGACTCAATTCCTTATCTGACCTATAAATTCAGGAATCTTGAATTAGTTTCAGACCCAAGAGTTTCTTAAGGCTTTCAACTTTAAGCCCGAACTTCTTTTACCACAATTGCTTTTTGAAGTTACTAACTTACCTTCCTTTCTAACTTTTTTGTGCCTGGCTAGCTCAACGGACATTTTTGCTATGGACTTCACAAAATGAAATAAAAGACAGCAATCACAAAATCCTATATACATTCAAAAACAATTCTCTCTCGTACAAAACAATATAGTACAGTTTATCACTTAAATTTGTACATAAATTTATTCTTAAATTATTACTAATATAATCCTTACCTAATCTTTGTTAAAATTTACAGAAATCTCCGCTCTCGTGGATTATTTACTTGTCTTTTACTAACCCGTTAGAGAGTATAATTGGCCAATGATGCTCCACAAATTATCTATTAAAGGTCAAATTGTTTTGAACTCTGACCCAAAATTTTCGGGTAAATATCCGCTTTACAAAACAAAATTATTATAGGATTAAGAACTTATTCTACTTTAAATTCAAATGACAAAACTCAATTATCAGTTACAAACAAGAAAATCTAAAATTAATACTTGCCAAATCCAATAGCGCTTATTCAACTCGTAAACGGTATTAAATACCTACTATTTCCATTTTTACAATGACCCTAAAATCCCAATTTACCAGTTTGTACCTATAATTTTAAATCTTCATTTATAATCCGAATTTTCAAAGTGCATCTTCTAATTTTCAATTAATTAATTTAACGTATTCTTTTGCATTAGGACTATCTATGTCGAAGATTGGTCAATTTTCATAGTGATTAAAAAAATAATTGTGTCATATTTATGCAGAGTTACGTTAAATGTTGAGTACTGTATGCATGCAACATACTTAATAAATTACTTTTCTCAAAGAAACATGCTTGACGTTTTAAAATGAATCGCGAATTTATAAATTAATCGCCGAATACTAAATCTCAATTTTTACATGTTTTTGGCAAAATGCGAATTAATTAGTGAATCGATACATTTTACTAGGTTGATGAAGGGACGAATTTATTGTCAATTGCTACTGCTTATATATAAAATTATTTGAGTTCAAGGATTTTCCTGTTTCGTTTGGAACATAATATACCCTAATGATGTCATATTTTCAAGAATGACACGCTTTATCACCTAATTAGTGTGAAGCTACGTGATTGATGAGCATTGCAAAGCATGCCGTTTGTCCTTGTCCAACGCACGGAGTTGATCTGCTGTTTCACTTTTTCATATTCAAATCTGGAAATGTATAAGTTCATTCTTATCAATTTCACGGCATTTTTAATAGCCACGCAAGTTCTTTGAATAAACGTTTATTTATTAATTAGGCATTTAGGTAGTTCTTAGTACAGATGAAGCACTTTTCTCTATTTCCGCCGAAGCTTCTAGAATGTTTTGTTTAAAATTACCAAAATGAATTTGAGTATTACATTTATACCCATATTTAATAAGAGTTTGTTTGTCAAAATGCAATAAGATATGCATTGTTTTTACGCGGATATTTTATATACAGAAAATTTATTTAATATTTTACACTTTGAGTTAGACAAATCCCAATGATGTACGCTACCATACAATACCGTTAATTACGTTTGGCATTTTTGTCAATAATATCTGAGTGTTAAGGTTTTCACCTGTGTCAGATATAGACAGAAAGCAATATTCAAATTCAGGGATACATTCAACCATTAAATACAAATATACATAATTGCACAAGGCATAGCTATAAAAATCCTTTTAAGTTAAAACAATGCGTCTATAAATAATACAGTAAACATCATATTTGTGGTAGTTTTTTACATTAAAGGTAGATTTTCAAGACATATTAGATTGTACATCTTATACAAACTATTATCAATTCGTTCCAATTGAATAATAACATTATACTGATAAAGCAAATTTTGAAGTGTTTTGTATAATAATATTAAATTTTCGGGCACTTTCTTTCAGAGAACTTTATTAAGTCAAGCCAACAAGTAACACCTTAATTTAGACACGATTTTAATAAAATACCGTTGCGTTTCTCACTGTTATATCAATGTCTTTTGAAATTTTGATATGAAGTCAACTATATGTATTACACAATTGTTTGCGCGAAAAACATCAAAAAGAATATTTCAATTACGTTTAAGTCGCGATCGTGTATTAAATGCTTAATCACGTCGTTTTCCAGCTAATACCGATGGACAATTTATCTGTGCGCATATGTCAAAGCAGAGTCGCTTTTGGATTTCGGTGAAGTCAAGTCGTGTTTTGTGTTCGACATTTACTACGTTCAGTTATCACAAATCTATGTTTACGTTTCGCTGTTAAATTATGCGTTAGTATAAATGTAAATCTTCCTGTCCTTTCTTTCCCATTTCCCACAACAATCCAGAAGATCGGATCATCTGCACCTGTGTTGTATCAGCTTGGTAAGTGACTTTTTTAGCTGTGAATTTGTTACATTTACATAGTTTAATATCGGCCCGTTATCGGTGGTCCGCTGCGCTATGCGAAGGAAAAAACATTACATTTCATCCGATATCGGGATTGTATTAACAATAATTATGAATAACAAATAATCGGCTCATTTTTAAAACATACCTTATTTCGTAGTTAAATTCTTTGTCCGGTACTTCGGTTAGTTTAAACGTTTTTAAACTATGCAGACTGTATGTGCGTGTGTGTGTGCGTGTGTTTATGTGTGGGTCCAAATGTGTGTGTGTGAGTTTGTGCACGCGCTTGTGATCACACGCGCACGTACAGGTGTGCATGCCTGTGTGTGTACGTGCCATCATGTGGGGTGTAGGGGAAGGCTGCGTCTATGTGTGTGTTGTGTATGTATATATATATATATGTGTGTGTGTGTGCGTGTGTGTGTGTGTGTGTGTATGTATATGTGCATATGTCTGTGTTCGTATGTGTTGTGTCCCTGAATACGGATGTTCACTTGTACAAGCTAATCGGCATATGTGCGCGAGTATGTTTGTAGGTGTTTGTGTGATGTGTGTGTGTGTGTGTGTGGTGTGCTGTTTATATTTGTGTGCGCGTAAATCCAGGTGTGTTTGTGTGCCAGTCGAAGTTAAGCTTACCGTATTTCCTACGCTGCACGAGGTTATTTTACATTTCTCTTTACAAAGTCCTACTTGCATTAATCACCTCGGTTTCTACGCAAATGTAGTTTAGGTTTCTCTTTTTTGTTTTAATATTGCTTATTGTTTACTATTGTAGTTTCTAGCACATCAACTATCATTAAACTCTTGTCAATACATCTGAAACGTTTCGAATTTCTTCTATGTATCATTCAGTAAAAGGAAATGTATGTGTTGCACCCTGAATATGGTCAACCACCGACATAATTGTGGTATGTACGAGGCTTGTTCAATTGAAACCCATCTTTGGTCAGGACAGCAATTTTAAGTATTGTGACTTTGAAATGGCGTTTGTGTTTAACTATCCGACTGAATGTGATCAGCGTGCGCTCATTCAATTTCTGTGTGCTGAAGGTTTGCAACCTTTGGAAATTCATACACGAACGCAAGCAGTGTATCAAAACGCATGTTTTGCGTATCCAACTGCCAAGGAATGGTGTCCAAAATTTAAAAATAGCCGCGAAGGGACGAATGATTAGCCGCGACCTGGTGCAATGTGTACTGCGTCAACAGACAGGAATATGGCACGTGTGGAAGGTCTGTTGACATTTTGTTTCGACCATGAAGGACCCTTGTTGCTAGAATATACAGAACCTCGGGAACATATCAACGCAAACCTGTATAATGAAACTTTCAACTAGCTGCATCAAGCAATAAGACGAAAACGTCCAGGGAAGCTTTCACGTGGTGTCATTCTGCTTTGCGACAATGCTCGACCTCATGTTGCTAACATAGTGAAAGAAAATCTACAGCGAAAGAAATGGAGGATATTAAAGCATCCACCCTATAGTCCCGATTTATCGCTTTGCGATTTTCACATCTTTGGGCCACTGAAAAAAGCATTAAAAGGTAACCGTTTTCAGTCGGACGAAGAAGTACAAAACGCCGTGAAAGAATTCTTCGAGCAGCAGCCACAAGATTTCTTTAGGCAGAGTATACATATGTTGATGAAACAATGGGATATGTGACTTATAGTGGTAATTATTTGTAAATTTAGTTGTCAATAAAATTTTCCTGAACTAAAGATGGGTTTCAATTGAACAAGCCTTGTATATTACGAACATACATTAAATTAACAACAATACAAAATAACTGCATAGGTCGGTGTAGTAACCGTCCTAAATATCACTGCACACTTTGCAACAGATCCAGACTTATTGTATAATAACCTTATGACAGTAGAATTGTAATGTTTATTGAGATTCTTCTGTGCATTTTTCTTTTGATTGCTTTAGGATAAATACTAAAATCACATGACCGTGAGTTGTAATACTAAAGCCATTAAATTATCGCAACGTAAATTCTAGATCTTATGTAAATGCCTTAGTTAGATTTAAACTGGAAAACGTAACTTAATTTTAAATTCTATTTACCTAGCGCTTTAGCTTAAAAGCTAATAATTCTGTTGAAGGTACGAGATTATTAGATAAACTAGGAAATAACCTGAATTTGCGGTATTTGATTTATTTTCATAGACGCGCTGCGCTCTTTATCGATTGTCAAATCGTAACCAGTAATTCTATTTGTAAATACGTCACCTCTGAGAGTTGACTTCGGCAAGCTAATGTAAGATTAAACTACAACCTTTGGTGAAAGAACTGAAAGCCGCCAAATTAAGTTTAAACCATGCCATGTTTATTAAATAGGGAAGCTTTCAAATCTCCTATCTCGATTATTGAATTTACTGTAACCGATTTGAAGCTCCGCAATCTTTCAATCCAATATAGTCGACACGCCAAACACCAAAACGTTTCATAATAATTAGTCATTGCACAAGTAGAGCGGTTTATTCCATAATCGCATTTAGTGCTGCATTAAATCTATTACTTCCACAGAAGCCATTAAATTGTTCAATCGATACATAAATCTACTAACATTACACAGCAGGATTTTCTTGACTTATTAAGGGAGTCTACTTATAAATGCCTTTAATAACGTTACATGGCCGTTTCTATGGTTTGTACCGGCTGTTTACGAATTTCATTATACCTTGGGTTACTCACTCATATTGTCACATAACGCATTTCAAAGAGACCTTTGCTTAAGGAGAAAAGGTTCTTCCTTAGAAAATGAAAAATAAATATCATGATTACTTACTTACACGCGAATACTAGATACAATATTATATGTAAAGCGAACAGTATTATATAAAACAAGAAATTTGATATCTCACGACTTCGTATGTCACAGAAGCATTTAAAATTTTTAGAAAAGTAGCGGAATACTCTCTTTATATTTCTTGCTATTTTAAAAGCTACTTGAATAAAAAATACTGAAAACTCTGATTTCAAAACAGCCAACGCCACGTTAGAAACAAAAATTGACAACGTTGTTTATATTGCCTTGATAATGATTCATTTCACAATCTCTTTTATCTATCATTTATGTGGTATGTTATAGCGTATGACCTACAGTAAAGGCAAGCCTAGGTAACAGGAGGCAAACGGTCTTACATAAAAGGTACAAGCATTATAACAGCATAGCTGCAGAAGTCACAAAAGTGATCGTACGTTTGCCGTATACTTGATTAAATAACTGATAAAAGAAGCGAGGGCTGTCGCCACTACTTCTAATACTCCTACTAGAAAGATGTAACACCGCACAAGGGAAGAGGTAGAAATCCTTATGCACAAGAAACCAAAACAAACATTCTGAGGACGTACAATAACGGTTCCCACAAGAAGGGGCTGCACCTGAAACGAAAGTTACAACCAGTACTCACAATGGAATCACTATTTGTGATATAAAATAGAACAACAACAGTATTAAAAGAATATGTGAATAGGTATTTAAGCGTCAAAACAGAGCATCACCATATACATGAAACATTATTAGTTATTGGCAGTGTGTTCTACCTGAAATCTTTATCTTGAAACCCAAACCTTATAAACCTTTCAAGTTTTATCACATTGATTCAAAAAATTTATTAATTTCATTTTAATCTCTCGATAGAACTTAGTATTTTTGTGTGAAACAACCAAGTATAATAAGAGCATTATCCAATGAGGTACTTCTATTTTCTAAATTAAATGATTTTTGGTTTTCATTTACAAGTTATAAACAACAATATTTACAAGAGGTGCACTTTATGATCAAGCTTAAATTCAAAATAATTTCTTAGTTCATTTATACCAGTTAATTAAATAACAATAATAAGGCACATATAATTTGCATGAACCCTATCAGCTTTCAGACCCGAATACTTTACAGATGGTTATTAAAATGCTTAACGTCAATGTGATTTGCTTAGTTCAAACAAAAAGCATGAGTAATCTATATGTGTACAATTTTTATTTGGCATAAATTTGATAACAAAGGATATGTATACCCAAATAATCACGAATATAAGTAACTAAAATAAATATGCAATGAAGCAAACAATTTAGCTATCTAAAAACATCATTTTTTTTTCTTTTGAGGAAGTGGCTGATTTTTCAATCTGTGATATTGTTGTCAAAGGGAAAGTTTTCCAATGATTAGTAAACTAATCCCTTAAAATAATTTATAAAACACTTTGTAAGAAATTCTCATACATTAAATACTTAATTTTGTGCATACGTTCATTCAATACTTTAACTAAGTGACTTATTAAATGTGCAGAAATAATCTTTTGAAATAATTTCAATCATATACAAGAGTTTAACGGACTTAAAAACTTCGCTTGTCCTATTAATTAAAAGAAACGATGAGCGTTTAAATTACTTTACCTAACTACAATAGAGAAAAATTAACTAAAGTCTAGCGGAACGGAGATGTTGTTCACCACAAATATCAACAGGTAGGTCTTCAATTAATATACAAACGTGTGGTTAAAATTTATGTAAAGCGCCATTAAAGCCCAATAGCTGTTCCAGCATTAACCAAAAACTTTATACATTCCCCGAGCTAGCGTTACCAATATAAAATGTAAAAAATGAATTAAAACAAACCGCTAACTAGCTATCGAGAAGAAAATCGCATAGGGAACTATGCTAAGATGCATGTTACTCGCTACACTTAAAGCAATTCTGCAATTGCACGCTTTTGCAAAAACTTTCAACACCTTATCGAAATGCTTGAAGGGCACAGAAAGTCTACCTGGCACCAATTCCGAGTAGCATTCGTTCATCGCGCCGTCAGGAAAAGGATCGATTCAACTGTGTTTACAACGACACACAAATGATTATAATTAAGGCGTTTTAGAGACTGCAGGTAATATAACCGCAGTATGTGTTAATATAGTTTGGAAGCTTATTAGTTTAGCGAGTTCTAATCAGAGGACCTTAGAAGATAAGGTAACCAATTATGTGGAATTAGACCAATAATACGAGCAATTAAGGAGCGTGGCATGTATATCTGCCCCAAAGCCCCTTTTTAAAAAAAATTAAATAAGGAAACGCCACAACGTAAAGTAGAATAGATTATTTGTGTTTGGTAAACCAAACAAACTTTATTTTAAACTTATCATTGCATCTAATTATGACTAATTAAAACTAAAACAACCTAGATCTGCAGCTTGACCATAACTAAACAAAAAAATTAATAGCGGCTAAATAAACCACAGAGGAAGCAAACAGCAACTGAGTGGGTAATTAACTATCGTGTACAAGACGTCCAAGTGGAAATCAAATTTGGGAAGACAAATTTCGGTATAGGGACGAATCAGGAGATAAGAGTCATATTCAGTAATCCAGCACTAAGCCGCATAAAAATATTTCCAAAATCTAAAACCCTATAGCTATCTACACGTCCTAACGTAAATCATGCTTCTATAAGAATTTTGGGGATTATACAGCATCGACGGTATTTAAAAAAAAAAATATCAAAGCTTACGTCTTATACTAAAAGAATCCGCCTTACCAAAACGTATATCCCCATATTCATGGTCCATTGCACCACTGGTATGACCAATCACACATAACAGCCTTGTGACTCAACCCATCTAATTGGAAGCACCTTGCCTCACATTATACTCAAACATATTTTATAACTCGACGCAAAATGTTCCGCATCGTCTTGTAACATATTATTTTGCCGAGATTTATAAAAGCGTAGACTCTTTTCTATACTACACCAAGTATGGTAGTTGTTTGATTCAGTAATTAGTTCTTCTAAGGGTGTACAGTATTCTCCAACTAGGAGTCAATTATTATTTAAAATAACTAATAAAAACGCATGTTTTATCGTATGGTTGTTTAAACTCTTTTCAATTGACAGCAACGCAAGGTCGTTTCATTAGTTTCTCAAACCGGATGGATGAGATAAAGTAAAAAGCAAGCATGCGATATGCAAATCGCCATTTTAATTCTTTAGATAGAAAGGTTTCATGCAAAACTATGCTTTCTCTATCCACAGTAGTCAGGTAAAAAGTATTAGCTTCATTGTTCTAATTTAATTCCAGTAACAGCGTTTTTCTACGGGGGGTTGTACAAAGATTGTTATGCCACGAAATCGGCTCCTTGTATATGTATATGGCGTCCTGATTTACTTCATTTCAGTTTATTGGTTTTTGAATGACGAGAAATAAATTCAATTAACAAATTATCTTTAAAGAGTACAGAGAAGCAGCGTAAATATTCAGTTCTTTGACAATTTGCAGTTCCGAAAAAATTTCTTGTTTCAATTTGAAACACATGGTTTTCTCGTGTGCCTTGTAACCTTTCAACGTTTATTCAACAATTTAAGGGAAGCGATTAGCTTTATTCATGTCATCCGGCGACCTGTTTTTTTTTAGTTTGATAAAAAAATGATTATCCCGTTTATACAGGCAAGTCAACCTAACATATATTTGTTTATGCAATAAGAATTTCCTCTTAAGTATTAATTATTATAGTTAAAGTAATACTTGCAACGTAAAACTAATTTGGGTTGCATATTTTTAACGTAAAATATAAAACACCAATAGAAATGTTAACAATTTTGTGAGCTTGAATATACAGATCTGAATGCTGAACAGCTTAGTAAATATTTTATATAACAAGTAATCGTTTATTTTAAATTCAGCAGCAAAAGTATATTCCACTAAAATCAAATTTGCTGCCGCTTTCTAAAAGTCTTTGTTTTTGTAAATATATGTTGCATATTTTGTAAATAAATTATTAATCACAAAAAAGAATACAGATGTATTAAACAAATAATTTAAACTAAATTTACTGTTTGATTTTGGACAAACGCGTTCAAAAGTAGGAAAACTTAATACAATTCTGACCAATATTGCTAAATAGTTTAGATGCTAATGATGGCATTTCTACAGTGCTCCCTACTAGGTATGCTCAGTAATATTACTTGGTTTTTAAATTATTCGAAGTGTAAAACGACAAGCTCTTTTTGTAGTCTTGTCTTGCAGTAATCCTTTAATAGCTCCAATAGTGTGGCATGACATTATATAATTTACATATGTTATTTCTTTTGCAATAGCAACAATAGTATATTTCATCAGCTTTTATATTTTGTTTTCTTTGCAATAGCAAAGTAGTAAGAGCAGGCGTCTTATGTTTTTTCTTTGCTGTAACTATATTGTTGTATTACAGGTGCCTCGCGCTCCGTTATGATAACTGTGTTTACACTGCGAATGTGATATTTTTCTATTAGGGTTTTCAAGTTCTTTCATAGAGTACATAATATTTTTTTATCAGCCTAGCACTTGGTGGCTCCTTCTTTAGTGTTGTTCTAATCTTAGTTTATATAGTGTCGTATGAAGTATATCCTTTGAACACTCACAACCATCTCTCATTGAATCCACTACCGCCCTCGTGATGCACTCCGTCGAAACTTGGTCCTTCCTAAATAAGCAACCACTGTCACCTTAAAAATCCAAAATGCTCCTCCTCAAAGGAATCTTTGATCTGAGAGGCAGTCCACAAGTCCACATCCTACACACCCCAATCATGTTCTTCACAACAGTCAAATATCTAGGAATGCACTTAGACACGCGTCTCAAAACTAACACCCATTTGACCAAATTTTGCATAAAAACCAAAATCATTATACACAACTTACATCATTCACTTCTAAAATCCGTACATCTCAGCAACACCACACGCAAACTAATTTCAACCAAATTACCTTTCCTATAATTAGATACGCTGCAGACTTATGTTTCTCACTCACCCCACTCTCTAAAAGATACAAACTCGACCGAATTATACGACTATTCCTACTGTAATGTCCCGAGCATATAGAACAGCTTCCACATTCGCACTCCAAACCCTCCTGCACGTCCCGCCAATAGAACTAACTCTCCACTCATGTATTCAAATCCGACGCCTATATCCTTACACGACTCAACACTATAACCCGATAATTACCGTACAGTTCCCAGAACAGAGAGTAAATCCTTATTTCACTTATCCCTTATCCACTCCTGGTAAGAATCCTGTATCCTCTCACAAACCGATAGATCTACACGTGACATATTCTCCAACATCTCAGATATTCCTCCACACATAACGCACTCCTATCCATCAACCTTCCAATTCCTTACCGGACACGGTTTCTTCAGAGCTAAACTACATCAATTACGTTTAATCCCATCTCCCAATTTTCCCTACAACGACCAGACCCTAGAAACACCACTCCATCTCATTTACTCGTGTCCCCTCACCCTAATGCAACAATCATACTTTAAATTAATTATCCATGTAGACCACTTCACTCTCCTGTCCAACCTCAACTTCCCCATAACCAATTCCCCACAACAAACCTACAAATTTTGTTTTGACATACTATTAAACAAACCCCCTATCCAAACTCTGTGGTAATCACACCTCCCGCTGGGGAGTACACTTTTTAGGCGACTCCGTGGTGTAGTTAGTATACGTGTGACTTCTACCCCCAACACGGTCCGCCAGAAAAATGTTAGGCTAGCATTTTTCACAAAAATACGCCCTCGTTCGGATGAGAGGTAAAATGGAAGTCCCGTGTGTGAGTATTGCCACGCATGTTAAAGATTCCTACTTTGCTTGTAACAGCAAGAGTTCGGCAAAATTCAAAATTTCCAGGTAAAAATAAACTCGCTTCCTGGCCAAGGTAGTACCTTCGGGTGAAGCATTGGAAAATCAAATGTAGGGTAAGCACACTAACAACAACACTATACACACATATACACACCCATGCAATGTCCTATAAACACAATACCTACGCGCGCACACCTGCTCACACCATTCACACACACACACACACCATATAATTGAACAAAGCTAGCGGCGACACAAGAAATGACGCCAAGCCCCAACCGTAAACCCAACCAACAAGCCACAAAAACCATTTATAACTTAATAATGTACAGCTAGGTTGGGCCTAAGCGTTTGTATAGTTATAAATAAATGTATATATGATGATGATGGTGCTCTACCCAGGTATAGACTTCTAGCTATGTTGGAAGCCTGCTTTCCTTTTACCAACTTGTTTTAGCAAAGGGATTTTGTATTTAGGTACTCAACCACAACAAGATGAGATTTCAAATTACGTTTTACTCTCTACAACAAACTGCAACGCACTATTAAAGGTCACGCCGATTCCAAACTATAAGTAATTCTTGCCAAGCCTGGCATTCACTAAACTCGGTTTAACCCGTGGTCAAAACATACGAAACTCTTATCTAACACTAGGTCTCTATTTACCAACAAACAAAATAAACGGGTCCTAGCAACAAAGACCTCTCCTCGAATGCACTACTTGGTCATTCAACAAAAAAAGCATTACCACACAACTAACAAACTGTAAAATGAATCTTATTTTAATTCTATCTACTGGAAATAATAACTCTACAACGTAGGTTTTTACCTAATTTCTCTTCGTCGAAACATTACTAAACTAGCTTCTCAAGTACCATAGAAATACCCGAAGCATTAAATAGGAATCATTTTTAAACTACAAAATTTTCACAAGAACTACCGCAAAGGTATCCTACAATATCATTACCAAAAAACTAAATTTTATTAACGTAATATCCTTAGCAACTATTCATACTCAAAGGTCTTATGTCTACACAAATCCAAATTGAAAAAACAGCCACTTTTACTACTTCGATAAATCTCGGAATCACTATGGTTAGAACTTATGTCAGATAAATGTTTTAAGTACTTTGCATGTCACTAACTTGTATGAGAACCATCAACATCGTCTAACTTCTAAACCAAACTTGAATGTTCTTTTCCAATTTTAGACAACACAAGCTTTGACGCCAGCTTGGCGGCAAACTTATTACCGGGATTAGAAGGTGCCTTATTAGCTCTTCAAACACGATCACCAACTTCAAAAGAAACATGTTGCCACTTCAAGTTATATTGACGACTTGAACGGTCCTACGCCAAATAAAGTTTTCAGATGCACGTCCTTAAAAACCTGACATATATAGAAGCCTACTACCAAGTATAATTTCAACAAGATTTTATGTTCAACTTCAACTTCAACATGGTGGTCAAAAGCCACAAAATCCGGAAAATAACTACCGTACTGCCGAATTAACAGCTAACCAATTTTGAAGCAATTCAAAATCCCATGTATCATGCTTAGTAGCATTTGCTGTGCGAATAGTCTTATTAATGCGTTCCACAAAATTACCTTGCGGTGAATAGATTGCGTTGTACCAGACTTTTTAGTCATTTATCCATAATAGTGAATAAGGAAGAAGGAATAAAAAAAACTTTTGAAATAAGTAGATGGAAACAGGGGTTCCCATTAAGAAATTTGTATGAGTTGTATATTTACATTCTAACTCACCCTGTACAAAAATTGTAATATTTTGAAAAACATTTAAACTGGCAACAAAACGACTTTCTAGCCGAATGTATTTCTATGTATAAACGGCTGCATTTCTTTTATTAAAAATAATACAGTGTCCATATAGGTACGCTTTTTTTTAATAAAATGACAATATCTTCTAAAATACCCTGTGGAACATACTCGAACCCAATATTTATGATGGGACAAACTAAGCTGAATCTAAATTTGAAATAATATACAGGGCGTTCTATTTAAAAGACGTATGTCTGATTTGCTCTCTATACATGAGACATCCTGTATATTCTAAAATAATTTAAAATTGTACGCCTTGAGCATCTTTGCTACTATTTTGATTTCCTATTCCATTAAATAAGATAAATGACCTACTTTGTCACAATATGCCGCAGCCAGTATATAAAAGTAAATTTAGTGAGTCTTAAATTAGCACAAAATAAAAAAAAACTAATGACAAGGGACTTAAAATAAGCATCCTGTCAACGCGTTTTGCCATAATTGGGGCTCATTGGGACAGGGGTAGCAAGGCTGTACGGTTTAACACAAAAACATAATGGAACGTAGTGCTTTACCAAATTCGCGGTTTCTACTAACATACTGCTTCAACTAACATGTCAGATCTTGACAACAATCAGCACGGATAACTCGACTGTCTTTCTTCACAGCCAAAAACTGTAATTGTAAAAAGTAAATTTAATTTACAACATTCGTTGTATCAATATCACAGAGTTGTTGCTCAAGATAAAGATTGTAGTTTAATTGGATAATAACATGCATACAACACGCGTGTTGTAGAATGATAGAAAAATTATCTCTTAATTGTGTGGATTTGTTGGTTATTTAAGACATTAATCAAACATAAAGATATAATATGTCAAATTTAATTTTAAGTATTTTGTAAGATGCAGGTGATTTGAAATCGTATGTAACTTGTATTTTGTAAATAAAGTTTAATTTATTCAGATTAAACACTTAAGAGGTGAGTTTTATAAGAAGCTGTCCCGACTGCATATGGGGTGATTCGTTAAATGATAGTGGCAGTAGATGGTTTTTGATTAAGCGGGGGGTGTTGCTTGTGGACTGATATCAGGCGTTTAATAGTATAAAAATCGAGCTTACGAGAACGGTCTCTGCTCCCTACTTTTTGCTTCTTAGGGCAATTGTTTAAAAAGCATAATCTTAAGGGTTTATATATTGTGGAAGTAAGCGAAACGTATCGTTTTATAAAATTATATTAAATATGCCAGACAGTTAAGAAAAGTATTACAATTTAACAGTGACCTAGGGAAAGTAAAGAGTAGTGGAAACGTATGTTAATACGGATATTTCAGGATATAATGTAGACTAATAGATTATGTAGATTAGATATAATCTATTGTCTTTATAAAATATTTTTGAGAATTTGATTGTAGAAACTTGGTGTTTAATAATTATTTTTTATTTATTTCATTTTGGAAGAACATCTCAAAGAATTTGATGGTGCGAGTTGGTATTATAATATTGATGTGATGGAACAATTTATTCGTGTTTTAAAACTTTTGTGAATCATTTAATAGGAAACTTGATATCTTAAATTATTTGATATAATAATGAATTAACATTAAAAAACATTTCTGAATAATTTGGTAAGGAAAAATTGATGTTATAAATTTATAAGTGTTGTATCAACCTACTCATTTTTTGCAAATATGTTTAAGTAAAACAAGATATTAATATTTCTTACGGTAAGGTTATTTTTAATTTTTGAGAGTGACAATTTAATGCATCATTATTAGGTCTTCAGTCCTGGAACTGGTAAGATGCGTACCCTCATTGTTTCCTATTCTGAGCTAAACTAATCATTTCCCTGAAATTTCCACAGTTTGTTTTCCCTAATCTGGGTGCATTAGTCTGATCTAGGCCTACCTGTACCTCTTTTTTTCCTATATCTGCTTGTAATATATTCCGCACTATTCCCCAAAAATGCTGTAGAACATATCCCGCACTTCTATTTCTCCTATTTTTTTTCGTTTTCCACATATGCTTTCAACAATTTTCTGTTTGTTGTCTTCGAACATAGCCATTGCTCTTTCTTCTTAGATGCAATTCGGTTCCCTCCTATTGTTTTACAAAATTATACCCTATTTCCTCGATATTCAGTGATTTGTGAATGGGCCCGGGTTCGAAACCCAACACGGTCCGCTTGAAAAATGTTAGACGAGCATTTTTCACAAAAATACACCCTTGTTCGGATGAAAGGTAGAATGAAGGCCCCGTTTGTGAGTGTTGTCACGTACATTAAAGATCGCTACCATGCTTGGAACAGTAAGGGTTCGGCAAAATTCCAAATTTTCTAGTTAAAAAAAACTTCCTAACCAATGTAGTACCTTCGAATGGAGCATTGGAAAAACACATGTAAAATATGTGAATAGGGTTAAACAGCCTGCGGCTACCAGCTCTCAACACTCGAACATCTACCAAATTAATAGTTTTCCAATATATCCTTTCGAACAAGGTTAATCGTCTTGAAACTGGTTGGATGCGTACCGCCACTTATTTCTATTATGTGCAAGCCTACATAGTTCCCTGAAATTTACACAGCCTAGATACAGCTCAGTTTTCCTTCTGTTGTTTTCTAATTGTATGTCCTATTTTACCGAGATTCAATAGTATGTGAAGGGGGTTAGGTAGCCTGTGGCTGCCAAGATCCCCCAACACTTAGACATTTGCCGAATTAATAGTTTTTCAGTAAATGCTTCCGCACAATTAACATTAGTTGAAAATATTGCAAAACTAATACCTTAAGTTGCTTATAATAATGATCAGGTTTAAGTATAATTATTTTTTTGTCATTAGGTTTTCTCTCTTGGAACTGGTTAAAATCGTACCTACATTGATTTCTATTATAGGCTAGTTTACCCATTTCTCTGAAATTTCCACAGCCTACATCTTTCACTATCTGCGTACAATATTCCAACCTAGGTCTAACTCTACTTTTCTTTTTTCCTATCTCTGCTTCTAATATATACCTCACTATTACCCCATGCCTTAGTATGTGGCCTATCATTCCATTTCCCCTATTTTTTACAGCATTTCACATATTTTTTTCTTTTCCTACTATTTTTAGAACCACTTTGTTCTTAACTTTGTTTGTCCGTGATATCTTCATCATACGTCTGTAACACCACATTTCAAAGGCTTCTGTCTTTTTCCTGTCCGCTTCTCCTACTGTTCAAGTTTCACTGCCGTACAGTACTGTGCTCCACACATATGTTTTAAGCAAACCCTTCCTTGTTTCTATGTTTGCTATCTTTGAACAAAGCACTTGCGTTTTCTTGTTAAATGTAGCACGACCTGGTGCTAATTTTTGTTGCGCTCTTCCCAATTCGCGTTATTTGACTTCCTAGCTAGCAGAAATCCGTAACCTTGTTATCTATTTGTATTCTTGTTTTTTACTTATTTTTCACTCCTTTGCATACTAGTATATTAGTTTTATTTTTGATAACTTTTATACCGTATCTCTCTGTTAGAACTGACTCTATTTCATAAAGAGCAGCTTCTAACTCTTGCTTGTTAGTTGCTAATGCCGCTATATCATCTGCAAATCTAAGTATATCAATCTTTTGTCCTTGCATAGTAATTCCAAATGTCTTACTGCATTTGGCAGTATTGATTGCCTCTTCGACGTACAAGTTAAAAATTAATGGGAAAAGGGCACACCCCTGTCTTACCCATTTCCTAATATTTACTTCTCTACGTTTCTGTTCAAATTCTATTACCGTTGTTTGGTCTTTGTATAAGCTATATATTATCCGTCAATCCCTAAAACGCATTCCAATCTCTTTGAGTATTTCGAACATTTTTTTTTATTTTACATTGTCGAATACGCTTTCCAGATCTACAAACCTTATATACACGCTTTCCATTTTTTCTACTGTTTTCTCCATTATCACCCTAAAAGCTAAAATAGCCTCCCGTGTTCCCATATTTTGCCTAAACCCAAATTGATTTTCTTCTAATATTTCTTCAGCTCGTTTTTCCATTTGTCTTTGTACTATCCTAGTTAGTATTTTCGATACGTGTGCTGTCAAACTTATTCTTCAAAAATTTTCACATCTATCCCCAACTCTCTTTTTTTAGTATAGTGACTGTGATGTTACGTTTGAAATCTCCCATACATATAGCTTACAAGTTGGAACAGACGTTCTGTTACTGCTTTTCTAGCGGCTTTTAGAGTTTCTACTTATACCTTATCCCTACCCGGCGCCTTATCATTTTTCAGACCCTTTAATGCTATTTCAAACTCATCCCCAAGTATAGGATATCACAAGTCATTATTTTCAATGTTTGATTCCTGTTGTAATGCTGTTAGTTCCTCTCCTGCATATAGATTCCCTATATATTTCTTCCATCTAACCACTTTCTCTACATTTTCTATAATGACGTTTCGTGTCGCGTCTCATATTTTTGCTATACAGTGTTATATCCCTAAAATTGATTTTAATTAGTTTGTATGCTTCGTCTGTTTTTCTTATTTCCACCTTGGTTTGTACCTATTTGCACTATTTATCAGTCCTTTTTTCTTTAGCTTTCCTACATTTGCGAATAATTTCCCTTTTTGTGACTTTGTACTTCTGTTTTCCTGTTGTGTCTGATCTATCTTTGTATTTTAGCCTCTCTATTAAATTCAGGATATCCTTTGTTTTCAATTGTTTCTTATTTGCTGTTTGTGTATACCCGAGAAAATCTCTAGCCGCCATGTCTAAGCTGGATTTAATGTTATTCCATTCTATTTCTACTTCCTTAGTGTCGGAAATTTTCCCAATTCCTTTCAGTAATTCATTTGACTTTTTTCCAAATCTTTCGTAGATATCTTTATCTTTTAGTTTCTCAAAGTCAAAGTGCCTTTTTCCGTTTCTTTATCTCAAATTTTTAAATTTAAAAGCGGTCTTCATAATTACGATGTTAAGGTCAGTGTCTATACCTGCTTTTGAGTAGCTTCTGCAGTCTCTTATTTGATTCCTAAATTGGTGTCTAACAAGAATGTAATCTATTTGATATCTTTCTATATCCCTCGGCATCTTCCACGTGTATTGTTTTCTAGCATGATGTTGAAATAATGTATTTCTGATGGTTAAATTGCTTTTGTCGCAAAATTCTACCAAACTATTTCGCATGTTTTTTATTGTGCTTAAACCGAATATACCTACTACCGCTACTTTCCTACCCTCGCCTACCACTGCATTAAAATCCCTCCTAATTATTAAATTTTCATGTCCTTTTACGTATTTTAGCATGTCCTCGATATCTTTGTAGATCGCTTTTACCTATTCGTCACTGTAGCTAGAGGTGGGCATGTATACTTGTATTATTACTGTATTTACCGGTTTAGATTCTAATCTAACTATGAGTACCCTGTTGTTCGCTTGTAAGTAGTTTTCTACACAGTGCCCTATCTTTTTTCGCATAACTACCCCACACCAGAATTTCCTTCTTCTAATTCAGTATGAATTACCCTAAAGTCTCCATTCCAAAAATCCCCCCCCCCTCTTGCCGCCGAACTTTGCTGATCTCTACTATGTCTAGTGCTAACCTACCCATTTCAATTTTTAAGTTCTCTAGCTTACCTAGTTGCTTCATACTTTTGACATTCCGCGCTCCGACTGGCAGAATGTTTGCGATTGTTTTTATAAATTTTCCGATCACATCCTCTGAAGTAGTCCCCTCTCGGAAATCCGAATGGGGGACTATTTTACCACCGGAATCTTTTACCCCAGAGAATGCCATCATCTTAAATACAATTTAAGTACGCTGTGTACTTGACAGGTAATGTGGTGTTTTCCGTTGCCTTTTACATCGTGGTAGTGTGTCTTAGAATGCCATACCGACTCTTATGGCCTCTGCCAATCTAAGTACCGAAAGAGCTGCTGCCCTCTTTCCAGGACCTGTCATAGTCTTGTTCCTCACTAAAAATCCTACTCCTTTGATTGAACGCGTAGTTTGGCTCTTTAGGTCACTGGAACGCACAAGCCATTTCACCCGTTCGAGTAATCGAGAACTTCTTCAAGGTGCAGGTTCATTCGGAATGGACAGTTTAAATAAGCTAATTAAAATTAATACTTGCATGATTTGTTATACAGGCCTTTTTCTGGAAATTGATCGATTACAAAATGAGGTACAGGCACCGGGGATTAAGAAAGGGTACTTTGAATGACTCGAAGATATAAAGTTTGATTTTAAGTTTTATACATTGGTTATGCAAAAAGCAGTTGTAATTTTGTAAAAGAAAACGATTATTTTTATGTTGTATAAGACTTATGCAATTTTGGAGAATATTGATATAGTACTTCATGAAATTTAATCATAAATGTGTAAATAAACATTCACACCAATGTGCTCACTGTGTTTGAGAATATATATTTAAGTATTATGTTCTTAGTTTTGGGGATCATAAAAGAGCGATTTTGTGATAGCGTTGCTGCTGACTGCTTTTAACTGGTTACCTCCCTATAGTAGAGTACAAAGGATACTACTATAGTAAGTCTGCTTATCGTAAAAGGCAATTAAAAGGTGCAGCAAGAGGCAGCAGCCTTGCTGGCTAAAAGATATTGGAAGAGAGTCGGTTGGTCTCGGGCGATCTTCAATAATTTACAAGGCTGTTGGGGGTTGACCGTGACAGATACGGCTTTTTGCTAAAATCTTTAAAAGCAGCGTTATGGAAAGATATGGGAACCTACCACAATATTTCCCAGGTATGCGTGGCCTAAAACACGAAATATGTATGATGGAGAGCTCACAAGTAAAATTCTTATTCGGAGGTAAAATACCCCCTCATTCGGATCTCCGGAAGGGGGTACTTGGTGCTCGTCATCGTAAGAATTTAAAACAACTGTTCGATTTAGTGATAGGGACTTGGAATGTAAGGTCACTACTTAGAGTAAATAAGTTAATGAATTTATTAGTTGAAATGAGGAAAGAAACCTGGACATCTTAGGTATTAGTGAGGTGAAATGGACAGATAGTAATTACTTTTGGAAAGATAATTATAGAATAATTACAACTTCTTCAACTAATGGACAGGTAGGGGTACGAATAGTGTTAGGTAGAAGATTAGGACGTAAAGTTAAAGAGTACTACAATTTAGTAATAGAATAATTATGGTTAGATTAAGTACGAAACCCACAGACACTGTTTTAGTACAGGCTTACGTGCCAACAACTCAGTACAAGGATGAGAAAGTAGAAAAGGTATACGAGGATATACGTAGTATAATGAGAAAAGTAAAAGGAGGTGAGAACTTAATAGTTATGGGCGATTTTAATGCGTCAGTGGGAGAAGGTAGTGAGGGAAAAATGGTAGTAAAATTGGGTATGGAAGACGAAATAATAGAGGAAAGGATTAATTGAGTTTTGCCAGGAATATAGATTAGTAACTGTAAACACCCTATTCGAATAACATGTTAGGAGAAGATATACCTAGAAAGCGCTAGGTGATAGGGCTAGATACCAAATAGACTATATTTTAGTTAGACAAACATTTAAAAACCAAGTTAAAAACTGTGGAAGTTATCCAGGGGTTGACATAGATAGCGATCATAACTTAGTTAAAATGAAGTGTAACCTAAAATTCAAAAAACTGAGACAGGTTAAAAGAGAGGTATGGGATCTAGGTAAGCTTAATGATAGTGAGGTAAAGAGGATTATAAACAAGTATTAGATAATAAGATCAAAGAGATAGCTATAGGAGGGAACGTAGAAAATAAATAGGAAGAAATAAAAAGGGATGTATATGATACAGCAACACAGATTATAGGTAAGAAAAAAATAGAAGCGAAAAATCCTGGTTAACAAGGAAGATATTAGATTTAATAGAGAATAGAAGAAAGCTTAAACCTTTCAGAGAATTGGATAGTGAAGGTAAGCAGAAATATAATAGAGTTAGAAATAAGATGTACATGAGTGTAGAAAAGCTAGAAATAAATGGATGGAAGAGAATTATAAGGGAACATAAGATCATTTGAGAGTGGGTAAGACAGACAAGGCTTACAGGACAGTTAAAAGGTTCCTCGTAAAAGATAGGAAAACATATAATGGTATTAAAGATGAGAATAATGAGCTACTGATAAATAAAGTTGAGGTAGCAGATAGATGGAAAAGATATTTAGAAGATTTATATAAGGGAGACGATATGGATGAGTTAGAGAACGACCAAGAAGAGAATGTAGAAATAGGGTTCTCAATATTAAGAGAGGAATTTGATAGAGCTATTAGGAGTCTTAAACAAAATAAAGCGCCGGGGATAGACGATATAATAAATAGATAAACGAATTAATAAAATATGCAAGTCAGAAAATCTTAGACAGGTTATATGAACCAGTAAAAGTAATATATGACACAAGTAAGGTCCCAATAGATTTCGAAAAAATTATTATTATTCCAATCCCAAAAAAGTCATGAGTTGATAGGTGTGAGAATTTTAGAACGGCTAGTTTAACTTCCCACGCTTTCAAAATAATAACAATAATAATTAAAGATAGAGTTGAAGCTTTGACTAAGAATTATTTAGACGAGGACCAATATGGTTTTCGTAAAGACATAGAGACTAGAGAACCAATACTAATGTTTACGGTAATTATCGAAAAAAGGTTACAAAAAAATTAAAGGACTTATTTCGCGTTTGTATATTTAGAAAAAACATTTGATAGGGTTAATTGGATTGTTATATTCAGGGTTTTGCGAAAAATAGGAATCTCTCATAGGGATAGAAAAATAATTTACAGTCTATATATAAACCAAAGCGTAGTAATTAGAATTGATGAAATAGAAAAGGAAGCTAAGATTAGAAATGGTGTTAGACAGGGCTGTATACTATCTTCCTTGATTTTTAATGTTTATATTGAAGAAGCTTTAAACTTAGCTAGAGAGAGAACAGAGATAGGTATTAGTGTACAGGGACAGAAAATAAACATGTTACGTTTTGCAAATGATATAGCCATTATAGCAGAGTCTAGAAATCTTTAAATATTTTAGATGAGATACTATAGAGTAACTATAGTATGAGAATTGTCTCAGGAAAGACAAAGATAATGACAAGTGAGTTACAGCCTAGTTCTAAACCAAAATTAAAAATAGGTACTACCGAGTTAGAAGAGGTAGATGAATTTTGCTATTTAGGTAGTATAATTACAAAGAATGGACGTAGCAGATAGGATATAGTAGCTAGAAAATGTTTCTAAAAAAAAAAGACTTACTAATAGCTTATAGTATTAGTTTAGATAAAGAAAAAGTTTCTTAAAGTCGTACGTATGGAGCGTTCTATTATACGGCAGTGAGACTTTACCAATTAAAGAGGTAGATAAAGAAAAGACAGAAACTTTTGAAACTTGGTGTTATAGGGGAATGTTAAAGATTAGTTAGACAGATAGAGTAACAAATGAGGAAGTTTATAGAAGGATAGGTGAGGAACCCTGCATGTGGAAACAATTAAAGATCAGGAGAGATAGAATGATAGGGCACCAGTTAATACATGAGGGACTATTTAGTAAGGTCTTAGATTATAGACTACCAAATAAAAATAGAGTAGGAAGGCCTAGACAAAGCTATATTAGTCAAATTATTAGAGATTTATGTTGTGAAGGGCATGTAGTCCTTTTTAGACTAGCTCAGAATAGAAAAGAATTTAGCACTGCATCAAACCGATCTTAAGTAAGTTCGGAAACAAAACAAACAAAAAAAAATTAAATAAAAATTAGTAAACTAAACGACACCATGACATAACTCAAAATTAGTTAGCGGTCTGGCATGTTGGCAGCGATTCGTTGCTTAAGACCTACCAAAATTTTTCCTTTTTTGGAGGGGATAACCAGGTAATATTTCATTTCCTTATAAATGGGAATCATGTAAACATGTTGGAGTTCTTTAACAACCATCAGGATGCTAATATCTATGTAGAGTCAGGTAGATAGGAAAAAAAATAGAAAAGTATAGGAAGACCTAGATCAAGCTATATTAGTTAAATTATTAGAAAATTAGGTTATGAAGGGTATGTAGAACTTTTTAGATTAGCACAGAATAGAAAAGAAATTAGAACTGCGTCAAACCGACCTTAGGTATGGTCGAAAACAAAATGAATGACCTACCTTGTTCAGCAAGCGTACCCGCATCAGGCACCATGGAAAAGAAACATCACAAAACTAGATCTTTTGGCATCCTCAAAGCTAAGAACATAGAACTTCAATAAAATTATCTCAGGCAGCATGAGCGCATTCGGTGTGTTATTTACTTACGCTTTAATGAAATATCCTAAAATTACAATAATTCTTTACAACTCTAAAAATTGTTCTCCGTTATAAACTTGCAATTGTTATTTATATAATCAAACAAACGAAAGCTTAAAATCAAAGTTTATGCTATTCCCATACTTGTGGCATAATTGTGGTATAATTAGTTCTTTTGAAAGATATTAAATCCATGAACTATTTTGATGTAAATGACTTAGTTCGTTTAATTTTCTGGTTTTAGTACTTGTGATCTTATGTATTATTCAAATGCACATCGTGTTCGTAAATTAATGTGGTGTGTAAGATGTCGCTTGTGTTTGAGAAGCTCGTGTGTTAGTCGTCGTCTTAGGCGGTTGGAATATTGGAACAGAGCATTATACATTAAGCCCTTGGCAGTGAAAACCGGTGCATGTAAGGCTCCTTGTGGCGGAGCGTGACGGTTGATATAAGTTATGATTTACTTTACTGAATGAATTAATCAGCGGCATGTCTTTATAAGCTTATGCGATTTTAGTTCTTTAGAAAATGCTTTCAATTTACAACATAACAAAATAACAGATTGTTTCTTGTGGTTTTATTCTGCTACAAGGTACATGTTATTTTAAATTCGGCATTTGGGTGTTACGTTTTACTCATGTAAGGTCTGGATCTGGTATTGTCGTTTAATTGGTTGCCACATTAGTGAATAGTGGATAGATGCTGCTGCATATTAAATGAAATCCTATTTGTACGGGGACAATAATTTTTTTGTCCGGCGTCTGGTAAACTTATCGCAGCAGATAGCTATTCTTATTACGCGACAGGAGATGTTTCTTATTTGAGTTTCTGAGTTTTATTAGCCTTTTTTGGCCTGTGTACAATTTACTCTTAAAAAAGGTGATTATTTTATATAAACCTGCAAGCCAAATTTAGATTACGTGTTATGTATCTGATGCTTGTCGTTTATCAATTTTAAACGTAGAAGTACTAATCTAACATTCTACTTAACAATTTATCAGTGTTATAGAAAACGAGCAATAATATTTTTTAATTCTTTTTTTAAAAAGTATTAAAATAAAATTTTGTGAATTATAAGCGCAACTCGTGACAAATTTATCCTTACCCTCTCGGTTATGCCTCTATGGTCCTAACTCAGTCAGCCAATTTCCTTTTTAAAGCTATTGCATTTACTTTGGCCATTTATTTCATTGTTATAACTGTGAGAGCAGTCGTCAAGGGAGATTCTTCCTACTAGCACTTCGAAGGTTTCTTTGGGTAAAATTTTTGCATTTAAAAGTTTTGTCAATGTCGCAAAGTTAAAAGTGTGCTACACACTGTTAATAAACATCTTACAATACCTTTATATCAAGGACAAACTCCTTAAGGTACCCCTTTCCTAAACCATCTACCTCACATTATAATTGATCAATGCCAAAATAAGAATTGCATACTATATTATAAAATTTATGGCATCTTTACTAACCTTCATTGAAAGTGAAAGACTTGAAATTAAATTTATCCTTGTTGCAACAAATATTAGTACCTTACTTAATTTAGAAATATTTTCACAACTATACAAACTGTCACATCAAATAATAATTTAAAACATAAAGCTCTCCCCACAACATTACTCAGAAATGTTTCCAAATATAAATTCCTTGTTATATCAAATACTAATTGGAACAAATTCGGTGTAGTTACGTGATAAAAAACGTGACACTGTAGAACTATTGTTTGTTGCTGCGAATCGATATTATTGCGCTACAGGTGTGAAGTACTATTATTAAAAATGTTTGACAGACACATGCTTATTCTTTTCTACTGATTGGTTTATTTTACAAACGGTATTATGTACAATTTAAAAGAATGTTTGACAAAAACTCTCACGCGTTAATTCTTTCCTACTGATTAGTTTATTTTACAAAAAGTATTAGGTGCAATTTTAAAAACGCTTGACAAAAGCTCTCACAGGTTTATTTACTACTAATTAATTTTATTTTGTGTAAAATACGAGATGCGCACTTCGTATCTAAAGTACTAAATTGTTTATATCACATACTTGTTTGCTTTGAAATAGTAACGCTTAATTTATTGCTTTTGCTTGTTTGTACAGAATCTTTATTTATTTTTTATTTGTTAATAGATAATCGTAGGTTACGTGCTTTTTTGTTTTCTTGGCGTTTGATAGTTAGCCTAGTATTTACTTTTCTTCCGGCTACGTCTAGGTACGTAGCATATATTTATGCTTAATACCGAATGCATACTAGCAATGCGGGCTGTATGTAGAATGTGTAATGATAGCGTACGGTTCGTGATCTAATTGGTTCGCGTATGACTACTAAGTCCAAGGTTTCAGTGTCGATTCCCGATACTATCCACTTGAAAAATGTTGGACGAGTATTTTTCACAATTCGCCCTCGTTCGGATGAAAGGTAAAATGGAAATCTGCTGTTGTTGTCACGCACGTTAAGATCCATAAGTTGGTTGGAATTTCCAGGTAAAAAGAAACTCGCTTCCTGGCCAATGTAGTACTTTTGGGTGGAGAATTGGAAAAATAAAATGTAGAGTAACGTGCGGTTTTTATAGTTGCTACAGAGTTCTCGAAAAATTGGAGACCGGTTCCTTTTTGAACTACCCACATAAATGCATACAGTGACTTCAATATTAGGACAAAAGCTAATGGAATCTGAAATTTCACTCACGGTCAAATAGATGCTAAGGTAACCCAATAAATATTTAAACCACGTTATAATTTGAACGATATGCGAAATGCAAGCTATTTTCGAACCGTATCTAATCTTGTCACGACATACACAGATATACCACATGCATGCTCTCATTTAATGCAATTAAATTTATTGCATTCGTTTTTCTCTCACTAGCAGTTGTAAACCGTGATACATTTATTTATTTATTTTGAAATTATAGATACTTGGTCTAATTACATAAATCCACTATAATTAAAATTTAAATATAACGTCCAATTTGTTTCTATATTTTAAATTTTTTAAAACTATTAATTAAATATTTACATTTATGGATGAACACGTTTACACGAGTTATAAATTAAAATAGTGGCATCTGTTGTTGTGGGTGCATGTTAGTTTGTGTAAGCGTGTGCACGCGTGTGCATGTGCGTTTGCATACTCACTGTGCCTCTGCTTAAGTGTGTTCGTGGGTGCGTAGGTGCTTGCGTGCATAAATGAGCTACTGCGCTTGTGCATACGTGCATATACCTGTCCCAGTGCGTGCCTGCCTTCGAATGTTATTTGCGTGTTTGTATACTTATCCTTACCAGTGTTATATAATGATTTGTATTATATTATAGTATATTCAGCTTCTTTTGAAATTTTGTAAAGTCGTACCGAATAGGGAATACTTGCTTCTTTAGCAACAATACTAAGCAATGACGATATTTTAATAATTGGAATGTTCTAGCTGGTTTGGGTATAACAATGTGGAACAGTAAAAAAGTTTTTTGATATACCAGAATGCGAAGGAATATAAAACCAATTTTATTCAATATATGTATATCCTGAAAATCAGTGCAATTATTAATTATTTTAAATAGAAACAGTGCTACAGTTTGTGGACGCCATAGTTTTGCTATATTTGAAAAGCTTTGATAATTTATTCGATTTTAGATCAATAACTTTTTTGTAGTTTTAAAACACAAATCAGAAATGTGCTTATTTTAAACCGTCTGCGGCACTTTAGAATGTTTGAAAGTGCCTGGATCCCACACTTTGGTTGCAAATTAGAGCTTTAATCTGACAGGTGCATGGTATAATATCAAGGGTGCCTACTTGATGAAAATATTGAGGGGAGAGGGGTGGGGTGTGCTGACTGAAATTTTTTCGTATATTTTCTAATGTCAAAACAATGTAAACAAAATATAATTTTAAATTTTGTAAGTGTTCTTAACTTTTAGTGGGTGGGTATGATAAGCAAATGAAATGAAATAGGGATATACCAACAAATAAAAAGAGCATAAAAAACATAAAAACATATTGTTTTTATTATGAAATAGAATACTCGTACTTAATATACGGCGAATATTGAACGACGTACTAAATTGCATATGATGAATTGGTTAACGAGAGATCTTAGGTCTAAACTATCCACAACAGTTTAATGGGTGTTGAGAACTGCAATGTTGTTGAGTCTCTTTTGCGTCATGGTAGATATGGTGTTTAATCGAAGAAGAGCACTGAATGATCTTTCAACCGATACTGTGGTTACTGGTGCCACATCAAGGAATTTAACGCATTTAGAGACTTCAGGAAGTAACTGAAGCACTGCATCGTCTTTAAGTAAAAACTTCTTGACATCCAGCATGGAGCTAATTCTTTCCATTGTATGGAAATATCGCGAACCATCTAGAAGTGAAGCGCAAAGCGGACGCCATCTATGTATTTGTAAAAAAACGCTTGGGTTTTCTGAAGTGGAATTTCATCATCGTTGATAACTGACACGCATATTATCTCCACCGAGAGCACTTTGCGAAGATCCGTTGTTTGAAACCTATTATTTTTCTTTACTGTGTCGATTATCCCCATGCATATTTGTTAATAATAATTTTTTAAGAGTTTTGGAGTTTGAAACGCGAGGCTCAAATACTTTTGGAACTTGTCTCTGGGAAGGTAGTACTGGATCTTTTACTTAAAGTGGTTTATCGTGAAAGCATTTCTACCAGAAATGTTTAAAACGCCTGCGATTTCCTTCAAGGACCTCAAGTAGACATTTTAACACTTTAGAAGCATCTATACGGGGAAATTTAACGCTAGAATTAGCATCCTTCCTTCCATGGCAGTAGACTGAAAATGAAAAATATGATTTGAAGTGTAAGATTGTCTCACGATACCCGACGCATTTTGGTGGCGTATCGGAAGTTTTTGTTGAAAAAATTCCTCGAAAAAGTCCGGGAGGTGTACGTAACTTTTAGTATCTGTTGCATACAGGATACTTCCATAGTGCACCTTGTAGGCACAATGCACGTAGGTTGGTTTTGGAATAGACATTGTTGTCTTCAACGTTGATTCACATCTTTAGTCAAGTTCATCGTATACGGCATAGCGGGCAGATGACGCAGGCATCTTGAACTGCTAAGTTTAGTAAGTGAAATGACTGCACGAATGTTACCTGCGACTGCAGATCCACTATTAACTTTTGCAGTCCCTCAAATTCCCCACTCATGTTTGAGCCGTCATAACACTGTTGACGCAATTTTTTACTAGACAAGTCCAAACGTACTAGAACATATTCACTATCTTAAAGAGTGTCTGCGGTAGCATTAACTGCTTCGTACAGATCGATGAATTCCTCGTTTACTTTGAAGTTTTTGTCCACAGTACGCACACAAAACTAACTTGCTCATGGATTAAACAATCGTAAGTCTCGTCGATTATCGTAGAATTATACTTGCGGTTCCTAATTTCATTTACAACACAGCGCAAAACACAATCTCGAAGTATTAGAATAATTTTACTCGGGATGTCACGGGAGAGCCATTTGTAGTCTGAACGCCCCAACCAACTCCTAAGCTCGGAAATGTCATATTTTCTCAATTACAGCAACTGCCTAAAGTTTGAATTTATTTCATCCTGACCCCTTATTGGTAATCTTTAGCGGCAGAGGAACCTCAAAGAAACAAAAATGTTCACAAGAGCTGAGCGCGCGGTTTCCATCTGAGAGTCAATTTGGTCATTTGGTATACAGCCACGTAGGTCCGGATAGTCAAGCCAAATTAATTATACTTTCTTTTGTGGATACCTAAAACTTTTGTAGCGCTTTTTTTCAGTTACAGAACCCTACAGTTGTAAAAATATCCTCTTTTTCTCCTGTTCGTTACTAACGGTCCTTGAACCTCTGCTTCCTTGCAAGTTTTGCAAAATCCTTTTTTCACAGAAGCATCCCATTCCAGCCAAGTGACTCTTATAATCCATGATTTTTAAAAGAATTTTTCCTTGCCACTAGTTTTCTTGTCGGCATATTTGAAGGATGTATGCCAATTATAGGTACTGGGTGCATGCGTAAGAAGAGCTAAAGATGACTGGAAATGTGGAGACGGCGGCGACGCTTCAAGTTGCAGGTATAGGTTTTTAATCATAAATTTATTTATTGCAAGTATATTTGCAGCTTCGCATTTTCCTAATTTTCCACAAACCAACCAGTGAAAGATAATATTTTGGGAGAAAGTTTGATTAAAAGTATAAACGCACCTGCAGTGTAACTACATTCACCACTAGAAAACTGTACTGTACTATAATATAATATTATTGTAATTCTGTTTACATGGATTTTAGCTATGCGTAACAACACAGCATCGCATTATCTGTACTATGCACCGAAAGTTAGTGACTACTTATTAACAGAAGTAACACTCGCCTTTTTCCACAATTCTCTTCATCATGGTTTGAGGCCAAGCTTATTTTTGCTGTTACACTTGTAATAGATCTACTACTATTGATAAAATTCTATTACTCTGTTACAAATGCATGGAAACCTATTACCTTTCTTAAATTCAAGATTTCATTATTATAGCGAAGAAACCTACCGAGCATTGTGCGATTCTCTGGCGAATTCATTGTAAAATTTTAAACAATCCAGAGAGAAGGCTGACATCTTCACTTTCCATTAGACTCACATAGACATCTGAGAAGCAATATATTTTTAAAACGTATTGTGTACTTTACGGATGATTACTTTAGTTAGCGACCGAAAGATGGCTACTATTTTACCAGTCTACTACCCATTTCTTACAATTTATTACATTTTGTTACACGACCTATTTCAAATATTTTAAGGCCAAAAATAACCCTGATTCTGCAAAGCATCTGTCGGTGACTCAGTTCATAGTCACGCATATCACAGAACAGATTGTAATAATAATATAGAACAATAGTTTTTCAGAGCCGATATTTCTAAAACAAAATAGAGTAATATAGGTTTCAAAAATAACACAAGCTTCTTTCTTTGTCCTCTGTGCATATAATGACGTACTTAGTGAAAATTACTCAAGGACATAGCGTAAAATATCGAAATGGGCTTTGGTTCTTCTAACTATAATATTCCAGAATTTCAGTCCCCCATGGAGTCGGCACCTACGTATAATATCCTGATAAGCCTCACATTGTGAAATTGTACAGTATTACGAATAATATACTTCAGCATTGCATATCTTGATACACATACACTTTATTATTTATGTTCAAAGCTCCCCATTTATTTTGGGTATTTACTTCAATTATATAATTATTTAATTTTCTATAGTTTTAATGAGTAACCAATTTTAAGACAGCTTTTAGTACATTTAACTTATTATATATCATGCCTGTAAGCCTAAGAAATTATACTTGAGACTGAGCAATATCATTGTGTAGACGCACATTTTACGATAGAGAGTAGCTCTTCCATCAAAACTATTAAACACGATTTTGTAGTCAGTCAGTGGAGTTTAGTTGCACTATTATAAACCAGAATTAATTTACCTTGTCATAAACGAGCTTACGTTATCTTTTAAGACATGATAGAATTCGCACATACGCCCACTTAGAACTTTCTTCGAGAGCGCTGCGAATACGTAAAACAGGGTGACTAGCATTCAGCTTTATTATTTGGTCTGATTATACATTGGGTCTTAGTCGTTTTCAGCTTGGCAGTACGCGTTAGGTAACCTCGGAATTAAACAGTGGTATTAACCTACAACGCATAACGGAATTAGGAGAAAAACGTGATTTCGTTTAAATGCTGCATACATATTATAAATACTCGGGGGAGATTAATATAAAGATGAAATTGCACCTGGCTGCAGAATCTATTAGCAAAGGGAATGCGGAAAATGAGATAGAAATATTTTCCAAATACCGGTGATGCGAGCAGAATGCATTTTATAGCACAGGGTTTGAGTGTACTTGCAGCTGGTGTTATCGCATTACAGAAATGTGAGAGTGAGAGCTACCAATCAAATTACAATCGCCTCTAATTCAGGCGTTTTACCATATCTACAGGATATTAACGCAAAATTCAGAATTTACAGAACACACTGGAACAAACGAGACGGAAATTTTTTATGCTATTAGAAACTTCACTTTCAATGTAAGGGTTAGTGATATTAAACTGAAAAAGTACAAAGCATTGTACATATAAATATTGTTAAATTACTGCTATGTTTTTCCTTGTCGACACAGTTTGACAAACTGCTGCAAACAGAGCTTTGAAGTATAACTAAGCAAACTTCCTCGAAACTTGTTAGTGCATACTACGAAGCTTAAGGATCCTCTAAAGTCTTTGTGCTACGTTAGTACTTACATCGATCGATCGACAACACCGATATCACTTTGACCGCATTTTCGGCTCTAAGCGGATAAGGCATTTTTGCTATCACGGTACTCTGTAGTTCCAGAATTTTAATACTATAAAGTCAAACCAATAGTCATTGCAGTAGTCATTAGTTGTGTGTTTGAAAGCGTACGTCAGGTGATTGAAAATTCGTTTTATAACATTCTGTTGCAAAAAACAATGGTATCTTAAATAAACTGGAAACTGTGAAATTTTGGACTTTTCTACAAATATAGCATATGAGCGTAATACAATTGACTAAACTCTTTACCGTTGTATATTTTACACTTAGTCTGATCGTGCACGCCTAAATTGGAGGAATATTTGCACAACCATTTCGCAGCTTTCCTTTTACTTTGCATATGATTTCTAAAATATTGTAAATATTTGTGCAACTAACTTTGCATCATCATCATGATTAGGTCTTCAGTCCTGGAACTCGTTAGACGCGTACCTTCATTGTTTCCTATTCTGAACTAACCTACACATTTCCTTGAAATTTGCACAGTCTGCATAAAAAACTATCCAATCTAGGTCTACATCTACCTCGTGGTCTAAATCTACCTCCTTTTTCCTATCTCTGCTTGTTATATATTCCATACTATTCCTCAAAAATGCCTTAGAACGTATTCTGCCCTTCTATTTCTCTTATTTTTTTTCCACAGATATCTTTATTCCCCTACTATTTCTATAACCTATTTGTTATTAACTTTGTCTGTCCATGCTATTATCCTCACACATCTGAAGCACAGCATTTCATACGGCTGCTACCCTTTTTCTGTCTGCTTTTCCTACTGCCCGTATTTCATAACCATGCTGTGTTGTGCTCCATACATATGCTTTCAGCAATTTTCTTTTGTTTCTGTGTTTGTTGTCTTTCATCATAGGCGTTGTTCTTTCTTGTTAGATGCAGCTCAGTCCCCTTCTATTGTTTTACAATTACATACCTTATTTCTCCGACATTCAGTGGCTGTGAAAAGAGGTAAGCAGACTGTGGCTGCCAAGTTCCCCAAGCACTTGCACATTTACCGATTTAATATTTTTTCCAATATATCTTTTCTCACAGTCAACATTAGTTGCAGATATTTCACAACCAACACCTGTAGCTGTTTATAATAATTATCCTACTTATCTGCGCTTATTTTTTCGTGATTAGGTTTTCCGTCTGAAAACTGGTTGGATACGTACCGGCACTTATTTATATTCTGAGCTAGCCTACACAGTTCTCTGAAATTCTCATACAGTCTGTATACAGCTCGGTTCCCCTTCTATAGTTTTCTCATCTTATGCCCTATTTCACCAAGATTCAGTGATGGGGGTTAAGCAGCCTGCGCCTGCCAAAATCCCCCAACACTTAGACATTTGCCGAATTAATAGTTTTCCAGTAAATCCTTTCACACAATTAACACTATTCGAGAATATTGCCCAACCAATACTTGTAGTTGCTTATACTAATCATCATGTTTAGGTACACTTACTTTTTCGTCATTGATTTATCCATCTTGGGACTGGTTGGATACGTACCTTCATTGATTTCTATTCTGAGCTAGCCTACACATTTCCCTGAAATTCTCACAGCCTACATCTTTCACAATCAGTGTGCAGTAGTCTAACATAGGTCTACCTCTACTTCTCTTTTTCATATCTCTGCTTCTAATATATTCCACACTATTCCATCATGTCTTAGTATGTGGCCTATCATCCTATCTCTCCTATTTTTTACTGTTTTCCACATATTTTTTTCTTCCCCTACCATTTCTAGTACCTCTTTGTTCTTAACTTGGTCTGTCTATGATATCTTCATCATACGTCTGTAGCACAACATTTCATAGGCTTCTACCTTTTTCCTGTTCGCTCCTCCTACGTCAAGGCTTCCCAGCCATACAGTACTGTGCTCCACACATATGTTTTAAGCAATCCTTTCCTTGTTTCTATGTTTGTGGTCTTTGAGCACAGTAGTTGCCTTTTCTTGTTAAATATAGCACGACCTTGTGCTAATCTGTGTTTTATATCTTTTGTGCTTTTCCCATTTTGCGTTATTTGCCTTCCTAGGTAGCAGTAATCTTTAACCTCTTGTAAGTTCTCGTTACCTAATTTGTACTCTTGTTTTTAATGTATTTTCCCCTCTTTTGCATACTAGAACTTTAGTTTTATTTTTGTTAATTTTCATACCATATCTCTCCGTTAGAACTGTTTCCATTTCATTAAAAGCAGCCTCTAACACTTCTTTGCTAGATGCTAATACCGCTATATCATCTGCAAATCTAGGCATATCAATTTTTTGTCCCTGCACATTAATTCTAAATGTGTTCCTGCATTTCACAGTATTCATTGTCTCTTCTATGTACAACTTAAAAATTAATGGAGATAAGGCACATCCCCATCTCACCCCTTTCCTTATATTTTCCTTATATATTATTACTGCTGTTTGCTCTTTGAATAAGCAATGTACTATCCCGTCTATCCCTAAAACTCATTCCAATATTTTTGAGTAATTCAAACATTTTTTTCCATTTTACATTGTCGAATGCTTTTTTGTGATCTACAAACCCTATATATATGTATATATATATATATATATATATATATATATATATACGCTTTCCACTTCTCTATTGTTTGCTCCATTATCACCCTTAGAGCTAAAATAGTCTCCCGTGTTTCCCTGTTTCGCCTAAACCTAAATTGATCTTCTCCCAGTATTTCTACAGCTTGTTTTTCCATTCGTGTTTGTATAATTCTAGTTAATATTTTTGAAACGTGTGTATCAAACTTATTGTACGAAAATTGTCACATCTATCGGCCCCTTTTTATTTGGTATAGTTACTATGATGTCACGTTTGAAATCTTTGGGTATCTCGCCTGTCTCATAGATATAGCTTACAAGTCAAAAGAGACGTTCCGTTACTGCTTGTCCAGTGGCTTTTAGAGTTTCTGCTTGCACCTTATCTCTATGCGGCGTATTACATTTTTTCAGACCCTTTAATGCTAATTCAAACTCATCTCTAAGCATAGAATATCCCAGGTCATCATTTTTAATGTCTGATTACTGTGCTAATGCTGTTAGTTCCTCTCCTGAATATAAATTCCCTATATATTCTTGCCATCTAGCTACTTTCTTTACATTTTCTATAATGACGTTTCCTCCCGCATCCCTTATATTTTTGCTATAAGGATTTATATCCCTAAAATTCATTCTAATTAATTTGTATGCTTCGTCTGTCTTTCCTATTTCTATCTTAGTTTGTACCTCTTTGCACTTTTCATCAATCCATTGTGCTATAGTTTTTCTACATTTGCAAATAATTTCCTATTTTATAGCTTTGTATCTCAGTTTTCCTGTTTCGTCTGATCTGCTTTTGTATTTTAGCCTTTCTTCTATTAAATTCATGATATCCTTTGTTATCCATGGTTTCTTATTGTTTTTTTGTGTGTGCCCCAGAATATCTCTGGCCACCATGTCTAAACTGGATTTAATGTTATTCCATTCTGTTTCTACTTCCTTTGTATCAGAAATTTTTCCAAATTTCAGCAAATCATTTGACCTTTTTTTACATCTTTCATGGATAACTTTATCTTTTAGCTTCTCAAAGTCAAAGTGCTTTTTTTAGTTCCTCTTTTGCAGATTTTTAAATTTAAGTGCGGCCTTCATAATTACAATGTTGTCGTCAGTGTCTATATCTGCTTCCGGGTAGCTTCTACAGTCTTTTACTTGATTTCTAAACTGTTGTCTAACAATAATGTAATCTATTTGACATCTTCCTATATCTCCTGGCATCTTCCACGTGTGTCATCTTCTAACATGATGTTGAAATAATGTATTTGTGATGGTTAAGTTGCTCTGGTTGCAAAATACTACCAGGCTATTTCCCCTGTCATTTTTCGTGCCTAACCCAAATAAACCTACTAACGGTCCTTCCCTACCCTCACCTACCACTGCATTAAAATCTCCCTGATCTATTAAATTTTCATGTCCTTTACGTATCTTAGTATGTCTTCGATATCTGTGTAGATCGTCTCTACCTCTTACTCACTGTAGCTAGAGGTGAGCATGTAAACTTATATTATTACTGTATTTACCGGTTTAGATTCAAATCTATCCATGAGTACTCTTCCGTTCTTTTGTAAATAGTTTTCTACACGTCTTCCTATCTTTTTTCGCATAACTATCCCCACACCCAAATTTCCTCCTTCTGATCCTGTATGAATTACCCTGAAGTCTCCACTCCAAGAATCCCCCGCTTCTGGCCAACGGACTTCGCTGATTTCTACTATGTCTAGTGTTAATCTATCCATTTCGGGTTTCGGGTTCTTTAGCTTACCTACTTGTTTCATATTTCTGACATTCCACGCTCCTACTCGCAAAATGTTTACGGATCTTTCTCTATGCTTTCGGATCACATCCCCTGAAGTAGTCCCCTCCCAGAGATCCGAATGTGGGACTATTTTACCACCGAAATTTTTCCCCCAGAGAATGCCATCATATTTACCAACAATTTCTGAACGCAGTGTACTTGGGAGGTAATGTGGTGGTTTCCCGTTGCCTTCCACATCGCAGTAGTGTGTTTAGATTAGAATGTCATACCGACTCCTATAGTCTCTGCCACTCTAAGTACCGAAAAAGCTGCTGCCCTCTTTCGGAGACGTGTCTCAGTCTGGTTCCTCACTAAAAACCCCAATAATTTGGTTAAACCTATAGTTCGGTTGATTAGTTCATTGAAACGCGCAAGACATTCTACCTGTTCTAGTATTTTAGAACGTCGAACGTCGAAGTGCAGGTCCGTTCAGAATGAAACTTTGCATAGTAGTCATTAATTTTTTTGCAACAAACTGTATAAACCATCTCTATTCCAGATTGTAGTATAAGTTGTAGTTTTCTAAAGATCAATGACGAATCCTCAATTTGTACTAAGGGGAAGCTGTCTTATGTAAAATCTTTAACGCAGTTGATAAATACATTAAATAATATTGAAGGATAAACACAGTTTCATATTTCTTTTTATATTAATTCAATCCGTCACGTTTGCTTTTTAGCAAATAAGACTATAGCTATTGGTATAAATTCTAGCAGAAATGTAGATGTTTTAGGAAGCTCTCTTTTAACTGCCAATGACGCCAAACTGGAAAGTTGCTCATTCGGTGTGATGTCAGGTTTCAGGGTAATCGTGTTTCTTTCACAACAAGCGGTTATTTCGGGATTACTATTTTAGTTTACCCTGAACTATCAGGTTAAACGCTTTACCGGCTAACAAAAGTGGTGTAGGCTGGGTCCTGAAAAAAAATGCTATGAAGGGTATGTAATTTGCAAAATACTGAAACTCAGTAACTCCGCCTCTGGAATTTTTCAACTTTGAAAGAAGTTTCAAAATATACTCGGTGTTACGTCAAATTTTCCGTGAGAGCCAACTCGAAAAGGTAAAATCATACATGACGCGAAAAATCTTGTCAGTGTTTAAAATGAAAAGCACAACTGCTTACTGCTTTAGCTAACTTCTTTTACAAAGCAATATGTCACAACAAGGTCACTGTAGACGTGTACAAACATTTATAGCAAACAAGCCTAAACAGCTACTTTGTCTAGCTACACCAGGATTGTGCTTTCCAGAAATAGAAAAATTTAATGTATATAAGTATATACATGCAAATATACATAATATAATATATATATATATATATATATATATTGACGTGATGAGGAGTCGTGAGAGGTCATTGAAACCCAAATTCTACAAATAAATCACACTAAAATATAATATAATCCCGAAAAATAAAAATATCCGTAAATTCATGATTACACCCTGTAAAATGCAAGCGTACTTTTATTCATTAAAGTGCCATGCAAAAACACAAGTTGCGCGTGTATAAATAATCATCCTGTATGATATAAAAGTATTGTAAATAAATAGCAACTAACGTAAGTTGTATATGTAAAGATATTTAATTGTAAGATACTGTAAAACGCATTCAATGCGAATGGAAATCGATTGTTTCAAGATAATACAAAGCCATTTATTTTTACTTATTAATAATCAGTACATTTTCGATGCATACAAATATACTTTTTATTTGTTGCAAAGCGTACAATAGTACTAGCTTTTCGCATTTAGCATAAAAATAAATAACTTCCTGTATTTAAAAACTCAATTCTAGTCTTAATTTTGTGTACTAAAACACAAAAGCAAATATTGTGTATAAAATGCAGCCCCTTTTGCATTAAAAAGCAATTAAAGTTTAAATTAATTACCTCGTGGATTACAGAAATTTATTTTAAATACAGAGTTTTCTAGATTATTAGGAATATAAAGAAATGAATCATCAGTATTTAGAACTACGTAAATCCAGTAAAACATTTGTTCGAAATCCATGAAATATTCGTTAAAATTGATCGTCTTTGGCATTAGCATGCGACGCCACAAAAATCGTATGTATGTAAAACAAGGACAAACAGCGCGCGTCACATATAACTAGAACGAAATAACGAGGTAATAAAAACTCACCAAATTTGAACGCTAATGAGGATTTTCAAGAAATTACGTTAGATAAGCGTTTATTATTTAGAATCGAATATCGCACATTCTACAACCTTCTGAAAACAGATAAATTAGGATATATAAGGAAGCGTTTATTAAATAGTGGATTCATTAGGTTTGAATGATTCGATTTATTCGATTCATAAATTCGATCGCAAAATCTTATTTTGATTAAGTCGCGAGCTGTTGCTTTACGAAGATGATATTTGAAGTAAGCAGTAAGCATACTTTAATTTAATAATTATTACAATGTATATGGAAGTGATTTATTGCAAATTACATAAAAAAACAGAATTTATTAAATTGCAATAAAGAGGGAAAATTTCTCAACATAACGCTATTTTAAAATTTTTATTAAATAACTGAAAGGAAGATTTAAGCAAAATGTACTTTGGTAACTGCTGCTTGAAACGAGGATTTTAAATATGGAAAATCTTGTAAACTGGTTTGACGTCAATTTAAAATAAGAAAATATTCAATTACGAGGAGCGTTTTTGTGGATTTTGCAAGTACTACTTTTAGATTTATTTTTAACTAATATTGGAGTATTTGTATCTAGTTAGAGATGGTCTAATTTTTTTTGTAAGGGATTTTTACCAGGAATGTTTGTAATCGGTGTTCGAGACACTCTGACCTTTTAATAGATTATCTGTTAAGGAGTTTTTGGCCAAATAAACACAACCAGGTTAACTATCCATATAAAAAAAAGAATTTAGTTGTGTACATTTAAAACAAAGTAAGGAACAATTTGTTTATAACAAATACTTCTTAGAAATTATTTTATGTTTGAAAGAAATGATGTTGTAAATGCTTTTGTATGAGAGAATATATTTCATACCGTATAAATGCTTTATGATATTGCTGTGTTTTATTTCATTTTGAAAACTTTCTTAATTTCGTTGAGCTAGCCAGGCAAATTTAAAAAGGAGGGTAAGTGAACAATTTCAAGCTTTACACATTGCTGTATCTGTATTACAGCATTATTTTAGTAACGCTCTAAAGCAGTTCTTTTCATATCACTCTTTTAGCGACGCACCAGCGTGCGGCCCTTTTCATATCAATATATATATATATATATATATATATATATATAGATGTGATAAAGTGATCACGGGAGGTCATTGAAACCCAAATTCCATAAATAAAACCCACCCAAACGGAAGTAAAGAGAAAAAAGTTAAATCCGAATATTTATTATTCTAGCGTGTATAAAAATACAAGCGTACTTCTTTGCCATTACAAGACAAAACCTTTATTAATTATATGACTAAATTTATGATAGACAATGACAAGAACAAATTGATATAAACTTTATACCTTATGCAAATCAATAGTTTTTAAAGCGTATTGTAAATAAGAAGCTATTTAAAATATCAGCGAACAACCATATCAATCTTACTGCAC
Organism: Platerodrilus igneus; assembly: GCA_036346225.1. Lineage (NCBI taxonomy): Eukaryota > Metazoa > Arthropoda > Insecta > Coleoptera > Lycidae > Platerodrilus > Platerodrilus igneus. The sequence continues at coordinate 1,959,846 of JARFIW010000399.1, forward strand.
TTAGCAAGTTGAAGCTAAATTGACTCCCGTGTATGTATGTAATTATTTTCAGAGATAAATACAAAGCAAGTTAACACATCCGTGTCAAAACAATATCAATTTGTTGCTTTTATAAAAAGTTTATAAATGAAGCTCTCATAAAAAGTACTGGCAATAACTTAGATTTAAGCCATTCGTTTCATTAAGACATAAATACAAAAAGCCATTTAATCCGCGTAAGAAAAAGTATTAAATTATTGTTTTTAATAATTAAAATACCAAGTAAATAATTTTGTGTGTAAAACACATTTTATTTACCGTAAACCAATCTCTTTTCCTACAATTATTAAAATGAAAATCTTTTTGTATTCGCACAAACATATTCTCAAATTTTCGGTATTAATAGAGAAAAGAAAATGCGTCATATTTACTAAGAATTAATTTAAAAGCCAATAATAATATTACTAAACGTCGATACAAGAAACCCAAAGTTATTGAAGAGTCGTAAAGTGGAACCGAGATAAAATAACGCGAGATCAAATACTCTATGCAAACAAAGAGATAGTAGCAGACAACTCCGTGCATTAGACAAAGATAAATAGCGCGTTTTACGATGAAACATAAATCACGTTATTTGACATTTATTAGGTTATAAAGCGCATTTTCTCTGAAACGTGATATCATTAGGGTGTATTATGTTTCAAACGGAAAAGAAAAATTCTCGAATACAGATAAGTTTAATATAACAGCAGTAACATTAATTCGCGTCACCAAGCAATATATGAGAGTTTTAATTTACGAGACTGATGATGTAAAATTCGAAAATTCGCGATTTATTTTAAAACGCCCTCTTCACTTTGTGAAAAGTAATTTATTAAGTATGTGGCATGCATACAGTGTTTAACATTTAAGATGTAACTTTGAATAAAAAGGTAATTCTTAAAACGCAACTTTACATAAATATGGAAAGTGATTATTTTTTTAACATTACGCGAATTGAACAATCTTCTACATAGATAGTACTGATGCAAATGAATACGCTGAGTTAATTAATTGAAGAATAGAAGATGCACTTTGAAAATTAAGATTCTAAATAGAGATATAAAATTATATGAATAAACTGGAGAACTGGCATTTTAATGTCAATTTTAAAATAAAAATGGAAGGTATTTAATACCGTTTACGAATTGGATAAGCGTTATGAGGTTTGGCAAGTATTAATTTTAGATTTCTTTGTTTGTAACTGGTATTTGAGTATTTTGTCATCTAAATTTAAGACAGAATAAGTTCTTTATCTTATCATAAGTTTGTGTTGTAAAGTTGATATTTTCCCAAAACTTTTGAGATCGAAGTTTAAGATATTTTGACTAAATAGACTATTCGTCAAGGATTTTTGGCCCAACGCCCTTACAAGCGTTAGAATAAAGGATGGTTAGATTATCCGCCTGTTTGTGTATCTGTTAGCAAATTTTGATAAGAATTTAAATTATATTCTGAATAAACTGGAACTGTGAATTGCTTTATAAACTGTTTTGTATGAAAGAAAACTGTCTTTAAATATATAGGTGTTTTCTTGAGATTACTGAGTTTTATTTCATTTTGTAAATTCCATAGTAAAAATTTCCGTTGAGCTAGCCAGGCACTGAAAAGTTAGAAGGGGAAGTAAGTTAGTAATTTCAAATTAACAATTTGTTGTACCGTTAGCACAGCAATCTTTAACGAATCTCCAACGTTTGATCGTGTCGCAGCATTCCTTTAGCGACACTCCAACGTGCGGCTCTAACGCAAAACTCCTTTAGTGATGCTCAACGCGAGGCCTTATTCCAGCGCTCTTTTAGCGATACCCAACGCGAGACGTTATTACAGCACCTTTGTTGCGACGCCCAACTATATATATATTTTTTGGGATATTTTTCGTTCGGATGTTTTTATTAAATATTCATTTGCTGGTTCCTGACGTTTCGATTTTATTTAAAATCTTTTTCAAAGAGCTAAAGGTATAAGATTATAACAGTATTAAAATTATAGTTACCTTATTTACACATTTATTTTTATGTCATTGTCAATGTCAAATTTTTCTATTCAAGCTGTGTATGCCATAAAACTATAATTTTAATACTGTTATAATCTTATACTTTAGCTCTTTGAAAAGATTTTAAATAAAATCGAAACGTCAGGAACCAGCAAATGAATATTTAATAAAACATCCGAACGAAAAATATCCCAAAAAATTAAAATATCAATTTGTCCATATATTTACGTTCGCTAAAAAAGAATCTATATATATATATATATATATATATATATATATATATATATATTGCTATGATATAGAATGTTTAACCCCTTCTATATCTAGCTCCTATCTGTTAGAATAATAAAAACGAAAGTAACCAAAATTTGTATAATAATCGGGAATCTGTACACTTTGTATTTTAATAACTTTTACTTTGATTTTGTATTGAAAAAACTAACCCCTGAATGAAATATTGATATTTATCTGATTACACTAAAATCATACCCCCTTAAAGCCAGCGAAAATACCACTGACATTTACTTGAAGCACTTTTGAACGTTCAAATGACCTTCTTTCAATTTGCATAAATTCTTAAAAGATTTTTGATGACCCAAACAAATACTTCGATATAAATACTACCAAATGTTAAAAATTGAAATACAGTCTTACGTTAATAAAGGATAATATATCTGACCTCCGTTTTTCCTGCTTGTTTCTTAAAACTGCCTCTGTATGTGGATGGTCAGCACCTCTGAATTGTTTCCAATTTGATTCTCTGGTACAGATTCTCCCTGTCAATTTGATTCTTAGCGTAGTTGCCTCAACTCGTTGACCAGAATGATTAATTAAATTTGCCTGAATTTTTCCCTTCGGATTTATCTTAGATTTTGTTTAGTTTTATTTTAATTATTAGAATTAGTTGTAGTTATTGGGAATGACTTGGAGTTACTTGAAGTTCCTTAGAGTTACCTGGAGCCCTAAATCCTTAAATATTAGAATTAGATTTAATTAATAATTTGCCTTACGTTTTTGAAAATAAACGGCCACTTCTGTTGTATTTATTGGCACTTGAATTTTTACTTTTGTATCACTAAATAAATTATTTATTTTGACTAAGTTCACTTTGCGTAATACTCTATTTTTAACTGACGTAGTTAGTGTCTTGGTCACATAGATACTACTTGTTTACGAAGTTCGCGTTACTTATAAAGACTCCACCTTCTATTTGCCCTATTGGTTTTACTCGCGTGTTTGTTGATTAACGCGTTGTACCTTGCGCTATCATTGCAGGCCTTGGATTTTCGACAAGTTTCCTGTCAAGACTTCTGTTAAATCGTTTCATTTCACACGCAGGCGTTTATTTTGTATAGCGTATTCCTCAGAAAATCCCAATTTATATTCCATTTAAGTCACGTCTACTTGCATGTATTTGCTGTTATTCAAATTATCATCATGTTGCCGAACGTCTGTTGTTTGTTTTTTAAGGATACAAACATGTGGGATTTTATGTGAGTTTACAAAATTGCAGACCACGTAGCCTCCTTTCTATGCGTCTATGCGTTAATATTTTAAATGAAATTATATTTTACCTAGTATGCCAGGTTGTTTACTTTCACTAATTGCGTGTTTATTTTAATAAAGCTCGTTGCGTTTAAAACGTTATTTTTTGCGTCTCTTTTTTCAATCTTAGACTTGTATATTTAATTTGAAACGTATTATACGATGTACACGCTATTATTCTTGCTAAATTGGATCTGGTTATTAAAGGATGAGCTTCCTTTTGCGAATTAAAATTAGTTATGATTTATATACAATGTGCTCGCTATTGACTTTATGCAAAACTGTCGATTTACTCCCATTTAATGATGGAATTGTTTGGTTTCATAAACGTTAATAATATTTACATGTATCTTACGACCCCTATGGCTTAATATGTAGTGTTCTCTTGGGGTCTTTTGTAGGGGTGATTAAATCAAAGTCGAAGACCATTTCACATGTTTAATTTACTTGTCACTTTAAGGTGCTGTACAACTATTACATCGGAAGGTTAGACTTATAATCAATCTTATTCTATATTAATACTTAACTGCTAACAATGATTTTGCAACTATGTTTATTTACTAATTCAAATTACACCTAGCCTAGAGTTCGTTGCACGTGTACTTCCTGATTGTCTTCCTGTACAACTTCCGCACTTTTCACTTCTTATACAAGTCACTCACCTTTTAAATGCTTAAACTTAATACAATGTAATAACTATAAATTATTCGGCTATTACACCATCACACCTCCACGGGTGCACTAAAAATTTTTGTTTTCAAAATAAAATTTTCTAAATTACAATACGTTATATAATTTTGTCCTATTCTTATGGATTTCTACTAACTTATTATCTATCTTAACTATAACATTAGGATTCTTATCTAAAACTACTTCATATGGGCCTACAAATATTGGATCTCTTTTATTAAGAGATGTATTTTTAATCAACAACTTATCTCCTAATTTATAATTAACATGCTTAGTTTTGATATCAAACTTATGCTTTCTTTTGCTTTTGGACTGTAATAAATTATATCTCGCTTCATTTCCAGCGACTTGCAATCTATACTTAAGTTCTGCTGGATAATTATCAAAATTATAAAGTGGGTCTACTGAGTTTACTACGTTTGACGGTATTTGATTAATTTTCCCAAACACTAATTCGTGCGGGGTATATTTAGTTTCAGTATGCACTGAATTATTGTATGCAAAACACCAATAAGGTATCCAACTGCTCCAATTATTCGAATACTGCGGACATTGGATCCTTAAATATGCTGCTAAATTTTATGTGAGTTTTCGAGCGCACCGATAGTTTCATGATGATACGCTGTAGAATTTAATTGTTTTATATTTAATAATTTGCAAGTTTCCTAAAATCTCCGACATGAACTCTGAACCTTTATCCGTTAAAATTTCGCGTGGGATGCCGTATCGTAAAATAAAATTCTCGACAAACGCTCTAGTTACACTTTCAGTCTCTTTGTTTGGTAATGGATATGCTTCTACAAATTTACTTAAATCACACTGTAGTGTCAAAATATACCTGTTTCCATTTGCATCTGGTTGCAATGGTCCAACTAAGTCTAAAAATTTTTCGAAAGCTTCGGAAGCTGTGGTTGTAATTATCATCGGCTGTTTGCTAATATTTGAATGTTTATGTCTTTGACATTCGTCACATTTTTTAATAAATGTTTCTACATCCTTTCGCATACTTGACCAAAAATAGTATCGCTTTATATTATTGTATGTTCTATTGATGCCCGCGTGACCTCCGTAGGCAATAAATGAAAATCATTAATGATTAATCTTTGCGTTTCTGAGTTTTGAATATTAGTGACTTCCTAATCACACTAATTCGTATGTCATTTTTAATTAAATTGCGGCCGGCTTTACAGTTATTTAAAATGACTTCGATTCTTCGTTTTTATAATAATAAATTCCGGAATTGTAAATTCTCTACGAAGAAATTGCAGGTCTCTCAACGACGCTTCGAAGGCTGACGCTGATCGAGATCCTTGCTTCAAATAAATTATATTTTACTCCTATCATAAATTGATAATTCATGCATGCAAACAAAATTATTTCCTTTATTGGATTTAATGATTCTGTTAAACTCCTCCTCTGATACAAATCGTAATTCTGTTGCATCCTTCGGATGCTTCAAAAGTTCAACAATGTTGGAGTGATCAGTCCCATCATCCTTTGATGCTTTTGATTCGACTTGAGAGTCGCCTAATTTTCTACTTTGGGCTCTTGTTGTTACATATACTTTTCGTGAACCGCTCGTTCCATATTCTTTAAATAATCTGAATCTATAATAATTCTAGATAAAGCGTCCGCTGTCACGTTTTCTGTACCCCTAATATACGTTATTGTAAAATCAAATTCTTCTAATGTTAACCTAAATTTTGTTAATCGACTAGATGGATTACTCATACCAAATAAGTATACTAACGGTCTATGATCCGTTAAAATTTGAAATTTTTTGCCAAATAAGTATGGTCTAAATTTTTCACTGCCCAAACTATAGCTAATAACTCTTTTCTATTGTACAATAATTTATTTCGGCTTTGTTAAGTGCTCTACTTGCGTAAGCTACTGGCTTGTCGTCGCTATTCGACAAAACTGCTCCTAACGCGTAACCTGATGCGTCCGTGCGTAAGATGAATGTACTATTATCTGAAAAATCTGGGTATTGCAATATTGGTGGGTTTGTTAAAGTTGTTTTAACAGTTCGAATGCTGCTTGACATTCATTGGTCCATTGGAAAGTTACACCTTTCCTAGACAATTTGTTTAACGGTGCTGTTATTTCAGCGAATTTTGGAATAAATTTTCTATAGTAATTGGCAAATGCTACAAACCTTTTAACGTCGTTTGCGTTAAGTGGCGTTGGATAATTTTGCATGACTGCAATTTTTTCTGGATCTGGTTGTACACCTTGTGCCGTTATAACGTGTCCTAAATATAAAATTTCCTTCTTTAAAAATTCACACTTTTTTGGATTTAATTTTAAATTGACTTTCCTTAACCTATTGAGTACTTTTACTAAATTTGTATTGTGCTTTCCTAAACTATCTCCGAATACAATTAAATCATCCAAATATGTAAAACAATTCTCGTAATTTAATCCTGATAAGGCTACTGTCATCGCTCGTGCAAAAATACTCGGGCTTACTTTTAACCCCATCGGTAACCTAGTCATTTGAAATTGTCCTTTGTCTGTACTAAATGCCGTACACGGTCTGGACTGTTCTTGTAATCCTATCTGATAATATCCTTGATATAAATCTAAACGTGAAAAATATATCGCACCTCCTAACGAATCTAAAATTGACTCGATACTTGGTAGCGGAAATTTGTCATCTTGCAATTTAGTGTTTAATTGTCTATAATCAATAACTACGCGCCATTTTTGTTTCCTAAACTATCCGGTTTTTCGGTACTATTAGTAGTGGTGACGACCACGCACTCTGTGCGGGTTCTATTATCCCGTCATGTAACATTTTATCTACTTGCTTTCCCATATCATTTTCTGTGAATATGGTAACCTATATGGTTTAACGTACGTTGCTGTAGCATCTGTTTGTAATTGAATATGCTGCTTACTTATGTTTGACTCGGTTAGTAGGTCATTGTCGACATAAAATACGTCTGCAAACTTAGCAGAAATCTTATGAATGGTGGTTTGTTCTTCGCTATTTAAACCTTCGACGTTAATGTCTTTTAATAATTTATCAATACGTTCAACTGAGAATTTTGACTCTTCAAATTTAACTATCTTGTAATCTGAAAGTCGTTCGATGGTAGGTTTAAAATTTCGTAACTTAATTTCAGTGTCGTTCGTATTCAATAATTTTACTGGTATAAAATTTTTAACTGGCTTTACAACTACGTTTGCTAAAAATACACCTTCGCACAATTCTTGTGATCTTATTACACATTCCTCTTTGCAATTTACTGTAAAATATTTGATAATCTCGCATCGTGGTGGGATTATTGTATATAAATGTTCGTTTGCTAATAATGGAATTGACGTTGATACATCATTACTTACGAAAGTAAATTTATAATTTTTATAATCGATATTTGATCTGTACTTATTAAAAAAATCTGATCCTATTACTCCGTTTACGTCTGATTCGAAATCGTTCATTACAACAAAAGTATGATTAATTGAGATATTCCCTATTTTAATTGGTAGATTTACTGTTCCAATTGCTTTTGTTTTACCCGATACTCCTTGAATAAAAATTTGCTTATTTGTATCAATATTTATCTTAGTTGTTAAACTAGAAATGAAAATAACACTTACTGATGCTCCTGTATCTAAAATTAATTTAATTGTATTGTTATTGTATCCGACTTTTATGCAATTTACACTATTAATATTTAAAATTTTGTGAACATTCTTCAAATTATTCCGGGGGTCTCGAAAAATGTTTTCGGTTCCCTAGTTTGGTCTGTTGTATTTTCTGTGCAGTTTTTCTCTGACGAGTTGATATAAAATTGCGATGGTTTCCTATTATAAGACTGATGACCTCTTACAGTTTTACCTACGTGTGCATTTCCTCGATCTCTAGTGTTCATGAACGTGCATGGATTATTTCCTCGACCTTGATACCTGGTGTGTGAGGTACGTTGACTTCTATTCGTATTATTGTTATGATATTTTACGCGTCTAGTAAATTGACGACCTTTTCCGGTTGTGTAAAACATTTGCTGAGGTTTATTTGCAGTTTCCTCTTCCTTCGCGGCTATTATGGCGTCTTTTAAAATATCGTAATTTCGAGCTTTCATAATTGTTTTAAATTTTCGTCCCTTATTCCGTTTGTAAATACGTTTAATGCAATTTTTTCGTTAACGGCTGTCAAAATTTTTAATGATTGTTTGTTACCCTCTGATTGAGCTATTGTTAAATTGACCATTAATTCCTCGATCGTTTTACCAAAATTTTCAATTGATTTATTATTTTGTCTGGAGTTATGTAATTCGGCAGACAATCCCGATGCTGATTTTTTAGTTAAAAGGTGATGTTTGATATCGTTCACAAGCGCTTCTACATTCTCATAATTACTGTCTAATCGCATTTTAGCATTTTGACTTAACTTAATTTTTATGACAAAATTTACTAACAATCTCTTACCTTCATCATCTAACAAGCTTTCATATAATTCAATTGCGTCGACCATTTGCTTGGTGGTATTTTCTGAACCGTCCATGGCTGGAATCATAGAGGCTGCTACTTTTAATTCAAATTTTTCACCCATGGTGTCTTGATTTTTCCTACTTAAAATACTTAACTTCCTCTAACCTATACTCCTCGCATAACCTATTCAAATAATCAAATTTCCTATTAGTAACATCTAAATCGTTTCGTCTTTCTTGACCATCTTTATTTAAATTTTTAATAAAAATCTTAAATTCCTCTAAAATTTGCTTCAACTTTTCCGTCATTAATTTTAACTCGTACTTAATTTTATAGCTTAAAATAAAATAATTCTTACTATACAATCTGCTGGCTTCTACTGACCTCTCTCCTAATCTTCTTGTCCAACATTTTCTTGAACATTTTAAAAAGTAATAAAATACCCAACAACGCTAAAATTGTACCTGACGTAATACCTATTACCTCAGAATTTGAATACCCATTTATCGAACCATTATTCATTCCAGTTTGTGCAATAACTACTTCTTCCTTGGAATTGCTGGTACCCATTTCAAATTTCGGTTATATTAATTTATTCTGTAGAACTAGCAGGACTCGCAGAATTGGCAGGACTGGCAGAATTAGCAGGGCTGGCAGGATTAGCAGGGCTGGCAGGATCGCCATGTAGTGTTCTCTTGGGGTCTTTTGTAGGGGTGATTAAATCAAAGTCGAAGACCATTTCACATGTTTAATTTACTTGTCACTTTAAGGTGCTGTACAACTATTACATCGGAAGGTTAGACTTATAATCAATCTTATTCTATATTAATACTTAACTGCTAACAATGATTTTGCAACTATGTTTATTTACTAATTCAAATTACACCTAGCCTAGAGTTCGTTGCACGTGTACTTCCTGATTGTCTTCCTGTACAACTTCCGCACTTTTCACTTCTTATACAAGTCACTCACCTTTTAAATGCTTAAACTTAATACAATGTAATAACTATAAATTATTCGGCTATTACACCATCACAAATATATCCTTAAATTACCTTCTTATCATAGCATTTTATATATATATATATATATATATATATATATTGCTGTTGGTAGGCCGCCTCGCTTTGGGCGTGGCTAATTTTGCTGTAACCCACCTATACTTGGACAAGCCTAAGTTAATGCTGTGACTTAGATACAGCGAGTTATACTAATGAGGATGTAAATATGAGATTACTATCTTACCATGTCTTTTTCCTTGTCTGGCTAACTCAACAGAAATTATGTCGTGTAATTATGGAAAATGAAATAAAACAAAAATCCCAAAAAACATTTATGCGTTCACAAACGTTTCTCTTTTAAACACGTTATCTATGGAATCTCTTACATTCAACAAATCTAAATAATGTTTATAAAACAGCTTACAGTTTAAGCTTATACAGAAAATTAATCCTAGTGATTAAAATAATCCTCACTTATATCCTTGTCAACAGTTACAGAACCTGAACTTCTTCTCTGTGAAATACAAAAATTCTTTTTAAAATTTCTAAGGATCATTTTTTATCCTTTTTATTTCCAACGGTTGTCAGTGTAATTGGCCAACGACACTGCACTGATAATTTAGTAAAGATCAAAATGCTTTGAGCTCTGAACTCAAAATTTGCTGTTAATTATTCCCTTAACAAATAATTTTTATAAAATTAACTAATTCTAGCTTGATTGCTAATATTCAAAAATCTTTATAAGTTACAAAAGAAAACAATTTATACCTACTGTTGTTATTGTCAAAATAGCGCATATCAGAATCCCATTTCCATGGTAATAAACCGCATTAAATACTTCCTGGTTTGACTTCAAATCTCCATTTTACGTTAAAATATCAGTTTACAAAGTGCATCTATTTTTATTCGATTAAAGTCTGCAGTTGCTTTTGTGTCAAGATTATTTATATCGAAGATCGTTTAGTGTTCGTAGTATTCTTAACATGTCGGTTCCTTTAAGTGAATATTTATTAAAACATAACACCCACGTTACCGTCACTATAAGAAAGAACCGCCGAATACCAAAACATTTATTGACGAACAAGTTGCAAAAGGATCGTGAGCATTTTTCAGGAACGAAAATCAACTTTTATCAAAGTAGAGCGACAAGAGTGATGTTTATGTGGTGACATCTCAACATGAAACAGGCTTTTGAGAGAAAATACGTTTCTTTGCGGGTGGAAAATCACAATTTCTTTACAAACCAAAGCATGTTGAAAAATATAATCACATGTTGAGATCTGTAGATAAATCGGACTAGCTTTTACAACCATATATCCCAACTAGGAAATCATATTCATGGTTCAAAAAGTTTTTGGTTCATGTAGCTTCACGGATGCTTTTAAATGGATTTATAATTCATCAACATGGTAACCGCAAGATAAAAAGGTTTAAAGATTTTATTATAAAATGCTGTGAGGAGATACTTGAAATTTATGGTTAATGGTACCGACAATTAGATGGTCGGAATTTGATTGATCAATCAGCTAGCAGTTCAAATTAACACTCTCAGCCGAAGAATTTGCACCAATTGGTGCAAATATCTAGAACAGGTAAAAAGCGTCCACAGAAACGTTGTCGAGTTTGCACTACAATGGGCAACAGGAAAGATTCACGCTTGATGTGTTGTCGATGCTCAGATTTTCCGGTGTTGTGTTCGCGAGAGCATTTTGATCAATACCATAAAACAATTGATATGTAAATAGCTATATTAGCTTTTATATTTTGTACAAAAGTTATTGTTTATAATGTAATAAAAAAAAATACTTGTACTGTTACCCTTTTTATTGAAATCTTATGAAATTATAGGTCACAATCTTGGATTTGCTATTTTTAATTTTTGTATTCGTATTTAGAATTAGCAATTTAAACGCTCCCAGATACAATTTTTGTCGAAATTCGTACAAAAGCCTAAAATATTTGGCCGCCATATTGGTTCCACCATTTAAAATTTTATATTTGAATTTTTGTTGAAATGTGTTCAGGTTTCAAATATTAGCCGCCATCATGGTTCGGCCATTTTAAATATTGTATTTTTTTTTGACATCAGGATAAAGATTAGAGGACTCTCAATCCCAGCCCTAGACACCATCTATTTTGTTGAAGTTCGTTCAAGTTTAAAAGTTGGGCCACCATTTTGATTTCGCCCTCTTGATTTTTGTTTTTAAATTATAACATCAGGTGCAAAATCGGAGAACTTCAAACACCCCCTCCAGTTTAAAAATTTGGCAGCTATTTTGGTGCATCCATTTTGAATTTTTGATAGTGAATTTGGAATTGGCAACTCCAAACACCACTCCACGCCAAATTTTGTTTTATTGCGAATTATGGAAAAGAAGTTATGAATTTTAGCAAAAAATGTATAACAATATAACGCAGGTATATAGAGGGTGCTGTGTATATCATAGGTTGGGAGTCAAGAGGTTAAGGTAGAAATGAAAATATACGTAATATCTACTAATGAGCCAACAAACTGTTCGCAAGGATAGCTGTGATAATTCCGGAATCAAGATGTCATTTTCGCTCAAGCCTATACGTGAAGCCACAAATCTAGTGGTACGTTCCTTTTCTTGCCTGTTAAAAAATTAGTCCCATGTAGACATTGCATAAAATTAATTATTACGTTAAGGTAAATAAAATGGGATAAAAATAAAAGTTAAAGCTTGGCGTAACATATTCTTAATTTAATTTTAGCAGTATATCGTAAATCGTTTTAAAACCGCAGTGTAAATAAAATAGTTAACAGCGCAATGCATTGATAATTATATTTGTCATGCAAATACAGCCACACAATACAAACTGTTAAAGCTCACATGCTACTTTGATTGTGATACTATGGATTATGTAAGAAATTACAAATGTAAAAATTTAACTAGGAATATTAGGAAGAGAACGCTCTTATAATAAGATCTAAGATCTAACAGAATATTCTAATGCAACACAGTTTACTTTTTTGTATTGAAGTTTATTGTAAACTTGTGTAAAGAATTTTATTTTATTGAGTAGATTGTACTAGCAGATTATCCTGCGCGCTAGAAAGGTATCTTTGAGCAATAAGTTTACAAACATTTAGAATATCTTGTGTAAAAATAATTCCAAAGGTTACATATAAAGTTTAACCATGGGATAGGTCAAATTTTTGGGATCTGTATGTGTACGTGCCAGTTAGTGCTAGATAATATTAAAGTTGCCGGGAGATTTTGTAAATAATTGTGTATGATTTATTTTACTAGAAGAATTTAGAATTCTAAATAGATGAGCATAGATTAAAACTAGCATTGTAGATACTTGATGTTTAATTATAAAAATATTTTCCTGCTTAATACTTTAATTTCTTACTGATGTGTGTTGATTATTAAAAATATTTTATAGCGAAGTAGTAGTCTTAGTAGTAAATTAGAGAAGACAGATGTAGTACAGAAAATAGTTCGTTTAACCCTTTTTACTAACCGCATGACCCCCTTAATCTATACTAGGTGGTTTCTCTATTTCAACCCTATTCCCCCCCTGTTGCAAACCTGCCAGATTCTCTAATAAAAACCAACATGTCTGGCTAAAGGCAGATCAACTACTTCTGCTCCAAAGTAGATGGGCTCAGTACCCTATGCCTTAACCAGATATACGTCTCACTCTCTTATGAAGTGGGCAATAGATTCCTCCCGCTTTTCACATGTTGGACACATATACTATGCTTCGATACCCAGCAGGGCCAGCTGTTTCGGTAACCTACAACGGACAGTGACGATCCCCACCAACACGTTGGGTGTTTTCCTATCTTTATTGAATAGCCATACCGTTCTTGACTCGTCTGGCCCAGCTATCATTATCTTTGACTGTCGGCAGGCAGTCCCTTCCCTTTTCCACTACTCTTTCCATCTCTTCCGCGTCCAAAGCTTTAGTTCGGATGACACTTTCTTCCTCGTTCAGCCTATGCATTGTTCAGGCCCAAAATAAGGAATTTCTGTCCCTTGCTTAGCTAACCTATTAGCTTCTTCGTTTCCTTGATCACCGTGGTGTCACGGATTCCAAATGTGCTGAATTATCTTCTGACTGACTAGTTCTTCTAATGCGGCTCCGCACACTTTAAACGGTAAACATGTGGTCCTGAGGGAGCAGATTGCTTGGAGTGCCGCTTGACTAACTTGTAGGTAATAATCCTCCGCTCTTCTTACTCTTTTATCTACTTTTACCATTGCATATATCTCTGCCTGGAAAATAGTTGTATATCGGCCTAGAAAATACCCCTAATGAGCCCCCCTCTACTTTCCATTTATGCCCTTGCTCTAGTAAATTGTGCATTCACTATTTGTGACTCGTCAGTATAAAACACCTGGCGGGATATAACTTCATTTTTTTGTCATTTTTCCTTGAAGGGATTATGAGAGTAAATTGTCTCTGTAGTCTTACTCTATCATTTGCTTCTTTCAGTTTGATAACAGAAATGGAAAGTTTCTTTTCTGCTATAGCATCAATTTTAGCGTGTCCTACTACCTATCCCCTGCTTCGCCACCCACCCGTATCTCTAAGTCTGAGACACGTTACCAGAGCTTCCTTTTGAATCCAGATGGAGAGATCTAGGGACCCCAGTTACACTTCTAAAGCTTTCACAGGTGTTGTCCTCATTCCTCCTGTGATTCCTAAGCAAACCAAGCTTTGAATTCTGGTCAGCCTGAAGAAGCCACAAGTTAGGTCCAAGGCCGCTACACGATGTACCCATATTGGATCCTGGGCCTCAAAACTGCCGTGTACAGAACTTGAAGAGTTATGCCCCGGCTTTTGCCGACCCACGGCGTAACTGTCAGAGTGTGGCTATCGCTTTCTCTGTTGTCCTTTCCGCATATTTCCTCCAATTCAACATATTATCCAAGACAACACCTAGATACTTAACCTCCATTTTAAAAACAAGTAATACAAGGGTGGTGCGCTGAATCCTCTGGTGTTCTTTTTTCTAGTGAAATCCCTTGTGGATTTACCGAGAGACTTGTCTTCCCGCACCACCTTTTGATTAAGGAGTATGCGGCATGCAGTTGTACGCAGACCAAGTTTACATAACTGCCAGATACCAGGACAAGCTCACCGTCTACGCAGAACTGCGTATAAAAGCTTTCTGTAGTTAGGCATTCTAAAAGTTTATCCATCACCAGGTACCACCAGTGGCGTGACAGGCAGCTGACCTATGGGCAATCCTCTATTACCTAACCTGTACCTGGACGCCACCTAAGTTTGCCTCTGCTTTTCTTGCCTTAGCGCTAACTGTACCCAGTCTACTACAACTCTCGGGGACCTTTGGTACAAAGGGGCCTGCAGATTGTATCTGTTCGCGCCTTATTAAAGGCTCCCTCTATGTCAATAAAAACTTGAAAGACTACTTATTTGATATAAAGAGCTCTTTCTACTTTATATACCACCGTGTGAAGGGCCGACCCTGTTAATCTTCCACGCAGGTAAACGTGTTGATTTGGAAAAAATTGATGTCTCACTAACACCCCTCTACCAAAAATCCTCTATATCACCCTTCCACTCTCTTCAACAGAAAGAATGTCAAATTATTGGTCTAAAGGAATTGGCACAATCGCTTCAATCCACTATGGGAACGAACACCACCTGGACTAACCTCCATATGGATGGAATGTAACACAATGTCAGGCTGACCGTAACGATCCTTGCTACTTGTGGTAGCATCCGATCTAGGCCCCTCAGTATCAAGGTTGGAGATATTTCATCTGGCCCTGGCGATTTCAAGGATTAAAACTTCCTCACCGCTCACAAAATGGCCCCCTCTATAAATATTCTTTTCCTTTGAGGAAGTGGATGCTTAGGAGGGACTGTGAGGTTTCCAGCCCAGTACTTGTCCACACTCCATTTTCCATTTTTAGCGACCCTAGCATGCATTTGTCTGCTTTCACAGCTAAGAATTTTTATCTGTCTGGCAGTTTTCGATATGGAGCTTAGTTTTTTGCAATACTTTTTTCTAGCTTAATCTCTTGCTATACCTTAATTTCTTTTTAAATTTTCTCCTAACTGCCCTATACCTATCCCAATCGTCCCTAACCTTGCTTTTTACGGCTCCGTTTAAAGTTTTTCTAATTTCGCCGAGGAGAAGGTCGAAAAAGTTCCTTCACCACAAAACCCGTTGGAATTTCTCCTCCCTGAGCAGACAAGCGTCCTCATTAGATAGGACGATTATTCTGCTCCTATCTTTTATTACCTTGTGTAAATCCTTTATCGTTAGAATTGATTATATGTTTTCAATGGGATCTCCCAGGTATTACCTTGGGGTGCATACAACCTTTTGTTCATAAAAATTAAAATTCTCCATTACCAAGTAAATATTTACACATTTGGATATACAACTTTATAAAATATTACAATCACAATCATTAAATCCTTTTTAAATTTCATGACTTTAATTATTTCGACAGTTCTTGTTTTATACGAGTAGATGGGCCCGTCTCGAAACCCTAAATTGACGTTTATTCTAGTCTATGGTGAGTTCAGTATAAACCCAGTTACTCTAAATGCTTAAATACACCGCATCTTAGTTTTTAGAAACACTAAAGACCCGTTTACTTTTTACATTGAATTTTTATGTTATTTATTTACACCTTTAAATAAAAAATACAAATTCTCATTTACATATACCTTTCAAATGAGCTTCTATATTCATAAAATACACACCCAATGTGTCAAATCACTCTAGCACAAATAACAGCACAAAATGTTCAAGTAATAGCAATAGAAATTAATTTAGTTACCTGGAGTAAGCTTTTCCCATCGTCACCTCTGAAGATGTTGTCTACCAAACCTCGTCGTTGCTTCCATACAATTCTCTGCTATGGGTAGATCAAACCCATTTCCAATCGCTATCCAAGTCTCTGCAGACGCCTTCAATGTTTCTACCCAGATAATTGTCCAAACCAAGCTAATAACTTTCCACATCTACCAAACACCAAGCATCCTCGTTCCAACAATTTCTCAGCACGCTTACCTTAGCAACATCCCTCCGTTAATTATTTGAATGTAAGTACAACACCGTCTACAATATGGCACCCACTTGTGCAATTCACACTTGTATTTAACTTCCGACGGACTGTACTAACACTGGTTTATAAAATTTTACATTTGGATATTACTGTAAAAGCTAAGCGAAGTCAAAGAAATAATCGAAGTTAGAGAAAGCTTTACTGCATCTCCTAG
Organism: Platerodrilus igneus; assembly: GCA_036346225.1. NCBI lineage: Eukaryota > Metazoa > Arthropoda > Insecta > Coleoptera > Lycidae > Platerodrilus > Platerodrilus igneus. Next base: position 1,976,772 of record JARFIW010000399.1, read on the forward strand.
TGTATTTATATCGGTTGATAGACACCTCCTGTATCCTATTTCAACCGAAAAGCTTCCCTACTGTAATTGATTCTAAAAATTTTATACGTAACGAACTTGTAAAATGGAGAATTCTCACTCCATCGTCGCTTTAGTCCGAAAACTGGTCAACCAAATACAACGGTCGCGAGCTTCTTTGCAATTTTCTTGCACTCAGCCAATCACACACATTTCTCCCATTCTTATGTTCAGCCTTCAACTATGTTACCCTCGTCTAACACATACTTGTTGTCTCTTTTACAAACCCACTCAATCAACAGAAAATCGATATTGTGATTGACCTCCAAACTTGTCGCGTACTTTAAACGAGTGATTTAACCAACGTCTATTATATGTGATCACTCTCTGCTTTACGCTATCGATATTTCGTCTTAATTTGCTTTTAAACCACCTGTTATTTTCGTAGCTTTTGGCATCGACCGTTAACTAAATTTGTACAGAATTATGTTATAACGTACATTTATGTTTCTTGAACTTCTTTATTTATGTGTCAGGCTTTTCTATAAAGCAACTGTCCATTTGAAATCGTATTTTCCAAGTTGTTCAACTTCTTAGGATTTGTATTTACCGAACGCTTTGTTTAGTTAAATGGAAAATATGCGTTTACAGTATTGATTTTATATACCCAAAAGCTCTGTTTATTATCTCATGTACTTGATTTACAACTTTTAAAATATTAAAGCTAATTACATTCGTATCCTTGAGTTTTTACGTACTCCAAACCTTCTACACGTTATGCAAATTTACATTCCGTTTTATAAATACAAAAATATGCTATTAACCGTACGTTTTCAATGTCAAAACTAATTAATTTGGCGCGAAAATAAATTATTCCTATTTCCTATATACACGGTCGTACAAATTTATTTTCTTGACTTATCTATGCCTCTTAACCTATAACTAACACGATAATATATATATATATATATATATATATATATATATATATATATAATAGAGATTAGTGTAGTTCGATGGCCAAATGCGGGAGCTGTTTGAAGCAGAGATTTCAGGGTAATTAATACAGCATGAGTGGAAGGAAATTTGGACCAGAAGAACGAAAGAGTACTAATGGTTAGATTATAATCTAAACCGGTAAATACAGTATTAATAAAAGTATACATGTACACTGCTAGCTACAGTAAGGAAGAGATAGAAGCGATCTACAAAGACATCGAAGATATACTAAGATTCGTAAAAAGACAAAAATTTAAAAATTGTGAAAGTTTTAAATGCAGTTGCAAGCAAGGGTAAAGAAGGAGCTGTAGTAGATTTATTTGATTTAGGCACTAGAAAAGATAGGGGAAATAGGCTGGTAGAATTATGGGAGACAAATGATTTAACCATGACAAACATATTTTTCAACATAATGACGATGCATGTGGAAGATGCCAGGAGACAGGGAAATCTTAAATACATTACATTCTTGGTAGCAAAGGTTTAGGAATCAAGTAAAAAAACTGTAGAAGCTACCCAGAAATAAATATTGACACTGAACACAACACAGTAATTCTGAAGGCCGTACTTAAATTTAAAAACTTAAAGAAAATCGGAGGAAAGCATTTTAACTTTGAGAAACTAAAAAATAAGGATGTCCACAAAGGATTTGAGAGAAAGTCAAACAAATTGCTGAAAGACGTCAGAAATACTTCGGATACCAAGCAAGTAGAATCAGAACGAAAAAGCATTAAATTTAGCTTAGGCATGGCGCATAGAGATATTCTGGGGTATAGACAAAAAGAAAATAAGAAGTCATGGATAGCAAAGGAATTTCTAAATTAAATAGAAAAAAGGCGAAAATACAGAAACAGACCAGACGAAGCAGGGAAACAGAGATACAAAGTCACAAATTTGAAAATTATTTACAAATGCAGGAAAGTTAAGGAATAATAGATTGAGGAAAGGTGCAAAAAGGTACAAACTAAGATGGAAATATGAAAGGCAGACAAAGCATACAAACTAATTAGAATGAAATTTAGAGATATAGTACCGTATAGCAAAGATATAAGGGACGCGGGAAGAGATATCATTATAGAAAATGTAGAGAAAGTGGTTAGATGGCAAGGATATATAGAGAATTTGTAAGCAGGACAGGAACTAGAAGCACTAGAATAGCAATCAGACATTGGAATGGATGACTTACGATATCATATACCTATAGATAAGAATAACTAGCAATAAAGAATATGAGGAAGAATAAGACACCGGGTATAGATGAGACGCAAGCAGAAACTCTAAAAATCGCTGGAAAAGTAGCAAGAAAACGTCTTTTTTAACTTGTAAGTTATATGTATGAAACAGACGAGACACCCAAAAATTTCAAACGAAACATAATATTTACTATATTAAAAAAGAGACCTAAAGTGGATGTGAAAATTTTCGAACAATAAGTTTGACAGCACACTTGTCAAAAATGTTAACTGAAATTGTATAAACACGAATGGAAATACGGGTTGAAGAAATATTAGAAGATAAAGTTGAGTCTATGCGAAACAGGGGAACGCGGAAATTTTAGCTTTAAGGTAGATAATGGAGAAAACAGTAGAAAAATGAGACAGCGTGTATATAGGGTTTGTAGATCTGGAAAAATCATTGAACAATGTAAAATTGGAAAAATATATTTGAAATGCCCTAAAAGATTAGAGTGAATTATAGGAATAGACGGATAGTACAAAGCTTATACAAAAGCAAATAGCTGTAGTAAAATTAGAGCAGAAACGTAGAGAAGTAAATATTGGGAAAGGGGTGAGACAGGGTTGTGTGCTATCTTCGTTAATATTTAACTCGTATATCGAAGAGTCAAGGAATACTGCCATATGCAGCAAGATGTTTGAAACTATTATGCACGGACAAAAGATTTAGATGTTTAGATTTGCAGATGATATAGCGGTATTAGCAAGAAATGGTTAGAGGCAGCTCTCAACAAAATTGGAATAATACTGACAGAGAGATACGGTATGAAAATCAACAAAAATTAAACTAAAATACTGCTACGTAAAGGAAGTGAAAATAAATCAAGAATAAAGGATAGAAAACGAAAATATACAAAAGGTTAAGTATTTCTGCTACCTAGGAAGCGCAAAAGATATAAAGAAAAGGATTAACATAACGCCGTGTTGGATATAACAACATAAAGCAGTTGCTGTCTTTGAAAACAACAAACATAGAAAGAAAGAAAGAAGTTGCTGAAAGCATATGTGTGGAGCACTCTCTTCTATGATTGTGAAACGTGGACCGTTGAAGAAGCTGACAGGAGAAAGACAGAAGTCTTTAAAATGTCGTGCTACAGACGTATGATGAAGATACCATGGACAGACAAAGTTAAGAACAAAGATGTTGCAGAAATAGTCGGCGAAGAAAAAAATATGCGGACAACCGCAAAAAATAGGAGAGATAGGATGATAGAACACGTTTTAAGGCACGAGGTTATAGTGCGAGATGTATTAAAAGAAGAGAAATAAAAAAGAGGGGGAAGAGGTTGGATTGTTGCATACAAATAGTGAAAGATTTAGTTTGTGGAAATTTCAAGGAAATTTGTAGGTACGCGAGTTATAGGAACCCCCATCTATTATATATATAATACTAATATTCGTATTAGGAAATATTAGGAAACATTAAGAAATGTTAAGACAGTGCAACAATGTCGTTGCAACATTTTATTACATATTATTATGATGATTTCAGTTCCCACGAGTGGAAACGCTACAAAGTAGCACAAGGATAAGTGACACTGCAAAAGTCAGGTCACAGACGGTCGACGGATGTCACGTACCGTGATTACGCAGAATAAGCCTGCAACATTGTATTTATGAATAGCTTTTAAGATAGCAACTAAGTATTGTAAATTGTAAGCGGACATTACGTCCGCAAGTTCCCACAGTATTGTGAGGGGGAGAAAGTTATATAAGAACCAGGAGCTCCACTCCTAGTCAGTTCATCAGACGTTCAGCTTTAACCTTGCAGTTCACTGGTAACTCACTGTACAAATTAATTAATGTATTTCGACTTAGAATAAATTAATTCAAATTGTAATTGTTCAAATCTGTTCAAACAAATAAATGTGTTAAGGACCAAAGAAGTCTTTTTAAAAAGGACCGCTCGAAGCCACGAACCTTAACTCGCGTTCAAACAGTTCCAGGAGTGAAGACCTAATGACGACGAGGTTTTATTATTTTATTTCTGTAGTCTCGTAAAAAGTTTGTACAGCATGAATTCTGCCTTGTTAAATAATTATTTTGTACAATACGTTATTTTTTTTCTTTTGTTTGTTTACTAAAGGCGTAAGTTTCACGATGTTTTATTTATGTACAGTGTGTCCCAAATTAGATGTATTAAATGGGTAACTTATTTGGTATTAAAGATACAATTAAACTGTGTGCGCAGTCATGGGCCAACTTTTTAAGATCAATTCAATGGTAAAATCACAAATGGGCGATCTTCCTTTGTTTTCGAGTTATAGCCAAAAATTGATATTTTTAACAATTCTATTAATTCGTATAACTCGTTTGTTTGCAAAAACATCTAAAAATACTGTAGAAGTCTTTTATACAGTTTTTTACGTAGAATAGAGTGGCGTACGCAAAGATTTAATATTTATAACACTTTTGAGGTTATAATATAAACTTGCATTTTTTAAAATAAAAACCACAATTGGTTTTCGCTTTATTTAAAAGCTCTTTTTGACAGTTTTTCAAAAATATATAGTTTAATATAATTATTTTTTCAAATGGCTGATTTATACCATGTTTTTGGTATAATAAAAAAATTTATTATATTGGTAATAAATAGTTGGCCGCGAAACAAAAGATAAACACAAAACAAGAGTTTATTATTGTACCACATCACATTTCTAAACAATAAAGTTTGAAAGCTATAAATACAATATCATAACTACATATATTACAAAAATTAATTTAACTACATCTTAAATTGAAAATTATATTTCTCTATCCACATATGAATAGTCTATAACCTATATATGGATACACAAATACACACACGCACTCACACACCTCATACCCTCACACACACACACAAGCACGCGCCCACGCATGCACGCACACATGCGCATTCACCCACACACACCCTCACATATAATATATATAAAACACTAGAACACAGCTGAGAATATTACAATAGTTTTATTTACTGACAATTCAGAGATATTGTTCAAACTGGCCTCCATTCTCTCTTAAACAAAGTTCGCATCATTTTATTAAAGATTTAATAGAATTTAATAAATGAACCGCCTTAACTTTACGAAATGCTGCATCAATTGAATTTCGCAACTCTTCAATACTGCGGTGATGGGTTTTATACATTTCCTCTTTCAAAAAATTCCACAAGAAATTGTCTAATATTGACAAGTCAGGAGATCAAGGCGGCCACTGAACAGGTCCAAACGTACCCATCCATTTATTTATTTAAATAATCACGAGTAATTATAGCGTTGTGCGGGGGGAGCACCATCTTTTTTTGTAACTACACTTTTTGTCTTTTTTCGAAAGGCATGTCCTCCAGTAATTCGTGCAAGTTGGTATCCAAAATTTCAATATAGCGACCAGCTGAAAGATTGTTTTCAAAAATATGGTATTGAAATTTGCTACCAACAATGTAGCAACAAATACTCAAACCAAAACGGCCTTGTGACGCCTCGTATATGTTTGATAGGTATTTTCATTAGACCAGTGTCGATTGTTGTGTCTGTTGAAGATACCAGCACTACTCACATGCGTTTCATCAGACCATATAATGTTTTTTCCAAAATTGTTAGTAGCAGCACATTTACGAAGATACCATTGACAAAATCGCCTTCTTTTTTGAAAATCGTCCGGAAACAAACTATGTATAATTTTAATTTTACAGGGTCAATATTTATTATGCTTCAATATTCTTGCAGCTGCTGATTTAGAAACACCCATTTTCCTTTCAATTTTCCTACATGTTGTTCTTGGGTTTGTTTCCACACATGCTACGGTTGCAACAGTAGTTTGCTCTTGATTAAAAACTGCATACTGTTTCGTTCTAGGTTTATTAAAACAGCCAAACTGTTGTAAGTTACTATCTAACCTTTTAAACATGTTAGTATTTGGTTGTCGTGTCGTCTTTCAAGATACTTGTATTATCTACAAACGACATAGTAATATTATTTGCTATTAGTTACACAATTACCTGTTAAAATATAAAGTTTTTGCTGATAGAGGAATTCTCGCAGACTCAAAAATGCAACTAGCATATCGTATTTTTCGTAATTTTCAAATTCTGCAATTTAGTAACAGACTGATGCTTCACTTACAAACTAATAATACAATTTATTGCATGTGCAATAGATATGATTGAAGCTCGTTGACGTTTGTTATACAAACAATTGTCGTTTTTTGTTTACCTTTTGTTTCGTGGCCAACTTTTTATTACCAATATAATAAATTATTTTATTATACCAAAAACATGGAATAAATTGGCCATTTGAAAAGATAATTACATTAAACTATATATTTTCGAAAAGCTGTCAAAATGGACTGTTATATAAAGTGGCAACCAATTGTGGTTTCCATTTAAAAAAATGCAAGTTTGTATTAAAACCTCAAAAGTGTTATAAATATTAAATATTTACGTGCGCCACTGTGTTCTACGTAAAAAACTGTATAAAAGACTTCTATAGTATTTTTGGATGTTTTTGCAAACAAACGAGTTATACGAATTAATAGAATTGTTAAAAATATCAATTTTTGGCTATAACTCGAAAACAAAAGAAGATCGCTTATTTGTGATTTCACCATTGAATTGATCTCAAAAAGTTGGTCCATGACTGCGCACACAGTTTTATTGTATCTTCAATAACAAATAAGTTACCCATTTAATACATCCAATTTGGGACACACTGTACGTATAGGTGCCTTGTGCTATGGGCACCTTATTTCAAAGTGCGTATGGGGCGTTGACACAAGATTGCGCGGGACATTCGAAAAACTCGAAAAGTCTGTCGCTACATCAAAGAAAAAAATAGTGTTAGATTTTGAATCGGCATTTATGACCTTTCAATTTGAGGTACAAATTGGAATATATTTTAGTTTTGTTCTAAACTATTGATGACTAGTAAAAAATTATTTTCAAAATATCGAAAACGATTTTGTCGTCAATGCATTCCGCTTCCTTATTTATTTTTGTAACCATCTACATCTTTGTGTTTTTGTGGGGAGCTATTTTGGCGACTTGGAATTATCCGTTTTGTGAAGCCTCTCGCTTCGCACGTACCTAAGGGTCGGTTTTCGCTACCGTATAACAAAAATTTATTTGAACTTGTGTATGGAATTAGGTAACTACCAACATATTGTACAAAATTTTATCGTTGTGGTTCTTCTTAAAGAGAACCAATCGATCTTAACTAATTTTCATAGATTTCTACCACTACTTATAGTAGTTTTAAATTAGATATTAACTAGCATTCTTTAAAGTAATACTTTAATGTAAGAGGTAATATTTATTAATTCACACCAAACCTAATTAACTTGCAATATTAGCAATCTGCAAGTACACCAAGTTAAATGCAGTAGTCATTGAAAAACCAGACCATATGACTTTTATGTCTGTGCAATTGAGAGCACTGAAGCTAGTAGGAGGTCACCTAGACAGCATCACTTACCCACGCAATGTTTGCACGACTTACTGAATGGGAGTCTTGTTACGTATTAAATTGTAAAAGGTAATATGTGTATATATATATATATATATATATATATATATATATATATATACATACATACACACATCTAAGCAATTTCAGAATGGGTTTTACAATATGAAAATGCAAAATGAAAAATCATCGGTCGCGGACGGCATTTAAAATATACCAGCTATTTGTTGAGCGTACTATTTTAAAATTATGGCACGTGCTTGCGCACCAAATGGCATCGACTAAGTAGGAAACCTACACGAGGACACTGCGCTTACTCACTATTTATGTCGACGACAATGTAAAATGTAATCACTACTACGTAACCTAATCAGTATCGTTTGCGCTGTGAAGTAGTGAGCGTATCACGTGCGTGCATTTGTGCGCGATGTTTCGGGCTTATGGTACATCGCCCATGATGGTAGAAACTGAAACTACCACTACAAACACGAATTTAAACTGGAGTTTACCAACTAGCGGTAATTTAAATAAAGGTGAGTAAATAGTAGGTGAAAGTTATTTTTAACATTCCGAACACGTTAATTTAAATGTAAACTTATCCCATTCTATTACACAAGTTTTATTACGCTTTGCTGAATTTTGTGTGTGTATTTATGGTAGAAATAATTAAACTAGAACAACTTTTGTAATATTTCACCGAGCTATAAATTGCCTTAATATGCGCGTCGTAGGTAAATTATAGTAAAAATAAGTACAGGCTTCCGGTAGTTTTTCCGCTGTAAAGGGCATTGCCCGGGTTCTTAGATTTTGACACAATCCGGGCATGCGTCTGTTAACCCTTTAATCAATATCACCCTGAATTTTTAACACCCCTTATCTGTTACGTGTGCATATATAAACACACACGTTGGAAGCCCGTAATTAAAAGTAAGTACTAACCGGGTTCGTAGAATATTCATATTTTGCCACGCGGAATGCTATTCTTTAACTTTTTATCATACACATTTATACTCGACACTCTGCACTCTTTCGCGAATTATTAGATACATGGAACAGATGTTAACTGCAATTTCCATGTGTTCTACACGCACATTTGCACACATCAGAAACGCAGTTTGAATTATATACATCAACCTAATTTTCGCGATGGCTACAAACACATTCAGACATATATGAGCTTAAATAAATATGTAATGAATTAATGGAACATGTTTGCAGTATGGGATTTCAAGTGTACTGTTACAAGGAAATACCTCCGTAACTAAAGTTCATTTATAGAGCACCCCACAGTAAATATTTTAAAATTTGATTAACGAAAACGACGTTTTAGACTCACTACCTATAAGGCATTTAATACTGACGACAAGATTATTTCAAAACAAACACCGTTTTGTTAGAGAAATGATAAAGTATCAGTTGGAATTTGGACCCAAGCACCGTAACCTTAAAATAAATGTATAAAGGTATCGCTTCCATTAATAATATCAATAACCTGACATTTACAGAAAGCCTTTCAACTAAAACTGTCTCAAACGTCCTATTCGTTTACTTTGCTTATCACGCTAAGGACGTAAATTTGTAGGACACAAGAACTGGTGCTTGCAACTTTGTGTCAAAAACACTTAGTTTGCCAGCATGCACCCTACAAAAAGATACGCTTTTCCAACTTGCAACGTCACATGCATTTATATAGCACAAGCAAACAACTGTATTTGGTGTACGCTTCGTTTGATTTGTTTTGAAGCAATAAGCGATATCAGAAGGGAAGAAAATTATTGTGAAACTCTAAGAAAATCGACATCTCTGGAAGCGATTATGTAGTTAAGTCGAATTTTATACAAGGCATGAAGATTTACAGTTTCTGTCGTTTTAATTGTCTAAATTTAGATAATTCGATATCAGTGTTGATATACGGAGGGTCAAGCGTCGAAAAATTGAACCAACATTTTTTATTGAAATACGTTGGGCTCAGCACTTCTGGATTCGTATACAATACAGAATGTTTTCGGGCGATTGTCAAAAGATTATTTTAGACTAGTCAACGTTCCTAAATTTATATGGAATTGTTAACAGAGTCGATAAAATTGAAAGGTTTATATAATTAACCCCATTGGGTAGTTTCCTAAATCAAACTTTGTTCAGATACCGTAGGGGTTTCTATTGTGGAGCATTCGAGCAATCGCACCACCTAAATTAAAGTAATATTATATCCATCAAGGTACATTACACCTATGAAGAAAAGTGCCAAATTATATTCACCTTAAGATATTTACATAATTACCGGAAGTATAATACTTAAAATCGCGATCTCAGCTGCCTAAAGCTACAGGCGTCGCCGTGGATCAATGTAGTAAGCGTAAGACTACGGATCCCAAGGTCCTGGGTTCGAATCCCGACACGGCCGACTGCTTCAAAAATGGCAGGTAAGCATTTTTCACAAAAATTACGCCCTGGTTCGGATGAGAGGTTAAATGGAGGTCCCGTGTGTGAGTGTTGTCACGCACGTTAAAGATCCCTACCTTGCCTGGAACGGCAAGGGTTCGGCAAAATTCTAAATTTCCAGGCAACAAAAAACTCGCCGCCTGGCCAATGTAGTACCTTCGGGTGGAGCATTGGAAATGTAAATGCACTGCCTAATGCTACATTTTAATGCAATCTCATCTGCGTCCAAGTTTCAAACTACTTCTTAGAGCAATTATAATACTGCCCCATCCGTGTTATATAGGGCGATTCATTAAAAACGAGTAATCTCTAAAGTTGAGATACTAGACACCAAAATACTACGATTTAGCCCAACATGCACGGTACTAAAGTCACTGGTTTAAGAATTACAGTGTTCAAAGTTAAAAACTTATTATCTAGTTTTTCAATAATTTTGAAAGTTTTGACAATACCAATTCAAAAATTTGTAGCTTTACGTTTTTTGACATGAAAATACGAATTTGAAACCTACTTGGGCATTGCTTATAGAGTGACTAGTTACAGCCTGCTTCTTCACTAAATCAAAACATAAGATTTTTGACAAAAATACAAAAAAATACTGCTGTTTAATTGAAGTAACTCTGTTGGTTTTTGAGTGATTAGCATTTACATGGTTTAATGTATTTTACTAATGAAATTTGTTACGTTCATTTTCGGCGGTATTTGGTTATTTCATTTACATCGATTTCGTTTTTAATCTTTCATACGTCGACAACATCCTGTTTACAATAAGTACGTTTCCTACTAATTTTTATTTAAAACTTATTATTTCGAAACGTAAAGTTTATGCTAAAATTAAATAGTCAATACCTTATTTTAGGTATCCGTTAACTTGTTATACATCACAACCGCGTATAATTAATTTTTATGTGATTTCTATATATAGGATCGTTGAAATGAGGTATTGAACTATCCAATAAGACCATGTTTTCAAGTTTTCTAATCTCGTTGGATAACACTAATATTACTTTGAACTGGAGTTATTTTCAAAACGAAGATATATGCATTTTCTTTCTTGAACAGGACAAAAGTACTCGTCGTTATTGCTGTATTTTATTGTTTTTGTTTTTTTAAAGGGATTTCACGCACACAATATTGTGTGGTAAGTATTTCAGGTTTTAAGAAAAGTGTACTTTGCGGCGACAATAATGTAATTGTACATGTAATTATTCCAGCTTCACCCGATGGATTGCCGCCCCTTTTTGTGATGGGGGACAACCCCAAAGCGGGATCATGCGCCCCCTGTTTTGCTACGTCCTTATAGCAGGTAGGAGCCAGTTCTACGTTGTAAACTTGAGGGTGAGTGTTTAGCCACCAATTTATTATAGGGGGTTAGGTATTTGTTGATACTACATACCCACATGAAGCTATAGATGACTGACCTTGAGAATTTTTTTTATCTTCCTGTTAAATGTATATTACGCTTATGCGCTATTTTTGTTTACATTTGTTTGGGCACTACTGTGTTGATATAACATGTTTTTTTGTTTGTTTAATTATAATTTTTTTTATATTGTGTGTGGATTTATTGAATGAGTGCGAGCATGGGTTTTTTATTGTAGGCCTTCCTTCCTTTTTGGTAATTGAAATACCCCGCCTACTCACCGACTAAGTCCGGCCATTTTCTTTCGTTGATTTTTTTAGTTAGGCTACGTCAATGCACGTAGCAAATTTTTAATGTTTTAAATTACCAAGCAGACCCGTGTCAGCATTTAAATGTCAATAAATATTAGACCTTTTGCGTTTTCTAATGGTAGTGTTCAGTAAAATCCTTCGTTTTTCTGATTTAGCAGTTATATATAGTAAAACTCTAGCCACTAGTTAAAAATGCCACGACATAATAATTTTCCAACTGTGGGATTCGTGATATAATTTGTGGTTTAGCTCAACCAAATTTTAGTAGGCTAGAAGTGGGCCGACAGTATTTACAAATGTACTAAAACCGAAGGCAACCCAATCACAAACTGTTTAGAAACCTTTACAGATACCTAGGCGAGACGGAACTTTTTCGTCCTAAAACTGACAAAATTTTGCTACAAAAACAATCGCCCAATGAGAAAGTTTAATTCGTGTTTTGGTAAATTCAGACCTGATCACTAGCCGATTAAGTGCCGCAACAGGAATTAGTCAACTGTCTATTTATAGAATTTTCAAGAAAGATGTACTCCGTCTATATCGTTACACTCCTTTTCAGAATTTGTTACCTCGAGATCCAGACCTGATCACTAGGCGACTAAGTGCCGCAACAGGAATTAGTCAACTGTCTATCTGTAGAATTTTCAAGATAGATGTACTCTGTCCACTCTGTCCATATTGTTGCATTCCTCTTCAGAATTTATTACCTTGAGATTTTACCAGGTCACCTTGTAACAGTTTTATTTTCGAGTTGGTAAACCTCTTCATTAAAGGTACAAAAATAATAAAACACATTTATTAAGTAAAGTCGTAATACGTTTAACAATTAAATTATTACATTGAAACAGCATCTAGACTCGTTAGTCTATTTGTTTTGGATGTCGGTGTATTCCACAGCCAGTCGCAAAGACGCTTAGAGGTGTGACAACCTCCCCCCTTGGACCCTCCGATCGTCCGAGAGCGCGTGATAAGGACTCGGCCATAGGTAGAAGTAAGAGCAGGATGTATACGAGGACGATGGCCAGTGACCTGCGGGTCGGTTTGAATGAGTGAGCACATTCTTAGAATAACGCGCAACAAAATTTAGGCGATGAGAATCTAAACGACATGAATGTAGGCAACAAAATTTAGGCGATAAGAATTTAATTTACAATTTACGATGCAGTTAGTACTTTGAATACGAGAATCGACGTTAAGAAAACCACTTCATTTTACCATGTGTATTTAGAGGATGGAATGCTGATCTAATTAATAGAAGATCGTTTGTTGCTCCGAGCCGAGATGCTACGTTGATAGAATGTAAGCAGTAAATGCCGCATGGCGATGCACTTCCTAATCCAGTCTTGGAAAGCAGTTTTGTTTGGTTCGTAGTAGCTTTAAGAAATTCTTTTGTGTTTCATTCAGGAAGCACGCTATTTTGTTTCGATGTGTAGAAGTGCGTATTTGTTATTTGCTTCAACTATTGCTAAGCTGGAATTCCCAGTATTAAATTTAAAATTCACTCACTTGATTTTGTAAGAATATAATCTGTTAATTACAATAACAGGTGTAATTATATCATTTGTTTGTTTGAAATATGTTGTTGACACATGTATCCGTGATGGCAGATGCTTAACACTGCGTCACTACCGACTTTGAAAACAAGAATATTTTTGTGAACATTTTCATTTTAAACTGAAATTAGTACTTCGAACTTAAAGAGAAAATTTGTATTTTAATTTCTATAATGTAATTGACCTAAACAGATCTGAGTGGGTTAGAAAATATTGGTGTAACAAGTTACACTTTGTTGTAATGTGTTTGATCATGAATAGGGTTGATAAACCTTATGTTAAATTTACAAAGTAATTCAAGTAATTTTTTTTAATTTTGTTGCATTGAATTTTATTTAAAGATAAACAGATTCTTTCAAGTAAATTATTAATCCAAGCTTAAAGTTTTTTATTTTGATCAAGTGTGATCAAACCTAACCACCGAAATTTAATATCTTTAAGAGTTGTATTTTGATACCACCCTTATATAGAAAATATTTTTATATTTCTTTAGGTATATTTGCGGGACACAAACAGTGTTCCAATATTCTATGTTGACTTAATTATTATTCTTTCTTACAGGAACTGCGTCTTATTCTGTTAAGACAGGTCCTTGTCAGCGAAGGCGATCTTTTTTTCTTTGGGTCTCCACGTCCGCCCTTAGAAATATGCCATGCCATTAACGTGAATCAATCCGGACTTGGTGGCGCCTATTTGTTTTAGTTTGAGTATGATCCCCCAACAGATTTCGACTTACCCCCCCATTGCTCATAGCTCTACCCAAGGAATAGACCCTAGTTACGTCGGAAGACTTTGTTTTGCTGACCCCCAACTTCTAGAGTCAGATATAGGTATTAACAAGAGAACGCTAGTTAAGACCAAATAAGGAAAAATGTAACACTGACACCCAATGTGGGGCTGGTGTTTTAGTAGTTCAAAAAAAATTCGCAGCACTGGCGCCGGCAACGTTTGGGGCTTCGAAATTTGTTTGTTCAAAATTTAATTTGCTTCGAAATTTGTTTGTTCAAAATTTAATTTGCTTCGAAATTTGTTTGTTCAAAATTGTTTTGACTCAAGATTTGTTTGCTCAACGTTTATTTGATATTAAGGTTTGGTTGTTTAAAAGATTGGTTGAAACGTTAAACCACAGTCAGTCAATTAATTAACTTAGTCAAATTTATTTTTAACTTTCATTCCGTTTTGACCCAATATACTTTTTCTTGATGTTGTTTTGGCAAAAATTACTTTACCAAATACACTTGTTGACTTTTACCTTTGGTTGCCCAAATTTGTTTTGACTATTTTTGTAAGGTTCAAATCATTTGGATTTGTTAGTTTGATTTTATTAAAATATTAGGCTCTTGTAAACATGTCGGAAAAATTTCCAAATTGTTTGTCTACTTAAAGAAGAACAGGAGTAGTGAGTGAGAAACCAGTTTTGGAGAAAGAAAAATTTAGGAAGACTGTTAGATAAAGAGGCTGATGAGCCTGTAGTTTGATTTGCTTGAGTCAATAAAGAACATTTTTGTCCAAATTTGATGATTAGGCTAGAGATTCTATTTTGAGGGTACATTGGAGTGAGCTGTCGTCGTGTCATTTGAGAATTGCTCTTGTGCATAAGCACGTTTTTGATTTTATTAGCAGATTTTTATTTAGATCGGCATTGCAACGCAATTTAGTCTAGGCGGAACTTGTCGTCGTGGTTGGTCGCTCAACAGTATGTTAGTCCAGACGAGACTCAGGAAGAGTTGGTCGCTCGGCATTACATAAGTCTAGACGAGACTCGAGGTGAGTTAGGCGCTCTAGAATTTTTTTTGCATCATATTTTTTTTGATTTGATGTAATCTTTGTATTGTTAGTCTAGGTGAGACTCGTAGAGGGTTTGTCACTCTAGCATATTTAGGCGTTGTGAAGCAGTGTAGTTGTTTCGACAGTTCGATTGGTAGTAGGATGAGAGTGTACCTGAACACTGATTTTTTTGTTGGCTATCGTCGTGATTAGTTTTTTTATTGATGATTCATAAGCAGGTAAATGGCTTTTAGTTGTTGGTGACTGGTTCTCGAAGTATTCGATTTTACAACATTTGCATAGTGCCACGGCACATTTGATTGAGAAGTTTTTGGAGGAAAAAGTATTTCTTGTCTATGGAGTACTACAATTTGTTATTTGTGATAATGGTCCACAATTAATTGGACGTATTTTTAAAGCTTTGTGTGCAAAGTACGAAATCCAAAAGATTTGGTACAATGCTGTTTATGCTCCTCAATGCAATTTTGTGGAAAGAATTAATAAGACAGTTGGTACTGCAATTCGTTCATACGTAGAAGAACATGATACGTGGAATAGTGAAATATCAAAAATTCAGTACGCAATTAATTCAGCAAAACATAAGTCCACCAACTATTCTCCAAATTTTGTAGTCTTTGGTCGTCAGGTACCCTTAAGTGGAAAAGCTTATAGTGATAATTTTAAACCTGGTGAGGATGTTGATGTTGTTTCAAGTAGTAGACCTTCTTATGTTTTGGATCGTCAACTTTTGTTTGATATTTTTGGAAATGTCCGTGAAAATTTGCATGTAGCTTATCAACGTTCGAGTAAACGCTACAATCTTAGAAGAAGAGACATTTCGTTCCAAGTCGGAGAAAGTGTTTGGAGAGCTAATAAGGTACTCTCGAGTGCTGGTGATAAATTCTCCGCTAAGTTAGCTCCAAAGTTCGTTTTGAGTAAAGTTCGAAAAAAACATTCTAATTTAGTGTATGAATTAGAGAATGAAGATGGGACAAGAGCCGGAAAATGGCACGTAAAGTATTTGAAACCCATTGAAGCTTCGTATCTAAATGAAAATTATGATCCTGACGATTAGTTCCGGTCTGGTCATCTCATTGATGTTAAGCAATAAAGTAGTGGTTTGCTTTGTTTTGTTCCGATTTTTGATTTAGTGTCGTTTTGTTAATTTTGAGTATTTTGTTTGATAATTGGAACAAGTGGTTAAGGATTTTGGTAGTAGATTTGAGGTGTGCATTGATGTGCACGCTGGTCGTTTTGTTCGCGCGTTATTCGGAGATGTGTTTAAAAGATGTCTTTGAGGGATATCTTTACGATGTAGAAGTAGGTGGGCTATTTAAGTTGTTAGTCCTGATTTCTACATATCTAGGTAGAGAGAATATTGATTTATTCTTTTCCTTGTTTTTGACCGTTAAATTTTTTTGTTTGAGTAGGTCAAAAGTTTGCATGGTGAACCTCACCATTTGATCCATCACTGATGGGATGTGTTGTTTGGAAATTAGTGATAGGATAATCAGTAGGGTGTAGGAGATTACAGCCCTATCTGGTTCAATTTTGTATTTGAATTTGATAAGTAACCTTATGGTTAGGTTACCTTAGTTTTGATTATCTCTTTGCAATAAAGTGATAATATTTTGTATTTGAATTTGATAAGTGACCTTATGGTTATGTTACCTTAGTTTTGATTATCTCTTTGCGATAAAGTGATAATGTTTTGTATGTGAAATTCGTATGCAACCTTTTGGTTAGGTTACTTTTGCTTTGATTACCACTTTGTGATAATAATGATTTAAATTTAGACCTATTAGTAGGGTCTTCCTTTTGATTGTCACTTTATAGTGATGATATTTTGAATAGTTATGCTATTTTGATGTTGTAGCATTCTTTTTTTGTAGATAGAGCTAATTGAGCTCCAGGAAGTGAAGTTTTTTTTGTGGAAGTTGAGATAATTTGTAAAATGTTTGGTTACAGTTAGTAAATACTAGCCTTGGTAGGAATAAGAACCTCTAGTTAAAGGATTATTTTGAATTTGGATTTTGATTAATTTTTTTGTCCCGTGGAGTGTTTGACTTTCTAATTTGACCCCTCCCAATTTTGACTTACACCGATTGTGACTCCCCGATTTTGTCTCCCGATGGACGTTAGGTACACGAAGTTACCAACACACTCGAATTTGTAAATATTTGTCTCCCTCGTTTTAATAAATTCAAAAAATTTGTAGTGATAGTTAGGAAGGTAGAAGAGTCTAGTATATTTAAAAAAAATAATTTTTTTTGTATTTGTTATACTTAAAGTTTATTCCGTGAAAAAAAAAATTTTTTTTCTTTTAGGAAAGGGGTAGTGTAACAGTTTTATTTTCGAGTTGGTAAACCTCTTCATTAAAGGTACAAAAATAATAAAACACATTTATTAAGTAAAGTCGTAATACGTTTAACAATTAAATTATTACATTGAAACAGCATCTAGACTCGTTAGTCTATTTGTTTTGGATGTCGGTGTATTCCACAGCCAGTCGCAAAGACGCTTAGAGGTGTGACAACCTCCCCCCTTGGACCCTCCGATCGTCCGAGAGCGCGTGATAAGGACTCGGCCATAGGTAGAAGTAAGAGCAGGATGTATACGAGGACGATGGCCAGTGACCTGCGGGTCGGTTTGAATGAGTGAGCACATTCTTAGAATAACGCGCAACAAAATTTAGGCGATGAGAATCTAAACGACATGAATGTAGGCAACAAAATTTAGGCGATAAGAATTTAATTTACAATTTACGATGCAGTTAGTACTTTGAATACGAGAATCGACGTTAAGAAAACCACTTCATTTTACCATGTGTATTTAGAGGATGGAATGCTGATCTAATTAATAGAAGATCGTTTGTTGCTCCGAGCCGAGATGCTACGTTGATAGAATGTAAGCAGTAAATGCCGCATGGCGATGCACTTCCTAATCCTGTCTTGGAAAGCAGTTTTGTTTGGTTCGTAGTAGCTTTAAGAAATTCTTTTGTGTTTCATTCAGGAAGCACGCTATTTTGTTTCGATGTGTAGAAGTGCGTATTTGTTATTTGCTTCAACTATTGCTAAGCTGGAATTCCCAGTATTAAATTTAAAATTCACTCACTTGATTTTGTAAGAATATAATCTGTTAATTACAATAACAGGTGTAATTATATCATTTGTTTGTTTGAAATATGTTGTTGACACATGTATCCGTGATGGCAGATGCTTAACACTGCGTCACTACCGACTTTGAAAACAAGAATATTTTTGTGAACATTTTCATTTTAAACTAAATTAGTACTTCGAACTTAAAGAGAAAATTTGTATTTTAATTTCTATAATGTAATTGACCTAAACAGATCTGAGTGGGTTAGAAAATATTGGTGTAACAAGTTACACTTTGTTGTAATGTATTTGATCATGAATAGGGTTGATAAACCTTATGTTAAATTTACAAAGTAATTCAAGTAATTTTTTTTAATTTTGTTGCATTGAATTTTATTTAAAGATAAACAGATTCTTTCGAGTAAATTATTAATCCAAGCTTAAAGTTTTTATTTTGATCAAGTGTGATCAAACCTAACCACCGAAATTTAATATCTTTAAGAGTTGTATTTTGATACCACCCTTATATAGAAAATATTTTTTTATATTTCTTTAGGTATATTTGCGGGACACAAACAGTGTTCCAATATTCTATGTTGACTTAATTATTATTCTTTCTTACAGGAACTGCGTCTTATTCTGTTAAGACAGGTCCTTGTCAGCGAAGGCGATCTTTTTTTCTTTGGGTCTCCACGTCCGCCCTTAGAAATATGCCATGCCATTAACGTGAATCAATCCGGACTTGGTGGCGCCTATTTGTTTTAGTTTGAGTATGATCCCCCAACAGATTTCGACTTACCCCCCCATTGCTCATAGCTCTACCCAAGGAATAGACCCCTAGTTACGTCGGAAGACTTTGTTTTGCTGACCCCCAACTTCTAGAGTCTGATATAGGTATTAACAAGAGAACGCTAGTTAAGACTAAATAAGGAAAAATGTAACACTGACACCCAATGTGGGGCTGGTGTTTTAGTAGTTCAAAAAAAAATTCGCAGCAACCTACGATTTATCCAATTTTTACAAGATACACAAAATGGAAACACGAATTCCTTAAAGATTTTTTAAGCCGACCAGGCAACGTTTATTTGACTGGAAGTGTATAATTGGAAAAACAATTATTTGCGTGATTTCAAGAATCCACATACTGAAAGAGAAAAATATGTTCAAGATGGGTTTAAAGTAAATATTTAGTGTAGTGTGATATATGGTACTTTCATTGGTTCTTTTGAATTCCCATCCAACTAAACGGAGTTCTTTATTTAAACTTCCTTTTAAACGAGCTTTTACAAAATATACCACTTGCCGTAAGACAAAACTTGAGGTGTACGCATGACGTGGCTTCACCGCATTTTTCATTGTTATTGCGTCAATACCAAGTAAACATTATCCTCATCGCTGGATTGGCTGTGGGAGTGAATTTGTTTGGCCATCGAAGAATCCAAATTCAACCCGATTGGACTGTTCAATATGGTCACAAACAAAAGTCGCGAATGCAATTAAAAATAATACATAAGTCTTGTTTAATAGTGAAAGATCTTTAAGAAAGCGCATTGTAAAATGTAATGAGGTAGATGGTGGATATTTCGAACAATTATTTTGAAATTGTTTGTTGTATTCATTCTGATTGTTATTTTTATTAGATGTTTTTTGTTATTTTCACTCTGCATAATTTGTAATTTAAAAGAATAAAAATTTCATAGGTAAATATATTAAACCATTTAAAGTTTATAACTCAAAGACCCACAGAGTTACATAAATCAAACAAGTGTTACTTGTTTCTGTAAAGTGGGACGATCATTCATATTTTTCATTTACTTCAACCGTAGTTCAACAGACAAAAGATTATGTGTTGATTTAGTGCAGAAACAGGCTGTAACTAGCGCCTTCTACGAGCAATGCCAAAGTAAGCTTCAAATTTGTAATTCTCTTGCCAAAAACATTGCAAATTTTCGAATCGATACTATCAAACCTTTCAAATTAAACCTCATAATCAATTTTCAACTTTGAACCAACAACATTGGTATAACGTAGGTCAACGTAGGTTGAACTAAATCGTAATACTTTGGTGTCAGTATCTCTACTTTATGGATAACCATTTCTTAATCAATCATCCTGTATATGATGCCTTTGCGCATTCATGTGTAGTAAGAATTTTGTTTTCGACAGCGAAAACTTCAGTACAAAAATATTTATTAAAAGTTAACAAGTTATTACAAATCAAATACAACTATAATACAACTAAGTTCAATAGAACGGGTTATAATATTCAGCAGTAACTAGTTGTTCATTTCTGATCAACTATCATTTTTATACATATATGTATTAATTATCCTTGTGAAAGTAAAGTATAAGTAAATTGCTACTTTTGGAACTTACCCTAATTGACTTGGATTAACATAATAGTAATTTAATAACAACATGGTGTGGAAAAACGCTATCTGCAATAAATACATACTGTTCTTTTCTGCTTAACTAGAATCCCAATAATATTACACTTCCTTACCTAAGCTAGAATATAGGGGTACCATTATTTTCGGAGCTACAGCTATACTTTTCTTAAGTTTAGGTTTCACAAAATAACAAATAGGTTATAGAAATAGTAGGGGAACAAGGATATCTGTGGAAAAAAATAGGAGAAATAGAAGGCAGAATACGTTCTAAAGCATTTTTGGGGAATAGTATGGGATATATTACAAGCAGAGATAGGAAAAAGGAGGTAGATGAGATAGATAGAGAGATAGAGATAGACGCAGACTGTGCAAATTTCAGGGAAATGTGTAGGTTAATTCAGAATAGGAAGCAATGAGGGTACGTGTCTAACCAGTTCCAGGACTGAAGACCTAATGATGATAATGAGGTTTAACAATTTTGACATAAATTATAATAGAAATTATGCTTAAAATTAGAATTATAAAGAATTATGTGTTGATGCGGGAAAGCGAAGTTTTTACAGGATTTTCAAGGTTTCATCATGGTCTTCAGTCCTGGAACTTATTAGACGCGTACCCTCATTGTTTCCTATTCTGAGCTAACCTACACATTTTTCTGAAATTTGCATAGTTTGCATCTTTCACTATCTGCGTAAAATAGTCTGATCTAAGTATACCTCTACTTTGTTTCCTACCTCTGCTTGTAATATATCTTGCACTGTTCCCAAAAAATGCCTTAGAACGTATCCTGCCTTTCTATTTCTCCTTTTTCTTTGTTTTCCACAGATCTCTTTATTCCTCTACTATTTCTATAACCTATTTGTTATTAACTTTGACTGTCCATGCTATCATCCTCTTGCGTTTGAAGCACAACATTCCAGAAGGCTTCTACCGTTTTTCCGTCTGCTTCTCCTACTGCCCCTATTTCATAGACGTACTGTGCTGTGCTCCACACATATGCTTTAAACAATTTTCTCATTGTTTCTATGTTTGTTGTCTTACTTGTTAGATGCAGTTCGGTTCTCCTTCTATCGTTTTACAACTATATACCCTATTTCTCTGATATTCATTGGTATATGAAGGGGGTTAAGCAGCCTGAGGCTGCCAATATCTCCTAACACATGAACAGTTGTCGAATTAATAGTTTTTCTTTTCTTAATACGATGGTTGAAACTGTGCGTGCAATTCATATAAAATGCCATTTGCTTCATATCAATATTTAAATTCATATTATCGTATGGATATATCTCTGAATTTAGATATACTCTAATGTTTGTTAGGTTGCAGTGATCAAATCGACCATAATCACTTTGAGTTTTATTTTTTTAGTTCGTACAAAATCCAACAATTACAGATCGCAGATTTTTACACTGTGTGGCTGTTTTTATGCTTCACGTATGACGTTGTGTTTGTTTTAGAGGCTGATTTTCATGCAACTCCCAACCTCTAAAGCAAATATGCAAATTCTGGTTTTGTGCTACGCATTCAACTAGTTTTATTCTTTGGGCATCTTCGACAGCTATGTATGGAATTTTCCGAAGAACTTTGTTTAAAACTATTTTTGTCTCTTCGTCCGCTCTACTATTATTTATGGCATTTGCTTCAAAACTAGATCGAATTAAAACCAGTTATTGCCGCAAATTTGATATAATCTTTTTAAAATCATTGTGTAACAACAAAATTATAAACAAGTTTATAGCGCGTTAAAAGTTCCATTAACATCAACAATCGGAGAATCGACTAGTGGAAACCAGCCAGCATTTTGAAGGTGTTTGCTTTGGTTAGCATTATAGGAAACACCCTTTCATAACCGATATTAGTTCAGGATATCGAACTCGATATATTATTACGCATTCAATTTCATAACGAATTTTATCAAAAGTAGTAAAACGCTATGTTTTACAAACTTTGCTGTTGGAGAAGGCGTTCGATCACCTTTTACTGATTTTCTTTCACATATAACACACTTTTACATGCTAGAGAGTATAACTTTGTTGTTCAACAGAAATCCTAATTTCATCATTGCTGTTTAGGCATGTTGTTGCATAAGGCCGAAAGGTTTGTTTTTCAATATTGACAATAACATTGCCGAAGTAAGCAACTCATCTACAGTGTGAACACTTTTATCATTTAAGTAAAATTCATTTACAATTTACAATCTATTAAGATTGCATTAACTTTAAGAATGTCAACTGCATAATCTGCTTCGTGTCTGAGATGTGCTTCAAATTTATGAGGTTTAAATCCAAGCAGAGGATCAACGGAATCCTTCTTTGTAAGATCAAACTTTTTGCTGCATTTTATACTGCATTTCAAGGTATTATTATCAGCTAATATTTCTACGAAAACGCAAGATTTTTAGCCCAAGTAAACAAGAAACAATTAATAAAATAAAATAAAGAGAACGTATAGTGCAACAGGCAAATCTCTTCCGGTAACAGTACCAGTACTAGGAGAATTGTCATTGCAACCACCTTTAAGAGAACATATTTGCTACCAAATAATACCCAATCAAGTCTTACAAAAACAAAGATCTTGATAGAACTTTAATAAATATGACTGAATTTTCAAACTTAGGAAGGGAACATTGTTTAGATTTATTTTTACATTCGTTCTCTTAATCTTATAATAAAAATGGTTACCCTAAGTAAAGTTAGCAACAAACAAAATATTCTACATAGAGAAACAACTTAAATATAATCCTTGTACCATGGACGACAGTATTCTCATTTACATAATTAATTGCTATATAATACCAACAAGGTGAATGTTTGGTACGCATTCTGTAAGCCGACTATTATCGAAAGTCGAAGGTGCAACCAGACTTCAAACATCTCGTTTAGAGCCATCCGACATTAAACTGATGTCTCCATAACGGTTTCACTTAACTACCTAAAACTCCATACACTTTTAGTTGTAAATGTCATGGCTAATCAGAATATGCAAAAATATACTGGGTGTTCCATTTAAAAAATACAAGTTTGGGCAAAATTGTTTTGTAAATCACCCCGTATGCACATAAATATTTTTAAAATGTAGGTACAAATGTATAATAATCATCTACTACCATGATTAAGTTGGTTTTGATATTTCTAATGTTTAAGGAAAAATCCCCCATCCTCCGTTCACTCACTAAACACCTACCCTATATAATACTGATTAAACAATTGAACTAAATACTTGTAAATTGTCTACGGTCTGTCTTAAATTGAACTTTAAAAAATACATATTCTTACACGTTTGGTTTATACTAGGTATTTTTTAAAATTATTATTAGTGTTAACTTTGTATTCTGGCAGGGGTGTTCAGAATACGAATTAAAAATTTATATTTCGGAAATGATTAATGTAAGGAGTTTCTAAGTAGACATAAACTTGTGTTAAGTCAAATTGTGTGAATCCTTGACTTTCCCACCCGTCACCCGCCGATAAAAGTCATGTTACGATACTGTGATTTACCTCATTCAACCACCAAGTACAATAATGAAAAATAGGCTGTCGACGATGATGACACCTTTTAGATGCTTATTTAAAATGTGCCTTCGCATCATAAAATCGAAGATCAATTGTGTTTTTATAACAAAAAAGTTGTAGCCAACTTCCAGCTCAAAACTTTGGAATTTAATATTTCCGAAACCGGAAGTGTGGCTGGGTCCGTGTTCCAAGCACAATAAGTCACTCACTCAGCACCGAGGATTTTGCAAGGGAAGATTATTTGTGCTTTTATAACAAGAGAACTGTAGCCAATTTCCAACTCCAAAATTTGGAGTAGGTCTAATATCTTGGAAACCGGAGCACGGCTGGATTGAGGTTTGAAGCAAATCGAAGCACAATGGATTTGGCTACATAGGATCATTTCTGCTTCTATAACAAAAAATGTATAGCCAACTTCCGGCTCCGAACTTTGGGGGTCTAATATTTCCGAAACCCGAAAACTGACTGGGTTGAGTATGAAGCGCAATGAAGTACTAACAAAGCACTAAGGATTTTGATGTATGGTCGCTTTGTGCTTTATATTTGCAGCGAATTTCATGGGCCTCCAATATATAATTCCAATTTGTAAAACTGTATAAGGAACTAGATGCAAAAGCAGTATTCGCGGACGATTTTTTGTGTTTTGTTTTTTTTCTAATTTTTTGTATCGCATTCCTGGGTGTGTGTGGATGAGAATGAATAAGCTACATTTTTTTGAAAATGCTCCATTGGGAACCACAATATGGTTCCTCACAAAAGAAAATATTCCTAAGAACTAATAAAAGGGCAATATTTTGGCTACCTAGGGTATTTTCAAAATGTCAGCATGCACATTTTCATATACATACACACAGAACCGTTATACAAAAAGAATTAGTACAACAAACAAATACACAGAAAAAGTTACAGCGCTCGCACGGAAAAAACTAATGCTCGAAAATTTGTCCAGCATGCAAAAATACACATAGGCGCCGAAAGAAAGCGTTTTCAAAATGTAACATGTCCATTTTTATCTACACACGCCCTGGAACACAATACAAAAAGTATCAGAACAAAAATTAGTTTACAAAAAAATTAACAGCGCCTTAACGAAAGAAATTAGTCTGATAACGATTGTATCCCTGTTTGCGAGCGCTGATGCTTTTTGTGTTTTGCTTTTCGTTTTAATTCATTTGTGTCGTATTCCTGGGTGTATGTGGATAAAAATGGACAGGTTGTATTTGTAAAAATGACCCTTGGCAGCCTCAATACTGTTCCTCACAGAAGGAAGCATTCCTAAAAAATTACAATGGGACAATATTTTGACTGCCAAGGGTATTTTCAAAAATTCAGTCTGTTCTACACACAAGAAGGAGCACGATACAAAAAGAATCAGAACAATAAACATGCAAATCTAGTACGTTAGGAAATATGAAACAATTTATTATTTTCAGTTATCCAAATAATCTTTAGTACGAAAATATCCTAAAAAATTTATAAAAGCTTTATCAGTTCACATTAATAACATGGGTATTTTATTACAATATTGAAGCAGGACAGAAATAAACAAAAAAGCACTTAATGTATATTAAATACAACCAGTAATAATGATCGGAACTGTACAGTCTTCGTATTATATACAAATTTCGATAAATATCCAGCTTAGGAAGCTTATTCGTAAACACAAGTTTAAGTAAACCGAAACCATAGTAAATTACCCAAATAATCATGTACTCATAAATTTGCAGTCATAAAGAAAATGCAATGCGAACCTAAATAATGCGCCGCTTTCAAAAGTGTGAAAACAAGATGACCGTAGACATAAACAGAAAGACGTTGATCTCCCAAAAGATAGCTTTATACGTAAAGTTCGTGTGAATGAGAAAATTGACTAATTCCCCGGGACATTGTAACTTGTAAATACCGAAGATCATAAAGGAAGGGAGCTTTTTATCTTGAGTTATTCGAGACCGAACAGCAGAGAGAGCTACGCAACCATCTTCATGCAGATAAAGTGGTAGACCAAGTAGCCAAAATGATGATAGTTAAAATTCAGGCTGGTTAGAGAAACAAGTTTCCAAACGCCAATGCAAATGCAAAAATTAAAAATTACAGTTACATAAGATAGTACTCCTGTGTTGAACGCTTTCCTTCAACACAAAATAGAAATATTGGATTACCTACAACCCCTTTGCACTGCACTATACGGTCGCTTGACCATTGTAGAAGATCAACAAACCTGTAAGTCATTGAATTTTTGTTTTTCACCTGCTGCACATTTCATGCTGATGTATATTTATTAACTGGTTGAAAATAACTTATTTTTACCAAGAGGACTTTTTTCATTGGCTTACGTTTAGCTATAGCGTATTGTAAACCGGAAATTCTTATATGAAGAAGCACCACCATTGTATCTGCATAACTTATATGTACCTGTAAAATTGGTTAGATACTTATAATTGATAAATTAAAGATATTCTTTTTTTTTAGATACACGTAATAATAATTAGGGATAGACTTAGTTTTTGTATTGTTGTGTTTGTTATATCCTGTGATATTCGTGTCTGATAATATAGGTTAGGTAAACAACACTTGGAGTTTTCTTATTATTTGTAATTATTTTAAAATTAGTGTACACAACGCTCCATCAACCTATATTGCAGTAAGAACAGTTAAAATCGTTCCATGAAACACCCATCTTCTAGAAAGGCCAAAATCGGATGGTTTGGCTCCCAAAAGCTTTATTAGACACAAAGTATAAAGACTTTTAAATGTAGGTTTAAGAGTATTTAGTAAAAGTGTTACAGTTTGTACGGTCCTAAAAAGGTTTGCGTTTAATTTTATAGAACTAATCCCTCACCACCGAAAGCTAGCTGGTACATTGTTTACTGTTACATTTCTTTTGCAGAGTAGAATTAATTCAGATAACTAGCATGCGATTCTGCAGGAAGCAAACGATATAGAAACAAAGTTACGGCACTCGTACGGAAGAATCACTCATGTGAGGAATGTTTTCTCCTTTGCAGAAGATGAATCTTTTTTGTGTTTTATTTTTTGTTTTAATTCCTTCGTATCGTATTGTTGAGTGTATGTGGACAAAAATTGACACGCTGAATTTTGAAAATGCCTGCTTAGATGTCCCAATACAGTTACTCACAAAAGAAAGTATTGTTAAAAAATACTAAAAGGGCAGTATTTTGGCTGCCAAGTGCATTTTCAGTAATTCAGTCTGTACATTTTGATCTACACACACAGGAACTCTGTACAAAAAGAATTAGACTAATTAACCATACACGAAAAAATTACAGCGCCAGTTCACAAAACTCTAAATTACAAATTGATTCTAATAACGTCAAACAGCACTTCCTACCTTGGGTTGAATACATGGACTTTCTTAACTCATATCGATAAATCAAAACATGAACTTTGTCGTGGCACTTAAAAATATCTAGATTACTCGTTAAAAATTGATAATTGGTTCTTTAATGTAATTCATTACGGTTAACTGCTTTATTGTGCTCCTGCTATTTTATGGCTTATCTTTGTAATTGGTGATAGCCGCATAGATAAAAATATTCGTACACAGTATACACCTTAGTTAAAGAAATAAATTTAATATTTTAGATCAAGATGTTATTCACTAATAGTGGTTAGTTATGACAAACAATCATCCAACTGAAAACTTTACACCTAGATATTATTCACAGAAAGTGAATTTTTAACCCAAAAGTTTGACTTTATACATATATAGTGTAACTATTCAATTGGAAGTTTGTTACATATATCATGTGCAAAATACCCACTCCTAAAAAGCAATTCCCAAACTTCAGAAGCTTCTAATATATCTGCAAGAAATCAAAAATGCAGTAAAACTATATCTGCTATAATTATAATACTCATAACAGTTTATCAATTCTCTCGATGTACTACAATCTACAATGAAAGCCATTATTCGCTATCCTTTGCAGAAAGCAAGTTGAATATTAGTACCATAATATTAGTTAGTAAGATAAATTATATTTTAGATTTTCATGTAAAGCCTAACGACCATTTCAAATCGAACTAATAATTGAAAGATGGAAACTATGAGGTCCCGGACAGGAATCGAATCTGTATCCTTCGGCACTAACTGCCGCAGCAATAACTAACTATGCCACTGGGGTCGATACGTTCAATTGGCAAGATAGACAAATCCAAATTATGTGCGCAACTATACATTGACCTAACTTTCAACTGCGTTTGGTACTTTTGTCAAACATATCTCACAGGGTTCAAAAACTTATTATTGTCAGATATGACAAACAAAAATGTTATGAAAGTTATGTTGATGTAGGGTTGGGTACATGATTTAGATTCGCCTATGCTTTCAATTCAACAAATCGACCCCGGTCGCTCAACTGGTTAGCGCGTCGGCAATCAATGCCGTTGGTTGCATATTTGAATCCTGTCCGAGGTCCTATATTTTACATCTTTCAATTACTAGATCGATTTAGAAGTGAATATTTAGGCTTTGCATAAAGTATAAATTTAACTTCATCTTATCAACTAATAAATAGTATTAAGAATCAAGTTATGTTGCGCAATTACCTACATTTGTACTTAATAGTTGGCTTTAGCCGTGAATTTGAGCGTCATTTCTTGTCTCTGTCATCAGTGAGATATAATTGACAAAGATATCAAACGTAATTGAAAGTTGGTTTGACACACAGTAGTTTATACAATTTAGATTTATCGGCCTTTCCAATTAAAATTACCCGCACCAATGACACAGTTGGTTAGTGCGACCGCTGTCAAAGTCGAATGATGCAGATTCGAATTCTGTGCGAAGCTTTATATTCTCCATCTTTCATTTAACAGCTCGACTTGAACCAGAATTTAAGCTTTGCATAAAAGTCTTAGCTATAATTTCTTCATTCATTATATATATTGTAGTGGTTTTAAAGGGTTAAATCTACGTATAAACAAAGTAATTTCAAAACACCCTGTATAAAGGAAACAACCAGAATTTACGTGCGAAATTTATTCCAGTTAGTTCATTTTTAAGTAACAGGTATTAACAAAATTTTACAAATAATGATTAAAATTTAGTAGGTTTGCAAAGGAAATAAATTGTAGAAGCCAATGCCATTAATTTATTAATTTAACTGAGTTTAATTGAACGGTTATTTACGTATAATATGCATAAAAGCGTGTAAAAATCAATAATACCAAGATGAAACGCGTTGCTAACAAACAAATATATAGGTTGGGTTGAAATACCATGAAAAGAAGCTCGTAGAAATGTTGTGTTAAAACGTTCGTTAAAATTGAACACCTGCAGGTTTCTAAATGTCATGTTCCACTTATTTTTATAGATAAGAAACAAGTTTCAAAGAATATCGCGTAAACGGTCGGATGTTTTCGCATTAAACGCTAATGAGGGGTTATTTAAAGCACGTATTTTGGGGTGTACATGGAGTTGTAGAACGCGGACAGGAATATCGATTTCTACCAATCAAACAAGGTTAGAAAGAGACGTAGAATATGCATAAGCAAGGTACAGCGTTAGTATTGGCGGGATTTGTAAAACGTCAATGCATAGACTATTGGTCGATGTCGTTAGTTGTACATCAGACAAGACACGGAAATATTGAATATTAATTTTCAGAAAATATCGTAACGACGCGCTAAATTTCGAGGATTTCAAAAACGGTTGGACCAAAATTTTAAGAACGTGTTATTGTAAATGAGGGACTTTGGGTGAAATGCGGCCGAGAGGTGGCATCGTAAATGTATAAATACCTTTTCAAAATATAATAAAAGCCCTTAGTATTTTGATCGCGTCAGACTACGTACGAAAGTTACCACGAGCTTGTAAGTATAGAAAATTATTTTAAATTATATTGCACGGTGTTAGCCTCATAATTTGTACGCGAATTGTGCCGAGTTTAAAATTTATTGAGGTGTCACATATATTTTTTTAACAAGCTCGTGTAGTGACGTTATGCAACGTGGATTAAATTAAACAATTATGAAAGAAGTATAATTAATTTGGATTTGGAAATCGGATACACCGTGAAGGCAGCGTAAGCAGCTCAACTTAAATACGGTTCTTCTACTAATAGCTAGAAGCGGCCTGCAGAGCAGAAAGAAGTAAATATACGGCATCATCAACCGAGCAGGGATCTTCAAGAAATTTCAGGTAACGCTTTAAAATTGTGTTGTTATAAACTATGAATATTGGGTGACGTATGAGAGTGAATTTTGAAGGTATTGTGCATTTATTGCGTATTGAAAATAATACGTATAACTTTATTATGGTATTTAAATAGAAATCTGAAGGTGTATATAAAGCTTATTAATGTTCCATCAGGAAGTTAAATTTTGTAAAGAGTACATGGGTTTGTTTTTTTTGTTTGTTGTAAGAGTATGCAAAGTATAAGGGCATACATTATTCATAATTAACTGGGCTATCATGAGCTCACCATACTCCAGAGTTTACGTAGATTTAAAATAAATTATAAAGAAACAATGAGAAATAAGATATTAATCAGGGCCTATTTACTCCGGGTACACTCTATGTGTTTGATAATTTAAATTAAAATACAGGACATTACAAAATAAGATTTATGGAGGTGTAACTTGATCACTGAAATGTGGATAATATTGAATTTTATTTGTAAATAGTGATAAATAAAAGATTGTATGATTTTTGTATTTTGTGGTTTTATTGAGAGTGTGCGTGAACGATGCAAAGCATAATAGTGAATCTAGGTATCCAAGAGGAGGTCCAACTGAGTTAGCCGGAAGCAGTTGAAGAAAGCAATTCAACTGAGGAAGAGAGGAATCTGGGTAAGAAATTATTTTTTTTTAACTTTTTTTATTTTTGGTGAAATTTTCGATTTTTGTATAAATTAATTTTCGAAACTTCTGAGAACCCTATAGTTACCACGGCAATATATATATATATATATATATATATATATATATATATATATATAATATATACAGCCTGTACCAAATTAAGTGCGAACTATTGATAACTCTTTTATTGTTATTTATACAAAGTCGGTTAAACTAGCAAAGTAGTAGCATTTTTTGTGCTGATTTAGACTGTGAAAGTAGAAAACAATGGAGCAGAGCATTTTATATAATTTTACGTAGTGACTATGGTTTTAGATATTTTGTTATAAATTAATATTAAACAAAGGCGTTCAAACATTTAGAAAAATGTGATATATTCGAAGCGTGTCTTGTTTGCAGTAGAAATAGTTTCCAAGCACTGAAATAATATGGTCAAATGTATCCTGAACGTGATCAACCAGCAGAAGGTATTTTCTAAAACTGTATAAAAAGTTTTGGAGTAATGAAGCATTGTTTCGAAACGATAAAACTAAAAAATAGTTAATTATAAGTGTGCAAGTAGAAGTAAATATATTGGCATATTTTGAAACATACAAAAATGATTCAACCAGAGATTTGGCAAAAGACTTTAGTTTAAGTCTATTTACAATTTGTTGAATTTTGAAAAAATATAAGTATGTACCCTATAAGTACTGACCAGTTCAAATATTATTATTCCGCGATACTCAATTGAGACTAATATTTTGCCAATGATTAGTAGCTAAATGTAGATACAATTCTAACATTTTGAAGCACATTTTTTGGAGCGATGGAAAAATTTGTTAATTAGCGGAATGTTTAATCGTAAGAATATACCCTATTGTTCTACAGAAATTTATTTATTTATTATCCCAGAAATTCACAAATACAATTTAGCATTAATGCTTGGTGTGGTCTAATGGGCAGCTAAATAATTAGACAAATTTTTTATGAAGGCACTTTGACAGACGGTAAATATGCTCGTTTGTTATCACCAAGTACTGGAAGAGTATTTAGATGATATTAACTTAGTGACATATAACCGACTGTATTATCAACATGATGGAGCTCCTTCCCATCAGTTTCGCGAAGTGAAAATGTTGTTAGAAACGTTTATCGGTGATAGGTGGATAGCAACAAATGGTCCCATACGTTGGCCCCCGAGATCTCCCGACATAACAACTTTTGGTGTTATGTTAAGGACGAAGTCTATAAAGGGATATATGTGAACCTGATCGAACTTCAAGGTAGCATTAGGTGCATTGAAATTTCCATCGACGGCAGAACAGTTTTAAAAACCACATCTGTACTAAAGAATGTGCGAAAATGCATTGAACAAAACGGTGATGTATGCATTTTTTTTTTAATAAAATAGTAAAGAGATAATTGAATTTTATTTCAGAAATGCACAGCCGACTTGTCTAAAAGATGAAAATGGTAATAATGAGGTTATTTTACGTTTTAGGCCAATATTTTATATGTATTAGGTTTTGGTAATTTAATTTATTTAAATTTTCACGCATTTTGGGAGTGATGTACACAAAACGCATACATTTTACTTAAGCATTCATTGTAGAAAGAGGTTCATGTTCGTTTTGCTCTGCACAAATATATTTGGATTATTTAGAAATCGTGTCTGCTTCATTACTATAGGTAGTAATTGAAATTGAAAATAAAAATTTGCTATTTACTTTAATTTTTCAGGGACGTAACATGATTCGTATCATACTTCTGTTGTAGCAAATGTTTATTTACGGAATGGGACGATACGACGCCGTCGTTTTGGCGCAGCCGATTCGGCACAGCCAATTCGGCACAGCCAATTCGGCACACGGACATGTCGGCTCAAGAACGTTTCGGGGCAGAAATGTCTCGACGCGCAAAATTGGTTGCTATTTATCCATATTGCAATATTGTGCATATCTGCAGTGTTGTGGTGAACATAATGTTGAGTTTTCAACTTAGGTTAGTAGTAGATTTGTTTACTACTAAGAGATAATTATAGATTCGGTATATGTGCGAAAATAGTGTTAAGGCGAAAACAATGTTGAGGTATCAAATTAGGTTAGTAGTATAAAAGTTTTACTACTATTAGAAAATAATGAATTGGGCATATGAGTCGAGGCAGAAATAGTGTTGAGGTTTTAACTTAGGTTAGTAGCAAAAATGTTTTACTACTAAAACATAATAATCGAAAGGTGCATGTGCGAAGATAGTCTTAAAGAGAAAATAGTGTTGAGGTATTAACGTCTCTGCGCCTAAAAGTCCCTATGCCAAACCGTCCCTACGTCAAAACGTCCCTGCGCCGGAACATCATTGCGCCGAAACGTCCCTGCGCCGAATCGGCGGCGCCAAAACGATGTAGACTGATTTATTTAAGTATTACGTTTCTTTAGATCTTAGTATATAATACTGAATAATCGATTTTGATTATAAGTTTGATAATGGTACGCCCCTGGTGACTTGTGTTTTTTTACTTTATTTAGTTAATGTAGCGCTCGAGGGGTTGATTCCTTGTCAAATGTGGTGTATAACGGCCGTCAAATGTTAAATATCAGGCAAATGTTCAAATCTCACTCAAATGTTTCAGATGTCAAATAAGTGTACGCGATTTTTGTAAGTGATCAACCTCTCGGTAGCGCTTCAAGTGGTTTGTATGAAACATTTAAATGTATACATCTCTCTAATATTATAGACAATATTATTCTAAATACCACATTCAAAAGGTAAAATATTCATATTGTGAAGT
This sequence comes from Platerodrilus igneus, assembly GCA_036346225.1. NCBI lineage: Eukaryota > Metazoa > Arthropoda > Insecta > Coleoptera > Lycidae > Platerodrilus > Platerodrilus igneus. Next base: position 2,010,469 of record JARFIW010000399.1, read on the forward strand.
ATTAAATACAAGAAGTATTTACAATTTAATAAGCCACTTGGAGCTGGCGCCATGGTGCTGCTGCTTCTGCTTGATCGAGTACAAAAGCGTTAAAAAATGTTAAGCATTCTAGTCTCTAGGAAATATTCAAACTTCTTATATGTTTCCCAGCAAAGCCATAACAATAACTTTCTGTTTCGGAGTTTTAATAAAAATCTTCAACAAATAAAATTTGAGAGGGTGTAAGGGTGGTTTAAGAAAGGGCAAGAAGATTAATTTTGGTGAAGCACAAGGGTGCATTGCTTTCTAAAAGTGTTTTAATTTTTATTTTGAAGGGTCACGTGACCCTGGCCGCGCAGTTTAATTTTGTCAATAAGCCCTTAACTAAATGGGTGCAAAAAATGTGAGACTAGTGCTAGATAGTGCAAAATGAGTGCATTCTGTATCTAAATGTTTAAATAAAAATTGTAAAAAAATAAAATTTGGGAGGGAGTGATGGTGGTTTAAGAAAGGGTGAGAAGATTAATTTTGGTGGAGCACAAGGGTGCATTGCTTTCTAAAAGCGGTAGTGTTCTAATTTTTATTTTGAATTGTCGGCCGGCTAGGGTCACGTGACCCTGGCCGCGCACTAGATATCTGTCGATAAATCTTTAATTGAAGGGGTGCAATAAAATGTTAGGTTGGTGCATAGTGGTGCATAAGGGGTGCATTCTGTGTATAAATATTTCAATAAAAATTTTTAAAAAATTAATTTTGGAAGGGGGTGAGGATGGTTTTAGAAAGGGCGAGAAGATTAATTGTGCTGGTGCACAAGGATGCATTGCTTTTTGAAAACTGTAGAAATTTGTCAATAAATCTTTAACTGAAGGGTTGCAATAAAATGTGAGTTTGGTGCATACGGCGTGCAGTGTTCCTGTGTTATTATTCTTTTTAATGTTTGAAGTGGTCCGGCTGGAGTCACGGAGCCGAGCAAAATGAACATAAATCTCTTTCTACAATGAATGTTTAAGTAAAATGTGTGCGTTTCGTGTACATTACTTCCAAAATGCGTGAAAATTTACATACCTTAAATTACCAATACCTAATACAAATAAAACTTTGCAAAATGGCATAATTTTTTAATTTATATTGCAAATAATTTCTTAACCAAAAGGGTTCAAAAAATGTGAGCTACGTGCTAGATGGTGCATAATCAATGCATTCTGTATATATATGTTTTAATAAAAAATTTGCAAAAATTAAATCTGGAGGGGGTGGGGGTGAATTAAGAAAGGGCGATGCGATAGATCTTGGTGGTGTACAAGGGTGCAATGCTTTCTAAAAACCGTAGCATGTTTTAATTTTTATTTTGAAGTGTTTGCCGGCTAGGGTCATGTGACCCTGGACGCACGCTAAAATTTGTTAATAAATCTTTAACTGAAGGGGTGCAATAAAACGTGAGATTGGTGCATAATGGTGCATAAGGGGTGCAGTGTTCCTGTATTATTATTCTTTTTAAATTTTGAAGTGGGCCGGCTTGGGTCACGGATCCGAGCAAAATGAACATAAATCTCTTTCTACAATGAATGTTTAAGTAAAATGTATGCGTTTCGTGTACATCAAAACCTAATACAAGTAAAACCTTGCAAAATGGTTTAATTTTTTTATTTATATTGCAAATAAGTTCTTTACCAAAAGGGTTTAAAAATGTGAGATACTTGCTAGAATGTGCATAATCAATGCATTCTGTATATATATGTTTTAATAAAAAACTTGCAAAAATTAAATCTGGAGGGGGTGAGGGTGGATTAAGAAAGGGTGAGACGATAGATTTTGGTGGTGCACAAGAGTGCAATGCTTTCTAAAAACGGTAGTGTATTAATTTTAATTTTGAAGTGTTGGCCGGCTAGGCTCACGTGACCCTGGCCGCGCAGCTTAATTTTGTCAATAAAACCTTAACTAAATGGATGCAAAAAATCTCAGGTGAGTGCTAGACGGTGCATAATGAGTGCATTCTGTATATAAATGTTTTAATAAAAATTTTCAAAAAATTTATTTTGGGAGAGGGTGAGGGTAGTTTTAGAAAGGGTGAGAAGATTAATTTTTGGTGGTGGACAAGAGTGCATTGCTTTCTAAAAACGGTAGTATGATTTAATTTTTATTTTGACGTGTCGGCCGTCAGAATACAACTTTATAACACTTGAAGCAAGACAGTATGTATAAACATAAATTTAATTTATTTTAAATATTTACTTTATATGTAATTTATATAAATTTTTCAATGAACAAGAAAAACCAGGAATGATCCCGACTAGTACCACGGTAACCAAGGCGCCGCCGCAAATGGTGGTGACAGTCCTCGCGGAACAAATAAGATAATATATCACTGGTCAAAGTTTTTTACGCACTAAATTTTGTTACATTTGCAGATCAGAAATAAACATATCAATGTTAAAAAGAATGCGTGGAGACCAGACCGTTGAATTAGATAAAGACGCTTTAGAATCTTTGATGCACTAGCGAAACTCTAAAGATTTTGTTACATAAGATCATTTGTGATTTTACAACAGAAAAGCTGTTGCCAACTTCCAGTTCAGAATTTTAGGTTCTGATATTTTCTTACATAAAATAATTTGTTTTTTATAACAAAAAAGCTGTAGCCAATTTCTAGCTCAGAACTTTGGACTCCAATATATCTGAAACAGGAAGTGCTGTTTTGTTGGAGTTTGAAGCATAATGAAGCACTAACAAGCACTAAAGGTTTATTGCATAAGATACTTTGTACTTTATTACAAAAAGCTGCAACCAACTTCCAGCTCCGAATTTTGGAGTCTAATATTTCAGAATCGAGAGTGCGGCTAAGTTGGGGGTTGAAGAACTAACAACACTAAAGATGTTACTTAAAATTATTTGTGCTTCTATAACAAAAAGCTGTAACCAACTTCCGCTCCGAACTTTGAAGTCCAAAATTTCTGAAACCGGAAGTGCGGCTATGTTGGGGTTTGAAGCAGAATGAAGCATCAACGAAGTACTAGGGATTTTGCTATATCGCATTTTGTGCTTTATATGTGTAGCCAACTACACGGACCTATATCCTGGCATACTCGGGTTCTTGCAACATCTTTGCTACGCGCACCTTTGGATTGATTTTACCATATGCATTCAATGTACTATTAAATATTTACTTTTAAGTTTTATTACATATATCTAAATCTTCTGGTATACAAAAAATTTAAGGCGTCATAAAGGCAGTGATTATGTAAATTTTAGAATTGTCAGTGGAAGACAAGCAGCGCAATGTAGTCGATAAACTTGTTTTGTAAGGTTGCCAAAATAATACTGATTTACTATTTTGGAACGATGACATATATTCTTATCACTCACAAATATATCTTAAAAACAGTTCAAGAGTATTTTTCCCAGCTTTAGATTTCCCATTTGGATTGTGCTTTGAACAAAAGCGTCACCTTTGAGTTTATTTATATATAATAAAGTGTTGGACCATTCGTTTAATAGTTATTAAATACAGGAATATTGAATAGTTGCTGTGTGTTTAATAGGCAGTTGACTTTCCATTGACGTAATTTTTATGGGCATATTAGTTAACCTGGTTTTTATTCAATTTTGAATTATTTTAAAAGAAGCTATGCTAGCTTTATAAATATCAAGGAGCAATATTCTAAGGGAGTTTTAAAAAGTTCTTAACAAGATTTATTTTTGTGTAATTTTCTGTTTATAGGAATAGTATGACAATATTGCGCTGGACTTGTACGTTTACAAAATTCAGGATGCAATAAGTATCTGAGTTTTGAAAAGTTTTAATTTAAAGCGAACGTATACGAAGCTAGCTGATGCAAATTCCTCCAGTGTTCTATTAATTATTTTTAAAATCGGTGCGTAGAGATGATTTGCGAAATTAGTTTTCCTGGTCTCTTGTAGGTCACAACACTGGAAGAAACACAATATTTCATTCATTGGAAAAAAAATTATTTAAATACATTGTGTATGCAGTATTTTCAAAACTCGGTATTCACGCTTCAGCATTTCATTCTTCTGCCCGCATAACCGCATCTAATTTAATAGACAACAATATCGATTTCCGTCTAAACAAAAGCATAAACTATAATCGTTTGCAGGTCCTTGAATTCTTATGAATAAACTATAATTAAAATCAAATGATATGTGAAATTTAATTTCCGTAACGAAATTTAAACAAAGTAGCTCTGGCGTGGCTATATATAACATGGATTTAATACATATACCCTATTAAGCACCCTGTTTAGTATTCGAACCTCATTCGATTATGCTGAAAATCAGTCACTGCGCTATTTCTGCCGTTTTAATAAAGTTTTTTGTGAAAGCGTTTTATATTGTTAACGAAACTTCAAAGGGTTCCGCAGTTCATACCTAAAACGGTATTGTCAACTAGTTGACTTCTTGTATTCCGTTTGAAGATTTAAGTTCTTAGAAAAGCATTTATGTTATACCCAATAGTGTAAAGTAGACACTAATTCTACTCTACTAATAATAGGATTCAAGAATGGAAATTTTATCGTCACTAATAGGCAGTTTCTGTACGTAAATCGGCATTAAATAATCACTTCTAACTAACTTTCTAACCTACTTTCAGCTACTCATAAGATTTTATATTTTATTTATTAAGCTTTCCCATCTCGTTTACGTCTTCATGAAGAAAGCAGTTTCTGTCTATTTTTAAGTTTTATAATGAACGCAGAAGCCATACTTATTTTACTATTTTCTTCAGAATTCTAAACATGCTAACATTTTGCATACAATTTTTTTTCAATTAATAACTAGTTGAAACTAGAAACTATTGTGCTGTTGAAAATTCCACAACAGTGCACTTCGGCTATTACCGTAATGACCGACTTTTGCTTCTAATTTTAGCAAATACAAGTGATACCAAGCAGAACACATTGACTTTGTTAAGAAAGACATTTGACGTGTTGTATTGAATAGGTTTATTTTTTCTTAAGCCGCTTCTTCAAAGCATCCCCATACGAAATTGGTCGGGGAACTCAAGTTTGAACTGCGTGATGACAAGTTTGATCCTTCTTTGCGAAATCACTTTATCAGGAATGAACTGTTACCTGCTTCAACTCCAGAATTAATTCAGTGGTTGCTATATCTTGTTGTAGCAAAATTCTTGAACCGAAGGCATGAAATTGTTGTAAACAAAGAGCCAAGGAATTGTACACCAACTTATGGTAACACTCTGTGTTCACTATTGCCTTTACTATCTCTTCAAACATATTGTTTCATTATTCCTTTGGAAAACATTTTTGCCTGAACAATAACTTTGGGTCTGTAGAGTGGTTGTTCAAATTTTGCTTGATGATTACGAGAGGGCAGGATAACCTTATTACATTTACATGGCATTTCAATTAGAAGTTTGTTTATCCACTGAGTATAATGTTTTCAGAACTAAGGCCCCGCACAAATACATCTCTTGCAAAAGTTAGTCTACGAACATAGTCGATGTAACTCAATACTAGCAGTAGTTAAATTGTATACACTTCAAGATGTGAGTTGCGCTTGTAAATTGTGTGCGGACACTTTTTGTGTCAAGCACTTAACTTCTTAACTTCTCCTACAAACTGATAACGGATTTTGAGTAGTTGATCGTTGAATCTCATCAATTCTGATGCTACATGTATCCGAACTCTTAACGATTGATCCTGTTGATTCAAACATTCTTATCCATTTCTGAATGATTTTTGGGTAAAGTGCATATGGAGTAAAAAAAGAACTATATACACGTTGTGCAGCAGTGATATATTCATTATTTTTGCCAATATGCTCTAACATTAAATGCACGCTGTTCGCTCGTAAGGTCTTCATTGCTGTCAACATTTCAGGAACCATCGCCTCCACGTATGCGTGCCTCTTCGTACTTACAAGCACTCATTCCCTGTGAGTACACCTATATTCTGTTTCCTAATGTTCTGGTAAGAATTTTCCTGTAGGATTAATTTTAGAAAAGCTGATGTAGTAACCTATAATCGTTTTCTAAATACAGACTGGTCATTTTCAATTGACATCCTGGATATCCGTACTGGTTGTCAGGTGATCTACAATCACATACATATCCAATTTGGTATTTACTTACCTGCAATTATTGGAAGCTTTGAAGCGAAAAGCTTATACTATAGGAATTGCAGAGTACTAAATAAGAAAGTACTATCAGTACGCAATTTATGGTTAAATTTCGTATCAAACCGAACTAGGTGGCTTCGTGGCATAGTTGATTCGCGTGTGACTACTAAGTCAAAGGTCCCGGGTTTGATTCACCACACAGACCGCTTGAAAAACGTTAGGTGAGCATTTTTTACAAAAATACGCCCTCGTGCGGATGGGTGGTAAAATGTAGGTTCCGTGTGCGCGCGCGCGCGTGTGTGTGTCTGTGTGTATGTGCGCGCGTGCGCGCGTGTGTGTGTTGACACGCACGCTAGAAATCCCTACCTTACTTGCAATAGCAGGAGTTTGGCATAATTCAAAATTTCTACGTAAAAAACTCGCTTCCTGATCAACGTAGTGCCTCTGGGTGGAGCATTGGTGAATCTAATGTTGGCTTATAATAACTATCTCTATAGCGCTTTGCAAGTAATTGCAACTTAGTGTGACCAATTGTAGTCATTTATACAAGAAACCTGCTTCTAGTGGTGGCAAAATGTTTAGTGACACTCAATGCCTTAAATGACCGCTTTAGAAGTGATTATTCGCCCCAATACATATTATTTATATTGATAACCTTGTAATAAAATGTCTAGAGTAAATATCGATCACCTTGACAGAGATAGTGTTACCCTTGCAATCAATATACATAAAAAATAAAATGAGAACAAGTTCTGATAAGATTGAAAGTTTTCTTTTAAGGAATTGTCTTTTGATTGGAAATGTCGAATGAACGTAATCTATGGTGACTTGCTTAGATGCTTAATAAAATTAATCATATGCGTATTAACATTAAAGTTGACGATATTGGTTTGAGCCAGTTTTTATTGATGTTATTTAAATTATACATATAAACACGTATACAGATGCTAGCATATAACAATTATAGCTCGAGTCCTTTGGTGTTATCAGGTTTCGCGCGGTCATCCTCCTTAGGTCCAACATTGTTTCTATCATTCTTTAATGATTTTTCCAATGTCCTTGATTGTGAAAATATTTAAAAATACCTTCCAAAATTATCTTGGAATAAGATTGCATATTATTACGAGAAGAAATCAATCCACTGCAAAGGTGGAACTGGGAAACTGTCTTTATTTAAATATAATAACGTAAAGTGGTTATATTTTCAAGAAGGTTTTGACCTCGTACGTTCTCCATCAACTGTAATGACGAAGTATTTGCCAGATACATTAGCTACATACCTGGGTGTCATATTTTGTTCTCAGTATGCATTTGAAGAATATAAATCTTTATTTGGCAAAACCTCGATGCCATTGTTAAGATTTTTCTTTAAAAGGTGTAGGACATTCATTATATTTTGACTTTAAAATCGATATATTAGACATTTTTCAGATCCAAGTTGGAGTACTGTGTTGTTTGTATGGTACAAGTACTATCAGTACATATCGCAAGAACAATCTTGATAGTGTTCAAAAACGTTTATAGGGTATACATCGTTTGAAACTTATCAACGCTACTCAATCGGTTATTAGTAGTGAACCAAACCTGTTTGCAGTGTTTGCTTAATAAAGTTAAACTGACACCGTCTTGTTTTGTTCCTTTTAGATGATGCATCTATTTCTACGTGTACGTGAGTTTTGTAAGTCTTTCCTTTATGTGATTTAATTTTATTAGATAATAAACAAATAGATAGGTAAATAAATCAATATCTGTATAGACTTTGGTTAGTCACATTTCATATCAGCAATATCTGTTTTCTTTAACTTAAAAGTTTAATTCTAGTGGACGTAAGTAATGTCATAACAAAGGAATACTATTTTTAGAAAAAAAAATTACAGAGCATTAAAAATGTGCAAGGAGGTAATTCCGTTTGTATATGTAGAAATCGAGAACTTATAAACATCTACGGATCTCTATAGGTACGAATTAAAAGCTATTGATACCCCCTTCAATCGGCATTCTCAAAATAACAAAAGTACGTTATAGCTAAATCTATGTTTTACTCAATTTTAAATAAAATAAACAAAGTTCTAGTAATTATATAATAAACTATTGCTGAAAGTTCTCTAAAATACAACTAGCGAATTGTGTAAAACTGTCCTGATTATGTTTTACACATTATAGCATCATTTTATCGGCTTTAAGCAATTAAAAGCAAATCTACGGATAACTATCGAAAAACTTTAAACTGTATACAATGACATCGCCACGACTTGATGCTGTTACTATTGCGTTTCACTTAATATTAAATATAATAATATAGCTACCTAAATAGATGTTTTGTCTCCAGTCTATTCTAATCTTTGTGCAACTGTAAAACTGAAATACCCATACTTCTACAACTAATAAAATATAATAGAATAAAGTACGGGTTTATCTGTAACATACTTGCCCCACCCTAGAAACTTGTATTACACGTATAAAATTGTGTAGCTATTTATTTGTATAGAAAACGCATTCGTGAAGTATGCAAATAAAATTGAATCAATGCATAAAAACCGTGATGAATACATAGCCTAACAACGAAAACATAGTATTTTAGATAAGAATAACAGTATTTATAATATTCTACGTGTAAGAAAGCGTTTTTAAAGGAATTTCAACCACATTTTATAATAAAAGTATTATGTTTAAAGAAGTATTTAATATTATCTAAAATTGCATATTTTAAAAGATTTTATAAGTAATTAGTTCCGTTTAAATGCGTAAATATTCTAAAGGAGGTTTGCAGTTAAATTTTATGTAAATCCGCGTGTAAAAATATTTTGACTATTATGTAATAAAGAACGAATTGATTAAGTTTAAAAGTGCATTAGTATTTCAAATTAGGGCGAATAGCCGTAAAGCAAGAAGGAGCATAATTAATTGACCCATGTTTTAGAAAACATAGGTAAACGACGTGATCAGCCAGGAGCGATAATAAAAGCTAGAGAATCAAAGCACGTAAATATTTAGATAATTTAACGTTGTGAATAGCCCGGGGCGATGACAAAATGTTGCGATAACAGCATAAGTAAGACAACGCGTCCAATTGTGATTTACTCCGATGCAGTAAAAAGACGATAAATCTTTGAATGCTGATAACAGGCGAAATAACAGCTCCGGAACAGACCAATTCGAACGTGGAAACAACTCGAAGTTGTTAAGTCAGGGAGGCTTGCCTTTATACAGCCCTATCAGTGTAGAGAGTAGGTCAGTCTCGATTTCCAAACGTCACCGTGCAGTCGAACTAATTCGATAATACGTTACGTAGTTAAAGTTCTTCCTAATATGTATAGTATTTAGTAGTGGGTTATTTAAATATCATGGAAGACAGACGATTTTAAAACGGATTTTAGACGGGTGTTACTTAACAGTCTAGGTTAAAGTGCTTATTAGTACCCGGATATAAGTAACAACAATTAGAAATACTCCGTATAGTCTTCTTAAATAGGTTAATGGATATAAGATTGGAATGGTTTACTATATATGATACAGAGTCATTGGTATGAAAATGTTCACTTTCTGAAACGACTGAAACGATTTTTAGAGCATGAATTGATAATTACGTTCTAGAAAAAAGCCAACCACAAGCAGATCTATATCAGTAAAGTAAATGTTTTGTTTGAATTTTTAAGAAGAAACATCTATTGATTAATTAAGTTGTATGACAATCTTTTTTGTGTGCAACTGTTTTGAATTTAGAGTAGAGTGTGTGTAAAACATGCTTTCGCCATTATAGGTGATTAATTAATCTAGCTGAATTTAGTTAGCTTAATATGGTTTCAAGGGGGAGGATATTAAGTTTCATGACTTACTGAGATAAATTTTAAACATACTAAGGAAAATTTAATTATGAAGTTGTTCATGGATGCTAATTGTAAGATTGAGGTTTGTAGAATAAGCAAATGGTCATCCTAGTTCTAAAGAGAGATCTTAGACTCTATTTTTAGTATATAAGCTTTGTGTTGAGAGGAACTTATATTTGTTATTGATGTCATATTTAAGATACTGTTTGTAAAACAAGACTGTTGTGGATGTGTTAATTGCTTATTGAGGATACTTCGTATTATTACAAATCTGATGTATGATTGTATTGGTTTCTTAATCAAACAGCTAGCAAAAATAATTGGATAAATGGTAACTTGAAACTTTCATCAGAGTAAGTTTTATAAGGTCCCAGACATTTCACGGTACTTTTATTGGCGACCCACCTTGATGCTCGACTAAACCATTTGAACATTAGAGTTTTGTGTATCTTAGGATTTGTAGGAATTTTCTTTGTGAAATAGATTTGATTTATCTTCAGAATGACCGATAGAATGAGAGAGATTCGAGAAGCATTGAGGGTTGAAGTTGTGAAGATAGGATCTCAAGAGAGTGTTTATTTGGAAGATTCTAAAAGGAATGAGGTGCAGAGAAAGATATAGCTCGATCAGGGTGGAAATGTAAGAGATACTCGGGAATCTAGAATGATGGCTATATTGTTGAGTTTAAATAAAATATTCAGGAGATGAGTAAAAAAAATGAAAAAAAAATAAAGGACTTGAGTGGAAAGAATGAGAAAAAAATGAAGGAAATAATTGAAAAGAATGAAAAAAATATTGAGGAAATAAACGAAAAGAAAAAAAGCTTTAAGGAATTAGATGGAAAGAATGAAAATAGTATTAAAGAAATGAGTGATAATTTAAAGCAAATGAGTGAGTAATCTGATAAGAATACTTAAGAAGTACAAGCAAAGTATAGAAAGAATTACACAAGATTGGGGAGAAATTTAAGATCAGAATGTGAAGAAAATTAAAGGAAATTTAAGGAGATGAGTGACAAATTAACCTTAGGTTTATAAGAGATAACAAGATCATAGAGGATATGAAGTTCGAAATTAAAGGTAAGGTGGTACAGATTTTGGAGGCTATGGATGATATTAAAGAAAACATTATCCAGATGAAGTCAAATCAAGAAACGTGTGAAGAAGAAATGAATGAAAAAATTAAGAACCTAGATCAGAAAGTAAATATGAAGTTGAAGAAAGTTGTTAAGCAGGGTTTGAAACATGTAAAAACGTTTTAGGAAGTTTTAAAACAGATTTTGGAAAGAAGGTAGAGAATTTGGTGTATAGGGTGCAAAATATTCATAAGAATATTTCACAGAATTTTTGTGAACCCCTGAAGTGGAGCCAAAATAGTGTTCCATTAGAACAATATTCCAAATTTTATGGCGACTATAAATTAAATTTCAAGATATTTTGAAAAAATGTTAGGACTTTAGTGCAGGGAAGTTAATATGAACAAACCAAATTAAACATAGTCCATAGTAAGAACAATGTTAAAAGAGAGTGCTAGATACGGGGAAGATATACCGAGGACTCATATATAATAAGAGAGTTATACGCTATCAAGAAATTCAGTGAGGCGATTTAGATCCTCCACTGAAAAATAAACGGATTATTAAATATTTAGCAGAACATTTTGAGGCAGAAGTTAGACAGTGTATAGCTTTACAAAATATTGTGGACAGCTACGTATTTTTAGAGGATTTGCAAAGATATGATAACAGCCAAACAAGAAGAATAGAGAATAGGGCTCGGAACCATCCGGTAAATTTTATCAGATACCAGAGAGGTATAGGACCAGAACGTTTTAACAGTAAAAATTTTGATGGAGGAAATTTTAATTTTAATTTTAAAAAGTTTGTCCTACTTAAAAGCAAATGAAACTGAGAAAAGTTGAATGAGGGTGAGAACAGCTTAAATGAGAGTATCATAGAGAAATCAAGTACGTGTTCCATGAATCATTCAGTTATAATAAAAAGAAACGGTAATATAAAGTTGTGTTTAAATGCTAGAAGAAAAAATCAACTTCAAAATAAACAATAGAATTACCCAAAATCAATAGATAGTATCTTGGCAAAGTTAGGTAAAAGAAAGTTTTTTCGAAGATAGATTTGAAGCGAGGAGATATACACGATTTTTGGTAGATTGTATTCATATGAGAATTAACAAGTGGATGGAAATATGTAATGAAAGATTTCAAGGTGTTATGGGTTTAAATTAAGGAAAGATTAATTTTAATTTGAGAAGTTTGAGTATATGAAAGTGGAGGATTTTTTAAATTATTTGAGAGAAAAGCCATTATAGGGAGACAAGTTTGCGTGTGTGTTATTGGTCTAATATAAAGAGTTGTATATAGCAGATAATTACAAAAAAAATATAAAATTGTTGATCAATGTAAAAACTATGGCGCTCAGCCTGATATAGTGGGAATGATTTTATATTTTGTATTTTAATTTGGGAAAAATGATGTAAGTAAATGTCATACAGATGTCATATTGCATCATTTCATAAACATCCATCGTCGTAAAGCCCAGAGAATTCTATAAAATTAAAAGACCCCAATTATGTAGATATTTAACATATTCGTGAAGTGCTTGTATAAAAACGTATCAGTGCATAAAAACCGTGATAATTTCATAATTTAATTGCGAAAGAATCGCGTTTTAGATAAAAATAACGGTATTTATTATGTTCTACGCGTTAACAAGGGGTTTTCAAAAGAGTTTCATTCACATTTCATAATAATAGCATTTTATTTAGGAAAGGGCTGAATCTTATGTAACATCGCATATAATAAAAGATTTTTATAAGTAATTGGTCCTGTTGAAATGCGTAAATATCCTAAAGGATATTTATAGTTACATTTGATGTAAAACCGCGTGTAAAATATTTTAATTTTCATGTAATAGCAAACGAATTTTCCTTAGTCTTCCTTTATTCGAAAAGTACATTGATTAAAACACGTTTTAAGACACGTTTAAAAGGAATACTAGATTTCATGACGAAAGCGCTTTAGTGTATCGAATTAAAGAGAATAAAATAAATAAATAAAATAAATAAAATAAAAAAAGATTTTAAATTCTACATAGATCTCATAAAAAAGGAAATCTTATAATACTTTAAAGCCTTTGAATAATCTGCTAATCCAAATCAAGATATTAAGACTCCTCCCATAAAACCAAATAGCATAAAAACAAAAACCATAATTATTAAATTTAAAGGTAAACACACAAAATAGGGGGTAGGTAATATTAACCAAGAAATCATTCTTCCACTTAAAATTACAAAAATGATAATTCCCCCCATACCCCACAACATCTCATTATTAGAGTCAATAATAGAAAAATAACAAGCCCCGTTAAAAGGTTTAATTAAAATATAATAAACCAATCGAAATGAATGAATGAAAGAAAGGGCATAGTTAATTGATCCATGTTCTATAAAACACATGTGAACGACGTGAATAGCCGGGAGCGATTATGAAAGATAGAGAATTAATTAACTTAAATATTTAGATAAATGAACGTCGTGAATAGCCCGGAGCGACGACAAAATGTTCCGAAAACAGCATAAGTAAGACAACGCGTCCAATTATGATACATCTCGAGGCAGTAGAAAGACAATAAATCTTCGAATGTTGATACCTGACGTAAAACAAACCTCTGGAAATAGACCAATTCGAATGTGGAAACAACCAGATTGACCACAGAAGTTCTCGAAGTTGTTGCGTCAGGACAAGTTCGCCTTTATAAAGGCCTATTAGTGTTGTGGGCATGTCAGTCTTAATTCAAACGTCACCATGCCGTTGAAGTAATCAAATAATACGTTAGGTAGTTAAAGTGCTACCAAACATGTAGACTGTTTACTAGTGAAAGTTAAAATAATACCCCTTTACCACAAAAAATATTTTTATAAAGACTAAATACGTATTTTGACCACTATATTGTTTGTTTGTTGGGAAGGATCACTTCTGCCTACGTGGTGAAGAGAATATCCGCAAAAGGGTTTCCTGAACAGCTTTTAATTTTGAATGCTTTTTATTTTTTGGTTTACTGCTGATGATGACCACTTAGTGGTTGAAATACGTATTTAGTTTTTAAACATATTTTTAGTGGTAAAGGGGTATTATATGTTTTAATTTCTATCGTGCCACAGTGTTTGAATTTACTATTACTAGTAAAAGTTATTTAAATATTGTGGAAGATAAACGATTTTAAAGCGATTTTAAAAGTGTCACTTAGCATGGTTTGTTATATGTGATACAGAGCAATTGGTATGAAAATGTTTACACTCTGTAACGATTGAAACAACTATTGGAGCATGGATTGATAATTACGTTCTGGTAACAGGAAACCACAAGTTGTAATGGTGTGTGATAAGAATTTTCTGTGCGCTAGTCGTTTGAATTTAGAGTGTGTGTAGAAATCAAGACAGTTCGATCTTAAAAGGGTCGGCAACTTACGAAATAGGTTTCCGCCACTATAGAAGGTGATTAATTAACCTAGCTGAATTCAGATATCTTAATACGGTTTAAGATTAGGATAGTAAATTACATGACTTATTAAGATAAATTTTGTTCATACTAAGGAAGATTTAATTGTGGAGTTGTTTATGAATGATAACAATGAAGTCAAGATTTGTCGAATAAGTGAATGACCATCCTAGTTTTAAAGAGAGCTTTTAAACAGTTTTAGTATGTAAGATTTGTGTTGAGAGGATCGATGTTATATTTAAGATACTGTTTGTAAAACAAAATTGTTGTGGATGTGTTAATTGTTTGTAACGGGATAGACGGACTGATGTACACACACCACCGATTTTATATATACCCTAAAATTAACTAGTTGATTCATAGTCTGGTGTTTGCTCGAATGTTCTAGACTTGTGTAGAATATACTCCAGTTATGCAACTTGCGTGTTTGACGGGTTATCTAATAGTTCGTTACACTGCCCCCTCTTTAAAACCGTTACGTCCCGTAACTGTAAAAACATTTTGACGCCAATTTGATGACTGGTGACGGTATCGGCAACTATCTCCTCTGGTGCATCCATCACGTTATTGGAAATAACAGTCAACACTTTTTGCTTGGTCTTGGTAGGCAACCGGTTGATAGCAACAAACAAGGACCTGGATGTTGGTTCCATAGAAAATTACTTCTAGCATATTTTGAACTATTCTCCAATCTAAGCGATCCAGTCCACAGCCTAGCTTGGGCACCAAGTCTCGTTACTCCATTTTCCATCATCTGAGCCTTAAGACTCACCAAAACCTTCCATAGATGTCCATAACTAGGTCTCTGCCATGAAGATTTTTTGGTGACCAGATATTAAACATAACAATTTCCATCCTGGCATTTCCTACAGTTGGTTGCTGTTATACTAATTTATCCACACATCTAAACTTTGTCCTGAAAGACAACAGCTATTCCTCTTAACCCTTGCAGATCTTGAGCTACGCAATGTGGAAGGGAATACCCTCCTGGTGCTCCAAACAGATCTTGCTGTTTTTCAACAACGCCAAATCTCACCTCAGCGAAACCACCATACACCGCCATGAAACTCTCAAAATCTACATTTGGATCACGATTAATAACTTTTCGAAACCCGTTTTTATTACTCGAGTCTTCCTGGTGGTTGCCAGCATAAGATGTTTAACGGTGAAAGTGTACCACTTTTGGTTTACTACAGGGAGATCTTTTGATCCGGTACACTACATCATTAACTCTTTTTAACACATTGTACGGGCCTTCCCATTGTCTTTGTAATTTTTGCGACAATCCACCTTTTCTTTGTGGATTGTACAACCACACTAAATCTCCAGGATGGTAACCACCTTCTTGTGCTCTCGTGTCAGATTGTGATTTCATCCGATCGCTTGTCGCTTGGATATTCTTTCCGACGTTTTCGTGAATGCTATTTGGATATTCCGCGAAGCTAACTAACGTAATCTTCACCTACGATCTCTTCTTCAGTTAAATCCAAACTGAAGATCACATGGTAGCCGCAATTCACGTCCTAACATCACGCAAGCGAGAGAGTATCCTGTGTTGTCATGTACCGAAGATTGGTATGCCAGTAGGAACAAATGTAAATATTGGCCCCAATCTCATAGATGTTGGGAGACAACTTTGGCCAGGTACATTTCTAACTTCCTGTTCACTCTTTCAACCATTCCATCCGATTGAGGATGAAGTGGCGTAGTTCTTGGTCTTCCTGATTCCAAGATGCTTGCAGATGTTTTGAAACAACGCTGATTCGAAGTTTCAATCTTCATCGGCGTGTAATTTCGACGAAACTCCAAAACGACAAAGCAACTCCCTCACTAATACATCTGTAACCGTCTCGGTTTCTTGGTTAGGTCTAGCATACGCCTCCGGCCATTTGGTAAAATAATACATAGGAACCAAGATGTATTTATTTCCTTTCTGTGACTCAGGAAACGGACCAGCTATATCAATGGCCATCCTCTCAGAAGTATTCCCCACGTTATTCTGTCTCATTGGGGCTTTTCATTTTGTAACCGGGCCATTTCCAGAGGCACACAACTCACATTTCCGTCACCACTCCTTTACATCTTCTTTGCAGTTTACCCAATAGAATCTATCTCTCACTGTTTCGAGAGTTTTTTTCACGCCAAAGTGCCCTCCGGAAATACCATCGTGCAAGTGCTGCAACACTTCCGGCACTCTGCTTCTCGGCACTATAACTTGAAGTCGTCTTTCAGTGCCATCTTCACATTCCAAGCGTCGTTTCAAGATTCTATTTTCAATCACCAAGGAGCCCCACTGTGCACAGTATGCCTTTAGGCTCCTACTTGAAATACTAATTTCTTCTCAAGCTGGTCGTTGTCCTCTACTTTTCCACTCAATAATACGTCCTAATTCGGCGTCATTTTTCTGGTCTTCTCGTATTCTTTCGGGTTGTCAAGTATCATCAGTTACCGTCATTATATGAATGACACTTATTTTCTGTTCCATCTTGAAGCAATGATTGCAGTCTACCGGGCACGGCCTTCTTGACATTCCGATGGCTACTTCCTACACGATGTTCTGTGTCAAAGTCATATTCCTGCAGCCGTTCAATCCACCTTGTAACTTGCCCTTCAGGACTTCGAAACTGCAGTAACCATTTTAGTGCAGCATGGTCTGTTCTTAACAGGAATTTATGGCCGTATAAGTACTTATAAAAGTGCTGTACGGATTTGACAACGATCAACAGCTCTCTTCTTGTCGCACAATAGTTCCTTTCTGGCCACGACAAGACCTTGCTGAATACCCAATAACTTTTTCTTGTCCGTCCTGCACCTGAGAAAGAACGCTTTATATAGCTGTGTTGCTGGCATCGATATCCAACACAAATTTACCTTCTATCCGTGGATAACTCAGAATCGGTGCTGTAACTAGTAGCCGTTTCAGTTGTTCATATGCGCTATGGCAGTCATCATTCCAATTATATTCTTGTCCATCTTCGGTTAATTTTGTCAGCGGTTTGGCAGTGTTCGCAAACTCTAGTATAAAACGTCGATAATATGTACACAATCCCAGAAGACTGCCTAGTTGGTGTATATCTGCTGGTGTAAGCCACTCATGCACCGTTTTTATCTATTCAGGGATGGCTTTTATTACCGTCTCCGAAACGACATATCCTAGGTAGTTTACCTCTTTTACAAAGAGGTGACACTTTATAGGGCTCAAGGTATGGTTTGCCCCGCGTAATCTTTGGAATATCCTCTCTAGGTTTTTAAGATGTTTTTCAAAAGACCCGCCTAATACTATCACATCGTCTAGGTACACCAGACAATTTTTCCAGGACAGTCCACGCAGTATCGACTCCATCAAACGTTTTAAGTAGCAGGAGCAGATCACGAAAATGTCAGTTTAATTGGCATTCAGGCGTGTTGAAACTATTTTATTTCTATAAATTTATTTATGAAATAGGTAGCACATGTGAAAAAAATGTAAAACAAGAGCTTGAGGTTTCCTATTGATTAGAATAAAAGTTTGTTTATGATTGAAAGGAAGGCGTTGCGTATTTTGCGATTGTACTAAAAGCTGATTCTGATTGGAAGGAGGGCCTGGTTTATTTTTGTGATGTCAAAGCGTTTTAAATATATTAATTGGAGAGGAATTCATGGAAAACTCTGCTGCCTAGTCGGTGATTAATTTTTCTCATTCTGAAAAAAAACGTGTTTATGAATTATAACATTGGTATAAATTATTGTGATAGTAAAAAATAATAGACTCATGAAATGCACTAACCCAGTTTGTAATTATGATATACTGTAGTTAAACCATCGTCGTCAGAGAAGAAAATTTTGGTTGTATCTTAATTTGAACTTTTGGAGGCGGTAGAATTAAATGATTTTCTTGTTCCAATGATAAACCGAAGCATTTAATATGGACAGACGGTACAATATGCAGACAGGTTTCTACTGCAATCTATATCCAAGTAATTTTGAAAACATTTCTAAGTAATTTGATTGTGATAACGATGTTTTAATTATTATTTGATGTAAGAAGCAATTTTACTTTAAATACATTCTAAGGTAGGACAAAATATTAATATTTTGTTGTGGCTAAGATAAATTTAATTTTGAGGATTTAATTTCTAATGAAGGTTATTCAAGTCGCGTTTTCTTTCATTATTTATAACGCAGCACTTGTTCTGGTAATTAAACGATTACAAAATTGGGGTTTCAGAAAGATGTAGAGATTAGAAAAATCAATCGTCATTTGTTAATCACGTTAGAAACCTTTAAAGTGGCGTTCTGCAAGATACCAATTTGCAAAGTAGTAGAACTTTTGTTGTTAGTTTTGGGGTTAAATATAAATTCTTTACAGATAAGAAACAAAGAAGACCGTTGAAGCAAGTACTACTTAATAAATCATACCAACACTCAAATAGTCAATAATACCCTAAATATACAAGAAAAGGATCACACTAAGCAAACTTATTACAAATGCAATCTGAACAAGAAGGTAACCAAAAATGACTAAAGATCGGGACAGGCTGTTGCTGTATGCACCAGTATAGGGCGGTCAGTTTCGTTGTCTATTCCATGCTAGGTTCATTTTTTTCTAACCATATTATAGTATTATATAGTATATAGTATATTATATAGTATTCATCTAAATCACCGACGTCAAATGATGCTTTGGCCCTAGTAAATCTCGAAGGGGCAGTTGATTTAGAATAGCAACATGCTAAAATTACCTTTAAATATATATATAATATATTATGTAATGTAATTAATATATTTGGCTAAAACTTTGTGTGCTAGCTCCATTGTTTGTATACGATTCATTAAAAATTCTATGCAGAAATAAACCCACACAATCTATATCTCCAATAGAGGGCATTAAAAAAATATAACATAACGATGATGATGAATAATACAAACAACCAGTTGATATATTTTTTGGAGGTCACTGCCTAGATGACCTAATGGACAAACCGACACTGATTCTAACCGCTACTGCTTAGAAATTCTAACCCTAGCTGTAAGTTTGCCGCATGACGCAAACTACAGGAGGGAATTTTAGCAGGAAGGACTCGTTCGCAGTGCTCGTAAGTATAGCTTTTGAAATGGAAAATTTTAGCGATCTTATTTTAAGTTAAATATACTGACCTTTCGTACACGGTCTTGTGATCCTACACTTTGTGATTCGCTTTTGTGGCCACATTTGAATAACTCTGTTTATAAGACTCTTACTTTTGATGTTGAAGATTTAAAAATTAGCATTACTAATAAGACTAAAGATATAGATAACTTACCGGGCATTCGTCAAAATTCCATTAACGGCATTAAAATAAGAGGTATGCCTCGTTAAGTATAAAATGGTGGCCACACGACATATATTATATAGTAAATTATTTATTTACTTTTATGCCTTTATCTCAAATGTGATTATATAAATTGTATTTCTTAAGTAACCTTAATGTGTAGGCCAAAAATAAAAGAGAAGGAGTAGATTTAACAGATTAAACTACTACATGACGATTTATACCATGGCTATCCGAGAGAAACATCTTGTAGGTGAAAATAAATTGTTCAGGAACTTATGACACAATTTTAAACGTTATTTTGGTTATAAAACAGAGATTATTAGTGACGGGTGTTTCGAAAACGACGCAATTTATTTTTCAATAACGCGAGTGTATTATAAAAATATTGATGTCGATATAATATTTATACAAAAATATTTAAGCTACAATGCACACAACTTTGTAGTAGATATTCAAAATGATATTGTCTGGTCCGGATACAGATTCCTATATGTTTCATAACACTTGTACTTCTTTTCGTAACGCTTGCTCAGTAATATTTGAAATCTCACGTTCAATCCTAGCCCTCAATTCGTCAAGTATGTAGGGATTGTTTCTAAAGACTACACTTTCTAAGTATCCCAAAGGAAAGAGACTGTTGATGTGATATTTCGAAATCTTGGGAACCACAACCTTTTAGATATCGAGCGACGGCGCATTATGTTAGCCTGGTTTAAATCTCATATTGCAACAAACTGTTGTATTAGGTAGCGATAAATTACATCAAATTAGTCAAAAAGAAAGTTATATTGTACGATACCAGGAGATCGCACGTTAAACATCAACCATATATGCGTGTTACGTTTCATGTGTAACAGTTTTGGTTTCTAATGAAGCTATCTCGCAGTTAAATTAAGCATGATCCAACATTTCACCACCATTTTGATAAGCAAGAGAAGAAAACCAATGACAATACCGTTAACAATTTTTATAGTCTACTTCTTTCAGTTTATGAATGATATTGATACCGTAAGCATGGAAATGTAATTTTTGGGTAGCCCTGAAAGAAGTAGATGTTGAAAGGCTCATTTGTGTAGATACCTTTCTTCTCAATTCTTAAGGTAAGCGAGTCAGACGTGCTTTCACATTTTCCACAATTGTGAGTGCCGGTCAACCTGTGCTTTTCGATCATGTACGCTCTTAGTCTCACAAAATTTGTAAATGAAACGTAATATTGTTTACCTATTAGAACCAGCAGAATTGGGAAATTTTAGTTGAAGCTTGTCTTTCGCTCATTTGTAAGATTTGTGCACGTAATAAATTTCGATACAAAACACATGTTTGACCGTATAAAACGACATAGTTACACAGTGGGGATAATGGGTACTGGTATAATATTAGTGCGTGTGAAGGCACATTTCAGCTTTACAAACTGTTAACCTTTAGTATAGCAGATACTCTGGAGAAACAAAAATTTTCTTATGCGTAACTTCTAGCTTCATAATCTTAGGCTTATGTTCCTTTTAAAACTTCTTTAGTTGCTTAAGGGTAAGAACTCATTTCAAAAATCATTGCTTTTAAAGGGTGTTTCAATAAGAGCGCAAGATTTCAGTGTTCAATAAAACATGGTTTTCTGTAGCAAAGTATTGAAATATTTATTGATTTAGAAAATATACATTTGGGAATTATGTATGAAACAAAATATCGTGTAAATGGCCGTCACGGCTTTGTTGGCATATGCGTACTCCTTAGACGAAATTTTCAATAACTTTATTTAGTACATGTGGTGGTATTTTACTAATACAGCGTCTAATTTCGGCTTTCAATGCTTCGATGGTTGCAGGCTTATTGGCATAAACCTGTGACTTCAGATAACCCCTTAGCCAGAAGTCTAAAGGCGTTAAATCGCAAGAGCGTGGAGGCCAATTCTGGTCACCAAATCTGGAAATGACATGACCAGGAGCAAAGTTGTGCAAGATCGTCAATGTTTCACGGGCGGTATGACATGTGGCACCGTCCTGCTGAAACCACATGTCGTCAAAATCAATATCTTCCAAATGAAGTACAAGAAACTGTGTTATCATAGCACGATAACGTTCGCCATTCACCGTTACTGCATTTTCTTCTTCGTTTTCGAAGAAAAACGGTCCAATTAATCCTGCAGACCATAATGCACGCCATACAGTGACCCTTGTGGATGCATTGCTTTCTGATGAGTCATTCGTGGATTTTCTAAACCCCAAATGCGACAGTTTTGCCTATTAACGAAGCCATCGAGGTGAAAATGGGCCCGATGACGAATTGACGTCTCTGGCCTTTCTGTCACACTCTGGTAAACTGCCGTGATGTTTTGTTTTGAACGACCTCAACGAGCTGGTATCGTGTGTTTCACATCACTAACCGAACCAGTACTTTTGAATTTTTTGATTATTCTTTTCACAGTAGATGAATTAGGCACATTATTTCGACCGAATATTGGTCGCACTTTACGACAATCAGGACGCGTTGTTTTACGGTGTAATGCTCCATGTTTACTAACTCCCATCTGTCAACTTCCGATCTGTCACGTCATAATCATGTGACATTATGATTGTCAAACGTGGCGCGCAATTCAAATCTTGCGCTCTTATTGAAACACCCTACACAAATATTTTGCAACAAATCTACCACTTTTATTACAGTTTATGAACAGTAGATAGCTAAATCCGTTATATTCGCTTTTTCAAATACTAACTAAATCAATCATAAATTTATTAAATACACAGAAGTTTTGTCATGTACACATATTACTTATTACGTGTGCCACTTAAAAGACGTACTTAAAAGTAATATGATTATGCATTTCCGTCTTACTTGTAGAAATACATTAATAATCTTAATTCTGAAGACTGAATTTACATATGCAATTCTATTTCAAAATGCCAAATAAAACAATATTAGATCAAGCTCCGAAGTGTTATTCAAAGGGAAATGCAAACTCCTAATTGAAAATGTATTCATCCTGAATATTAATTAATCCAATTTCAGCTGATGTTCCAAGGAGCTTATATAATGCTGTATCTAATATATAGGATAGGGATACTAGACTCTAGATGTCTAAAATTTGTTACAGTCTTATTAAACATTTAAAACGCGGGGTTGCATTTTTATGGATCCTAAAGGAATTACAATTATATACGCTTGTGGCAATTCTTGAAAACTTATAATATTATATATAATTCCCTCACCTGAACGAGGTCCCTCCTATAAAAGGTAATGCTGTTCATCGCCAACAGCCAATATTACACTCGAGATTTAAAGCGAAAAGGAAGCACATTCAAACAACTTGAAGTATGAAAGCACGATCGATCCTACACCGACATTTTATTAAGGTAGTATATAGGAGGTGCTCTTTTATTTGTGCAAATGCGATCTTCTAAGTGTATGGCAAATTCCTTTCAAACTTTAGTAATATACTTTCTGAAGTCTTCCACAATACGATATTCTAAAATTGATATGTCTATCCATATTCGTATCGAAGTGGTTACATTTATACTGACATTTGTTGTGGGTAACTTAACTTTGTGGAGATTTTTATAGCAAAAGCCAAACGAACAGCTGACAAGTGACATTAATACATACTTTTTAAACATTGTGTTATAACGCAAGCTCTTTAATTATGTATGCACGCTTTTCCTGTTCATGCTTCTAGATATAAATATTTACTTTGTGTTTTTTACTTGAGTTTCCTGCAGGTGTCTAGCATGACAGTTCCTGGGATACCAGGTGCGTTTACAGGTTACAAATAGCAAACTTCTCTTACAACAAAGGTTGGCTGCAAACATCCTATTATAACTACAACGGAATGGATAAATTGGAGACAGCAAGCGGCATGTTGATGGAAATTAAGAGAATTTACCACATATCTGCATTTATATACATATTCTATCGCTTTACGAAGAAGTAAATGCAATTAGTACTGAAAATGGAAATAATATTAGTAGTAGAGGCGGAAAATAGCATACGGTATTGTATAACGTTAAAAGAAAATTTAGGAATAAAGTTAAAAGAAATTTGTCACGGTTAAAAATGGCATTACGTCATTAATTTCGAATTGCCTAGAAGGGGTGGGAACAACGTAATAATTTTAAAGGTGCACCTGCTAACTTTCAGTGGTGCATGAGGGGTTCCTTTGGAAAAATGATAAAAATAAACTACCATAAACATGTAACATTTGTTGAAATATAAAACTACTTTACAAGTACCATTTAACTAAAGGCTCTACTAATTGTCAAACTTATAGCCGCCAAACCGTTATATCCTACCAACTCCTTCGATATTCTCGTTATCCGGAAGGCGGTTATTCCAGATAGGACTCCTAATTGTGGATTTTCCTAAATTTCGTTTTCTCGTATTTCACCTTTGGTAATCACATCTTAAGGACAGCTCCTTGGCTTTCTATCAAATTACAAAAATTTTAAAAATAGCGGTCTGCCCAAAATACGACTCCATCTTTGGGATTACTGGATATCGTCTCACAATAATCATCTTACCTATTTTAAAACTAAGGTTACGCTCGATTAACTATAATTCTTGATAACATAATTGCACGTTAATTAACCGTAAAGAGCACAAACCTAATTTAACCTCCTCTGGCCAGATATTATTAACAGAACTCTGACAAACATTAAACTGAAAGTAATACTACGATTCTATTGCACCAGATTCCTAAAGTGCCTCATGCGACATTTTTAAATCTCATTTATTTGGAAATGTCTTTAACAACCATACTTAGAAATATATAGCACAATACCAACTTCTGCTTTCGCCATTTCGAGATTTATCAAAAGTATGAAATTTATACAAAGAAATTTACTATCAATACATCCTATAATTAATGCTTAATACACACGTCCTTCTTAGCATTTTAAAAGTTTCAGACATCTTTTCTAATAATCTTATACTTCAATGTAAACTACCAACTCTGTTGTTCTACAAACCAAAATGCAATAAAAAAATAGTTCAGAACAGTACTCACAATTTTGTAATTTAAGGCTTTCCAGGTTACTCTACTGACTGACTCATTATTTCCTTGGCACGTTGGAACACATCATTTCAATGACTTATCCAACATATAGTTGATTAGTGAAGCTTCACTTATCATCCTTTTAATTCGTTACCGACGGGATTTATATCCACGCAAAACAAGCGTGTTTGAAATTCCTGGTCTGTTCATCTAGCGAAGCTCAGAACACTGCGATTGTTCACCTGTCTGAGGGCTTCCATACGTCCGCTACTCTTAAACCGCATTTTTGTTCTTTTATTCGTCGACCACCTCTCCCAGGCCCAACTGCTTCCATACGCGTCCGCTTTCACTGACGAATAATTTCCTTCTCCCGGGCTTACCTTTCAGTTTTAATTTTGTTCGAACTTAGACCTTTTAATTTTTCTCCTTTCTGTTTACACACAATATATGTCTAAAGCTTTCTTTTGTGGTATTTTAAATTGTATGAGAATTTATACACATATTATTCTGAAGGGCGATGTACCCTGTTTTATCGGGAATCTCTTTTATTTGATTGGGAAGAGGGCAAAGCCTTTATTGTTCGTGTGGTAAATATAAAAATGTACAAGACGCTTTTTAGATTATTTACTGGTCCTGATTCAACACTACATTGAAATATTTCCTTTATGAACTGTAAACCACCCAGTTTCTAAAAAATTGTAAAGTATTTTATTACTCTGATCTAGATGAAATTACTAAATCCATTTTATTGACGAATGTGTGCTTAATTATGCGTGAGAGTTACAGAATTCAAAACGAGTACCTGTAGAGTTGAGGTAAGTTAGAATATAATAAAAATCGCAAAAGAGTAAGCAGTTCAACTTGACAGATCTATCGTGGATTATGCAGAACACAATTCTGTACTTAGTACTCCATAAAGCATTCCGGAAAGATCCGATACTTTCAAGCTATATCACACAAACAGTGCGTTTCACACCCAACTAAAATTCTGATGCAGCTACCAAGCACACAATATACGAATTTTACACAAGGAAGAAGTATTTGGATTTCAAAGTTAAAGTTTCCCAGCGGCATTGGGCTTCTAGCGATATTGGATAATAGGTACATAGCAAAAGAAATTATTGTATAACACTTTGTATTCGTATATCTTCAGAATGCATCGGTTGTGAGACCCCGAACATTGCATCATTAAAAAAACCCACATGTCGAGAGTGAAATTTAAGTATGCCAAGTAGAAGAAAAATCAGAAGATTGAATAAAAATTGGAGGGAATATTACAGTTTCTAGTTATTTATTACTCATACTTAAGAATTAATTACTCATACTGAAGGAGAACGGATGGTAACAGTAGAGGCAAGGAGAGTATACACTAGATTCGCTAAGAGCAATGATCTCCTTTCCTGACTAAAAAGGAAATGCACTAAGATGCATAACACACTCACAGAATTCTTAAAAACTTGT
This sequence comes from Platerodrilus igneus, assembly GCA_036346225.1. Taxonomy (NCBI): domain Eukaryota; kingdom Metazoa; phylum Arthropoda; class Insecta; order Coleoptera; family Lycidae; genus Platerodrilus; species Platerodrilus igneus. The sequence continues at coordinate 2,036,625 of JARFIW010000399.1, forward strand.
AGAATACTAGCAGAGATGCTTATTGTAGAAAAAGGAGTGAGTAGCACTGCATGTGATAAGAAAAAGATTTAAGCGAAGATGTGATTTCAAATATTCCGAATACGTAGTAAGTAGAAACATGCCATCTAAGAAAAAATAGGGGTACTTTGAAAGCCTTTAATAAAAGGAATTTTATGCATGATTAAAGAAAGAATTATGAAAAAAAGTTGCGCACGTATTTTGAAAAAGGTGGATCTTGCTTAGAAATAAGACTTGATCTGTAAGAAGATGAAGAAGAAATATAAACCAATGGTAAAATAGAAAATATAATATAGACAGTTCAAGATTCGAATAAAAGGACGCTCGATTGACATCAGAGGGAAGTAAAAATGATATTGAAATATATAAGGCAAAATGACAGTGGAGTTGCCGTCAAATGAAAAAAATAGGGTTATGGTGGAAAGCACAAAAAAGCCAACAGTTAGTTACTACGTTTACCTCGGCATAGCTGAACCCGTTTGAAAACCGACCCAATCGAATTTGAACTCGATGCAAACGCGTTTACACCGAATGTAACCAACCCGCTCGATTGAACCCTCTTTCGATCCGCTTCGAATTATGTACACAACTTCAGACATAACCTTTTGCGCGGGACAACATATTCACAAAGGTAATAAATAACATTACCTAACCTCATTACACGGTCAGTAACTAGAATAAGTTAACAGCCATTGTAACTCGATCCACTCCGACCATTTATGTCTTCAATTTGGGTCCGTAAATTCAACCCAACCCTCTTCTTCAAGTGAGTTGAGTACAGTTCTTTGATCCGGTCGAAAATGCGTTTATATCGATCACTTCAATCCGCTAACTTCGATCCGGTTGACTTTGATCGAATACAACGCATCGACATAAACGTAGTAATTTATAAAATAGGTGTACTATCAGGGTTGCACTTATATTTCAGATTTGCGATAAACTAGTGCTGTCTTCTGGCAACTGACCTTTATATTGTAAAGTATGACATTTTTGATGGTATACGAGCTCAAAACGTATTGTCGTATGGATGTTATTTGTGCTTATTACAGTAGCTTGATAAAATTCGTTTCGGCTAAAAATGAAATTAAATCATGAACGTTCTCGAACGATCGTTTTTTATAACCTTAGACGTAGTTTTACCCCAGAACATGTAATAGATTTTCGACTTTTAGGTATGAAACGCCATCAAAGACTACTGTTTATCGATGGTTTGTCGATTTCAATTATGGCTATAGTTCGTTTAAGGACAAATTTTGTGAATGTCATCTACAATGGGCTGATGTTCCGAAAAAGTTGTATGTGAATTAATACTGCGAGATCGTCATGTGACTCAATTATTAAATTGAAGGTCGTTGGGTATTATTGGAACCAACACACATTCAATATTGTATGAACATTTCGATTTGTTCACGTAGAATCTCACATAAGCCGACAAATGCTCCAAAATAGGCTCTTGTCAATTGGCACATCCACGACATCGTGTCAGGTGAGCATCGTGGATCTACGCATATGAATCCGAAAGTAATCAGCAGTCTTTTATAATGAGCCAAAATCAATAAAAGTTCCTGGTGCACAAGAACTTCTAATCGCTTAAGACAGGTTATTCTTCTTTACACCTATGCGAGTTTTCACAAATCCTTTCACACAAGTAACTTTTTGTCTACTTAACACGTCGATTTGATTTGTCGTTCGCCATATAGCTCTGATTTGAAACCAAATGACATCTTTCTATTGTCGCATATTAAGAATAAATTGCGGGGGCGACGTTTTTTAGTGCCTGAAGAAGCAGATAATGCGTTCAAAACTGAGTGGAAAAAGTGTTTCGAAAATGAAGGTGGCAGTCTCAAACTCTGAAAGTTACACCACTTGCCCAAAAATTTATATAAATGTAAATCGAGATGATCAATTGTTTCAGACATCAAATCACAAATTCGTTGTTTAGCACAATGTTCATTGAATTTAGCTATGAAAAAAATTTGAAGGATGTTGTAATAGACAGTAACGATGACTAGGATGAATATATTAAACTTGTATTTTAAATTAAGGAGAACAATATGATTCGTGGAACTAGAAAACATTCAGTTAACGGTGAATGAACATTCTAATTAAGAACTATAATATGAGATAAAACAATAAGCGAAAGTGATAAATTACGATAACGGTCATAAAAATTAGCAAATGACAGTTATTAGTCTTTAAGATAACAGATACGCGTGTGAAATATTTTAATGAATGATAGCCGCGTGGCATGATGTGTCACTTTCTGCAAAAGTTACATCAATTACATGAATGGGAACATAGAAACAAATGCCTCGAATGTGCGAACTTTTCTAGATTTATGACGTAGTAAGATTTGACACTGTGTATCCGATTGAAGAAGGCAGTTCGACGTTCAGTGTTTTACTACTGTTTGTTAAAAATATCAGTCAATAGATAGTAATATGCCGGGTTAATGACCAGAGTTAAATGCTTGTTTCAGAATTATAACGTAATTTATAAACGACTTTGAAGGTATAACTAAACTGGTTTTCAATAGAATGAACGAGGAGAAATTCCAGCAAGATGTATTCTAATTCAAATGAAAGCATATGATGTACGAATTTTGAAAGGCTTTATGGTAAATTAATTTTAAAGGAATTGAACTACACGGGTATATGGATTTGAAAAGCATATATAAAGTTATTAACAGTTTTTGATATGAAAAGGACAACTAGCATAGTTTAACGACAAAACAAGAATTTTCATGTTTATAAAATCCTTTTAGAGATATTCCTTTTATAAGTTAAGTAGGTTAGATTGCGTAAGATTTTGATGTGTGCAAGTGTATAGTTTAAAAATTAAATGAGGTTGAATTTCGGTAAGTTTATCCGTTATAAACAGGTTTATCCAACATAACTGATCAGCTACGTTTGAATTCGATTTAAAATTATCCATCTTTGTTTCTAAAAGTTTGTATATAGTGTGATTAAAAAGGATTGGTAATGAAAATCCTAATTAGAAGGAGAGATGGTTTTGGACACTATTTTAGTTTAAGCGAGTGATTATCTAGGTGTAACATTTTTTATCTTTAATATCTTTGTGTATATATATATATATATATATATATATATACATGGTAGTTTCTTAACAATGGGACAACGGGTAACTAGAGATACTATGCATAAAATAATGACCATTGACCCAAACTTTCTTTATCCGAATCGTCATGGTTTAAGAGTACAGAGTTTTGAAGATTATAATTTTATTTCAATTTGTTAGGATTATTCTGAACATTTTTGGATTATGAACTTGAAAATTGGCATCTTTAATTCGTTAGAATACTTACAAGAAAGTATTTCAAGGTAAATTTTTGAAATGTGCACCATTTACTTTGATGCGTTTTGTAATACGTTTTTTAAGAGACCGACTAGTTCTAAACAATGCTACTTGATTGTTTTTGATTTCATTCGCAGCCGCTTGTACTCTCCCCTATAACTCCTCGCGGATCATTAGTCTCTTTATACACCATGTCTTTCATACGAAACCAAGTCAAAAATTTCACAGGATTTCAATCGGGGCTCTTAGGTAGTCAAGGAAATTCACTGCCACAACCAATCCACCGATGTGGAAAAATGTCTAAATATTCGCGTATCGCCGAGAGAAATGTGCTGAGGCTCCAGCTTGCATACACTACGCATGTGCCCTCAAATTAAGCGGTACTTCTTCAAGCAAATCGTTTACATTTTTTTGAAGAAAATTGAAATAAAGTGTGCCGTTTAGAGAGATTGGCATTAGAAAAGGCCCAATACAAAAATGCCGATAAATGACAATCTCATTGTTTATTTTTGCAGCATTTTTTACTACTAAATTTACGAAAGAGCAAAGCATGGCACACACATACCCTGGGTTTGTATTTAATATTCGATTTGTAAACCAGAGCTTGTGTCTTACTTATTGGCGCCGTTGTCATACCCTTGACTGCGTAAATCTTGAATATGTAGCTTAGTAGATGGAAATAAATTGTTAAGAACAAAATCACATAAACCTGCGCCAGTACTATCATGACATGAGTAGAAGCCCCAAAAAATGTTGCTAAATTTTATGTTTGTCTTGGAAGACATCCACGAATCTTACAATAAATCTATTTTTTTACTTGGCCACATCCGAAGTGCAATCTAGTAATACTGAAAATATTTTGATTTATTTAAACTATCAATTATTTTGGATTTCAGATCTTCGCCAAGTAAAGTAATTATTTCGCTTTGGAAGTACACCCATAAATGTGAGGCATTTGACTTTTAATATCTTTTGACTTTTGAATGTTATTCAAATGGTCTGACATAACTACTATAGATCAAACTTAGCCACCATTTTAATAGTTTTTAAAAATTTTCTATTATTGGGAACAAATAATTCTAAACCCAGACACTGACCAGCCAATAACTGCACAATTGCCACGAACCGTTCTAAAATAGCTCTCCGTAGTTTTGTTTTCACGATTAAAAATCGTTTGTTGTTCATTATCTATAGTGCAGTTTTGAACTCGCGTCACTTTTTAGAACACTCTATATGGTGCAAACTCTGCTTCGTGTTCTTAAAAATATACAGAAGCATGGCGCCAGTCTGAGTATTCACCCTGTATTAATTTTATGTTTGTATTTTGTGTGTTAAAGAGTTTACAACAAAAACAAAATGCCGAATTTAATTTGATAGAATAAACTAATCAATTTCTCTTTACTCGTTCATAATCAGGTAAAATTTTAGTAAATAAATTTGCAGTGAATTTTCTTTTTATTTCATATACAGGAAAATTGTAATCCTGTATTTGAGTTGGTCCTTTCCTAACCAATATTTTAATCATATGATGTGTTAACGTATTTGACTCAAAATTTTCAATAGCACTCGAGGATGGTTCAGAAGTCAACGTTTTTTCTTTCTCAGCTTCACTTTCACTTTTTCTCCTGCTTCATTAATTCGGTTCTCAGTTCATCGATTTTTGTGTCATTTGCATCGCTTCTGCCGTGACAAGGTTTCATGTTTTCACTTGTGTTTTGAATTTCATTGCTTTACAGCCATAGTTGAGGATCCTGCGTTTATATAATGTGAAGGTTCAGAACCGGAAAACCTTTGAGAAATTTCTGTATGGTTTCACTCATTTTTCGCCTTTGTTCAGCCTCAGTCGCTTTTCTTTACGATAAATGCTCCCGATTACTTTTTTGTCTTTGCGCCCGTCATCCTATCCTGTAAAAACAGTACGAGCTCAAAACAGAATATGATTAATAATATGCGTAATATTTGAAAGATGTTTAATAGAGGGATATGGGTAAACTGAAGAGCGCAGCATACGTAAATTACTCATTGCCTTATAAGGCAACGTTAAAAGCTATTTGATTCTCTATTTTTAGAGTTATGGGTGAGAAACTTGTATAAAACGTTTCAAGAACATTGTACGTGACAATTGCGGGGGTACATAACTTCTCTACAATATTTTTTGATTGTTTTTTTTATCTGGTGTGAGTTCTAAGCTTTCTCTGGATATTACTTCCACTTGGTACAGACGTAACTGTAGAAAATCAAAACAGGATGATCACAATTTTGTTCATTTAACAAAGTAAACTAACGATTTGCGCAAGTCTCTGGTAAGCGCTACTTGATTTAACGTCTGGACCCTTATTCTCGAGGTCATAGCAAACAAGTATTCCCGTGAATATCTTTTTACGTTCATTTCTTTTCTCCATTTTTCAGACTGTATTTCCCTATTCATGACATCGCAGGAAAAGGAATTTGCATAGGAAAGCGGCATGCAGTGTTGCCGGCTGTATTTATTCTATGCCTGTGCGCTGATTGGTTATCTCTTAAAGAGAGAAAATAGTGTAGTAATATTAATAGAGAAGTTTTGTAATAGAGTACAAACTAAAAAGGTTAGTGATTGGTATATGGTTATGTAGTTGCTTATATGATGCATGTTAGTGTGGAAACCGAAGAACTACACGAGATTCTGCATATCCCGAAAAATGGCTATGAAATCGTAAAGGTCTGCGTTTATAAATTGTGAATAATAGAAGATGCTAGTGGAATTTATATATTCTCATCCATGCGTACAGTACCTTATTTGCTTCTTCTGGATCCATATTCAATCTGCTCTTAACAGTTTCCAACTATAGAATTGAATTTACAAAGAAGCAGCAATATTTGTTAGAGAATAAATAACTACACGTAGTGTTGTGTTATTCTCTTACAATAAAGAAAGTTTTTTCCATTATAAATAGAAATCAGTTGCTATTAATTTTATTCCAATACTCTCACAACCACTTGTTTGTACCGTTTTAGTACAGAGCTGTCAACAGAATAAAGGCAATTTGAGTTGATTTTGATTATATACACTTACACAAACGTCAAATTGCCATCTTTCTCCTGGCAGTTCTCACATTTTCTCACAATTAACCAGAAAATCAATTTCACTCTTTGTTACAGGAAAGGAACTCTCCTATGATTTTAAGAATGAGCAATTTAATTTTACTTGAGAATTCCGCCCATTTTCTTCTACTAATTCTATTCCTATGACCTCAAGAACAGATATTCTGACGTAAAGCATGGGTAAATAACGTCGGGCGGTAACCTTAATAACGTTAGCTGTGTTAACAATCTAATTGCGCATAGATTACGTGTTAAAAAAAAGGGTTGCCGTAAATACCGTTTGACGTTATTCGAGTAGCCATATCTCACTAATAACACAGCACTGTTTATTCTCTTAGACTTAGTACTTACACTTATCTCTTAAAAATTAATTGCACAAAACATACAATAATATAACAATGACTACGCTATACTAAAACAGTAAAATACTTTATCCTAAAACAATAATGTAATCAGTCAGTATTGCAAAATGCACCTGCTGAACAAGTATATTTATTTCGTTGCTACGATCTCGCCTTACGCCTCACGCGCAGTGTTTTCAACCCCTAAACACTATAATTCCCTATATGGTGGCCCAAAATTCCCTAGATTTCCCACATCAATTAAAAAAATTTCCTTGAATTTCCCTCAAGGTCTATATTATAAAAACATAATATAGGTTCTTGTGTAATCTGAAATCCAACACATGAAATATTTTCATTTTGCAAAGAACTTCGCATCACAGACACGGAGTTCAAAACATCTGTCCCAATTCGGTTTCGTTTTCTTGTTTTAATATCATTGGTGATGGGGAAAATATTCTTTCGGCTTCGGCATATGCGTGAGGTAAACTCAACACAAGCTTTGCTAAGTTGCAAATACTTTTAAATTGCATAATTGCCATCAAATGATTTAATTATGGAAAAATTGTGCCTCATGCGATCAATTGGCATTTTCTTAAAATTGTCTATTTTTGTGGCATTTTCATGTGAATTGGAATCCTTTGGGATACCGCTAAATTTCTAAATTCCAATTCACATTTATTTTTGTTGAATTCAAAATGTGAAGCTAAGCCCAAATATCGCAACTACTTTGCCCTTCTTTGGAGAATAAAACGTCTGGATCAAAAAACTGCATATTTTTAAATAAATTGTTATTTAAAGGTAACCTCTTGTGTATTTCAACGGCAGCAGTTGTGTAGAATTTCAAGCAGTCTTTACGGACACCATTTGCCGTTTCCGCAGGTAAGGTTTTTAGCAATTCCATACATTCGCCTCCAACGTAAACATTGTCTAAAGCCTTAAAATTAATTGGATTTTTCAAGTTAATGGAGCCTTAATCTAGTTCTGAAACAATTTCTACTTTTAAGAAATTTTGACATAACTGCTTCATTAATAAATATGGTTTTGAATATAGTAGGTGCATCATTGTTGAGCGTGATTGAAACATAGCATTAAATGAATTAAAAAAAGTTTAGCACAAACTTCAGAAAGTACAAATACGCTTTGTTGCAAATATTATTAAGAAGTTACAAAATGTGTTCTGCAGCTTGCAATTTATCTTCTACCACAGCCAACATAAAATAGTGTAATTTTCAAAGAAGCGTGTTACACAAGTATGTCTTGATAACCATCTTGTAGTAGAAACCTTCAATATTTTCTTCTTGTCTAAACTGAAAACTTCTTGAATTTCTCCTAATATGAAACATCTTTTTGCACTTCCAGAGACGTAGTTGTAGACACATCTACGTATAAAACAATGTAATAAGCAATTTATTAAAAAATAAAGTCTGGTTACCTCATATAGGCAAATCTTCACAAGCTTTACTTGCTACGATAGCTGAAGAATGACAAATACAAGATATAAGTATTACATCTGGCACTTGAATTATTATTATTATTATGAATTATTTAAGCCAACCTTTGTGTTGCATCCATCCTATGCCATTCCGATAATATTCGAAATAGGGATTCTGTGATTTTCTAAACATAATATGAAAGCACCATACAAATTTTTTGCAGAACAATTACTAGCATCTAGTTTAATTAATTCAAGAAGCTTTGTTATTGCAATGCCATTAGCATTGAGGTATTTCACTACAATACAAGTTAGGTTTTGGCGTTTGCTAGCTACCTTTTTAAAAAGTCTTCTTCCATAAACTCTTCTAATAAATTTTATTTATACAGAAATTACAAATTGAAGTTAAATTTACAAATATGTATCAAAATCATTCTAAGTTGGAATTATATTTAAATGAACTAATTACGGCGAGTAGCCCGAACAACCAACAATGCTAAAGTTGTGAGGCTCAAAACTGACTGACCTCCTTGGGCTCTCCAGGGTGTTTATGTTGTCCTTGCCCTTCACATTGCTTGTGGAATCTGCAGATCTCATGTCTGCTTAATTCTTTATTCATTAATACAAAGTAACAATCTTAATCCTATCAATAAGTTTCTTATAGTTTATTGTGACCTGCACCTGCAGAGTCAGGTTACGTCTGGAATACATTGTATTCACATCCGTTCTCGTCTTCTGTCTGACTTTTATTAACCTTTCATTATCTATCTTTGAACTCTACAATATTGCAAGTTAACTTAAGATTCAATAATGCCATTTAATTATACGTACATTTGATTTGGAAGATATGTAACTCCTCCCGACCTAGATGAAAATTAAGGGTTTTGCTAAATTTTTAAAATTCATTGTCCTCAAGGGTGCATTTATTGTTTCTTTATTTACCTTTGTTGCTTGTTTCTTATGACTAAACTTCGTTCTTTATTCTTATATCTAAGATACATTTTGTACAATAAATACATAGTTAATAAAATGATTAAAATGATTAATAAAAATGTCCAAACACTTATGTTATCATAATGTAATTTTGGCACTTCTAATTCACTTAAGTGTTCTTTGTAATTGCCCATTATCTTCATGGCTTGCTTGAGATCATTTTGGTCTAGGTGCTCTAGTTGCATGGGTGTCTTGCTGATTTTGTCGTCTTTGGGTTGTGTAATCTTAAACTGTAGTTTCGGTAGGTTTGCGAATTTCTTTGTTACTGTTGGGTCTTGATATAATCGAATAATTTCGTTTTTCAATTTTAGATAGCAATTTTGCTTTAATAATGATTAGTTTACTTACAGTTAATGCTAAATTGTTCTCGTCCTGGTTGCAATGGGCCGTTGCTATTACTTCCTGTAGAAACACAGTAATCCATTTATTTTCCGTCACTTCTTGAATTTTCATGTTGGTGATTTGTACTGGTTTTGCTTCACAATTGTCGTATTGATTTGAGAATCTTAATAATTGTACTTTACAAGGGCTAACTGCTTGAATGGCTGTTGTCGTTAATGATTGGCATAAATATTGGCTTGGTGCTACTTCTTTGCATTTTTCGTTCGTGTAGCAATACGTAAGTTTATTTAAGGAAAGGAACTTGGTTTTAGGGATAAAAACTTGATACCTGCTAGTAACTTTCATGGGAAAGCAAATAAGTGATAATAATTATAAGTGTTACTTTCTACTATGGGAATTTCTATTAAAAATGTGATTTCGTTATTCCTTACATAACCTTTCACTATGGCTATTTTTTCAAATATGAGTGTTTGATTCTACTATTTCAAAGGGTAGTTTACTGTTAGTTATAAATGATCTAATTCTTAATAATTTATTTAAAAAGTCGATTAGTTCTATAATGCTGGAGTGTAATGTATTTAGTTATGCGAATGTTACAGAGTTTTCTAATTTCTATTTGAATAAATATCATGTTAAATCTGATTAAATCTCGCATTCCTAACATTGTGGTTTGCATGTTACTTTTAAGGGTTTGCATTCTATTGCTATACTATCTTGGTTTTTACTAGCTTTCTTAACGTATCATTAAATTTTATTATAGTTGACTAGTTAAAAATATTTGATTTCTAACAATGGTGTTTATGTCTTTTTGGTTTTCCATCAAGTGTTGTATGGCGTTGTGATATCGTTTTGCATCTTGGTTTTCTAAATTGCCTGTGATAGCTTTTACAATGTTACCTAGTCCGTCAATAAGTCCTCTTCTTCGTCTTGTGATTTGATCTGTTGGTATTAACCCATTAAATTTATCTTCTATGTTTCTTAAAATGTTTTCTATTATATTGTTTTAATTAAGCATTTCTATTGCGTATTCTTTACCGAATTTGGCTGTGTCCATTGATTGTTTCAGTTTGTAATAGTTGTTTCTAATTTTGTGAAACTCTTGGTTTAATTCTGTTAAGTCAAATTTCTGTGCGAATGTCCAATAATCTATTGTGTTTTGCATACTTCCCAATTTTACTGGTAGTATACCGGGGTTGTTCTTAACGTCTTCGACTACTATGCCGTTGTCCGTTCTACCTGGGTGGAGGTTGACCGCAAGGGTGATAGCTGTCCGTTTGAAATTACATAGTGTTCTAGGATTTATCAGATGAACATATTTTACTATTTTGCCGTTGTCTACTACGGCTATATTTTTGTCTGATATCTTTTTGATTTTAAACGGGCCTAAATTTCTGGGGGTGGTTTTGTGTCTTTTACTTTGAAAGTTTTTCACATACACGGTTTGTTCTACGGAAAATTTATTTATATCGGCGTTCTTATTGCGGGTCGCTTTAATACGTTCCTTGTCGTTATCTAATTAATTTTTTACCTTATAAATTATTTTTAATTTTTCTTTATGGTTTTTAGCATACTGTTGGTATACTTCCTTGTTGTAATGTATATCGTAAGGGCTACATGAATCTGAATGTCCTAATCTTAATTCGAGGGTTGTATAATTTGTCGATGAGTGGATTGTGTTGTTGTAAGCAGTTAGTGCGCATGACAATAAATTAGTGATGTGTTTTTATGTAAGTTAATCTTAATAATCTGATCTGTTCTAATAATGTTAGATGTAATCTTTCAATTAATCCATTTGATTCTGGGGGATTTTTGTTTATAAAATGAATTTTTATTTTATGGAGTTCTAGGGTGTTTTGTATCATTTCATTTCTAAATTCGCTGCCATTATCTAAAGTTATTGTTTCGGGTGTGCCATAAAATGTAAAATATTGTAAGAATCCTTGGGTTACGTCGATGCTATCTTTTGATGTGATGGGTATCGCTTGGCCTACTTTGGTGAATGCGTCTACAATTGTTAAAAAGTTTTGTGCTTCTACTACTAGAGTGTCTGCATGTAATTTTTGAAAAGGTTTGTCGGGTGTTTTAGTTAACATTAAGGGTATTTTTGGTGGTGTTCTGTCGTATTTCGCTTTGTCGCATAATTGGCATTGGTTAATGAAATCCTTGGTTAATTCTTTCATATCTTTAAAGTAGTATCGCCGTATTAATTGCTTTAGGGTTTCGTTGATTCCACGATGATTGGTTTTGCCTTCGTGTTGATTTCTAATCACGTCATTTATTTCGTCAGGGTCGTCTAAATTCTAAAGTTATTAATTTTCTTGTATATCTGATAATTTGACTAATCTGATATATAATTCTAAGAATCTCTTGTATAAATGTTCCGTGGTGAAATAAAAGTAAAAACATTTTTTTTCTGCGGTACATTCTTTTAAAATTTTAATTATTTGTTCTTCGTTATCGTCTTTAGTTATTTGAATTTGATATATTTTCTTATTATCTATTTTTGTATATTTTACTGGGTTGGGTTTGGTTAAAACTTCGGTAATTATGAATTGATTTTTATGTCTATAGTTTCATTTAAAATTTTAATCGCTGTTTTTGATTTTTCGTTTTGTGTTGAATGAATAGTGTATATTTCTTCCAAGTCTTCCTTTATTTCTGTTTTGTCTACGTTGCCTATAATTAACTGTTTCTATTGCGTTGAGTTGTATTCTGCTTAGTGCATCTGCGTTATTGTTATAAATTCCCTTTTTATATATGATTTCATAATCATTTTCCTCTAATCTAATTTTCCATCTTTGTAATTTCGAATGGTTTATGGTCTGTGTATATATAGAATTTTCTTCCATAATATTTCGATGCCCAAATTATTGCTAATAGTTTCCTCTCGATTGTGCTGTACTTTTATTCCGTCTCGTTTAGTGTTCTAGATGCGTAGCTGATTAGTTTATCACTACCTACTTTTCCTTGGCTCAATATTGCGCCTAATGCTACATTTGATGCGTCAGTTGTTAATATAAATGGTTTCGAAAAATCTGGATATTCTAATACAGCGTGATTCGGAAGTATGCATTTAATTTTTTCTACGGCTGTAATAAATTCTGGGGGGTGTTCAATCTTATTTCCCTTTTTTAAACAGTTTGTTAGTGGTTTGGTTATCTGTGCATAACCTTTGATGAATTTCCGGTAATAACCACTGAGTCCTAAAAATCCTTTAATTTCTTTATTAGTTTTGGGTAGGGGGTAATTTAGTACTGCGTTCATCTTGTCTGGATTTTGGCATAAATCCTTGTGAGGTTATTATGTGTCCTGAAAACGATGCGTCTTTTTGTAGAAATTCGCTTTTGTCTGATTGATCTTTAAAATGTGCTTTTCGTAGTCTCTCGAATACTTCTCGTAATCTTTCGATGTGTTCGGCCAGTGAAGCATTTTTCATTGTGTATTTCTCTTAGAATATTGTCCATTACTCTTTGAAAAGTAGTGGGTGCGTTCTTTAATCCAAACGGAGTGCATTTGTATTCGTAATGTCCTCGGGGTGTACTAAAGGCTGTTTTGGTTGTGTCGTTCTCGTCCATCTCTACTTGATGATATCTTGAGGCGAGGTCTAACGTTGAAAAGTACTGACACTTTCCTAGTTTGTCTAAGATTTCCGTGATATTAGGTAGCGGGTATTTGTCGCCTACCGTCTTCTCGTTAAGTTTCCTCTAGTTTATAACCATTCTGTACTTGCGTTTGCCTGATGCATCTAATTTCTTCGGTACTATTAATACGGGGCTGTTCCATGGCGAGTTTGAATATCGGATGTGATGTCCTGCTTGAATAGATATGCTACCTGTCTATCTGCTTTTTCTTGACTTGCTTGAGGTAGTCTATATGCTTTGGTAAAAATTGGTTTGTCATCTGTTAATTCTATGTTATGTTTGATGGTGTTAGTAAAGGTTAAAGGTATTCCTTCAAAGTGGAATATATCTTGGTATTCGAAACATAATTCCTTTATTGCTCTCTCTTCTTCTCTATTAATATTTTCATTAAAACGGATGTTAATTAAGTTTTTTTTTTAATTCTGTCATGTCTTGTAGGGTTTGATTTGTTTTCATATTTTTCGTCGATTTCCATCTTGTTAAAATTTACTTCTATGTCTATTAGATTTGTCAATGATAATTCTATGGGTTAGTCAATTGAATTTAAGATTGTTGTAGTGACGTAACTGTCTGTTATTTGTACTAATGCGGTGGGTGTTTCTATTCCGGGTTGCAATGACGCGTGGTTTATAATTCCTACGTCGTTTTTCGAATTTACAAAAATTTTATTTGTTTTTCTGTCTTGGGTTCGATGGTGTATTTTTGTTCGGTTCGTATATTACTGTTTTGGAATTTAATGGGGATGTGTCCGTGTTTAGTTCTTAATAAGCGGTTTTTTATATCGATGTTTTTTCCTAATTTTCTTAGAAGATCCATGCCTAATAATCCGTCGTATTTGTCGTTAATTTCAAAAATGCAAAATTTATGTTTCATTTTTACGTTAAAAGTCTTCGGTATGGTATGTTTGCTATAAATTGATGTAATGTTTTTTTGTGGGCTGTTTTGATTTTAAAGGGTTTTCTTTCTACAATATCTAAATAATGTTTTTGTACGGTTCGGGTACTAATTAATGTTTTTGAAGATCCTGTGTCGATTAATAATTTAAGTTCTGCGTGGGGTATTTCTATGTATGGTAAGATTTGTTGATTGATGTTATTTAAATTTATTACGTTTGGTCGTATATGAATCGATCGAGTTGAAAATTTGAGCACGCGTTTTCTTTATCGTTTTCTTCGTAATTCTCACATGGGTCGTCACGTTCGTAGTTTTCTAAATGATTTGGTTCATCGTCTTTACTGGGGTTTGTATAATTAGTCTTGTCATAATTATTATTAAATACTTCCATTTCTTGATGGAATAGTTCTTCGGAAGTGAAGTTTTGTTTTTGATTATAATTTGGTTTGATCTGCGATATTTTTGTGTTTTGTCTGGTGTTGCCAGATGAAGTGTCCATAGGAGTTGGTTTATAATAACTATTGGGGTTGTTGTTGCTATTTGTCATCGGTGTTTCTGTTGGGGTTCGCGCCGAAGGTTTGCCTTGGCGGGTTTACGTTTTGGTTAAACCTTGGTGGAAATGTGGATTTTGTAAAATTTGAGTTAAGTGTTGGTTTCAGAAATTATCTAAATTGATTGTTGAAGTTTGTGTCATTAGAGTTCAAGCTGTTAATTCGTGGTTGATTCACTTGCGCATTAAATGGTGTAAATTTCGGTTGTGTGGCTGTTTGTCTCGCGGTTTGTAGATTTTCATCGGTGGGTAGTTTTTATTTGCGTTAGGGTTATATAGTGTGTTTCGGTAATACATAACGATTTCTTCCTCTATAATCAGTTCATTGTCTCCTCTAGATTTTGGGGATGCTGAAATCTTATTTTGTCTGATAACCGTTCGGGTAATGCGTTTATATAGGTGTCTAGTGCTATTTCGTCGTACATTTCTGTTTTACATAAACGGATATTGTGGTCGGGTTCTTCGATTTTTAGTTTCGTTAAGATCAAGCTCCTTACATCTTAACATCTTATACCAAATTGGTAGAGTGATTGGTTGGGTTCCATTCGAAGGTTTATTAAGTTGCGGCCGAGGCATTTGATGTTTCGCTGGTCTCCGAAATACGCTATAAGTAATCGTTTAAAGTCCTGCCATTGTTCAAGGTCATTGCGGCTGGCGATTAATGTTAAAGCTCTTCCTGTTAGTCTACTGAGAATTAGGCGTAAAAGTATGACATTGCGGTCATTCTCACCTTCTTTATAAAAAGATTTTAAGAACATTTTGTAAGCGGTAATTAAAAATTCCTGGTATTGTTTGATTTCTTTTGAATACGGCAATTGATTCAAGATAAAACCGCATATTTTTCATGTTTCGTGTTTTTAAAATAAATTATTTCCAGGGTATTTATGTTGTCCCTGCCCCTCACATTGCTTGTGGGATCTGCAAATCTCGTGTCTGCATATTTGTTTATTGATTAATACAAAGTACCAATCTTAATTCTAACAATAAGTTTCTTATAGTCTATTGTGACCTGCACCTGTAGAGTCAGGTTACGTCTGGAATACATTGTACTCACATCCATTCTCGTTTTCTGTCTGATTTCTATTAATTTTTTATTATCTATTTTTGAACTATGCAATGTTGCAAGTTAACTTAAGATTCAAAAATTCCATTTAATTATACCTATATTTGATTTAAGGGATACGTAACTCACATAAATGCTTTTGTACTGAAATATCGGCGCTTTCATCAACCATAACAGAAAATTTATTAATTTTTAAGTCGCCTTCAATTTTATCAGTTTCCACTTTTTCCAACACGTTCTTAATCAATTCGTCCTCTTCATATCCATATCTTTTAAAATTTGTAAATCAGAAAAAATATTCTTTAAAAGTGAAATCAAATGATCGATTGTATATACAGATAAATTATGCTCTGCAAAAAAGCAACATAATTTTAATTGGGCCTGCTTTATATTTATGTCGTGCATGTTGTTTTTTACACTTGGAAAATTAACAGGCTGTTGTAACGTAAACGCTTTCATTTATTTGTGTGAGTTTTACTCTCTGCATGTTTTAATAGATCACCCTTTTTAGCATTTATAACTTTATTGCACGCCTTACATTTGAAAATATATAAAAGTTGAAGATTTTTCAACTATTACGCAAGAGTTATATTGGCAAAAACAGATGAAAATGCCTTTAGTCTGTGTTGTAATGGATTTGTTTGTTTTATCCTCGCATTTTTGTTACCGCAAGCAAAATGAAGGGTCTTTTAACCAGCATTCTTGGAAAACTTTTGCTTTGGACTTGTATTTATTTTTCTTAGCACTTTGTTCATTTATATCAGATAAATTTAAATCGGAGTCTGTACTTATATTTGCGCTATAGTTATTATTCAGGTTTTCAAACATTACTATAGCTGTTGTATAATAAAATTTGTACAATAAAATTTTTTATTAAGTTAAGATATTACGTTATGGTAATACCCAGTGTGATATGTGAATAACAGGAACAGTTACCAATATTAAAAATTAACAAATTTGATTGACATTAAGCATCAGCAACTGCAAAGTGCAAACTAACACTTCTGTCAGTTAGATTAGAGGTTAGTGCAATAAACTTGCGCGTATTTGGCCAAAGTTGGAAAACAGCCAATCTACAAGGGTGATTTGAAAAGTTCGCGAAACGAAGGGGAAAATGAAAAAATTTGATTTTAAAATATAGTTTGTTTTTCAGCATAATCTCCGTCAAGTTGAATACACTTCATCCAGCGATGTTCCAAACCCATTATGCCATCACGAAAGTGCGATTCTTCAAGGCCTCTAAAATAGTCGTCGACAGCTGTCTTTACTTCTTCGTCCGTGGAAAATTGTTTTCCCTCAAGAAAAACTTTAGTCGTGGAAACAGGTGGAAGTCAAAAGGAGCCAAATCAGGCGAGTAAGCTGGATGTTGCAACAGATCGTACTTCAGATTATTCAATTTTTGCATTCTACTGCCGTGTGTGTGGACGTGCATTATCCTTATGGAAAATGATCTTCTTTTTACGCAATGCAGATCTTTTTTTCACGAATATTTTTATCCAGTTGGCCTAGAAGTTTAGCGTAATATTCACCGTTTGTTGTTTGGCCCTTGGGAAGATAGTCGATCAGTAGGACACCTATAGCATTCCAAAAAACTGATGCCATAAATTTTCCAGCCGACTTCACGGACATTGCTTTCTTTGGTGGAGGAGAACTCCTATGTCTCCATTGTTTAGATTGTTGCTTGGTTTCAGGGGTATAAAAGTGAACCCAAGTTTCATCTGTCGTAACAAATCGTTTGACAAAATCGGTTTTATTCATACCTGCATCCTTAGCAATTTCGGAGACCTTTAATCGACGATCCTGCGTAACCATGTCATTAACTCTTTGGACGATTTCAGGCGTGGTGGCAGTTTTTGGTCGTCCGCTGCGCGAGTAATCTTCTAGGCTCTCACGACAACGTTCAAATTCCGTCACTCACTTGTGCACAGTTGTAAATGATGTAGCGGAGTCTCCTAATGAATCCTGCATATCTTTATGTATTTCTGTTGCTTTCCAACCTTTTTTTACAATATATTTGATATCAGCACGCGTTTCAGTTTTATCCATTTTGAAAAACTCACAAAACTAACTTTACTTCATATAGCACCAAATTAATACTACTTGACAGAATAATGTGAAATTTAACATCTGCGCACTAGATAGTTGGATCCATCAATTGCATATATTTTATTCGTTCTGATGCTGCCATCTGTGCTCCATTTCGCAAACTTTTCAAACCACCCTCGTATGTAAAAGTAATTAGTAAAAGAATATATTCCTTAGTTCAAAATTTCCCACAAAAATATATATTTCCGTGCTTTTTTCCCTTTTTCCCATTTTAAGATTTTTGTTGCAAAATTTCCCACGAAAAGGGAAATTTCCCACGAGTTGGCAACACAACTCATGCGTTTAGTATTACAGAGAGCGCATCAATCTAAACGTGTTTATGTCGCCAGACGTCGCGGGCGAGGTTGTCACATCTAACTGCATTCCTTTAAAATTCATGTACGTATTTTACGGGGTCTTTTTTATATGAAATATATAAACTGTTTCCTCATGGCAGTGCTCGTGCTGCATCCCCACGAGGAACGGCCTTGATGGTCCATTTACCTATTTACAATGAAAGTATATCAGAAACTCCCAGCTCATAGTAATTTCTAAAACACTACAAAGGATCAAGCGTCATTCTGAAGCTGATGTTTATTCTATTAGTGCATTTAGAGAGTTAAATAGAACCAATAGCATTGTATACCCTATATTACAAATGATTTGCACAGAAGCGACACTAATAGTTATCAAATTTTAGTAACGAAGGCACTGCATGTCTTCTAAATTTCCTAAGTTACTGTAAGTTGAAGAATGTATTAGTATTCTATTAATTGCTGCATGATTAGTAAATGATTGATGTGGCTGGCAAATCAGTATTAACAAATAAACAACATTGCTCTGAGGTTTGATAATGTTATCGATCTATTTGTCGTGTTGATTTATAAAACTGTATACTGGAGAGCTCATTCTTGTTTAACGAAGTTATTTACAGATAGTAATATTAAGAAAGTGAAGTCACTGGTAACTTATGTAATTTTTGTCGCTAACCTCAATTTATTACACGCTACAGTTGACGATTTCTACTATTTACTTTGATTGTAGAGATATGAGTAATGCTTCTTAACTCGTAGGAACTGTAAAACAATTATTATACAAACAAATTTTTATTTTTATTTGGTGAAACAAATTGGTTTTATTTATATTAGTTCGATTTCTGTTATCCATTTATTGAACTGTAATTGAAATACTGGTTTATGGAAAAAAGTTTGTGCGATTTAAATTACAAAACCAATCTCTAGCTCGTAGTTGAACAAATCGGTTTACGATTAAGCTGATATCACTACGAATACATAATAAGGTTTTAATCAAAACTAAATGTTACTTCGCGTTAAACGATGATTTCAGTTTTATAAGAACGCAATATATTTGAAAATTTGAAACTTCCCATTTCTACACTAAAATTAGACTTCACGATTATAAATGGTATCGAATATCAGACGTATGACCGGCCACCTTATTTTATCTGGTATTATGCCATTCCTTAAATGAAATTTTGCATTACCTTGGCAGAAACAGTTTGCTCTATTTCTTAAATAGTGGGTCAAATGTTTACTTTAAAATCATAATTGTCGATCGTGTCTTGGTATATAATATACTTTTCCTTTAAATAATCTTACAAAAGGAAGTCAATTGGTTTTAAGTCATACATTGTAGGCCAACAGATGTCTACATTCAGCGACCTGTAAATTTGGAATGTACCGAGTGTTTTGTGAAACGAATTGCATTGTCTTTGTGGAACCCCATATAGTTCGTATCATCAAGTCTATTAAAAATATTGTTCAATATTTTACTATAGCGTTCAGCACTTACTGTAACACCTCCAATATACTAGACAGTGCATGTGAATTTTCTGCAGCCTAAATGCAAGAGTTTGGTTATTGACATATATAGAACTGAGTTTGTTGGCCTAACGGAATTTTATTGCAAAAATATTTATCGACTTTCTTGTTTTGTAACACCGAATTGAAAACATACAATATTTTAAAACAACCAGAACAGGTTTTGCTAACTTTTTTTGTGCCAAGCCCCACCTAAGCCTCCATGTATCATATATTATATTATATAATATATATATATATATATATATATATATTATATAATATAATATATGATACATGGAGGCTTAGGTGTCGTGTTTGAGGTTAAAGCCACTCAGTTATAGCTCCATTTGATGAGTTTTAATAATAAAAAAAGCGATTGCGATCTTTAAAGAAAGGTTTGGTGTTCTTTCAAAAATATAGTTGTTGTAACTCCAAGTGAACAAGCTTTCACTGTGTTATAAATGTTGTCTCTATGGTTTTGATGGAAACTCTAACCTTATTTAAGCACATGTACCACATACCTGAAATCAATATATTTAAACATGTTTTATATAAAAGTTATATAGCTTCTATGTCGAGTAAAGCACAGATATTTATTAACCAATGACAAGTATTATAATTTGATGTAAATGAGATGTGTATGAATTGAACTGTTAGACTTGTGTTGAATAAGGGATCCAAGAATGTAGAACATAATTCTGTAATTAGTTGGATTTTAAAAAATAAGAAATCACCAAGGTGATCTAGCTATGTACAATGAATAATAAGAGGAAGTTGTTAAAATATTTAGAAAAATAGACGTGCTTCTAAATTCTCTCAAGCATTTAATTAATTCTAAAGCTAAAGTATTTAGAAAAGAAAAAGAATATTCAACTTAAAGGTATAGTATTTGAGCAACGTGCAAAATAATAAAAGGTTTATACAACCACCTGGGTTCAAGAAGATTAACCAAAACATATAGGGCAGATATAGAGGCCGCTAAGCTGAGAATCAACAAAGAACAGTTGAATGTATGCCAGTAAAGCAGTTTTCCAAAGTTCAAGACGTTTTTCATACCACCCTCACACCTGAAGATAGGACTACTGAGATCTCCAACATAAGTTTGTATACTGTATCTAAAATGTCATTTGGTATTGGTAAAACCTAAAACAAAACTAAGAGTAATTTTACAATTTCCCATATTAAAGCTTAATTTTAAACACAGGTATTGTGCAAGCTCATTCATCCATATTTGATTATTGTTCACCTACAGTGAAGAGGACCATCTCTGTAAACAGGGGCTAGTTTATTGGATTTACAAGTATTTAATAATTTAATTTCCACATTTATAACACAAAAAATTTAATTGACCACTTTTCTAAAGATCTCAAAAGCTTTATAATACTGAACATTGTTGTTGTTTGCATACTGTCCCAATTCACCTAATTTGTTTTAAGTACTGCGCGAGAGTAGATCAGAAATATAACTAGAAGCCGTTTCATTGGTGGTGTTTTAAAATTTGCAATTACTTCGACACACTGTGATTGCATATAACCATTCAGAATTTTAATTATTAAACCCTGAGCGTTTTAAGTCTCATAAAGTCTCATAAAGTTTTATTAGTTATAATATAATAGAAGCAGGCGTATTTTGAAATGTATGCATATAGACAGGCATTATAGGTTGCAGCGTAGGAGGGGCAAAATTAACCCTGTATATAGAAGTTCTTTTTTTTTAATAGGCCACCTACCAGATAGTTAGTTTTGCAGTCTCTACAATCAAGTCAGTTATTTGTTTAACCAATTATTTATTTATTCAGAATATTTCCATATTTACTGTATATGTGTTGCCAACGGGTGGCTAAACATTCACATCGTATTCGCTATAATATATATATATATATATATATATATATATATATATATATATATATATTCAATTGTAACTTTCTGGGTAGTGGCCATCCATTAAATAAAATAATACATTATAATATTCTTGTTTACGCGTTTCGGTCTACAAGAATAGTTTTAATAGATAATTGCTAGTAAAATAATGTAAATTAGATAAAAAGTTGTTATCAATAATGTATTAAGGTTAATATCAACAGTTTTAATTTAGCTTTTAACGTGTATGTTTACAATTTTATTTAATGACCCAAAATGTTTGAATTACATATTATTGTTAAAATGAATTTTATCTGTACAAATTTATAAAATAATTGAAATAGAGGTAAGGATTAATTATCTGAGAAAATTATAATCACATGTTTATAAGTAAAAATTTGTAGGTGCTTTTGAAGAATATTTGCTATAATAAAGTTTTGATAATGGTCTTGTAGACCGAAACGCGTAAACAAGAATATTATAATGTATTATTTTATTTAATGGATGGCCACTACCCAGAAAGTTACAATTGAAGATAAAGTTATATGGTCAGAAAATTTACATATTATCTATATATATATATATATATATATATATATATATATATATATATATATACGAGGGCATTTTTTTTTAACCTCCGATCGCTCCGTGCAGACGCTACGCGGGTAGCAGAAAGCGGCAATCCGCTGTAGTCGACTGCGCAGCTCTTGCATTACGCACTCCGCCATTGGTGATATTCAGGCGTCAGTCGGCGTTGTGCTACAGCCACGGAGTTCATAGTTGTATTTCATTCTATCTTATTGTGACACAGAAAACTATATATAATTATTATCGATTTTTTGTTACATTTTTATGTTCTCGCGAGTGTTTCAAACCGGCATTTTATTCCTAATTAGTATATACTATATTTCTTAGTATTTAATGAGGAATTTTTCTTTAATAATTACGAAAATTTAAGAATTTATGCTTTATTTAAAACTTTTAAAATGTGTATTTTATTATACACACACGGAAAAATAAAAAAGCTTGCCATTGTTTTTTTTATGGTTGATTTGTATACTAATAAAGTACAGATTTCAGAATAATTACACAATTAATTAAAGCTTTATTTGCTTTCTTACCGGTTTTGCAAATGCCAAAAGATTTGCATCTTAATAATTGTGAAAAAGATTGGTTTTTACGGTAAATAAAGTAAATATTTTATGCACGGAGGTTTATTTTTACAATAAATGAAATAAATGGATTCAAATCTGAATGGCAATAAAATGTAGCTCATTTTTTTACTAAGTATAGAATTATTTATGCATATGGTTAAAAGATGGAACTTGTTTATACTTTGCAAATGCAATAAGATTTTATTCTTAACAACTATAAAAAGCATGTGCTCTAACGTATACTTTACACACAGAAAACTTATTTAGTATTTTAATTAATGAGGGCTTGGTTGATAAATGCCATAGCTTTGTATTTTATCTCTTAGTAATAAAAACTCGTTTTTATTGAGTAGGCTTTATTTCCACACACGGTTAAGTAATTGAAGCATGTGAATGAATTTAATGGCTTTGTACATGCAATGTGCTTATTTTTATACAGGGTGGAACGATGAATATTCGGAAATGTCAATTTTTTCCGTTTACTTTTTTTTGGATGGGTTTTATTTATAGATTTGGGTTTGCATGACCTCTCGTAAACCTTTTTATTACATCAATATATATTTATACAATGTGTGTGTGTGCATGCTTGCGCGCGCGTGTGTGCGTGCATGCGTGCATCTATATATATAGGTTACTTATATCTGGACAAAGCAATAGAATTAACAATTTAAGGTGTAGTTATTAATTTTCCTAAAATATGCAGTTATGATATTGTATTCTTCTAGTTTTTAAACGTTGTTGTTTAGAAATGTGATATGATGAAATAATAAATGGTTGTTTTGTGTTTACCTTTGTTTCGCGGCATACTATTTATTACCAATATAGTAAATTAATTTATTATTACGAAAATATGGAATAATTCGGCCATTTAAAAAAATTAATATGTTGAACTGTATATATTTTGGAAAAGCTTACAAAAAGAGGTTTTAAATAAAGTGGCAAGCACCTGCGGTTTCCATTTAAAGAAATGCGAGTTTATACTATAACTTCAAAATGTTATGAGTATTAAATATTTGAGTACGTTGCTATATTCTACGTAAAAAACTGTATAAAACCCTTCAACAGTATTCTTGGATATTTTTGCAAACAAACAAGTTATGCAAATTAATAGAGTTGTTAAAATATAAGCTTTTGGCTATAATTTGAAAACAAAAGAAGATCACACATTTCTAATTTCACCATTGTATTTATTTCAAAAGTTAGCCCGTAACTACTCAAACGTTTTATTGTATCTCTAATAATAACCAAGTTACCCATTTGGGACATCAAATTTGGGGCACACTGTACATGTAATTGCTCCTGTTTGTGCTATTAATACTCTCACACGTGTTAGTCTCGTAAATAAGTAGTTACAGATAGGGCCGTAGATTAATTGGTAGGATAATAAATATATGCTTTATTTTACTTGTGTATATTGACTTATGTGTTGCAGTAGCGTGTCCTGCAAGATACCACAATCCCTCCCGGTTTCAAACTGATACTGTGCAAAGTTTGTTTTTGTTTAGCTGGCTAAAACAGCTTAAATTGAGTTTGTGGGTTTCACTCGCTGAAGGGCGTTCTGTTCACAAAAGGCTTTCGAAAATAAAGCTCTTAAGAAATCGATTACAAAGATGCGGGTTTTGTAAAAACGTTTTCTCAAGAGTTACCAAACTAAAATAGTTTTATTGAAGATTTTGATATAAACATGTATCTTAAATATGAAAGTCTTTGAACGCATTATTGTAATAAATGCCGGCTTTGGGCGTTAGGGTTTATTAGTTGCTAAAGGGAATGAGATCGTACGTGCTGCTTTAATCTTTGATTTCGTACTAAAAGCTTTGCATAAGAAACAAAGTATGAAAATCAATAGTTTTAGCATGATTAGTCGTGTTCCTTTTCACAGAATACTTGATTCAAATGCAAATTGTTTCTTTGCAACAAAAATATAAGTACGGAGGGCTCTTCAAGTTTCCTGAAAGCCTATGCAAAATAAATTTTATAATATGTCTTAACAAACAGCAAGGATGCTGTTAAACAGAGTCGAAATATTCTAGAAGCTGTTTGCGTTTAAGGTCAATATTTTTCCACCTGCCTTGTAAATAATATATATTAAAATATAATACTATAACGTGGCGTCGCTTAATCTACCTCGATCAAAATAATACAGCAGAATGTAAGAGAATCATCTTACACAAAGAATAATTGACAACCACCCTGTGGTGTAGCATCTTCAAAGAGACTTGATTGTCAAGTTGCAAGAGTTAACATTTAAGAACTTTATTATTCTTACAATAGGAAACTTCTAGAATGCTGTTTGCATAATTCCCATACCTTTATCGAAATAGTCTAGACCACTAAATTTCAATATATAAATTGCCGTGAAGGGATTATAAGTTCAATTTTAATTGATTACATATAGTACTTGCTATAAAGTCCTGATATGAAATAAATTGATGGCACATACTGTTAAAATAAATTGCCCATCGAAATTGGTGGCACATCATACAGTGCACGATACTTGATAAACTGTTAACTGGTCCACGCAGGGTTACTTCACTGTTCGACAGAGAAAGCGCAAATAGAGCAAGACTTAAAATGGCAAGTATTTAAAACATCAGATTAAGAAATCTGTATATTTGCCTTGATTTCGGTTGACAAAGACATTAATATTGGAAATGGAAGGTTTGAAACTAGAAAATTGGCATACAAAATATTGCAGATGTAACCTAATAGTTATTCATCATTTATTGTACATTTTTATTGTAGGAACTAATGATGAACCCTGTGAGACGATTTAAATTAAATATTATAAAGCATTTAATTATATTTCATTTTAAACTAAATACGTAGTTCGACCACTAAATAGTGATCATTAGCAGCAACACTACATAAAAAGCATTTAATGTTATTCAGGAACCCTACTGAAAATATTCTTCTCATCACGTAGGCGGATGTGAACTCCTCCAACATACAATTAAGTTATGTTGCTTTGAACAACTGAAAATATTCTCCTCACCGTGCAGGTTCGTAAACTCCACAGGACAAAGTAGACTCTGGAAAATATATTCTCAGCCGTGCACACAACATTAGCTAATTGTATGTTGGAGAGATTTACTTTAGCCTACGTAGCAAGAGGAACATCCTCAGAAGTATTTCTGAACCACCGCAGGTGGCTTTTAAGTGTCTTAAAGTGTTGGTGGTGATGATCGTGACTTGGTTGTCGAAATACGTACCTAATATAAAATGAAGTATGATTTGCAGTTTCAGCTACATCATGCTAGTCAAAAATCCCCTCCGCTCCTAACATCTTTTGAACGGCTATAGCTATACCAATGACATTCGTAAAAATAAACGAATGTAGGTGACGTAATACTCATAGATGACGTCACAGGGCCACTGTGACCAAAAATTTTAAATGGGACTTTATGGCAAGTGACATCTCGTTTAAAAGGTATTAAAATACCTATTCACTCATACTATTTTATTTTGGTTTAGGCCGATTTAAATCGATTAATTAAATTGATACTAAAATTATATTTTGGCATTTAATTAATAGAGATTCTAAAATCCGCCTCTGGTTTTATGTTAAAATAGTTGACGTTTTTTAATTTTCTCGTTTTTTACTTTGCTAAGTTTTTGCAAAAGTGTTTTGTAGCTTGAATATTTAGTTTAGTTATTATTTAACGAGAGGTTTGATTGTCCACACAGGCAAAATGGCACGTTCTGTAGCAGACAAAGTAGCAGCTGTCTTAATAATTGGTGGATGTAGAACCAATTTCTATACAGCGGGACGTCTTTTTAACGATAGGTACACCGATCGCTTTATATCGAGGACTTATTTGAGGGAGCTTTTTTCAGAAGTTTGAAGCGACAGGTAGTGTTTAAGATGTCAAACGAACTTGTTGACCAGTAATTAGTGATGACAAAAAATTGATATAATTACAGAAATGGTGATAAACCTTACATATTCTACAGCCCAAGTTGCGTCTATCTGTGAAGTCAGTCAAAGGACAGTAGACAGAGTGTTGACTAAAAACAATTTTCATCCATGCAAATTAAAAATGGTGCATAAACTTTCAGATGAGATGATGGCCCAGACCGAAATTAGAATTCTGTGGAAATTGGTCCAATCAAATTAACCAACACCAGGATTTCAATTTGTTTTAGTGACGAAGGTAATTTTTTTTTCAATGGAAATGTTAACAAACAAAATGTGAGCTATTGGAGTAACACAAATCCCCACATCTTTCGTGAAAAAGTTATTCAATTTCCAGAAAAAGTAAATGTTTGGGCAGTTATTTTGGGAACCATATAGTTGAGCCTGCTTTTCTCATTGTTAGCTTAACCGGTGAAGTGTATCTGGAGATGTTACTAAACGCAATTGAGCCGTTAATTCTTGAAATTCTGGAAGATAATCCAGATGAATTTGGCAACCTAGAAATAACGTTCCAACAAAATGGTGCTCCTGCACACTATTATGGTGCAGTAAGACGTTACCTGGATGAGAAATATCGTGACAGATAGATTGGACGACGAGGTTCGATAGAACAGCCAGCTCTGTCACCGATCCTGATACCATAAGATTTTTTCTGTGGGAACATTTGAAATCTAAGGTATACGCTACAGCATGTGACGGTATTGACATTTTGAAACAACTATTGAAGAGTGTATGAAAATTTCCGCTGACACATTTGAATGAGTACGACAGGAATTAGGCGGAGCACATTTTGAACACTTACTATATGAATTGGTTCTTGAATCTTTATTAATTAAATGCCAAACCATAATCTTAGTATTTATTTAATTTATCCATTAAAATCAGCCTAAACCCGAACAAAATTAGTATGACAAAATATGTATTTTTAATATTTTCAAACGAGATGTCACTCGCCATAAAGTTTTATTTAAAATTATTGGTCACAGTGACTCTGTGACATCATCTATGATTATTACGTCACCTGCTACAACTAGTCTGCATCCGTTAATTTTCATAACCGAATTTTATTAATCTAAGTATAACCACACTAAAATTAAAATTGACAATTTCAAATCCTGAAATGCCAAAACTTTACTGTTTACCAAAAATTCACAAAAATGATAAATCGATGAGACCAATAGTATCACGATGGCTGTCAAATGAATTTAGAAATTTAAAGTTTAACAGTTTGCCTATATTAATAAAGTAAAAAAAATCACACTAGAAAAGATCGAAATCCTAACTTCATTTAATGTCAGTTCATTATTTCCTAGTGTTCCAATACCACGTACTTTAACATATCTAAAGGATGTTCTTATAGATAGTGATATTGATGATGATAAAGTGGAGGACTATATCAAGCTTGTTTCGCATTGCATGTCCTAGAACTGTTTACAATTCAACAACAAGTTGTACAAACAACATGAAGGCACTCCACTGGGAAATAGCCTATCACCTTTCATGGCAAATTTATTTATGTCTCGCTTTGAGACCGAGTTAAAAGAAAACTCCAAATACTTCCCAAGAATATGGTTAAGGTACGAGCATGATATTTTTCAGTTTTTGACACTTCTAAATTAAATGTTGATGATTTTCTTAAAGAATTAAATTCAAAATTTCAAAACAAAATTTAAGTATGAACTAGAGAATAATGGACAATTACCCTTTTTAGATACATTAGTAATTAGAAATGGTAATAAACTGGAATTTGACATTTATAGAAAAGAAACCAATGTAAATCGCTTTATTTTGTTTTCCTCCAACCTTACAACATAAATTGGCTTCAATTAACTTTTTAATTAATAGATTATTGAATTTGCGTTTAAATAAAAACAGATTTAATAAGGAATTTGCTCTTATTAAACAAATAGCGAATTACAATGGTTTCTCTTCTGATATTATAGATAATATTTTTAGAAAGTGTAAAAATAGAATTAACATCCGTAAACCAGCGACTTTACAACCGACGATAATGTTAAATATGTTAAACTTCTTTTTCACAAAACCACAAAGAGTCTTGATAAAGTATTCAAACAGATTAATTTCAAAATTGCTTTCAGTAATACTAATAAAATTAAAGATTTGTTAGGTAATCCAAAAGACAAGGTGGAAAAATTGCAAAAATCGGGGATTTATGAAATTAGTTGTTCAGGGCTAGGGTGTTTTCAAAAGTATATTGGTCAGACCACAGAAAAATAACAGCAAGATTTAAAGAGCACATTGCTCACTTCAAATATGGTAAATACGAAAGGTCTCAGGTCGCCAAAAATATTTTTTAAAACCAGCCACCTCGTTAAACTAGAAAATGTTAAATTCTTAAAAGCGGTACCAACGTTTTCCTTCTTAAATGCCTATGAATCAATTAAAATTGTTAAACATAAAGGACCCACTTTAAACACTGATAACGGGCCCATAGAGTCATCTGCCTTGCTTTCCCTATTGGTCAACAACCAATGAGAAAGCAATATTTAGAATTAGTATAAATTAAGCAGATTTTAGTTATAACGTCACAATTCACTTGTTTGTTGTGGAGAACACCAGCCTGTGGGCGAGGAGAATATCCTCGATAGTGTTTAAAGCAGTGGCGGCTCGTGGTGATTTTATTTGAGGGGTCCTAACTGCTTATGGCATGAATATAATACAAGATAACATAAGCAACACTCATCTTCAGTGGTTTGGTGTATTCAGCCTAGTCACTCGCACAGACCCATTAGTTTTTGTATACTTGTTTATTGGTTTATGTACAAAAAGTCACACACTGTACTCTAATTGTCACGTAATAATAATTTTACTGCTTGTATACGAAATCAAGCCTTCTGTCTTTCTGAGCAATAAAATGGTCTATAACTTTTTAGTCAAAATTGTTGATGTTATGTATTAAGTTTTTGTTGACTGACATCATTGCTAAGGCATTAAGACGTTCTCCGGTCATTGTGTTCCTTAGATAAGCTTTAATCCTATTAATAGTTGAAAAACATCTTTCAGATTCGACAGTGGACATTGGGGTTGTGACTATAATTTTTAATAATTTTATTGTTTCGCCAAATATTTTTTTAACCCTTTTGGGTCAACCAGGAAAGCATGTTTAGGCCGCCTAAAATATTTTTAAAATCCGTTCTTGAGTACATCACTTCCAATTCAGTCCTCAATTTGTCTGGCTGTGACATCGGATAACACTTAACAATCGATTGGAAATGCGATGTTGGAAATTTTTTTGAGTAAGTATCAAAATTACTTACGTCTACTAAAAATGCGGTTTCTAAATGAGTTCGGTATGAGAGCCTGTCCTTCATCTGAACAGCTATTGTATCGCACACTTCTTTAGCAATCAAATTCCGATTTTCCACGTTACTAATTTTTCTTCGTTTAGTATCATTACAGATTATATTTTTTTCTATCTCATCAGTTGAATTTCTAGCAGATGCTATTATTCTTTCAAAGTCTTCTATTTTTCTTTTCAGTGCAACACTGTCTGTATCTCTAGCTTGAAACTGATTAAATAATATGTTAACATGTGTAAAAATTTTATGAAATAAATTGAGAAAAAACACAAAATCAGGATCTTCCCAAATTCTACGCAAACCATATGCTTCTCTGCAGGTAATAGTTTTATTGCATTTTTCTTGTAATTCCTCAAAACATTCGATTTTCTCTATTTTCACATACGACGTTCACAATACGAATATTATAATTCCAACGTGTGGCAGCAGCAGTGGGCAATTTTCGCTTCACTATTTCTTTTAGCACATCACACCTGTGAGTAGAATGAGAAAAAAAGCAGGAATTGCGGATAAGTTAGAAAGAAAATTTTAACTTTAGCATTTTGACTAGTTGCTTTCTGCATAATTAAATTTAATTGATGGACATAACTGTGAACAAAATGGGCATTTTTATATTTAAGTTTTATTTTTGACTGAACTCCACTAGCAGAACCACTCATAACATTTGTACCGTCATAAGTTTGAGCGATTAGTTTAGATGGCGACTTTAATATTAATTTATCTAATTCCTGCTCAATACACTTCGTTAAACCGTTAGCTGTTTTATCTATTACTTGTAGAAATGTCCAAAATCTCTCATAAATATTTCCACTGTAGAAATATCTAACTATAATTACCATTTGGCATTGATTTGAAATGTCAGTCGTCTCATCACACTGAATTGCCAAGAATTCACTACCTTTAATTTGATCTTGAATTTCTTGACGCCACACTGCAAGCATGCTTTCTAAAATCTCGTTTTGCATAGTTTTAGATGTACTTTTAAATACACTCGCTTTGTGTAAATGTTCTTTTAAAATTACATTCAATTCCGTTGTAAAATCAATTAATTCTAACAAAATTCCACGGTTTTCGGAATCTTCTTTTTCATTGTGTCCTCTCAATGACAATTCCAACTTTCCACAAAATTTAATACAATTGATAATTTTTTTTAAAATGTATCTATTTTTAGTCACCTGCTCATTATGCTTCATAATGTTCTACCTATATGCGGAATCTAACTGAACCGCAATGTTCACGGAATCTAGCATAGTCAAATCCGTGAAAGACTTTATATGGTACTTGCTAATTTCATGCTTTTTTATTTTATCGTTTATATGCTTCAGATCTCTAAAGCCTTTTTCCGAACATGTTTTGTCCATTCCGTCACAATAAAATAAATGGCAAGGAAAACAAAATAGAGCATTCGATTGAGACCATCCGGAAATCCACCGACATTTTTTATAAATTTCTTTTGAAAAATGCCTTGTGAAACTTACGATTTCCAACCTTATCTACTTGTTTCATATTTAAATCTGGTGTCGGACAGCCTAGGTTCTTAATTTTTACCTTTTCTGCTAATGGGAGAGTTTTAAATTTAATTTCGATTATATTACGAATATTATTTTCAGTCATCTTCAATAATTCAAAATAATAATCAAAAAATCTAAAATGCATGTACACCTTACAACTAAACTTACGGAAATTTTATAAAAGGAAATTATATATTTTAAATTAAATAACTAGTACTTAAATGTTAAACAAAATTTTATTATTATTATAAATATAATTTAACAAATTTTATTGTTTTAATCAAGTTTGAGTCGGACTACTTAATGATATAAGCTCCCAGCACCACTCAAACAAACAGAAAAATAGAGAATAATTAATTAAAATTGTTAACATATATTCTGTGATTAGTCCCGGGTATTGTGATTCCTCCAAATAAGTCAGTTTGATGTACGGTTGGAATATTTTCAGCCGAATTAGGAATGATTACTTCATAGTGATTTTCGTGTATCACATCCCTGCCATTTCCAGGGCAATGAACTACAGCTAAAGGCTCGCGAACTAATTGATCTTCTTTTGCACAAAAATTATATAATGTGATACTGAAGCCGAATTGATAATAAGAATCATTTGGATATCTATTAAAGTTTATATTAGTTTGTACTGTTAACATTTCTCAAATAAATTGGATTATCTAGAAAACTAAATGAGAAATCGAAAAGTGTATAGCATATTTATAATCAGCGTAACAAACTAAACAAGGTACGTATATATCATTTATTGTATCATTATGGGAATATGGCAACGGACGACGGCGGCGACGGCGGCGACGACGACGACGTAGTGATTATATTAATCTAACTTACTTCGTAAGTTTGGTTGAAAAATTATACAATACGACTACACTCACAAAACAAGACACGGTCTTTACTTTCAACGAAAACAAGTGAAATAATTTCTACGCTCACGCAAATTAGTACCGGACAACAACAAACACGCCTTGAAATACCAACAGATACCGAGGCTAAGGGCTCTAATAACGAGAGCCCTGTTAAAGCTATCTGAAGCTGTTATTATTTGCGTTCGACAGAATTCGTCGTCGTTCGATTTCCTATAAGATTTACATTAAAGCTGGGCTCAATAGAAGTGAGCCCAGAGCACTGTCGAAATGTCTAGGATAGGTATTTATTTATTATTGCTTAAATGTTGGATGTAAAATGAATATAGTGAGAAACGTAATTCTTTTAAATAATTTTAAAATATTAATATCAGTGTTACATTTGATCATTTAAACCACAAATCTTAAAAGAATTATATGCATTTTGGTGTTAATTTTTATTAAAACGGTTAGATGTGGTTGCTTACGAAAGGACGACGTCGGGATATGTTTACTATTTATATCTGTTTCCGGCATCATACATCATTTACATTGTAAACGTAGCCTTTACAATTTATTTACTGAGACTAAAAATGCCGGGCTGAAAGCATTTATGCATTCGATCTCTAGTTTTGAGTAATCATTTTACGATGAATTAATTTATGCCGAAAAGTTTATTTACGGTACCTATTTCTTAAAATAACCTGGGGGCTCTAGCCTTTGAGCCCTCATGGAGTAGTCGCGGCTGGTTTAAAGCAACATTATAGTAAATTGTATGTTGGGAAAATTTTCTTCACAAGTGGCCAGGAGAATATCCTCTGAAGTGTTCTGGAACAACAGCTAATTATTATTTAAAATTCCTACTGACGATGAGCACATAGTGATCGAAATACGTATCTAATATTTTAAATATTTTTTGTGGTTAAGGGTTTTTATTCATTTTTATTTATTTATCTAAGTATAACCGTTTAGGGGAGGACTTTTGACTAGCATGGAATGTAATTTCTGTAGGAATGCTTCGTTTCTAATTCTAAGCATAAGTATAGTTTAAGTTGATATTTCTCAGAGCAAGGTACCGTTCTCCAGTTTAACTATAGGAAGTTGTTACTACAGGGTGTAATAAATAAAGTAAATCCTTAATAAAGCGGTTGGTTGATTAAAAAATTTAGAAAAATATATACATCTATATAGTATAATCTGCAATAAAAATTCTCGGTAAAACACTAACATATCTAATAGAATTGATTATGTGAACCTTATAAATGAGAATCATGTAAACATGTTGGAGTCTTTAACAACCATCAGGTTGCTAATATCTATGTAGAGCCAGGTAGATAAGAAAAAGATAGAAGAATACAGGAAGATCTAGACCAAGCTACATTAGTCAAATTATTAGAAATTTAGGTTGTGAAGGGTATGTAGAACTTTTTAGATCAGCACAGAATAGAAAAGAAGTTAGAGCTGCGTTAAACCGACCTTAAGTAAGGTCCAAAACAAAATGATGATGATAAGACCGTACCCTTCAAGTATTCAAGAAATTAATTCTTTTAGTCATAGAGTTAAATTAGCGATTAACGAATACAAGAAAATTCGCGTTACTGCCAGTGTGTTGCTTTGATTTTCAGTAGCACATATTAGTTATACGACTGGTTTGTGTATACAGAACTTTTTTAAGTAAGGAATACGTATTGAATGCTTTTTATTAAGTTGACATAAGAATTTCACTCTTTGAGCTGCGTATCAGTCGCTAATATATTTAGTTGCCAACACTACAGCGATCAGTAGGTTATACGTTAAGTACAGCCGCAGGAAATTTACCTTCACACAACTGTAATGTAGACAAGTATCAATGTATATTTAATTATCATAGGAAACTTATTTATAAATCAAGTTTGTATTCTATAATTAATTGTTATCCTTGAAATGATTTAGGCTTAGCTCAATCCGCATATAATTATTACACACCACAGCTGCTTATATGGAGAACCGATTTATTTGATATTGTTGTATGTATATCAATTAAATCATGGAGTACGTTCTTTCGCATGCAAGTATAGCCGCAGATGGAAATTTAAAATACATATATAAAAATGACTTTGTTTAGTCAGAACCTATATAATTCCATCTACTTATTTATTAGCTACAAGTAACTAGCTAGCAACGATAACTTAAACAATTTACACCTTAAATTTATTAAACTTAGCGAAATGTTACATAATTCCATCAATGCGTAAGTATTAAATTGGAAGATTTCACTACTAATTAAAATTAACTGTAGGTGAATTAAAAATAGCATGAAGGATGTTTGGCGTAGAATGTCGCTTCTTCTAAATATAAAACAGCCATAAGCAGATAATGATGAATACTATTTTCTATAATTCTGTTAATTGTCTATAATTTTAAGTTGCGCAGAATAATAGATGCATGTATGTTACTCATCAATTAGTCATCTGGTCAACTATAACCAGACATGTTCTTGTTCTAAATCCAAGAGCATCATTGCACGCATTTTTGATAAACTGTAAATGAAATTGGTTGCTTACGACTTTCTTAGGTCATTTATGAACGACTGACTTAGTAATACTAGAAAGAGGGTTTCTATGAAACTGTATGTCAGTCTGCTATTGTACTGTTCCAGAGCATAATAAACTCAATAAGAAAAAAAAAGCCAAGGCCGGAATGTGCTAACAACGAACATTTTTTAGTAGAATTTCTATAAAGCAGATCAATGATTTATGAAAGTAGCAAATTCAGTATTTCTAAAGAATGTGATCGGTGTACCATTTTAAATGAATATGATTCCAATATCGCGAAAACATCGTGGCTTTACCACTAAACACGTGCGATAACCATACGGTCTATCAACACGATGTACAAAATGTATCTCCCTATATTTGTAACTTTATTAATATAGAAGATACAATGTTCGTTAAATTAGCAAAGTTGATCAGAAATTTACGAATAGTATGATACTTTTTTAAAACCCGCCTAGATGTTCAACTTTTTTAAATAGGAAAAACTGAAGTTGTCAATTTTTTTAAAAATCAATAACTTTTTAACGGTTTAACATAATAGAGAAAATGAAAAATGCTTGTGATATAAATTTTTTGTAGAATTCAACAGCGTATATGACAATTTTAA
The DNA here is from genome assembly GCA_036346225.1 of Platerodrilus igneus. NCBI lineage: Eukaryota > Metazoa > Arthropoda > Insecta > Coleoptera > Lycidae > Platerodrilus > Platerodrilus igneus. The sequence continues at coordinate 2,071,967 of JARFIW010000399.1, forward strand.
TAGAAAATGGGTTTTTAAGCTGTAAACATAACTCATTTTTTTAAACGTAAAACAGTTTAATATAAACACCAATGGAGGGTTATTTTTTCTGATTACTCTCATGTAAGAGTTTATATACTTATTATCAGTAGTTTCTTCATAATAAAGACAATAACCATTTATTTATTACCAAATATCAAGGAACCCATGGATACATATTTCAAATAAACAAAATGTGTAAAAATCAATAATGGAAATACATGTTTCTTGTAACTGGAATGATGGTAACTGTATAAAATAAATGGATAATCAAATTTATAATAAACTAAGAAGAAATCAAATACACGAAAATAAACTATCAATACCATACAAATATTAGTCGAAATGAGAAAAGGAAAGGTGGGCATTCTAGGTATTAGTGAGGTGAGATGACCAGATAGTAATGACTTTTGGAAAGATAATTATACAATAATTACAACTTCTTCAACTAATGGACAGGGAGGGTAGGGATAATGTTAGGTAAAAGATTAGGACGTAAAGTTAAAAAGTACTTACAATTTAGTGATAGAATAATTATGGTTAGATTGAGTACGAAACCCACAGACACTGTTTTAGTACAGGTTTACATGCCAACAACTCAGTACGAGGATGAGGAAGTAGAAAAGGTATACGATGTAACGCGCCATATATATAATCATATTTTAATCTTATATTTCATAGGATTATTTAAAATATTGGTACTGCGCGGTAAATACATCTGTCTGGTATTTCCCGCCGTGCTGATAAAATATAGGGTTGCTTAGCTAGGAAGGGCTAGTGGGGGACGAGAGTTAGTTGATGCTTAGGCGGCTACACAAGCGGGCGGTGCCGAGCGGGTATCAGACTGATTAATTTATATGTATTTAGTCGGATGTTTAAATACCACTAATATAAAAGGTTTGATATTTACTCTGTAAATATCAATTGCAGATATTTGCTAGTTGTGTTTTACAGAAATATCGAGTTATATGTAAAGCGGTACGTGCAATGAAGATGCTTTTGTAGCTTAAGTTAAGGTGATTGACGATTGTGTTGGTGTAAACTGCAAGTGAAAGATAACGTGGTGGAGCCACCCGGAGCACCGGCAGGTATTTATACACTTGCACCTGCAAGGACTTCTAGAACGTAAGTGTTTATCTTTATTTAACCTGATAATTTGTGTAAATTGTGCTCTAGCACGTGCTGTAATCGTGTTGACTATATCACCGCACGCCAGCTGAGCACAGAACAAACTGACAGAATTGCAGTTGACTATATCAAAGTACACGAGCTGGAAATAGAACAAACTAAGAATCGCGAGAAATTCCAACTCATTTTTTGTGCTACCCAAAAATCTGTGCTTTCATTGGACAAACTAAATTTGGAGATTATTTTATATTCAAAACTTGAAATACACAATTCCATTGGTTAAAGACATCATTAACGTTTTTCAACACAGGAAGAATAGGAAGTGGAAGTGTATAAATAAAATTTCAAATTCTGCAGAATTCATCCGTTAGTGCTCACCATAGTCTAAGGAATCACTTTGCAGTGCTCCCCTTAGCCTGTAAACCCTACAACACGCAGCGCTCCCCGCAGCCTGCGTATTCTTCAACGGTGACGCTGTCCGACGCCGTTCCCAGGGCACGTCATTATAATTCATCAATCCACAGTTAACAAACCACATATGAACGTTAAGGTCCGTTCTATACTTTACCGACAAGTCGTTATTGTGATTGCATCTGTCAAACTCTACCACCGGGACGACATCCCTGTAGAGGAACTACGACCACGAAGCCTGCCGAAGAGTTCAGAAGACAACCGAAGACCTTCTGAACCCTCTATACTTGTATATATTGTAAATTAGTAGTTTTAAGTTTATATAATTTTATTTTATAATTCTTTGTAACAAAACGTTGACCAACAATTAAAACACGAAGCCTTCCGAACAGATCCGAAGACCACCGAAGATGTCTGGACCTCTTCAACCTGTACATATCTAATAATCATTATTGTTCAAGTTCACACTGGGCTTCATAAGCAACTTCCGAAGCATTCCGGAGAAATCCGAAGACTACCAAAGACTTATCCCCTTAAACTGTACATACATTCATTTAATCAGTGTTTAAGTTTATTTCTGGCTCCACAAATAATCATGAAGCCATCCGAAGATTTCCGAAGATTACCGAAGACTTCCGAGCTGCTTCAAACTATTAAAACCATTCAAATATTAACTACCTCATGTTTATTTTTATGTATTTATGAACTTATAATTATTTGTGCCTGTAATTAATAAACGAATAATCAAGCCAAACCTAAATGCTTTCAGACGCCGCCCACTCGAACGATAACAATCGGTTCGCATTAAGGGGTGTTTAACTGGGCGTGTCATAAAACATTTTAAACATTGTTAAGTTGTTTTTTTTACTACCAGCGGTACGACGTATGAAGTAATTTCAGTATGTATTTCAACAGTTAATAATAAATGTTATATTGCCCTCGGCCTGTTTTTGTATATTTGCTAACCTGAACCCCTGAGAACAATTAAGAGTATCACGTCTTTCTTCGTGCTCGACACGGATTGACATCTTCAACGAGGAAATAAATAGTTTAGTGAGAAAGTAAAGGGAGATGAGAATTTAATATTTATGGGCGTCAGTGGGAGAAGGTAGTGGAAAAATGGTAGGAAAATTTAGGTATGATAGACGAAATGATAGAGGAGAAAGATTGGTTGAGTTTTGCCAGGAACATAGATTAGTACCTGTAAATGCCCTATTCGAACAACATGTTAGAAGAAGATATACCTGGAAAGCGCCAGATGATAGGGCTAGATACCAGATAGATTATATTCTAGTTAAACAGAGATTTATAAACCAAGTTAAAAACTGTCGTAGTCATTCAGGGGCTGACATAGATAGCGATCATAACTTAGTTGAAATGATGTGTAATCTAAAATTCAAAAAATTGAGAAAGCCTAATAGAGAGGGATGGGATCTAGGTAAGCTTAATGATAGTGAGATAAAAGAGGAATATAAATAAGTATTATAAGATCAAGGAGATAGCTATAGGAGGGAACGTAGAAAATAAATAGATAGAAATAGAAAGGGCTGTACATGATACAGCAACACAGACTATAGGTAAGAAAAAAATAGAAATGCGAAAACTCTGGGTAACAAAGGAGATATTAGATTCAATAGAGAATAGTAGAAAGCTTAAACCTTTCAGAGAATTGGATAGTGAAAGTAAGCAAAAATATAATAGAGTTAGGAATAAGATAGTACATGAGTATAGAAAAGCTAGAAATAAATGCATTGAGGAGAATTGTAAGGGAGTACAAGATGATTTGAGAGTAGGTAAGACAGACAAGGCTTACAGGGCAGTTAAAGAGTATTTTAGGAAAGATAGTAAAAAATATAATGGTATTAAAGATGAGAATAATGAGCTTCTAATAAAAAAAGTTGAGGTGGCAGACAAATGGAAAAGATATTTAGAAGATTTATATAAGGGAGACGATATGGATGATAGAGAACGAACAAGAAGAGGATGTAAAAACAGGGTTGTCAATATTAAGAAAGGAATTTGATAGAGCTGTTAGGGATCTTAAACTAAATAAAGCGGCGGGGAATAGATTGTATACCCGCGGAATTAATAAAATATGCAAGTCAGAAAACTTTAGACAGATTATATGAACTAGAAAAAGTAATATATGATACAGGTGAGGTCCCGATAGATTTCGAAACAAACATTATTATCCCAATCCCAAAAAAGTCAGGAGCAGATAGGTGTGAGAATTTTAGAATGGTTAGTTTAACTTCTTAGGCTTCCAAAATACTAACAATAATAATTAAAAATAGAGTAGAAGCTTTGACTGAGAGTTATTTAGGCGAAGACCAATATGGTTTTCGTAAAGACAGAGGGACTAGAGAACCGATACTAATGATTAGAATAATTATCGAAAAAAGGGTACAAAAAATAAAAAGACTCATTTCGCGTTTATAGATTTAAAAAAAGCATTTGATAGGGTTAATTGGATTCTTATGTTCAGAGTTTTGCGAAAAATAGGAATCTCTCATAGGTACAAAAAAATTATTTATAGTCTATATAAAAACCAAAGCATAGTAATTAGATTTGATGAAATAGCAAAGGAAGCTAAAATTAGAAATGGTGTTAGACAGGGCTGTATACTATCTCCCTTGCTTTTTAATGTTTATAGTGAGGAAGCTTTTAACTTAGCTAGAGAGAGAAAAGAGATAGGAATTAGGGTACAGGGACAGAAAATAGACATCTTACGTTTTGCAGATGATATAGCCATTATAGCATAAGTCTAGAAAAGACTTAGGTAGTTCTTAAATATTTTAGATGAGATACTACAGAGTAACTATAGTATGAGAATTAACTCAAGAAAGACAAAGATAATGACAAATGAGTTACAGCCTAGTTCTAAACCAAAATTAAAAATAGGTAATACCGGTTTAGAGGAGGTAGATGGATTTTGCTATTTAGGTACTATAATTGTTTCTAAAAAAGAAAGACTTACTGATAGCTAATAGTATTAATTTAGATAATAGAAAAAGTTTCTTAAAGTCGTACATATCGAGCATTCTACTATACGGTAGTGAGACTTAGTCAATTAAAGAGGTAGATAAGAAAAACATAGAAGCTTTTGAAACTTGGTGTTGTAGGAGAATGTTAAGGATTAGTTGGACAGATAGAGTAACAAATGAGGAAGTTTATAAAGGGATAGATGAGGAACTCTGTATGTGGAAACAATTAAAGGTCAGGAGAGATAGAATGATAGGGCACCAGTTAAGACATAAAGGACTATTTAGTAAGGTCTTAGATTATAGACTACCAAATAAAAATAGAGCAGGAAGACTTAGACAAAGCTATATTAGTCAAATTATTAGAGATTTAGGTTGCGAACGAAACATAGACCTTTTTAGACTAGCTCAGAATAGAAAAGAATTTAGAGCTGCGTCAAATCGACCTTAAGTAAGTTCGAAAACAAAAAAAAAATAAATAAAAATCAGTTAAATAATGTCACCATAGCAACTCACAATTAGTTAGCGGTCTGGCACGTTGGTTGCGATTCGTTGCTTAAGCCTTACCATAACATATAATTTAATATACGCCACCATGGCATAACTCACAATTAGTTAGCGTTCTGGCATGTTGGCAGCGATTCGCTGCTTAAGCCTTACCATAACACATAACTTAATAAACGTATCCATGACATAACTCACAATTAGTTAGCGGTCTGGCTTGTTGGCAGTGATTCGTTGCTTAAGCCTTACCATAATATATAATTTAACGCTTTTCCTTTTTTGGAGGGAAAACCAGGTAATATTTCATTTTTTTATAAATGGGCATCATGTAAATATGTTGGAGTTCTTTTACAACCATCAGGTTGCTAATATTTACGTAGAGCCAAGTAGATAAGATAAAGATAGAAGGGTATAGGAAGACCTAAACCATGCTATATTACTCAAATTATTAGAAATTTAGGTTGTGAAGGGTATGTAGAACTTTTTAGATTAGCACAGAATAGAAAATAAGTTAGAGCTGCGTCAAACCGACCTTAAGTAACGTCGAAAACAAAATGAAGATGAAACGAAAAGAATCGCAAACTTTACTTAAATTTAGTTTTCACTACATTCTTGGAATTAAAGGACGTCCAGGAAGGCCGATGATTCACTTCTTTCTTACTCGAAAGGTTAGGTAACCCCGTTCTATCGATTTAAATTTCAACATTTAATTGTACAGTGAATCGCCCCTTTTGTAAACTGAGTTTCCTGCCCTACTTATCCGGCAATTTTCAGAAGGAATTTGTAGTCGGCCACCCACGCACTGGGGTATACGGTCTGCCATCTACACACCTCGGCGGCCACTTAAGCATTTTTATTTCTTTACCTTTTCAACCTTCCGAACGTAGTCGTTAGATAACTTTAGTCTTTTTTCAAATTTTGTTCTTACACTTTTACGTGTAATACCGATCATGTACGCAATTCGTCCCTTCCGTGCTCAAAACATTTACTTTTATGAGGGTTTATAAGAGCCTGTGGTTGTAGGTTGTTGCGTTCCATATTTGATGGTTTCTTGAATCAGTGTGAATTTGCACAAATAACTTTAATTTGTACAAATTGTTCCCGATCTCTATCTGCAAATTTTTGAATTTTATGCGAAGCCATGTGAAACACCGATAGTTCCTACGTTTTGTATTTAATGTACTGGGTTTTTGGTAATTTATTTCTTGCTCAAAACTTACCTAACTAACCCAAAATTTAATAGTTTCTTTTTCTCATTACCTTCCACTTCCTTAAATAACACGCCAGCGTTACACCGCCCTTATAAAAAAGATTTTTGTTTCAATAATCCTTTACCCTAACTATTGAACATTTCATCTGTTTCGTTCCAGTGATCGATTTCCAGTTATACCTCAATACTAACAAAATAAAAGAAGTTTTAGGACTCCTTATTTAACTCTGTAAATGCCGCTGAAGGCTAAGGGTGGAGTGACTTTTTCTATACCTTAAAGGAAAATGAACATTTACAGGGGTCAGGATATTGCCATCTGAGAAATGGAGCAAGCTGCATTTTTCAGTTAAGTAATACCTCAGCCTTCTAGACATAATTCAGGATTAAATAATTTCATAAAAAATTCATTCGCAAATAGACTCAGTCGTCATACTCTTTTACAAAATTAACGCCTTCCTCCAATCCCTCACCATCACCGCCCACTAAACCTTTCTGCAACACCTCAAGGAACTGTCGCGATGGTAATGGCACGAACTGCTATTGTAACCTTTGATAGAGTCCCGAACCAAAGTTAAGCGCTATAAAGTTTCTGGAGATAGGCCTGATGACATGAAAATAAGTAAGAGCTAAGGAATTAGAACAAAGAAGAAATCAGGAGGTTGGAAGATACTTTATAGAGCCAAGTGTTTCAAAAAGTTAAAAAGGGGACTGTCTAATCACGCCATTGTGATTAACCGACGTCTGTTGGAAACCTCGTTTTTTAGGGGAAAAGCGAGGGTGAACAGCCAAAGAAGGGTACCTTACTATTGTATGGAAACTGTTCGAAAAATATGATATCTCAGGGATCGGTGCGGTGTGGAGCGTGGATAGGAATACTGTACCTTCCAGATTTGATGTCCGGAAAGGTAGATGTCTGTGAGATGAGTAACCGTTCCAGTGCGTTTGTCACATTCCAAAATGTAAATCTCTGTCATAAAAATAAAACTAACTATAGTTACCACAATATTGAAATCTAAAAACTATTTCAAAAACCTTTTGACGGAAGTAACTTATTATTCTACCTAACCTATGTTTCAACTTAAATGGTATATAATCAAAATTCTCTCCTTCATTTTCAATATGTCCCAATCGGTTTTAAATTTTTCCCGTGCCAAATCCCTCGGAATTGACCTTTATCACCACTAATTTATACCAATTTGTGAAAACTCTCTCAACAATCGTGAAATACCCTACAAATGTAGTCACCTATGCGGCTCTGAAGAAATCTTTCGCGTCTGAGAGCAAAATTTTTCACCACACTATTTCCGACCCAATTACTAACTTCACATACTGTCGTAGATTATAATTATTTTTTTCCCAAAATTTTTCTCAATTCTATAGCTGTTAAATTATTATTTTCTTTCACTTCCTTACTTGTAACTCATAAATAAATTTAAGTTTCAAAAATAATAATTTTCATTTCGCTACGCAAACAAAATTCTTCACGTTTTTTCTTTTTTTTCTGGTCACGATCAGTCCTTTTTTATTTTACCACCTCTTAAGATAATTTTTCTTAAAAAAATACTACTTTGTTTAATCAACTAAATTTAGAAAAATGACTAACAATTTTAGAACTCGAAAAAAAGGTTATTTGTTTAAAAATGGGAATCTAAAATTTCGGCCTGTACGTTGGCACAAAAAAAAAGTTCGGTAATTTAAAAAAGAAAAAACCACCAAACTATTAAAAAAGAAGGCCATGAGATTGGGCGCCATAATTTTTGTTACGGGTGAAATTAACGTTACGTTAAAAATTTCAATTTGCCCAGAATTGGTGAGAACCCCGTAACAATTTTAAGGGGACACCAGCTAGCTACATTGGTGTCGCCGTGGGTTCCTATGGAAAAAATTATAACCATAATATGAATAAACATTTGAAATAGCTGAAATACAAAACTACTTCACAAGAACGATTTAACTTAAAATTCTTTACTGGTGGTTATAAGTAAGGATCGCCAAATTGTCTAGTCTTAGCATTATACAAAATTTTAATTCTGTTGTAAGTGTAGTTTACACTTTCGATTCTGTGATCCAGCAAAGTTTTTTTCGTTTTCTCAGCATTTTAAACAGTTTGGTTTAAAAAAGTTAGGACCTCATCTACCATTAATTGAGCAGTGTTTGAATCTAAAGTAGGTAGCTCAAATTGCAAAAGCTTCAGTTACACCTTCGTAAACCCCTTGCAGCTTTGTACTGTAAATTTAAATTTTCCAATACTCCACCCAACGATGCTACATTGGAAGATAGTCGAGATCCTTTTTACCTCGAAATTTAGAACGTAGCTGAAACCTTGCAGTATAGAGCAAAGTAAGAACATTCACAACGGGACATTCATTTAATATCCCGTCTGAAAGTGCATTTATCCGAAAAATGATCACCTGTCTTTTCCAAGCGGCCTGTGTTGGCAATCGACAGAGTTTCAATTAATAGACATACGTGAATCTGATTAATTTACTGAACCAGGGATAAAACCATTACACCACTTAGTGTGGAGTTACACGGAGTGAACAGTCGGGGTCAATATGGACTTTTACAAGTATTCTGAATTATAGTATATTTTAATGCATGGGAAGTTTTATAGTTTGGATTTTTTAACATTAACTCTTTGCAATAATTGAAGAACAAATAAAGTATTTATATTTTTATCTTTACTTTAAAAATTCTGCTATTATTTAAAAACTTCTAGATGAGCTAAGGCAACTGTCTACACACACCAGGATGTTTATTTTTGTAAACAAGAACGTATTTATACTAAAAAGTATTTTTATTCCTTGCATGACTTGCATTCCTGTTATAGCATTGAAATTGCAAAAGTTTCAAAGCTAAACTGTTGCATTGAGATATAGAACTGCTTTAATAACTCAGTTCTCCGTTTAATAATATCACGGAGGTTATTTATCTGTAATAGCAGTTAATGTACGGAAGCTCATCAACTTTAGTTATTACTCAACAATCAACACTCAGTGGGCGATAGCAAGAAGAAGTAGAGGTTAGCTGAAAAAAATCATCCTGTAGAGAAGTGTTATTAGGAATTTTATTGATGCCAAAGTTACGATAGCCATCTCAAATTTGTAGTTTGTCAAGATATTGGCCAATTCAAAACGGTATATTTATCATTCAGAATATCTCCACGCCTTTCGTTCTATTAATCGAATTTCAAATTTTTTTCTCTGATAGAAGCTTATCGAATTTGGTATGTTTGGGTGTATAGAGTCTTACATATATTTTAATTTGCAGGTACAAATCTTAAACTTTCACTTTTTTTAAAAAATGCACGGTATATTTTCGATAACTACTATAGAAAATATTTAGTGAAAATTTTCCTTATATATTCCATTGGTCGATGTTTCAGTTATTAAATAAATGGTTTTCGCATATACAAAATCGGTTGAGTGTATGCGGGAAAACTCTTGCTTGGAAAAACAAAAGTAACATCGTAAATGTTATTTCCTTGAGGAGATGCTTTCAGAGTGGCACGGTGTTATGTTACCTCGTTCTGTATGATGCCTTGCGCATTTAAGGTGCCACCGCTACAGTGCAATGCTATTACCAGTATACGCGATGTTTTACTCTTGGTTTTATTGCATTTCATAGTGTTAGTTGTGAATATAACGTTTCTGTTTTACATGACTGACATTTTTCAGAATTTTTAATAGAAATTCCTATAGCATTCCATGTATGCTTGCAAAGCTTTTGGAGGGTGTTTTTGTTTGCACTGTGTTTGCAGCGTGTTTGAAATGCTTTGCAGAAAAAATATTAAAAAAGCGGCACAACTAAAATTAAAGGAGTGTAATGAAACATGTGCAATCTGTGATTATAATAGTGATCAATCTAGTTTACTAAGAGATGACAGCCCAAGGATTATGTTATATGAAGCTGCAGTCGTTAGATTTTTAACTTTTTTTGATATTTTCCAAATAAAAATTGCCACTCATTTCCTATCATCATAATTATGGTCGACCCGGGTTTACGCTTTAGAAAGAAGCAGAAACGAGAAGCCTCTTGGAGTATTACTACACCCAGTGATGCTGTAACAACTTCAAATACTAACCATGTACATGCTTCTGAAAATTCAAGTTTGCAAGATAAAGCAGTGACTGGTCAATCTAAACCTGAGTAGTATAAGAAACAGTGCATTTGTTTTTCTGACAAGGAAAAGAGAACACCACAATCCTGGCGGCAAGTATCCAATCTTGCAGCTAATTCAACTTTGAATAGGATAATCATCGAAAAGCAAATATTAAACCGAAAACGTTCACGACTAATTTAATTATTCAAGCGGAAGCGCAAGATTACTTAAGTTGCTATAAAAGATATACTATAAATCAATGGCAGTTAAAAATAAATTGCTTCTTCTGTGTATATTGATACAAAGAAGGATACCGTAAAAATTTTTTTCGTGCAAACATGGAAATTCAGTCGAGGCACTAAAACAACTGCACGCGATTTTCGGGAGAAATAAAAATTGACCTTCTGAACAGTTCAGCGATGGTAATACAAATGATCTGGGCGAAATCGCACTCAACGTAACGTGTAACAAGAGTACCGCGTTAAGTTCAGGAAAATCAATTTGTCGGCGGTTACAGCAGTTGCAAAAATTCCGTGATGACAAAACATCTTTGGTTACAGCTGCATGAGGCGACGTAGTACACCTAGCCAGAGTCCAAGAAAATTTTTTGGGACAGATGGACAGGCTTGTTCATTCCATTCTTGCTTACAAGTTGGAGTGATAATAACTCAACTAAATGACTTCAGTCCGAGTGGTCTCGTGTCGCCGGCCAAACACGACGGTCGTCGATTAAATTGGTAATGGAAACAAACGGTATTTGCTGATTAGGCGGCTCCGTGGTGTAGTTGGTATGCGTGTGACTACTATGCCCAAGGTCCCAGGTCCAAATCCCGACACGGTCTGCTTGAAAAATGTTGGACGAGCATTTTTCACAAAAATACGCCTTCGTTCGGATGAGAGGTAAAATGAAGGTCCAGCGTGTGAATGTTGTCACGCACGTTAAGGATCCCTGCCTTGCTTGCAACAGCAAGGGTTCGGTAAAATTCAAAATTTCCATGTAAAAAGATAAACTCGCTTCCTGGCCAATGTAGTACCTTCGGGTGGAGCATTAGAAAAAAATCAAATGTAGAGTATTTGCTGATTGGGTCAACATCTGTTAATGGTACGTTGCTCGAAGTAATATAGCGTTGTTCTTGAAGAACATACTCATACAAGTTATACATCTAATTTCAGTGCTGGGCTCATTAAAATCAATACTCTCCTTTGTTTATAATTATGTGAACATTTTATAATGACTTGCAAATTTTCTAACTCCATAGTAAATAAAATTGGTGATCGTTGTTCTATGTTTCGTTATGAAATTTAAAAAGAAACGTTTATATGTATTTTTTGGGCGTATAAATATGCTCTTGTTTTAAAACCAAAATATTAAGAATTTTATTGAAACAAATTTCAAGATGGTACAAACTACTATATATTCGACTTGTTGATAATTTAATGTTATAATGATAAAGGAATATATTTGTTCTGAGATAACCTTTAGGTATAGTTTTTGAATCAAACAACATGCACACTTTTGCCATATTTTATATACTCTAGTTGCCAGATCTGCGAATTAGAAGATTCATTAACTTTGATTAATTAGAAATTACCTTTGATATATTTTGAGTAAAGTCAAACTTGAGAAAAGCATTTCTCGCTTATTGTAAATATATTGTGATTATAAAAAGAACCTTAATGATTCATTATAAATTTAAACCGGACTATATTTCTTTTTATTGCTACATATTTCAAAATAAATGATGTACTTCGGAATTAGAGAAAGACATTCAGGTACAATCTAAATTTCTTTAAATTCAGTTAATGTTGTTTGAAAATTTCAACTATAAGACCCATAAGAAATCCTAACAAGAAAGCAAGTTTATTTTAATAGTTCCAATATGAACTATTACTTAGATATGGCTTTACGATATTTTATGGGGCACAAACAGCGACCTCAGTTATTGATTTTTCTTGTACGTATTTTTATGATTTGATTTAGCTAACATAGTTATTGCTGTTGAAGTTCATCATAACCTAAAGGGCACTATACTTTACAATTAGGTTCATCATTATCAGTGTTCTTTAACACAGTAGCACTCACAACGTGTTCATCGTAACCTAAAGGTTTCTGCATCCCACCATTAGGTTTATCCTGTAAGTATTCTTTGATGCAATGGCGCCCCTCTACTCTAATTTCGCTTTGGAGTCTCATCTCACGACCACTTTTTGATCCCGCGTGACGTAGAGATCAAGATAGTCCGGAAGTATTGTGCTACCCTTCCACCCTGCATAAGTGCAAGACATATTTCAACTTCTAAGGGATTCCCTAAACCCCACCAGGGATTCTATCCTACCTATATGTGGAGCACTTTTTAACCGTAGAAGGTTAAATGTAACATATCGCGCACAGCGTGTGCCTATTTTTTGCTCTGTGTTTTCTTTAGGTGTAGGTGATTTTTATTTGTATCAGTAGCTTAGACATATGTAACACTTTAGCGCCGCAACACGTTGGCACTGATTTTTTTCCTGAAACACTAAGATGCCCGTTTATGGGGTCATTTTTGTTAGATGTTTATTGAGTGGTCTTGTTACATAAATATTACAGAAGCAAATTGTAGTAAATCCTATCTAATTAAACTTAAATCATTTGCCTTATTAGATTATATGTTTATTGGTATTCGAAACTTTGAAGTTTCGTATCTTCGTTTGGTATATCGATCAAATTTTTTTGTAGGATCGTAAATTTTTAGTAACACTTCCTATTAATGCTTGAATAATTTTCTTCTTAGGGGAAAATATTTTTATTTTTTTATTTCGGTATCATTAATTTCTAAAGATGACAAATGTGTACAAAGTTGTTCAATTACGCAAAGAGGAACATTACAATGAGTTGAAAATACGTATAGTGTTCGGTAATAGGTCGATTCTGAAAAAAATGAAAATATTTAGCCCTTGGTGGCAAAAGAAATTAAAAAGCCATGCCGTTTAATTGATTTGCCTGAGTATAATGTTGAATTTTCGGTGGAATGCGAGGTTCAATTTGTTACACTAGCGTAATTTTTTACACTAGTCTGCTTTGTTTTACTGTCGTTATAACGTTTGAGGTATAGTTTTGTCTCACAGGCAAGTTCTGTTTTTCTGGCCCAATTTTTTTTGTCGACATTGCAACGCAGCGTTTTTTTGTTTTAGTCTAGACGAAACTCGTCGTGGTGTGTTGGCCGTTCTTGCAGTGCGTTAATCTAGACGAGACTCATGGGGAGTTGATCGTTCAGTAGTACATTAGTCTATGCCAGACTCGTGGCGAGTTTGTCACTCTAACATTTTACACCATTCTCTAGGTTGAGAATGCTGCGGTTTTTTGTGGGTCAGTGTAAGTGAGGCTCGTAGTGGAGTCGGTCACTCTAGCAAGTCAATTCATTGCAGGACTTATTTAGATGGATCTAAAGCATGAAAATGGCACGTTACAGACCTGAAACCTTTTTCAAACCTTGATCTAGATAATGTTTCCGAGCAATGATTGATAATTATATCATTATAGTTAGTGTGATAGAGTAGTCTCCCCGGTTATAATCCTTTTGGGATTTCATGTAAAGTTACTTGATGTTTGGAAGGTGGTTTGCATTCTGAGTTCATTCTTGTGTTTTGAGTATCATGCGTGTTGGCGTAACTGTTTTTTTGTGGCGTGGAAGAATATTATTACTCTTTCGTTGTTGTTTAGAAGCAACATTCTTCCTGGTGAGCTTATTTTAGGTTGTGTGGCTCGAGAATGAATTGTTTCCTTTTGTTGTTTTAGGTAATGGTGAGCAGAAATTTCTTGCATTTGTATTTGTACTCAAAGGTATGTTTTGGGCTAAGGTCGATTGAAGTGAATAGAAGAGTCGTTTTTGTATAATTTTTATGAGAGTAAATTTTAGCAAGCGAGAAGCATTTGCGTGCTGAGATACTTTGAGTCACTGATTAGTTGAGTCAGTGAGTTATGCTGGTGTTTTGAAAGACGTTTTGTGTAGTAGCATAATGAAGAGTGGATCTTAGAGAGGCTTGCTTGGGTGATGATGCTTGTGTAGAGGATTTGTAAATTACCCTTACTACTCGCTATGTTTTGAGAAGCTCATTAATCTTCATATGTTGAAAATTTTGTTCCGTAATACCATTGATTATGATTCGAGTTAGCGGAATCTTTAGTAATAACTAGATTAAGAAAATGTAGTCTAATCTTAATGTATAAGGTAGTAGTATTAGGTAGTGTGTGTAGTTAAGTAAGTTAGTATCATGATTGTTTCATGAGATGATTTTCTTTTTGTGTTTTCTAGTCTTTAATCAAGAGTGTCAAATTTCCCCAATTTTGACCCCTGCTGATTGAGTTGTTATCTATTTCTGCCTCAACGATTCAAATCCCTTTAAGGCGTGGTGGTACGCGTATATACCTTTACGCCCATTGAATTATTCGACTGGTTATTAGTTTGTCATTATGCTATTGTTTGATAGTTTATTTCGAAATTTCATTTTGAAGTAATCAATTAGTATAAATAGCAGGTGTAAAAAATTTTTCGGTTTTATATATTAACCTACCAAAAAATTTTTCTCTTTGGGGAGGGGCAGTGTTGCATTTAAGTTTGCTAAGCTATTTACAAGCAAGGCTCTTGAATATGTATTATACGTAATGTCCCCCTGTCCTTTATAAACCAAACACGAATACCTAAATACTGGTTTAATGAAGTGAATTATCGTTAATGTAGATGTACTTTTAAATTTTTGGAAACGCTCTTTTAGAAATTGTATTCGGGGTTAACGCGTGCTTATTGGTGCATTAATTGTTCTGATTATACAACAGATTACGCGTGTGCGAATGGATTGTAAATTGTTGTTAGCGGATGGAAAAGTTCGTTCATTCCATTTCTGCTTATAGTGTTGGTGTGATAATAACTTAACAAAATGGCTTCAATCCGGTGCCTGGTGTTGCCGGATTGCAATTACTTTTTAGGTTCCAGTCAAGCACGACGAACGTGCCCAATAATTAGTAGGTTCATTCCTAATTATTGATGGTTGAAGTATATTGGCCTTTTTAAGTTTAATACATATCGCTGCAAGCGGTGCATGAAGAATTGTATGGTTAGTCAGCCTGTATAATAATAATTAATTTATGGGGATGCAGTGTTAGAATGCAAAAATGAAGTGCAATTAAATTGGTAATGGAAACAAGCGATACTTGCAGATTGGGTCAACATCTGTTAACAATCGTACATTGCCCAAAGTCATGCAGTGCTTTGTCTTGAAGAACATGCTCAGATAAGTTGTATATCTAATTTTGGTGCTGGACTCCTTTCATTGTTCATTATATGTGAACATTTTGTAAGCAGACTTGCAAATTCTCTAACTCTATAGTAGATAAAATTGTGATTGTTGTTTTGTTTCGTTATAAAATTTAAAAGGAATCGTTTACATATATTTTATTGGGTGTTTAAATATGCTCTTGTTTTAAAACCAAATATTAAAAATTTCATTCAAACAACTTTCAAGTTGGTGCAAATTAATATATTTTTGACTTGTTAATAGTTTAAGCTTATAAAGATAAAAGGAATATACTTGTTCTGAGATAACCTTTTAGGTATAATTTTGAAATAAACAACATGCACACCTCTGTCATATTTTATGAATTAGAAAATTCAATAAATTTGATTAATTGTTAATTACCTTTGATATATTTTGAGTAAAGTCAAACTTGAAAAAAATCTTTTTTGCTTATTGTAAATATTGTAAATATATATCTAAACTGGATAATATCTCTTTTTATTGCTAAAGGTTTAAAAATAAACAGAAACAGAGAAGGACAATCAAGGACAATCCAAATTTCTTTAAATTCAGTTATTGTTCATTGAAAATTTTAGCAATCAGACCCATAATAATTCCTGACAAGGAAGGAAGTTTATTTGAATGGTTCCAATATGAACTATTACATGGATATTGCTTTATGTATTTTATGGGGCACAAACAGTGACCTCAGTTATTGATTTTTCTTGTTCTACTTCTATGTTTAAGATTTAACTAATGTACTTATTGTTGTTGAAGTTCATGATAACCTATCGGTTTCTGCTTCTTACCATTAGGTTGATCATTATAAGCATTCTTTAACACTGTAGCGCTCACAACGTGTTTTTCATAAACTAAAGGTTTCTGCATATTACCATTAGCTTTATAGTGTAAGTATTCTTTGATGCAGTGTCGCCCCTTTCCTCCATCTTTGCTTTGATAGCTCATTCCACGACCACTCTCATGCGTCCACGTGACGTAAAGATTAAGTTAGTTCGGAAGTACAGTCGACGATTCCGTTACTATCAAAGTCGCCTTTTACCCTGCCCAAGTGCAAGGTTATTTCTCTGTTTTTAAGGGATCCACCAAACTTCACCAGGGATTCTACCCTACCTATATGTGGGGCACTCTTTAACCTTAGAAGGTTAAATGTTATAAGATATTGCCCTCGATCGGATGAGAGGTAAAATGGAGGTCCGGTGTGTGAGTGTTGTCACGCACGTTAAAGATACTTACCTTGCTTGCAACAGCAAGAGTTCGGCAAAATTCAAAATTTCCAGGTAAAGAGAAACTCGCTTCTTGGCCAATGTAGTACCTTCGGGTGGAGCATTGAAAAATCAAATGTGGGGGAATAAAACTGTGGAGGCACCGTGCCGTAGTTGGTATGCGTGTGACTACTATGTCGAATGTCCCCGGTTCGAATTCCGACACGGACCGCTTGAACAATGTTAGACGAGCAATTTTTCACAAAAATACGCCCTTTTTCGGACGAAACATATGTTGTCAAGCACGTTTGAAGATCCCTACCTTGCTTGGAACAATAATAATTCGGCACTATTCAAAATTTCCAGGTACAAAAAAAAACGCTTGTCTGACTGACTCTATGAGATCGCGAATCATTTTCCTAGCTGAAGTAACTGGGTTTTCTTCAATTTCCAGCATGCTGAACAGACTTTATTTGTCAATTTTTAAAAGCCATTGTCGAGGAGCATATCTCACGTGTCCCAACTCTCAATATCGAGTTTTGATTTCGCTAATCGCACTTTGAGTAATTGGAGGCAATTCTGGAAGAACCTCAGCAAACAAACAAGTGACTTCAACGTGTGTTCAACTTCTGTTTTCATATCCGATCATCATTAAAATTTCGGTGCGATGCGTCTCGGTTAAATAGGGATTTTCTTATTTTTGGTTTTTAATTTACAATTTGAAATGCAAACAAGTACCAACAAATGAATCACATTCGGTGCAAATTGACCAACAAATTATTGAACAGGTTATGTGCGGATTGTTATTGTGACTTATCAAATAAGAAACAAAAGTGTATATTAAAGTGGTTTGAGAAAACATTTTCTGATTTTATTTTTTCCAATACAGCGCTTATAAACGGTTTAAGATAAAGAAACAATCAATCTACCTTTCTATTTGAAAACGTTGGGGGTCGTTGCAACTCTCCAGATAAACAAACCTCTTGCAATATGCTCCATTAAAAGAAAAATTGACGTTTCAAAATTTTTTTGCAACAAACCTTTATTTATTAAGTTACAGGATTTGCCCCTGTTAAAGTTTTCACTCTATACTATTCATACTCAGAGGTTGTAAAATTCATTATGGTGGTTGTGTTGTTAGAAACGATATCATGGCTATTTTGTACTAAAAATGATTACAATTTTATTATTTATTAATTTTGTTTAATAATACATAATACTGGGGTATGCGACTTTATGATCTTAGGGCAAAAAAGTTCCGCATGCTAAATTTATGCTGAATAAAAAATGAAAAACCACTTCCTCTGCATCTAGTTAAATGTTTCAAGTAAGGTAATATTACGTATGTTAGATAGGGAAATGCGATTTAAGTAATTTCAATTTGCAGTCTTAATACTTTTTTCCGAATTCTACCAAAAATATTTAGAATCGAGTATGGAAAGAATATATATATATATATATATATATATATATAGAGAGAGAGAGAGAGAGAGAGAGCACTTCGTCATTATCATCCAAAAATATGACATGTAACTTGAGTAGGTTGGTTAACCTTGAAGAACATATTGAACTGATTAATGTGATTTGTCAATGAAGTTTGATAAAATACTACCAGGTGGGCAATTTTTAATTTTTAGGAATATTTTGGTTTCCATTAAATCCACATAGATATTGGGCAAAAGTATGTTGATTCAGAACATCTAGTTTTTCTTCGTAGTCCCAGTAGTATCTGATCAAAACAAATTTAATCCAGATGATAATGAGCTTTAGTTGTTTCGGCGTTATCGACAATTAAAATTTACTTCAGGTATCTATGGTTAACTTCTGAGACTAACCTACAGTAACTGTAAATGAATGAACATTTTTTCCATCTAACTGTTTAAACTTTTTGACGTATTTACAGTACGGTCTTGATATTGGGTTAGGAACATAGAAAGTAATTTTGTTCGTCAAAACGCTTTCCACTAAACTAGTAATTTTTGATTTATTTGATTATTAATTTTTGTTTAAAAATGTTTATCTTGTACTTGTGATAAAAGTGTAACTGTGTAATAGTATTGCAAACATAATCGTGTAATAGAGTGAAGACTTTTTTTATATTGGAGTTTTTCACAACTAATGTAAGGGTGTTCCAGCCTTGTGGTAATAAATTATATTGCAATTACCTAGAGGCGTGATTAGTGTTCAGGAGGTTAAAATTTTGATTTTAGAAACCTCTCTTTTCAGTTAGCAGTTTTAAATAGGTATATTAGTGTCGTTATTGTTAACGTTTGTTCTAGATTGGTTTCAGCATTAGTGTACTCAATTATTCCTCGTGTGAATTTTTTGCCAAAATCACTTTCTACCTGATCTGGAATTTTGGTAGCCTCTTGTTATTTCTTCTTGGACTTTTTCCTAGAAATTCCCTTATTTCGAGATTCGGTAGTATCCCAGATAATTCCCGATTAACACATTTCACACACGCAGCATTCTGGGACTTTTTTTAAACACTTAGTTAGTCAGCAACCATTCTTATTAGTACAGAAAAGTTTTCGGTACTTTATAGAAACAGAATTTGTAGCAGGGGTGCTTCATTCTCTATGGATTTTCTCTTGTCAAAACTGTATGTAACAAAGTACTAAACTAATCTGCAAAAGATTACTGTTAGTTTGCTTGCAATTGTTAAATTCAAATCTTGACAATTATTTTGAACCTACACACTGGGTTTTAATAAAAAATAACTTGATCAGTAACGCATTTCAATTCTCTTTTGTTGTAACGATTATATTTAACTATATAGTCAATTTGAAACTTATAACATCACATTGTTTATAAAGCCCTTTAGACGTAGACCAAAAACTATATACTTAAATTAATTTTCTTTATTGCAACATGATTTTCTTTTTTTTTATCAGTGGCGCCAACTTCTCCGAAATGGGACTCATATAAAGATAGGCGTTCATATTTATTTCTCATAACAAATCGTCTGGTTGAATTTTAATCTGTGACCAAATTAAACATTAATCAGCAGTGTTTTAATTCAAAATTAAGTCTTTAGTATTACGGAATCATAGCTTCCAAAATTTAACAAAGACATCGTCCCCGAATAAACAGATTCATTTATCACAGTAGTGAGAGACGACATTTAACGCTTGTCCAAACATCTTCCGGGCAAATTTAAAACTCTAAATACATTAGTACCTGCCTATGTTAATTTATTAGGATTACTTACATATTTAGCTGAACCTTCGATCCTTGACACTCGTACGTTTCTTCGCACTGGAAATGATGTTGAATATTTTGAATGTATAAAAAGCCAGAAATACTAGAATTAATTCCAGCAAATGTTGTGTGCGACTATACAGGTATTAAATTATGTTAGCCGTGGGATTTTATTTACTTAATACATGTTTAAAAGATTACGTCACAATCGCATCCTTCGATGCAAACGCTGTTATTTAGTTTTGTGAATGGCTTTACATTTTATAATAGTGGGCGCACATTTATAATTGTATACGTAACATATCTTTTGGTTACGCAATGTTAGCGCTGTACAATACTACTGATATTGTTGGTTTTGATAGATTACAATCTCATATTTGGAAACCCATGATACTTGTTACCATAATATATGCTTAGGTCCAGATGATTACTTACCATTTAAATAAATATGGGAAAATAAACCGGTTGTTTAAAACCTGAAACGCTCTTACAAAAACTAGTGCAACGATGCATGACACCTTCAGGCAAAGCATTCTTTTACTAAAAACTGTCTGTATTCACCTGTATAAATTAACACAATATTTATTCAAAATTTCACATCATAAGAAACTCCCGCTTCTAGAACTTGATTAATACATAAAAAGGAAGCTATCTCTTTCTTAAGAACGTAGATGGAGGATACAATACAAACGCCAATTTAAAAATAAGACTCGAGAAACTAAGGTTCCTTAATTTAAATTACTTTACTTGCGCTGTCCAATATTGATGTCTGAAGTAACTTGAAGTCAGAATGGTTTTTTTCTATCTGAAAGATTAAATTTTAGAAAAGTTTTGCAAATTTGTTGATATACGGCAGCAGTTACAGTAGATGGAATTGACGTTCTCGCTCAATTTCAGATATTTCTAAATTGATCGTCAAGCACGATAATGAAGTTTGACAATTGCAAATTGCTTGAACGGTCATTTTAAACGATAAATCATTAATTTAACTAAAATTTACGCTCACTCTAGGATGCATCAACTGGAATTTATTCTGTTGGTATTTTCACATAACATCTGTTAAACTTTTAACAGCTCTAAATGAAGGATGGCGCATTGGATATGCAGGATTTAATTTTAAAATGAAACCGTGAATCAATATTTAACCCTTTATTTGTTTTAATGTGTTTTACTGGTAAAATAGGCATAGTTTAGGTTATATTTCACTTAAAAGTTTTAAAAAAGCATTAGAAAATTGTTTTTTGATAATGTTAATTACAGTTTACCACCAGGTGCAGCAGTATTCAACATTGTTCTGCAGGCAGTGGCGTAACTACACCCCTGCCAGCCCCCGCTATGCGGGGGGGCCCCAAGTGCAAGAAGGCCCAAACGATAATAAACTCAACTTATTCATCTTCAACGTATTTGGCAGGTAAGAAACGGTCAAGAAAATATTGCAGATAATTCAGAAACCGCAGGTTAACGAACGTTTTCTTGATGTTACTACTAGGAACTGCTGAAATACAAGAAATAATAATTAAGATAAATACTGAACACCACCTGCAGCCTGCATCCTTTCTTCTTTCTATCCGTTCTGTCCTATTTTGTAAGGGTTAATAAACAGATGAAAGAGACTGTAAACTTTAATAACAAAGATGTCTATATTATTCTTAAGTGATAAGTTGTATAAAGTGGTAAAGCATTATTAAACGACGTATAGTAGGGTTAGTTTGGTTTGTGGGATTTTAAATAGGAATAAAAGGGCTATTGTCTGTACAGTACAGATTCACAGGATGGCAGGTAGCTTAGTAACCTTCGCTTTCTAGAAATATAATACTAGAAAGAAATTCATTTTGTGGTTTCTAGTCAGCTGGTTGCAACGTATTTGCATTAGCTGCATTATATATAACGGAAAGGAAGTAAAAAGCATTCCAGTACGTTTTACTCAATAGTGTTGTGTTCGTATTACAGGAGGTCTTTCATATTTAAACGTAAGTATTTATATCTATTTTTATTAAACTACTATTGATTTGATCATAGTTGAAGTCGCGCTGAGAAATACATATAAATAAATCTTTAAGCATTCAATAAAAATCATTTATATTTTGTTAATTAAAGCATTTAAAGCAAAGTATGTATGTGTTATTTGTAATTTCAAAAGGCTTTTAAATAATTATTACTTATCTAATTACATTATAATTAATTTCATTCAAAATTGCAGGAAATAATATACAATGAGCACTACAAGCGGCGCTGCAAAAAACGAAAAGGAAACTATTGGAAGAATCAAAGAGCAAGATTCCAAAAATAAGTTCCTTTTTTACTTCTAAAGAGTCCGAAAAACAAGAACAATCTATGAAAGAAATTGGGCTTTCGACAGTAGCATCTACTAGTTCCGCTACAGACGAACAGCAGTCGTCAACAATTTTAAAAACTCTCACCCAGGGCGCAAGTACATCACATAATGACGGCCGCGATAGAAATTTGGAACTAGATACCACTACAATTACAGAGGTAAATGTGAGTAGTACTTTTCACTTAATGAACTATCTATGGATCTGACGAAAGAATATCCAACCGATTTTGCACATTTTTAAAAATCAATGTTTTACAACATGACAATTTAAGAAAAGAAATAATTAATTACGGATTGTGTAGACCAGATGGTGCGTTTCCTAAAGATAATAAAATAGAAGTTTTTCAGTTCACTATTATTACTTAATAACTGCAAGCGAAAATAAAAGCAATACGTTAAACTTACCACACAATTCAAATGGGTGGTTGTGTTATTCTAAATTAAAAATTGTGTTTATTGTCAACCATGTTGGCTGTTTGCTTCAGTAAGGTCAAGTTGGACGACCGGAATTAATGATTGGCAGGGTTTATCAAAAAATTAAAGAGCATTTGCTTGCTCAATCTCATTTAACTTGTTGTTTTATTTACGATATGTGGAAAAAATTATACCATAGATAAGAAAGATACTCTACTATTAAAACAAGAAACTGAATTTTGGAAAATGTTTTACACAGACTTTTCAATGTTACTTTAACACTATCCCAGCGCATGCTGTCATTTCGAGGACATAGAGAAAGTTTTTCTGATTCAAAAGACAGTTACAACGGTAATTTCTTAAGTTTAGTTCATTTAATTAGTAACTATGATCCTATATTACAAAAGTGCTTGAACGACCCAAAGGTTCAATTAAATATCTTTCCCAAAAATTCAAAACGATATTATTAATACTTTAAGCGCACACTTAAAAATATTTTATTAAATAAAATTAGATCCGCTCCTTTTTTCTCAATCATAATAGACACTACACAGGATATAACTAAGATTGATCAATTAAGTAAAATTGTAAGATATATTGATTTTAAAAAGACAGCTTGGGAGAGGTAACCAAAATAGATATTTGTGAAACTTTTGTGGGTTTTACAAAAGTAGAGTCCCAATCTGCTGAAGGACTATGTAATACTATATTAAGCAATTTAACCAACATGCAATTAGATATAAATAAATGTAGAGGGCAGGGCTACGATGGAGCTAACGTTATGAGCGGTACGTATTCTGGCGTGCAAAGAGAATTTTAAACATAGAGCCTGCAGCCTTATATATGCACTGTAGTGCCCATAACTTAAATCTAGTCATAAATGATGCCGTTAAAGGTATAAAAGAAATAGAATCGTTTTTTCTACTTTTAGAAAACATATATACATTTTTTGCTAATAGTATAGTAAGATGGAATTGGCTTTCTGTTTTTAAAGAAAATTTCACACAATTGAAACGCTTAAATCCGACACGTTGGGCGGATCGAGTAAAATCTTTAGCTGCCATAAGAATTCGGTATAAAGATATAGTAATGTCTCTTAATAAAATTATTATGATATCAAAAAACAGATGAACGAAATGACGCAAAGCAAATATTAACTAGCATGGATAATTTTAATTTTATTTTTTTAAGTGTTTTTTTAAGTCAAATTCTAGAAGAGCTTAACAAGCTCTCACAAACTGCTCAGAGTGAAAAGGCGAATATTAATCAGATAACTCTCTTATTTCAAAAAACTTTAAAATTTTTCAAGGAAACAAGAAATAACTATTCCAACATCAAGGAGGAAGCAGCGAAAGTTGCAGGGCAATGGAATATTAAACCGGAATTTATAAAAAAGGCAACCAAAAATAAAAAGCATTACGATGAATTATCCAATGATTATCGATTTAATGATGAAGAATTTAAATTTAAAATAAATGTATTTTATCGCGTAATGGATATTATAATTTCACAGCTGTCGAATCGTTTTAAATCGCTTTTTCATGTAAACGAAAAGTTTAATTTCTTAGAACCTAATGTATTTTTGAATTTAACTGCAGACGATATTTTATCTAAGGCAAAACAATTGCAAAAATTTTACTACAAAGATTTAAATGATGCTATAGGTATAGAACTTACTACACTCAAAAATAATAGACTTATTTGTGATGAATTAAAAAATGTTAACGGTATCTTACAATTTTAGAATATCTAGTACTTTCCAAATCTACAGGTTCTAGCAGTTTTCCAAACACCATAACAGCCTTAATGTTATACCTAACTTTACCCGTTAGCGTTGCAAGTGCGGAGAGATCTTTCTCAAAATTAAAATTATTAAAAATTATCTTAGGAACCGCACTTCACAAGATAGATTAGACGATTTATCCCTCTTAGCAGTAGAACATGACACTGCCAAAAATATGAATATAGAGGATACAATAAACGCGTTTGCAGCAAAACATGCAAGAAAAACAAAATTTTGAATTTGATTTGGAATGTCTGCTAGCTCATAGGTTTTTTTACTGTATCAAATTTTTAGGTGTAAATAATTTTGTGCGGCGTATAAATATGTAGATTTAATATTAATTAACTTATAAGTTTGAATTTATGTAATTTGGTTTTATAATTAATAAAGCACTTGATTAATATAGTATATGTATTTAATTCTATACTGCTTCCTTCTCTACATGTACTATAATTTAAAAATATGGCTAAATATAAGCCAGTAAAAGTAATACATTTTAAAGAGAGCCCACTTTAAAATTTTTGCGGGGGGGCCCAAAAATCGTAGTTACGTCACTGTCTGCAGGCGTGAATTACAGTTCACATTGTCAATAAGTGACAAATTATCAATGAGAAATAAAATGAAAACATATATTTCAAATAAATTAAAAATCAATTTCTAACCGCAAGTAAAACGTAAAATACATAAAAAACAAAATGCAGTCAGTGCAGAAAAAAAGTAGTCCTTATAAATAACCTAATTTTTTGGAACATGCAAGTTATGAAAACAATTTCTCTTGGTGGTAAAACACAAGTTTAATTTACATTTACTACATAACACATCACTCAATAAGTCCGTAGGATAACTAAGAAAAACACATTTTTTTGGCGAAATTCGATTTTATTCATCAACATACATTCCTTCAAGAGTGATACAATCAGTCCAACGCCGTTCTAGCATTTCGATACCTTTTTTGTAAAACAATTCGTCTTTGGCCTCAAAATAAGCTTCAGTTTCAGCGATCACCTCTTCATCCGAGCCAAATTTTTTTCCGGCGAGCATTTTTTTCAGGTCTGCGAACAGGTAGTAGTCGCTGGGGGCCAAATCTGGAGAATACGGTGGGTGCGGAAGCAATTCGAAGCCCAATTGGTGCAATTTGGCCATCGTTGCGATCGACTTGTGACACGGTGCATTGTCTTGGTGAAAGAGATTTTTTCTTCTTCATGTGTGGCCGTTTTTGGCAATTTCTTCCTTCAAACGCACTAATAATGCCATGTAGTATTCGCTGTTGATTCTTCTTCCTTTCTCAAGATAGTCGATGTACAAAATTCCGTGCGCATCCCAAAATACAGACGCCAAAACCTTACCAGCCGACTTTTGCGATTTTGGTCGCTTTGGACGTGGTTCTCCGGCTGCAGTCCACTCAGCTGACTGCCGATTAGACTCTGGAGTGTGGTGGTGGATCCATGTTTCATCCATTGTCACATACCGACGCAAAAGTCCTTTTATTCCGGTTGAACAGCTCCAAACAGCTCTCAGAATCATCGACACGTTGTTGTTTTTGGTCCACTGTGAGCAAACGCGGCACCCACTTTGAGAACAGCTTTCTCATGGACAAATGTTCATGCAAAATAGTGTGCACACTGCCTTCTGATATCTTCAAGGTGTCAGCTATCTCACGCAATTTCACTTTTCTGTTTTCCAAAACGATTCGGTGGACTTTTTTGATGTTTTCCGGTGTAACCACCTCAATTGGCCTTCCAGAGCGTTCAGCATCGTCAGTGTCTGTACGGCCACGTTTAAAATCAGCAAACCACTTCTCCACCGTTTGTCTCGATGGAGCAGAGCCCGGATAACACTTATCAAGCCATGCTTTGGCTGCGATGGTATTTTACCCATCAAAAGCAATGATAAATCAACACGCGAAATTGCTTGAATTCATTTTTGAAAACTCAAAAGTATCGTCACTTGAACCTCTGTAACCTGTAAACTAATCGTCGGATTGTCATGAAATTTTGACAGATATCTTTTTAAGGTTAGTACTTCCTACAAATCATATGGATTATTACATAGCAACGCCATCTATGTATCATCCTACGGACTTATTGAGTGATGTAGTATAACTGTAGTTACACCTGTTTGACAATTTCTACACCTCCTTTTTTCACCAAAAACTGGAAAATGACCGACCTGATTGAGTCTCACTTCATCTGGTGGTCTTGGTCTAACTGGAGTGTTTATTTTATTGATTACAGACGGGGTCGTTGATGGTCTACCTCTTGGATTTATGTTATAAACAACATTTGCAATTCTCAACCTAAATTCTTTTAACGCCGAATATTTTGTATTGGGGCTGGTCGATTCTAGATCTCGACGATAAAGTAACCAGCTGTTGTTTACACAAATGTCAAGTAGTTGGGAGAATGCATATATAAGATATTATTTTGTTTTGTATCCTGTGCGATAAATTGCCACAAGCATGTCCGCGAGGTCAACCCCACCCTTATGCTGATTATACTTCTTTATAATTTGTGGGCACTGAATGTCGATTTTCTGCTTGACTCTTTGGAATATCGTTTTACTGTACTTACAAGTTCTGCGCCAATATATGAACTAGCGATGGCAACACATTTCCTGTCCACAAATTTCACTATAACTGCTTTATTTTTGTTGTCAGATTGTTCTTGAAATGACCCCTCCCTTTATTAAAGAGCTTCTTCTCCTCAACTAATTTGCATCCACTAAGTCGATTCGATCTGAGTACTCCCAATGATAGGATTCCGTATTTGTCTCTTAAATGTGATATCAGATGGACCGATGAGAAGAATTTATCAAAGTATACAACACTCAACGGTTTATTTGTTATGGTCTGGTACAAGGCTAAAACTACTTTTGCGGCCATTCCAAATGCTTGTTCATTATCAGGAAAAGTATAATAAAGAAATGTTTTGTCACTTTGATAAAACAGAACCGTCTCTGATAAAATTTTTTATACCGCATTTGCTTGACTTCTTAGGCATGTACTGCCTAAGTGAACCAGTCCTTGTCCCTTTATATGGCACCATCATATCATCTATGCTCATTCGCTTTTCCTGATCCACTTTCACGAAATTCGATCTAGTAATCTCTGAGAGAGATCTTACCTTATACAATCTGTCACTCTCATCATTATCTAAATTATTAGTGAAATGAAGATACCGTCTAATCTGCTGACAGCTTTTCAAGCTAAGCTTTTGGAATACTAGTGGGTACTGCAAGGTGGTACTTCAGTAATCTATATAAGCCGACAATTTTATTACCTCCATATACAATTCAAATTGAAATAAACGCCTTTATCTCACTTTTATTTGTATTCACAGATTTTCCAGACATTTGTACTGAATAGTTGTGTTTTCAACTATCAGTTCGTAAACCTCTTCTGTAATAAATAACCAAAAATACTCAAACCGAGAATTAACTTGTACGTTTTTAGAAAAATTTGTTACGTTGCATTCGCGGCAGCACGTTGGGCGCCAAAAATTTATGTTACGTTAATTCTTAGCCGTGCGTAACACAAAGATATTCACGGAATGACCGGGCTCAATCGGAGATTAGGGGGGAGGGGTTGTAGAAAGCAGACTGACATATGGTGTATGCGGCGGTAAGGAGTTAGTAACAGTACCTGCAATAAAAAAAATTAGAATAGCAAACCTGCAATAAAAAAGATTAGTCCTGCAAACCTGAAATAAAGAAAAAGCATAGCAGCAATGCAAAGTCTAAGTTATTCAGTACTTTGTAGAATGTAAATAAAACTGTTTAGATAAACTATATAATATAATCACGATAAAAGCATTACAAAATTTTTTATCACAAAGTGAGGTAATATTGGGGGGTAGCAGAAACGTTTCCTCACACACCAATTAAACATAAATCAGACAACATGTTAACAAAAGATAAATAGGTAAGACACAATTGATATGAGTAATTCAGCAGTATTGATTTTTTTTTCTTTCTTTTTTTTTTCTTAATCGCAGGCAAGTCTATTGCAAAAGGTATCAGAACGACAAAGATATTGCAAAACAACGGATAGATATTTAAAGTCATATCAAGTAGGAAATAGTTCAACTTACATAAAGTCCTTCAGTAACGCTTCCTTGCAATTGAAGTGTGGGATTCACGATGTCCTGCACTAACGAAGCACTTCACCCTTGACTGTGAGGGTGTTGATGGAATTTCTTACACTTTACACTAATCACACCTACGTATTTCACTGGTGTTAGCAGCAGACATTATCATGCTGATGGAACTATGTAGCATTGATAAATTTCTTGTTAATTTTATTTCCTGAGACAACAATTTCGAAATATTTTGTAACACAAATCGTAGAAAAAAAGGTAATAGCAATTTAGAATCACGGGCTTTCAAGGCACGATGTAATGCATTAAACTAATAAAAAAAAGGACCACGAAAACTAGATCGCACACACACACTTCAAATATAAAAAGATAAATCAACAAAAAAACACAATCAATAAAGCACGTGCAAACGCTAAGCAAGTCCGTCAAATGCTCCGCACAAAACGCGTGCAGGTCGAGTCCAACAAGTTCTATCACTTTTATTTCCAACAGAAAATCAATAAAAAAACAATTAGTAAAGCTACGCGTATCAGTAAAACCGTCCGTCGATTTTCCGTAAACAAGCACGTGCCGTCGAGTAAAACACGTTCGCCTATAAAAGCATCTTTTCTTCAATGTATTCAGAACTACACTGCCTACAGTTAATATACAACTTTTATTTCAAAAGAAACTCAACTAAAAACACAATTAGTAAATTCATGCCGCATTAATTCTCACTATTTTCAAAGCAAACAGGCCACAGTATTTTTAACGTGATTAATATATAGGAACGAAGAGCAAACTACAACTGTTCATCTGTTTATATACAATCGTTGTTACCATAACCTCTTATCGACTTTTATCTAGACTTGTATATCCACATAAGCAACAAAATTTATACGAACGGCAAGACAAGAACGATGCAATCCACTCAATATAATACGACGCCTTCGCCAACGGGTTAATAAATATAGAATATAGAAATAGTAATTGCAGAAAGGTATTTACTAATTGAGAAAAAGCGTAAAATGTTAAACGATTAAAAATGCACGTTACAAATTATTATTTGGTACGTTGTCTACACAATGAAAAAAATTTTCCTTTTTCCATTTATAATCAACTAAAGCCTTTTTTTTACGGTTTTTACTAATGGATTTTGATTTACGTATTAGTTTACTGGTAGTCTTCCTTTTTGATCTCCTAGGAGTTCCAAGCGAATTCTCAATAACGATGGGAATATCTTAAATATTATTTTCTGGTAAAATAAATGGTGCAATTTCCCCATTTGATTGGTTCATGTTATTCTCATCATTCTGATCAATATAATCATATGATTCAGAAAAAGCAACAATATCTTCATCTTCTATGGAGGAATAATGTAATTTTAAGACTTTGTCTGGAGTTGATGCAGCCTCTGACACATCATCTGGAAATTCTTCACAATCGTCTGACTCGCAACTTCCAGATTCGAAAGGTGATATCAACGCGAGTGATACAATCTTTAAGGATCATTGAGTAGTGAAAAATCTGTTAGACATCTGAAACAATTCATTACTTATAAGTAGATAATTCAATAGAATATTTCAGTATAGATTTATAGAAATAAAAATAAAAAATAACACCCATAGGCTGAATTTCCAAAAGAGCAATTGTTCGTTATGTTTGCATCTAGACTAGACTAATTGCATTTCTTTACTTAGCAATGTGAACTTCAGTTCACAATCCCAACAATCTGTAATGCTTGGTAACGTAAACTACAATTTACGTCGTCAATCAAGAGAGTAGCGGGTAATGTGAACTGTAGGTAACATGATATTCAAGCCCTAAATATATTGTTTTTACAACAGCAAATCCGATTTTTACTACTTGCAAGCAATTTACATATATTCAATTTGAGTTGTGAGCAGTTGTAACAAAATATATGTATTTATTACCTTTATAATACAATGATTTGTCCCTGGAGCACATGTATCACTGCAATAAAATGGCGAATTGACCAACACTGATTGAATAACAATTGATTTTTAGTTCCGCCACTCACCGCAACGTGGAATATTTCTTGTTATTTTCAATTGGAATGTGAACTGAGATTAACATTGCTAAAATTGAAGTTATTGCTTAAATAGTCATGCTAAAACTTTATCTAAGTGCATGTAACTACAGTTTACAAAATCAAATAAAGGGTTAATTGGACAATTTCTATTCAATTATAATATATACATGTTGAGATTAATAATGGCATATTATGTCTGTGTGCTGGCATATCCTGATCCACTTTGCTAAAATTTTCGAAATCTTTTCTCAAGTCACTTTGATTAATCTCGGCAATTATGAGTTGGAATTTACTTTCAATTTAAGAATTGCTTGCGATTTCTTAGCAAAGACCTCGAGTTTTATGAAACTCCAGAGGTAAGGATTACGTGGCGCGAAGTCCCAGGATTTAGGCGACAAATTTACCACAGTATTAATGAAAACGTTATTTTAGCTAATAATAGCATACGGTACCATCCTTTTGAAATCGGATCTCTTCGAGATCTACAACCTCAAATTAATCCCACAAAATTTTCAATACTATGTTACAACATCGTTCTTCATTTATAGTTTAAGCACGCTCAAACCAATTACAAAAAAGACTCACATACCTACACCCTCAGCCCATAAGCTGTTTTTTGGTAATAGGGTCTTTGTCGAATTTCGGAAGATATAATCCTGTGGTACGGAAAAACTTTCAATTTTGAATTAAAATACTTCTAAATCAGGTTCTTTTCCCGCCAACTGCAGTAACTATGAAATTAAAACATTTGGCAAAGCCTTTGAAGTGATTTATCATAAACAATTTATTTTAATTTCAATTATTCCTATTTTGGTCTTCCTTATTATGTCGTTTAGTTATGGCATGGTGTTATTTTTGAACTTGGTTTGTTAGCAATATGTGCCATATGATCAGAGATGTGATTGTGATGGCCATTTGAAATGGGCAGTTGATGTTCGAAAACTAACTGATTTATTTCTTGACGCAAATGAATTTATTCCGAAGGTTGTGACCGTATTTGAGTTTGAGCGCTGTCTTTTATTTTTTGTCCTGCTAACAAGTTGGAACATTCAAATTTTTTATTGTGGGTCTGGAAATGAGAATCTTTTTGTTGCTGAAAGATTTCATTAGATCGTTCACAGCAAAGGGATGTTTTAGTTTTAGTGAGAAGCATATACAGATTATTAGAAAATGTTTCAGTGTGTTGATTTCGAAGTAGTATATTTAGTGGTGTAAGTTTATACAGGATTCTAGAGAAGACACTTATTCTGTAGTGTCTTTGATTTGACGTCTACCTTGTATAGATGTTTTGAGTGAATAGTGCGAAGGTTTGTTGAAGACGATTGCGGTTGAGGTGTTTAAGATACACATCGTATTAGACCTCATAACGTCTTTTGAGTATGGTATATATCGAGCCTATTCTTTAATTCAAATTTCTTTTTTTTTCATAATTATTTTGGAGCGAAAGTATGGAATATAGATATACTCACTAGTTGATGCGAAAATGTTTTATCAATGGAAGTATATGTAGGAAAACAGACAAATGGACCATTTTATAAAGACACCTTGAATATGGCGTTGGTTCATCGTTTGTGGCAGCGTATTTAGGGAACAAACTGAAATGTAACCATGGACAAATTTTTTCTATCCATACAATTGGTAATGAAACTTCTAAATGATCATAAATTAACGATAATTGGAACACTTCGTAAAAATAAGAAACAAATACCTCTAGTTTTCATAAATGTTAATAGACCACATCGAACAATTACGTTTGCATTTAAAAACATTTGACTGTGGTCACATATGTTCCCAGAAAAAATAGAAACTTATTGGTACTCTCAACAAAATACTTCTCCGACAGCATTGATGAACAAACATGAAAACCTCAATGGTTGTTGATTACAATCAGATAAAAGGCGGAGTCTGCGTAGTCGATAAAATAATTGAAACTTACAACTGCACTAGAGCCACTTATCGTTGGCCGATGGTGTTGTTTTGTTGTGCATTGAACGCGGGAGCTTCAATTTATAATTTGTCAGTAACGCGAATAATATAAACAAAACGGTATGCCTCATAAGATCTTTTTTCAGAACACTGCGTTTAGTTTTGTGATTGAGCATATTAGGCACCGTTCTCAAAAAGAGAATATTTCTAGTATCTCATAAGGTGATTAACAAAATAATTTGCAGACAGAGTGAAAATATACAAGCCACAACTAAAAGTTACGTAAGATGTTCACATTGCACTAGCAAAAAGTATAGAAAATCAAGTGTTCTTGCCACAAATGCCAAAAATACACGTTTTTGGAGCACATTACCCCTATTTGAAAAGAATGTAAGGATAATCAACCTTAAGCTACATGTTTGAAATTTTTGTATTTTTTCTAAATATTTTGCATTTTGTATTGTCCGAAGTTTCGCTTGAGTTACTTACTGTTATTTACATTATTTACAATAATATTCCTTATTTTGCTAATTAGAAAAACTATTTTAGTACATCAACGTATAAAGTATTTAATACAACCATCGGCTTTTAAGAAATGCCTGGTTTGAAATTATATACTGTAATTTTTAAAATATTGGTTTTGAGTCCGACGTCAGCAACCATGTTAATTCAAACTACGTTAGCACTGGAGGGTTAAATCCGGTATTTTTGTGCATAAGGTTTAATGACTTTTAAATTGCTAAAAAACTACGATTAGATAAAACTATAATGCCCAACAACATCAGGTGATTTAAGTGTAACCGTACAAAACACGTTCAACGTAATTGTCGTGATATCACTAACAAGAATAAGCCTAGTAGCGTATCGTCAAACGATGTGGTGAATGATATAAACAACAGTGCTTCCTGTTTACTACAAACAAAAGCTGATAAGTGTAATTTTTGCTATAATACTGGTCACATAATTGAAAATTGCTTTTTAAAAGAATCAAAGACGAAACGTTAATTTTGTTTCTTTTGATAAATCTATTCCAGTCAAGATTAAAATTGATAACCAAATCTTTAATGGGCTTTTTGACACAGGTGAGATGTTTCTCATATGTCTCATAAATCTAGCGAAAGGTTTGCTTAGAAAATGATTTCACATAGGTTATGCTAAAAGGTATTGCTGGTAATATTTTCTCAAGGTATAAATTTCAGGTAGATGTAGAAATTGATATGGGAAATCACATGAAGTTGGATTTTGTTGTGGCACCTAGTGGTAATTGGCATTACTATGTTATTAGTGGATGTAAGAATTTTAAGAATTGCCTGTGATGTTGGTAACTAAATAAAAGTGCCTTCGGAGTTTCTTGAACAAGTTGAAATTGTAGTACAGAGTTTTTCTGATATTATTGCTACGGAATCACCCGTTTCTCTTGTTAATAATGCACACTTGGAAACTAAGGTGATCGACAATTATACAATTTTGTAGTAAATTGGGATCCTTATCGGCTTACCGTAAGTGAACGTGCCGAAGTTCGCAAAATTATTAATGATTTACTATTAAATGGTATTAAACGAGAAAGTAGTTCGTGGGCTAGTTCCATTTTACTAGTAAAAACGAAAGATTCATCTTATCGTATGTGCGTAGACTTTAGGGAAGTAAATGCTCACAGTATCAAAGCTAAATATCCTAAACGGTGGTGATAGTGCATTCCTTAAAACATTTATGCGTTTATCTAATAGGTATGAAATTTATTATTGTTACCGACTGCAACTTCGTGAAGGTTACAGTAAATAAAAGGGACTTAGTACCAAGAATTGTCGGTTGGTAAGCTTACATACAAAACTGTAGAATAATCTCTACTGTAAAGGTTTAGTTTAAGTGATGTCGAAGCGATGCTGCAATCCTATATTAATGTGTCACACGTCTTGAAGATTCTTGATTAGGGATGGACTCGGGCTCGGGCTTTCGGGCCGGCCCAATTTCGGCCTCAAATCCGGGGCGGGCCGTTGACTACTTTATTCGGGCCGGGCCCGGGCCGGGCCTATCTTTTTTCGGGCCGGGCCGGGCCAAACGATTTGGGCCGGCCCGAATTTTTCGGGCCGAAGAATGCATGAGTAGATAATCCACTGTCCTTTCACTTCTATCTCACATTGAGTAAGTAAACGTTCTTAATTATATTTTCACGCATTGTCTTCATGAACCCATTAACAACACTGGACATTACATGTGATTTTCCAATGCTCCACCCGAAGGTACTACATTGGCCAGGAAGCGAGTTTTTTACCTGGAAAATTTGGAATTTTGCCGAACCCTTGCCGTTCCAAGCAAGGTAGGGATCTTTAACGTGCGTGACAACACTCACACACGGGACCTCCATTTTACCTCTCATCCGAACGAGGGTGTATTTTTGTGAAAAATGCTTGCCTAACATTTTTCAAGCGGACCGTGTCGGGATTCGAACCCGGGACCTTGGGCGTAGTAGTCACACACATACCACTACGCCACGGAGCCGCCCAACAACACTGGACAACAAAATTTTAGTTTTTGATTGTTACAAGAACTGTAACAGTTGAAGCTTACAGTATTTTTGGCGCCGATTTCAAATAAGTTATTGGGGATTTACTATCGGGCATAGTTTTTTTGTAATTTCAATTTAAAGAAAACCTTTCTTATACACACATATGTAATAGTGGTACATTCTTAAAATCTGCTTCGCTTGGATTTTCTGGCGTACTCCGCTGCAGGAAAATTGGTCATAAGGTTTCAGCAAAAGTCAGCTAGCATTCTGGGGCTCCACTTTCCTTGGTAACGTGTTTCCATGGTATATATTTCCTGACGGAAGCGTTCACTATGTTAGTCACTCATAGTTCCAAGATTGTTTGGAAAAAGTCCAGATGTGAATCTAAGAAATGGATCTTTAGTAACATGTTACAGCCAAGTGTATTATAGTTTTCCAGAAGCTCGGTTATCAGTTCTTTTTAGTTAACTGCCTTGTAATTTCCAAGGAAGTTATTAACAACATTTTAAAAAGATTTTTAAGTAGCAAGTTCACAGTCATTCAAACTGCCTTCGAATCCAATAACATTCATTAGTTTTCTTATATCCGGACCAACAAATATACCTTCTTTTATTTTCGCTTCACTTAAATTGGGAAACTTCTTTAGGAACTAAAATCCACTTCCCTCCCGATCCATTGCTCTAACAGAATTTTTCATAAGACTTAGCTTAATGTGTAGGGAGGAAAGTAAACTTTTTCAGGTTTTACTAGTGCTGGACTCACAACGTTCTTCTCTCTCCAACAGTCAATGTTTTTCTTTTTAGCGACTGTTTCTTAAGATAATGATTCTTTCTATCTCTGCTGTTCCACTCGCACAAAAAGCAACAAAATTTTGTATAACCAAGTTGTAAACCAAGTAACAGTGCTATAACTTTAAGATCTCCACAAACATGCCATGAATGTTTCTCGCACTGAATCATATCCAACACAAGGTTTATCTCCTTCATGTTAGCTGCATGAACCAAAGGGATCGATGGGTATTTATTCCCAACATGAAGAAGAACCGCTTTCAAACTACGTTTGAAAGAGTCTATAAAAAGACGCCATTCATCAGGATTGTGGGTATGTCAAAAAGCTTCCAGTAAAGATTCCACATCATTGCAGTAAACTAAGTCCGCACACTGAGAAAAAACATTCGAAGTCACACTGCCTGTCACGGAAACCACTTATTTTTGTGTTGCGTTGTAAAAGATTCCATTATTCCAGTCGTGATACTAGTATCTCAGCTCGATTCTTGGATAAATGTAGATCATGAACAAAATCATTTAGTTCAGACTGATTTATTAAGTGTCGTTCAGTATTTGTATTTTCTAAAAAGTCTGGGTTTCTCCTCTCTTCATCGTCCGATAAATCTGTACAACCTTCAACAACTTCAACAACATCGTCGTCTAATTCCCATTTTTTTGGTGCTACCGGAATTGGAAGCTGTGGACTGTGAAGCACTGGTCTTAAAGCAGAAGGAATATTAGGATATTTAACAGTGTGTCTAGTCTTAGCTGTTATCCCTGATATTTTGATTAAACAAAAATAATAGTCTGTGGAGTGATCCTTAGGTTCTCTCCAAACCATCGGAACTGCAAATGTCATGTGACGGGATCCATTCAAGCAACCAGTTAACAACGTTGCACACGAATTACAACAACTATGAGGGGCTCAAGACTTATGCTGATCACCCAATTCACATCCAAAATATAATTCATACAATTTTTTTATCAATGGTGTTATATTTCTCCTCTGAGACTTTAGTGTTACCTCACCACAAATAAAGCAGAAACAGTCTGGGTGGTTAGTGCAACTACGTGGCATTTTTATTGAAAATTTCACTGTAATACACTCACAAACACTTAACACAGATCATTTAAACAGTACAATACGGAAAATTTTATTACAAACTGATAGGAAAAGAATCGGTATCCGACGAATGAGCTGCAATACCCGAGAGCTCACATTAGACTAACTGGAGATATTTGTTAGTTGCGTTTGTTTGATTTATTTCAATATAGACTGAGTCATCTAAGTCGTAGAAACTGGACAAAACTAAACACGCATAAAGTACCTGCACTTCAGTGTGATTAATCACTCAGGACATAATTGCTAGTTATGTAATTTAGATGAATCGTAGTAGTGTGTCATTTGTAAATGATTTCATTAATGTGTTGAAATAATAAAATTATATTATTATTTATCCTGGACATTAAAAACAAAAATAAAATGTTTAGTTTGAATAGCAAGATGCATATTGAAAAAAAAATTAACTTATTATTATTAAACAAGCATTGTTAGCGCCAATGTTGCGTTTGGGGGAAAATGCATAATAATGCCATTATCGAACTCATGCCATAAAAAAAGGATAAAGTAAATAAAATTTTATTGGTATATAAAAGGATCTATGTACTGATTTATACCTTTTGGTAATCATTTTTTAAAAAACTTTTTAACCTTATACAATTATATCATTTTACTTCTATTCCATCGGATAATATGTATTTCTAAAAATAAGGTATCCTCACTACTTGGTTTAATTCCTGCGGGTTGCATTATGATGTGCGGCATCGTTAACACAATGTCGTAAAACCGTTTAAATCGAACATAGTCCTAATTTGACGATTATTAATGATCTGTTGTCAGGTTAGTAGCGTGCGCATTTAAAAATGTTGATATTATGAAGTGGATATGAAGTAGTACAACCTCTTTTACTGTCACATCAGGGTGTAAGATGCCATAAGCCGAGCAGATGTAACAAAAGACGCAAGAGCCAATGCACTACAAACACACATACACGCACGCACGCACACACACCCACGCACGCGCGCGTTCACACTCACGCACACACGCACACACTCATATCTGTACATACGCACCAACGCGCGCGCACGCACACACGCAAACACACACACAAACACACACACACGCACACACAAACGCGCACACACACGCGCGCACATACCAAGGTGATTTCGAGCACCTCAACAATAACAAATGTTCATTTTAACTTTCAACAACGGGTTAATCAGGGAACGGGTCAAATCTGTTTTAGTTTTTTAGGTAACAAACTAATAAGAAATAAAATTTATTAAAAAAAAGTAATTATAAACATAAATATGTGTTAGTAATTGTGAATGCTTTTACGAAATATTGCATTTTAATTTCATTATAATAGTTAAACCTGACGAAACGCTACATGCATTACCGAAGTTCATTTGTTGTTTTTGTAGCCCAAAAGTAGTAGTTATGGACAATGGTACCAACTTTTATAGCCTTTGGATTTGTAAATTTCTTGATGAATTGCAAATTGAGTACCATTTTATAACACCTTATGTGCATTAATAAATCTTAATCTCTTAATTTTTATTAACAAATAACCCTAATAAAGTCTTATGTACAAAATTGATCAAGAGAAGTCGGATAATTCTATATTTACCCAATTAAAATGCGATTCAAAAATATCTGATCAGTTAGGTTTAAATTTTTTTATACTGGCAAAACCTCACCGTAGGTTGCTACCCTTCAAATCAAATTATGGACTCGTACATATAATTCTTACACAAGGACTTGCACACGAAACAGAAATATCTTATCTTATAACTTAACTTATTAATAATGTCCTTTTTTAAAAATTTATACAATATCATTTTGTTTTACAGTGAAAACAGCTTACCGTTGTTTTCTTTCAGGCTGTAATCCTCAGTTAAAGCTTCAAAATTGCTCGAATTGTTTTACAAAGTACGCCTTTCTATACAAATTGCTTCATATTACGTGTTACAAAGCATTCCCATTCTATATGCTTCAGCTCAATTAATTTTTAATTCTTTATTTCCATTTTTGAAATTATTGTAATTACTGCAGAATGATTAACCTCCTTCCGAGTAGTAATGACTTTTCAACTTCGCCAATAAAATCGACGGTTTTCTATAACAACTAAATTATACGTAGCGTATTCTTAGATTTGCATGATGACGTTTGAATCGACAACTGACTTGAACTCGACATTTATTGGCTTATCTAATAGCGATCACCTGCGATATTAGCATCCAGAAAAATCGCGTTAAGTCTAGCTGTTGTTACTATGTTTGGATTGGTCCTAGGAATGAGTTTGTCTTACGTAAGCATGATGAATTTTCGTGGACGATCTTGAATTTTTTAATTGGTTTGTTTTCGAAGACGTGATGTAACATTCGTAGGTTCATCGTTCTCTAATAGCTTTAAGTTACACTAATTAATGACGTTTACTTATCTTTTCTATATTTAAGACTTCAACTGCTTTACTGCTATAACTACTACTACTGCTTTAACTCGCCTTAATTGGACTTAATTGGACACTTCCGCGAATCTACGAGTCTTTCATCAATCACCTTATGTTCCATCTAAATACCAATGAATGTTTGTTATTAAATTAAAATGTTGTAAAGACATTTTCTTTAAAACGAAAATTGCGCTTAAATTACACAATATAGTACTTTAATAGTAAAATGTTGATGAAAGATCTAGCGACTACGTAATTGAATTTCTTTTCTTGCACTTGTTTACGCATGACTACCGTCGAATGTGAACATCTTATTAAATTATCTAATTGAGGAGGAAACTCTATCCTACGCGCAGAATATTTGCCATTATTGTTATCTTAAAACATTATTCCTTCGTCATTAAGTTTATATAATAAGAATGAAAAACCCTTTTAATCACGGCTTCTCCGCATTTATATTCCACATACTGCGCGTTTTCCCAAACACGCTTCTCTATACAATCAAATATCTATCTAATTTGAGCTTTCTCTTAAATTTTTTCGAATTTACTCGAATTTGAGACGTTGGGTGTTCTTGAGATGATGCAATATGATTTCTTGGTGACTTCTAATCACCTCAATGTGTATATATACATATAAATGTATATGAATTATTAATAACGACCTCCTTTATTCTAATTTTCCAAAAATATGTGTACACGTAAATACTAAAAAACATAAAATAGATTTTAACAATCCAATTATATTACAGATGGAAGACAAAAAATCAAAAAGAGAGTTTCTAGAAATGTGCCACATCTACCAACAAAAAAATACTATGAACAAAAGAACAGATGTTAATGACTTAAATTGTATCTACACGTATCTTCTAAATATCAAAAATAAAAACAACCATACAACAACAAATTTATCAATGGATCTATAAGATAAATTTCTCTTAAATATATTACAAACAAAAAAAAACACACAGAAACACACACTACACACACATACACACATACAGACTCATACATACACTCACAGTGTTACACGCAGGTACATACATAGTTATAATAAACATTTTTTAAGGTTGCCTTTTAATAACAATTTCTATCAAACTTTTGACTTTTATTTATTATCAATATTTTATATATATAATATTTTTACCTCGTGTTGTAATTTGGCGTTGTTATATACACTTTAAAAAAATTTATAACGAAAATAACTTTTTATGTTAATTGTCAATTTTATTATATAACCTTACCTTAGTAAGTATAAAATATGATTTACTGTTTATTCATCAATTTTGTAATTGTAGTACCTTTGAAAAAAAAGGATTAAAATAAATCCGAAAGCTCAGGTTTATAAAAAAGAGTTTTCTTAAATAATCCAGCCGACCTAAAACCCACAATATTTTTGAAAATTATAAATATATATATATATATATATATATATATATATATTGCTACGATATCGCCTTTCGCCAGATATACAACGACCAATTGTCTGCTGTTCGCCACCTCTCTGTGCTTTTAAAATAATTAAAAAATTTACACAATTAAATTTATGCTTCGACTAGCTCAATGAAACCACCCACAGAGTGAATGGCGATATGATAACAGAGAATTTTTACACATTCCTTTCCAATTCTCAATACACCTGAATTAGACAAACGAAATTCACCAAAAATTGTATAATAAACTAAATAAAATTCCAATTTTACAAATCTGCGCCCTTTTTAATACCATTTACTTTGTATAGAACTTTTTACTTAAAATTAAATAAATTTTGTTATCGAATTAACTCTTTACGAAGGTTATAGCTTTTTGCACCTTTTATAACAATTAAAGCCGGCAAGAAAATAGTATTTTCCCACGAATAGTTTCGTTGAACGTTCAAAGATATATCACCTTTCTTAAACAACGTACCAACCAAATTTCTGTTGGCCTTTTACACAAAATATTTAATCACACGCAACTTTTAAACTCTTTTCTGAACACACAAGTTATGCAAAATTACAAATGCAACATGTTATAAATTGTATAAATATTTCTGACCTTATGTTTCTCCTGTTTTTTCTTACTGGAGCATATTGACCCAAATTGTCACTTGTTCTGGAACTTTCGACAAATCGGCTTAGAAAATAGCTCTTAATTGCATAACGGTCGTTTGTTCAGTAGCTTAAAGTCGTTGACCAGAATCTTAGCGTGTTAACCCAGTAATTTGAAATATTCACCAGCAACTTGGAGTCATTTGCCCAATAATTTGAAGTATTAACTTTATACTTAGACGTCTACCAGTGACTTAGTCTTTTACGCGTAACTCAGTGTGTTATCCCAGTAATTTAGTTTTATGTACCAGTAACGTAGTGCCCTAAATTAATAAAATTGTAAAGATTTTATTGACTATGTCTAGACTTACGTTTATATCAACGACAAAATTCTATATAAAATATTTGAACGCTCACTTTGCTGTTTACTTTTTTTGAAATTATAAATTTTAATAACGTTTCAATTTCTTGAGTTTATAATTTTTACTAAAATCGTATTCACGTAATAAGTTTCTTTCAACTAGCACAGTCGGCGCGTCGATTATTAAATAATCCGTCTTTATCTGTTTTCGTTTGTTTTATAGAATCAAATTCCTTCCCGAATGTTCCACGCATTCTCAATTGTTGACGCAACGCTATCAATTGTTGTTAATTCGTGGAAAAGGCGTTTCTATGGTTATCTGCAGGGTGTTAGATTTTAGCAGGTCTAATATATACGTTGTAAATTGCACGTAAACCGAAATTTTCTAGAAAGACTTTATTAACAAATGGTATTTTATGTACGTTGTAAATCGCACGTATACCGGATTTCTAGCGGGAGTTTTATTACAAATGGTATTTTATATTCAATATGGCATTTTATATACATTCAAAATCGCACGTGCATCGGAACTTTAAATATATTTATGCTTTATAAAATATGCTTGTTTTATTGAATATGGCTATTACAAACTGGTATAAATTTACACGCGTGTATTAACTTTTTTACGCAAATGCGTTTAGATTAAAAGAAATTTCATTTCAGGGTTATTTTCTTCAAATATGTTGAATTTGTATTTGCTTTGAGCTCATCAATGTTTTTAAATGCTTTAAAAATGATTGTATTGCTTCTGCAATTATTTATTCTAATGAATGTAGTGAAGTTATTACGGAATGAGCTTCCTTTAATTAATCGTAGTTTTTTTTTGTTTTTATACAGGGTGATTTGTATTTGTTTTGCATAATGAACGTATTATGTACATTTTTGGATTTAAACGTTTGGCTTTCGTGGTTTTTATATCTACATGAGGTATTCCTCCCTTGTGACCTTATATTACCTTAAATAACCTTATTATCATAGCAATATATATATATATATATATATATATATATATATATATATATATATATATATATATATATATATTATATTATATATATATATATTATGCTGTGATAAGGGGTTGTTTAAGGGTGTACTTTATAGTAAAGGTCGTTTAGGAATTAGAAATTACCATTAGAAGCAGAAAACTGCATTTATTTAGTAAAGAATTGAGAAATGGAGATAGTTTGTAAACAGTAAGCAGTCAACACCCTGTATATAAAGTATAAGTAGTTTTAAGCGACGCAAATAGACACAGGAAGACGCATAGTTAGCGTAGGAATAAGGAAGACATGCATTAAGTAAATAGTAAATAATTAACACCCTGTAGATAGAGTTTTAGTTAATTTAGGCAATGCAAATAATAATATTTTTCAGTGGAAGCACGCGTATTTATAAGTAAACATAATAAAGTGTAATTAAACACGCATTCAAAAGAGTTCCAAACAATTAGGTTAATACGGAGATAAGAAATAGAGCTTCGAGAAGCATAGTGTAAGTGCGTACAAGTAGTTAATAATTGTGATAAAGAGAGGTGATTAAAAATTGCGTAAATAACAGGCAGATATGAAAATTAAAAGTCAAATTGCATCAGTTGTTTATGTACAACATGGAAAAGCGATTAGATTCGTCAAAACACCGCATGTTTGATAACAAGGCACCTGCGAGCAGGCCACAATTATTTGAAAGCAAATAATGTTCTATCAGAAACTACTTTGAATGCAAAGATTTGATTGGTTAAAATTAGCGACGAGCTTGTAGACCATACCCACTGACGGAGTAGGAGATCAATGATATATTAACAGGGACAGTGATAACGAACTCAGTTTTCAACTCAACAAAGGCCGAGGTGCGCCACTCTGAAACAAAGTGTGATACGTAATAATAATTTAAAGTGAGAAGTTGTATTAGTGCGACTAAGATGAAAATTACGATTGCCGATTAAACGTAAGTAGATTTTGGGGAATTTATTTGAACTAAAACACAATAATAATAGGGCTCGGAGTCCGAGGAGAATAATAAGAAATCCAAGTTCGGGGAGAAGAATAATAATACAATTTCTGGGGAAATTGATGAGAATAAATTCTGAGAAGAAGTAATAAATCGAAATGAGACGACAATAATTTGGGGTACATAAGTCTAAGTTTAATAATGGTAGTCCAGAGGGTGATAACAATAATTTAAATGCAATGGTTCAAGCGTGTGGATAGACAATATTTCGAATGGGCATGTAATAATTATGAATTGGGGGAAAATAATTTTTATCCAAATGGATGGTAGAATGCATGGAAAATATCAGT
The DNA here is from genome assembly GCA_036346225.1 of Platerodrilus igneus. Classification (NCBI taxonomy): domain Eukaryota; kingdom Metazoa; phylum Arthropoda; class Insecta; order Coleoptera; family Lycidae; genus Platerodrilus; species Platerodrilus igneus. The sequence goes on from JARFIW010000399.1 coordinate 2,116,078, forward strand.
TGATAAAGGATGCGTTAATTGCGAGAAGGAAATAGCGAAGAAAATAGACCAGGTTAGATTTTTAGTTATAATACATTATTTTTCTATTTTTTTATTTGAATATTGAATTTGCTTAATATAAATGAATGCGAGGAAGTCAAGAAAACAGAAAACTTGCATACGTATAAAGTGCGTTATATGATTAAAGGTTTTGAACGTTCAAAACTTTTTTTTTTATAAAAACAATAGGTTTTTTTGGTGACTTTAGATTTGATTAAAAAGTATATGATTTTTGATAAATGAGATTTACAACATTAATTAATTGAAAAGTGTAGTTTAACTAATTTACAAAAACTGTACATAATATTTGTTTCATTATATAAAATTGAATTAACTTCATTTGATAATTCTAAATAAATACTAGTCGAGGTCATAAGATAAAGTTAATGGAATGATTTAATAATTTACACAATAAAGGAGGAGCTATAAGTTGAATACAAAATTGATAACGAGTAAGGCGGTAACATATCAAGTTTTGTTATTGGTCGACAAGCCGAGATTGATAAATCCAGTTAATACATAGCAATATTTATATGTCGACAAAATGATGGGGCGCGAATAATTTAGGGAGCATAGCAATATATATCTGTATACATGTGTGTGTGCGAATGTGCGTGCAAGTGTGCATGCGTGCGTGCGTGGGTGTTTTCGTTTGTAGTGTGTGCGTGCGTGCGTGCGTGCGGACTTGCGAGCGTGCATGCGTGCATGCCTGCATGTCGGCGTGTAAGCGTGCGTGCGTGCGTGCATGCGTGGGATAAACGATACACAGCGTGTTGGCTCAATCATTATACTATGGAGAGGTAGTATGAATTACTTTCGCTTGCAGGTGGCACGCCTTTGTAATGCTTTCACTATGAGCGCAATATATGCGATCATTTGGTCCATAGGCGTTGATGCTTTAATAGTTAAAACACTATACCCAGTTTTGTCAATCTGTAGTCTTCCACTTTAAATACATTTTAGTTGGATATTTCAGCAAAACTACTACGGTGTAATGCTATTTTTTGAGACGGTTTTTTCGATTCTAGTATTAATCCAGATAAGCGTGATAAAGAGGAGATAGATGTTAGATATTTAAAAACTCACGCTCCGAACAATGTGCTACTGAATATCTGAGTAATGTATGAGGGGAGGACTGATTGGCTTTATCGCGACAACTTGAGGCTTACGCCTCTTAAAAATGACAGGTTCCATATTTCATATCTATAGTGTCAGACTCTAGGTATTATAAATTGGATTCTGCATATCATTTACAATCAGGCGACAGAGAAACCAGCAAAGTCTTTCGATTTTAGTCTGAATTAAGAACATCACTCTGAATAAGAAATGCAAAATATATCATACTATACCAAGAATCAAATTAAACTGTCTTTTTTGAAAAATAAAAAACAAGTTGCGCTGTTTTAGAGAACCCACAAAAAAAACTGTTTTAAGCTGCATTTTAAAAAAATGTTTAAATCAAGATTTGCTAGCATTAAAGTTTGTACAGTATATTTGTAGAACTAATTCAAATCTTTTTTCACGCATTGATAGCGTAATGTGTTACTTAAACCTTTGTTTTTGTTGCAGGTGAGTATACAAGTCAACTACCCTTAGCAGTTTAAAATATGTGAGTATGCTAGCGTTAGTTATATAGCTACTGTTTTACTGCTTTCATACTTCACAAATCGTTAAGTTCTCCACTATTTACGATTAGTAGTTGCTACTTAACTTCCTTAAACGTTTTATAAAATTTATCAGATAATAGAAATACTGATCGGGCTTAGTTTTTAAGTAATTATGTGAATATTTGTGTGAGTATAACGTTTATATAATTTTCCACGCTGTCCAAATAACCAGACCAGTAGCTATAGGATTTTACTCTAAAAATATTCTGGTGTATTGATTATACGTCAAATTTTAATATCACGCAACTCTATTAAAGTGGTTTAGTGTGTCATTTTATTATAAATATGAAACCCATCAATAATTATACCTACACGTTATCTGTATCAAAAGATAAGCCCTTAGGCTAATTATTTTATATTCTGTTGGAGGATTTTAATTCTCCTATAGCCTATGTGTATAATGGTTTGAAATATTACAACCACATGGGGGACTTGCTACCAATTAGGAAGCTCGTTCTAAATTTAAATGGATTAATCATTATTTCCAGAGTTTATCTAAACTGTTTAAAACTTTCCGCTACGTCAGTTATTCGCTTAATGAAGGTTTGCTCTGATATTTCTACTTTTAAAAGCTCTCGATTGAAAATAATAACTAGAATCCCAAAACTAGGTAAAATTACCTATATTCACATTAATCCAGGAGCTATAGGCTTAAAGAGGTACAGCTCCTAAATATAAGATTTTACTTTCCTGTAGAACAAGCTAGTCATATATCGAATTTATTTTTTTTTTATTATATATTTATTCCATTCTGAACGGACCTGCACTTTGACGACGTTCTAAAATACTAGAACAGGTACAATGGCTTGCGCGTTTCAATGAGCTAAAGAGCCGAACTATAGGTTGAACCATATTAGTGGGGTCTTTAGTGAGGAACCAGACTAAGACAGGTTCCCGAAAAAGGGCAGCAGATTTTTCGATACTTAGAGTGGCAGAGACGATATGGGTTGGTATGGCATTCTAAGACACACTACTGCAATGTGGAAGGCAACGGGAAACCACCACATTACCTCCCAAGTACACTGCGTACAAAAATTGGTAATAAATATGATGGCATCCTCTGGGGTAAAAAATTCCGGAGGTAAAATAGTCCCCCATTCGGATCTCCGGGAGGGGACTACTTCGGGGGATGTGTTCCGAAAGAATAGAAAAAGATCCGTGAACATTCTATGAGTCGGAGCGTGGAATGTCAGAAGTATGAAACAAGTAGGTAAGCTGGAGAACCTGAAACACGAAATGGATTGGTTAGCACTAGACATAGTAGGAATTAGCGAAGTCCGCTGGCCAGAGGCGAGAGATTTTTTGAGTGGAGACTTGTGGGTAATTCATACAGGATCAGAGGAAGGAAATTCGGGTGTGGGGATAGTTATGCGAAAAAAGATAGGACAGCGTATAGAAAACTACTTAGAAAAGAACGAAAGAGTACTCATGGTTAGATTTGAATCTAAACCAGTAAATACAGTAATAATACAAGTATACATGCCCACCTCTAGCTACAGTGAGGAAGAGGTAGAGGCGATCTACAAAGATATCGAAAATATACTAAGATACGTAAAAAGACATGAAAATTTAATAATTACGGGGGATTTTAATTCAATGGTTGGTGAGGGTAGGGAAGGACCGATAGTAGGTTTATTTGGTTTAGGCACGAGAAATGACAGGGGAAATAGGCTGGTAGAATTTTGCGACAAGAACAACTTAACCATCACAAATACATTATTTCAACATCATGCTAGAAGACGATACACGTGGAAGATGCCACAAGATATAGGAATATATCAAATAGATTACATTATTGTTAGACACCGGTTTAGAAATCAAATAAAAGACTGTAGAAGCTACCCGGAATCTGATGTAGACACTGACCACAACATCGTAATTATGAAGGCCGCACGGAAATTTAAAAATCTGAAAAAGAGAAACCGAAAAAGGCACTTCGACTTTGAGAAGCTAAAAGATAAAGATATCCACGAAAGATTTGAAAAAAAGTCAAATGAATTGCTGAAAGATATCGGGAAAATTTCTGATACTAAGGAAGTAGAAACAGAAAGGAATAATATTAAATTCAGCTTAAACATGGCGGCCAGAGATATTCTGGGGTATTCACAAAAAGAAAATAAGAAACCATGGATAACAAAGGATATCCTGAGTTTAATAGAAGAAAGACGAAAATACAAAAATAGATTAGACGAAACAGGAAAACAGAGATACAAAGCCATAAAATGGGAAATTATTCGCAAATGCAGGAAAGCTAAAGAACAATGGATTGATAAAAAGAGCAACGAGGTACAAACTAAGATGGAAACAGCAAAGACAGACGTAGCATACAAATTAATTAGAATGAATTTTAGGGATATGAAACCATATAGCAAAAATATAAGAGATGCGGGAGGCAACGTCATTATAGAAAATGTAGAGAAAGTAGCTAGATGGCGGAAATATATAGGGAATTTATATTCAGGAGAGGAATTAACAGCATTAGAACAGGAATTAGACATTGAAAAGGACGACTTGAGATATCCTATACTTAGAGATAAGTTTGAATTAGCATTAAAGAGTCTGAAAAATGGTAAGGCACCGGGTACAGAAAAGGTGTAAGCAGAAACTCTAAAAGCCGCTGGACAAACAGTAACAGAACGTCTCTTCCGACTTGTAAGCTATATGTATGAGACAGGCGAGATACCCAAAGATTTCAAACGTAATATCATAGTAATTATACCCAATAGAAGAGGCGCGGACAAATGTGAAAATTTTTGAACAATAAGCTTGACAGCACTCGTTTCAAAAATATTAACTAGAATTTTACAAAGACGAATGGAAAAACGAGCTGAAGAAATACTGGGAGAAGATCAATTTAGATTTAGGCGAAATAGGGGTGATAATGGAGAAAACAATAGAGAAGGGGAAAAGCGTATATATAGGGTTTGTAGATCTGGAAAAAGCATTCGACAATGTAAAATGAAAAAAAATGTTCAAAATACTCAAAAAGATTGGAATGAGTTATAGGGACAGACGAATAGTACATAGCTTATACAAAGAACAAACAGCAGTAATATAATTAGAGCAAGAAAGTAGAGAAGTAAATATTAGGAAAGGGGTGAGGCAGGGATGTCCATTAATTTTTAACTTGTACATAGAAGAGGCTATGAATACTGTCGAATGCAGGAAGACATTTAGAATTAATATGCAGGGACAAAAGATTGATATGCTTAGATTTGTAGATGATATAGCGGTATTAGCATCCAGCAAGGAAGAGTTAGAAGCTGCTCTTAATAAAATGGAAACACTTCTAACGGAGGAATATGGTATGAAAATTAACAAAAATAAAACTAAAGTTCTAGTATGCAAAAGAGGGTATAATAAATCAAAAACAAGGATACAAATAGATAACGAGAACTTATAAAAGGTTAAGGATTTCTGCTATCTAGGAAGTCAAATAACGCAAGATGGGAAAAGCACAAAAGATATAAAACAAAGATTAACACAAGGTCGTGCTACATTTAACAAGAAAAAGCAACTATTGTGTTTAAAGACCACAAACATAGAAACAAGGAAAATATTGCTTAAAACATATGTGTGGAGCACAGCACCGTATGGCTGTAAAGCCTGGACAGTAGGAGAAGCAGAAGGAAAAGGTGGAAGCCTTTGAATTGTGGTGCTACAGACGTGTGATGAAGATACCATGGACAGACAAAGTTAAGAATAAAGAGGTACTTGAAATGGTAGGGGAAGAAAGAACTATGTGGAAAACAGTAAAGAATAGGAGAGATAGGATGATAGACCACATACTAAGACATGAGTGAATAGTGCGGAATATATTAGAAGCAGAGATAGGAAAAAAGAGAAGTAGTTGTAGACCTAGGTTAGACTATTGCACACAGATAGTGAAAGACGTAGGTTGTGAGAGTTTCAGGGAAATGTGAAGGCTAGCTCAGAATAGAAATCAATGGAGGTACGCTTCCAACCAGCCGCAAGATGGAAAAACGAACGACAAAAATAATAACTGTAGTTAAACATGGTGATTTTAATAAACAACTACAGATATTGGTTTTGCAATAATAAACTATTAATACGGCAAATGTATAAGTGTTGGGAGAACCTTGGCAGCCACAGGTTGTTTAACCCCCTTCACATACCACTGAATCTCTGTGAAATAGGTGAAAACAATAGAAGGGAATCGAGATGTATATCGACTGTTGTAAGAGTTGCAGGGAACGGTGTAGGCTAGCTCAGAAAATAAATAAGCTGTGGTACAAGTCCAACCAGTTTCAAGATGTAAAACCCAATGACGAAAAAATAAGTGCTCTTAAATCTGATGATTGTTATAAACATCTACAAGTGTTCGTTGTGAAATATTTTCAACTAATGTTGATTGTGCGAAAGGATAAATTGGAAAAACTATTAATTCGACAAAGGTTCAGGTGCTGTGAGAACTTGGCAGCCAAAGGCTGCTTACCCCCTTCATATACCACTGAATATCGGGGAAATAGAGTATATAACTGTAAAACAATAGAAATTGACCCGACTGCATCAAACAAAAAAGAACATAAGCTATGCTCAAAGACAAGGAACATAAATACAAGAAGAAAACTGTTCAAAGCATAGTGTGGAGCACAGCACAGTACATCTATGAAATATGGGCGCTAGGAAAAGTAGACAGAAAGAGATAGAAGCCCTCTGGAATATTGTGCTTCAGATGTATGAAGATGGTAGCATGGACACACAAAGTTAATAACAAATAGGTTGTAGAAATAGTAGAGGAATAAAGATATCTGTGGAAAATGAAAATTTAGGAGAAATAGAAGGACAGGTTACGTTCTAAGGCATTTCTGGGGAATAGTACGGGATATACTACAAGCAGAGATAGGAAAAGAGAATAGAGTTAGACCGAGATCAGACTTTAGCACACAGATAATGATAGATGCAGACTGTGCAAATTTCAGGGAAATGTGTAGGTAGGTTCAGACTAGGAAACATTGAGGGTACGCGTCCAACCAGTTCTAGGACTGAGGACCTAATGATGATGATATTTTTATTATAAATTATCCAACAGCATATTAATTCCACTTACGGGATAACACAATCTAACATACATTTAAAAAATTTTAAGAAATAAGAACATAAGTTTGTAGTATAGGTGATTGTGAATAAGTCAGCTACAACCATCTTTCACATCGATTTTTTGTTAGTACACCTTAATTATAATTCTTTAGTACCTACACGTGTGACATATCTCCCAAATCATGTATAATTTAATATAAATTATTAAGAAACTTAAGTTAAGCGCAACATTGTAATTCAAGGATAATTAAAGAAAAGGTTAATGAAAGTTGACAAGCAAGTTGTGATTACGGATGTGAATACAATGTATTCCAGACGTAAGTGATACTGAAGGTGCCGTTCACAGACTGTTATAAAAACAGCAATAATTAGAATTAAGATTGTTACTTTGTATTATATAATTGAATGAAGAAATAAGCAGACATGAGCTCTGCAGTTCCCACAGAAGTGTGAGGGGCAGGGACAACATAAATACCCCGGGAGACCCAAGATGGTCAGTCAGTCTTGAGCCTCACAGCTTTTTCATTGTTGGTTGCTCATGCTACTCAAATCCATTTAACAGTAATTTATATAGTTTGTTAAAATTCCATTTGTAAATTCTGTTTAAAATAAAATTTGTTACAAAAGTTTTTGGAAGAAGACTTTTTAAAAAGGCAGCTCCCAAGGCTCCAGACATAACTTGCGTACTGAAAAATTTGCTTGTACTCGGAAATGACGATGCCATCCTCCAGCGTAAAATATCCCGGATGTAAAATAGTCCTCCATTTGTGTCTACGAGCATGGACTACTCGAGAAGAAGTCGTCACTAAGGATAAACATATCTTTCGACGAGTCGAGGCGTGGAATTCCTGAAATTTAAATCGTTGCGGTTGGTTAGAAAACTTTCGGAAGTAGGTTTAATAATAAACAGGATAATAGGGTGGGAGGGTAGGATATTATGAACAACATAAGGAAAGAATTATAATAGTAAAGATAGAAAGAAATCCACAACCCACCACAATAATACAGGTCTATATGCCTACCAGTAACGCAAAAGATTAAGAGATAGAACAGGTATATGAAGAGAGAACATAGCATGCAACACATTAAGAGAGAAGATAATTTTGGTGTAATGGGAGACTGGAATGCAGTTAAAGAATAGGGAGAAAAGGCAAAACAGGAGGAGAACATGAACGGTGCAGAGAACGAACGGGGAGGCCCATTGATAGAATTGTGTATAGAACACAATCTGATCCTTACCAACACTTGATTTAAGAAACACGAAAGAAGTTAAATACCTGGGTAAAGCTGGGTGACACTAATACCTATCAGATAGATTACATAATAGTTAGGCAGAGGTTTATAAATCATGTCCTTGAATGACAATGTATAAGGAAGCAGATGTAGAGGCTGGCTATAATTTGCGGGCAACGCAATGCAGGCTGAAACTAAATAAACTGAAAAGGAGCAAGAAGTCAAATAGGTGCAAACTTGGTAAGTTGAAAGAACATGAGATGAGGGAGTTTCTAGGAGAGTGTTGAGCATGAAGTAGTTCACAAGTCCGAAAGAAGTACTGTAGAAAAGGAATGGTCAGTACTGAAAGATAAAATTACTAGGGCAGCAGTTGAAAAACTAAAAAAAAAGACAAAAGTCGGAAAAATCGATTTGTATCACAAGAGATCCTAGATATTACAGATGACCAACAAAAGTTCAAGCATGCAAAGGTTGAGGCAGACAAGAGGAACTGTAGGAGTCTCACGTGAATAAGACTAAAACTAACTGAAAGTTGCCAAAGGCATAATGGTTGCACGCGAAATGCAAGATGTTGAAATCTCTATGATTGCGGGAAAAGTAAACGCTGCTTACAAGAAAAGCAAAGAACCGGTTGGAGAGACCAAAGGACTGAAACGGGAAGCCACTTTAAGATATAGAAGAAATGGCTGGCAAATGGAAGGAACATATAGAAGGGCTTTATCAAGGAAGAGAGATTAATGTTCAAGTACTCGAAAGAAAGAGGCAATTAATAAGGATGAGAAGATGGCAGAATACATAGGTCTGAGTTTAACAGGGCATTGAAGGATCTGAGTAGGTATAACGCACACCAATCGAATTTACTGAATACCATGGAAAATATAACTAGAACAAGACTGTTTCATCTGTGATTATTCAAGTACCAAAGAAAATATAAGCTGACAAATGTGAAAACTATCAAGCGATAAGTTTCGTCCATTGTACCTGCAAAATTTTAACCAAAATTGTCTACAGAGATGGAAAACTAGATAGAAAAGGAATTGGGTGAAGACCATTCAACTTTCAAAGAAATCTTCGAACACAAGACTCTATTGAGTCTATGATCTATCTTGGAGGACAAAATTAGGAAAAACAAGCTAGCGTTTTTGGCCTTTATTGATCTAGAAACCTTTTGACAATGGTCATTGGAACAAACTTTTCGAGATTATGAAAGTGTGTGGAGCAAAATATAGGCAACTAAGGGCCATCTGTAATTTTTACAGAAAACAGACTGTAGTGATAAAGTCGAAGGTGCTACTTACATTGACGTAACCTATAAAAAAACAAGAAAGAGAAAGAAAGGGTGACCGGGCTCAATCGGTGAGTGGGCGGGGTCTTATACCTATAGATAAATTAAAAAGAAACCTGAAATAAATAGAGAGAAAAAATATAAACACACTCATTCACACTCAGAACAAAACTAATCAATTATTTACAAAAATGAACGTAACATAGGATACAAGAGGGAGGTAATGGTTCAGAAGAGGAGAGGCAGAACTGTAATCTATCTCCTATGGTGTTCAACACGTACGTAAAACAAGCAAAGAAAGAATTCAAAAAAATTTAGGAAAGGTGTTAAAGTTTAAGGAAAAGAAATTAAGACAGCAAGGTTTCCAGACGACATTGTCATTTCATCAGAGTCACTAAGGGATCCAAAAGATTTATTGAGTGTCATGGAATCTATTTGAAAAATGTTTACATAATAAACAATTTTAAAATTAAAACAAATGCGATGAAGTGTAGTCGTATAAGATTAGGCAAAGCTGCGAACATCAGTTCGGAGATAAAACATTGAAGGAAGTAGAGGAACCTTGCAACAAGGGTATTAAGCTAACCAGGAACGGTAGAAGCAAAGAAGACATAAAGTGTAGACAGACAAGGAAAGCACTTCTGAAAAAGAGAAATTTGGTTACATCAAAAATAGATTCAAGTATTAGGAAAACATTTCTAAAGGATTTTGTATAGAGCGTGACCTTGCATAGAAGTGAACCATGGATGATTAGCAACACCGAAATAAAGAGAATGGATGTCATCGCAATGTAGTGTTATAGATGAATTTTGGAAGTTATGGAAGTAGATCTGCTCCCAAATGAGGAGGTACTGAGGTGCATTGGTGAAAAGCGAACTCTGTGGCGAAATGTAAAGAAATGGAGGAATAGGATGATTCGGTGTACCTTGAAGCATACAGAATAGCTTAACTTAATGTTTAAGGGAAATGTGATAGGTAAAAATTGCAGAAACATACTGAGGTTTGAATATGATAAACAAATTTTGATGGATTTAGGATGTATTAAAACGTATCAATAAAGAGAGATTAGTTTAAGATAAATTAGCATGGACAGCTGCACCAAACAGGTCTGTAGACTGGGAACGCAACAACAACAGGTTTGGAGGAGCAAACTTACACTCTGAATAAAGCCAAATGTACCTTATATGAAAGCAATTGAAGAAAATGTGGAAAGTTTGAATTTACATAAGCATGTTTATATATAAAAGAAACCTACTGTTTGTGTTTCGATAAATTCAAAACCACTGTCTATTTTGAGAAATGGTAGTATACTTGTAGCTGTATTCCCCTACCATTTCTATATCCTCTTTGTTATTAACTTTGTCCGTCCATGCTATCATCCTCATACATCTGAAGCGCTACATTCCAAAAGGCTTCTGCTGTTTTTCTGTCTGCTTCTCCTACTGCCTGTATTTCATAGACATACTGTACTGTACACCACACATGTGCTTTCAATAAATTTCTTTTCGTTTCTATGTTTATTGTATTCGAACATAACCGCTGCTATTTCTTGTTAGATGCAGTTCTGTTAGCCTTCTATTGTTTATAAAAATATACCCTATTTCCCCATATTCAGTAGTTTGTGAAGAGGGGCAGCTCTGTGTAGTAGTGGTATGTGTGTGACTACTGCGCCCAAGGTCCCGGGTTCGAATCCCGACACGGCCCGCTTGAAAAATTTTAGACGAGCATTTTTCACAAAAATACACCCTCGTTCGGATGAGAGGTAAAATGGAGGTCCCGTGCGTGAGTGTTGTCACGCACGTTAAAGATCCCTACCTTGTTTGGAACAGCAAGAGTTCGGCGAAATTCCAAATTTCCCAAGTAAAAAAAACTCGCTTCCTGTCCAATGTAGTACCTTTGGGTGGAGCATTGGAAAATCACATGAAAAGTATGTGAAGGGAGGAGGGATCCCGACACGGTCCGCTTGAAAAATGTCAGGAGAGCATTTTCACAGAAATACACCCTAGTTCGGATGAGAGGTAAAATGGAGGTGCCGTGTGTGAGTGTTGTCACGCACGTTAAAGATCCCTACCTTGCTTGGAACAGCAAGGGTTCGGCAAAGTTACAAATTTTCCAGGTAAAAAAAAATTGCTTTCTGACCAATGTAGTACCTTCGGGTAGAGCATTGGAAAATCACATGTAAGTATGTGAAGGGGGTTAAGCAGCCTACGGCTACCAACCTTTCCCAACACTTGCACATATGCCGAATTAATGGTATTCCAAAGTATAGCCTTTCGCACAACCAACATAAGTTGAAAACATTTTAAAACCAACACCTGTAGTTGCTTATAATAATCATCAGGTTTAAGTACAGTTATTTTTTTCGTCAAGAGGTTTTATATCTTGGAAATGGTAGGACGTGTACCTACATTGATTTCTATTCTGAGCTAGCCTGCAAATTTCCAGGAAATTTCGACAGTCTACATTTTTCACCATCTGTGTTCAATAGTCTAACCTAGATCTACCTCTATCTCTATTTTTTCTTGTCTCTGCTTCTAATGTACTCAGCACTATTCCCCCATGGTGTACTATGTGGCCTATCATCCTCTCTCCTATTTTTTACTGTTTTCCACATACTTGTTTCTTCCCCTACCATATTTAATACCTCTTTCTTTTTAACTTTGTCTGTCCATGATATCTTCATCATACATCTGTAGCACCACATTCCTAAGGTTTCTTTTTCCTGTCCGCTTCTCCTAGTATCCAAGTTTCACAACCGTACAATGCTGTGCACATATGTTTTAATCAACTTTTCCCTTATTTCTATGTTTGCTGTTTTTGAACACAGTAGTTGCTTTTTCTTGTTAAATGTAGCACGACATTGTGCTAATCTTTGTTTTATATCATTTGCATTCTTCCCGTCTTGCGTTATTTGGCTTCCTAGGTATCAGAAATTCCTAACCTGTTGTAAGGTTTTGTTCACTCTTTTGGATTTTAGTTTTTAATTTATCTCCTCCCCCCCTGCGCCCATGCATACTAAAACTTATTTTTTTTTGTTAATTTTCATACCGTATCTCTTAGTTAGAATTGTTGCCAGTTCCTAAAAAGCAGCGTCTAACTCTTCCTTGCTAAATGCTAATACAAATCTAAGCGTATCAATCTTTTGTCCCTGCATAATAATTCCAGATGCCTTCTTGCATTTGACAGTATTCATTGCTTTTTATTTTTGGTATAGTGACTATAATGTTACGTTTGAAATCTTTGGGTATTGCGCCTGTCTCATACATATAGCTAAAAAGTTAGAAAAGACGTTTTGTTACTGCTTGTCCTGCGGCTTTTAGAGTTTCTGCTTGCACCTTATCTGTACCCGGTGCCTTACCATTTTTCAGACCTTTTAATGCTAATTCAAACTCATTTCTAAGTATATGATATCCCAAGTCATCCTTGTCAATGTCTGATTTTCGTTCTAATGCCTAGTTCCTCTCCTGCATATAAATTCCCTATATGTTCTTGCCATCTATCTACCTTCTCTACATTTTCTATAATGATGTTTCCTCACGCGTACCTTATATTTTTGCTATACGGTTTTATATCTCTAAAATTCATTCTAATTAGTTTTATACTTTGTCTGTCTTTCCTATTGCCATCTTAGTTTGTACCTCTTTGGACTCTTCATCAATCTATTGTTCTTTAGCTTTTCTGCATTTGCGAATAATTTTCCATTTTATGGCTTTATATCTCTGTTTTCCTGTTCTGTCTGAACTATTATTGTATTTTCGTCTTTCTTCTATTAGATACAGGATATCCTTTGTTATCCATGGTTTCTTATTTTCTTTTTGTGTATACCTCAAGTATCTCTGGCCGCCATGTCTAAGCTGTATTTAATGTTATTCCATTCTGTTTCTACTTCCTTAGTATAAGAAATTTTCCCCATATTTTTCAGCAATTTATTCGACTTTTTTTCAAACATTTTGTGGATATCTTTATCTTTTAGAATCTCAAAGTCTTTTTCTGTTCCTCTTTTTCAAATTTTTAAACATAAGAGCGACCTTCATAATCACGATGTTGTGATCAGTGTGTATATCTTCTTCTGGGTAGGTTTTCAAAGTCAACTGCCTTTTTCCGTTTCTTTTTTCAAATTTTAAATTTAAGCATGGCTTTCAAAATTACTGTGTCTATATCTGTTTCTGGGTAGCTCTTACAGTCTTTTACTTGATCCCTAAACCGTTGTCTAACAAGAATGTAATCTATTTGATATTTTCCTATATCTTCCGGAATCTTCCACGTGTATTGTCTTCTAGCATGATGTTAAAATAATGTGTTTGTAATGGTTAAATTATTCATGTTTCAAAATTCTACCAGCGTATTTCCCTGTCATATTTCGTGCCTAAACCAAATAAACCTACTACCGCTTCTTCAGTACCCTCACCTACCACTGCATTAAAATCTCCCGTAACTATTAAATTTTCATTTGCTTTGACGTATCTTAGTATATCTTCGATATCTTTGTAAACGCCTCTACCTCTTCCTCGCTGTAGGTAGAGGTGCTCATGTATATTTGTATTATTACTGTATTTATCGGTTTAGATTCTAATCTAATCATGAGTACTCTTTCGTTCTTTTGTAAGTAGTTTTGTACACATTGTCCTATCTTTTTTCGTATAACTACTCCCACACCCGAATTTCTTTTCTCTGACCCTGTATGAATTACCCTAAACTCTCTACTCAAAAATCCCCCGCCTCCGGCCACCAAACTTTGCTGATCCCTACTATGTCTAGTGCTAACCTATCCATTTCAATTTTCAAGTTCTCTATCTTACCTACGTGCTTTATTTTTCCGACGGTCCACGCTCCGACTTGCAGAATGTTCACGTTTCCTTTTTTGTACTTTCCGACCACACCCCCTCGAAGTAGTTCCCTCTTGGAGACCCGAATGGAGGGTTATTTAAACTTCGGAATTTTTTACCCCAGAGGATGCCATCGTCATTAATAACAATTTAAGTACGCTGTGTACTTGGGAGGTAATGTGGTTGTTTACCATTGCCTTCCACCTCGCAGTAGTGTGTCTTAGTCAAATTTAGTCGTACTAGTTATACTTGGTTTTACCTGTAGTTTGGCTCTCTAGATCACCAGAACGCGGAAGCCATGCCACGCATTCTAGTAATCTAGAACTTCTTTAAAGTGCAGGTTCATTCGGAACGGATGTATGATGTATATATATATATATATATATATATATATATATATATATATATATATATCTGTGCGTGTGCGTGTGTGTGTATTACACTGAATGATAAGGGCTTCGAGAGTTATATTTGGTAAATATAGGGATTACACTATGTGGAAAACATAAACGTAAAAGAATAATTCCTTTGACTGAATCGTTTTGAAAGTCGTTGGATGGCGTATGATTTGAACAAGATGAGATCAAAATTATGTATTTAGGCACAACTGAATTGGTTCTACTTTGGGTGGACACAAATTGATACTTTTAGTAACATACTAGAAATTTTTACAGTTTGATTATATACCTAGCAATTTCATTTCAACCAATAAAAGTGGACGTTTCGATTCGCGACCTTGAAGTAATGATTTTTATGATTTTCGATACGGTTTAATACTTTGTTATTTAGGGATGAAGCATGACCTAAAACTGTGGTTAATAAATGGTTCGCAGAATTCAAACGTAAAAGACCAACGTTTGACGACAATGTGCTCAAAAATCGTTCAGGCATCTTTGTTGTTGCTAACAATATCGATGTTGTGCGTAACATGACCTTAGCCGATCGACATGTCACACACAGGTAGATAGAGGCATGCTCGAGCATTGCGGCAAAACAAATACCAACAATATTGCACAATTAGTTGCACGATAAAGGATTTTTCTGTCGATAGACTCCTCAAAATTTGCAGAATCCCCAAAAAATAGGTGCAAGTCAAGTGCTGCATGGAAATGATAAAAAGATTTGATTGTCATTCAAATTCTGTATACAAAATCGTAACGGGTAACGAATTTTGGACTGTTTCATACGAGTCGGAAACTAAACATCAATCAACTATATGGGGGTCTCAAAGTGAATCTAAATCAACAAAAGTAGTGCATTCATAAAATGTTTCGAAAAAAATGGTTGCTTGTTGCTTTCGAAAACTGGTCATGTTGTAATCGGTGTATTATGAGATCGAAGAACATTTAATGCGGGGCAGTGTACTACAAATGCCGTAAACTAGGAAAAGCAACATAAACCGGCGATTCATTGTTCACTACGTACATTTAAGCGCGCACACATTACTAGGAACTGTCTGGTTCTTGACTAGTACCAATATCGAAATTATGACACCTAGCCCATATTCCCCGAGTTTTTCTCCTAACGACTTCTTTTATTTCGATATATCAAAAACAAAATGCGCAATGAGTGTTTTTCATTGTGGAAGAACTGTTTTAAAGGTTGGTTTCACCTAATGCAAAAATCTGTGACCATTAAGAGGGAATTCTTTAAGAAGCAATAAAGTGGGTTTTATCGCGGACCATCGCTTAACCGACATATTGAAGATTAACAGTTAATGTGACATATTAGTTTAAATGGAAACCCAATGGAAGTGGATAAAATATTTATCGAAGCACCAGGTTTCGAATTCAAGTTTAGTATGTGCAGCTTCAGCACAAATAACTCAAAGCGCCATGGTTGTTAGAAGTACGGTTTCCTTTATATCCGCATGTCATGTTAAATAAAATGCATACGCTAGGAACGAAATCTAACTATTCTTAATCAATTATGCTCTATATAAAATCGTCACCATATTATTAATATGAGCATTATGTTTGGCTATAACTCACACGACATGAGAGTGTGAATTTCAATAACATTGGATATATTTTGGGTACATCAGTATGAGGCTAGTTTGTTAGTTCCAATGGAAATTTATGAGTCCAGAAGCGAGCATGTTTCGCCAGAAGCTTGTTCCTTTTTCAGTGACATTTTTGTACAAATTTTCTAATTTAGCCCTCTTAATAGGTTTTTGGTGTTGATATTTCAAAGCCAGTTGTAAGGAGAAGGTAGCATTAGTTATAAACGCAACCTAATAAAAGCGACATTACTTACTTCATATGCAATTATTGGATTTTCGATTTCCGTTCCTGTGATTGATTAAAAATTGCGAAAATTAACAGACACACGTAAAGACATAGATTTGTGACTTCAAGATTCAAAGTCTAAGTTAAAATTGTTCCAACGATATTCTATTATATGGTAAACAGATTAGGATTCAGTATTCGTCTGTAGAATCTAACAGTAAAATTTGATTCGCAAATAGTTTCTTACTCGGCTTGTAAATCATGCCTTCAGCACAAGCATAATATTATAGATCTGCAAATTTGCTAAAATATTCAGAGCGAAATAAAAATTCGTAAGCGGTAGTAAATTTGTGTGCAAATATAACAAGTACGAATTATAGGGGTAAATACACAAGAAATTTACAGACTGGCTCACAGGAAACGAAACACGCTGTTTTTGCCACTCTTTTATATTTAAAAAAAAAATCGTTTAAACACGTAAACTTTGTTTACAATGGAGAGACCTTTTGTGTACATTTTTAACCTCCCCACTTCAACAGTTATAGGATGGCTAAATTAACCCTCTAAATTGTAAACTCTAAGTGGTATTCAGTGGTATATTTTTAAAGATTGTCAAATTTTTTAAATTTTGTGTGATGATTTTGGATATAATCTTTTCAACACATAAAGTATAACTCAAGTGACTTTTGCTCTTAGACTTTAGGCTTTTTATTATTTAGTCTTATAAATATTAATTTTAAGACGTGAGTGAATCAGTGTATTTTAATGGTAATATTATTTTTGCATATCAAGGATCAATAATTTATCTTGCATTGAATATTATTTGAATAGTATTAACACAATTTCATTTTATTTGTTGTGCGTAGAAACTTTTAAAGGCAGTGGTATGTGATATTGTAGAGAAGGTTGCAATTATTGTCGTTTTTGTAGAAATAATGAAAATACTAACAGAGAAGCCATATCGTATACCCAGCAACACCCAAATAAGCAACGTAATAGAAGTCACACCCTGGAATTGTGTGCAAAATATCAAGAAAGTGAGTTCATAGCTAATACATAGCGAAACATTTTAAAATCTGCAAAAAATAAAACAGTGAAGTTGCAGTTTTGGATCATATTATTTTTGATTCTTCGCTAAACACGAAACTACTTGCAACAACATCTGGTGTAAAGTTAACAAGTGTTCAACACATTTTCATATAGTCTAAATTCCATCCATATAAAGTACCTATTATATGAACTTAGTCAAAATGACACTGACCAGCGTTTTGAATTTTGTGAAATAATACGCGGACAGGTGAGCGGCAGCGCAGCTTTTATTTTCAAAATTTTTAACGACACTGATTCGATCCCTACGATACTTTACAAGGTTCATACATAATACCTAAAAAAACTAAACTATTGGACTGGAATATTTGGTGATCTTATTGTTGATTTATTTTTCCTAGAAGACAATGTTTCTGATAATGTATTTGAAGTTACTACACAATAATATTGATCCGATGCTAGCAGATACTGTTGAGTACAATAATGAGTACACTTGAAAACCAATTATTATTTTAACAGGATGAAGCGCCTTTTGCCTGTTCGACAGTATTTTGATTAAAAAGTTTTAAGTTCGATAGATGGGAAAGAGGGGCTTTATCGACTGACCAGCATTGTCGCCAAACTTGACACCCTAGATTTTTTTGTATGGTTTCATAAAAACTAAAATTTATGCAAACCTGGTTGCATCTTTTCAATTTTGTCAACATATTATAAATATCCGAAATCACTCCAGAGAAGCTCCAGAATATATGTCAATGCTTTGAGTAAAATTTGTAGTGTTGTATAGGAGCTGATGCTACGAATTTGAACATTTAATACAATGGCGTTTTAACTCAAATGTAATAAGTTTATTAACTTTAAACCACTTATCTCCAAAAAAATTATGCAAAATTTTAAAAATAAAGTTTTTTGGAAGTAATGTAACCTCAAGATGGTTAAAACTTTGGGGATTTATCTTGCCACAATTTACGAATTGAAGTGTGAGAGTTGAAAATGTGTTAAGAAATTTCCCCTTCATGAGCAAAATTTATGTGTATAAGAGATCTTCTTACCCCACGACGATGGTTGATTGTCAATCAAATAACTGAACAAAAAAACCTGAATGAATAATGCCCCCCTATTAAACTCTCTCGTTATGTAGAATTATAATGTTCCAGGGGATTACCCGATTTATCTACTTTACAGGGTCTGGACGACTTACAATGTCTTAAGGTCGAGGTGAAGAGTATTTCGGTGTATAAGAACGGTTATATGTATTCCCGCACTTTCCATTTTATACCACCGAGAGCTGCGTTATTTGTCGGTCAGTACTCCTTAAATTTTATGCCGTTTGGTTGGTTTTTCGGAGTAATTTACAATATTTTCGGTTTCTTTCAATGTGTGCGAATGTTTACGAATACACTTTCTTGGCTGTTTATTTACTCGAAAAACTGAGTCTATTTTTCTAATTTAATAGGCATAATGTGAAATCCCGGCTTTTATTACTGGTTGCAAAAGAATGTACTAGGTATTTAACCATTTACGTCTTATTTTAATATCATAATGAAATAGTCATGTTATTAAATGTAAACCACATTTTCAGGCTCTTTTCGCAATAAAGCTCGTTCAATTAACCTAAATTAAGAAATGCCTTTTTCCTTAGAAATGTTTGCTAAATTAACGTACTAGCGTTATAGTCTATTGGTTTTCAGTTACACTAAACACCTTTGTCTGGTTTTGCAGTAGTGTCAAAGTGTAAACTTAGCAAAACTTTTAGATCACATCGTCTTTAACTTTTTCGGATAATCAAATTAAGGCAATAAAGTAAGGCAAAACAAGACAAAAAAGCTCGAGCTTCATTCATATAACTCTCCTTTTAAATATAATGTTTTAAATGTTTTAAAATGTAGGACAACTACCAATCGTTTGCTTAAACTAAAAAATAATTTGACGAGACTTTTCTTAATTAACTAAATTTTGTTCACTATAATGAAAAATAAAAATTTAGTACTTTATACTGCATTAATCTAGAATGCTTCAATTCACGTAAACCTTACATTAGTAAACATTATACACGATGTGAAAGTAATTTAAAATATTTAAAGAACCTTTAATCTGAAAATATATTTGCTTGGTTATTTATGTTGTTTAAAATAGCAGCCTGCATATGACCTCAAAAATAAGTCGTATTTTTAAATACATGCGTGTTAGTTAAAATTGTACTGTAGGCAACAAATTTTTCTTTTGAGCTAAATCTTACGATAATTACAAATGATTTGTATATACAGATACAAGCACTGAAGTTCTATAAATATATAGTATTTTGGTGCTTTCTTGAATAATGCATTGATAGACGACTTCTTATTTATTTAACCACCTATGAAAACAATGGAATTTTTTGCGTTTTATTCAACTTCGCTTGAACATATAAATACTCTTCTGCAGACATTAAATGGTATGCAGTTGAGCTATGACACTATATATGGTAACTAAATTATAACGTAGGCCAAGGTCTCAAGGGGTTTCCGTACCCTATAATTTAGTCCTGATTTAGCTGAAATATGTATTAATAAGACACCAATTAATGGTTTCTTTCTGTAAGAGTTTGTACCAACAATGAAATACGTACTATACCGTGCAAAATGACAACTACTGTGAAGAATTATTCTAATTTAGTCGTAGCTGTTAAACATTCCCTTTATAGAAATAAGCATCAAATAAATATACTACAGCAATCCAACTTTAAACTATAGCATTATATCTTTTGGTACTGTGTAGCTTGTTCTTTAAATAGGACGAGTGAATATAAAACTCCGATTTATAATAAAATAAAAACGTGTTTAAATTATTAGCAGTAAATTTAAACCATACTTCAAGAGTAGCATATACTTGCCGTATGCTTTTAGCGACAAATTTAAATATTCGGGTAGCCGATTTAAATTCGCACACAACTGTAACAGTAGAACACGATTGAAATACAAATGTAGGTGTTTTATTTGTGTAACAAGGACATTAATAATATTGATTTTTTATTGCATTAAAGCCAAAGGTCTGTATTGTAGCACCGTTCGGTCTGCTTGTGATCGGAGTAATTGCATTGGACGGTAGAGAGCACGGCGTTATACTTTTCGAACGAATTTTGATTGACGGATAAAAGAGTTTTACATTTAAGGGTTATTTAAAGTACAGTAAGAAATCTCGAAAATGTGATTTGCATAATTCTGGCATGTGTTGGAATAATCAAGAACAATTGAAATCTATATAAATTTTCGGTCATAGATTGCAAGCTAGTTCTAGTCGAGCTTTAAACGCCATGTAGTTCGAAATTAAATTTTGATTAAAGTTTTGAAAGTCGTGGCATGTAATAAATTAGCGGTACACATAAATTACCCTATGTGATATAAATTTTGTAGAGATCGATATAAATTTTTGTAGTGGTAATATAAATTAATATTGAATTGGTATAAGTTAGTTAAGGAGAACAGCATCGTAGTGTTAAGAAGATTGCACTTGTACTGTTTAGCGATTAGCTCGGAAAATGAATTATTTTAAGAGCTTTTAGAAATTTTATTGTAGCTGCGCGTTATTGAGAAGGCTTATATAACCAGTTTGAAAATAAAGAACTGTTGTTTTTGCAACTGAAGTTTTCGTTACAGTATCATCTTCACTACCGCTACTATAATCACTATCGCCTTCCACTGAAATAGTTAACGCTTAATGAGATAATCAATGATACCACTCGGCTAGCACATTATAATTTCTTCTTTATTAACGTGATTATTAATTTTTGTCGGTATTCTCTTGTCGGTATTGCAGAGCTTCAAATACAAAAGTTTTAGCTTCAGTCAACTTGAATGTTCTCTTTTTGGGTAGCATTTTATTTCTAATTTGAACCCATTCCAATTATATTGCACGTAGTTGTTACTAGGAGTTTTCAACTTCATACCTAGTTTGTGAATAAATGCTTGCCGTCTATTATCTACAGCTTTACTTATCCATATTTTGGATAACACTTGATCTTCATTGAGTCGTGTTCCATCTAAGTTAAATATTGATCGACCTTCCGGTCTATACCCTTAAATTTACATTAAATACTTTTATCTCTATCCAATAATATCACGTTTTCCTATACCAATATGCCATTCTTGGTTCTTTTCAGGTACGTGCAATAGCAAAATTTGCTAAGGGTTTATTAACCTACACTGTACGTAATATCATTACTAAATTTGGACTTATTTTATTAATGTTTAAATTATCGATCGACTCATTTGGAGTATACCATCTAAGCTTTTATTAGATTATGATGTGGTCCACTATCGGTTACTCATTTTTGCAAGAAAATAAACGACTACTTATCTCGCTATTCTTCTAATATTTTCATAAATTGCGTCCAGCAAAGAATTTTTACATAGTATTTGATAAGAGTCCTTAAAATCGCCTGCTTGCTTGTATTTCTTTAGAATATGAAGAACATTAATTTTGCAATTCATATAATAATTCGAATGTTATTTGAAGCAAATTTTTGTTTTTGCATATCATGCCTAACATTCCTTCTATTTTAGGCGCATTAGAAGTAGTGTTTGTTTCTGTAGAATTAAGTTTTAATTTTTTTAGCATATTTACTACAGTTTGCTCTTCTACAACGGATAAGTATAAGCCTAAACGCACACGTCGTGGGGGACTATTTGTAGTTGATGTTGCATTTATATTTCGCGATTCATATTTATAACAGGTAGTAATAGGTAATTAATTATGACAAGAACTGCAGTTTATAGTAAACGGAAAATATAATAACGCAATTTAGAAGCAAGTATGAATTGAATTAATTAACACTCTCAGCTGTTGGAACAATAATGTCCATCAAAACATATGCCAAATTGTACTCATTATAGAAATTGTGAGCTCTGTAAACTCTTCTGGCCAGAAGCCAATCAGGGATGTGTTCCTCGGCGATAATTTTAAATCGCTCCTTCATTTAAAAAATAGAGCATAGCATGACTATTTACAATCTGCATTTAAATGTTGTGTCACTCAAATCTTTTTTTTTACGGTTATGGTTCAAACTTATCAAAAGAATATGTATATGCTGTTATAAACATGATTACCTGAACTACAGTTAACATCTGCATGCTTAGCTTGTATTTCTTGAAATTTTGATTGGGTTTATAGTAGCCTAAGCTGTATAGCTGCAAGTCCCAAAATAAATACGTCAATGTTCAAAATAGATCTCAAAACTACAGCATCCAATCTGTAGAGTCCATCCAAATAACGCTTCCACCAACTTTGTAAATTTTGTAATTTTTGTGCCGTTTTCTCTTTTGTTTTTACCGTCGTTTTTAAATAGTCGTGTAGACTTCATTACCGCTCCAGAATTTTGTAACTATTAGGATATATGAAAAAATTGTACTGTAGATTTCCAATCTCTGTAGCTATGCATTAAATTGGTTCAACTGTTGTCAATCTGGTTTATTTTCTTTTTGACGTTATTCAACGTGCTGTATAGAAAATTAATGGAGGCTGTTACAGGTATTTTCTTATATAGACCGCATTCCTTCCAAAGTACAACTAAAAGAATTGCTCTTAACTAATTATGTGAAACGCCAGTCATAACTTATTAAAAGGGTAAATGCTTTTTACTTACAGGTTGTAGCAAGTATAAATTCCGCCCTCTCTAACTTGCTGCATTTTTTATCTAAATTATAGTAATCAATTACTCTATATGCTCAAGGGTTCTATTATTTGTACTGGTTTAATTAAAAAGCTTTCAAGCTATATTTACAAGTAAGGTGGGTGTTGTATTATTTCAGGCGATAAACGTTTTTATTATAAACATTTGCGTTCTTTTGAACACAGTGGTAGTAATATCCTTGTACACCTGCGCTGATAACGACATTTCTGATGAAACTCCTTTGTATTTCCGTGTCATGGTGTTTATTTGCAATCTCTGATTGCCTTATTATTTGTTATCGTGGCCAGACTTTAACTTACGTCTGTTGTTTTGTATAGATAATGCTTTTGGATAATTGTACAAAAATAAACGATGTAACCCTAGTGCTGTTTTCATTCATGTATTTATTTATTTAAAAGTGCGTTTTCTTATCAAAGCGTAATTGCATGAGGATTTAATAGGTTTTGTCTTATCTTCTGCGTCTTTATTTTATAAACTTGTATAACACTTCTCAACGTATGTTTAATTACATGTACGATTATTTCTCTGCTGAATACGCGTTCTATTATTGAAAGATATGCTCACTTGCATTTATTAAAGTTAATTACGGTCTATATACAGGGTGTTAAATGCTTGCTATTTACATAATGTATGAATTACTTATTTTTCTGCTAAATAAATGCAGTTTTCTAATTCCCATTGCTATTTACAGTTACTACTCGACCCTTACCATTCAATACACCCCTAAACAACCTCTTATCACAGCAATATATATATATATATATATACATATATATAATTTTAGGTAAAACCGGTTTCGATAAAACGATGTTTTTTTAAAACAAACTTGTTTTAATAAAAACAGTTTTAGTAAATCTGGTTTCGGTAAAATCCGAGGTAAAATCGCTTTCGATAAAATCGATTTCAGTAATCTAATTTGAGTAATATCGATATCGGTAAAAATCGGTTTACCAATTTTCACATTTTCTGGTTTTTGCCAGCACTAAATGAATAAAATAACCTAATAAAATAGAAACTTCCATCAACTTTACGGTATACAGCTTATGGGATTTTTTAAATAAATTTCTTTCAGGCTGGGGAAGGGGGATTTTTAATATTCTAACTAGTGGGATGTGAAAACAAATAGTAGCTTTAGCGAGAAAGAGTATAAAAATCTACATACACCCATTTCTTTAAAATGTACAATTTATGGTGCCTTTAACTCGCCCTAACTTTTTAATTAATAATCCGATTGGGTTGAAATGTTATGGATATACCTACATTTTTATGTTCTTTTCACTAAGGTTATTATTTGTTTTTGCATCCCACTAGTTAAAAAGTTGGAAAATAACCCTTACTTAAAATCCCCTGCCCTAAAACATTATTTTAAAAAACACTTAAAGGGGTGTACGGTATAGTCAATGGAGTTTCTATTTTTTATGATTGTTTTAGTAAAATGTAGAAAAAACGTACACTTTTGGAAAAGTTGTAGGCGTACGATTACATAATATGTTTTTGGGTTCGTATATTTCTATTTTGCAAAAATTAGCACACGTCTATAAAGTTAGTTCACTAGTGATTACTTCGTTGATGGCTCTTAAGAAGTATGATTTTAAGTTATTAGCAATATTTTTTATTTACAGCGCTAATTTAGAAACATGATTAAATTGTTGGTTGGTGTTGAGACAGCTGTTGTAATGGCATATTAACCTAGGAGCAAAAATTGAATTGTGTGTTAATGTTGGAACAGCTGTGGGTTGTAATAGAGTTATGAATACACGTGAAATAGCAAGTACTCGTCTGGTTATGAAATGAAAATCTTAAGATTTTAGTCGGGAGCATCATCCATCCAACAGAACTAAAATTTGATCTTTTATTATTACTGTTTGATAAAATAGTTTCAAGGTTTATCATTTATTCTAATTAAAAAGAAAACAAAGTTTTTCTTATCATTGCAAATTTCTTGTATATGAGCTACATTGTTTCAAATATGTTAGTGCAGATTTAATACCTCATTTAGTAGTAGTAATGAATAAATTTAAGTACAATATTATTAAGGATTTGGAATTTCAAATAATGTGTTTAGTACTTGTTAAACAAATTAGATTGTTAATTTTTACAAAATTTCTTTTTGAAGAAAGTATCATATAAAGTACAACCAGCCGTTTTCTTAAATAAATTGTCTTTTGACAGCGATGTGATAGTCAATTAAATATTTATTTCAGTTAAAGTTATATAAAATTAATGTGGCATGCATATGATGAAATTGAATATTTTGTTACCAGGTTTATATCAAATGGAAGGTTAACATTAATAATCTATTGATGTTTCGAGGTTGGCCTTAAGTATTTATTGACCATTTGTAAAGTTTTCAGATCTGTAAGCTAATTGCGCTTGTACAAATGTTACTAATTAAATGAAATGAATGGACTTGCCAGTTATTTCAAACCCAGGATGACCCAAAAATTATTCTTGTAAATTTTTTATTAAGACCTTTATTATACCTCAAATCTATTTAATTTGAGAAATAAAAAAACTTTATTCAGTAATACGTTTATTACTTTAATTGTATAACACAAAATATTAAAAGTCAGTAAGTTCTAAATCTTCCAATGTCACCATGGTTTATCTTAGATCACAAATGGTGATCCCATGGTATTTACTAATTGCAACTTTCCTTTTCAGATGCAGTCTTTTTTAGTGGGAATCGAGATTGGGTGTCCTCAAGGTGTTCGTTTTAAAGTCTCAAGCACAAGAGTTTCTACCTCTCCCCTTGTGCATTTTTCTATCTCTATGTAGAAGTACTAGAGGTAGTCGCGCCTTTCCTTCCTCTTTATCGTCTATTCTTGAACCGAATAAACAACAAACCTACAATCACTCTTGTACCTTCTGCAAGGTTCGTGCCCGAGCTGCGTTGTGGTATCGCTTTTACCTTCTTCTAAAGCCGTTTACTATCTGTCACCTAGATTCTCTTTTGTGGTAGTAAATACGCTTTTGACTTACCAATACAAAAGATAGATAAAAGGGATTCAGTTACATCATTAATTCCCCAGGTAGAAATAAAACTTTTATTAAACTTTGGTACACGTGTGTTAAAAAAAATTTGTTACTATGTTAATTTTTGTATTTGTTACACTTACAGCTTATGACGAGGTACTAAACGGTGCGCCAGTATTATTTAGCGTAAGACTTTCTATGCGTATATGTACCAAGTGTTAAAAAAAATCAAAATAAATGAAATATACTTAACTTGTCAAAACTTAACGTTTAACGATCATATAAAGACCGATCTAAATTTTAAAAATTAAACTACTCAATTTCAGCAACTCCTGCTTATATCCATCTATTTCAAACCATTTGTCCAATTTTGACGTCTAGTTGTTTAAAAACTTCTCCTTTCTATAAAATGCATTTTTGTTAATGCTACAAATTAAAAATTTTAACTCAAAATCAGCTTGATTTCACAATAATTAGAATCGATTGCCGTCACTGTAGTAACTATGTCTCGAGTAGGTTAATAGGTTTTCTCAACATCTAGCGACACTAAATGGGTATACGTCCGTAAGTGTGTGGGTAATAAAGCTAATAAAATGAGACAATTATCCTTTTCGTTTCTTCTAGTGCCTTGTTTAAATTCTCTATTATTTGAATTGATTGTATGCTTTCTATGGGATACCCACAGGCGTTTCCTTAGGGCCTTTCGGAAAACATTCCAATCTTTACCCTTCGGGTTTCTGCATTAGATTGGTGTTCGTTTATTAGAAACCATCTCCCATTTTATAATTTGGAATATGATGTAGAGATGTTTGTTGTTACCCTTCTTCATGGAATTTTTCCCAATAACCCTTTAGAGACCATTATTGTCAATCACCTCTTGAATTCTATTGATAAATGTTGGTTCTGCCGCCTTATTTATTATCTCAATGTCCGTGGTTGCCAAATATTTCAGAAGGGCGTCCCCGCTTATATTAATGTTAGAACTGCCCCACATAATGTGGTGAGGGTTGCAATCGCGTCCTATTACTGTTAATAGACCCATTTTTCTGTATATGTAATTAGCCTAAGTAGATCCTCCATAGGAGGCATGCTTCTATTATCATACCGTAGATGAACGACCCTTATAACTATGGATTGTTTAACTCAACATGCCTTGTAGTCCATAGTCCCTGCTGAGACGCCCCTGGTTCTAATTTGGGGCAAAGCAAATAAATTGAGTTTCTTGGACGCCAGGATGTAAGTTCTGTGACTGTCCTCTACGTTGCTTTATAAGAAATTGTATCTCGCTACGTTTAAGTTTTTTATTATGCTTCTTAAGATATGCGATTCCAGTATTAGTACCATCATTCTCCTCGTTCCAGCAAAGAAGCGAACCAGCTCCCCGGTTGTCTCTTGACTGTGTTGGAGATTGATCTTATTTCTACTTGTGCTATTGTTCTGGGCCAAGTTATTATTTAGTCTTAGCTTCCATGGTTTGTTGGATGTTCCAGCTTCAGTCGGTACTCTGCGAATATCATCATCATCATCATCATCATCACTATTTATTTGTAACTATACTGAGACTTATGCCCAACCTAGCTGTACAATATTAAGTAATAAATGGTTTCTGTGAATTGTTGGTTGGGCCTACGGTTGGGGCTTAACGCCCTTTCTTATGTCACTACTAGCTTCGTTCGATGGTATGTTGGTTGTGTGGATGGCGAGTGTGTGCAGGTGTGCGTGTGTAGGTCTTGTGTTTGTATGACATTGCTTGGGTGTGCAAATGTGTGTACTGCATTGTTGTTAGTATGCTTACCCTACATGTGATTTTCCAATGCTTCACCTGAAGGTACTACATTGGTCAGGAAGCGAGTTTTTCATACCTGAAAATTTTGAATTTTGTCGAACCCTTGCTGTTCCAAGCAAGGTAGGGATCTTTAACGTGCGTGACAACACTCAAACACGGGACCTCCATTTTACCTTTCATCCGAACGAGGGCGTATTTTTGTGAAAAATGTTCGCTTAACATTTTTCAAGCGGACCGTATCGGGATTCGAACCCGGGACATTGGGTGTAATACTCATACGCATACGAACTACGCCACGAAGCCGCCTCAGTGTGCTTACCGCAGGGTTTGGATAGAGGTTTTGTTTAATAGAAGATCTATAAAAAATTGGTTGGCTTGTTGTAGGAAATTGGTTACGAGGAAGTTGAGGTTGGATAGGGAGTGAAGGCGTCCATCTAGATAATTAATTTAAGATGTCATTGTTGGGGTAGTGTGAGGAGATATGAGTAAATGAGGTGGAGTAATGTTTCTGGGGTCTGAATGTTCAAATAAGGAATGTCAACATATATCCAATTGAGGCGAGAAAGTCGTAGCCATAAACCTTGTTGTTACGATAACGCGTAGGTAAATGGAATTAATTAGTAGCCCGAGGATATTAGAACAACAGATTTCTATAGGTTGCATTTTCCATAATTTTTTCGATGCTGACGTAAAGAGATCAGCCCATGTTTAGCACCTATGGGAACATATAAACGATGCCAAGATTTTCTAGATGCTATTCGTTACACAAAGGCTCGGCCATATAACCAATTAAAAGCGGATGAAGGATGCAGCTTATAAACAGTTTTTCAGCATTTATTAAAACTTTACGATGTCGTCGAACCAGTAGTAATATATGGCGTAGTAAAACACTACAATTTTGTAGTTGAAATTATTTTATAAAGAGCGATGGAAAAGTTTTTTAAGTACACAGAAGTAAGAGAGATTAATTAAAAGTACTTAAAATAAATGAATAATGATTGACTACTGCAAGATAGAGTTTTAATTTGAATATAAGCGTATATGAATTTGGAATGCAATGGTATTTAATGGAAAAACCTTAACAATTTGAACGATTTGGACATGAGTGGATGACTAAATGCCAAATAGACACAACAATAGCAACCAATTTGCAGTACTTTTGGGTTATCAAAACGTTGTTTTCAATTTTATGAGCTTCGACCAATGTAAACTAGACTGCAGTGTAAACAACTAATTTTGTATATACTATTTCGTTGATAAAGAGGAAGTGCTCTGTCTTGTAAATTTGAAATAAGAATGTTTAAAGTCATTTTTTTAGCTGTTTTGATATTGTACATTTTGAATATGTGTTCTAATTTTGAATTTATATTTTCAATGTAAGAAACTGTTTAATATGTTGAAATGCTTGAAACACAATCAACGTTTCTATTTAGATGTTTCTTAGAAATTAAAGAATTACTGTGGTTGTATAAAATATTTTTTAGTAATATTGATGTATTGCTAGCTGTTAGTTTTGAAAGTTATCAGTAATTTGTTTACATTTTTTGGATATAGTGAAGAATGACATATCCTTTTTATTTTATTGTTTAGTCCTAAAATATTTAATTTTTATCTTGAACGGATGATATGAATGGTAATTTTGATATGTACCAAAAGTCGATCAATTTTAATGGGAAGAATTCTGCACAAAACGTTGAACGTTGAACGCTTAGAAAGACTGGAGTCGTAGTTCTTTAAAAGCTTTTTTAGATTACTTTGTGTTTGCTTTATTGTTATGGAAGAACCTTACAATTTAACAATTTTATTGAAAGATTAAAAGTAAAAGCAAATATAATATTTCTAAAAAAGCAAGTATTTATTTAATGAACTAGAAAATAAAACGAATAACGGTTTTACCACTGCATGAAAGCGAATTGAAGACAATTTGAGCGTTTGATTTAATAAAATGTCTTTGTTTTGTGCAATTATTTTTATTTTACGTCGGTTTAGAAACTTGACCGTTTTGACAGTTGTCATTAATTTTATATTATTTGTAAAGAGATTCCCTTTCAAATACGGTGTCATCCAACTCAAGTTTCCAACGCAAAATTTAGGGTTGAACAGTGCACTCCATAGCGGATGGTTCTGATGAAGTTCAACCAACTCCAAAACATGTTCCCCTAACAATAAAAATTTACTTGATTTTCCAAATCCTCCTAGCATGCAAGGCGAATGATCCTTTAGGTGCTCATCCTTTTCATTGGAACACCTTGTATATCGTTAGTGCAGTCGCATTTAATATTTG
The DNA here is from genome assembly GCA_036346225.1 of Platerodrilus igneus. Lineage (NCBI taxonomy): Eukaryota > Metazoa > Arthropoda > Insecta > Coleoptera > Lycidae > Platerodrilus > Platerodrilus igneus. Next base: position 2,146,178 of record JARFIW010000399.1, read on the forward strand.
AATAAATCTCGTTTTTTCCGTCGAAGACTAAATCTAAAAATTTTTTGAAAAACCGTTTTTTGTTTGCCTCCGTTTTCAGCAACAATAATTGCAGAAACGAAGAGCTGTTAGCAATTTATTAACTGCGATCTTAATCTATACTGTAATTAGAAATATTCCTCTTGCTTTACATACGAACCCACGCAAGGACTCAATTGCACGTGCAGAAATGCAACGCAAACTAAATTCTGATACTTTATGGTTTCTAAATACGAAATAATTTTATCATTTTTTCAACCAGGAAAGTATGAAGAATAAAGGTTATCCCGTTGTATTATTTACTTATTCATATTGGTCGATAACGTTGTGCCTTGCGCGTACCCTGTACTGTAGTGGCGGCCTTGACCGTGACAGGGGTTATGCAACAAACTCCTATTTTACATAATTTAGAATGGACCTATTAATACCACTGCAGTGTTAGGTAATCAAAGTATTGAAATGTGGAACAGAAACTGCATTTACGTCATTACTCTCTTTGTTGACAGAGCTTTTCTAGGGTTATATATACAGCTCTCCCATAAATTTGTCATTTGAAATCCGTCGTTGAATTATATAAAACTCGTTAAGTTGCGGCGTCCTCTGACGTTTCAGTACTTGCAATTGAACATATAGGGTACTTTATTTTTATTTCTTTCTGTACAAATTGCATGCTCGTATGCTTGTGTACTTTTGGATTTCTTTTATTAAGTGCGATATTACTAGCAAGTGTAGGATTTTAAGAGAGAAATACGTTTGGTTTGAAAATTGGGCTAATTCATGCCAAGAGTGATGAAATTACTGATTTCTATTGAAGCACCCAATAAGCAAACTAAATTGGAAGTAATTTCCGGAGGCAGCTTTTAAATAATGTGACTGCTCTTCCATTTCATCTTTCACAACGTTTACTTCTTAATAATAATGTAAAGAACAAAATAAATAATCCCCTTATATGAATGACTGCAGGACCGTGCCAGATTAACTAACGTCGAAGTGTAATAAGAATTCTACCTTAAATTAAAATGACAAATACTCAAATATCAGTTACAAACAAAAGATTCTAAAAGTAATACTTGCAAAACCAATTCTCATAATAAACGATCGTAAACACCCTATCCCTCTACTTCAAATTGACGTTTAAAATCAGCTCGCAAAATATTCCATATTATTAAAAGTTTCCATTTAAACATAATTTACCAAAAGTGTATCTTCGACATAATCATTAAATTTTAAACTAGCTTTTTGTATCGAAGAATTTTCATCTTTATTGTATATTACAAAATCAAATAACTGCATCCAGCAACTTCCATATTTTAAACTATTTTGTATGCAAACCCTTCATGTTATTTTAACGTTTTAAGCAACGTTACTTTTACTTTGTTGACGCGAAATTATGACTGAATTATTACATTATCGATCGCGTAAATCGACATGAATCGAATTACTAAATGAATTAAATTCTGAAATCGAATGAATCCTCTTTAAAGAAGTTCCAGTTTATACACAATTTATTTTGACTACGTTACTCCTTCTAGATTGTACGGGATTCTAATCGAAGGATTACACACTTACCTGACCCGAGATTCTAGGAATTCCTTATTAGCATCGAATCGCGTGCTTTATTTATAATAGGGACCCTTGTCCAACGCAACGAGGCTAATGATTCGCCGTCTCTTTCACTAATGCATAAGGTTTTTAAATCGCGTTCTTATCGATTTTGCGACATTTTTTATTACATTTTTAATGTTTGCTCTCTTCTTAAAATAAACGTTTGTTTAGTTAATTAGTTTATAACGCATTTCATATTAATTGACGTGTTCTCTCAAAACTGCGAGAGGAACCCTTTATTAAAAAATGAATTTGTTATACACGCACGGGACTTACATTATATGATTAATTAAAGCTGTAATTGCTTATCCAACAGGTTTTGCACACGCAAAAGATTTGCATTTTTATAATTGTAATAGAGAATATTTGCTTTCACGGTAACTAAAACGTGACTTTAATACACAAAATTATATAGATTAAAGCGTTATCAAGATTGATTGTAGTTTCGTTTTACGTAAAATGCCTAAAGCTGGCATTATTCCTACACTTGAAAATCATCGATCTGTATTAGCATGTAATGCGTTTTAAGGTATCTCAAAAGCAATTATTTTTACATACCGGTTTAATTTTGTACATACGGCTGCATTATGTTTTAAAATTGGGGCTTTTAAACATACGGGAAGTGTGTGTTGCTTAAACGGTAACTTAAATTATTTTATGCACGGAACGTGCATTTTTATAACAAACGAATGGATTTGTATTATCTGAAAGTGATTATTGACAAGCACAGAATTGTGTTTTTTGCTTTGCACATTAATGGCTTAGTTAATATAAAATTCTAAAGATGAAAAAATAATTATCTAATCGCGTTATTACTACAAAAGATGTTTTACTAATACTACAGATACCTAAAATGAACTAGAGGAATTTAATTTATTAATCTAACTGTTTAAACTGCAATAATTCTTAATTTGAATAAAGTTTTTAATTTCTAAGACAAAAGGTTACAAACATGAGCATAATATGACAATCAAACCCAAACCCTGTGCATTAAAAGCACATACATAAATATAAGAAACAGTTTGAACTTTAGAATTTCTAAATTGCAAATATAAAAATAAAAATCCAAAAAGAACTTCTTTAGAAATCAATAATATATATATATATATATATATATATATATATATATAAATCTCAGAATACAGTTATAAAAAAAAGGGACATTAGTATCCTAAATGAAATAGACACACATTTACTAATTTTCTCAGCAACGAATAACAAATAGTAATATTCAATCAAAACAAACACCCGCGCGCACGCACACGCCCATGCACACGCACACAACACACAAACAAATCGATACGGACACCACAAACACACACACACACGCGCATACACACACACACACACATGCACACAGTGTAACAATTTTTTAAAGGGAAGAATTGCTGGTTGAAACAAATTAAAAATTTGCCGGAAAAGCGAAAAGAAAAAAAATTAAAAAATCCGTCCAGATCACTTATTTACAGCAGTAGGTCGAGCTTCAATTTTTACTAAGTCTTTGTTCCCATATGGAAAACCACAATCTCGTCATTTTCTAATTTGTTTTAATCACAAGGTTAAGTTCAACATTTCGTATTCACAATCTTCCAGAATACAATCCAGTTGTTATGAATTCTGGTTTGCAAAATCAGAAATAACAATTTAATCTTTTAAAAGTCCGAGTAAACACCTTAGGGTTTAGGAAATACCTCATAGTCTCCAACTTGTTTTATACACACGGCGCGTGGACATTGTTCAGATAAGACTTCCGCCGCTTGAATTGTCCTGGGGAATAATTTTCTTAATCCGCTAACTCCCATCACTACATCTTCGAGGCAAGCGGCTTGAAAAGTCGTTGAAGGTGACACTGCTGTTCAAAACTTTAGTTCTTTAATAGGTTTTTATTGTAGCGCCCCCCCCTCCCCCTGTAGGGTTAACCACCCAAACAGTGAAACAACCAGATTGCAAATGTTGAAGAAGATCCATCCCATACCGCAATAGCTTGAAGCAGACGCCTTGTAACTATACCTGTGGGACCTGTGCCAGACCAACTTGAAAGCCGCTGTCAACCACCAGTGGTTAAGGGTGTGTGATTTTTTGCTGTACCCCAAAAGGGCCAATATGTTGGTTTGGCAAACCTCTTTTCCTCTAGGGCTAAGTCCAGAGCTACCAAGTGGTAGTCGATTAGACTCGGCATCCCAACGTTAAACGTCATAGTCGAATACTAACAAGTAAATTTTCTTTTTCAATGCATTTGATTCTTTAGAAATGATAATTGATTAAACTTTTATATTTAAAAATTTACAGCTATAACTATCGTAAAAAGCTTTAAATTAAAGTACGTGCGTGATTATCAGATCTGATGTTCATCTAAGTCTTAAGAGACAAAAATGTTCTATAAGTAATAATTTTGTTGCATATCACTAAACTTTGTGAATTTATTTAATTTTTTTGAATAAAAGTTATTTGTTATACAATAAATATTTTCTGATTCTAACAGGTTTAATTTTCTAAGTATATTACATTAAAAGTTTAAAGAATTAATTCCAATAGGGTTCTATATATACCCTAAAACACCCTTTTAAATACTTGCTAGATACAGTGGCGTCCAATTTCACTTTATTTAATTTTCTGTTTAACGAAGAATATTTTAACCCTGCCCTTTCTCATGATCTCCCAGGGGTAATAGCTAAACTAACGGAAAAGGCGGCAAGTTGTTATAGTTCCAACTTCTTATTATTTAATTCCCCTACTTTGACGCTTACAATGAGGGACCTTAGTTGGAGTTAAAAAAAAATTTAATTCCGCTACAACACATGTATACAAATATAATGAGGTGCACTCGTCAAGCTGATTTTTTAATTTATACAATAGTATTTAATAGAATGAGATTAGAACCTAGTGTTCCGTCCAACTATGTATATATTCATTTAGTTTCTTATATTATTACTATAAAATTTAAGTTTATTTTGTTAATTGTAATATCTGCTCTTTTATTTAAATTAATTTGATAAACCCGGTCGCGTTATCTATCGCCTTCAATGTTCTATCTTGTTTGTTATATGTTTGGTGATTGTGCGGCCTAGCACAGTCCATTGTCACCGCTTGAACTATAAGTTTCTGTTTTGGAGGTCAGTTCCCGTATAGGACTAGCTCACCGCTTTATATTAATTTTCGAGTGTAGTAATAAGTAAGTGTTCTGGATCCAAGAATCTTTACCGCTCTAACTGGGCATCAGGTAAGAATATTGAAGACCGCATTTCTTAATATGTGTTTGGTGATACACCCTCTTTTCTCCCTCTGTCGAATTCGATATTACCAGTAGCAGATATAAGCATTATAATTTAAAACACAATTATTAATCATTTACCTGAGGTCAAGTTTTTGTTATCAAACATATGGTATTGATAATACAAATGTTATATTTCTTGAATTGCATTCATTCCCATTATGTATCGTGTTTGATACAAAGTTCATTTTCTATAAAAAAATTTAAGAAAATTGTGTTTTAGTTATTATTTAAAATGGCAGAGAAACTCAAAAAGTTGAAATTTTTACGATACACGCAGATTCAAAGTTTACAAGAGATACAAGAGATCGCGCAATCGGCCGTTTCTAATGCAGAATACCATAAATTATTTAAATCGCAATTTGAGCATATGGTTAAATTGGAAGAAGCCTTCTATCAAAGTCACAATAACATTATCTCCTTGATCGCCACGGATGAAAACGCAGAAGATTTGTTTGAGGTTGAAGATAAAGTCAGAAAAGCGTTTGATAGTTTCTTTTATTTAATCAAGTCAATCAAGATGAAACTTTTTGAATCTAAACCGCCAGAACCTTGCGCTGTTGTTTTTGACGCTCACCCAAAATCAAAAATAAATTTACTTTTGTTGCAGATCCTCTCCTTTGGGGGCGATTTTTTCATGTTCAGAGGTTTTATTGATTTATACGACTCCCTCATACATACTAACCCGGAATTGTCGCTAATAGACAAACTCACGTATTTAAAATTACTTCTTCAAGGTCCGGCTTAATTCGCCATTAAAAAATTTGATTTAACCGAAAGTCACTATACACTCGCGTACAATAAACTGCGCAGTAAATTTGAAAATATCCGCCAAATTACGAGTGCATATTGGGCAAATTTGGACAATTTTCTCAAACTGCACTCTAATAACTTCTCTGGTTTACAAAAATTAGTCGATGTTTTTGACGGTAATTTGGACCTTTAAAAAAGTCTGATCTTCCGGTTGAAGAGTGGAGTTTTATTTTAGTTCAGATGCTCTTAAATCGAGTGGACGTACACACAGATCGAGGTTTTGAGTTGCAGCACGATCCCACCATCATTCCTACTTATACTAATATCATTACATTTCTAGACAAAACATGTAAATCCCTGAGCAACTTATCTTTAAATCACAAATCAGACATGAACAAAATTGTTCACGCGCAGAGTCCACCAGGCTTACGTCCCAGTGTTTCAATGTTAGTCCGCACTACCAATCGTGCTGCTAAGTTCCCGCATTGCAAGTTGACCATCCGTTATATAAATGCCTTGCCTTTGTAGAATCAGCCCCTAACGACCGCTATAATTTTATAAAAGAACGCAAACTTTGCATTAACAGTTTAAGCAGTTCGCATACTTTTTTCAAGTGTAAATCGATTATGACTTGTCGCACTTGTCGCCAGCGACATCATACCTTGTTACACTTTAAACCCCTGTTAGAATCGCTTTCAAAAAGTAGTGTTTCTACTAGAGTTTATACCTTCTCGTCTGATATCGCCGAACAAGATATTTGCAAGCCATCGGTTCCCTCCGCTTTGAGTGCCTGCAATTTCCCATAAGTAAATCGTTTCTTCTCTGCTTCCAATAATTCCAATGTTGAATTATTTAACTTGAATCCACAAAAAGGGTGGTTTTATTTTCTACTACGCAAATTGAAGTTCGTGATCGTTTCGGTAATTTTCAAAAGTTTGCTGCTTTTGGATACTGGTAGTATAACTTCATTTATTACTCAACAATGTGTTAAGCGCCTAGGTTTAAAACCTACCCCGTTGCATACCCTGACTACTCACGGCGCTGTTTCTGTCGTTATTAAACCAGTGAACAAAATTAATCCTTTTTTTTAACATTGACAAAATAGTCCTACCTCAGATTTGTGAAAACCTGCATACTACTTGCGTCAACGTCAACGTCAACCACTTACCGCCATTACATAACATTCAGTTAACCGACCCACAGTTATCGAAACCCGCTCCTATAGATTTATTACTAGGAGCCGATGTATTTTCACAAATTCTAGTAAATGATCGTGTTCCTTTTGAACACCATATACCCATAGGTACGAATACTCTTTTCGGATATATTTTAATGGGTTCGATTCCCGCGTCAAGCACCTTTCAGATTACCGCTTTATTTTGCTCTACGGACCAAGTACCCTCCCTGGAAAAAATTGTTTCCAAATTTTGGGAGGTCGAATCACTCTCCGACGCCTAAATTCTTTCAGTAGCGGAAAAGGAGCTGAAATTATTTTCAAAGAAACTCTTACGCAGACAGATCAGGGCGGTTATGTAGTTTCTTTGCTCTTTAAGGATGCTGCTCCCACGTTTACCGGAAGCCGCGATTTAGCGATACAAAGATTTCTTTCTTTAGAACGACGCCTTCTCAAACAGCCCTTTGTAAATCAACAATATAAAGATTTTCTTCAAGAATACATCGATCTTCAACACATGCAGCCTATCCCTAATAAAGGCCACTTTGATCATTCTTATTATATACCTCATCATTGTGTTATAAAACCTAACAGTGTTAGAACTAAGCTTTGCGTGATTTTTAATGCCTCCGCTCAATGTATTTCCGGAGGTTCGTTGAATGATCATTTATTAATTCTTCCCAAAGTGCAAAGAGACATCACTACACTGTTACTACAATTTCGTCTGCAACGTTACGTCCTCACTGCAGATATTCGTCAGATACATCGGCAAATTCTTATTGCATCCGATCAACGTGATTATCAACGGATTGTGTAGCGTATCTTACCTGATGGTCCTATCAAGGATTTTCATCTTAATACCGTTACTTATGGGGTCAACTGCGCTCCATTTCTTGCCATACGTACTCTTTTGCAACTTGTCGATGATGAAGGTGGACCCTTTCTTCTAGCCGCTTTCGCTCTTAGTCATCATACCTATATTGATGACGTAGTGACAGGTCGCGATACCTTTCAATCCGCCTTGGATTTAACAGAGCCCCGTTTAAAACGAGTTGGCTTCGACTCGCACAAGTGGTCTAGTAATGATCCCAATTTGCTTAACGGCATTCTCGCCCCTCATCGGTGTTTGCAGCCGCATTGCTTTGAGGATCCTTCTGATCCTACCGTGAAAGTTTTAAGTCTCCAGTGGAACCCCTATTCGGATAATTTCCTTTTCGTGGTCAACCTTATACATACTCCTTGTGCAAAACGTAATATTTTTTCTAATCTAGTCCGCATTTTTGACCCGTTAGGAATTCTCTCCTCTTTTTCCTTTTTAATAACGCATTTTCTCCAACGCCTTTGGACTCTCAAACTAGATTGGGATGCCCGTCCACCACCGGAGTTTTGCCGTTTATGGAAAAGATATGTTGAGAGCCTTCCTAGATTTTTTCTTACCCCGCCTTCTAGTCCCTTCTCACTACGATTCGTGTGAGGTACATTGTTTTGGGGACGCTTCAGAACGCGGTTACTGCGCCGTCGTTTATTTTTGTTTTCTTAACAGTTCTAAAGAACCTATAGTTCGTTTGGTATGCGCGAAATTTAAAGCAGCTCCACTGCGACCCCTTTTTCTGCCAATGTCGAAGTTGCTAGCCGCTGCCTTATTTGCTAAATCACTAGATTTTGTTCTGAATGTTTTTTCTTCTCATCTCACTTTTAGTAGAGTATACTGTTGGTCTGATTCGGTGGTTGTACATTCATGGATTTTCACTCCGCCCCAACGATGGAAGACTTTAGTGGCCAACAGAGTACCCTATACCCAAGATAAATCTTCTAACGCCATTTGACTTCACGTGCCTTCTAACGATAATCCCGCTGACGTTGGGCCACGTGGTTTGTTACTCGCCGAGTTGCTCCAATGTTCGTTATTGTGTGCGGCTTCACACATTTTAGTACATTTTCAAGAAATAATTCATGTTCCACGTTCTTATTCTCTGGCACTACAACAGGTACTAAGTGAAGAACGGTTCGTTCTCTTTTATTTAAATTAATTTGATAAACCCGGTCGCATTATCTATTGCCTTCAATGTTCTATCTTGTTTGTCATATGTTTGGTGATTGTGCGGGCTAGCACAGTCTATTGTCACCGCTTGAACAATAAGTTTCTGTTTCGAAGGTCAGTTCCCGTATAGGACTACCTCACCGCTTTATATTAATTTTCGAATGCTGTAATAAGTAAGTGTTCTGGATCCAAGACTCTTCACCGCTCTAACTGGACATCAGGTAAGAATATTGAAGGCCGCATTTCTTAATATCTGTTTGGTGATACACCGGCTTTTCTCCTCGTAGTAGTTTTTTATATACTTAACACCTAGTCATGAATTTGATACCGGCAAAAGGATTAACACAAACGCCAAAGTCTTTGAAAGTTATTTACCATTGCGTGTGCTATTTAAATTTGTCCATTTTTCTAACCGAATCACCGGTAACGGCCGTTTAATTCGTTAATGCATCTGAGTAGGAATTGGAAGGTTACCGTTCCAATCATGTCCGATACCACTTATTTTTTTTTTCCATTAATTGTGCTATTTAAAGTAATCGTTTGTGCATTTTAAAAAGCTTAAGTTGTAGTTTTATAATGTCAACGCAATATGTTATGCATTGTGTGTAATGTCTTTTTCAAGATAACGATTTAGGTTTTATTAAAGTGTGAAACACACTAAAAGAGAACACCATAATAAAGATTGTATCGCTATTAGGAATGAGATCTAGATTGTACATACAGCGAAAAACAAAATACTGTACACAGATCATTTTGACTAACACAAAATATTTGAGATATGCATTAAATATTGCAGTTAAAGTGCTTTTTACCTCTTTCCTAAGTAATTTTTTTATTTACCAGTGCAATATTTATTTTTTACCCGAGTCAAATATAAGTTCTCCAATAAAAGCTTATACTGTAAAAGGTGGGTATTGTTATAAACAGAAATTAAATGCAACAGTAGCGAACTTATTTTATGGTTCAGACTCCGAATAGTTTGTAACATCTAACATGAAAATACCGCTTGTCCAAATTGGTTATGTGTCTAAAAAGGATTTTTACGGGTTACTATCAAACTTACTGGTTAGCTGAAATTCATATAAAACTCAAAGCACTACCTTCTAAAAACGTTAAAGCTTATGTCATTTATGTCGAGTATTTACTTAATCTTGTGGATTACAAGTTAGAAGAGCAATAACTAGTAAAATTGTTAGCAGCTTTAGCGCTCCAACGCTTTAACATTCAGTTTTAACTGAATTTTTATCGTACATCTATTCACGAACCTTTACCTATACTTTTTCAAAATGTCGCCAAGGATGATCGTTAAATATTATTATTACCTTGAGCAAGCAAATCAACAAAAGCGGTTCTTTGTACAACTCTGCTTATTATTAGATAGATTTTTATAAAAAAAAAACTGCAAAATGGAGCTTTAGCACTTAACATTAAATAATTGAATAAATTAAATAGTCGAACCATAGAATTTTGTCGTTTAGTTCTGACAACACCCATTGGGATACACCGTTGACTACTATACTGAATAAACAAAATGTATCAAAACTGAGAGTTTCTGTCTACGTCTTGCTTTACCTATCTCTCATTCAACAGCAATAAAGAAAACGTATTCTTGGTGAAAAAAAGAAAGCATCTTGTCAATAAATAAATTGCAATGTAGCCAATAGCTCGTACATTAATCTTCTTTGCCAGGCAGCAAACCGACCTGCTAAAAGCCCAAACACGTTAAATAATGTGAAAAACTTACAATAGTACAAGTTGTATCAATTTGTTGTTATTTCTTGGTAGGAACATCAAGGTCATGAATAAGCGCATTTTTTCTTGGTTTTCCAGACTACAAGAATCCTTAGTAAGTATTATCGGACACCTACGTCCACAAAGTCCAACAACTCTAGCACCTGTAGATTGGTTCTGTGCAAGTGCATTTTAAATTACCATTTCTTCGATGTCTGCAAACAAAATTACTTTCCTGTATCAGTAAAAATTTAATATAAGTTTTACATACGGTGTTTGTTGAAGTTAGTTACAACAAACTATAAACTCAAGCACATGAAATATCCTTGTTAAATTGTTCTAGGAGAACTCTTTCGGATCTGTCGGATTGATACTTGCTGAGAATTTAAAATTGTGTATTTTCTGAAATTTTTGAGCGTTGACGCTTATTTGTACTTAAAATATTTTGTGCTGGTTTTCTACCTGCATTTCTATATCATAATGGGCAATTGTGGCTCAAAAGCAAAATAACGGCACACACACGCACACACGCACACGCGCGCACACACACATACACACGCACGCACGCACGCACGCACGCACGCATGCACGCACACATGCACGCACGCACGCACGTACGCAAGCACGCACGCACGCACACAAGCACGCACGCACGCATGCACGCACGCACGCGCAGACACACACACACATTGCGGTGAAAATGAGGTTAAAAAAAGGTCATTATGCACCAAATTCTGTGAAAAATCCAACCCGAAACGTAGAAAACTAAAATTTTCCGATATTTAAATTTTACCCTCTATAAACGCATAAGCGTTCCCTTAGCAGGGTAAATGTAGCCTCATGCAAAATAAAAAACGCCTTAAGCACATAAAGTGTTATGATACCATTTAAGAACGAACCCCAGTTTTAAAATTAGTAAAAATACAAAGGCATTCATTCAAAATCCGCGTGTAAGTATTAATTCTTGGAAATTTCTTTAAAGCACGTTTTATTTAACGTAAACAAGTTCTATTGCATCGTGAAATGGGGTCTCATTCACTTTAAAAATACTAAATAAATTTCTATTCGTGAAAAAAAAAGAACATTTATTGATTGTGTAATTAAAATCCGTGTGTAAGTATTTCTCTCCTAAATAATCAAAGTTTTATTACGCTTATACAGAATGAAAAACATCTACTTTAAACAACGTCGATGTCTATCACTTAATAAACGTAATACGCTAATTTACTGAAAGACAGTAAAAAAATTTCAAATATTTACGTTTACTAAATAAAAAAATACGTCATATTCTTCGAGAAGTGTTCTCAAAGCAATAAATTACATTTTCTGTTAATGAATACAAGCTAAATTTGCGGAACATAATACTACCGGAAAGGCTATAAAATTGATAAAATAACGCGTTTTAATAGATCTAATTATATTACAGAAGTCGTAGGAGGGAGATAACGACGTTTGTTAACAAAGAATGGAAGACATTATCGCCATATATTTTAAACCTGACATCATTAAACAGATAAGGAAGCAAAATTGTACGTAATTATTGAAACATGTAGATCTATCATACTTCGGCGACAATCTAGAATGTAATCGAAAAAATGACGTATTTACAATTTTATTATATTGTAACAATTTTATTTTCGCAGTAAAAGAATCTATTCATTAAAGGTACAACGAATATTAAAATACCTTTATTAGCTAAAATAATGATACGAGTAACAATCAAATTTTTACAGTATTACAATATCTAGAGTCATTAGTCTATTTGTTTCGGAGTTCGGTGTATTTTACAGCCACTGGCGCGCGCGTAAGAGGTTTTGACAACCCCACCCCGGGATCCTCCCACCATGCAAGAACGCAGCGAAGGCACTCGTCGATAGTTAAAGGCAGCGACAAGATGCAGTTGAAAAGAATGGCGAGTGACCTCCGAGTCGCCTTATTTTTGTGAAACACTTCCTGAGTAACGGTTAGTACATAATCCACATTTTGTATATTCGTTATCATATTAGCTAATTTAAAATTTATTTAGCGCAACGATAAGTCAGAAACCACAACGACAAATTAGAAACCGCAACGACCATTTTGAAATTACAATTTAGAAACCTTAACTTATAGACTACGTAATGAAAATTATATTTGTAAATAAGATTAGACAACGGAAGATTACGCTACAAAAGTAATGCTGCCTTGAATTAATGTAAGAAATCCGCTTCGCTTCAACACCTGTATTAAAGCATGGAAAACAAGCATAATTAGCTGCAGATCCCGCACGGCGAGGATGTTTCCATTCCAACCAAGGACAACAGCCGGTATTTGGTTCGTAGTAGATTTAAGAACTTCCTCAGTACTTCATTCTGAAAGCACATTATTTCGTTTTGTTTGTTAGAAGTACAAAATTGTTATTCAGTTTACCTGTAATTAAGCTGGTTTTCTCCAGTATCAAATTTGATTTCACTTAGTTTCGTAAATATGTGACTACACGTGGCTTCAGCATAAATTAACAGCTGCGATTACGTCACCTGTTTGTTTGAAAAATTCGTTGCACTAGCGCCCAACGTGTGAGGCGTCGAAATTTGTTTGTCCAACGTGTGAGGCGTCGAAATTTGTTTGTTCATAATTTGATTTACTTCGAAATTTATTTGTTCAAAATTTAATTTGCTTCGAAATTTGTTAGCTCAAAATTTATTTTGCTTTGAAGTCCATTTGTCCAAAAATTATTTTGCTCCGAAATTTGTTTGCTTAAAGTCTATTTGACATTTAGATTTGTTTGTTTGCTTTTGATAAAGGATTGGTTGTAACGTTAATCCCCATACAGTCAATTAATTAATTTGGTCAAATTTACTTTTGACTTTCATTCTACTTTGACCCCTTATAATTTTGTTGATATTGTTTTGGCAAAAATAATTTTACCAAAAACATCTTTTGATTTTTACCTTTGGTAGTACGAATTTGTTTTGATAACTTTTGTAAGGTTCGGATCAGTTAGATTTATCGGTTTGATTCCATTAGGCTGTAGTAATCATGTCGGAAAAATTCCAAATTGTTTGTCTACTTAAAGAAGAATTGGAGTATGAACTAAGAATCAGAGGAGTGGTGAGTGAGAGACCAGTGTTGGAGAAAAGGAAAATTTTAGGTAGATTGTTGGCTAAAGAAATAGATAAGCCTGGTTGTTTGATTGATCTTTCGTGTTATGAAGTAGATTTTGCAACGGAAAGTAAAGAAATTTCAGTTTCAGTCGAGTCAGTTCGTAATGTTGTGTCCGAATTTGAAGGTGACTCATCAGACTCAATTTTAGGAGAGCTTGTTCAAGGTTAAACCACCTTTCGGGGCGAGTTAAGCGCATGAAAATTCCTTCAATAAATTCCGATGAAGCAAGTAAGTTCAGAAATGAGACCGTAGCAACGATATTAACCCTTGAAGCTGAGTTGTACGATAAAATCAATAAAAGTACAGAGTCCACCTATTTGGATCGGTCCGTTGTAGTATCTCCTTCAGTTGCTAGTGCACCTATTCATTCGACTTCGTATGTAACGCCTTCCGTACCTATAGGTTCATGGCCTGTAAAATTCTCAGGTGATCCCAAACAACTATATTCATTTTTAGATAGAGTTAGTGATTTAGCACAATCTCGTAAGGTATCTGAAGCTGATTTATTTGGATCAGCATGTGAACTTTTTGTGGGTGACGCTTTAGTTTGGTTTAGAACAGTGAAAAATTCATTGAGAGACTGGAACTCCTTGTTAGAACGTTTAAGGGAAGATTTCCTACCTGGTTCTTCAGATGATGACATTTGGGAAAAGATCAGAAATCGTCGTCAAGGTAAAGACGAAAGGATTATTTTATTTGTGGCGCATATGCAAACCCTGTTTAGTAGACTGACCAACGAGCCAGCAGAAGTTACTAAAGTTAAGATGATAAGAAGAAATTTGGTTCCTGAATATATTTCAGCACTTGCATTGTCGGACATTCAAGATTTGTCTACCTTAGTAAATTTGTGTAAAAGGTTAGAAGAGGCTTCTTTGATGAAACTAAACTTGGTTTCAGCATCTTCTAGTAAACCTAACAAGATTTGCAACCCCTCTAAGCATCCATTTGAGAACAAACCTCCTGGGTTGAATGAAAAAGTTTGTGCTGTTAAGAGTAGGGTGTTTCAGAATAAATTAGTTAATCCTCAAGTAACAGTAGCGGATAAGAGCTCTTTGGAGTCCTCAGTTTGTAATTCCTTTAGTCCCGATAAGAGAAATAATTTTGTTTGTTGGAATTGCTCCCGTAGTGGACATTGGTTCAGAGATTGTAGAGCAACTAAAAAAATTTTTTGTTTTGGATGTGGTCGAAAAGGCGTTAAGGCAACGTCATGTCCACAATGTTCAAAAAACCAGTAAGGCGGCAGGTGCATAGTGGTCGGTATCCTGTTCCGCGTAATAAGGCTACAGTTATGATTTGTAAACAAGAAAAATATTTTTGTAAAGACGAGTGGTCGAGATGGCTTACAGTTGTTAAAAATTTTTGTCAGGACTCTTCGAAGCCTAAGAATAATACTTTGTTCATTGAGAAGCAGTGTGATAATCGACCTTACATTATGGTGAGATTAATGGATAGAGACATTACCGGTCTTCTAGATTCGGGATGCACTACCTCAGTGGTAGGATCTTTAGCCCTTTCAATTGTTAGAAAATTAGACTTGAAAATTTTAGTTCAGCAAAACGGGTATCACTACAGCTGATGGTTCAATAAAGTCTGTTGTAGGCTCAGTAGATTTGCCAATTTGTATAGGTAATGATTGCCGTATCCTTAATGCATTAGTGGTTCCGTCCCTACCGCATACATTTATCTTCGGTAGTGACTTTGCAAAATTATTTGGTGTAGTTGCTGACTTTAGAAGTAATAATTGGTTTATCCAAAGTAACATTGGGAACGACATTGGGTATATAGGTTCGTCTTTCATCACTTTGAACACTGAAGATTCTTTATTTGGTTTACATGACCTTTCAGATGCTCAATGTGTGCAAGCACAAGAGTTAATAAATTCATTTAGTGAGATTAGCAGCGACGATAGGTTAGGACGAACTCACCTAATTGAAATGGACATAGACACAGGCAATGCCAAACCCTTCCACAAGAAACCATATGTCATGTCACCATATATGGGTAAGATATTGAATGAGGAGTTGGACGACATGCTTAGACTTAAAGTTATAGAACCGTGTACTAGTCCGTGGTCCTCTCCAGTTTTGTTGGTTAAGAAAGCGGATGGAGAATATCGTTTCTGTTTCGATGGTAGAACCCTGAACGACTTAACTGTTCATGATTCGTACCCCCTTGCGAACGTAGATAGAATTCTCAATATGTTGAGAGGTGCGAACTACATTTCGTCTCTGGATTTGAGAAAATCGTTTTGGCAAATCCCCCTTTGTGAGTCGTCTAAAGATAAGACTGCCTTCAGTGTTATTTCACGAGGACAATTTAGATTTACATGCATGCCATTTGGGTTGAAGAATGCTGCGCAGACACAACAGCGTTTGGTAGATGCGATTTTTGGTCCACGTTTTGAACCCCATGTATTTTGTTATTTGGACGACATAATATTATGTTCGTCATCTTTTGAAGAACACCTAAAGTTATTGGTAGAGGTTAAGCAACGTCTAAAAGAAGCTAACCTTACTATAAATATAAGTAAATGCGAGTTTTTTAAAAAGACACTTAAATTTTTGGGTTATATAGTAGGTTCTAACTCACTTCGTACAGATCCCGATAAGGTATCGGCAATGGTTAACTTTCCTCGTCCGAAAACCACAACGGAGATTAAAAGGTTTATAGGAATGTGCAGCTGGTACCGTCGCTTTATAAAGAATTTTTCGTCTTTAGTTTCGCCTATTAATGACCTCATTAAGAGTAAGAAAAAAGGTCAAACTGTAAACTGGAGTGCGGAAGCAGAAAATTCATTTGTGCTGATCAAGCAAGCATTAGTTTCTGCACCTCTTCTTTCGCAGCCAGACTACTCGGCACCCTTTATTGTTGAGTGTGACGCAAGCAACACTGGGTTAGGAGCTGTGTTGATTCAAAATGTAAAAGGAGAAGAGCGTGTAATTTCGTACGCAAGTAAAACCCTGAGCCGTACCGAGCGCAATTATTCCACCACAGAGAGAGTGTTTAGCAGTCATTTTTGCAATTGAGAAATTTCGTCCGTGGGTAGAAGGAGTTCGCTTCACAGTTGTCACCGATCATTTTCGTTACTTTGGTTGAGTAATCTTCAGAATCCAACTGGAAAACTCGCCAGATGGTCAGTTCGATTAAGGCAACATTCATTTGATTTGGTGCATAGGAAAGGAAAGTTTAATATAGTCCCAGATTGTCTTAGTCGTGGTGTTCCTTTAGAAAATCCAGAAGTTAACTTAGTAGAGATTAAACTTGATGGCGTAGACTTGTGGTATGAATCTTTGAGAAAGAAAATTTTGTTGTCACCGAAAAGCTACCCACAATGGAAAGTGGAAGATGGGTTTATTTATAAGTTTATACCTTCCCTATTACCGCATTCGGCGAATGTTGTAGAGTGGAAATACTTAGTGCCAAGATCTCAGCGTATAGATGTCATTAAATCATGTCATGACCCCCCTTCAGCAGAACATTTTGGTTCCTTAAAAACTTTGTCTCGTGTTCAAGAATTATATTATTGGCCAAAGATGATCTTTGACGTACGTAAATTTTGTAGGAAATGTTTGATTTGTGGTGCTCAAAAACCACCCAATAAAGGTCCCCTTGGGATGATGGGAAAGGAGAAAGAGGTTGGACTACCGTTCCAAACCATTGCGTTAGATTTGATGGGTCCGTTTCCTCGTTCCAAACGCGGACATAAATGGCTTTTAGTTGTTGGTGATTGGTTCTCGAAGTATTCGATTTTGCAACCTTTGCGTAGTGCCACGGCACATTTGATTGAGAAATTTTGGAAGAAAAGTATTTCTTGTCTACGGAGTACCACAGTTTGTTATTTGTGATAATGGTCCACAATTGATTGGACGTATTTTTAAAGCTTTGTGTGCAAGGTACGAAATTCAAAAGATTTGGTATAATGCTGTTTATGCTCCCCAATGCAATTTTGTGGAAAGAATCAATAAGACAGTTGGTACAGCAATCCGTTCATACGTAGAAGAACATGATACGTGGGATATTGAGATATCAAAGATCCAATACGCAATCAACTCAGCAAAACATGAGTCCACCAACTATTCGCCAAATTTTTAGTTTTGGTCGTCAAGTACCTTTAAGTGGAAAAGCTTATAATGATAATTTTATACCTGGTGAGGATGTTGATGTTGTCTCCAGTAGTAGACCTTCTTATGTTTTGGATCGTCAACCTTTGTTTGATATTTTTGGAAATGTCCGTGAAAATTTGCATGTAGCTTATCAACGTTCGAGTAAACGCTACTGTCTTAGGAGAAGAGACATTTCATTCCGAGTCGGAGAAAGTGTTTGGAGAGCTAATAAGGTCCTCTCGAGTGCTAGTGATAAATTTTCCGCTAAGTTAGCCCCTAAGTTCGTTATGAGTAAAGTTCGGAAAAAACATTCCAATTTAGTATATGAGTTAGAGAACGAAGATGGAACAAGAGCAGGGAAATGGCACGTAAAGGACTTGAAACCAGTTGAAGCGTCGTATCCAAATGAAAATGATGATCCTGACGATTAGTTCCGGTCCGGTCATCTCTTTGATGTCAAGTAATGATGTAGTGGTTTGTTTTGTTTTGTTCCGATTTTTGATTAAGTGTCGGTTCACTAATTTTGAGTATTTTATTTGAGAAGTGAAATAAGTGGTTAGAGATTTTGTAAATTTTGTAAGTTTGAGGTGTGCCTTGGTGTGCACGCTGGTCATTTTGCTCGCGCGTTACTCGGAAATGTGTTTGGAGGATGTCTTTGACAGATATCCTTACAATGTAGAAGTATGTGGGCTATTTGATTATTGGTCCTGATTTCTACATATCGAGGTAGAGAGAATATTAGATTATTCTTTCCCTTGTTCCTTTTGACCGTTCGAAGTTCTTTGATTTGATAAGGTCAAGGTTGGCTTGGTGAGTCTCACCATTTGGTCCATCACTAATGAGACCAGTTGTTTGTTAGAACTTAGTGATAGGATATTCAGTAGGGTGTAGGATATTACAGCCCTGACTGGTTCAATTTTGTATTTGAATTTGTTAAGTAACCTTATGGTTAGGTTACCTTAGTTTTGATTATCTCTTTGCGATAAAGTGATAATATTTTGTATTTGAATTTGATAAGTAACCTTTTGGTTAGGTTACCTTAGTTTTGATTATCTCTTTGTAATAAAGTGATAATATTTTGTATTTGAATTTGATAAGTAACCTCATGGTTAGGTTACCTTCGTTTTGATTATCTCTTTGCGATAAAGTGATAATATTTTGTATTTGAATTTGATAAGTAACCTCATGGTTAGGTTACCTTAGTTTTGATTATCTCTTTGCGATAAAGTGATAATACTTTGTATTTGGATTAGATAAGTAACCTTTTGGTTAGGTCACTTTTGTTTTGATTATCACTTTGTGATAATAGACCTATTAGTAGGGTCTTCCTTTTGATTGTCACCTTATAGTGATGATGCTTTGAATAGTTATGCTGTCTTGATGAGGAAGCATTCCTTTTTTTTGTAAATAGAGCTGATGGAGCTACTGGAAGTGAAGTTTTTTTGGATTTAGAAATAAATTGTAAATGTTTGGTTATAAGTAATAGATATTAGCTTTGTTAGGAGTAAGAACCCCATGTTAAAGAATCATTGTGAATTTAATCTTTTTGTCCCGTGGAGTGTTTGACTTTCTAATTTGACCCCTCCCAATTTTGATTATTACCGATTGTGACTCCCCGATTTTGTCTCCCGATGGACGTCAGGTACACGTAGTTACCAACACACTCTCATTTGTAAATATTTGTCCCCTCCATTTGAATAAATTCATAAAATTGCATAGTTAGTTAGGAAGGTAGAAAAGGCTAGTATTGTTTAGATAAAAATTTTTTTTGTATTTTTTATATTTGAAGTTCTTTTCTTAAAAAAAAAAAAAAAAATTTTTCTTTTAGGAAAGGGTTAGTGTAACAATTTTATTTTCGCAGTAAAAGAATCTATTCATTAAAGGTACAACGAATATTAAAATACCTTTATTAGCTAAAATAATGATACGAGTAACAATCAAATTTTTACAGTATTACAATATCTAGAGTCATTAGTCTATTTGTTTCGGAGTTCGGTGTATTTTACAGCCACTGGCGCGCGCGTGAGAGGTTTTGACAACCCCACCCGGGATCCTCCCACCATGCAAGAACGCAACGAAGGCACTCGTCGATAGTTAAAGGCAGCGACAAGATGCAGTTGAAAAGAATGGCGAGTGACCTCCGAGTCGCCTTATTTTTGTGAAACACTTCCTGAGTAACGGTTAGTACATAATCCACATTTTGTATATTCGTTATCATATTAGCTAATTTAAAAATTTATTTAGCGCAACGATAAGTCAGAAACCACAACGACAAATTAGAAACCGCAACGACCATTTTGAAATTACAATTTAGAAACCTTAACTTATAGACTACGTAATGAAAAATTATATTTGTAAATAAGATTAGACAACGGAAGATTACGCTACAAAAGTAATGCTGCCTTGAATTAATGTAAGAAATCCGCTTCGCTTCAACACCTGTATTAAAGCATGGAAAACAAGCATAATTAGCTGCAGATCCCGCACGGCGAGGATGTTTCCATTCCAACCAAGGACAACAGCCGGTATTTGGTTCGTAGTAGATTTAAGAACTTCCTCAGTACTTCATTCTGAAAGCACATTATTTCGTTTTGTTTGTTAGAAGTACAAAATTGTTATTCAGTTTACCTGTAATTAAGCTGGTTTTCTCAGTATCAAATTTGATTTCACTTAGTTTCGTAAATATGTGACTACACGTGGCTTCAGCATAAATTAACAGCTGCGATTACGTCACCTGTTTGTTTGAACAATGCCGTCAACAATTGCACAATGGCTAACAGATGTTTAGTATTACAGTACTGCCACTTTTGATAAAATTAGAGAATATCTTTGTGATTATTTTGACTTCAAATTAATTTTAATACCGTTAACTTAAAGAGAAAATTTTGTATAGTAATTTGTAAATGACCTACACAGATCTGATTGGGTTAGAAAACTTTAGCATAACCAGTCACACTGAATTGTAATTTATTTGAGTAAGGATCAGTTGATAAACCTTACAACAACTTTACAAGTATATCAAGTATTCATTTTATTTTATCACATTGAATTTTATTTACTGAAACAGAGAAAATTCTTTCTAGTAAATTTATAATCCACATTTAAAGTTTTTTATTCTGATCTAGTTTGATCAGACCTGATAAACAAAAAACAATAAGAATTAAATTTTTATAACTCCATTATGTAGAAAATATTCTTTATGCATTTTTAGGTATACTTGAGGGACGCAAATTGTGTTCCCATTTTCTATGTGACTTAATTATTATTTTTCCTTACAGGAACAGCGTCTTATTCTGTTAAGACAAGTTGTGTGTCAGCGAAGGCGATCTTTTTTTCTTTGGGTCTCCACGTCCGCCCTTAGAAACTTGCTATGCCATTAATATAAATCAATCTGGACTTGGTGGCGCCTGTTTGTTTTAGTTTGAGTGTGACCCCCCTACAGATATCGACTTACCCCCCCATTGCTCATAGCTCTACCCAAGGAATAGACCCCTAGTTACGTCGGAAGACTTTGTTTTGCAGACACCTGACTTGGAGCATGGTGATAATAAAGTAGTGTTTTAGTAAGTCAAGAAATATGTTTCACTGGTGCCGGCCACGTCAGGCCTTTGATTGAATAATATGTTTCAATATAAAAAGGAATTTTACGAAGAGCGGTCATTCATTCCTTCGGTATCGAACAAGTAATTTCAAGATTTGCAATTCATTCTGTAACTTAGAAATTTGAACATAGGTTTTGAAGTTTAATTATTTTAAAGAGTGCAACGAAGATTTATATATCGCTTCGATATAAATAATATTGGTACAATGTTACACACTAATTTTAATCTATTAAAGAGAAATGAACTTTACATACTGATACATCTACGTCTGAAAATAGAAATGTGAAATGGAACCAGAAATTCTTCAAATGCAGGTATTTCTAATGAAAAAGACATTTTTATATACGAGGACAGGTAGTCGTAAAAAAGAAATTAACGATCCAAACCACAAGCACAAATTTGTTTCAAACCTAGAAACTAGAGCTCGAAGCGTTTTGACACATAACATTTTCTACCCAGCGTTATTGATCAACTACACTGACAGACGGGGTAATACTAAAACGTAAATTAAGTAAAGATTATATTAATATGTAAATAGTATGAAGATATATTTTTTGTTGAGCTGTAAATTGCATTTGTAAGAGTTATTTATATCTGTGTATATAAGAGATTATTTAGATAATGTGTGTAAAAGAAAGAAGTTTTGAATGTATAAAAGATTGTTCATAGATGTTTATTGAGATTTCTGTGCTTCATTTCATTTTCATAAAATCCACAACATATTTTCCGCTGAGCTAGCAAAAAGGAGAAATGGCTCAAAACGGTGAGAATTGACATTTTCTATGGAGCAAGCATTTATTGCAGTCTTATATTAATACAACATAATTTGTGGCTCGCAACATTTGGACAGCCGATTCACATCAATATATATATATATATATATATATATATATATATTGTTATGAATTCAAAGGGTTAAATTTGGGGTAAGCAATGCAATTTCAAACACCCTGTATAGAGAAACGAACAAATTATTTACGCGCAAAATTTATTTAACTTATTTAATTTAAACGGACAAGTATTGACGTAATTTTATAAGTAATGATTGAAAAGTTAGAAGTAGATAAAGAAAACCAGTTTTAAAAAACAAATAGAAACGCATAATTAATTTAATTTATTTTAATTCAACATATAAAAGCATTGGAAAACACACCAAGGTGAATAAAATTGATAATCCCAAGGCAAAAGGTGTCTTGGTAGCAAACAAGGACGTCAGTTTTATCGGATACCGTGAAATATAGACTCCAAGAATTGTTGTTTTAAACGGTCTATAATTAAGAACACCTGCATGTTTAAAAGCTTACCTTCTTTGAAATTATCAGCATAATAAAGCGGGCTTCATAGAAAATAGTGTTCAACCGTCAATGGCTTCGAACAGCAAGCTAACAAATTTTTCTTAAAGAGTAGGTGAGATGCACGATCAGTAATGTGCTACAGATAGAGACGGATATAAAAGCATCGGTTCTCAAAACGCACGTATTGAATCCACATGGAGTGATGAGACGCTGTCAGCAATATCGATTTTCTACAACTCAAGTGGGGTTTGGAACGCGACATCAAATATGCATAAGACAGAGATAAAAATATTACAGGCGGAGTTTCATGACGACACAGAACAGAATCATTGGTTGAAACCGATAGTTTTACAAACGGACAAACATGCGACAGGTTGAAGCGATTTTTGGATTATACGGCGTGTCCACGAGGTGAATTTCTGGAAGCTTTAAGTCAGTTATATCAAAATTTGCAGAAGTGTTTTTTTAAACTAAGTTTTCGCGTGAAGTGTGGCCTAGAGGTGGCATGTTGAACGATATAAATACTCTGAGAGAATTGGGAGCTTCCTCTTCATATTCTCATCGCTTTTAACTACTTACACGATAAACCGACGTTATAGTAGAGTTTTTGTGAGTATTAAATATACTCATTATACCGTAAATGTACTGCTAGCACTTATAAATTGGTAGTTATGACCTTCTAGTTATTAACGTAAAGATACGAATATTGTAGTAAAAATCAAATTAACAGAGGTCCAATTACTACCATACCAGGCTAGTAAATCAATAAATAGACGCATAATATACGTGAGTTTGTATGCTGTTATGGAATGGTATTTTGAAGCAATGCTTGACGAATACTGAGGTTATCATCTATGAATATGTGGTATATCAGAGCGCATAGTCACGAAGCCAAGGGGGTTCTGGAAATCGTCGTCTGAAGGGATAGAAGCTTGAAGCATTCTCCAGGTAACTTATTTGAATTTTTTGTTATCTGATAAACTTTTGGTATTATTTTGGTGATGTGTGAGTGAATATTGGAGTTATTTATAGTTATTAACGCAAGATACGTGTACTGGACAATTATTGGGGTTATTTAAATTATTGAAAAAGGGTGTATTGAAAACTTATTGAATTTTATTATGAATATAAATTGGATTACTAGGGGTACATGGGTTTATTAGCTTTGTAGTAATTTTATGCAAGGTAAAAGGCATACATTAATAAACTGGGATATTATGAGCTCACCATACTCCAGTGTGCAATAAATATAGGGTATTATTCGGGGCCCATCTACTCATATTGTATTAAATGTGTTTGCAGATAATAATTTAAAACAAGGACTTTGAAACATATCACTTATTGAGTTCTAATTAGTGTACCAAACTGTGTATACCCGTGAATAGTTTGGCTGTAAATAGCGTAAATAAAAGATTGTATGATTGTTGTATTATTTGGTTTTATTGAATGGTGTGCGAGTGGGAAGGAACAATGATTGTAAATTTAGGTATCCGACAAAAGGCACAGCTGAGCTAGTCAGGGAAGCTGCTGAAGATATTTTGAAGCAGAAATTAAGGTAAGAAATTTTTTTTTGTTGAAATTTTTAAATTTTGAAAGTCAGTGTTGACACACTGGCGATGTCAAACCATTAAGTCCCCGATCCACAGCAATATATATATATATATATATATATATATATATATATATATATATATATATTACTCATATTTAGACCAGGGTAGAAAATTAAATAATCACATCAAATAATTTTAATCACCGTGTAGAAGCTTTGGGAAAAGGTACGCGTTATTAAAATCGTGAAGCATAAAAATTCATTCGTTTCATTAAAAATAAGGGAGTTAAATTATTTACAAGACGCTTGCTATAAAAAAAGGAAGCAGTATTAAAATTCTCTACGTGTAATTTAATTATTCCGAGTAAAGAAACAAATGGAAATTACGTGCAAAATTTATATTAATTAACTCAATTTTAAGTAACCGGTATTACACAAAATGTACAGATAATAATTAATATTTGATTAGGAGTCACTAAAAATTAAAGGGTATTATTTTAATTGGAGTTAATTGAACCATTAGTAACATATAATATGTATAAAAGCTAGTAAAAACCCAATAATATTCAGATCGTAGAAGTATTATGTTTGAACACCTGCGTATTTTTAAATGTTTTATGTTCCGCGTAAAATTTGCAGATAACAAATGGTTACAGAGAATGCTGGAGAAACCGTAGCGTAATAGTTACGGGAAATGCTAATAAGGTGGGTTATTCCATAGTCCACATGGACTGAAATAATCGATAATAAAGAATATCAATTTGCACCAATAAGAACAGGGTAGATAGAGACAGATAATATGCGCAAGACCGAGACACATATAGTAAAAGGCGTGAGTGGAGCAACGTCACTGGGTTGCGATTGGTTGAAAATCAGAGGCAAACAGGAGAGGTAAAAATAACATTTCTGTATAAAAATTAATTAGTTATTCCCAGACGTTGCGAGCCGTGTCGAAATTTCTGAGATTTAACTGGTGCGAGTGCAAATTTAATAAGAACCGACGCACAGGCGGTCGAGATGGGAACATAGTATACGAAATTCTGGAAATTGTCCGTTTTGGGGACAAGACCGACAGACGGGCTAACCACTATATATACCCGGGTTAATATGAGTTTCTCTCTTAGATTTTCGAATTGATTCAATGCGTTAAACAGTGCTTTTAGTTTTCCGATTTTGATAGAATAATTTAAACAGTTTGCTCGTATATTTTGGTGATTTAAAACAGTTTGTTCTTTACGTGCTACAATGAATGTAATTTAGTGCACTTAGAAAAGAAGATACAAGGTAATAAAGTTTAGTATCACTGTACCAATTAGTAAAATTTGCAACGACAAATGAATACACAAAAGTAGGCAGTTTTGGCGTATATTTGTGAAAGAAGTATGAATTTCTTTGCTATTTTGCGGGGGTGGTAATAATTAAATGATTCGTAAATGTGTCTGGATCCACAAAACAAGCTTCAGATATACACAAATGAGTCCCGGAAAAGCACTGAAACAACTTTAGATGAATGGTGGTGTAGAGAAAATGTTTAAAAGCGACCAGTAATCCGAGGACGTAAACATAACCCAGTTGGAATGGTGAAATTAGCAAGGACGATGTACATTGAAGCCACTAGTGCAGTAACCTTCAGGTAACTTATGCTTTGTTGTTCGATTTTTGATGTGTTGGTGTGTGTTGAATAACTTTATAATTGATTTACTTAAAATGGACAGTAGTGAAATTGTACTAACAGCAAATTTTTAATTTTAAGGTGAGATTTTCTTGTTTAAGTAGAAAGGGTATTTAGTATTTATGTTCTGGATTATGATGAAAATTTGGGTATGTCTTTGAGCTCAATTAGACGAACCTGGTTAATTAACGTAAAGGGTGGTAGATGCTCCTTTGTACTCAGACTCAGGTCTGCATATATTGTTATATTAATTAGTAGGCATCCTACAAGGACTTTAATTCTGGATGCACATTAAAATGATAACAAATTTAATCTTGAAATTTTCTGATACTGAAATTTATGCTGAATTTTAATTTTGAAATTTTAATGTATTGTGAATATTGATGTAAATAGAGTTAACGTTGATGTTTGTGGTGGGAATGTGTTTGTTTTTTTTTATGAATGAGGATGAAGGTTTAACTAGGTGAGCAGCCGAGGCGGAAAAGAGTAAAGAGGCGATTAACAGAAGAAAGTCAACGGACCAGTTAGGTTAATAGCTTTTTGTAGGTTTCACAGCAGTCTTGACGCCCAATCTGTGGGGCTCGATTCGAAAACCGTAGCTCCCGGATTTTGGTGGATTCACAGATATATATATATATATATATATATATATATATATATATATATATATATAGTTATTAAGATGAAATGAAAACCCAACTTTGTATTTAAAGTTGAATTACCATTTAAAATCGAACTAGTAATTGAAAACCACTAAAAGAACGGCTACAGCAGGACTTGAACCTGCAACCTCTGATTTTCCAGATCAGTGCTCTAACCAATTGAGCTATCTAGCCTAATTGTTTAGATGATGTTATACTTAATACTACTGTAGCTTGGCTCTTGTTAACGATTTTTCAATTAGTTCGATTTGAAATGGTAATTCAACTTTAAATACAAAGTTGGGTTTTCATTTCATCTTAATAACTATTAATATATATTAAGCATTCATTTGCATTCCAAATGTGGATTATTCTTCTCTATTAATATATATATATATATATATATATATATATTGCTGTGATATAAGAATCGAGCCTCACGAATTGGGTGCCAAGGTTTGCTGTGATCCTCATTACTACGGTTACTACTCAAAATTAACTGGTCCGTTGACTTTCTTCTGATAATCGCCTCTTGACTCTTTCCGCCACGGCAGCTCACCTAGATAAAACTTTCATCCTCATTCATAAAAAACACATTCCTACCACAAACATCAACGTTAACTCTATTTACACCAATATTCACAATACATTAAAATTTCAAAATTAAATTTCAGCATAAATTGCAGCATCATGAATTTTTAAGTTAAAATTTGTCCTCATTTTAATTTGCATCCAGAATTAGAGTCCTTGTAGGATGCATACTAATTAAATAAACAATATTTGCAGACCTGAGTCTGAATAAAAGGGAGCATCTCCCGCCCCTTTACGTTAATTTAACAGGTTAGTCTAATTGAGCTCAAAGACAGACCCAAATTTTCATCATAATCAAAAACATAAACCTGATAAATACTCCTTTCTACTTATACAAGAAAATTTTACCTTAAAATTAAAAATTTGTTGTTTATACAAATTTACTACTGTCCATTTTTATCAAACAAATTATAAAGATATTCAACACTCACCAAAACATCTAAGATCGAACTAAAATGCATAATTTGCCTGAAGGTTAATGCACTCGTGGCTTCAATGTACATCGGACTTGCTAATCCCACCATTCTAGCTGGTTTATGTTTACTTCTTCGGCTTTCTGGCCGCCTTTAAAATTTTTCTACACCACCATTCGTTTAAAAGGTTTCAGGGTTTCTCAGGAACTCATCTAAGTATATCGAAATCTTGTTTTGTGGACCCAATCACGTTTACGGATAACATTTGATTACTAACACTCCCGATACATAGCACTGAAATTCATAATTCTTTCACGCTATACCAAAAACTGCCTACTTCTATTTATTTATTTATCGTTATTAATTTGGATAATTGGTACAGTAATACCCGCAAATATAACTAGACTTTGTTACCTTTATTTATCTTCTCAAGTGTACTAATAACTTTTATTGTAGCACGTAATCACCACGTATTCTACTTAAAGTATCGAATAATCAAAAAATATAGAGCAAAACTGTTTGAAGTATCGAATAAAATCAAAAATATAAGAGAGCGAAACTCCTATTAGCCCGGGTTTATATAATGGCTTGCAAGTCGAATTTGTCCCGCGACGGACGATTTTAAGAAATTCGCATTCTATTTTCTCTTCCGATGTCTCGGCACACTGATTCTACTGAAATTTGCACTCGTCCGAGTTGAAAATCTAAGAATTTTCCACACGCTTCGCAACACGTCCGAGAACAACTAATTAATTTTGCACACCAACTCATATGCTTCCCCTCTCATGTTTGCATCTTATTTCAACCTTAATCGCCAATCTAGTCCGTTCGTTCTATCTAAAACCTGTGCGCTTGTTTCACATTTTTCCCCTCATTTAACTGCTAATGCATTCCATCTCGCTTGTCTTTATACCACAAACTCGCTTTCTTACTTGCACTCATATAGCTTAAAGCTTATCAACTATCATATACATCGTTATTCTTCGCAGGTGTTCCTGAGTTCTAATACGCCGAAGTCTTTTGCGTGCCTTTCCCATGTATTTATAATTTCTCAATAGTTTTAGTACTTGGAAAGATTAAATTTTATGCTCCACGGTTTTAATAACGCATATTATCTAATGAAATCCTACATTACTTTTTTTTAAACGTTGATTATGATTATATACAAAAACCCTACATTCTAATTGAATGATTTAAATCTACACAGTTGGCCTTTAATTAAGCGTACTATTTTCCACTGCTTTAATATACACGGTGTTTAACATTATCTAAACAATATAAACCCTATGTTTAGAAGTAAATGACGAATTTATCCAATATGCCTTTAAATGAAGCGTATTATTACCCAAAGCTTTCTTATACACGGTGATTAAAATTATTTGATGTCGTTAATTAATTTTCTACCCAGGTCTAAATTTGAGTAATATATATATATATATATATATATATATATATATATATACATGATTTAGATTTGTTAATTTTCCTATTGTCGTCATTGTAAATTTTGTTATTCAATTGCAACGAAACTTCTTTTGCAACAAAAGCTCCTTATTATTAACTGTTTACATAAGCGTTTTTCTTACCCGTAGGTATAGTAAAATTCTAATGTATTAAGGTCAAGTTCTTCCAACTAATCGCTAAAATTACTAATTTCCTTTCAACGACAATAATATCGTCTTAATTAATACTCAATGTACTTATAACTAACAATGGAAGCACTATTAATTTATTAAATACTAACTATTAATTTATGTCAATCACTATCTTCGATAATTTATGTGGCATACATGTATATCATTTAATCGACTTCATATCACGACTTTGTAACTAGTATTCTAAGCAATATTTATACTGGAACTCCACTAATCACCGTGAAACCCACACTTATGTCTCTAATTCAAATAATCTTGAATATTCTAAATACAAAAGGGAACCCTCTCGATTTATTAAAATTAGCTTTCATAAAGTTGTTTTTGTAAGCTTTATATTGTCGTAAGTGCACGCTCTTGTGAACGTCAATCACCTCTGTGTGAAAATACGGCATTTCAGGGTAACTGTTAATTATCCTTTGTGTAGAGATGCCGCATTTACGTTAAAGTGTAGACTATTTGACGCCTCGTTACAATATTTTACATAAAACTTTGGTTAACAAATTTGTTAATCTGCGTTTCCATATTCAACGTTTACTTGCGCATTCTAGTGGCCGTAGCTGTCACTTGTATATGGAGGATGAAAATCTAAATT
Source organism: Platerodrilus igneus (assembly GCA_036346225.1). Classification (NCBI taxonomy): domain Eukaryota; kingdom Metazoa; phylum Arthropoda; class Insecta; order Coleoptera; family Lycidae; genus Platerodrilus; species Platerodrilus igneus. Next base: position 2,176,031 of record JARFIW010000399.1, read on the forward strand.
TCTGAAAATTTGTCATTTCATCGATTTAATGCTTAAAAGGTTTATTTTCACTTAATCACGTACGTGAAGTTAGAAACACCATATGCGGTTGTAATGTTAAATATCTTCTTGATTCTTAAAAGCTACCGAGTTGCTATTCGAAACTATCAAGTATCTTAGGAAAACGCAAACGCATTTTTTTTAATACTTACACCATTATAGTGAGTGATGCTTTATGCATCGAAAGTATTCTTAATTGGAATTCTAATACCATTTGGTGAAAATTTTATTTATCTGAAACATTAACAGTAAAAAAGTTGAACGCATCCGTGATCTAAGTTGTTGGAATATGTACAAATACGTATATTGCAAAAATATTTAAGGTTTGAATAGCAGTTTATTCGAATTGAATGGGAAATAATCTGGTTTATAGAAGTTTATGGAGTAGGTGTATCTACTTTTTGGGCAGATTAGCGCCACATTTATTCTTATGCATAAAATTTCTCAGCCCACTTCATCGTATATCCAATAATATTACAGAAATAATATTTTAAGGAGAAAATTTCAAAATAATTATACTAAATTTTAAATGACCTGTGTGTTTTGTGTAGGCAAATATTTGATGAAAATTGCTTTCCGTGCGCTACACCTTCGCAACCCATTTGCGCTTTGCGTAGGAAGTTACTCATATAATACTGAAATATCTTTTAAAATTTGAAATTATTAAGTACTTCAAATCCTACAAGTTTATTTCGTATGCAGCTTAAAATCTTATATTTTTTGAAATTGAGAAGTATAAAAGGTTATCATTCGGTTCAATTTGGAGCGAATGGTATTACAATAGACTTGCAAGCATGATCTTCAATAGCGATATCCTTGATACACATTTGTGTAGGAGTCAATAATTCAATGACAGTCAGTTTCCTGTCTATTAAAGCTCATCGTTCGTGAACACAAAATAACAGAGTTTATACAGTTTCCAAAATCGAGTTTATCTCCTCCACTTTAATTTCATTATTGTAAGTGGCTAGGATTTTATAAAATTATAAATAACAATTCATGTTAGCAAGGAAGAATAATATTCCCCGAATGGTTAAGTCTACTGATTCATAAAAATCGTTTTCTGCATATAGAGAAATTGCCTAGTGTATACTCAGAACTCTAAATTACTTTTAGAAAGTATTCAAAGCCTTTGAATGCTTTTTGTGTTTTGCTCTTTCCAATCTTGTCAACCCGTAGCACTTTGAAGTATCAGAATGACAGTTGAGGCAACTCGCCAACAATTTTCATCCTATATTTCCGCCCACTGCGTGATTAAATTGAAGATACTGTCCCTTTCCCACTGAACATGAAAATAAAATATTTCACTTTTTAATGTAATCATAATGCGTATAATTGCTTTTTTTAATATCTGTATCTGAAATACAATTGTTCCGTTTGTAATTATAGTAAATGTAATTTTAATTATAGCAAATTTCCCTCGGGCGTGTAGATAGTATAATCTATGGTTTTTTGCAATTTAACCTTCAAGTTCTTGTGCGTTGTATGTGCGGGTCTGTGATACAGTTATTCAAGTTCTTCTAAGGAGGCAGGTGTTTGTAGCTATGGTGCCGTCCCTGCAGTTGGTTACCAGTAAGTGCTTAAAGGTTGCGTTTAAATTTTTATAGACTTTCTTCATAATTACGCGTCTATTTTTCTCCACCATCTGTGGCTATCGAAATCACCGCAAAAAAGCGATATTATATGTATTTACAAAAATAAGCTATCAACTACGAGCGATGTCCCTTATGTTTTGCATACTGAGACATAGAAAGCGTTACTAATCAAATGTCAGTATTAAAAATTAACCCCTATCTTTAGTTAACCTAAATCCAATGGTTCAGTGCGATTCGTGTAATGTTATATCTACAACGAACTGTTGAACTTAACAAGTTCATTGAAAAATGGAAGTAAACTTCAAAAATTTTTGCGCAATAATTTTTATAATTTTTGAAGACAATTATCTCAACAAAAACGCCTCATCGAGTTAGTTTTTATTTTCGGTAATGAAGCATTACACCAGTCAACAATCTCTTGTTGATATGGAGAATTCAAACGTGGACGAATTAAAGTCTGCAACGATCAAAGGCAGGTGCACCAGATGTGGTAGTTACTTAGGAAAACGTCGATGTTGTGCGCAAGCTTTTTAACAAGGATCAACATGTGACATATCGTGAACTTGAAGCGTCATTAGCGATTTCAGAGACATCAATTCAAACAATTTTGCATGAAAAATTGTGTGTAAAAAATTAGTTTTCGTTGGATACCGCATCTGTTGACCGAAGAACAGAAAGCAGCTAGGGTGAACTGGTGTCAAGAAACTCTAGACCGCTTCAATGCAGAAAACTCTAAAACCTTGTATAACATCGTGAGTGGTGATGAATCTTAGATTTACTCATACGAACCAGAAAATAAACGCCAGTCGTCTCTTTGATTGTTCCAAGGTGAAGTAAAGCCGACAAAAGTCATCTATTCTCGAAGGGTCTCCTAAAGGATGGTCGCCACGTTCGTCTCGAAAGCAAGTCATGTAGTAACAATTCCTCTACAAAATCAAAGAGCTGTTACTGCCGATTGATATACAATCATTTGTTTTTTCCGCAAATCATCGCGGAGCTTCAAAAGACCAACCCCAAACGACGAATTATCATCCATCAAGACTATGCAAGTTCACACACAGCTCACAAGACAATTAAATTTTTATGTCGAATTTTTAGACCATTCTCTGTACAGCCCCGACTTAAGTCCCAACGATTTCTATACCATCCCGAAAATCAAAGACGGACTACGTGATCAAAGGTTTCAGTAGCAGAAAAAACAGTCGATGCCTTCAAAAATGTGATTTTGACTCTACCAACAAACAAATGGAATAACTGCTCCCAGAGTTGGTTTTAATGCATGCAAAAGTGCAATAATCTTCGAAGATTAATAAAGTTTTTAAAAGCTCTCTACTGTTTTATTCTAGCTCTATATGCAAAACCCTCAAATATAAAAAAATTGTATAAGTATGATCGGACGTATTATAATTACGTTAATAAAAAATAGTTACAATTTTTTAATTTAAATATAGGAAAGTAAAACTTTATGTTATAACATTATCTTACACTACCACCTATCTACTGCCACTTAACATCTCAAACAACGGTAGTGTATGCTACACGGATAGTTATAAATAAACTTTACTTGCTAGTACCTACCATTATATTAACTCTAGATGGAAAAAACTTTATTAAATGAAAGAAAAGTAATATTAAGATTAAGACAGTATACACTATTAAAGTAAAAATGCAGTTTTACGAGTTGTCATGGTTGCAAAAGTAAAAAAGGCATCTTTGATATTTAGATTGTCTGATATTTTCTTTCAATGGATATAGTGGCAAGATCGGTCAAACGTGTTTGCAGCTTACTCGATTTGAGATAGTTTTTATTATTTTTAATTCGGAAAACGTTTCACCAGTTGCAACAGAAACGGAAAGCATCAGTAATATACGTAGAGCAACAGCCGTGTTAAGAGATGAATTTAATAAATTATTTTCGAAAATATAGGTGTGCAATTGCAACGGTTGCATTTTCGAATTCATATGAATCCTTTAGAATATTAATTTATCGCTTAATTGAAGGGGTTTACTATCTGTTTCGTTTCAACGGAAGTCCCGAACTTTAAGAAGTAAGTCTACGCAATTATTTCTAATTGTAATGTTATCTACATCACAAACAGTATACATGACTTTAAAAACGTTGCAGTGTACGTGTAACAAAGTAAACTGTTCATCAGGAGAAGCAATTATATGGTCAACTAGACTAAAATAGAAATTAATTTTGAAATTAGTTATTAGATAATACCTTTATTAGGTGCTTCATAATTAAACTGTTTTTTAAGTAAATATGTAAGTTTTGCGAAAAATAGGAATCTCTCATAGGGATAGAAAAATTATTTACAGTCTATATAATAACCAAAGCGTAGTAACTAGATTTGATGAAATAGAGAAGGAAGCTAAAATTAGAAATGGCGTTAGACAGGGCTGTGTACTATCTCCCTCTCCCTTGATTTTTAATGTTTATATTGAGGAAGTTTTAAACTTAGCTGGAGAGAGAAAAAAGATAGATATTAGTGTACAGGAACAGAAAATAGACAAGCTACGTTTCGCAGATGATATAGCCATTATAGCAGAGTCTAGAAAAGAGTTAAGCGAGCTTTAAAATATTTTAGATGCGATACTACAGAGTAACTATAGTATGAGAATTAACTCAGGAAAGACAAAGATAATGAGAAGTGAGTCACAGCCTAGTTCTAAACCAAAATTAAAAATAAGTAATACCGAGTTAGAAGAGGTAGATGAATTTTGCTATTTAGGTAGTATAATTACAAAGGACGGGCGTAGCAGAAAGGATATAGTAGCTAGAATAGCTCAAGCTAGAAAAATATTTTTAAAATAGAAAGACTTACTAATATCTAATAGTATTAGTTTAGATAATAGAAAAAGTTTCTTGAAGTCGTACTTATGGAGCGTTCTATTATACGGTAGTGAGACTTCTACAATTAAAGAGGTGGATAAGAAAAAGATATAAGCTTTTGAAACTTGGTGTTATAGGAGAATGTTAAGATTAGTTGGACAGATAGAGTAACAAATAAGGAAATGTATAGAAGAATAGATGGGGAACCCTGTATGTGGAAACAATTAAAGGTCAGGAGAGATAGAATAATAGGGCAGCAGTTAAGACATAAGGAACTATTTAGTAAGGTCTTAGATTATAGACTACCAAATAAAAATAGAGTAGAAAGACCTAGACAAAGCTATATTAATCAAAATATTAGAGATTTAGGTCGTGAAAGGTATGTAGGTCTTTTTAGACTAGCTCAGAATAGAAAAGAATTTAGAGCTGCGTCAAACCAACCTTAAGTAAGTTCGAAAACAAAACAAAAAAAAATAAATAAAAATCAGTTAACTAAATGTCACTATGACATAACTCACAGTTAGTTAGCGGTCTGGTATGTTGGTAGCGATTCTTTGCTTAAGTCTTACCATAACATATAATTTAACACTTTTCCTTTTTTGGAGGAGATAACCAGGTAATATTTCAATTTCTTATAAATGGGAATCATGTAAACATGTTGGAGCTCTTTAACAACCATCAGTTGCTAATATCTATGTAGAGCCAGGTAGATAGAAAAAGTTAGAAGGGTATAGGAAGACCTAGACTACGCTATATTAGTCAAATTATTAGAAATTTAGGTTGTGAAGGGTATGCAGAACTTTTTAAATTAGCACAGAATAGAAAAGAAGTTAGAGCTGCGTCAAACCGATCTTAAGTAAGGTCGAAAACAAAATGATGATGGTGCCAAATTACTATTCAAATTATAAATTTGACGAATTTTACCATATGAGCTTATGCTTGGTCAATTTGCTTAGTATTTTTGTCTGTAGTTGTATCTTCAACAAGTTTTAATAAGCAATCGCAAATTTCGCATAAAAGATTCCGTATAAGTTGTATGATTTTAATTCTATTTTCAAATGGCACTTGCAGAGTTAGAGTGAAATGCCATATATTTTTTAAGGTGTATTCCATCTGTTTCATCATGAAGAGAACAAAAAACGTTTCTTGTACATCATTAAAAATCCTGTAATTTCCTGTGTAATCTTAGCACTACATTTGATTTCTTAATGCTCCATCCGAAAGTACTACATTGACCAGGAAGCGAGTTTTTTACCTGGAAATTTTGAATTTTCTCGAACCCTTACTTTCCAAGTAAGGTAGGGACCTTTAACGTGCGTGACAATGCTTACACACGGGAAATACATTTTACCTCTCGTCCGAACGAGGGGATATTTTTGTGAAAAATGCTCACCTAATATTTTTCAACCAGACGGTGTCGGAAATCGAACCCGGGATCTTAGGCTCAGTAGTCACATGCAAGTGTAATCTTAGCAGTACATTCGATTTTCCAATGCTTCATCCAAAGGTTACATTGGCCAGGTAAGGAGTATTTATTTATCTGGGAATTTTTAATTTTATGAACCCTTGCTGTTCTAAGCAAGGTATGAACCTTTAGCGTGCGTAACAATGCTCACACACGGGACCTCCGCTTTACTTCTCATCCGAACTGGGCGTATTTTTGTGAAAAATGCTTGGCTAACATTGTTCAGGCGGATCGTGTCGGGATTCGAACCTGAGATCCTACGGTTAAGTAGTCACAAGCATACCAACTAAATCACGAAGCCGCTAGTGTAATTTTAGAACTACATTGGCCAGGAAGTAATTTTTTTTATCTGAAAATTTTTTATTTTGCCGAACCCTTGTTCTAAGCAAGATAGGAACCTTTAGCGTGCGTGACACACCCACACACGGGACCTACACTTTACCTCTCATCGGAACGAAGACATATTTTTGTAAAAAATGCTGATGCTGGCCTAACATTTTTCAAGCGGACCGTGAGGGGATTCGAACCCGGAATCTTGGGCTTAGTAGTAGCACGCATACCAACTAAGCCACAAAGCCACCTGTTTTTCATCTTCAGCGAAAGACAGTTTCAATAATTTTTCCAATACACCAGACAATCGTTTTTATCGTCTTCTTTTATTCGTGTCTTTTTCTTGTAATGGGCACCTAAAAGTTTTTAGGTTTTCTTACTTAGGTGAGTCATCTACAAAGTGATTTACTTTTTGGTACATTGAGGAATACAATAGTAGAACTTAGAGTATTTACTTGTGGCCGTGTCTTACTTCAGATATCGCTGGTTAGTAAATTAAAGTTCTCCTCATATTTATAGGAATATGATATTATGATGTGAAATGCGGAACGTGAAATGAGACACGCGACTGCATTCTGCACTCTACTCTAAGAAATTTAAGCTTGTACTCACTTTTCATACACAAAGTAACAAAAATAATGTGTTAGGCTATAAATCTAAGCTTCCGAAAAAAGAAATATATAATAATAAACATTTAAAACTGCAATAATAAACCAAGAACGCCAGCTCAACTTAGTCACATTGAATATAATCCTATACAGAGCAAAGCAAGGTAACCCTTATTTACATATTAGGAACATTTATATACATATTCACATGACGATAATACATAGAATATGAAATTTTACACCGACGTGAGCAACAGGTATGTATAGGCCTTGAAATTTGGTTCGCGACTGATGAATCACTTTTAAATGAACATAAAACGCATGGGAACAAATTTTGCTTGACAGTTTAAAACACATACAAAGTGCTGTATATAATAAAATATTAATAAACTGCCAAACACCGGAATACACGCTCCATCTTGAAAGGAGTAGCCTTTAAACAAAGTATGTAGACTACAAATAAGTTAAACTATGTACAAAGAGTTTGTACTGCAAGCAAATTGCAATAAAAGAATGTCTGAATGCGACGTAATAAGTACGTCAAAATGGTATTAGTACTCATACGTGCACAACTGGTAACAAACTAGGAAAGTCATATGTTTACAATACCACTTGAAGTTCTTAGTAAAGCAACTGATATAATCAGTTCCTGGATAAGGTTCAATCACCCTGTCTAGCTGTCATTTTAATGGTGGGAAATTATCCATCTTCACTCTTACTGTGAATCTGTCTACGGGGGGTAAAGTTGTACACAACCCCCGAAGCTTGGATACTTATTTTTTACTCTATTTATAAATATATTTTGATGTAACTTTGGGTGTTTGTAAGCTAGATAATCTTGTTTCTGGTACTGCAGCCAGGTTTAAATCTGGTAGTGTCATTGAAAAGCGAACAATTAGAGAATGTTCAGGGTCGCTGATTGCAGGTTCTTAGGATCTGCCAATAGAAATGAAAGTGGCCGGGAGTATGTGTATTCTACTTTACAAATCAATAACCAATTTAAGATGAACCGCTTGGTCACGAAACAAGCTAACATACATAAATAATTTCGGAATTGCAGTTTTTCGATCCTTAACTTTAAACATGCTTGTATTATCGGTTCAGTCAAACTTTGCGAGATTTAAAAACATCATAAGCGCTGATTTACTATTTGTTTGATAAGATTTTTGCTACAAATTATCCAATATCCCTCTTTAAAATTGAACATTAAAGCTGAGATCCAGCATGAAGAAGCCATAAATGCTTTTAAATAACAGAAAGCATTGCAAATATATATTTGCCAAATTTTAGCAACAGAAATTTTTGAACGTACGAAAACTCTAGTTGAGGAGTCTACCTCCAACTTGAATCATACTCTTAGAATCTGTACATAGATTTAAAAACAACAATGTATAAGAATGTTTCAAAGGCATACCTTGAAACAACTTTTTAAGGAAATTATTCGTGTTGCACACGTTTGGTAAGGATCAAAAGAATTGTTTAAAATTTGTCACAAGAGAGGACACCAAAGCAGCGTTCTGCTTTGGACTTTAAGCATTTGTTGCGAAAACGCAAGCGGAACGCTGTAACTACCGCAAGGTGAGCTGAACTTGAATTTCTAATTAAAAGGAAATGCTCCTGGTGTATCGACCAAAACACTTTGAGATATTTGTTTCATCTCAGGTAGTTCAACATTCGTTAAATTAGAGGTAGGTGTTTAAGATTTATCTTCACGTAGCCAGAAATGTCATGAGAAGTGGGTTGCTGTAATTGGCAACCCTTTTGCATACAAAATTAGTAATTAAATTCTTTCTTTTAAAGACGGCACTGATTGATTTGGGTACAATTATTATAAGCCTACGGTTGGTTACTGCCATTTTTTAGCGTTGCTAAGTCGCCATGATCGATAACTCAGTTGGGATTTGAGTTCATCAAAAACACACCGACTAAAATTTTTAGATTTCAGGAGAGTGTTGCCATCTGTTTTCACAAAAGCTTTAGACACGTAGGGCTTGAAAATGTAAGGTGTAATGGGAAATGATAGGTATTTTATAACAGAATTATATATATATATATATATATATATATATATATATATATATATATATATATATATATATAACTCGAGGCTAAGAAGAATATGGGATACCATGTTTCCACATGAGGCATTTAACAATTAGTGAGGAGAAAGATATAACTTTAACCGAAAGATTTTAAGGTATAAGATTAGCAAAACTATGAATAAAGAATTTAGAAATAATATTGTTCCTTGAAATAAATGCGTGGTTTATAATAGTTTTTGAGTATGAGGGCATTTAGAATACCTCTTCGATTTCGACTACCCGTAGCTCGGATATGATGAAAATCACTGAAAGTGACTGAGGCTTCCTTACACCTTGTCTTTAAGGAAATATATTGCATTTTACACTCTCTTATGGTAGCGACTGTAGTTGCTTCTTTATTAATAATGAAAGATTTACTTTTAACCAGATTCAAAAATGAGAAGAATATATTGTAAACACAACATGCATTACAAATTTCGTAAAAATTACCATCTGATTTAGAAGTGAAACATAGCCGAACTTAAATTGATTTCTTTTTTAATACAGCACTAGGGTCGTTAATTTATTATCAGTTATTAAACGAATTATTATCACGACGATCCTATAATATAAACTAGATCAAGACAGTAATGGTTTCTAAAGATTATGCATTATCAACAATACTGTTAGTTCTGTTTGATCTTATCAGTAGCACTTCGATTACATCAGTGACCAACCCATGAGGTTTATTAAGGATACTACCGAGTATCTATAGATGTACTTCATAGAGATTTGTAAAGTAGGGCTATATTAAAAAAATTGTTGTGGAGCACAAATGTTAAATTTATACAAATATTTAACCATTACATAGAATTCAACTTTTCATTGTTAAAAGTAAGTCATGGTTTGGATGTTAAAATTATAATGAAAATTAATAGACACCCTTTCACACGATAACGCTGCTAATGCACTTAGTTCTGCTTTTGTAATTTGCTCAGCTTTCGTATCGTACAGTAACACGGGTAGATAAATAGCACAGCACACAAATTACAAATACTGGTATATTTTTTACAATGTTCAAAAATTCCAATAAACGCAGGCAAAATAGGTAAAAGTAGTTTCTCAACCGTGCGCCAACGTGTAATAGGTTACTGTTACTGTTAATGTACTTATATGCAGCTGCAAGCAAGAGAAAAATGTACAACGATGTTACATATAGTAAGGGTGGAGCAGTATTGTAGTTGTTTCAAAAAATAATTAGAAACTATGACATTGATAATTATTAGATATAGCTGACCTGAAATGTATAAGAATGCAACCGACAACGCCATACCATGTATAATACTTTTGGTTATTACGTAAATTGTATTTAATACTTTTTTTCGTTGGTGTGAAGTACTTAGATAGGAACAAAGATTGTTTACCTGTAATTTAGGTGGTACAATTACTCCATTGCTGTCTAATAAAAACCGCCACTTTTATGTTGAAGTATAATTTCGCGATGGCCCGGCGAGAGGCGGCAAAATCTCCGGGGCCCAACCTGCGATGGGGCCTGGTCTGCGATGGGGTCCGACTTGCGATGGAGCCTGCACTGAGGCTTTTTATATCGCGTTGTTACTGTTAATCATTGAAAAAATTTAATGCTTTAAATTTATTTATTTATTAAGACTGTATCCATTGAACAAATCAGAACTGACAGCTATTTAAATAAGATAAACGTATAAAATGAACTGATTCTTGAAGAAATTACATCATCCTATATGAATCAGGATAACTAGAAGATTATAGAAATTTTCAAGAATTAATGACGTAGTCAAAATTTTATTATATAAACCGGTAAATAATTAGATCAAGAGTCAGTTACTAATGGTTTGTTTATAGAGCACTTGCTAATGATCTTTTTGTCGGTCAACTACGAGTAGTAATTAACTTAAAAGTTACGTTCAAGTTCACGTTAGATGTTTGAAATATTTGTTAAGCACGACGTACTTTAACGTTATAGACTCTAACGTTCGACATAAATTTTATTAAAGTATAAACAACTCGGATTTGAGAGTGAAATTGGTTTAATGGAGTTAATGAAATAAATTTCTGTATGGTATTGGAAATTTAAGTATAAATAGAATACGACTTGAATTCTCAAGACCATTTACTGATGAATAACTTCTATAAATGGAACTAAATGGAAATAGAAATTTAAGCAACGATTTGGTTTGATGAATTTATGAATCCCTCACAAGTAGTGATTAAAATGCAAGGATATCATTGTTTAGAGCTTTACAATGACATTTTATGCTATAGTTATTTTAAGTAGGTTAAACTTGCATAAGATTTTAACATATATATGTTGCTTATGAATGGATAATTTCAGATTTTTTTGAGGTTGAATTTTAAGTTAAATTTGACCGTTATACAAGGTTTCTTTTGAGGGTAACCAATCAGTTACACTTGAACGGGTTTTAAACAAGAGTATGGCAAATTATTTATACCCCTCTCTAAAAGAACATTTTTGTACATAGTGACTTGCATAAGAAAATTTTTGCGAATACTAATTACATAGAGAGATTGTGAGTTTTTTTATGAATATTTAATGTTGTTTGTAGACCTAACTTGTGAACTGCGTCTATAGGTTTTTATGCGCGTGCGTAAGTAATCTTTTGGAAAATGAATTATAAAGAAAAATGTTTGCGGTTGTAAGAATTATTGTTATTTGAAGGAATGTTTGTTAATGGATATTTGATGATGTTATAATTTTGATGTTAGAGTTTCGTTGTTTCATTTGATCTAAACAAGCTAGATAATAAGGGCATCTTCAAACGACAATTGACACTAATTTGTTTCTGTTTACATATAACACCTTTTATTGGCTCCCAATGTCTGGGTAGCATATAACTACAAATTCACAGCAATTTTTATATTGCTATGAATATTTGGATAATGTTGCCCAAACTAATAAAGATGCAATGACTATTAATTGAAGGGACAATAATGATATACTGTGGATTCTTAGACAAATATGCCCGTATTATCTTGCCAGCGATAATGAAACAACGAAATTTCAACATCACCATTATAATGATACAAAAATATTGATGAACAATCCTTCAAATTATGATGCATTCAAAAACATCTTTCTTCTACACATATTATCTAAGGAATTTACTTACACACAGCCATAAAAGTTTATAAGTTCAAATTAGCAACTTAAGTCTAAATTAAAGACAACAACCCATAACAACGAAAAATTAATACAAGATTCGCACAATTCTAGTTTGTGATTAGTAATCTCACAACGTCTGTTATCTGTCACAACATTTTTTTAAGAGCAATGTGAATAATTTGAATACTCTTGTTTAACCGGTCTATCAGTGACTAATCAGTTACTCCTAAAAAAACCTTCAGTAAGGCTCAAATCATCTCGAAGCTTGACCTTTAAATTGTATAAAATAAAATTATCCACTCACAAATAATTTTTTCTACGTAAAAGTCTTACACTAGCATAATCTATTTATAATAGCACAAATTATCTCTCCACGGGTTTAAAACAATGTTACACTTGCGTTTTGTATTGTCAAATTTTCGCTGTTCTTCATGTATCCATTAGAACATGTTCTTCATTATTATAATTTAGAAATAATTTTGCATAACTGCATCGAAGTTTTCCTGGTTGCATTATATATTTCCATTTTAAATAAATCTTTATATCTCGAAGTCCACTTTATCAGTTTTAGAAAGTACCTTTGCTTTAATAGGTTAAAATATTCAGTTGACCTTGCACTTAGTTAAACTATAATTTCTATTGGAGCAATAAATACATCGTCGGTGCGCTTCCTAAACAGCGAAAGTAACTATTTATGCATGAATCTGGAATGAATCACTTCTATTTTTTTACCGATTTTTATATAATAAAAACTCAATACGTCATAGGTTCTCAAATACTTTCACAATATTCTAGGAGGTTTGATTCATCGCATGATAAAATGATTAGTTGTAATTTAGTGTGTTTTTATCTTAATTACCTGTCAGTTTGAAATTTATTGGGCTATAAAATAGTTCTTTAAGTGATGACTTTTGCAGAACTGAATTTAAAATACTCATTCGTTTTCGCTTTTGTTATAATTTATTGCCATTAAAAACGTTTTATCTTATCTGGCTTATACTCTCTACTTGTTTTATGGTGTTTCACGAACTCGCTTAATTGGCGTCTATTCATTCATGAAAGTTAATTGGCTTTTCTTTACTTATTTGCAAATGATTTACATGTTTCTAAGAATCGACTTCACAAACAATCTAGAAAAGTAGCTCGTTTAAAAGAAAAATACATTCTATACATACGCACGCACAACACGCACGTACGCACGCGCATACACAAGCTTTGTCAATTTTCCAGGTATTATTCTGCGTAGCTGACTGGTTCTGAAGTGAACCGGTGTCAATTTGGCGACGTTTCAGAAAAATCACATTTGTCATATTCAGCCTCGGTTGGTTGAGCAGCGAATGAAAAAGTGTTCCTTTATCCAACTATGTATACTAGATAGAGGACATGCTCCGTTCATTTGCTTGATTTCTGGTGCGGCTCCCTGTTATTGGTCCTGGTTCTTTTGTATAGTTATTTTACACGGTTGATTTAACAAAATGCTATTTAGATTGTTTAACGATGCGTATACTAGTATTGATTTGCATGCCTGTGGCAGTTTTTGAGAATCATCTGTTGTGTTGAGACTATTTGGGCGATTTTCTGTTTCAACGGTTTCTCGGATAATTCTTGAGGTGTAGTGTTCAATATTAGCTGGCGATCTAGTATTCTTAAAGTCGATGCTGTGACCTGTAGTGCTAAAGTGCTGAGCTAGCGATAAGGTATTTTCGTTCTTCACTTTTGGGTTTTTATGTTCTTCCTTCCTAACACTATTTCTTCTGTTTTTCTGCCCAATGTAAGATTTGTTGCACTCTGAGCATGGTATTTTTTAGACTTCTTGGTTTTGTAAAATGGGATCTGGTGTTTGGAATTCCTTAGGATTGTCCTTAATTTTCTGTCAGTGTGAAATGTGGTAGCTATTTTGTGTTTCCGTAGAATTCCGCTGATTCTGTTTGTTGTCCCTTTAATGAATGGCAAGTATGCTATACTTAGTGGTGACTCTGGGTCTGATTTGGGTTTCCTGCTAAAACGTTGTGCTACGTACCTAGACGTAGGCGGAAGAAAAGCAAATACCAGGTTAACTACCAACGAAGTAGAGTGGGGGATGCGCCTACATACCAAAAAAACAAAAAAAAATAAAGTACATCGTCCACGATTATCTATTAACACATGAAAATAAATAAAGGATTCTGTACAAACAAGCAAAAAGAAAATAAATTAAGCGTTACTAATTCAAAGCAAACAATTTGGTGATTTAAACAATTTAGTACATTAGATACGAAGTGCGCATCTCGTATTTACACAAAATAAAATTAATCAGTAGTAAATAAACCTGTGAGAGCTTTTGTCAAGCGTTTTTGAAATTTCACCTAATACTTTCTGTAAAATAACTAATTGATAGGAAAGAATTAACGTGTGAGAGCTTGTGTCAGACATCTTTTAAATCGCACATAGTACCGTTTGTAAAATAAACTAATCAGTATAAAAGAGTAAGCGTATGTCTGTCCAACATTTTTAACAAAGGTACCTCACACCTGTAGAGCGATGATATCACTTAGCAGCAACAAACAATAAATTAACAATGTCTCGTAACTACACCAAACGTTGATACGGAATATGCCATTGACACACACAAAAGAAAACAAGTTGCATACCTGTAGGTATCTGGATACTTAGCTTGCAAACCGTCGGGGGTGAGTCAACACAGAAACGCCATGGTCGTCAGGATACATTTACCCTGCTACCATAACTGTAGCAGCGGTCTACGAACAATAGCAGTTGGTCTACAGACAAAAGCAGTTCGTCTACATAAAGAAAGAACCCATTTCGCCTCCAGCTAGAAAAAGCGAATACACGCAAGACACCTCCTACTTGTCGAACAGGAAACGTGCATCGCTTTTAAAATACGGTGACGAATAAATGTAAAAAATATTTCGACGTACAAACTGTAGAATCAAATTCAACAATGGTTCAATCAACACGAATTCGAACTGCAAATCCTCACTTATCGAAGCGCGATTGAAACTGGAAAACCCGGGTTTTATCGGATAGTGCGCGACCTTATTTCAACAAGTCGTTACGTTGGAACAATAGAAAAAACCATTATATGGCGGTCTTAAGGTATACCAAGATAATGGGTACCTATAAACAGGATATAACTATTTAATTGTAGCAAACTGAGAAATTTATTCGAGAGCGTGTTTATTATTAATTATGTTGAAAATAAACGTAACAGTTGCCAAATTGACATCGGTTCACTTCAGAACCAGCTAGCTATGCAGAATAATACCCGGAAAATTGACGAAGCAGACAGCATCCATTTATTGGCGAGTTACTCAAAATAAGTCACGCGTTTCGTACTAATTGGTGCTTATTGGGACAGGAGTAGCAAAATGGTAATATTAGATACAGACGCATTATGGGAAGTACAGAAACACCTAGCTTATGCCGGTGCTGGTTGCCCAATTGGTTAGTGGTTTTAAGTACAAACAGGAAGATTACTGGTTCAAATCGTGCCGAGACCTTTTTTTGACTACTTTAACATATTGATATTATCATTTAAGCTTTACATAAGAGCCTAAAAGGAATGACATATATGAAAATAATCAGCTTACCTGAAACTTCCATTTAACCGTTTTGAGGCCAACATATCTGCAATATTGTCGAAAACCCAAGAGAAAATGAACGGACCAAAAGCGTATATTACTCTTCAAACTATTAATTTTAAAAGTTCTATAGCGGCCAATCATAAGAATTAAGAACCGTGAGCGTCTCATTGTAAATTTTAGCAATTTTTGTTAAACTTTATGCTATTTTCAGGATTTTAATGCTTTTCATCTTCACCCAAAAAATTTTTTTGTTTATAGCTTAAAATCTCTTGTTATATTGGACTTGAAGAAATGTTTATTGCGATATTGAATGTGACACGTCGATTTATATTCTTACAGTAATCATATTTAAAGTTACGTTACATGAATTTTTAGTAGTGCTTCAGTTTCTTGCTAATAACTATAAAGTGGATGGATATAATAAGACTTTGTAAAAGCAGCTATGTTAATATTCGGGTATGAAATATGGATGTGTTAGATGTGCTTTTGGAAAAGTAATGGTTTTTTGCTTATATTTCATAGCAAGATATAGTAACTAGGTTTTATAAAGCTATCATTTTTATTTTCAAATATGGAGAAATTGTCAGGCTTAAATTTAGTGCCGTTTTAGCAAATTTCTATGCCACTAACTCAAAAACAATTTAAAATAATTAATTTGGTTAAATACAATTAAATTGTTATTCAAGTATGAAGCATTGATTGGTCTAATTAACATACCTACGTATAGTGCAATTTTGCGTAGGTTTATTGCTTGCTATAACTTGAAAACGGTTCAATATAATTCAGCCGAGTAAAGTAAATTATGTTAATGTTAGGTATATTATACAGGATGGTGCAACTGACATACCAACGTTCAATGTACTCGTGGGCTGATGTTGGTTTTTGATTATAACTTGAACGCGGCTCTAAAATAAACAAACTTTACCAAAATTTACGGGAATATTCTAGTACAGAACATCGATTTGTGTAATGTTTGATACCTTTATTTAATGACCATTTGATTAGGGGTTTGGTGTTTCCATATAACGTTCGAACAGCACTAGAAATTTTGTTTTGTAAATATAGTTACGCTACAATATATTCAAAAATAGTGCCAATTGCGAAAGCAATTTAAAAAAGTGACTTTCATTTTTTGTGACTAAAGGAAAGGTCGTCATCATCATTTAGCATGTTGTTTGTGTTTGCATACGCAACTATTCATTGTTAGTGACTGATAAAGGTCTACATCGTTAGGAGCATAGCCTTAATTTAACGTTAAGAGCTCAATGGGTAGAATAGAAGGTTAACGCAAATGTACAACGCAATCTTATGCTAAACTCTGTAAGGGGTTGACAGGAAGTTTCTAAATACACTATGTAGTATGTTTTGTAATATTAATGGAAATGTTCGAAATTGAGGAAGACCTCGTTTTGCATAACGGATGTGATAGAATATAATGCGGTACGTGAAGTTTTAAGGATTTTACTTTTCTTTAAGTTTCCGGCGTTCTATATGTTTTCATGTATTCGTACTATATGCATCATTGCAAGATAACAAGTTTTATATCTTTTTTTGAAATGTGTCACTCTAGTAGTTGTAAATCTATAGCTACATGGTTGGCTTGTTTATTGTGATTGAATATATAGCCACTTGGAAAACACATTGGGGGTTTTGAACAGGTATTACATGCCACAATGTTGTAGTGTATCGGCAACGGAAGCCTTCTTAAAAATCAGGTTGTCAAATCTTTACTTCAGGTTTATTCGAAACGAAGGAAATGCGGTGTGCGGCGATCAGGTTGTATTGTTTACTTCGATATCCTAGGTAGTGCTTTATGTCGGTATGCCAGGTTGTACTTTATTTTAGTATCACGAATGATCCTCTATTCAATTGAATTACTTGTAAATAAATTAAAATTAAGGCTTTTACCACACTGTGCGATCTGATAATTTTGGTGACTTAATCCTAATAAATTCGTTTGTAGTTGGTAGACAGCATTTCACTAAATTACTTAATGTCTGAATTTCATGCGTGGATAAATTCAAACGAGGGAATATATAAGCGTATGTTTACTTGTATAGATAATAAATAAGGTAATCCCTAACTGTCTGCAGCTCGCTTTATATATCTGTTAAGTAAGAACAAGCCTTGTTATTTCTCGTACTCTTGAAGTGGCGTATGTAAGAAGTTTGAAAAATTTAATCTTCTTTATCGTTCAATATGCAATCTCGAATTTTCAAGTTCATTTCGCGTTTTTAATATGAAGAGGGTGTGCCATTCGGTAAGTCAGCGCACAACTCCTGAAACTTGTCAGTTTACGTAAATCCCAACCTCATCTATGTGACACAAGTGTACAATAGCAACACCAATCTATCTACCCTAACCGATAGTGACGACGTATTAAGCTTCAAATATTGCATTGTTGAATAAGATTTACACATTTGTGTATTCTGGTAAATGTAAAGAGATGAGCGTGTCGAGAAATCAATATTCAACTAAAGTACTATTTGGTTTCAGTTAGCGTTTTATATAATTTAAGTTTGTTGAATTATGAAGTATTTCGGTTCAGTAGACATTTTTAAACGGTGTAAAAATCTTTGTTATTTAAAATTTGGTTATCTAATACTTGTTGTAGAATAATAAGAAATTTGCTTTATTAAACTTTTTACATAAAATTAAAATTCATTAACTGTGATCTACCCTTAATAATTAAAGAAATTGCTTTGTTGCGTAGATTAAAATGACGCATTTAATTTATTCGAGTTACTAACATTACTGATAATTGACTTCAGCTAATTATAAAATTGATGATTTTCGGGTGCTTTATTTTGCTTCACAATTTTTAAATTACAGAGGTAGACAAAACGGAGCGTCGTTACAATATAAAGAAACATAAGCAATTTTAATTCTAGAACTTAAGTTGTCTTAACTGTTGTAGCCTTTAACAAGGCACATTTGTTATTATGTCGTCAAAATCTATATTTTTGGCCACTTTCTTTTCAATGGATTGAATAGCGAGATTTGCCAAGCGTTCTTGTCCCGGGCTAGAACGAAGGTAACCTTTTATACATTTAACCTATTAAAAGTGCGCTCACATGACGCCGCAGTAACAGGTAACGTTTAAAAAAATTCTCAGAGCAATTTCAGTATTTTGACACGCATCTTTAAGCGAGTGCATGCACACTGTAATAAGTTAAATTGGGTAGCAGACTCTATATCCTCAATAAGTTCAACAGCTTGAGTTTTGAAACATTCTATTTTACTAACCAATTTTACATCATTTATATCTTTGGAATACTGAAGCTCTGAATCAGCAGTGTATATTTTTGAAGGTAACTGATCGAATAATATTTTATTGATTTGTCTGTTAAGAAACTAAAATCTGATAAAATACGTCCAATAGTTTCGTATCTTTTCTTCATGCCCATCATCAAGACATTAGCTTGCCACTCGAAGTCTTGCTGAGGGTTAAAAAAATAACCATCTTCCTTTGTCAATTCAGATTTTAAAACTTTTGCTTCTTTTTCGTTTTTCCGGAAATTTGGCGTAATATCCGTTATCTCAGGGGTTTATTTCCTATAATCTAGTGCTAAAACTATACCTTTATCACGCATCGTCTGAATTAATTTCACGAATCCTCATAGCATTTTGGAAACTACATTAAGCGAAACAATTTCGCTTTGAATAGTTTTGTTTATTTTGTCGATATTGGCAAAAACCCTATTCTACATTTGTAGAAGGTAAAGGAATTGGACACGAATTTGTTTTTTAATAGTTTTGTCTCCAGACATTGTCAGAATTTCGTTTAGTGGCGTTTTATCATTTCTTTCAGTGTTGAAAAATTTTCTGCAATTTTGTTCTCGAGACAGCGCTTGTCAGGAAGACCACCTTGTATAACAATAACTCTTAAGAGCTAGTCAGGTATTTTAATTAAATGCTTCCATTAGCTTATAGACTTTCTAAAAAAAGTGAATAGTCCTCGCTCTATCTGAAAGTATGTTACCATTATGGTAGATACACGCGTGGAATGTGCTTATACAAGGTCCAGGTTATACAAGCTTGAATACCTTTGTGCTTTCCAGCCACGTCCTCGATGCTTAATCCATCAGATAGGTTTACTAAGCATATCAGCTGAGAGTCCTTCCCCGGGTTTTCAGGAGTATGGATGAAGTCAATAAAATTTTTTTCAATTTTGCAATGAAAATCTCTTGTATCTACAAATCTTATTATATCGGTCATTTGCTCCCTGTGCCTGCTGTCAAACGTGAAATCCAGCAAATCCGAAATACATTTTGCTGCTTTAATTCTTGTCAGAACTTCAAAATAAACTTTTTTCTAATTAGCTCAATTATTTCATTTTGAATAATTGGAAAAGCTCCTGGAAGCGATATTTCTTGCAAATTTCTGAATCGAAAACTTTAATACTAGAATGATGTACCATGTTACTCGTGCCTTCACGAAACATGTGAAAGAAACGTACATTTGGCAACGTTAAATCTATCTCACATATTGTGTTTATGATCTTAATCTTCCTCATTTTACTCGTTGCTAATAACAAATGGGTAGGCGTAAGACTTTCAATTGCAGGTGCCACTAGAGATAAGATTTAGCTCAGAAGTTATTTATTTTAAACATAATACCTTTCAAAAGCTTTAAATTAGAATTTTATTTTAGGCTTCAATTTTGGGCATTTGTGCATAGTCATTCAACACCACTATTGTCAAACCTAAGAAACCAAATGTTCGAACTGAAAACCATTTGTTTTCAAACATAGGCGTAATCTTTTTGGTTTTGTTTGCACTACCCATTCGAGCTTATCAGGTGGAATTTTTAATACAGGGATAACGCAAAATTAGAACAAACCATTCAACAAGAAACGAGTAAACACAAATACGCGAAACTTAGAGCTGACACGATGTTACATAGCCGAATTAGAAACAGTTTTGTAAACGTCAAACTTTGGCACTACGAGAATTAGCTGTACAGTGTTGTAATATGTTATTATCTTACGGACAAAGCTAAACAAAGAAATATTAAGATTGAATTTCAGGGTTGAACAACAATTATCTGCACCAATTATTTTTAAACGTTCTTTTATTTGAAATTGCAATCTTGTAATCAACAGATTATTAAATAATAATGCTTATTTCAAAACTAAGCTTTGAAACGTTTAGGACCTCGTGAGGCCACGGGAAACATGGTACGTACATCATTCTAGTATTAAGGTGTTTGATTCAGAATTTTGCAAAGAATATCGCTTCCTGAAACTTTTGCGCCAATTTCTATACACTTTGTGTAGATCATCAACTAAGGAATGAGCAAATTTCTGCACCTGACCGTTTTATGATAAGGGCATAATAAATTAAATATTTTATAAATTTCCTATGCAGCTGCACTTTATTTTTAAATTTAAAATCTAACCTGACTAACAAGAATGAAGGGGCGCCTAATAGCACCCCTTCATGTTTAGCGCCTTTGGATGAGTAGTTACTGTGCAGTTACACATTACTCATACTGGGCGCAGCGGAGAGAGTACATTTTTACTTTAAGAATTTTTGTAATTAAAAGTGCAAGCTGATCTTTTTTTGGAAATCTAGTTTCGACACTATTCTTAAAATGCCAAAACTATAATATATTTACTTTTGAAATCTCATCACAGGTGGCAATGACTGGAGAAAATTTATTAGCATAATTAAATTCATGCAGCTAAGTTTTGCACACGCTTCCATTAACTGAAAGGTATTGAATTCTTCTTCATCATTTTGAATTTTTCTGTATCAGAGACCCGTCTTCTTCCATAGAAAGCATTGCATTTGAATATTTACTATGGGTTCATCATTTTACCAAGCCTGTAATCTATAATGTATGTGATGAGAATGTAAATATTTCAGAATAGGTACCTGCTTATCTTATAGAAACCTTATGGAAATTATACAATCATACCTGTGTTTAGAATACCTACGTAAATGGAGTGTATTTCGTATAGTTGTGTTGATTTAAATTTAAACAAACAACTTGATGTATAAACGTTCTAACCTTGTTACTTTGAGGAATATTTATGTAAATAACATAGTTATTATATATATATATATATATATATATATATATATATATGTGTATGTATGTATCTGTGTGTGTTGTGTGTGCAATTTGTGTTTATAAATAGTTTATATATGAAGCAATTTAGTTTTAATCACCTTACCGGCAACGATTGTTGTATAATTACAATATAGATAATATTGCAGTATATTTATGAAATGAATTGCTAAAGCAACTACGGAAAAAGTTTAATGTTTTTTATTTAACAATAATACGTTTGTACAGAGTATACTAATTAAGGCCACCGTTTTAAAAGAGGCATGCAATTTTTCTTCAAGTTTATTCTAACAGTTAAAGTATTATTTTGTTTGATTTTATTTACTTTTCAGTTTTAATTTTCTGTAAGAAATATAAGTCAAAATTATGTTGTGTAATATTTTAGAACTGGTCTCTGCTATGTTTATCTGTAATGCACCTCAAATTCTGTCAACGTCCGTTGTATAGAATCTACCACACGCTAGCTTAAAAGCATCATTTTTTTTTATAAAGTTTCGATTTTATCGTCCGTGTTTACAAAATTAACATTAACTCAAATTCTAGCTTGGAAAGTCGATTCAACATAGCGACCAAATGTTTTAAAGGTTTCTGCAATCTTATTATTAGCAAAATGGGGCTGAAATAGGTTTTCTTGATTTTACAAAATTTCCTGTAAACGCTGGTCCCCTGTAGGTTTTTTTATATTTTAAACTTTCTAATAAGTTTCTTTATCAGATTAGCGGTATAGCCGGAGTTGATTGCGATCCGTTTAGAAACGTTTACCTCTTGATCGAAATCCCTGTGGATTAGGGTTAGGAGAACAGGAACAGACTGCTATTAAAAGGGGCAATTCGATGTTACCACGGTGGCTTGGAAATTACGAAGAACTTTATCAGTGTGAGCTTCACTACAAAATATTTTAGGTTCTGAATTATAACAGTTTTTAATTATTGTCATGTTTAAATAGTTTAGTCGCTTACCTTTTTAAATTTTACGTGTGAAATGTATGGCTTTGTGTACTAGATTGAATATCTCTCTACTAGGAATACAGCGGTGGCGGCTCTTGTATTTATGAAAGCAAAACAATCGTCAATATAACAGAATGATTGAGTGGTTCATGCGTATGTTTTTCTATTATTCCTGCCGATTATCAATTGCCCATTATCGGGGACCCTGATTGCTGTATATACACCTATTGAAAAAGAAAAATCCTCTACTAAGCAGAGTTCTAAAATTTTGATAGTTTGTTTGTGGTTGAAATACCAGACTTTTTAAGCAATTGTATGACCAAGGATTTGATGTATGTTCTGCCGGAGGAAGCAAATAGGTTACGAAATACTAATAGCATCATTAGATAAGCGTCCGAGGTAGATAAATGTTTATTATTAATTAGATTTAGGTTGTTACTAAATGATTGTTTCAGATTAATTTTTTTCTCCAGCGAAGTTGAAACTGATTCCACCTCACTCCACTGAGCGTCAGTGAAACTTTCTTAAAAGGATGTTCATTTTTCTTACAAAAGTCGTGCAGAAGATGCTGTTTTATTCATATTGACACAATTGACTTTTGAAAACTTCCGCACTAGTTCTGAACTCTATCTTCAGCGGTTTAGAGAGACTATCATGGGGGTCGTTAATTGAATACGGATGGGTAGGGCGGCACTGTACTTACATAATGTGTAAAAACAAGAAATATTGCTAAGAAAAATACAGGAACCTCAACGAATATATTCTGTTGTAAAAAAATACAAGATTTTGTATTTTTAGATGGTACTACTTGTATCCTGAAATAAAATAAAATACATAAAATAATATTAGAGGCAGAAATTTGCGCCTCAATACAAAATCAATAAATCAGACATGTTTTGTACATCTATGATTTCTTTCTTTTGTGTAATAGTGAATGGACACTCTACTTATTAAATTTATGCACATCTGGTGTATATGTAATTCATAGAATCCAGTAATAAGCATGGACAAAATAAATACTTTTGCTTAAGTGCTTCCATGAATGTAATTAACCTTGTTTAAATTTATAAAGAAATTAAGACTGTTAGGTAAGTACACATATATTAACTGAAAATTATTTCTGAATTACGTTGACAGATAATTGTTATAAGTTTCTGAATATTCAATTAATTTTTATATTTATTATTAGATAATTTAAATAAAAAAGAAAATGCCTTTAAAGAAAATAGGCACTATAAATGTCATTAACATTATCATGAGATTTTTTATGTCACCTTTTCAGTACTGACAAAATGACTCACATACAATAAAAATAAGTTGGTAATAAGATCTTTCAAATTAGTACAGTTAAACTTCGTAAATAGTTTTCGTGTATAAACAAGTACATGACTGTATTATTCGTAATGTAAATTCATAAAACTTTTGTTACATAGACAATTTTGTAAAGCATAAATTTTGATAAAAAGCAACGTTTGAAAATTTAAATTCATAATTAAACATTATCACAAAGATGTTAAGTTCCATGGGTTCAAACTACCAAGGTTAGATTTATACATGACGTTAAACGTCAAACAGATGATTGCTTTACAAATGAATATCACTTACCACCTTGACCTCAGGCTTGGCGGCTTGCACCATCTAACAAACAAGTTCAAACCAGACGTGGACTTCCAGCATTTGACAAACACATAATAAAACCAGTTGCCTCATCGTTATAACAAAGCCTTTTAAACTAGAACCACATTGTAAGATTCCAATGCGTAATTGCTTTATACGCAATTACATTAACTTCCTACAACCATTAGTCAGCTCTAACTATTGCTTTTCGATTATAACAAAATTTCCATGTTGAAATTTAGGAACGCATATATCTTAGACGCAATAAAAATTTAACAGCCTAGCTCAACCATTTTTGCTTCATTTATTAAACGTTATATCTTTTGTATTTTAATGTTGCTTTAATTTATTTTTGTACAACAGTTCTATCGTACGTTAGTTTTAGTGTTGCGCTAAGGAAAACCAAGTACAATTAGTTTAAATTATTTAAATATAGAAGATACAAACCACGATGAGTTTCAAACAATCGGATCGATGGATTTATCGAAACTAAATTGCGACTCGCAATTCAGCTTTAGATATGAACTTCACCATATTGACGTTGTAAGGATCAAAAGCCGACTGGTCAACTCGTCGACAACAGCCTTAGCAAGCAGGTGCGCGCAAACACGCTATACGATTTCGCCTTGAAGATACGTTGTAGAAATTTTACAATTCAAACTGGTCATTTATAACTATGCGCTTTATTTACTATATGATTAAAATTAAAGAAGGACAATAATTGGGGTGTTCTGAAATTATGATACTCTGTTTTTAATTTTGTATTAATTGTAGAAATACGATTTATATTGAACCATAAAGGTAAATCCAAAAATTTTATAACACAACACATAATTTTTATGCGTTAATTTAGCAGAGGAAAACGAACTGTTACAAAGTGTCGGCAAATGGAAGATAAAATTATTGCAACTTGGGCACCTTTATAGCGGATTACTGATCGCATTGAATTGTATGACTATATATAAGGTTACACAGTATTCAAAATTTCAGAAATAATTAAAGGTGTCGCAGTACACATGTATACGACTTACAAATTTAATAGATGTAAATATTATAAGACTAGACGAACTTGTCTGAAGAATTTAGCTAAAAATCGTTTTTATTTTTGCTCTCATTTTCTCTGACCGATAGTCATGCGTGCATGCGTGCGTGCGTGCCTGCGTGCATACATGCGTACGTACGTGAGTGTGCGTGCGTGTGCATGAACGTGGGTGTGCGTGTGTGTATTAGCGTCTCTACTAGTTATCCTTTCAGTAACGTTCCAACCTTAGCTGTTGCTTTTGTGCTCTCAAGGTTAATTATGTGGCCGGTTGTGCTAGTGAAGATGTTCTTTCCATATTCTGCATGAATCTTTTTTACGTGGGTTCTGCAGTGTAGCTGTCCGCATGATATTTATTATGCTAAGAGAGGTATTTTGTTCACATATTGGTATTCTAGCTCAAACTTTGTCCTTGCAGGTGTTACTTATTGTGTTTGGCATAGTTGAAAAGTTGCTTTCATTTTAAGTTTTTTTATAACCTGGTTTACGCTGTCTATGGTGCATTTCTACTCTTCCTGTTGTCGCATGTTACTTTTGCGTGTTCCTAATTTTACTTTTCGAAAACTCGTTCTTTGATAACGCGTTTCATAGGTATTTTTTGCCTTCGACTTTGTATTCTTTGCGATGGCGGTTCTGATAATCTAGTTAGTGTTTTAACTATTAACTGCAGCTGCGTTAAATCATAATGCGATTTGGTGTTTGGTGTTTACGTATCTGCCATGTGCTTGGCTTTTTCGTATACCGTATACCTGACAAATTCGTCTCTCTCTCTCTCTCCATCTTTCTCTTTCTCCCTCAAAATATATGTAAGTGTAGTATTGATGATTGGTTGAACAGCTGTGCCCGATATACTTCCTTTTGAAAGCACTTGAAATAAGACGTTAGCGTCCAATAGAAAGTATATACTTCTAAATATAGCATAATCCCGATCGTTGAATTCAGGGATTGGTATATGATTAATGTTTTCAGTGGCAGCGTTTATTGGTTGTAGCTGTTCACAAATTATAAGAAATAAAGTAGTGATATAAATAAGCGTCGCTGATATATCATTTATGGGCTTCCACGCAACGGTAGTGACTAGCTTGGCAGAATACTGCATAGAGTTTTACGATATTTTACAAACTCGTGCTCTAAGAATTGTTTGTAAAGTGCCTGAAATGCAAGTAAACGTTTTTATTCACGTACATAACACAAAATTAAAAGAAGTTGTTGAATGGTGCAATGGTTGTATATTTTGTAAGAGTTTTATCTGTCAACATCAATTTCTTTTAGTTTACAAAACTTTAATGTATTAATCAATTGGTGAGGTTCTGAAATTCTAGGAACGAGTAAATTTACATTCAAACTTTACAAGATTTTCCTCATATGTACAACAAACTCCGTAACCAGTTGAAAAATAACATTTCTATATAAAATAAAGTTTTGTCTTACAAAATTGCTATTATTATAAGTTGAGGTTAAAACCTAACCATACAGAATTTTAGTGTTTCGAAATTATTGTATGCACGTTTCTTAGAACATTTTTAACTTATATTTCTTGGCTGTAAAGTAAAATAAAACTTTATTGGATTTTAGTGAATGGTCTATAATATACCTTGAAATCCAAAGCAACTACACTACTCATGAATTATAGAGCTCTGTAGGCAAAATTAATTGAAAAAGGTATGGAGCTTGGCTAGTGTTTATAGTGTGGATACATTATTTAAACAATGAGATTTGTTTTTACTATGAACATATAAATTAATTCGACCAAAAATTTATTATTGGGGATATTTGACACTAAAAATTTTATTAGTTTAATAAGTATTGTTTATGTTTGTTTCTCCTGTAACATATTATGACATAGTTTCTACAAACAAAGCAGTGTTGCTTCAAATGTGTCTATTTGCAATTAATAATATATTGAGCGACTTCAACAAATCCGTTCTCGTTTAAATTTTAATACATTAGCAATAAAATCATACACACTTTCTAAATGCGCAACTGTATAATAAATTAATACCAAATCGTGATTTATGTCTGTGTCATCCTCTTTTGCTAAAAGGTTACAGCATTAGACTTATGGTTATTTAAATCAAGATCAGAATGTAGACTGTTGTTTCAAGGAATAGCTCCAATAGCATTGGAGATAAAAAACGCTATCAAAAGTAGCCGTTATTCAATGAATATGATAATATTATAAGAATATAATTATTTAACAAATGACTATATTGCAAAAATACTACTAAAATTTAAAACTTAATTACTTTTGCTCAGAATATACTGAAAGCGTTCCTAAAACTTCGACTATTTGGGTTCACTGGTGTATTGTAAAGTCTGTATTTCAGATCAAATAAGATTTTCGTATCTACTGAACTGACATAAAGCTTAGCGTTTATATTCAAAGTTATTTTTAATGTACGGAGAAAATGGTGATCAGAAATCTACAGCGCTTCAAATTGTGGATTAATACGGGTTTTCAGTAACGCTAATATTTAAGATATAAATTATTGAAAATGTTGAAATTTTTCTTTTATTTAAACAAAATAAATAATTAATAGTATTAACTAAAGTGGCCATAAATGTAGCTTATTAGTGTAAACACAAGAGGAAAAAATTCAGGAGGTCCTGATATGCAATTCATATACGTATAAAAATTTTTAAAAACATTTAAGATCATCGTTTAAGTTTAGACATATACTGAATATTCCGTTGCGCCACATATAACGACAATTTTACGTAAATATTAAATTTTAAACCGTCTGCTACTTGGGTGATTATTGTAAGCGCAGTATTATGCAGAAATATATTAATAAAGAATACGTCAGAGATGTCTTTTATAGAGGCGTTAATGAGAATGCAGCATATAGAAAATCATGTGCTGAAACGTTTTATAAATTGCCATGCTCCCACTGAATATATTCTACTAAGGAAAGCCAAAAATTGAGCTCAAAAAATGACATGTGATGCACATCGTGGAAAATTTTTTAAATACATCGTAAATTAAACCAATTAGCAATGCGCGCTAAACCGCATATGAGCTCTATACATTTCCAATCTCCCGTGTCTAATAAATTAAGTTGTAACTATCTACATCTGCTTCATGTCCAAAAGTACGTTTGACAGTAGCGCAAACTGGCTAGGGATTGCGGATTCTATCCAGTGAGTGGCTGCTAGAGAGATGAAGAATTTCCTAGGATTTGGTAATTGATGAATATAGAAATTCATAAGACTCGCACTTGGTCGAGTGAAAATCGCATTCCGCATTGTAATTTATGTAGCTGTGTACTTGTAAACATTTACCATTACCGAGCGTAGAACCACGTACAGCATGAAATTCATTAAGCTTAAACGAATTTTGAAAACGACTAACGGCGAGAACGTTATAGACCTCTCGAATTCCATGTTAATAAACTCAAAACAAGAGATAGAAAAAGCCGTTTTTAAAAATGGTTTTATCTGTGAATGGAAAAGCTTTCCTGGATTTTCGCAAAGCTATAGCCAGATGTAAGAAGCCGCTCGCCATTCGAAGAACAACTTGTTCTACCGGTTGCAATTCTAATGGTAGAAGTGATGCTCAGAGTTGATTTTCCCAGCAGATTCAATGTATTCCTCTCTCAAATAATGTTGTCGCTCGCAGAATTGGTGATATATCTAAGGATATGCAGCAACAATTTTTGTCTAGGCTGCGTAATAAACAATTTTTAATTTGGCTTGATGTAGCTATAGGCGCCAGCAACAATTGTCATTTGATAGCGTAAGTTTGACCTTGCGGTGAAGTATCAGCAGCTGAGGAGTTACTTATCTGCAAACTGGTACCAAATAGAGTAGCAGCAATTAAATTATTCAATATACTGCATAATATTTAAACGAAGTGAGTATTCTATCAAAAACCGTATCGATATTTGTAGAGAGAGTACAGAAACAAAGGATGGCAAGTTTGCATGACAAGCACTTTTAAAACACTAATCTCTATAATGTATCTGGACACACTATTAATTCAGTAAGAATTTTAACTTAGACTTTTATGTAAAACTCAAGTGATTGTTTCAAATCGAGCTAGCAATTGAAAGTTGGAAAATATAAGGTTTCAGACAGGATTCGAACATATAGCTCTGGGCTAACAATAAGAATGGTTTTGTATGGGTCATATTCCATTCGAAACAATATTAGTCTATAAATTAAGAGGAACTAAAAATTAAGTTTTATATTTTATTTAGGAAAGCACATTTGTTTTGTAAGTTACGTGTTCTTTTGGTTAAAAATACCATAGATATCGCCCGAGTTGTTAGTGATGTACTCTATAGCTTTCCTTATAGCTATCTACGGGCACTGACAGTTTGCGCTCCGATCCGCAGTTCAGTTTGGAATCGCAAAACTTCCCTCTCCTCCTTATACACAGCGAACGCCGTTCCTGCCTGCCGATTGTTCATTTGCGATCCATCCGTATAAATCTTCACCCCCTCCCTCCGCGTTTTTATTGCCTTTGACTAACTCATTTCTCTTGATATCGGCCTGATACCCTAATTCAGAAATAACGATTTTTTTCTAACCTCTCTAGTTCAAAGACTAACTCATTCGACGTCTTCCCGTCGTTTCCCTATATTTCCAAATATTTGATCTCTAATCTACCTTAAGACAAATTCGATTGGGAAAATCCTACCAATCACCAAGACCGCCTCTGTGGATGTGATCCTGTCCGCCGTCATTACCTTGACCGCAGTTATGCACTGAACGCTCGTTAATTGTTGGACTTTCCTGACTTTGTCACCCTCCGACCAAACAGATGCCGAATACAACATCACCGGTTCGATTGCTCCTACCTAGACCGTCCTTAAGGATTTGCCATTGAATCCCCAGTTTATTGTTGCTGGCGCCATCATTGTTTCATACCTTGTTGCCCTTGCTTTTGAAAAACTGCACATGCACCTTCCAATTTGTTATCTAACTTGACGCCGACGTATGTGATGGCTTCCTTGAACGGGACCTTCTCCCATCCTAACTCCAACCTAGGGGGACGCTGTCCCGGTTTCGGTTCAAAATAAAGCGCCTCCGACTTAGACGTGTTGAATTTCAGCTTCACCTCTCATGATCATTTGTCCTATCTGTTTAGTGTCTCGGTCGGTGTCGTTCGCATCTTCATTGACAATTTATACCTGATAGTCAGAAGGCTATCGTCCGTTAATCCAACAATAGTGCATCCTTTGGTCAATTTGACGCTAAAAATGGTCTCGTATAACAACCTCTAGAATGTGGAACCAGAGCATGACTCTTGCGGACATCCCCTTTCCACTACTCGCGATACCAATTCCCTTAGAATTTCGAACTGTGTCAACTGCCCCGCGAAATAATGCTTGACCAATGACATTTGGTTTTACGGACAATCCCTGCATTCCAACTCCCAAATGATAGATGGCCACCAGGTAGCATCAAATGCTCCGGAAATATTCAAAGCCACAACAACGCAATGCTCCTTTGCTTTCCTCGCCTGCTCGATCTCATTCACTACGAACTTCAACGTGTCGATAGTGACTTACCTTCCGCGAATCCAAATTGTCGCTTATTAAAGCTGCCGCTGTTTCACACCGCGTGCTCAATTCTTCAGAACTCGTAGCAAGCTAATTGGAAGACAACTGCCCGGGTCTGACGCATCCGTCTTTTTAGGTTTATATACTTCACGTTCTAGATCTTTCAGAGATGTGGAACTACGCCCTTCTTCGAACAAACTTTAAACTACCCGACAAAGACACGCGGGACCAATAGGCACTCTTCAGAGCTGCGGCTAAGGGGGTTCCATCATGCACCGGTAGCTTCTTACGGCTAATCCTCCTAAGAACCTTTACGACTCTGTGTTCGAGAATTGCTTTATCGGCACCTGTCGCTAGCGCCTCTGTAGCACCCCATCGTATTATATCGTGCTGGCCTTGATCCTCCTCTGGATCGTCCGATGTAAAAAAATTCTACAACAAATATTCCTCCGTCGTTTTAAATCTCTCCTTATATTCCCCATTACATCTTTTGACGTTGCCGAACGCAATATTCTGTTATTTACTTTTTATTACGTGTTAGGATGTTCCCAATATCCGTTTTCTGAATTGCGTGTGCAGAAATCTTTATATTTGTTCGTTCGCGTTTTTTTATCAGCATCTTATATTCTTTGTTACATTGATCATGATTCATCTTTCTTTCTTTTCTTGTCGCACTGCTAATGGCGTCTCAAGCTACGGGTTTTCACCCACTCTGTTGTAAATTCCCTAGCCAGCTATCGTACGCCGTCTTTAAACGTTTTCTTCCGCGGTATAGAATGCGCTGACGCGTCTACCACAGTTTTCGTTTAGTTTTTGCAGGTGTTTTTATTTGGGTGGTTTCTCAACGGTTTACTAGTTCGTTCTCAAGCGCGGGGATGCTTTCGTTTAATTTTTATTTAAATGGGTCCTTATTTGCTTTTTTATTACCGAACCACGGGAATGTAGCTCTTTGCTAGTATACGCGTGCCTCGACCCTAACTTTTCATGAAATTAGCTTGTGATCGAAGAAAGTGACCCTTCCGACCTTAATTCGCAATTAAAAACGACCTCTAACATCTCGTGCGAGACTGTAGCGACATAAATGAATCTGCTGCACTTATACCCCTTGAACGTCAGTGAATCATCGTCTTTTAACACGCTCCAATCTCATTCTGTTAGTAGATTAGGAATTTTCTATCCCCCGTCGTGTTCTATCGGACTGCTTCCTAATTGGGACTTAGCATTAAAATCCCCCACAATTATTATTTATTGGTTTCACCCAAATTTCCGGAACATTCTCCATTTGACTTATTAATTTTTTGGTTTGTGGGTTTTCGTGCCGCAAGTCGGCCGGTGGAAGATACGCGCTTACAACGTAAGAAGCGTTAGTCACATTTTTTATTTCAGTCGTCGTTAAAAAATCATTGGATAGTTTATTCAACATTGTTCCCGTGCATGTCTCATTGTTTATTATTATACCCACTATGCCGCCGGCAGCTGTTTGCTTGTGCATCCGTCACCCCTCTCCTAAAAGTATGTTATTTTATGGTTATACAGGTGCGGTTTCTGTGTGAACCCGATGTCGTTCTTATTTTTGGGCACTTCCGTGGCATAGTTGGTATGCGTATCACTACTATGCCCTAGATCTCAGGTTCGAATCCCGATACGGTCCGCTTGAAAAATGGCCCATGTATGGGTGTTGTCACGCACGTTAACGATCCCAAAATTGCTCGGAACATCAAAGGCTCCGCAAGTTTGCAAGTTTCCAAGTAAAAACAAGCTCGCTTAGAGGCCAATGTAGTACCTTCGGGTGAAGCATTGGAATATCAAATGTAGTGTCTGTGGAACTTCTTCGTTAGCAGCTGAGCCGAGCGGGTGCTTAGCAGAACTCCCGAGCTTCACTGTTACGGGTAAGTAAGTCTTTATATAAAATTTTTTTATAGTTTTTGCTTTGGCGTATTGCTTATAATTGTGTGATTTAATTGTGCTGTTCAGCATTAATTTTTCCAACTCCGGCAGTGAAGTAAACTCAAAAACCAAAGTTAAATCGATTAAATAATAAATAAAGTGCGTTATGTCTTCAATATTAAATAAAATCAGCGTTTAAAATCAAACAAAATTAATTTTCGACCTAAGAAATTAAATAACCCATAAAATAAGACCTAATATTTAATGTCAAATACAATTTTAAAGGCGTTTGTAGTAAATTTTCCAGTTTTTATTGCAGAAACAGTGAAATCGAGTTAAAACTGCGCGATACTTTCAAATAAATTTTTATAAATTTTATACTTTACGTATAATAAATTAAAAACCTTAAAACCAAAACTTAGGGCCCTTTGAATTCAATAAATATCATAAAAACTGTAAACTTTGCATTCAAATTAAATAAAACAGTATAACCTTCAAGTAAACGTGCACGTGAATCTTCTTAAATCGAACTTCCTTTTAAATTTTGTATAATAACCAGCCGAATAAAATCGGTTAGTCATTTTTTAAATAGAACTCCTATATAACGTTGTGTGTAATTTAACTAGTCGGTCTATCGACAAGCCATTTCCGATGCTGCATTTTATTGCTAAGCCAGAGCCCCCCCCCCCTGCCGAAGAATACAGGGGTATGTATTTATAGACCGATGTCCTGTTGTGGGCAACGTATTTAAATCGAAGACATGTGCATCAATACGTACGACCTCGACCCGTGCCAGTAACTGACCGCAATTAGTTGAAGCTGGAATGCGAAGAGAAAATACACGTATGTGAAATTGGAATTACTTACTGACATCAACATGCTCAATTTCACAAGAACCGGCTTAATTGGACGTTTCGTACAATAAAGTGGTAAACACGCCAGAGCTAATAGCGAAACGATTGCGAGCATCTGAACCACCCTGTTATTTGGCGTACCTCGAAGCTAACCATTTATATTGGTGGGCTATGAGCCAACATCTGCCCATAAGTGGTTTTAGGTGTTGAGCGAAACTAAAATGTACGACTTCTTGCACTCTGCACATGGTATCATCCTAATTCTTTGGTTTTCTGATAATACTTGTTTCAGAGTTAAGAGGATTCCAGTAATTTTTGTGTGTGAAAGAAATATGGTCTTTATTTAGCCTTCCAAAGACTTTGCTAATTCCTTCAGTTGCCTCTTTAATATAAAGAAGTTGAGCGGTTGAGATAAATGTTTTCTCTTGTACTTCTGTAGTTTGTGGAATGTGATTTGCTTCTAATTTCTTAATTTGTTTGCTGGAGAGTACATTGTGGGTCAGAACCTTATGGAGTTTTTTATTATCTGGATCCTACGTTCTGGGTCTGATAGTCTTTGGTACTTGTTGTTAATGTTTTGTCTGTAAATTGTAGTTGTACCGGGCGGCGGTGTGATGACGCATTTAGGCATCGATTGAAATGTGCTGCATTTTGGTATACTATGAGGTCCTGACTTAAATTTGTGCGTTTCTTAACTAAGGCATCTAGGAATGGTAACTAGTTGTTTCCCTATATCTCCATGGTGAACCTGACTTTGGGATGTGCATTATTTAGGTATTGCATAGGTGTCATTTGCGTAGTGAAGTCACAGCTTTGGCTTGGCTAAAACCTCTTGTTTTATTCTTTCCATTAATAAGTTGGTTGCGACTAATAATAATAATAAAGATATCATTTGTGCGTTTTCTACTTGTTTGTATAGTTGATCGTTGTACACAAAGTAGTTGTACTTTATGCGATGTCTTCTTAGTTCCATCGTGTCTGGCGGTGATTTATATCTTTTCATTATCGTTTCGAGAGCTTCCTCAATCGGAATGTTAATGAAAATAATACAACGTCGAAATTTGCTATCAAATGTTCTGGGCCTAAGAACGTTTAAATGTAAGTTTGTTTTATGGTATATTTTACCAACGTTTCTATTAAAGAATTTTTCGAAATCATATCGTAAATTAGAAGCGCGATGGTCGTGAGAAATTTGTGACCGCCGTTAGTCTTTCCATACCGGGCAACAATTGAAATTGATATACTATAGGTCAGTGGCGTAACTACGATTTTTGGGCCCCCCCGCAAAAATTTTAAAGTGGGCTCTCTTTAAAATGTATTACTTTTACTGGCTTATATTTAGCCATATTTTTAAATTATAGTACATGTAGAGAAGGAAGCAGTATAGAATTAAATACATATACTATATTAATCAAGTGCTTTATTAATTATAAAACCAAATTACATAAATTCAAACTTATAAGTTAATTAATATTAAATCTACATATTTATACGCCGCACAAAATTATTTACACCTAAAAATTTGATACAGTAAAAAAACCTATGAGCTAGCAGACATTCCAAATCAAATTCAAAATTTTGTTTTTCTTGCATGTTTTGCTGCAAACGCGTTTATTGTATCCTCTATATTCATATTTTTGGCAGTGTCATGTTCTACTGCTAAGAGGGATAAATCGTCTAATCTATCTTGTGAAGTGCGGTTCCTAAGATAATTTTAATAATTTTAATTTTGAGAAAGATCTCTCCGCACTTGCAACGCTAACGGTAAAGTTAGGTATAACATTAAGGCTGTTATGGTGTTTGGAAAACTGCTAGAACCTGTAGATTTGGAAAGTACTAGATATTCTAAAAATTGTAAGATACCGTTAACATTTTTAATTCATCACAAATAAGTCTATTATTTTTGAGTGTAGTAAGTTCTATACCTATAGCATCATTTAAATCTTTGTAGTAAAATTTTTGCAATTGTTTTGCCTTAGATAAAATATCGTCTGCAGTTAAATTCAAAAATACATTAGGTTCTAAGAAATTAAACTTTTCGTTTACATGAAAAAGCGATTTAAAACGATTCGACAGCTGTGAAATTATAATATCCATTACGCGATAAAATACATTTATTTTAAATTTAAATTCTTCATCATTAAATCGATAATCATTGGATAATTCATCGTAATGCTTTTTTATTTTTGGTTGCCTTTTTTATAAATTCCGGTTTAATATTCCATTGCCCTGCAACTTTCGCTGCTTCCTCCTTGATGTTGGAATAGTTATTTCTTGTTTCCTTGAAAAATTTTAAAGTTTTTGAAATAAGAGAGTTATCTGATTAATATTCGCCTTTTCACTCTGAGCAGTTTGTGAGAGCTTGTTAAGCTCTTCTAGAATTTGACTTAAAAACACTTAAAAAATAAAATTAAAATTATCCATGCTAGTTAATATTTGCTTTGCGTCATTTCGTTCATCTGTTTTTTGATATCATAATAATTTTATTAAGAGACATTACTATATCTTTATACCGAATTCTTATGGCAGCTAAAGATTTTACTCGATCCGCCCAACGTGTCGGATTTAAGCGTTTCAATTGTGTGAAATTTTCTTTAAAAACAGAAAGCCAATTCCATCTTACTATACTATTAGCAAAAATGTATATATGTTTTCTAAAAGTAGAAAAACGATTCTATTTCTTTTATACCTTTAACGGCATCATTTATGACTAGATTTAAGTTATGGGCACTACAGTGCATATATAAGGCTGCAGGCTCTATGTTTAAAATTCTCTTTGCACGCCAGAATACGTACCGCTCATAACGTTAGCTCCATCGTAGCCCTGCCCTCTACATTTATTTATATCTAATTGCATGTTGGTTAAATTGCTTAATATAGTATTACATAGTCCTTCAGCAGATTGGGACTCTACTTTTGTAAAACCCACAAAAGTTTCACAAATATCTATTTTGGTTACCTCTCCCAAGCTGTCTTTTTAAAATCAATATATCTTACAATTTTACTTAATTGATCAATCTTAGTTATATCCTGTGTAGTGTCTATTATGATTGAGAAAAAGGAGCGGATCTAATTTTATTTAATAAAATATTTTTAAGTGTGCGCTTAAAGTATTAATAATATCGTTTTGAATTTTGGGAAAGATATTTAATTGAACCTTTGGGTCGTTCAAGCATTTTTTGTAATATAGGATCATAGTTACTAATTAAATGAACTAAACTTAAGAAATTACCGTTGTAACTGTCTTTTGAATCAGAAAACTTTCTCTATGTCCTCGAAATGACAGCATGCGCTGGGATAGTGTTAAAGTAACATTGAAAAGTCTGTGTAAAACATTTTCCAAAATTCAGTTTCTTGTTTTAATAGTAGAGTATCTTTCTTATCTATGGTATAATTTTTTTCCACATATCGTAAATAAAACAACAAGTTAAATGAGATTGAGCAAGCAAATGCTCTTTAATTTTTTTGATAAACCCTGCCAATCATTAATTCCGGTCGTCCAACTTGACCTTACTGAAGCAAACAGCCAACATGGTTGACAATAAACACAATTTTTAATTTAGAATAACACAACCACCCATTTGAATTGTGTGGTAAGTTTAACGTATTGCTTTTATTTTCGCTTGCAGTTATTAAGTAATAATAGTGAACTGAAAAACTTCTATTTTTATTATCTTTAGGAAACGCACCATCTGGTCTACACAATCCGTAATTAATTATTTCTTTTCTTAAATTGTCATGTTGTAAAACATTGATTTTTAAAAATGTGCAAAATCGGTTGGATATTCTTTCGTCAGATCCATAGATAGTTCATTAAGTGAAAAGTACTACTCACATTTACCTCTGTAATTGTAGTGGTATCTAGTTCCAAATTTCTATCGCGGCCGTCATTATGTGATGTACTTGCGCCCTGGGTGAGAGTTTTTAAAATTGTTGACGACTGCTGTTCGTCTGTAGCGGAACTAGTAGATGCTACTGTCGAAAGCCCAATTTCTTTCATAGATTGTTCTTGTTTTCGGACTCTTTAGAAGTAAAAAGGAACTTATTTTTGGAATCTTGCTCTTTGATTCTTCCAATAGTTTCCTTTTTCGTTTTTTGCAGCGCCGCTTGTAGTGCTCATTGTATATTATTTCCTGCAATTTTGAATGAAATTAATTATAATGTAATTAGATAAGTAATAATTATTTAAAAGCCTTTTGAAATTACAAATAACACATACATACTTTGCTTTAAATGCTTTAATTAACAAAATATAAATGATTTTTATTGAATGCTTAAAGATTTATTTATATGTATTTCTCAGCGCGACTTCAACTATGATCAAATCAATAGTAGTTTAATAAAAATAGATATAAATACTTACGTTTAAATATGAAAGACCTCCTGTAATACGAACACAACACTATTGAGTAAAACGTACTGGAATGCTTTTTACTTCCTTTCCGTTATATATAATGCAGCTAATGCAAATACGTTGCAACCAGCTGACTAGAAACCACAAAATGAATTTCTTTCTAGTATTATATTTCTAGAAAGCGAAGGTTACTAAGCTACCTGCCATCCTGTGAATCTGTACTGTACAGACAATAGCCCTTTTATTCCTATTTAAAATCCCACAAACCAAACTAACCCTACTATACGTCGTTTAATAATGCTTTACCACTTTATACAACTTATCACTTAAGAATAATATAGACATCTTTGTTATTAAAGTTTACAGTCTCTTTCATCTGTTTATTAACCCTTACAAAATAGGACAGAACGGATAGAAAGAAGAAAGTATGCAGGCTGCAGGTGGTGTTCAGTATTTATCTTAATTATTATTTCTTGTATTTCAGCAGTTCCTAGTAGTAACATCAAGAAAACGTTCGTTAACCTGCGGTTTCTGAATTATCTGCAATATTTTCTTGACCGTTTCTTACCTGCCAAATACGTTGAAGATGAATAAGTTGAGTTTATTATCGTTTGGGCCTTCTTGCACTTGGGGCCCCCCCGCATAGCGGGGGCTGGCAGGGGTGTAGTTACGCCACTGCTAAAGGTAGAACATCTATATTCATTGCAAAATTAACTTTGACTTGTCAAATAGATGAAAAATTAAAATTTATAATATAATAACAAAATAAAAGTTTATTCCTAAAAATTAAGGTGACAATCAAAATACTAGGCGGAACAAACATCAAACATATTTTCTACTTGGTCAACATCTTCAAATTTATATACACGAAAAAAAGAACTTTAATAGGATCTGAGAGAATTCAGAGAATTTCTGAACCATTCGACGTTTGCTGGTCTTACTTAGATGGTCATAAGAAATACTGGCCGCAGGATGCATAAATTCCATATGAAGAGAATGTCCATCTACTTTAATTACTAAGCCAGGGTACCATTTGTTCTCATATACAACAGCCAACCATGACTTAACTGCTCTGGTGTCTAAGGGAAGAGATACTTCCTCATCAGGGTCTGTTAATAAAGTTAAGATCCCCAAACATAAATTTGGTAGTTACTTGAAAATCTATAAACGTTTATAGTATAAAAGTGTATCGTAAAAGCAAGAGAAGTCTAGAAAAGGATACTGTTATTCAAACTCTCAACGGTATAGGTTTTCAAAAAATCAAAAAAATCAAACGTAGAAGGTTTAAGTTCGTGATGAGTACGAGTAAACTTTTTCAACAGTCATTGCAACTTAGTTCACCTAAATGAATTTTCATTTCTTTTGTAGAACTCCAAAATATTTGGTGAATTTTTATTTTTTGAGACACTGATTTTCTTAGATTGAGTACAATATTTGCAATGGATTCTATTTGTTCTTCCGTAACTAAATATAATTGTGTCTTTCCACTACTAACAGTATTCATGAAAAGATTAACATTTGACACATCTTAACTTTTAGTAGCTTTTCTATGCGCCGTTCTTTTAATAGAACTGCCAATACCATCAACAATAATTTTGCCTTTTCCGCTTTCGCCAAAATTATAACTTGCCATTTTGAAGCTAAACTGTTTTATAAAGTGACAGAATAGGTAATAGTTTTGCTTACTGCTATTTTGTGTTGTAGATCCGTCACCCATAAAGTAAATTATTTCGACGTTTGAAAAGCGACGTTTAATGCCCTGAAATTTTGGCAATAAATGGGCCCATATTGCTGGCGCAATAAGGCGCAATGAGTTAGAAACCATGCAGAATGATGTTATTTGCGAGTCTGCAATATCTTTTCATTTATACTAATATCCACCAGTATGTAGGGTAATCTGAATCTTGGATACACCAAAATGCACTCTTCGCACCTTCTTTGCATACTTTAGCTTATAATTTTTAGAAAAATCGATGATAATGGATAGTTTATTTTCCAACAGTTTGTTAATTAATATCTTTGAAAACACAATTCATGATGAACTCGGCAAACGTGTATTATAAATGGAAAAATTGCTTCCCTAACTTTCGTTACCGAGTCATCTAAACTGCAATACTTTTCTATTTTTTTTGTTACTGTGATCATAATTTTTTCACCTTTTTTTAATTTTTTTTCGCATTTTGTGACCCACTGATAGTAAAATATTGCACGATTATTATTAGAAACAATAGGTAGTACGTCAAAAAGTGCATTTTCTTTACAGGATAAACATGCACTATTCATACATTGAAGAGTACTTTTTCGCAACATATTGTTTGAATCAACTGCGTAATGGACCTAGTAGTTACTAAATTATATAGCTTGCTCTTGTCTAAGTAAATTTGTAAGCCTGCGTGTTTTGTACATGAGCGTGTATCTTTGCATGAAACTTTTTGGGCTACTATCAAAAGTGGTCTGCACAGAAGAAATGTTGAGTATGAAATTTTCACTTTTACGTGGAGCGCAAATTTCTTATGCAAATTAAGTAATGTGTCACCCAAATCTCACTTCTACTTCTTATATTTTCTTCTGGTTATGGTGTTTCGTTTGCCGGGAGCATAAAATGAATTTTCGTCTTTTAAAAATAAATTGATCTTACTTTTCAAATTTTCTATAAACATCTTATTATTTTTCTGTGCTTAAGGAT
Organism: Platerodrilus igneus; assembly: GCA_036346225.1. Classification (NCBI taxonomy): domain Eukaryota; kingdom Metazoa; phylum Arthropoda; class Insecta; order Coleoptera; family Lycidae; genus Platerodrilus; species Platerodrilus igneus. The sequence goes on from JARFIW010000399.1 coordinate 2,216,635, forward strand.
GGTTATTAGTTCTGATTTTAATATGTCGACTACGTCATTCAATAAATTTATGCAAGTTTTTGTTTAAACGGTACTTATGTAAACATATTTTACATGGTATGTACCGCGCGGCAAATGCATCGGCTTCATTATGAATATTAGTACATGAACCTCCAAGTGTCTATGCGATAATTTTATGTAGAATTAACTTTTTTTAACATCATCTCGGGGTTTGTTCAATATCCCCTCCGCTATTTTATTGCGGAACGGAGAACCACCTGCGGCGTTTGGCATTTTTCATCGATTGTGCCTTACATGTGATTTTTCAATGCTCCGCCCAAAGGTACTACATTGGCCAGGAAGCGATTTTCTTTTACCTGGAAAATTTGGAATTTTGCCGAACCCATTGCTGTTCCAAGCAAGGTAGGGATTTTGATGCGTGACAACGCTCCCACACTGGACCTCGATTTTACCTTTCATCCGAACGAGGGTGTATTTTAGTGAAAAATGCTCGCCTAACATTTTTCAAGCGGATCGTGTCGGAATTCGCACCTGGGACCTTGGGCGTAGTAGTCACACACATACCACTATGCCACGGAGCCGCCGATCGATTGTGCCGCATTTTCAAACGATCTGCTCCTTGTCTTTTGTATTCTAAATTTTTATTAATTATTGTTGATGTCTGTCACGTGTTTTTTAAGGATTGACGTGTACGAGTTTTTTTTATACCTTCTTTTAAGGGGGAACAGCAATATGCGCCACATCATTACTTTCTTGGTGCAGAAATTAACTGTTTAAAAAAATAAACGCGATTATACGACTCATTTTCTTAATAAAACTATTTCAGGGCTTTTAATAAATTTTATATGCTGAAGATGGTTTGTATTGGCCCCGAAACTCACATAATATTTAGAAACAATGATTATTTGCAACATATAACATAATTTCCTACATGCTTTCCTGTATGCAAACCCAACCACTCCTATCATAAGACGTAAAACATTTAATTTAACATCACACCTTATGAAAATGTTTCCACTGCATAAGTGACTACAAAGAAATTGAAAGAAAATTTTTTGTATCTGAATAAAAAAGGTGTTGTTTTATGAATATCATATTGTTATTTGTACAAAGAAAGTGAAATTTATTATCATTAAATATTTTACTGTAGTTTTGTATAAAGGTGTCTATTATTTTTTTGATTTTATGCACTTCAAACAACTTATTAAATTCGTTTATCGGGAACCAGTTAGATATCCTCTATTATCTCAAAGATGCATTTGAATATGTTTAAGGCAGTACTAAAGGTAAGACGGTCATTTATTGAAGACATGCAGAATTTCCTGAACAATTCATATCACTTTAACTAAGTTGATAAAAGCCATTTTCAAAGCGAAGCTATTTAGTTATTTGCCTAACGTTGAATTATTATGTGGAGCGTTTAAATGTCATGCAGGATGTACTTTGTTTAGCTGTTATTACGAGACGGGAACTAATCACTTGTAACGATTCAACATGGTTTATATAATTGCAGCTATTATTGCACCCCTGCATATTGAAATTACGCTAGTTAACTTTATTGACGTTTTACACATTGTTAGCAGTTGCATATAGCGTTTATTAAATAGTTACAGTTTTTGTTCACATAGATTATAAAATATTGCACTTAGCATTATCAGTAGGAAAAGATTCGTGGCATTTAAACGTAAGCTCACTGCTTCCGGCTTCTTGCCCTACTTATGGTATTTGAGGTAATTTAAACAGGAAATTTTGTGTTTAGATGAACTTGTACTGCAGGAACAACCCTTATGCCAGAAAATAACTTTGTAATTTTACTTCCGCGTGGGGAAGTTGAGATGTGATGTTTTATTTTAATGGAAACTCGAACCTTCGCCTATCGCTAAACTTTTAGTTTAAGCTTGGATGGATATCTACGAGAATTTTAATAAAAAATTAGTATCCGCTTGTAATTTTGGACTACTTCTAATGACCAAAAGCTTAGCATTTTACAGCGCCGTAAAGCGAACTAGGCATTAATTTCGACGACAAACTAAATTCTACTGCTAGATTTATTTTAGAAAGCTGTCAAGAACAATATAAATTTAAGCACAATAAAAATTTACTGAAAGAAATCATTGTATTAAAAATTGCACTTAAACATGATTCAATTTTACACAGCTGCTCGAAAAGTTTTAGTATCTAAACAGCACGAATTCCGTTATCTTAATAGAGTTTCTATCCAATGTCGTAGCATGCCGTGCAGTATAGTTAAGTATTCCCTATAATTTTGAAAATTGCTTCTATTGTAAGTCTAAATTTTCTTGTTTGCCTAACTTGAAGTGGTTCTTAAATATTTTGCACATATATTGCATTTTTGTAGTGTAGAAGTGATAGCAGGCATGTTTGCATACTTCCTAACAAATGTACTTTCTAAAAAATCAATATGATTTTGCCGATGCTGTACCAAAATCAATTCTTTGTTTATCGATGTACGTTATAATTTCTAAACTTTTCCATTGCTGTATTTGTAAAAAAAACAACGTATAATCTATTGAATGATATAAACGAATTTGTATAAATTTAATTAAATGCAGTTTGGTTAACGGTTAATATTTTTACTTGAATTTCATATTCACATGATGCATAGGATTTTAAGCGGTTTGGTTAGTAGCAACTAAAAAGAATAGAATTTTATTTGCATCTTTCGGCTCGTAAAGACCCATATTTTAGAGTTGTTTAAGGTCACTGATATGTACTTAATTATTTTGTTATATTCGTACACATTAGATATAGTCAGAGCAATAGGCAATAGTATCCTATTGAGAACCGGTTACTATTATAACTTAAGTTTTTTGCCATAAGACTATGCTTGAAGGTGATGCTTTAGCAATGTCGATGAATTTAGTTTTTACAAAGGAAATAGAAGAAAAAATGTAAGACTTTTATTCAACTGCATAGAAGATTTTTAAGTTATATGTACTGAATTTTTTTAAGAGATCGGATGCTCGATTAAGATGAACATGTATATCTACTCTGACCAAAAATCAGTATTACAGTGCTAGAGACAACAATATATAACTGCACGGATGCTGTTTCATGGTAGATAATATAAATAATTCGCTGATGAACTGCTTTAACATTGTTAGAAGGAACAAATTATACTTCCAGAATACCGTAAAAGATTCTCTATCAGTAGCACGAATGTGAAAAAAACTCAGCGAAAATCTACGAATCCATTTGCTGGTACGCAATTAATAGTATTCCACAGCACATTTACTTGGGAAACATGTTGGATGCGTATTCAGTCAAGAAAATTAGGTAAATATTTCCCAAGGAAACTCGGTGTAGTACCTAGCTCAAATTCTGTAATCCGAATAATCACCGTTAACCTCGACTATAAAAAGTAACATAATGTTTGCCAAATAACCCATGGGAAACGAAGGCTAGTGTTTGCATAGTGCAACCTAGGATATCTGTTTACGTTGATGAATGGATTAGGCGCGATATAAATTGCGCATAGCCTAGTGTTCTTTTTACAATAGCCCCAGATGAAAAATGTATACGTTACCAGAGCATAAAGTCAGAACAATGGGCAAAATCCACTGTGTGGTAGTATAATTGTGGCCACTTATTTATATATGTATGTTCTAAACCGTGGCGTGTAAATCATATCATATCACATTACAGAATCTAATTAGGAGTTATTAATCTAATAAAGCACCTCGCAGCAGTATGAAAGTTACCTAAATTAAATACAACAATAGTTCTCCACTGGTAAAAATAATATTTGAGACCTCACTCTACTTGTATAAAAAATTGTTGTAACACAATATTATTCTATCGCAATATGTAGCTAAATTTACACAAACAGTTTTGCTTCGTACAATTTCTAACTGGAAATAGCAAACTAAAGTTATATTCTAAGCGTACGTAAAAACATTTTTAGACCTATATACATTTTTAGCTAAGCACTGAAAGAAGATTATGCAATATAGATCGATCTGTAATTGTTCAGAGAACTAATTTATTTACAAACTTTAAACGTATACTCGGCTACTCTGAAGAAAACACCTTAATAATTTAAACCGATTTATATAGAAAATAAATATCTGCACGGGTCACAACTGTTTTGGCCTATGATACTGGTGTCTGATATTAAGAGACACTCAACAATGTTTGCCTTTGTATACACGTTTTCCTTTTCCGTATGACTACGAGGCCTATCAAAGACCCTCAATGATTTTTCCTGATGGTTCGAACCCTGTTGTAGTATTCCAACTTTTCAGTGAATCCTTCAGAACCACCTATATGGACCTTTTTAAGAATGGCGAACATGTGTTCTGGTCGACTTGTTCGAAGAAAGTTTATTTTTTAAACAGTACTTGCATCCTTTTCATTCCTTTCCACGATGTTTTTAATATCGCCTACACAAAAGAAATCACATCACAGCAATTTAAGCTGTACGAATCACACTATTGCACAAAACCCACAATATAATAGACACCAAGAAAAAATAATTGTCAACAAGATTTTGATCAAATACGTGAGCAATCGAAAATACATTAAGTTACATAAGCTTTCAGAGAGCGTGATTTTTGGAAGCCACTTTGTACCAAAAGCAGTGGAGGACTTAACAATATTGATGCGTAAAATGTAAAAGCTTCCTTAAGAACGGCTCTCAACCTTGAGCAAATGAATAAATACGAAATATCTGTTATTACTAGAATTTCTGTTATTACTAGACAAACTTTATATAGGTGAAAAATCCGTGATACTTAGAAATTTAAAGACCAAGACACGCTTTACATATTCAGTTTTTGGATTAAAAAGGGAATCGAAGAAGCCGTAGAAATAAATTATATAATTGGAAATAAATGTGTCCGGATCTGTATAATGCAGTTTGTTATTCAATAAAAGCAATAAATATCTTGCGTTAGTGTTTCAAAAACATTTTTTAAAATGTGTCCTAAATCTGAAAACGTACGATACCAAACGTAATTCGGCAGCATTTCAAGAAAGTAGCACTTAGAAACCTTAAAAAATAGTTGAGGTATTAACTATGAAATTTTTACTAGCTATTTGGCTATTAAGCAATTATTTAAAGTCTGTCGTACAACTAGTCTAAAAATTAACAGACAAGGTAAACATAGATGACTTTATAGAAGATTTAGCTGTTTGATTCATCAAATATTAACTTCGAGAGAAAGTGCATACAATAAGGGCAATTTACCTTCTACAATTTTCTCATTTTACGGAATAGTTGTTTGGGCAGGTCATATGTTCGCTATTAGACCATACCTGGCTGCTAAAGGTGTTACAGGCGGAAAAGCTACTACGTATGCAAAATTATAAAATAGGGGCCGCCTGTAAAACAAAAATTAAAAGTGGGTCACCGGCACTAGCTAGCGGAAGGTCGTGGATCATATAGAGGGTTAAAATTTTGAAAAAAAAGTTAAATTAATTTATAATATACTACAAAGATGTGGCACTTACCTTTCATAAAATATTGTGGCTTAACGACAATTGCCAAGGGCGCCAGACAAGTCGAGAATGTCCAAATGTTCGTACAAAACCTTGAGAGACTTGTCATCCCAATGAGGACAATTGTTTCTTTTAATCAATTCCTCACTTTTTTGCTACTTATAAAAAAATAAGAAAAACTATTGACTTAATCAACGGCAAACAAAACTATTTAATTCACAGAGCAAGAAACGTGAACCTCTTACATTATTTGATTTTAAGTTAGACGCTTAAGTGAATAGGTGACTATGGAATTTATGAAAATTTTGAGTACATAAGTAGTTATCAAACACTTGTATATGAAAGAAAACTTATATTATAAATCGTACATTAAATTAATCCTACGGTTTATGGCCAAAACGTCCTAACAAATAAATTAACTAAAAATTGGTCATGCTACTTAACTATAAAAACTTACTTACTAAAAATTGTCCATTGTTTGAGGGTTTGTTTTCCAACGCAGAACAGTCCTTAAATTGGGGAAGAGAATCTCGCTTGTTGCTTCTGTTTGTAATTTTTTAAGAATTGACTGGCACACGAACCCGGCAGAATCTTGACAATATCACTTACTTGTGCGTCACACGCCTACAAGCTTTTTAATATTTATCTTGCATCACTATAAATCCGCGAACATATGAGCATAACCCTAGCGAAACTGGAAGAGTGTGATGCCGGAGAACGCTACCCGCGTACTACGTTTCTTTCTACTTCTTGACCACGGACGGCCCCATTGGAAAAACTTCGCCTTTGGCTAAAGCCTGAAGCTATATAGACTAATTCCTACCCTAATCATTATGTACGTCATTTTCTGTTATCCAATGACTGAACTGAACCTCCCACAAAACAAGATTTCAGAAACCAAATCCAACCCCTTTTTAGATGATGGTCACGGATGCAATCACTTTCCCAAGGGTTTAAATTATATTGTATTTTCTACGAATTTCTTAATTCTTGGGAATGTGGACCATACCTATGGAGACAGTAGTCTGCCATTAACAAAGACTGGCTAACCTACTTGAGCCGAAATGGATTTTAAATACAATGGATGTCTCCAGACTACTTAAAGTTACTTGTAATATTTGAACAAATCAAATTGGAAATAGTTTTCGCTATTTATGTTTTGTTTTGTATAACCCGCTGTCAATCAACGAAAGTATTAAGAAGGTTAAGCTTTTTAAACTGAAATTGGTTTCCTTTATTTACGCTAAAAGGTACTATTACATTTTAATTTTATCAGATTCGTCAGTCTGTAACCGACCTAACTTTAAGAGGTTTATTGTATTTGATTTACGAGGGTAGAGCTTTAAATTATTATGACCTGCCGCTGGAATTTAGTAGCCTGAAGCTATTGGTAACCCTGGTCTTTTATTATAAGGGAGCCTAACTAAAATGAAATAATTTATTGGTGGAAATTTTTGTCTATACTTTATTCAAGTTACTGAATTTTAATTAATTAATTGATTTGTTTAATCGTTTACATTACAAAATAATGTTACAAAGGTTTTGCGAAACAATAAGTTTTTTTTTTAACTTAACCTGCTAATATTATTTTAGATTTTAAAACATAAGAAAAGATAAATGGATTTCGTAATGAAATGTTAGCTCGCCAAACAGAAAACTGAACGACTACTTAATTAAACATTGCGAATTTTTAATACAATTACAAGAAACCAGCATTAAAATTGCGAAAGAATATTTTTCTGTTTTTCACTGAATTGCTGTTTTACTGATACCTGATACATTTATCTATAAATACTTTGGACAGCCGTAGAGACATCACACAGCTCTGTCTTACACCTTCCATAATGTCAAAGTATTGCCCCGTGTTACCATTAACACGTACACACGCTCAACTGCCTTCGTACATCGCTTTGATAGCACTTGCTTACAACATATTCACGCAGCTGCTTCCATAATTCACTTCTATTCACATAGTCATACGCCTTTTCCAGATCTACGAATGCTGCATGCGTTTTCTTTCTGGCACGCATACACTTTTTAACAATTTGTTGCATTGCGAACGTCAGATCCACACATCCTCTTCCAGTCATAAAACTACATTGAACGTCTCATATCTTGCTCCGTGTTAATTTTTGCAATCATATTTGCTGCCTTGACCTTTGTGCAAAGGGATAGTGATTGTACTCTTCCAATCTTCAGGCACCTTCGCTTGTTCTATTCACAACTCCATCAGTTTGCACAAACATTCAATCAGCACCCGGACCCATACTTAAGTATTTCACTCGTTAGTCCATCTACACCCGCCGTTTTGCCATTATTCAGAGTTCTCACCGTCTTCCATGCCTCATTTACACTGCATTCGAACTTTATACTGTTATCTACGTATCTGTATCCTTCTTGCCACCACCATACAGTACAACAGTTTCTCATACTCGCGTCGTACCCAACCATTTCATTTCTACTGTTAACAACGTCATTCACACGTTTATTTCTACCTCTTCTTGTATTCTTTACTCATTTCCAAAACAAGTCTTTGTTTTCCCCAAAAGCACTTTGCATTTTTCACGCCCGCTTATTCTCAATTGCTCTTTGCTTACCTTAACTACTTCTTTTGCTTATCGCTTTTTCTCCTTGTATACTGCCTGAAGATGCTATCTTTGCTCAACATCTTTTTCTGTAATTAATCTCTTATATGCCACTCTTTTTTCCTCAACAACCTTTTTAAACTCATCGCGTCACTGTGCATTTCTATTACATGTACCAATCATTGTCGTTTCACATACTGCCACAGCACATTTTATCACATTCTTCCTCAAACAATTCCATGCTTTGTCAACGTCTTCAGACTTCAAAGCATTCTGCCATTCCGGTTTGCAGTCATACAACTCCCTCTCTAACATAGTAGGGTACTCTTTTTCAGCCGACTCCTCTAATAAGCGTTCTACTTTTACTCTTGATTGTCTCCCGTTCTGATTTCTTCTACACGCCCACTTTCGGCTAAGATCAATTCTGGACAAAGCCAGAGAATGATCGGTCCCACACTCAGATTCTCTCATTATTTTTGTGACTTTTATCAAACTTTCATCAAATACAACCACGATTAACTATACTCCTTGCGTTTCCATTTTTACACGTGTACGTGTGTATGTCCTTATGTTTACATCATGTATTGAATACAAACAGTTCTCTTTCCATACATATACTCACCAATATATCTTCATTTTCGTTTGTTCTTGGATCACAAAACGTAACTACCACATGTTCAACATTTTCTCTGTGTAATCCTACCCAACTATTCATATCACCTAATAGAACCACACAGTCATTCCTTTCGCGTTTGTCTAATACATTTTCCAACTCCTGCCAAATTTGCTTACACTACCTATCGTAATTCACGGGAGCATAACATGATACTAAAAAAATCTTTCTAAAGCCCACTTTCATTCTAACCCACAAGATGCGTGGGGACACCAATTTATATTGTTTCATGCACGCTTTTGCTTGATCATTAAAAATTAAACCAACATCTATCGCCCTGAACTCATTTTTCTTTACTCCAAAGTACGACCTCAACATACCGTCCTCTAATACAACATCTTTTCCTTTCCACTTCGTTTCACTCACACACAGAAGATTCATGTGCCTTTTTTTCATTTCATTCATGGTTTCATACTTTTTACCATACACTCCCTTGATATTCAAGTACCAAACCTCTGATTCATGCGATCGTTATCTGATGGGCCAGACACTTTCCGTCTCAGTCGCCCACCATGACCTTGATGGTCCGGGGCTTTCACAGAGGTCTTGTTAGTAAGCTTTAATGAAGTCGAACTAGGTTACTAGTCTAGATCTCAACCGTACCGTTGTAGCTTTCCCTACTAACGATAACGACACCTTACCGTTCAGTGTTGGTATATCTAGCCTCTCTGCCACAGACGTCGCAACAATTCCCAGTTCTCCGGATGTGCCTAACGTCTTTCCTTACAAGCTAAATCTTCCTCTTTGAAGGGGCTTACCTTGTAAGCCAACAGAAAGTTGGCCGCGCTACAATCAGTATAATGCACGTGCTGTGCATTGACACACATCGAGCGTGATTATATGAAGTGTGTAATGTTTATGAATTCTGGTTTTAATAGGCGTAGATGTGGATACTGAACGCCTATTTTGTTTTGTATTCTGGGTTGCCTAAATTTAACAGTGTGCATTGTTGCGTACAACAATAGTTAGTAATTTGGTAATATAAACGTAACACGCACGTAACAATTGAAAGGTTACAGTCTAAATATGTTTTGCGTTAAAGATATTTAGCATTATGTAAGTTTTATAACTAGATGGAAAATTTATACATCTATTCATCCTAAAGTTAAAACATTTTATATAATGATTATGTGCATGCTAACAAAAACCGCGGATTTTAATGATTTAAACAAATCGTGCAAGCTTTAATTATTCTCTGTTCGAACGAAAAATTGCAAACAATAAAAATGCGAAAAATACAATAGCCGAAAAATTTCGACTTTTCTTATGTAATAAAATCAAACGAGTTCTTAACCTAAACGAAATAGTCAATCCGAGTACTGAGATCGATTGTGATGTCAAAGAATAAGATTTGACATTGGTAAATATTGATGAAGACGATATATTTACAAATAGTGGCGAATTTGATTTTATTGATTATAATGCGATGATTGTTTGAGTTAATACATACTTTGATAGTTGCGTTAACGAACTGCGGAATCCTCTTGAGGGTGCAGACATAGATCCATATTATTTTCCAGCAATGGCGCAAAAAATTAAACTATTGTTACCATATTTTCGGTTATACTCCGGAGTAATGATATCCAAATTGAGTTTTAGCAGCATAAACGCAAGTTCTGTTGTAGTCGAGTCTGAATTTAATGACATCAAAAATAGAATATTAAAACACAGTTCTTAAATAATCCGAATAGATAAATTTCTAACCATACATATCCAATCCTTCTCGGGTAAAGCAAAGCTGGATATATCAACAGTCAATAGGCCGAATTCTCTGTCATCTACTTTAAAAATTTATAAACATCACGAGATACCAATGCCAGATGTAACTGATATTCTTGCATATCCGAAATCAGATACTAAAATACCAGTAAACTCTGATGAATCAGATGAAGAACCTTGTGAATTAGCGACCGAACAAAACTGGAAAATAAGAACGATAAAAGAGCTAAACGTACTCACTTAGATGCATGTGCTAACTGGGACACGTTTAATGTTAATAAAATACATGTTACTCTAGGTGCGTTACAAAATGGCAATATTTTTTCAGCTTTTAAAATAGGACCTAGTAACATAATCATCAAAAACGCATGTGTTTTTGATAACATTGTGCAAATTCTCTCAGCCACATGCGTGTATGGTAAATTTAAAGAATCTGTCTATACAACAACAACAAATCCTTTTAGTTTTATAAAATTCTTCGTACAATTAGGTCCCACTAAAATAGTTTATAAATTGCGAGCAGAAATTTTAAAAAATATCTCATATTTTTTACAAGATATGACAACGCCTGATGTGGTCACCATAAACGCTTTATCACATTGCTAGCTTATGTGAATCTATATTTCACGAAAATTATAGCTATGTAGGAGTATGTACTTGTCATGGAGTCAGAATATGAAAATATTTAAGAAAAGCTTACTATCTATCAATGCGGACATATTACAGAAATACGATTACGAAAATATTGTTGGTGCGATAAAAAGAGGAAAATTTTTAAACCTTAAATGTATAAGTGTGATGCGAAAAAATCTATGAGCGTTACACATGGTGATCACTTGCCTACAGTTCCTTCGATTATAACCGCTTTGACTGAAATTCTATTATCCGTACAACTAAACAATCGACACTAAACCCAACTCATAACGAAATGTTAATTATTGGAACAAGAAGGAAAATATGTATGTTTACTCTTGTTTAAGAAGTTTTTATTCAAAAGTTTATTATTTTTTTGGGCCTTTGGTTTGACTTGCGGAATTGTCTTTTTGGAACAACTTTGGACAACTAGAACAGTGTATATAGCGATGTTGAAATTTTTGATTTTCGAAAACAGGGTGCCAGCAAAAAATTATTTTTTCTGTTTTTTAGAAAAATCGTTTGGAGACGGAATTGTCTTTTTGGAACAATGTTTGGAAGTAATGTACCACCGAAAGCACTACATCTGGTGACAATTATATATTATACTTTAGATGTCATACAACTAGCTTAAAGATAACTTTGCATGTAGTTTATTTATGAATAAGAACACATTGAGATAAACAGGTACTTTAACATTTTAATAAGCTTGATTAGATTAATTTCAAGCGTTAAGTTTCCGGTTTTTACTCCATTTAATACAAAACTTCGAAACAAACCGCTTATTTTAAGCAGGTTGTTTACTTGAGGATATCACAGTAACTACTCGGATTTATATTGCAACTATAATTTTGAACAGTAACTAAACAATGAAATTGTCACATGAACGATCGAGCAGATTTGAATGAAAAGCGGACGTGAGTCAGGTACGATACAGCTATAGTATTTATAAACACTCACAGAAATGAACCAAGTCACACGTTTATGCAGTACATTGAAATATAATGGTAATTGTTTCCTAATTCAATTTTCCTATAAGAATGCGCAATTTTGTAATCAAGAATCCGGCACCGCCTTCCACAAGCAATAGGATGTAGGATATTAACCTCCGAATGATTGAAGCTTAAATGACTCGTGCAAGTTTGAATTTTTAACGTGCCAAAGGTAAAATTTAGTTGGGCTTAAAACGTGTTACGTACTTTCCCGTGCTGCACAGAATTTTACAGAAAAATTGCATTTATTGTCTATTCAAAAAATGTAGTCGACCTACGACTTATTTTATAAACACATTCGCTAAAAACATTCTTAATAGTCCTTTCTACAGATTGCTTTAATCAGTAAAAGTTAAAATAAATTCTTATAAAAAAGTTACGCACGGATGGAAGCATTAAGCGAAAATGTTTTTAGTACTAGATGATTAACTTAATGATATTTGTATAAATATATTTGTATTGTAATTTGGTCTTATTTTCAGAACGTGTCCGATAATACATTTATGTATTTTAGGACTTACTGAATAGTACGGCTGTTTATTTGAAAAAATTCAGCTATCAGTTATTCCCTTATGTTTATTAACATATCACGTTTTGAATATTTAATTTTTTCTCTTTATTGTAGCAGAGAAGCCATTTGAATAACTACTGCACATAAAGATTGCGATTAATGCTTTACAACGTGTCCGTTTAACCTTTTGTACATATCTGTCTTACAGATTTACGCTCCGTGCTCTATGAATTAATATTCTCTTTCTTGAAACTTAGCTTCCACATGTCAAACAATTTAAATAACGTTTAAAACTTCCTTGTATTTACAGATTTTAGAATAGGATATTAATTTTCGTATTACTATTTGGTTATGCAAAGAGAATTTTTAAAAAAGAGGATAAGAATAGTTTATTTAAGGGTCGATGTTTGTTTTGCGTTCTTTTATATTTATTTACAGATGTAATGAAAGTAAATTTACATATGATGACATTTCATACATTAAACATAATGTCACACGTGGTTAATACTTTTAACCTATTCCACTAGCCGTATAGTTTGCAAGTGCGGTTACTCTTATAAAAAATTAATCCCTATCTGAAGGAAGATTTTATATATATATATATATATATATATATATATATATTATTGATATGATAATAAGGTAACGAGAGCTCATTAAGCATCAAATTCTGCGAGAAAGCAGATCCCAAAAATAAAAACACTAAAATTTTAAATAATATAAATGTACCCTGTATAATATTCTCATATGATTCTGTTAGCAAGATAAGTGTACTCCCATGTAAAATTCTAAGTACATATAGTATTATAAGATACCATTTAACAAAGAGCCCAACTTAATAATATGTGTGTAAATATTCCCCTACAAAAAGCAAGTCTCATTGCATTTATAAATCATAAGAATGAAGTTCAAATTTAAAATTAGTGAAAACAAGAGCATTTGTTATTTGTGTAATTAAAATTCGTGTGTAAATATAAATTCCTGGAAAATACTTTTAAAGCACGTCTTAGTTGCCGTACAACAAGATATATTGTATCGTAAAACGACCTCATTCTTAAAATTCTAAATGAATTTGAATCCATATTTTGCTAAAATGTAAATTCAGTTTGTAACAGTATCAGTCGATAAACATTATCTATTCAAAATATAATACGCTGCATTTATTGAAAGAAAGATAGTCTAGAATTTTCGAATATTAAGTTAACTAAATAAAAGAATACGCCCTTTTCTTCAAAAAGTGTTCTTGAAGCTATAAATTATATTTCTGTCATTGAATACAGGTTAAATCCGCGTAACATAATACTACCGGAAAGGACATAAAATAGATAAGAATGAGTAAAGTAGCTCTAATTACCTTACAGAGGACGTGGGATACTTTTACTATCGCCATACATTTTTAAAGTGACAGCTTATTAAGCAGACAAAGAAGCAAAATTGTGGGTGATGTTACAGTATATTGTAAGTAACTATCGCTATACTTGCAGCAACGTCCCTCAATGCTCCACCCCGAGGGTACTATATTAGTTGGTTAATGTTCTATCATGCGGATGACTAATCTTCGGGAAATCTAAAGAACGATGACGTATCGAGATAGTTTATTATATAAGGGCGGGATATAGCGAGTTGCCCTCATCCATTCTGTGATTCATTCCTTCGGCATCTAAAATGTAAATTCAAGATTTGTAATTCATTCTGTAACATAAAAATTTGAACATAAATTTTGTAGAGTACAGCGACGTTTTTTTGCTCCAATATAAATAATATTAGTACAAGATCAAACGTCAATTTTAATCTATTAAAACCAAATGTACTTTCAAATACGTATACTTCCATGGACGAAAAACTAATGAAGATAGAGCTCTAAAAAATTTTGGAACCAGAAATTCTTCAATGCAGTTAATTCCAATGGAAATGGTATTTTTGTGTGCGAGGACAAATAGTAGTAAAAAAGAATTTAACGATCCAAACCACAAGTACAAATTAGTTTCAAACCTAGAAACTCAATTGGTATATTGTTAAATAGACTAAGCTAGAGTAACTTTTTGTTTTGCGTATTTGTCAACAGATAATTTATTCCAGCAATTTTGAGGTCAGAACTCGAAGCGGTTTGACTCTTACAAAGTTTTCTGCGCAGCATCGTTAATCAACTACACAGACAGACGGGTTAATACAGGGATATGTAAATTTTTCAAAGAATTTTGAAGGAAATTTTTGTGACTTTCACATAAAATATTTTGGCGTTTTTTAGTTATTGACGAGGATAAAGTGAAGATTGTATTAATACGTAAGTAGTAAGAAGGTATATTCTTTCTATTAAGCTGTAAATTGCATTTATAAGCGTTATTTACATCCGTGTATGTAAGAGACTATTTTGATAGTGTGTAAAAGAAAGATGTTTTGAATGTATAGAAGATTGTTTATAGACGTTTTTTGTGATTTTCATAAAATCCACAGCACATTTTCCGCTGAGCCAGCCAAAAAGGAAAAAGGGCACGAACAAGTAAGAATTCACATCTTCTTTAAGCAAGCATTCATTGCATCCTTATGTTAGTCAGGGTGGCTGTACCCGATTCATGGCATTTATTTGTGGCTTCCAGCGTATAGGCAGCCGATTCATAGCAAAAATTTGCGACGTTCCAACTTAGAGGCTCGATTAAATCGTCTTGAAATTAGAGTTTCTTGTCTCGTAGGATTTGTGGAAGTTTTCTCTTTGTAATATATCTGATTGGTTTCCAGTATGACTGATAGAATAAAATAAATTCGTATGTTTGAGAGCTGAAGGAGTAGAAATTGGTTCTCAGATAAATGTTTATTTGGATGAACCGAAAAAAGGAATCTAGAGATCAAGAAAGAGCAGAGCGTAGGAGAGACTCCGGAAACGAAAACGATGACTCTTTTATTAAGTCTAAATCAAATAATGAAGATTCAACATCAAACTTATAATTACATCAAATAGTCATTGATAGTATTTTATTATACGGCGCGTTTGAAATAGCAGTTCAATGTTACGAAAAAGGTTAAGAATTGTTAATTTGTAACGTTTTTAAAAGCTTTATCAAATTTTCAGCAGAACTGCAGGAACTGTTTTTAAAGGAACATCGGAAATAATTTAAAATGATTCGCTAGTTAGCTTTTTAACCATATGGTAAGATCACATAATAGAAATAACGTGTAAGGGTTGTGTTAACAATAGCGGAAATAACCACGGGTACTGCAATAACATTTCCATTGATTATTGTTTTCCGCTATATATTCAGCAATTCACTTCATGTAAACGATTTTAGTAATTTGTTATTTCTCCAGGACACAAAACGGTTTCAATTTTGATGTGAATTTGTACAAGTTTAAAACATCTTGACAATAAGGATACTTTCTAAATCACTAATTTTAATTTCAAATTTAATGTTTCCTGTGAAACTCAGTTCCCATGAATCACGAGCCGCCATTGTATGTAAGCTGATGATATACATGTTATAGCATAATAATAGTCATGATATTACAACCTAAACAAAATGTGAAACATTTTTGCTGAATAATTTTCATTGAAAAAATTTTCAATTTTAATTTAGATATTTGAGATAAAGTAAAGGCGAATAATCCGATGTCAAACGCGATATCAGCAGATTATAGTTCTGTAAAAATTTTCGTGTAAAATCTTAAGTTTCTTTTGGTTACGTTGAAATTGGTAAGGCCTGTCCAAATGGTACACCGCTTGCCTTATAAACATCATATTAAGAAACTTACGCCAAAGGAAACAAGTTAAAATTTATGTTACATGCTAAATTGAGCTTTATTATGTTTATTTTAGCATTCACTTTTGAAACATAATTCAATACAGCTTTGAGTTATATGAAGTGTGGAAAGCAAGAGCATCTTCAATATGTTGAAGGAGCAAACACATAAAAGTACTATAATGAACCCATAAATTGACTATAGGTATGATAGTTATAAAACATAGAATTTGGAGTTAATGAGTTTTTGTGTGTTGGGTTTTGGTTATAATGACATGGAAAAATTTGTAAGTGGAATGTATATTAGAATGTATATTAGAATACGAGAATCACTGGTAAAATTCACGAAATCTGGTACATTTTATATTGCCAGCGTTCTGCAATTGTTATACAGGGATACTACTAAAGAATAATCGAGTTTTAAAAATAAATATTTCAAAAAGTATTACAGATATAAATGTAATTAACCTGCCCCCAGATAAGAAAAATATTCAAGTTTTTGAGTATATTATTAGAAATGTTTGATGCGGGCTCTCCGCGTCGCATGACGTATGTCCAAACAGTAGTCCATTTCGACCCATACTCGCTACAACGTGTCTCGATCGATATGATTAACAGCAGTAGAAATGCTTTCTCGGAGTTCATCTAGTGTTGTTGGCAATGGTTGTACGTAAAGCATAACTTTAATGCATTCCAAAAAGAAATCGTACAGTGTAATATCGGGAAACCTGAGAAGCCACGGGAACAATACCAAATCTTATTCAGCACATCAACCAATCCATGAGTGACGGAGTTACTCGTTTAGATACCGACGGACTCTTTCGCCAATGAGACGGAGCTCCATGCTGTTCGAAAATAAACTTGTTAGAATCTTCTGTCGCTTGCGAAAATAACCACACTTAGCTTGCATGCTGCACAGAAGACATTCAATTTTTGAGAATTTCTTGCATGTTACATAGTCAAGGATTTTCCATTCCTCATATCCGAATGTTGTGACGATTCACCCTTCCATTTAAACGAATTGTTGCTTTGCAAATACCAAATGGTTAGTAAATTCGTCGTTCTCCGTTGCTCTCCTGAATGGCAGAACAATAATCAGTTTACTTTACGTGGTCGTCGGTTCGTAAACTATGTACCGTCTGCATGCGGTTCCGTTTACGTCACAATTGCTTCTTCAAAATGTTCTATAAGGATTACTGCAAAAGTCTAAGTTCACAACCTGCTCTGTTCCAAATGAGACTTAGTTCATTGACACTCCTTTTTATTGAAAGTGAGCGAGCTAAAATGATGTAGTGGAAAGTGTAGTTCATGAGTTTTAAACATCAAAAAACCATCATTGTGGAAAGTTATTGTGAATAACTCTGCATAACTAAAATTTTCGTTTAGTTATATGTTTACTGTGTCTTAAGTTATAATTAGAACATAAGCATTTGGTATGTACAAAACTCTTCAGTATTTCAAGTATTACATAACTGATTTTTAAAATTTTGCAAGTGACAATACTGACAATACTGCTTTATAAGGGTTCAAATGGTTTGTGGAAATAGAGCAAAGCCAAAATTTGGTTTCTCCGCCATAATTTTTATTATAAGAGTATGTGTTTTTCTTAGTTGTAGGTGTAAATATTGTATTGATATTGTCATAAATCGCTAAATATTTAAAGGACGTAATAGAAAAACACGCTTTTGTCCTTAGTTATAGTATTAGCTTCCTACAGACAGAAACTGCTTACGATAAAGTAAATTTGGACATATTTAAAGCATGAGAAGCTATAAATTGGACTGTCACTAAAATTCGCATTGCTTATTACAAATCTCTATTCGAACAAAGAAATTTGTCCTAGAATAAGTCAGAAAACAATAGGACTGGATATTCCAGCGCCGGCTTACATTCCGTTGCCATCATTATTTACCATTATCGACTGGAGAAAATATTCTGCTATTTTAATATAAAACTATCGCAATTTGCAGATGATATTTGCAGTTGCGTTCAAAATACAACAATTTATTTTGCTTAAAATAAATTAGGATTTTTTGTAAAGTTTTTAGAATTACTGTTTGAACACGAATATGAATTCTGCCCAACATAACAAACTATCGGTACTTTTACAAGTAATCAAAAAATTATTTGCCCAATAACATCGCTTTCAGTAACTATACCTTTAGACATAACACTTTTGCCCGCTTTTTAGGCATTTTCCTAGATAGGAAGAAACACATCTCTTGCTCTTAAAATATATCTCATAAACGTAATCAGGTACTGCAAAAGGTGTTAGAATAACTGGGGCGTCAATCGCTCTTTCAGTAGATGCATTTTTGACTTTTGCTTAATTTTTTTTAATGGAGATGCCGCAAGTTACATATTATGGATCGAACCGCTATAAACAAATTCTTCGGAATTTTAAAGAGTACTTAAAAATGTAATTTCTTCAAAAGCACTAAGGGTTCCGCCCCAGCAGGTCAACAATTTATCATAAAAAAGCAAACCTTTTATCTCAAATTATTAAAACTGTTTACCTTCTCTTTACACCGAGTCCAACAGACAGATATTGGAGAGTTATGAAACATGCTCTGTTAATATTTAGTTATGTTCCTGTTCAAATTATGTGTGACGTGCCGTCTCTGCATGGAAATATTTTCGTTCGCACATAATTAAATCCTACACTTCTTGCCTTTTTTTACGGCCGTATAAGTATTCATTAACAATTTCAACCGCTTTCTCAATTTAAATCATTGCCTATTCATTACTCTGTAGGTTTTATTAGTATGTAATAATAAATTTATACTGCAAATCTATTCTATTTCAATACAACATTGAAAACTGGTGTTTTATTATTAGAATATTTAATTTCAGGGATATTACAATGTGGTGTACGTGCTTTTTCAAGGTTATTCTTGCTTCGCTTATCATTGCATGTTTCTTAATTGATATTTTATATTTGTATACTTTTATGCTGAAAGTTAGACAACCCTTTGTATGGATACTGAATATCTCCTTGAATTTGAAGTACATTCTTTGTCGCGTACTTTAGAAATGTGTCGTTTTAAAACGCTTCAACCGGCTATTGTACAGAATTAGAAGTTAATCGGGTTTGCTGTTTCTCAATCGATCATAGTTCGCTTGTGAGAGTGAAACGACAAGTTGGTTGTACGATATATCTCATGAATTCCTATGTAAAAAACAGTTTAGTTTCGTTGGTGAAAAATTAGAAATATGCGACTTCCTTTAATAAGATGACAATTTTAATATCTAGAAGTGGGACTTGACATATTTTGGTTTTATTATTAGAACATTTGTTTTTAGAGATATTACAATTTGCTGTACGTGTTTCTGCAAGGTTATTTTAGCTTTGCTTATCTTTACACGGATTTTTAATTGATATGTTATATTCTATATTTTATGCTGAAAGTTAGGCAACCATTTCTACGGGTACTGAATAGCTTTTTGAATTTGAAGTTCATTCCTAGTTGCATACCTTAGACACGTGTCGTTTTATACGCTTCGACCGGTTGTTGTGAAGAATGAGACGTTAACCGGATTTGCCGTTTATCGATCGATCGTAGTTTGCTTGTCAGAATGAAACAATAAGTTGGAATGAGATAACCACACACCAACCTTTCAAAACCATTGTTTCTGGCATCTACTACCCTAATTTTCAATAACACTTATTTTGTTTTCCAAAACGTTTTTTTATTTGCAAAAGTTTGGTCGCCCTATGGGTTCCCCATTATCACCTATAGTTGCCCAAATAATAATGGATCATTTGCTAGACTCTATCATACTTAATTTGAATTTTAAAATGATTTTTCTTATAAAATATGTGGATGACATCTTATGTTCAGCTTCACCTGAAAAAATACCACATATTTTAGATTGCTTCGATACCTGAAGTTTATCCATGTACTGGAAGTTGAAGGTAAAATTTCATTTCTAGACACTCTAGTCATCCGAGATTTAGCAAATAGGTTGTTATTTGATTGTTATAAAAATCCCACGAACTCTGGAAGGTATATAAATTATTTCTCCAATCATTCTTTTAGCCATAAGATTAACACTGCACTTGCTCTAAGACACAGGATACAGATAATCGCAGAACCACATTTTATAAAGAAAAACCTACAAATTTTAGAAATGACTCTTTACAATAATGGTTACCTCAAACAACTGGTTAAAAAATTAGTTTACACCAACATATGTTTTCTAACACTTTGATTTACAAAAAATTAACTTTTATATAAACTTTAACTCCTTTGTCAACCAAATCTCTCAATAGTAAATATTTATGAAAAATCAATGAGAAACTTTTTCACAAAATTAAAAGACAAAACTACCATACTATTTAGACGTAATGTTATTTATAAAATAACTTGTTCCTGTGGAAAAACCTATATCGGTAACACCACCCAATGGTTAAAAAATCGTATTATTCAACACAGGTCTGATGCAAAATTACTTAAAAAAAATTATGCTTTATCTTAACACGTTAGCAACACCCTTCACACTCAAAATTATAAAGAGGTAGTTATCTTGGATTCTGAAACTAATTATAAAATGAAACCTTTCTTAAAGGCTGACGGTATATACAACAAAGTTAATGCTATTAACTTCAGATAATATACACAAAATTTGCATTCCATATATGAAAATTTGTACAGAATTTCAAAAAAATTACTGAACATTTAATAACAACTCGAATGTCACCTAATTAGCTTGTTTGTTATAACTTGATAGGCTACATATGATTTACACATTCTTTCCAATGTTGTTTCAGTCATTTTTTGTCACTTAATATATATTAATGACAACCTACTTTTGAAATGACGTTCCACATCCTATTGATTGCTCCATTTTGTTATTTTGACTAGGAGCCTCACCATTTCAATGTTGGTGGTGTTTAACTATATATATTTTAAGTATATATTTTTAATCTTTTACTAACTGTCATTCTATACGTCAATTTTTTGCAGTATGTTTGAAAGAGGCAAAAACCTTTGCCGAAACGTAAGATCTTATTGAAATGTTATGCTAAATGCTATTTTGCGTTTTGATTTGGACTACATAATCCTAATTTTTCATCAATAGAACTATTTTTTAACAAAACAATAAATATAGATGTATATATATATATATATATATATATATATATATAACTCATATTTAGACCAGGGTAGAAAATTAAATAATCACATCAAATAATTTTAATCACCGTGTAGAAGCTTTGGGAAAAGGTACGCTTTATTAAAAAACCGTGGAGAATAAAAATTCATTCGTTTCATTAAAAATAAGGGAGTTAAATTATGTACAAGACGCTTGCTATAAAAAAAAAAGGAAGCAGTATTAAAAAGCTCCACGTGTAATTTAATTCCTCCTAGTAAAGAAACAAATAGAAATAACGTGCAAAATTTATATTAATTAACTCAATTTTAAGTAACCGGTATTAAACAAAGTGTACACATAATAATTAATATTTAATTTGTATCCGCTAAAAATGAAAAGGTAGAAGTCAATTTTAGTTGGAGTTAATTAAACCATTATTAATAATAAGCATAAAAGCCTGTGAAAATCCAAGATTAAAATACCATGAAATAAAGCTCTGAGAATTAATAGTACGATTGAACACCTGCGTAGTTTAAAAGTCACGTACGGCGAAAATTTTGCAGATAACAAATGGTTTCAGAGAATGTTGGAGAAACCGTCGCTTGTATTAACGGGAAGGTTAGATACGGGGTTATTTAACCCAGATAACAGTCCATGTGGACCGAAATAATCGATAGTAAGGAATATCAATTTGCACCACTAAGAACAGGTTAGATAGAGACAGATAATATGCGCGAGACCGAAACACATATAGTAAAAGGCGTGAGTGGAGCAACGTCATTGGGTTGCGATTGGTTGAAAATAAAAGGCAAAATTGAGAGGTAAAAATAACATTTCTGTAGAAAATTCAATTAGTTATTTCCAGACGTTGCGAGCCGTGTCGAAATTTCTGAGATTTAACGGGTACGAGTGCAAATTTCGTAAAAATCGCATGCCGGGCTGCGGAATGGGAACCTAGCATGCAAAATTCTTTAGAATTGTCCGTTTTGGGGACTAGACCGACAGACAGGCTAACCTCTATATATACCCAGGTGAATATGAACAAGTTCTCTTAGATTTACGAATTGATTCAATGCGTTAAACAGTGCTTTTTAGTTTTCCGAGTTTGATAGAATAATTTAAACAGTTTGCTCGTATATTTTCGTGATTTAAAACAGTTTGTTCTTTACGTGCTACAATGCAAGTAATTTAGTACACTTAGAAAAGAAGATACAAGGTAATAAAGTTTAGTATCACAGTACCAATTAGTCTAATTTGCAACGACAAATGAATACACAAAAGTAGGCAGTTTTGGCGTATATTGGTGAAAGAAGCATGAATTTCTTTGCTATTTTTCGGGGGTGTTAATAATTAAATGGTTCATAAACGTGTCTGGATCCACAAAACAAGGGTCAGATATACACAGATGAGTTCCGGAAAAGCCCTGAAACAACTTTAGATGGAATGGTGGTGGATAAAATTTTAAAAGCGTTGAGAATCAGAAGCCGTAAATATAACCCAGTTGGATTGGTGTGATTAACAGTAGAAAGTCGGCGGACCAGTTAAGTTAATAGCTTTTTGTAGGTTTCACAGCATTCTTGTCTTCCAATTTGTGAGGCTCGATTTGAAAACCGTAGTTCCCGGATTTTGTAGGATTCACAGCATTCTTTGGCGACCCAAAAGTGAGGCTCGAGTTCCAAATAAAATTTTTGTGATTTTATTCCAGGAAACTGACGATCTGAGAGAGAGAGTTTCTGTTTGTGTATAAATTTAAGAGTATTTTAGAGTGTGTGAGAGTGAGTAGAACGTATGCAGAGAAAAGAGTGGTTAAGGAGTCAAGGAGTGGAAATTGAAAGTGACGATAGTGCATTGTGTGAGAAAAATTCGAAAATGGAAGAAGCTGGAGGCAGTAGAGATCAGTCGAGGACGGAATCAGGGGATCAAGGAAACGAGATGATAATGAGAATGCTAGAGAGGATGAACGAAGAATCCAATAGAAAATTAGAACAGCTAAGCGAGGAATCTAATAGAGCTAGGGATGAGTCCAACCGAAAATTTGACCAATTAAATCAGGAATTAGGGGATAAAATAGAGCAATCGACGAAAGAATTTACAGAATTTAAAAATAGTCTTACCGTAAAGATGGGGGAAGTTGAAAATAGGGTAGATAAAAATGAGCGTGATATTACAGGTCTTCGACAGGAAATGGGACATTTAAGGTCCGAAGTACGCATTTTTTGTGAAGAAGAGATTAATATAAAAATGACTGAAGTAACGGACTCATGTAGGGATCAGTTAGGCAGGGTAGAACGCGAAGTTAGTAATATTAAATACAACATATCAAATTTAACGGGGGATGGTCCCAGATTTTATACAGGTGGAGTATCATTGGACCAACACATGTAGTTTTATGACGATAACAGGGTAAATCCACAAATTTTTATTAATAGCGTAAGAAATCTAGTGGGAAATTTATTTGACGAACAGACTAAACTGAATACGATAAAGGCTTTATTGAAAGACAACGCGGAAGCATGGTACAATTTAGTAGGACAGGACATAGACACCTACACGGACTTTGAAGACAGATTTTAAAGCACTACCGGAGTGACCACAGACAAGACCAGGTACGAGACGACTTAATCACAGGGAAATTTAAGGGAGAATTTTCAGGAAGTAGGGAGCAATATGCTATACGCAAGTATAGCATAGCAAAGCAACTGAACCCACCAGTGGCGTAACTACACCCCTGCCAGCCCCCGCTATGCGGGGGGGCCCCAAGTGCAAGAAGGCCCAAACGATAATAAACTCAACTTATTCATCTTCAACGTATTTGGCAGGTAAGAAACGGTCAAGAAAATATTGCAGATAATTCAGAAACCGCAGGTTAACGAACGTTTTCTTGATGTTACTACTAGGAACTGCTGAAATACAAGAAATAATAATTAAGATAAATACTGAACACCACCTGCAGCCTGCATCCTTTCTTCTTTCTATCCGTTCTGTCCTATTTTGTAAGGGTTAATAAACAGATGAAAGAGACTGTAAACTTTAATAACAAAGATGTCTATATTATTCTTAAGTGATAAGTTGTATAAAGTGGTAAAGCATTATTAAACGACGTATAGTAGGGTTAGTTTGGTTTGTGGGATTTTAAATAGGAATAAAAGGGCTATTGTCTGTACAGTACAGATTCACAGGATGGCAGGTAGCTTAGTAACCTTCGCTTTCTAGAAATATAATACTAGAAAGAAATTCATTTTGTGGTTTCTAGTCAGCTGGTTGCAACGTATTTGCATTAGCTGCATTATATATAACGGAAAGGAAGTAAAAAGCATTCCAGTACGTTTTACTCAATAGTGTTGTGTTCGTATTACAGGAGGTCTTTCATATTTAAACGTAAGTATTTATATCTATTTTTATTAAACTACTATTGATTTGATCATAGTTGAAGTCGCGCTGAGAAATACATATAAATAAATCTTTAAGCATTCAATAAAAATCATTT
Source organism: Platerodrilus igneus (assembly GCA_036346225.1). Taxonomy (NCBI): domain Eukaryota; kingdom Metazoa; phylum Arthropoda; class Insecta; order Coleoptera; family Lycidae; genus Platerodrilus; species Platerodrilus igneus. The sequence continues at coordinate 2,241,523 of JARFIW010000399.1, forward strand.
ATATTTTGTTAATTAAAGCATTTAAAGCAAAGTATGTATGTGTTATTTGTAATTTCAAAAGGCTTTTAAATAATTATTACTTATCTAATTACATTATAATTAATTTCATTCAAAATTGCAGGAAATAATATACAATGAGCACTACAAGCGGCGCTGCAAAAAACGAAAAGGAAACTATTGGAAGAATCAAAGAGCAAGATTCCAAAAATAAGTTCCTTTTTACTTCTAAAGAGTCCGAAAACAAGAACAATCTATGAAAGAAATTGGGCTTTCGACAGTAGCATCTACTAGTTCCGCTACAGACGAACAGCAGTCGTCAACAATTTTAAAAACTCTCACCCAGGGCGCAAGTACATCACATAATGACGGCCGCGATAGAAATTTGGAACTAGATACCACTACAATTACAGAGGTAAATGTGAGTAGTACTTTTCACTTAATGAACTATCTATGGATCTGACGAAAGAATATCCAACCGATTTTGCACATTTTTAAAATCAATGTTTTACAACATGACAATTTAAGAAAAGAAATAATTAATTACGGATTGTGTAGACCAGATGGTGCGTTTCCTAAAGATAATAAAAATAGAAGTTTTCAGTTCACTATTATTACTTAATAACTGCAAGCGAAAATAAAAGCAATACGTTAAACTTACCACACAATTCAAATGGGTGGTTGTGTTATTCTAAATTAAAAATTGTGTTTATTGTCAACCATGTTGGCTGTTTGCTTCAGTAAGGTCAAGTTGGACGACCGGAATTAATGATTGGCAGGGTTTATCAAAAAATTAAAGAGCATTTGCTTGCTCAATCTCATTTAACTTGTTGTTTTATTTACGATATGTGGAAAAAAATTATACCATAGATAAGAAAGATACTCTACTATTAAAACAAGAAACTGAATTTTGGAAAATGTTTTACACAGACTTTTCAATGTTACTTTAACACTATCCCAGCGCATGCTGTCATTTCGAGGACATAGAGAAAGTTTTCTGATTCAAAAGACAGTTACAACGGTAATTTCTTAAGTTTAGTTCATTTAATTAGTAACTATGATCCTATATTACAAAAGTGCTTGAACGACCCAAAGGTTCAATTAAATATCTTTCCCAAAAATTCAAAACGATATTATTAATACTTTAAGCGCACACTTAAAAATATTTTATTAAATAAAATTAGATCCGCTCCTTTTTCTCAATCATAATAGACACTACACAGGATATAACTAAGATTGATCAATTAAGTAAAATTGTAAGATATATTGATTTTAAAAAGACAGCTTGGGAGAGGTAACCAAAATAGATATTTGTGAAACTTTTGTGGGTTTTACAAAAGTAGAGTCCCAATCTGCTGAAGGACTATGTAATACTATATTAAGCAATTTAACCAACATGCAATTAGATATAAATAAATGTAGAGGGCAGGGCTACGATGGAGCTAACGTTATGAGCGGTACGTATTCTGGCGTGCAAAGAGAATTTTAAACATAGAGCCTGCAGCCTTATATATGCACTGTAGTGCCCATAACTTAAATCTAGTCATAAATGATGCCGTTAAAGGTATAAAAGAAATAGAATCGTTTTTCTACTTTTAGAAAACATATATACATTTTTGCTAATAGTATAGTAAGATGGAATTGGCTTTCTGTTTTTAAAGAAAATTTCACACGATTGAAACGCTTAAATCCGACACGTTGGGCGGATCGAGTAAAATCTTTAGCTGCCATAAGAATTCGGTATAAAGATATAGTAATGTCTCTTAATAAAATTATTATGATATCAAAAAAACAGATGAACGAAATGACGCAAAGCAAATATTAACTAGCATGGATAATTTTAATTTTATTTTTTAAGTGTTTTTTTAAGTCAAATTCTAGAAGAGCTTAACAAGCTCTCACAAACTGCTCAGAGTGAAAAGGCGAATATTAATCAGATAACTCTCTTATTACAAAAACTTTAAAATTTTTCAAGGAAACAAGAAACAACTATTCCAACATCAAGGAGGAAGCAGCGAAAGTTGCAGGGCAATGGAATATTAAACCGGAATTTATAAAAAAAAGGCAACCAAAAATAAAAAAGCATTACGATGAATTATCCAATGATTATCGATTTAATGATGAAGAATTTAAATTTAAAATAAATGTATTTTATCGCGTAATGGATATTATAATTTCACAGCTGTCGAATCGTTTTAAATCGCTTTTCATGTAAACGAAAAGTTTAATTTCTTAGAACCTAATGTATTTTGAATTTAACTGCAGACGATATTTTATCTAAGGCAAAACAATTGCAAAAATTTTACTACAAAGATTTAAATGATGCTATAGGTATAGAACTTACTACACTCAAAAATAATAGACTTATTTGTGATGAATTAAAAATGTTAACGGTATCTTACAATTTTAGAATATCTAGTACTTTCCAAATCTACAGGTTCTAGCAGTTTTCCAAACACCATAACAGCCTTAATGTTATACCTAACTTTACCCGTTAGCGTTGCAAGTGCGGAGAGATCTTTCTCAAAATTAAAATTATTAAAAATTATCTTAGGAACCGCACTTCACAAGATAGATTAGACGATTTATCCCTCTTAGCAGTAGAACATGACACTGCCAAAAATATGAATATAGAGGATACAATAAACGCGTTTGCAGCAAAACATGCAAGAAAAACAAAATTTTGAATTTTATTTGGAATGTCTGCTAGCTCATAGGTTTTTTTACTGTATCAAATTTTTAGGTGTAAATAATTTTGTGCGGCGTATAAATATGTAGATTTAATATTAATTAACTTATAAGTTTGAATTTATGTAATTTGGTTTTATAATTAATAAAGCACTTGATTAATATAGTATATGTATTTAATTCTATACTGCTTCCTTCTCTACATGTACTATAATTTAAAAATATGGCTAAATATAAGCCAGTAAAAGTAATACATTTTAAAGAGAGCCCACTTTAAAATTTTTGCGGGGGGGCCCAAAAATCGTAGTTACGCCACTGGAACCCACCACTGACGGACCGACAAATTATCAAGTATTTATCACGACACTTCGAGGTAGAAGTAAGACAACACGTAGCACTACAGAACATAGTGGACAGAGAAATGTTTTTAGAATACCTGCAGAGGTACGACGACGTAAGTAGTGGACGACTTCGGGATAATAGGGAAAGACAGATCAACACAGTTAGGTTTGACAATAGACGGGACAACTACGTTAGACGGGGGAATAGTTACCGATACCAGCGACAGAATTGGGAACAGCGACGACCATACGTTAGAAGTAATAGTTTAGGAAGGGGACCTGCACCGAGACCGGAACCTACCAGAAGGAATAGTTCACCGGACATGAGGGGACTGCTAATACAGACACGGAACGAGTGGAAACGCCTAGGACATACGCTGAGGTGACGGCTAGACCAGGACCAAGTAGGGAAAACAGACCTGGACAGGATTTTTAGAACGCGACAGACCACTAGATTTCAGTGTAAATGTATATGAACATCCACGTGAATTTTTCAAAATTGAGGAGGAAGTAGAGCCAGAAACTAAGGAAAAATTATGTTTGCCAATTATTAATTTAGAAATTTTGAGAATAATGTAGAAGTATTACTTGATACAGGGGCAGAGGCGAGTTTAATATCGGAGGAATTCGTCAGCAAAATTAGGGATAAGGTTTGTGATAGAATTATGCCTATAAAGCGTAGCCATTTAGTAGCTCCAAATAAAAAGAAGTTTGCTGTAGTAAATAGTGTTGTGGTGCTTAGGATAGATATAGGAGGTTTAAGCTGTGAACAGGAGTTGGTAATTGTACCTGGACTGAAGTTTCAAAGCATTTTAGGTGTTGACTGTATGATGCAGTTAGGGGTTTTGATAGATATGGAACGGAAGGTAATAAGGATTAAGGATAGGGTAGTGCCATGGAAGGGCAGTTATGAAGTCACGGAGGATGACACGGGGTTTAGTATTAATGTAGTAGAGGTAGAGGATGATGAAGGTAAACAGATCAACACAATAAGATGTCCAGAGGATAGGAGAGTAGAGGTTCAAGCTTTAGTACAAAAACATGCAGAATTAGTGGGGGTAGAAGCAACAGCAGCATATCGGGAGCAGGTGAAGGCAGAATTAAATAAAGATGCACGAAAAATTAGTCAAGGGACCAAACCGCAATTCCATTGTCCACCATCCATGGACACACTTTTGACGAGGTTAAATGGCAAGTTTGTTTTTAATAAAGTTGATTTAAGGAATTCATTCTGGCGGATTCCATTACATAAGAATTCTAGAAGGTACATAGGATTTTCCGCAGAGGGAAAAATCGATAATTGTAAGGTAGTATCGTTTGGTTTGTCGGCAGAAAAGAAAATAAGAATAAATAAGAAACAAACAAGTGTAGGGACTGAAGAAGAAGTAATATTTAAGAGTCAGGATAATAGGGATGATAAGTTTATTGTATGTGAGATAATAGGGATGATAAGTATAGATATCGAAGGGGGAGAAATAGGGATGAAGAGTATTAGGATGGTAAGAAGAAAGACGTGGAGGGTCAAGAAGAGAGTTAGATTTAAATAACTTGATGGACAGAGGATAGAGATAGGTGAATTTTAGTATAGTTATAGAAAATAGAGCTAGGTATAGGATAAATATGGGAGATAATTAGAAATAGGTTTAGGATGAGAATAAAGAGTAAATGTAGGAAGAAAATAAGATAGATTAAGTGTAGATATTTCTTATAAGATTAGTGGGGAGTTAGAAATAGAATAAGAATAGGATAGGTATATAGGATTAGGTAGGGGAAGTGAAGTATAGTGAAGATTAGTTAAAAAGTTAGGAATAGGATAGGTATATAGGATGTATATAGGATTAGATGGATAAGTAGGATGAAGTTAGGGATAATTTCAGTTTATAAAATTAGGTGAGAGTTAGGAATAGAACAAGAATAGGATAGGTATATAGGATTAGGTAAGGGGAAGTGAAGTATAGGGAAGATTAGTTAAAAGTTAGGAATAGGATAGGTATATAGGATGTATATAGGATTAGATGGATAAGTAGGATGAAGTTAGGGATAATTTCAGTTTATAAAATTAGGTGAGAGTTAGGAATAGGATAGGGATATAGGACAGGTGTAAATAATTTTGGTTGGATTGGATATAAGTTAGGTAAGATAGATAGATAAGGGTAGAGAGAGATAGGCAATTTTTTTGTGAATTTTGTTTGCGGTTTAAATATTTTATATTTGCATTCAAATAAGTGGGATTATTTGTATTCAAATAGGGGGAAAATACTCATATTTAGACCAGGGTAGAAAATTAAATAATCACATCAAATAATTTTAATCACCGTGTAGAAGCTTTGGGAAAAGGTACGCTTTATTAAAAAACCGTGGAGAATAAAAATTCATTCGTTTCATTAAAAATAAGGGAGTTAAATTATGTACAAGACGCTTGCTATAAAAAAAAGGAAGCAGTATTAAAAAGCTCCACGTGTAATTTAATTCCTCCTAGTAAAGAAACAAATAGAAATTACGTGCAAAATTTATATTAATTAACTCAATTTTAAGTAACCGGTATTAAACAAAGTGTACACATAATAATTAATATTTAATTTGTATTCGCTAAAAATGAAAGGGTAGAAGTCAATTTTAGTTGGAGTTAATTAAACCATTATTATTAATAAGCATAAAAGCCTGTGAAAATTCAAGATTAAAATACCATGAAATAAAGCTCTGAGAATTAATAGTACGATTGAACACCTCCGTAGTTTAAAAGTCACGTACGGCGAAAATTTTGCAGATAACAAATGGTTTCAGAGAATGTTGGAGAAACCGTCGCTTATATTAACGGGAAGGTTAGATACGGGGTTATTTAACCCAGATAACAGTCCATGTGGACTGAAATAATCGATAGTAAGGAATATCAATTTGCACCACTAAGAACAGGTTAGATAGAGACAGATAATATGCGCGAGACCGAGACACATATAGTAAAAGGCGTGAGTGGAGCAACGTCATTGGGTTGCGATTGGTTGAAAATAAAAGGCAAAATTGAGAGGTAAAAATAACATTTCTGTAGAAAATTCAATTAGTTATTTCCAGACGTTGCGAGCCGTGTCGAAATTTCTGAGATTTAACGGGTACGAGTGCAAATTTCGTAAAAATCGCATGCCGGGCTGCGGAATGGGAACCTAGCATGCGAAATTCTTTAGAATTGTCCGTTTTGGGGACTAGACCGACAGACAGGCTAACCTCTATATATACCAAGGTGAATATGAACAAGCTCTCTTAGATTTACGAATTGATTCAATGCGTTAAACGGTGCTTTTTAGTTTTCCGAGTTTGATAGAATAATTTAAACAGTTTGCTCGTATATTTTGGTGATTTAAAACCGTTTGTTCTTTACGTGCTACAATGCAAGTAATTTAGTACACTTAGAAAAGAAGATACAAGGTAATAAAGTTTAGTATCACAGTACCAATTAGTCTAATTTGCAACGACAAATGAATACACAAAAGTAGGCAGTTTTGGCGTATATTGGTGAAAGAAGCATGAATTTCTTTGCTATTTTTCGGGGGTGTTAATAATTAAATGGTTCATAAACGTGTCTGGATCCACAAAACAAGGGTCAGATATACACAGATGAGTTCCGGAAAAGCCCTGAAACAACTTTAGATGGAATGGTGGTGGATAAAATTTTAAAAGCGTTGAGAATCAGAAACCGTAAATATAACCCAGTTGGATTGGTGTGATTAACAAAAGGGACGATGTACATTGAAGCTACGAGTGCAGTAACCATCAGGTAAATTATACTATTTTGTTTGAACTTTGATGTTTTCGTGTGTGTTGAATAACTTTATAATTTATTTACTTAAAATGGACAGTAATGAAGTTGTACTAACAACAAATTTTTAATTTTAAGGGGAAATTTTCTTGTTTAAGTCGAAAGGAGTATTTAGTATTTATGTTCTTGATGAAAATTTGGGTATGTCTTTGAGCTCAATTAGACGAACCTGGTTAATTAACGTAAAGGGGTGGTAGATGCTCCCTTTGTACTCAGACTCAGGTCTGCATATATTGTTATATTAATTAGTAGGCATCCTACAAGGACTTTAATTCTGGATGCACATTCAAATGATAATAAATTTAATCTTGAAATTTTCTGATACTGAAATTTATGCTGAATTTTAATTTTGAAATTTTAATGTATTGTGAATATTGATGTAAATAGAGTTAACGTTGATGTTTGTGATAGGAATGTGTTTGTTTTTTTTTATGATTGAGGATGTAAGTTATCTAGAGGAGCAGCCGAGGCGATTAACAGAAGAAAGTCGACGGACCAGTTAATTTAGGAGGTTTCACAGCATTCTTTGACGCCCAATCTGTGGGGCTCGATTCTAAAAAGGTTTCACAGCAATATATATATATATATATATATATATATATATATATATATATAGAATGCTGTGAATCCTCTCATATCTGCAGGAACTGGCCCTTTCAAAAAAAAAACATTCGAGCGCCACAGATTGTTTGTCAAGAATGTTGTGAAACCTTTTAAATTAACTGGTCCGTTGACTTTCTTCTGTTAATCGCCTCTTTACACTTTTCCGCCTCGGCTGCTCACCTAGTTAAAACTTTTATCCTCATTCAAAAAAAAACAAATACATTCCTACCACAAACATCAAGGTTAACTCTATTTACATCAATATTCATAATACATTAAAATTTCAAAATTAAATTTCAGCATAAATTTCAGTATCAGAAAACTTCAAGATTAAATTTATTATCATTTTAATGTGCATCCAGAATTAAAGTCCTTGTAGGATGCCTACTAATTAATATAACAATATATGCAGCCCTGAGTCTGAGTACAAAGGAGCATCTCACCTTTACGTTAATTAACCAGGTCGTCTAATTGAGCTCAAAGACATACCCAAATTTTCATCAAGAACATAAATACTAAATACTCCTTTCTACTTAAACAAGAAAATTTCACCTTAAAATTAAAAATTTGTTGTTAGTACAAATTCACTACTGTCCATTTTAAGTAAATAAATTATAAAGTTATTCAACACACACCAAAACATCAAAATCGAACAACAAAGCATAAGTTACCTGAAGGTTAATGCACTCGTGGCTCCAATGTACATCGTCCTCTGTTAATCACACCATTCCAACTGGGTTATGTTTAGGTCCTCGGATTACTGGTCGCCTTTAAAATTTTCTACACCACCATTCATCTAAAGTTGTTTCAGTGCTTTTCCGGAACTCATCTGTGTATATCTGTATCTTGTTTTGTGGATCTAGTCACGTTTACGAATCATTTAATTATTAACAGCCCCGAAAAATAGCAAAGAAATTCATACTTCTTTCACGCTATACGCCAAAACTGCCTACTTTTGTGTATTCATTTGTCGTTGCAAATTTGAATAATTGGTACAGTGATACTAGACTTTATTACCTTGCATCTTCTTTTCTAAGTGCACTAAATTACTTTCATCGTAGTACGTAAAGAGCAAACTGTTTTAAAGTATTAAATAATCACCAAAATATACGAGCAAACTGTTTAAATTATTCAATCAAAATCGAAAAACTAAGAGAGAGAAACTCATATTAACACGGGTATATATAATCGCTAGCCTATACGTCGCTTTTGTCCCCAAAACGGACAGTTTCTAGAATTTCGCATACTATGTTCCCATCTCGACCGCCCGGCATGCGGTTCTTATTAAATTTGCACTCGCACCAGTTAAATCTCAGAAATTTCCACACGGCTCGCAGCGTCTGAGAATAACTAATTAATTTTATATAGAAATGTTATTTTACCTCTCATGTTTGCCTCTTATTTTTAACCAATCGCAACCCAGTGACGTTGCTCCAATCACGCCTTTTACTATATGTGTCTCTGTCTTGCGCATATTATCCGTCTCTATCTACCCTGTTCCGAGTGGTACTAATCGATATTCTTTAGTATCGGTTATTTTCAATCCACGTGGACTGTGAAATAACCCAGCTTATTAGCATTTCCCGTAAATATTAAGCGACGGTTTCTCCAACATTCTCTGTAACCATTTGTTATCTACAAAATTTAAGCAGAACATAAAACATTTAAAAATACGCAGGTGTTCAAACATAATACTTCTAAATAACACTTCTACGATTTGAATATTATTGGGTTTTTACAAGCTTTTATACATATTATATGTTACTAATGGTTCAATTAACTCCAATTAAAATAATACCCTTTAATTTTTAGTGAATCCTAATCAAATATTCAATTATTATCTGTACATTCTGTTTAATACTCGTTACCCAAACTTGAATCAAATAATATAAATTTTGCACGTAATTTCCATTTGTTTCTTTACTGGGAATAATTAAATTACACGTTGAGCATTTTAATACTGCTTCTTTTTATAGCAAGCGTCTTGTAAATAATTTAACTCCTTATTTTTAATGAAACGAATGAATTTTTATGCTTCACGGTTTTAATAACGCGTACCTTTTCCCAAAGCTTCTACACGGTAATTAAAATTATTTGATGTGATTATTTAATTTTCTACCCTGATCTAAACTTGAGTAATATATATATACAGGGTGAGTTTTTAGTGTGGCAACGGTCGATAACTCCGTTATTATAAAAGCTACGTAAACCAAATTTGGAGGCATATTAGGCATGCCTAAAGTGCACATTTTAAAAATATTTGGAAGCATACAGGGTGTTTCATAATTCCAGGGCATATTAAACTTATATTTTTTTAAATGGAACACCCTATATACAGTATTGCCCGAAATAAACAGTACTGAAACTAAGTTGGCGGTGTTTTTATGCGTGCGCTGTCACACTCAAGTTAGCTAGTATAGACCTGTCAAGTAAACCTCAAACAAGTAATTAGTAGGGCCTAATTGTTAAAAATGGTGTTAAGTACAGAGGAGAAAGTGTTTCTGGTAGAGCATTATTTTCGTTCATACGGAATCGGCCGACATAATGGTGCAAGTTTGCTATACGTGTCTGATCAATTCACACAAAGGTTTAATAAACGTTCTCCAAGTAATGCTGTAATTTTGAAGGTTATTGAAAAGTTTAGAAATACAGGTAGTGTATTGTGCCAACGAAAAGGAAACTCGGGGCGTCCCAGGACAGTTAACAACAACAATAACCATGAACGTGTTTTTGAGCAAATCTTAGAAAATCCGAAAGTCAGCCAGGCAAGGACAGCGTTACAACTTGATTTAAAAGAACTTCCATTCAAAGAATCCTGAAGGAGCTGGGTACATTTTCGTATGTGATTCAGGTACATCAACAACTACATCCTCGGGATTATCGCAGTAGAGTGGAATATTGCGCCAGAATTCTCGCGTTACAGTATGAAAAACCTGAAAAATGTTTGGTTTTCAGACGAAGCACATTTTCACTTGTCAGGCTATGTGAATCGTCGCACAAATCGATTTCTGGGCTTTGCCAGACCCGATGAGGTTCAAGAGGTTACTTTACATAGTGAAAAAGTGAGTGTCTGGTGTGCTGTTTCCGGACACGGAATCATTGGTCCGTACTTTATCGAAGAGAATGGTAGGCAAGTCACACTTAATCAACAGAGGTACAGACAAATTTTAATACGATTTATCCCTGATCTACGTCAATTCTGTCGTGCACGTAACTTGGCATTTCGAAACCAATTTTTCAGCAGGACGGGGCAACTTGCCATACTGCTGCCGCAATTCGTCAATTTCTTCAAGAACATTTTCCAAGCAAATTCATATCACGATTTACTGACTTCCTTATCCTTCACATTCTCCAGACCTCACACCTCCAGACGCATACATTTGGGGCATGGCTAAAAATGCCGTTTTCAAACGGGCACCACAAACCATCGATGAATTAAAGGATGCCGTTAGAGTCTTCTTCGCAGCCCTGAGACAACCCTTATTCAATAACATGACCAGAAACTTAGAACATCGTTATGAAGTCTGTCTCGAACGAGGAGGTGCACATTTAGAACATATAATAAAGTGTCAATAATATGTATTTTTTAAATATACAAAACAATTACAATTTCAGTACTGTTTATTTCGGGCAATACTGTATTATTACATTTTTGAAAAGCCGATAAAAAGAGCTTTAATTTGATATCAAATTGTATCTGTCTATTCCTTTTAGTTTTTGAGATATTCAACTGTTTTTAGAAAAAATGACCCCAATTGGATACATTGCCACTGCAATAATACACAACTTATGTTAAATTTCAAGATGCAGAAAATTTTACCATATACCATAGTATATTTGTAAATATCACTTTTTTGAAATTTCTTCCCAGTATACAGGGTGTGTCAGGTTTCGCAAAATGCAATTTTTAAAATTTTTTTTAAATGGCACCCTACCAATTTTATTGCTACAATGTATAGTTCATTAAGTGTCCTTTCATTTTTGTTAAGCATTCCCTATACCTAAATCCATTACTTTCGAGATATTTTGATTTTCTTCAAATTTTATGAATGTTTTAATTTACATAACTAAAATAACTTACTATTGGAGAATATTATAAAACAATCAATACATGTTAATTAACAATCAACTACACTTATCCAATAACAATTTTCACTAAAGATATAACAACCTACAATAATACGCTATCAACAGAATTCTGCCAGATCAACAATATGCATTTTATAGAAAATGTTCAAACAGGATATCAGGCAGGCTTTGAAAAAAATAACTATTACATGTAAAGTGTCATTTAGGTTTATTAATTGTAGTGTGTTGTCATTTAACAGGATATCTCTCTTGGTATATTCTTGATGCAAGTAGGAAATTTTTTAAACTTGCTCTCAATACCCAAATCATATTTATTTGTTGTTCCACTGTAAAATTCATTTTGAAAACTCCTTCAAAGATTACATTTAAAACAGAACTGATAATGTGCTAAATGACAACACACTACAATTAATAAACCTAAATGACATTTTGATTGTAATTGTGATTTTTTTCAAAGCCTGCCTGATATCCTGTTTGAACATTTTCTATAAAATGCATATTGTTGATCTGGCAGAATTCTGTTGATAGCGTATTATTGTGGGTTGTTATATCTTTAGTGAAAATTGTTATTGGATAAGTGTAGTTGATTGTTAATTAACATGTATTGATTGTTTTATAATATTCTCCAATAGTAAGTTATTTTTAGTTATGTAAATTAAAAACATTCATAAAATTTGAAGAAAATCAAAAATATCTCGGAAAGTAATGGACTTAGGTATAGGAATGCTTAACAAAATGAAAGGACACTTAATGAACTATCCATTGTAGCAATAAATTGGTAGGGTGCCATTTAAAAAATTTTAAAATTGCATTTTGCGAAACCTGACACACCCTGTATACTGGGAAGAAATTTCAAAAAAGTGATATTTACAAATATACTATGGTATATGGTAAAATTTTCTGCATCTTGAAATTTAACATAAGTTGTGTATTATTGCAGTGGCAATGTATCCAATTGGGGTCATTTTTTCTAAAAACAGTTGAATATCTCAAAAACTAAAAGGAATAGACAGATACAATTTGATATCAAATTAAAGCTCTTTTTATCGGCTTTTCAAAAATGTAATAATATATAGGGTGTTCCATTTAAAAAAATGTAAGTTTAATATGCTCTGGAATTATGAAACACCCTGTATGCTTCCAAATATTTTTAAAATGTGCACTTTAGGCATGCCTAATATGCCTCCAAATTTGGTTTACGTAGCTTTTATAATAACGGAGTTATCGACCGTTGCCACACTAAAAACTCACCCTGTATATATATATATATATATATATATATATATATATATATTACTCATATTTAGACCAGGGTAGAAAATTAAATAATCACATCAAATAATTTTAATCACCGTGTATAAGGAATTTCATTAAATAATACGCGTTATTAAAACCATGAAGCATAAATAAACTCGGTTGTTTCAGTAAAAATAAGAAATTTAAATTATTTATAAGACGCTTTATATCAAAAGAAGCAGTATTGAAAAGCTCTGCGTGTAATGTAATTATTCCTAAACAAAGAGAAATTACGTGCAAAGTTTATATTAATTAACCCTATTTTAAGTAACCGGTAGTAAAACAAAGTGTACGTATAATAATTAATATTTAAGTTGTATTCGCTAAAAATGAAAAGGATAGAAATCAATTTTAATTGGAGTTAATTAAACCGTTAATAACATATAATACCTATAGAAACTTGTAAAAACCCAAGATTAAAATACCACGGAATAAAGCTCTGAGAATTAATATTATTTTGAACACCTGCGTAGTTTAAATATCACATTCGGCGTAAATTCTGCAGATAATTAATGTTTCAAAGAATCTTGGGAAAACGTCGCATAATAGTTACGAGAATTGCTAAAGCTGGGTATTTCACACTCCATGTGGACTAAAATAATCGATAATAAAGAATATCAAGTTGCACCAATAAGAACACGGTAGAGAAGGAAAGAGAAATGCGTCAAGCAAAGACACATATTGTAGAAGGCGGGATTTAAGCAACGTCACGGGGTCACAATTGGTTAAAAATAGGATGCAAATATCAGAGGTAGAACAACAATTTCTGTACAAAATCAATTAGTTTTTCTCGGACATGCTTGCGTGCCGTGTGGAAATTTTCTGAGATTTGAATGGGGCGAGTGAAAATTCGTAAAAATCGACGTGCGAGCAACAGACTGGGAACATAGAATGAGGAATTCTTTAGAATTACCCGTTTTAGAGACTCGACCGACAGACAGGCTTTTTGCTATATATACCGAGATGAAGATAAACAAGCCCTCTTAGACTTTTGACGATTCGATGCGTTAAAAGCTCGTACATACGCGACTTGATTAAAGATGGTAAACCGTGCATTTTAGTTTGATTAAATAATTTAAAGTTTGCTAGTATATTTTAGTGATTCAAAATAGCTTGTTATTTACGTGCTAACATGAATGTACTTTAGTGCACTTAGATACAAGGTAATAAAATTTAGTTTCACTGTACCAATTAGCAAAATTTACAACGACGAATGTATACACAAAAGTAGGCAGTTTTGGCGTATATTGGTGACAGAAGCAAGAATTTCTTTGCTATTTTTCGGGGGTGTTAATAATTAAATGGTTCAAATATGTGTCTGGATCCATGAAACAAGGGTCAGATAAACACAGATGAGTTCCGGAAAGGCCCAGAAACGACTTTGAAGGGATGGTGATGGAGAAAATTTTAAAAGCGTAGAGAATCAGAAGCCGTAAATATAATCCTGTTGAATGGTGTGATTAACTAAAGAAACGATACTTTGAAGCTACGAGGACAGTAACCTTCAGGTAAATTATACTATTTTGTTTGACATTTTTGTGTGTATTGAATGATTTTATAATTGATTTACTTTAAATGGACATTAGTGAAATTGTTCTAACCATAAAAGTTTAATTTTAAGATGAAATTTGCTTGTTTAAGTAAAAAGGGGTATTTTGTTTTGATGTTCGGGAATATGATGAAAATGTGGGTATGTCTTTGAGCTCAATTAGACGATCCTGGTTAATTAACGTAAAGGGGTGGTAGATGCTTCCTTTATACTCAGACTCCGGTCTGCTTATATTGTTATATTAATTAGTAGGCATCCTACAAGGACTTTAATTCTGGATGCACATTAAAATGATAATAAAATTTAATCTTGAAATTTTTTTTGAAAACTGAATTTTATGTTGAAATTTAATTTGAAAATTTAATGTATTCTGAATATTGATGTAAATAGAGTTAACGTTGATGTTTGTGGTAGGAATGTGTTGTTTAATTTTATGAATGAGGAGGTTTATAAAATTAGGTGAGCGGCCGAGGCGAAAAGCGTAGTTCACGGATTTTGGAGGTTTCACAGCATTCTTGACGCCCAAACTGTGGGGCTCGAATGTTTTTTTTTTTGAAAGGGCCAGTACCTGCAGATATGAGAAGATTCACAGCAATATATATATTTATATATAATATACACACACACACATAAATTTAGGGATTGTGTAACTCACTCGCTTTGCTATCTTTCCCACATAACAGTGGCTTTTTCTGTCTGTGTTTGATAAATGAATCGTTTTCAATAGCCCCATAGCGTTTTGTATCCCTGTTTTTATTCTGTTATAGTGATAAGTATTTGTAAACTATGCTAGAATTACATATTTTGTTTAGTTACTTCTTTGTATATTGTTTGTGGACCAGGTGGTAATATTATCAATGGATGTACCAAACAAAAATTGAAAAAGGATTAATTTTTAGTTTTAATTAAGTAATTACTAAATCGATTAACTCATTAATTAATTAATTAATTAGCATGATAGACGTTGCATTTCATTCTAGGTCGTTCAATAACTGGTTATGGAAGCTTTTGCTGAAATATACTTGATTACAGAACGCTGCTAACTAAGACGATTAAGGGTTCAGATAATAGCCAGGAAATGTCAGATTTAAAGTAGAGATTAACTACGAGATTTTGCAGACCTACCAGCGTGTACTAATGTATCAATTGGTAATATCAAATGATGTGGTAAAACTAGGGGCCGGTAGGGAACAACAGGATGTTATAAACATATGGACGCACTTGGCTTCATTGAATTTAAAGTTAACATTACTATATTCTGAGTATCAACTGAAAGAACAGAACACTGTAGTTTGATGAACGTTCACAAAATCCATTTTAAACAAACTATAGTTTGAACACACTGGTTTGTAACAGTAATACGAATGTTCAACAAAGTTTGCGTTTATAATGACAAAATCAAAGCTTTTTGCTGCTTAAATCTAATATTTAGCATGTTACAGTCTATATTAGTAAATATAAATGTAGACCGAAAATCCTACAAGCCTTGTTGTAGCAAAAACTGCACCGCAATGGTAGGTTATTATATTTAAGGGATAATTTTTTACCATCTTCCGCTAGTGAATTCTAATTCTTCTCTTACTGCTGCAATATTCCTGTATTGTTTCGTTTTATCTCTCACAATTTTTATCCGATGAAATCGCGTGTACGTTGGCCGATCTCTGTTATAAACAATAAATATGACTGTTTGGGGTCAGACGATTGAAGTCACAGCAATTGAATTACAAAGGTTAAAACATTAACCTGGTTTATAAGGTTAATAGATTTAAAATTCTTTGAGTATCTTTGACAACAGAACTAGTTCGTCATATTTCTAACGATTTTATTGGAACCTTTTCTAGCACGAATAAGTGTCATGGGTGTCATACTTCTTTATACGTTGGTTCAAAACTGCAATGTTAATCTTGGTTTTGAAAACTAAAGAAAATGCTTCGAGACGTATAAAACCATATCAGTAATGATCGCCACCGTATTAGTAAAGGCCTGATCAATACATTGAGGCAGCATGTAAACAAATTTTGTCAATTCTGGTGGGGTGCGTGCGCTTCATGGAAGTAAGAAAAGCGTTGCAGCTTTTCTTTAAATCGAATATTAGTCGATTATAGCGATAATATGAGGCATGCTTTTTTAAGTGCTGTTTTTAAATATTGCAACCGCAGCGTTGCTGTCGCCAATCCGCACATGCGCGCTGAGTAGTGTAACGTTCAGGTTTTCCTCTCCAGCAATAACGCATATAAATCCTGTATTGTGTTACAAAAATTTTAGAATCCCTTTTTCATTCAATATAATTCGTATGTCAAAAACTTATAAATAATTAAAAGAAAGCTATCCTAATTTTGAAGCACTTTATTTATAGTCTTTTTATTCTAGTTATGTAGTAAACAAAATTATCGTTAAAAGTACTCCAGTTTTGTGTTTAACATTATGTTACAAGTCGTACGTGCTTGTTAGAAATTCCATAAATTATCTTCAAGGCGAAGTAATTTAGAGCGATTATGCGCACCTGCTGTTTTGAATACTCAAGTGTTGAGGCCCCGTTTGTTCATGGACTACGACAGTCGACCCTGTACCGTCCTTGCAATAAGATTCAGAAGTTAGTATTGAAGGGTGACTTGCGACTCGCATTTAAATTATGCAGTAAATCGATACAAATGAGTTAGATAGTTCATCATAGTTTGTATTTTCTGCTACTGTATGATTAAAACTAATTTTAATTGGTTTCCTTTAGGGCAACACTGAAATTTATAGTTAACACGGAAGTTCCTAGTCAGCACTGAAATTCTTAATTAACACGGAGATTTTTAGTCAACACTGAAGTTTTTAGTCAACGTTGAAGCTTTTAGTTAACACAGAAATTTTTGGTTTCTTAATGGCCATGCGTAACAGCTAATTAATAGCGTACAAATTGTATGTGGAAACCTACAGTTAAGACAACGATAGCTCTCCCCTAGTGTGGATTCCACTTTTTTATTTTTATGGTTCTGATCTTCAGGATGTTGCCGTAAGAAAGTGGACAACGAGTTTTTGCTGTCATTATGCAGTATTAGAGGCGCACATATGTTTCGAGTTTATCTACTAAAGGGTTTGTATCAATTTGCACTCTACGTTCGAGGTCGGTAAGTCGATTTTCCTTTTGTTATGAAAACCATCTGTTTGACGTACAACGCTAGTGGCTATTTGTGTCGAAATAGAAGATATCCAAGGTTAAGTTGTAATTTTTGTAGCTTAAACTATTGAAAACTAATACCTTAATAATCATATTTAAAAATTTAGACTTTTGAACTTTACACTAAATTAAATTCTTGCTTTATAGGATTGTTAACTAAAACGATCTGCTTAAGAACTTAGGTTATGAATCATACTGAATAGATTTTATTATTAGCATTTGCTTTTTCGCGTTGATTATTTATCATACAGTTGAGTAGTTTCTTATTCATCATACTTTTTTCAACAAGGTGAAAGATCCTATTGCATAAGAAATTTATTAAGAATGTACGTCGTTTGATCAGTACTGGAAAAATGACAAAAACTAATAATTTTGTTAATGAAATATTCAATGCCTATTTACGTTAGAGGCTTCGATATAATCAAGTTTATTACAAAAATAACAATGAGTAACTAAACACTTACAAAATTTGTTGTAAATTCTTGTCAGTTTGAAACAAAATTATCTTTAGTTAATATATGTCTTGTTCTCTAACAAGTCTAATTTTTTATAACTTTAGAAGTGGTTAATCACGCTTTAAAGGATACTTAAGAAGTTGTGTTTATACTACCTCACACATATTTTTGGATTCTATAAATCTTATATAAACCAAAGGTGCATAAATTTAGTAAGTAGGGTATCCATGCACCAATGGCCAGTAGCAAAATCAATAAGTACATATAAGTTGTCTGATTTAGTGATTCTATTATTTTGAGACGCAAACTGCTGTCTCCAATGCATTTTTATGTATTTTATTTTATTTAAGGATAAACGTTTGTACCATCTATGAATACAAAATCTTGTATTCCAATAACAGAATATATTCGTTGAGGTTCCTGTATTTTTCTTGGCGATATTCCTTGTTCTTATATATTGCATAAGTACAGTGGCGCCTGACCCATCCGTATTTATTTAAAGACCTCACTGATAGTCTCTAAAAACCGCTGAAGATAGAGCTCAGAGCTAGTACGGAAGTCTACAAAAGTCAGTTTGTGTTAATAAATCAACATCTTCTGCACGACTTTTGTTAGAAATATGTTTCTCTGTCACTAGTAAGGTGGCTTGACAATTTAGAGAAAATAAAAAGTTAGTTTCAGTAGCTATTTCTGTTCATTAGTCACAGACATTTGTATGGAAACATCCGTTCGTGTTTAAAACTGTTTGTGTTTATTCAAAATGCCTCAGGTAATTCAAAATTTTGCCTATTGTAAACCACGCATTATGATTCCTTTCGTGTAAACTAAAACCATGAAATCTTACGAAATTCATTGGCTGATTAGTAAAGTGTACGCAGAACATACTATTTTACATAGAATGGTACAAAAGTGGTCTAGAGCATTTAAAAATGGCCATGTTAATGTTTGTATGAAGAGCATAGTTGGCGACCGTTCTCCGTTACTGAGGACAATGCAGAAAATTGATACAATAGTTTGAGAAAACAAATGCTGTACGATTCCGTTTTTATCAGATGTGTTTTTTCAGGTTGCAAGGAGTATGCTTAAATTATCGAAAGTTGTGCCTGTGCTGTGTAAAGAAAATGCTGACGCCTGCAAAACCAATCGTGAGGGTAGTGCTTCCCTTGAGCGCCCTTGTATCATGATCAAAGTTATGAGATGTTAAGCTTAATATCATGCAATGAAATATAGGTGACCCATGTGACACCAAACTCAAAAAAGCAATTCATGGAACGGAGGCATTCGATATCGCACAAAGAAAGGGAAGTTCAAACAAAGAATTTCAGCACGCAAAATTAAATGCGCTGTTTTTGGATGTACATGGCTTACTCAGTAACGAGATTGCTGTTATGCATACCCACACCCTGCCAAGATCTCTTTGCATTTGATGACTGGGAACAATTTAGTCACCCTTGGTATATTCCTGATCTGGTATGATGTGACTACCACTTGCTCTTTCACCTAAAAAAAGCATCTAGGTAGTTAGCGCTACGATAATGATAATGACGTTGAAATGGTTGTGTTTCAGTAATCAGGCGGTAAATACCTATAAGGATGGAATTTAGAATATGGTTGTACGATGTAATAGGTTTATTAATATTAGTGTCAATTATTTTGAAAGGTAGACTATAGTACGGACTTTTTAATAAAATAATAAAAAAATTGCACTTGTTTCTCTTATAGTACACCAAAGCGGTACTTACTTAAAAAAACACACTGGTAATAGGATGGAGTCGTTTTTATGTTATTTATAAGAAAGTCAATTACTAGTGATAAACCACCTACAATTAATCATCACGCCAGCAGTAAACACCACGAGCAGGTTCTAGGTGAGCTACAGCAATTAGAGGTGGAAATGAAAGCAGTTCAATCTCTTTAAACGCTGCTAATCAATAACGAATAGAAAGTGATCGCACTGCCAGGATGATTAAATTTATAGGTCTTTTAAAGTCCAAACCAACTACGCAGGAACTCCAAATATTACTACCAAAACTAAAAACCAAACTGAAAATATAGTTGTAGAATGATAGTGATATCCCCAACCACGCTGACGTTACTGCAAAATTATTTTAATATCGATGTTATCATATATTTTCTATACATTTTTCATATTGGAAAATACTAAAAGGCGTCTTATAACTTTTAGAAATCTCTTTATTTCGCTACTGCTACTAAGTGCAGAACAAACATGACGAATTGATTAATTTAAATAAGTACAATGGCAGAAATAACTTACGGTCGAACCGATACTGCATATTTTAGACACTTTAATTTTGACATCTGCGAATCTTGCATCTTTCTTTTTATTTTGTGTATTTTGTTTAATTTCTCTTTGTTAATAATAAGTATAAAGTAGTCTTTTCTTTTATTTAATACACTTATTTCCAAGATTTAATACTAAACTTAAAACTGAATTTGCCTTTGCTTCTTTGTGTTTATCATAGGTTAGGTATTTATCTACAAATTAATACCTACCGTTACATTACATTAAAGATTATATTAGGGAATCGTGATGTTTTTAGGTTGAACTGAAAACACCGTGTTACATCTTTTTCTCAAGATTTCTCACTTCCTCCATTTCGCATCCAATACTAAGCTGAGATTTTGAAGCAGCTATACTACTGTTGTGTTGAACGTAGTTCTAGAAGGTCTAGATGCCATTTAAAAATTGCAAACGCAGTGTAGCAGCTGTAATGCAAAAGATGCAACAAAGTATTGGACAGAAGGGTAGCATTTCATTATAAATAGCACTTTATTCATTTTTTGATTGCCGTATTTGTTGCCGTATGCCCCTGCATAATTTCATTCTTTTTAAGTAGATCGTAATATCACATAAGCTGAAAGGTTTTCTGTCTGCTTACTGCTTACTATTTCCACAATTCATGACGAAGGCAAGTGAAGGGGACGTCATAATATATTTAATGATAATTAGCGTAGTATTTCTTTAATAAAAATTAATTGTTGGACTTGTAAATAAGTGTAGATAAAATACCATGTAATATTGAAGATGGCGGTTATAACTTTGCCTTAAAACTATAATGACATTTACAAATCCAGAAATCAAGCTTAACTGCTTTTATTTATAGTTACTTTGCATAGCTATAAAACATTTAAATATGAGCAGTTCACGAACCATACAATTGTACAGACAATACATTTAATCTGAATTCGATATTAACAGTTTAATTAAAAGTTCTATCTTATTTAAAGGAACGTCAGGAGTTATACAAAATCCTACGCTACAAGCTATATAAAATTAATATTGAAACTAATTAAAACTTTAGAACCCTTTAATTGCCATCAGTTTCAGCATAATTGTAAAGTGAAAGTTTAGAAAGTGTACGGAGAGCTTTTCTAACGATAGAGTTGGGCAGCAATACTCAAAGCAGACGCTGTAATGCATGAATAGGTAGATACTGGTATTTCTGAAAATAATATAAATTTTCGAGAGTCTTTTGCATTGACTTGTAGTCCTGTAGCAAGTTTATTTGCTGCATTCTCTAAATTGCAATACGTTTGATTCAATCATCGCATATAATTGCTTCATATTCTTAAAATCCTATAATTAGCAGAAATAGATTATAAACTTTCAAGTTATACTTGCGCGTACCATGGACTGTATTATGTGCAGACACTAAAACCTCCTACTATAAACATTTGTGTGTCGTTTTAACAACAATGGAATGAGTGTCTTTTCACGCTTGCGTCCAAAATTCACGTTCTCCCGAAAAAAAATTATGAGATTGTATGCCCACTTTAAATCCGGAAAGGATATTCAAGTTCTTACGGAGGCATGCAATTTAAGAATTGTACTAAGAAAGCGTCAAGATGGATTTTAGTTTGTTTTGAAATCGATTTTTTCGTTAATGCGCTAAGTGTGGAAGATAACAGATTGGTTAGCTAATATTGAAGCAGCTGTTGCTAGTAATACACTGGAAATTTTAAGTATACGTTTGATGATTAATTGAAAACCAGTAGATGTTTGTTGTGAACATCATCCATCATTATGGATTTGAGTTTGATCTTTTATCAGTACAGTCTGGTTAAGTAATTACAACACTTTTTGCTTATTCCGATTAATAAAAGAAGCGTTTTTGTAACGAATGCCAATATTTGGTTTATGATCTGAATTATTTTAAATTTGTATGCGCCGATTTAATACTCATCGCGTTGAATAGTGGATAAAAATTTTGGTACCAGGAGTAAATTTTTAATATTTTGAAATTTCATACAGTACTGATTATTAGTCATTTAATGAATTATATTGTTGATCGTTGAAAGGTTTTCTTTTTATAGATGATATCATGCAAAGTAGAACCAGCTACTCTCATGAAAGAATAGTTTTTGGATAACTAAATTGTTTGTTCCAACAAATATTAAATAGAGTTAAAAATAAGTTAGATTATTTTTATATACGCATGTTTAAAAGGAATACCTTTGTTGTCAAATTTATACCATTAACAAAGTCAATGCAAATAATGTATTAATGTTTTTATGTTGATTTCAAGAATTCTAATATTTATTAACCATCTGCAAAGTTTTCAGATCGAAATGCTAGTAGGGCTCATACAAACTATATGTGCCAGCTTTACGTTAATAATTAAATTAAAGGTAAACTTAGCCACCATTTCAAATCTAGGCTGGATCTTTCGGGGTTATTCTTGCATATACTTTATTGAGGCCTGTTATAAAAATTTTATTTTATTTGACAGACAGAAATACTTTATTGGGCAATACTGTTATTATTTATGATTGTCTTACACAAGGTATTAAAAGTTAATATTGTATTTTTTTTATTACCATTATTTCGTATCTCGGATCACTGATAGTAACCCCATTGTATTTACTAATTGTAGCTTTCGTTTTCAGGTGCAGTCGCTCTTAATGGGAACCGCTATTGAGTGTTCTCAGGGTGTTTGTTTTGCTTTCCTCAGCATAATGGTTCTCATTTTTCCCTTGTGCATTGTTCTATCTAATATATAGGAGTATTTAAGGTAGTGGCTGGCGCATTTCCTTTTCCCATACACTTATTAGCCAACCATGTAAACAATAAACCTGCTTTCACTCTTGTGCCTATTGCAGTTGTCCCGCCTGATATATGTCGTGGTTGCGCTATACCTTCTTTTAAAGTCGTTTACCGTGTCACTTAGGGTTTCTCTTGCAGTAGGTAATACGCCTTTGATTTACCAGTGCAAGGGACACATAAAAGGGTTTCAGGTCCATCTGTAATTTCCCCCAGGTAAAATATTTGTTTTTATTATTATTCACTTACGTCCTATGCAATTAGAGCCGCTCTATCGTAGCTTTGTGCAATTATTGTACCATCATTTATTGGACAATGTTTAAAGAACTGCCTAGCGCTATCGATATTTATTAGCATCCAAACACCATAAGATGTATTCAGTTGCATAACGCAAATTTATTGAAGCTGTTTGATATTTGCAACAACTGTGGGTTCATCAAGTATAATTTCAATAAGCGATTCTTTTTATAATAATAATAATAATAATAATAATAATAATAATAATAATAATAATAATAATAATTATTATTATTATTATTATTATTATTATTATACCAGGAACACCAGAATACTAAAACCAGAACCAAATCACATAATAGAACAAGTACGAGTACAACAACGTATACAAAACAATAACCAAACAACAGCAAAAAGCAAACAGACAGAGGAATCGAAGCACAAAAGGACACAGAAACATACAATAATCAGAAGTACTATATGAAATAATACAAGATGCAAAGAAAAAATCACTGAAGTAGAAGAAAAATTTCTAATAACATACATATATTTCCAAGACGCAAACAATGACATCAAACCGTTCATACACAAAATACCAGATGCCACAAAGGTAAATACAACAATTGCACACATTAACACAATCAGGGTAAGCAATATACAAGATCACACAGCTATGGAAGAACTACGACAACTAATCTACACGGAAGCAGTCACTATAATAAGAATCCTTACAAACAAAAACAGTCAACAGAGAACAAGCAAAAGAAACAAGCACTATCACCATGGTAACACAGAATACAAACCTAAATACTAAAACTGAGAAAAGACATAGGACAACCAAGACAATACATAAAACAAAAAATATCAAATTAGAAACAAAAAGTAATAAGAAAAGTACAGAAAGAAAGAGCAATAGAACAATTAGATGAAAAAAAAAACATAAACTACAAGCACTATCCAAACGACTCAAAACATACGAAAAAAGTAATAACGGAAAACAACAAAACAAAACATTCTTTCAAAATTAAAAGAAATTCTACCTAACTATAAACAAGACCGAAATCATAATAAACAACCCACCAAACATATCAGACACAGCACACTTTTGGAATGATCTCTGGTTCAATCCAGCCAGCACGCACAATGGACCCAAACAGAAACAAACTAATGCAACATAATAAAGGAAATGCAAGATATAACCATTGTACACAAAGAAATTAGTCATACCTTTAACAAATCGCACAATTGGAAAGCACCAATGGCAATGACAAAATAGCAAACTTCTGGCTAAAAGAATTTGCAATGACACATATACACTTATCAAAATTATTCAACAAATATATCACACAACCACACACAGCACACACATTAACAAAAGGAATAAATGTCTCAAACCAAGGGATGAAAAAGACAGAAAACCCTTTAAAATACCGTCCAATAGCATGCCTACCAACAATCTACCAAATATTCTAACATCCTTAACTACACAAAAACAAGTCGCACATGCAACACAAAACAACATAATACACGAACAACAAAAAAGATGCAACAAAGAAACACGAGAATATAAAGAGCAATGATGGGCCCTGAAATAACACACCAAGCTATCTCTATTTTGTCTACTACCGACTTTGTGGGGGGGATGTTGAATCTGTTCAGTGTTTTAAAGTTTGATGTGTCGTATCTGTCTAAGTGATTAGTAATATCGGTGTAAAAATCATTTGTGAATATTCTGAAAATTAAACTGTCCTTGTTACAGTAACATAGAGACACGTTATTACCATATTCTTTTCGTAGAAATTCCTAATAAAATGCATACAGGACAGTTTTAGATAGTTATAAAATAGTAAACCCAATATACACCGGTTTATTATACAACACGCGTAGTCGTTCCATTTGTATGACTACAAGGTCTTCGGTAAGTATTTCCGAACTTTTGAAGTTGGGTTTCGTAACTAATGTCTCTGCTCCGCATCTATTACGACGATTTTGCCAGTGTGTCGCTAGGCGAAGGTCTACGTTATTTTTGATATTCTCCAATGTTTTGCCAAAAATACCGTTTACTATTAATATGTATATACTTTTTCCAAACTCGCTTATTGCCTCGTATCGCATTTGCGTGTTCGAGTTGATATACTCGTTTAACCCTACATGTGATTTCCCAATGCTCCACACAAAGGTACTACATTGGTCATGAAGCGAGTTTTTTTTTACCTGAAAAATTTTGAATTTTGCCGAATCCTTGCTGTTCCAAGCAAGGTAGTAATCTTTAACGTGCTGGCAGCACTCACACACAGGACCTCCATTTTTACCTCTTATCCGAACGAGGGCGTATTTTTGTCAAAAATGCTTGTCTGACATTTTTCAAGCAGACCGTGTCGGGATTTGAACCCCGGACCTTTAGCGCAGTAGTCACACGCATACCAACTACGCCACGGAGTTGCCTATACTCGTTTAACCTTACATGTGATTTTCCAATGCTCCACCCGAAGGTACTACATTGGCCAGAAAGCGAGTTTTTTTTTACCTGGAAAATTTGGAATTTTGCCGACCCTTGCTGTTCCAAACAAGGTAGGGATCTTTAACGTGCTTGACAACACTCACACACGGGACCTCCATTTTACCTATCATCCGAACGATGGTGTATTTTTTTGAAAAATGCTCGCCTAACATTTTTTAAGCGGACCGTGTCGGAATTTGAACCCGGAATTTGTTTAACCACGGGGCCTGTCTAAATTTCAACGCCCTATGTACTCGTGTTATTTTTAATCCGTTCCTTGTCGCTTGTTTTAAATTTCTGTAATGACTAACATAATTTACCTTATTGTTTAGGTTTGTAATTAATTTCTTATGTTTTGTTTTTGCCATTGGTGATATTTTCTACTAAAGACGGCAAGTCGGAATAATCGTCGTGCAATTATTTGGAATAGGTCACAACCGCGTCTAGCACATATCCAAACTCATCATCGTCTGGCATTTGTGTTATATTCACATTTTGTACGTCAGCGTCCGATAACCATTCAAAATTTGAAATCGGAATGTATTGTGGCATACTGTGACCGTACAAATTTGTCGCATCCAAATACATTAAATAGGACCTTTGTTTGTTGTTTTGAAACATTTTCAAATATTTATTATTTGCACTTTGTTTTCTATCTACACACTGACCGACTGATTCCGCCTCTGATGCTCTTTTTGAAAAAAATGCAGCATTTTCAATATCGGTGAGTAATTTTCATTCGACATTGATATACCGTAGCATTGCATCTCAGCTCAATCCAGTATAACACCATGCAGGGTCCAATTTATAAGCAATTAAACAATTTTGTATAAACGTTTCAAAAATATTCGTTAGTAACAATACTACTGATTTCAAACAAATCAGAATAATCTTCTAACGTTTTGCAGTTAAATACGTGCCATATTTCGTTTGCGCTCTTGTATTGTTGATCGGTTACGTGCTCTTCGGTAAGAGTGTCGTAAAATCATTTTTACTCAGCAACGATACCTCTTCTAATTTCTTCATGTCGTCCAAGTACGAATACGGGGATATATCTTTTTGTTTTAGTAACTGAAGCACCTCATCATTCCAACAAACTTATTCAATTTTCTATCGACGAAGCCATAAAACGGTAGAACTCTGAAAATCTTAACTTCAAATATACCTTTTCCTTTTTCCCGTTTTCCTTCAGTTTTGTGACGACTAATACGTGCATGCTAAACGATATGTACTTTTTCTTGTTCTGTGCTATTACTTCCAAACATTTTTGATTCTTGCACAATGTTTTTATAAATAAATGTGAGTCAACGCACCTTGAACTATGAAACAAAATCGCTAAACATGTAATTTGTAATGTACATTACGGTTTGAGTGTGCGGCATCTGGAGGTTTTATGCCCGTGATGTGACAGTGGTCTTTCTTCTCCTTTACTAAATGCTTATTGACATATACAACAAGTGGTAGTTTCCCGCATTTCTTCCTTTTCTTCATATGTAAGCGGTACCATAAGCACGATATTTTTACGTACTTATCGTACAATATTTTAATATCCTTTTTCAACATTTGCACAAAAATTTGGGGACATTCTTCGCCTCTATTGCTAACAAATTTGGACGCGCTATCGTCAAACGAACATTTATTGTAGTAGGCGCACGAGTGTGGTTCGTGAATGTGTGTCTCGCTTTTAAACTGATTTTGGGGATTTGGTACAATGAGAACTTTTATCCGTTTCTCTAAACTCTCGAATTTTAATGTGTTCTTACACGTCACATATGCATATTTGTCAACGCTTGTTTCGGTAGTAGGCAATTCGGTGTACACATGATTATAGTCGTGCTTTTGATGCCGGTTCAACTGTCACCGAGTTCTAAACCCCTGAAAGCATCCATCACATAAATGAAATTTTTTCTTACCTCTGGACTATTGACTCGCCATGAAACGCGACATATCTTTGATCCAACAATAGTGACTGTTGTCAGCGTTATCGTCAATAAGTAATTGGTTAACGTGTATATTTCTTTTCTCCGATCTATAATATAACGGTCCGACAATCTCATATGCCATTTTACCGTTTTTATTCAATGCTTCTAACCCATAGACGTTTACCGATATAGCTTTTTTCTTGTTTTCAAAATGACGAATGTTACGAACTTTTCTTGGAAATGATCTACCGTCCGCATAACGAACCGTGCTAAAGTGTGGATATGATTGCGTTTGGCATGGATTCATCTCTGTTTGATAAATACATGAAATTATTGCTCAACAAAGCAAAACTCGTCGTCGTTTTGCACGTTAATGATGGTGTAATTATTCTTGATCAATTGCGGAAGCTTAATGTCAGAGGACGACCGCATAGGATTGTTCTTGTTTATACTTAACTTTACAAATTGAATCATCTGTAATGCCTAGCCTGAATCCCGCACCTGGAATTCCGACCCCTTTTTTTCAATAATTTCCACAAAATCATCGTATACCTTATTCACGTCCGACTCTATGTCTACCATATAGAACTGTGTATTAAACGATTTGACCTCGTCGACTCCTTTTGCTTGCTGGCTAAAGTGTCCAAACCGACAGAAGCGCTCGAAGACCAACGACCTTAACCAAACAGTGTCCGTTGCGACTCATTCTCATAAGCGCAGGACTATAAAGGTCATCGAACCCACTACTGACATATTATTGAACCCGACTTGCAGCAACTTGAGTCACGCGATACGCGGGAAAACAAAGGTCAACGTCATTCCTCCACCACAGAAGCAGAAAACAAGTCAATAATCCATATTCAAGTACTACCGCTCAAGTTGCGCCTAAAGGTCAATGAACCCGACTGATGACGTCACCCTAGGTCAATAACCACTCCGAAATGCAAAGGTCAACGACCCGAACACACACGCGGCCGCTGACGTCACGTACATAGCTCAATGAACCCAAAATGTGACGTCACTAGGTGGTGAGTGACCGCCTCCGGAGGTGCCAGAACCTGCACTATATACCGTTTACACAAACTATACAGTATAAAAGTTCGTTAAGATAAATTGTAGTTCTGTGAGATGTTTTGGCTTAAAGATAAAAACGTCCAAAAAGGTATCAGTGATTGTTGTTGCCTCCAGTTAGCATTTATATTTTTATTTTGTAGTTTTGTGCTTGAGAATGTTTTATGTCCGAGTTGTGGGGTTAGTTAAATTTGTTATTGCTGCCGTTGGTCTGGCTACTAAAATCGTTTCTTTTGTCTTCATATGTAAAACGTCTTTTAAAAATTAAATTGTACACAATACATTTTCAATTATTTTGTGAACGATGCAGAGGGACGCGTTACGTATTTTCACTCAGAATTTTATCTAAATAATTTTCCTAAAGATAAATTTGGACTACGCGGATAAGCTTTCAAGACACGACATGGTTTCTCGTCAACAGCTAGCTTATCCAATTTCCAAAAATAGACCTGCATTTATAGCGGATTGTTTGGCGGTAAATCAAATGCTGATATTGATACGGTCAGATCTATAACTGGAAACCAATTAAGAAAACCAATGAACACAAAAACAGCGTTTTACGGAAATAAGTGGACCTATAAAAACTTGGTTTAACTAAACTAATATTTTTATTGCAAAAAATAGTTGTTAGTAATTGTATTAAGTGCACTAAATGTAATGTGAGGCTGGCGCACATCAAATACTAACAGACCTCACAAATATCAGCAATTCATAGATTGTGATACCACTTTTGTAGGTAACAAATGGATCTAGAATTTTTTTTAATTGCTAATGATAGCATAAATCAATCTAAAATACAAGATCGGTTTGGAATAGATGTCTACTGCATCTGCATATAAATGTGTTACATTATCACTAATAAAATTATAAATCCTATTAAAAATTACGAGTTCATTTGTATTTGAAAAAGTCAGGATACAGATAAACCAAGTAAAGAAATAAATGAATTAAAAATCGAAATTGCTAGCATGAAAGAAAGTACTATTGAACTCATAAAGTTATTATTGCAAAGGTTAACGTTCGACTTTCCAATGAATCACAGTTTAATTCTAGTGCTAAACCAGTCAATGACATCGAATTCCTTACTAATCAATGCTTATCAACAGATGTTTCTTTCATAACCAAGAGTAATCTGCTGATAAGGACGTAATTAAAAAAAAACGTTATGCAATAGTGTGTACAATAACCTCGTCAATACTTAAACTTTCTTTGTACTAGATGCTGTAAAAGAGTCTAATAGAATTAACGAGAATTGTTGTAGAATGATAACTTAAACAGTTGGCACACAGGAAACCAGCAAAAGCCATTTCTTTAAGATAAAGCAAACAACTTTTAGACTGTGAGTAAAAAACGAAATCGTAGATCCTTTAGTCGATCAGTTGGAGTTTTTAGTAATGTTGCAAAGGAATCTACTTGAATTTTTGATTTTTGCATAAATCTTGGTACCACAGCAGACGCAAAATTACATACCTGATCAAGTTAATGCGAAAAAATTAATTAAATAGTCAGAATATCAGTAAAATTAGAAAAGGTAAAAGATTTAAAAGACTCGAGCCCTCTGACCTTTAAACACTTAAATGAATTTTTTTTGTTTAGCATGGCGTAATTTAAATTGAAAGTGACCGAAGATGTCAACAATTTTAAGAGTAAATCTCAAAATTCAAGTCGAAGCTGATAAACACTTTAATTTGGTTCATTTCATATTAGTATTTGCTTCTTAACATCTACCTTTCAGAGTTTTCGTTTTGGTTTAATCAGTTCAAAATATATTAATACAATCTCCAATTGTCTTTTGGTCTTTATTTCCAATAAACACAAGTTTAATAATTAATTTTTACAATCACAAGTATTTACAGAGTTTTGTTTGAATTAACCCTAGCTTAATTATTATTTGTAGATACTAATTTAATCTTCTAAGTACGATGCATTAAATACTTTTATAGCACTAAAAGTATTAGTAATTTATTTATCAAACACATTTATATTACGAATTTATTTTACACTAATTTATGTACATCAAACGTTTATTAGGACCGAGCTCTAACTAATACTTCTGTCGCAACGGGATTTATGCTTATATACAATAGTCTTTTATTCTAGTTAAATCGAAAAAATATCTAGGATATACGACATCAAACCCCTCGAGAGCAACCCTATTGTATTGCGATACTTGACAATCACCCTTTTTCAGCAGTAGACAGATATGAGGCTACTTTAGCAAAAACTGTATGAAGTACATTCAAGAATGTTCCATATATTTCTTAATTACTATTACAATATACTGTAATCATCACATATGAAACTTAGTTTAGCATTGTTATTTTGATAAAAGATGTAACACGTGTAGGTTGTGAACTACAAGACTATGCAAATCAGGAAGAGGTGACAATTTTCTCGTATAAGTAAACAGCGTCTTCAAAATTAAAAGTTACTTCAATTCGATTTGCCAGAATGGACTAGAACAGAATTCCATGACAATTCCAAGTAATAATAAACTTGTAGCAATCGCTGTTATTAAAAAATCCCCTCAAGTACTAATATCTTCACCAAATGAACTCAATGAGTTGGCCAAATCTTTTATTGAGCTGATTCTACTATTCTTATTCGAAATAGTTACATAAACTTGTTACAAACTGATAATACAAAGCAAAGCATTTTATTCATTTATATAAACGTACAAGTGACATCGTAAC
This sequence comes from Platerodrilus igneus, assembly GCA_036346225.1. Taxonomy (NCBI): domain Eukaryota; kingdom Metazoa; phylum Arthropoda; class Insecta; order Coleoptera; family Lycidae; genus Platerodrilus; species Platerodrilus igneus. The sequence goes on from JARFIW010000399.1 coordinate 2,273,003, forward strand.
TTCTTTAATTGATCTAACGCGAAATGTCTACAATACTTGGAACGACTAACATTATTGCGTTTTAAAACGCTAAAGAGATCTTACCCAAGACATGATGCTAGCAAAAGTCAACACTTTACAGAGATGCCCACCACTGTAACGCTAGCCCGTTATTAAAAAAAAGAATTTGTAGAATTTTGTTAGTTAGATGAACTTTTATCACGAAAACGCCCAGAAAAATTTAGAAGCTTTAATAGTTTACTTTTAATAACGTTTCGCTTTCGTTATGATATTAAAGTAGGATAAGGAATTGAAGTCGGGAACACCTAGTAGAATAGGTACAAACAGTAATAAAGAGCGTTCTCTAATATCCCTTCGTTTTAAATTTAGAAAATTACGGATAGACACCAAGAAGTAACCATAATAATAAAGCTAACAAATTCACACGGGTTCAAGAAATAGTAACTATAGCAACGTACACTCCAATAACCATATACTCAAAAACCTGCCGCGAATGACGAACGACGCAGATTTCGGTATAAATAAAAAACGAATTTGACCAAAGTAGGTGTTCATTCGAGCAGAATGTCATTGACCTTTAAATTAAAATAGTTGAGATGCACAATCTGTGAGACCGAACAATAACTTGCAATGACCCTGGAGTATTAAAAGAGAGGTATCAGATCATTATTAGGCAGCAGACAGAAAAGCTTCAAACTTGGTCACGGTGAGGAACGACGTTGGAAAAGCAGGTACGTTAAGTTAAAATGACAGTATCCAAACTCCGACGCTGTTAGTGACGAAACAGGCTTTTGGACGCAAAGAACGCGGAGTGATTACTGGTATTGTTTCAAAGTAACCGGTGTTGTGAGTTTCTATCAACCACAACAGGTTGTATTTTTATTTGTGGCGAGTCCTGTACGGAATGTTAATGGGATTTTTGATTGAATAAAACAAAAGCTGTAAGTTAATTGACTTTCTAGTTATCCAGATTGCAACCACCACACGCTGTTTGTTGTATTAATCATCTGTAATTGATGGTTAATAAATGTAAATACGTGGAGTTTGGTAGTAAGAAAGACTACTCGCGTTGGTACACGCTTATTTGGACTTAAAGCGTAATGTATTGAGTTTTCATATATAAAAGCTTATTATTATACAAGGAAGATAACAAATAAAATTTACTTTGGTTAATTTTTGACGATGTTGTACCATTGCTAATCTTAAGTTTTTTTAGGCTAAACGCGTATTTAACCAAATTAGGGGTAGATTATAAATCTTGTTTTTTTTTTTGTTGTTATTTACTGTTTTGAAAATCATGTTTTACAATATAGGTTGGACGTGCGAGACGTGGAGCTTTTGTGGTTGTTTATTTTTGTAATAAATTTAGAAGGAGGTAATAAGGGTGATGTAAGTAAAGGTCCATCAACTTTTGATACCAAAACGAACCGTTCAAAACCCTTTCTCGGAACATCCACCTTTTGAGCAGGCTTTGCAGGTGTTTTCTTCAGGTAGGTTGGCGCTCAAGGGCTTTACATAGACAAAGAGAATTTAAACACCTTTCAAGGTAAAAGTCGGAATTTGCATACCCCTAGAGGTAATATATTTACTTTCACAGAACTTACCCTGTACCACTGAAAGTTAGCCAGTGCACTAATTCACTGTAACCTCATCCCCCCCCTTCTGTGGGAAAAATTAGTTCAGAAACGTAATGCCAATTCAGCACGTAACGTTGCATAAAGAAGAAAAGCAACAAAAACAGTAAATGTATGCCAAACTTGTTTTCGGTATATTTTTCCAAATACATTTTTAATATTTAATTGTCTATTATTACACGAAATTAATCGGCATTGTACGAGGGTCGTTCAATGTCCTTATAAAATCCAAGAGATGGCGCTCGTAGTATCGAAAATTAATTTTTCACAGTAAGCAGCACACCCACTAGTCAGCTGTTAGAGTTTCAGCCGTATCCATCATGTAGTTTCATTTTTGAGTTTCAGACGTATCCATCACGTTGTTTCATTTTTGTCGTTAATTGAAGTAAAAACTTTCATTTGATTATAACAATGGATAAAAGTGAGTTTCGAGCAGTGATTAAACACTTGTATTTAAAATGGCTAACGGCCAAAGAAATCAAAGCTGAGTTGGATGAAGTTCATGGCACATGTACTCCTGTGTTTGCAACTGTTTACAATTGGATGAATGAGTTTAAACGTGGCCGTACACCTACAAAAGATGAACATCGTCCGGACGTCCTGTGGAAGTGTCTACCCCCGAAATGATTGACAAAATCCACGATATGATTTTAAATGATCGACGAATAAAAGTGCGCGAAATGGTTGAGACCACAGGAATATCGCAAGGCACGGTCGCTTCAATTTTGCACGAAAAATTGGCTGCAGAAAAAAAGGTCGGCAATTGGCGTCTGCACATAGTGGAGAATAAACGCAATCGATTGCTCGATTCTGAGGCTGTTTTGGCGCTTTTCCGTCGCTATCCTGAGGATTTTTTGCGTCGATACATAATTGTCAGCGAAACATGGATACATCACTACACTCCAGAGACAAAAGAAAAGTCAAAACTGGATTTTGGAAGGCGAACCGGCTCCTAAGAAGACGAAGACGGTGAAATCGGCCGGTAAGGTTATGGTCACGGTCTTTTGGGATACACGCGGAATTATCTACATCGATTACTTGAAAAGGGAAAAACGATAACAGCAGAGTGTCATGCGTTGTTATTGGACCGACTGATCGAAGAAATCAAAAAAAAACGTCCTCACTTGAAACGGAAAAACATCATCTTTCATCAAGGCAATGCACGGTTGCACACCTGCGCAGTTGCGATTACAAAATCCACCGTATTCGCTCGATTTGGCCCCCAGTGACTTTTTCTTATTTCCCAACTTGAAGAAATGGCTTGGCGGACAAAGGTTTACGTCTAACGAGGAGGTCATTGCCCAAACAAATGCCTATTTTGAGGAGCTTCCGAAATTCTATTCTTTGGACGGCTTAAAAATTTGGAAAAACGCTTAGAAAAATGTATCAAGCTGAAGGGAGATTATGTTGAAAAATAGAAAAGACAATCTACCCAAAAAAAGTGTTTTTTAATTTTTTTCTAAGGACTTATTGAACGACCCTCGTACATTGAATATTCAACAGGTTTTAGAAAATACCTTTAAAGGAACATTTACTGCAACTGCGTATGTGTACAAAGACAGTTTACAGGTTTTATAATAAAATAAATATTTTAGCAATAGAGTTATTTTACTAGAAGCATTTTTGTGTGAGAATGTAGTTAGCAACGGTTGCATTTGAAATGAGCTTTTCATTCAACGAGTGTCCGAGAAATTTTGTCTATAGTGGCTGTGGACAAAAACACGAATAATGATTCTTACTTCTTTCATAGTTATTGAATCGGAGATTTGTACAGTTAGAACTATTTCCATATAAAGGTTCGTTATTGAGTAGTTTTTTTAATTTTGGTTCTAATAAAAAGTTTAACTCAAGAATTTTAAAGTAAATGAAAGTAAAATTTATCAACACAAGAAATAGAAATTTTGTTGGCATATTTTGATAGTGGATCCAGCTATTTTGCTTGCTCTATAAATTTGCAAAGTCGTGCCCCTGGTCTAAATATTTTATCCTAAGTCAATCCTATATTCGTCCCTAACGTTTCCTAACTGATTGTTTTATAATAACAATCTTCCTTCCTATATACTGCAACCAAAAATAGGTGGCAGAACGTCACACTAAACAAATCAACCGGCCAAATAATAAAATACATGCAAAAATATAAATATAAATATATAAATAAATAAATATCTAAATAAGCATAAACATGTAACAGTGCATAAGTTAGCAAAAGCATCATCCAAATTATTAGTTGCACTCGCATAAGCATTATGATGGTTAACGCCATTACACATAAAACGTGCTCGTTAAATTATTACAAAATGTTCTTATTAATGCAAATCAATGCTTATGCGAGTAGTCACAATTTTATTTATACCTCGTGTATAAATTTCTCCAGCATCCAAAGATCCGGTCGTCTGCGTACATCTATTTGTATCTTACTTCTAAGGGGAAAAGAATATGCACTGTTAAAGTCCTAGTGGGTATGTACTAAACGTCCTTGGGGAGTCACAATCACTATCACTTTTAAGTCCTGGGGGATGCGCGGTTTTACTCTATTTTATTTTTTTTTGTTTACTTAATTGATTTAATTTAGTTAGGGTTTTTAATTTATTTGTTATTATTTATTCCCGATTTCCCGCGCATATAAGGCGAGACAGTGACTCAGTGATTGTTTTAGGGGTGTGGGGTTTCGTCGTGCATATTAAACTTTTGATTTATTTTTTTATTTATTTTTTCCTTTTTATTGTTTTCCTTTTTTCTTTTTTAAATTAACAGGTTTTAGTTATATCGTGCTTATTTGCCATATCATGCCAAGTGAAATTCAAACATTTTTAATATTCCCCCCACCCCCTCAACCTTCGATTTACGTTCGGTTATCAACGTCCAATCTCGCGACCCTTCCCGCAAATTCTTTCAAGGCTGTCCAGAACGCTTTCTGGTTAACCACTACCCAACTTCCTCTAGGCTCTTTGGCCATGCTAGCACTACTATAGCTAACTGCCCATCAGCCAACCCTTGATTTGCCACCTCGAGCGGGCAGTCGAAGAGTACGTGCTGTGCGCTTTTTGCGCTCTCACCGCATTCGCAGCGGTCGTTGTAGGTTAAACCGAATCTTTGCAAATACGCTTTCATGGCGGCGTGCCCTGTCATTAGCTGCATCATTTTATGGTCGAGCTTCACCTCGATCTTATCTCTAGCTCCGATACTCGGTATTAGTTTATTTGTCAACCTGCCCGTGGCAGCGTTGTTCCACTTCTCTTCCCATTGTCGTATTGATCTTTTCCGCAGCTTTCTTTTAATCAGAAGATAACTTACTATAGCATACCAGACCTCTAGTTTAGCGGGATACATGCTAACTTCCCTAAAATAACGTGTGTTGTCTGCAGGTTGCATTTGCATATTCTGTGAATATACGTAACCCTCTACATTAAGGCATGTTTTGTTTGTGCAGAAAGTACTGTCTAAAATATGTCGTCGTTATTGAAGTGATCGACAAAATGTCAACAGAAATACAATCTTCGAACATAATCGAGAACTAGAAATTTCTTGTATATCTGCAGTTTGAATACATGCAAATCATAATTTGCGGTCAGAAGATTAATTCCTGTTTCTCTGCTAGCATTTAAATGCTACAATAATTTCCTAACGAATATTAAAGGTTGTTCTTCGATAAGGTTCCTCACTCATTGTGCAAAATTTAACTTTTAACAAGAAGCCTACTTGCATGTTTTTCATATTTCGGGGATCCAGTATAATAAAAATGTTACACAACTGCCTACACATTGCGTGGAAAGATATTATCAACAACCGCAAATTTACAAAAAATTTCCACGACACGTATCTTTTGAATATTCCCATTTCCATTTTCCAAACCATGGCCGTTCCAAAAATATGCTGCTAACAAAAATATTTTCTGTCTAAGTAACTACTATTTCAAATTGCAACAACAATTAAATATGTAAACAAAAATTAATTAATTTCTTGATTTTCAAATTTTAACGTCAATTCTACCATATAAAAGAAGAATATACCATTGTCATTGATTCTACAAACTTCTAAGACCATAATAAATGTTGGACACCCTCTTTACGTGCTAAATTGACGTTAAGTACCTGAATTATTTTTACTCTACAAATGCGAAGTGATTTAACAGTAAATAATGCATCGGCTAGCTTTCAGTGGTGCGGGAGGGTTCTATAAAAGCAAATACAAATCTATTTAGAGTTATATAGATTATAATGCTTTTACTAAATACTTTTATACCTATCTTGGAAGTTCCTTGAACTCTCTGTCTAATAATACCTTTGAGCACAAATTTACCGGAAGAAACTATGACTTTAGTCTTGCTAGAGGATGGGTGTTCCAGGAGACGATTTAACCGTTTCTTGCTGCAATAGATATTGAGGGAGCCTTGTATACAGGTTTCTCACCTTTTACAAATTTAAAATTATAACAAAATCTCCAAATTCTTCACTTAATATATATTATTAAACATGAATATCACCGTAAACAACAAACAAAAACTATGATTTATCCTTAATTGACTAAATGGGCGTGTATCTAAAAAAAACAACTTAAACTTATCAACTATAGACATCTACTCAAATTAACTGGTACATATGAAGCATACGTATACAAGTGTGGCGCATTTCCATATAAAAATCTCCCGTCTAGAATACGTTTTAAATGATCATGCACCAACGTAAAAAGTGCTCTTAATAATAAGTTTTATTCATTCATACGATTACAATCAATCACAATTATTAAATATACAACAGCATTAAATGTATAATAGGTAGAAAGCAAAAATTTGATAACTTACAGGTTCAATTGGTTCGTTTATAAAGCTCCGAACGATCCACTTAATACAGGGTTTTTTTGGTGGTAGGTAATCCAATACTCTAACCTAACGATGAACGAAAGCCTCCAATACAGGGGAACCTACGTGTAATAGTATTTTTAATTCCGGTTTTTACTCGCGTTTGGGAACGTGTTTCTCACAATCCCAGAGTTTAGTACCGTTACTTGAATTGCTTAATTTTTCACCCGCACGGCAATGGTTGCGTGTCCCTCGAATTCGTAGATGAAAGATTGAACCTTCCCTGTATTAATATTGGTGGGTTTCCAAGTTTTGCGTACCAAGGTCATGGCATGTTATACTTTGCTTTCACATGGTAGTGCGTTTAATCGCTGTTTTAAGGTCGAAGTCAATGTCGTCCGTTTGTGTAGTCGATCATTTACTCTACATTTTTGAAAGCAGTACCGTTGGTTAAGTTTTGCAACGCATTTCCTCTATGGCACTAATTTTTGAGTATATGACTCTTGAGGAAGTCTACTATGCTGGCGGTTCTTTAAATTCGTGAGGTTGAATAAATAAGCTTTCATATGATAGTTATTTACCCAAATCTAGCTGCTGTACCAGGCCGTGCTGATAGATATAATAATAATTAAACCAATTTCCTATATTTGTTTTATATTTCATAATAATCTACGCCTAGAGGTTTGTAGCATAAAGTTTAAGATAGGTACTCATTTACGTTGCTCTTCGAATATTATAACAAGAGGGGGACCAACGTAGGGTGCATGATAGACCCGGGTTATGTGAGAGAGACGTACTTCGGAGTTGGTTGCAGTTAGACGTATAAATTATCAGCTGCGATGTAAAATACTGTTAAGTGCCTGCCCTTAAATGGATGTTCTAAGGTAGGATCTAATATAATTATACTTGCAAGCTTGATGTTATTGGTTTGAGGATTCATCCGAACATTCAACATATTATTAATTATTATAACGTAATATCATTACGATTGATAATCGTGAAGGATGCAATAAAATCCAATGTAGTTATCATACCATAAATTTTATACTACGTCATCGAAATAGCAAGCGTGGTGCGTTGTCCTCGTTAGAAACATTGGGTTTTACCGTGCATTCCGATTTATGAACGCCGTTGAAGGGATTTGTGAATTAACTTTTTTTGGTTCGTTTGAATAATCGAATTTAACGGTTACGCTACCTGCCGTCGGTAATATAATTTAGGTTATCCGCGTAAATTAGTTTTACAAGGACGTCGTTTCTCTGTTTACACTTTATGTTTAAGGATCTTAATTACTTTTTGTATTTTTACTTTATATAAAAGGAATTTGGTATAGAATTAAGTTTAAGTAGAGCATTGGTCATAATTTACCGGACGTTTCCTAAAATGGATCTGCTGCATTGTGCGTAAAGGATATTAAATTCATTTATTAAAGTTAGTTAAGTTCTCAAGGCCTTTTTATTGTAGTTTAGTTTTCAAATACCCCTCCGACCCGAACCCTTCATGAGAAAGAGCCTGTTTATTGGCAGTGTTCACTGCATATTTCTAATTTAGTACTAAAGGAGAAAACCCCCGATCCTTATTGCTTTGTTGTATAAGAATGTACTATGTGCTTTACGATTTTAATATTTTATACTAATTTAATATAATATTGGAATAGTCACGTTAATAAAGTAAACTACTGAAGCCTCTATAAATATTTTAGGTTGTTTCGTGCTAAACGCTCATTTAACTAACGGAAATTAATAATCATTTTTCTATTACCTAGCGTTACAACAGTCAGCATAAATAGAATTGCAATAATTTCTTTCCAAATCATAGTAAAAACTAGAATTTATCCTTTGTATTGCACAACAGGATGATACGCGTAGTTCCTGCACGCGAATGTTTTTGTTCTTATGTAATTAAATTCTACATTTCTTGTATTATTTTTACGATCATATAAGTATCCGATAACAAAGTCAACCGTTATCTCAATTTAAAAGATTACCTATTCAACACCCTGTAGGGTTTATTATTATATTTAGTATAATTTAAAGTACATCGTTCTATCTCTATTTTTGATATAGCATTGAAAATATATTCAGTTATCAGCAACGTTTGCTTTCTGAAATGATATGCTTGAATTATTTAAAAATACATCCATCCACATGTTTGATATAAAATGGGTTTCCTACATGGGTGATGAGCGAGTTCGATTCCATTAGAATTTTCCGGTTTCTTTATCTCTATATGAAACATTCATTTCTTGAAAATAAACATATACTGCAATGGAATTCAAATTATCAACTAGGTTTCTTGTTATCGATGGTTGTGGGTATTGAGTTTTCTAATGGCTCATTTATAAGTTGGTTGTACTATGGATATATCTCATTAGTTTGTTTTAAGAAACAGTTTTAGTTTCGTCTGTGAAAAATTAGGAATATGCTATCTCTTTCAGTGATTGCTCTTGAAAGGACAACATAAACTACACAAGCTGAAGTTAAGAATATAAATTATTTATTTGAACGGAATGTCGTCATGATGGTTAATTTTCTTCATTGAACTATTTGAACTAGTTGGTGAAGAAACATACCTAATATCACATACTTTTGTCCTTGATGATTTGATGTCGACTACAAAAGGTTGTGCCGCAACTGTGAATTATCTGAACCTCCAAGACAACGCTTTGATAAGTTAAAATCGGAACATAACGCCAAGTTGTAAATTTGCTGGTTTTTCTCTACATCGTTTTGATGATTTCCCTCATGGAAAATTGGGTCTGGCTATTTTTAAAGTTTTTAGTTTGCTCATCGCACAATTTGAGAGGTTCCGGAGTGGAAATTGAACTTAATTCGCTCAAATCGTCGGAGTATGCTTACGACGATGAGCGTTACTGTTTGGGTATTTATTTAGAGATTAAGTTTTACATGGACTGACCATAAAAATTTGCTATATAGAAATTTAGTGTACACTATTATTTGAGTGTGACGTTTTCTCATAGGAATTTTTGTTACAGCTGCAGCGAAATGCGTTTCATGTGCATACTTTGCTACTGTTGTTTGCTATTTCTTTAATTTTTTTCTTTGTATTCATTTTTCAAGAGTTACTTGTGAACAATACGTAAGTATAGGGTTTCTATGACTATCAAAGATTTAATATTGGGTAACCCTACATGTAATTTTTTTCCAATGCTCCACCCGAAGATACTACATTGGCCAGGAAGCGAGTTTTTTTAACCTGCAAATTTTGAATTTTGTCGAACCCTTGCTGTTCCAAGCAAGGTAGGGATCTTTAACGTGCGCGACAACACTTACACACGGGACCTCCATTTTGCCTCTCATCCGAACGAGGACGTATTTTTGTGAAAAATGCTTGCCTAACCAACTACGCCACGTAGCCGCTAATGTTGGGTAACCCTACATGTGATTTTCCAATGCCCAACCCGAAGGTATTACATCGGCCAGGAAGCGAGTATTTTTTAACCTGGAAAATTTTGATTTTTGCCGAACCCTTACTCTCCCAAGCAAGGTAGGGATCTTTAACGTGCGTGACAACACTCACACATGGGACATTTTACCTCTTATCCGAACGAGAACGTATTTTTGTGAAAAGTGCTCGCTAAACATTTTTCAAGCGGACCGTGTCGGGATTTGAACCCGGGACCTTGGACGTAGTAGTCACACAATATAGGGTAACCGCAAGACTGAAAACAGTCCACTATACATATGTTTGTTTAATTTTTATTTTATGTAAATATTAGGATTGATGTAGAAAATTAGGATAAGGTAACTAAAGAAGCGTATAAATTGTTTTGTACTGTGATGCTTTTGATAAACGTTATTTTCTATGGGAGTTGATGTTCTTTTTGGATCATGTATTTCAACTAAAGGTTATGTAAATGTAATTCCTTTAATGAGGTATTCTTTTTTCTTCTGTGTGACCCACCCTGCTCTACGACATTTTAGCTAGCACGGCGGCGTTGTTTATTTGGATTCTTTCTATTTTTTTGTTGCGGTACTCAGTGCGAGCCAATTTCTTTGCGTGCGTTACTTTTTCTTTCTTGTAAGCACGGAATACAGTAACAAGGATTTCGAAACAGCTTAAGAAAGCGTGATCAGATGAGAATATTCTCAATTCGTGGTGTTCTATTGTTCAGCAGGGCATGTAGTGCGCAACAAGAGTGTAGTAGTAAATTTACTGTTTACCGGAGATATAATTACCATACCGTACGGTAATAATTAAATCAGTTTTGTAAATTAGCAAAAAACTTCTATAAAAGTTTGTTTCACATGCGAGATGTTATTATTGAACACGCCTAAAATCTTCATAAGTGTACATTATACTGGGTTTAATTTAATACATCATGAGTAACATGCATGGCATATTCGCGTTATAATCTACATCCTCCTCATGTTTAAATATTCAATGTAATATGTCAATATCTGTATATATTGAATGAAAATTTAGCTTGCACTAACTCGGTTAATACTGTTCCCGGAAATTTGTATTCTGCAATAATCAATTCAATTAATGCTAGAAGGTAGATTACGATTCGCAATTACTCTCGACTGCCACTAATCTTCAATGCTAAATAAATGTTACGGCTGCAACACTTGCACTGTTTGGTTACTAACAAAAGAATTTTATTGAAATGAATTAACTTTTTATATGCAGGAGTTTTATTAACTCTATTATTATTACTAGTCACGACCCAACCGCGTTTCAAAGAGCTAACTACAATTCAAAGCTCACTGTAAAAATACTGACTTGCGGTTTTGATTCTACATAGCTAATTAGTTACAAAGTTGTAAAACTGTACGGCCACTCAATTTTATTAAAGCAAGTACTCACTAGTATAGGATTCTCCTGAAAAAGTAAGTTAATTATTCGGTTGCATCAAGTACAGGGTGGGGCACGGGAACGTCCCACATTTTAATGATTGGCTGTAGGGGAATGGGCCATTCCTCAAGGGTGGTGGTGGTCTTGTTTGGAGGGGTGGATGATCTAGTTTTCAGTAGTAACCATGCCGTGGACTGGAGCGCAACGTGCGTTTGTTATCGAGAGTTTTATAAAAAATGGTGAATCTGTTATTGCGACACAAAGGACATTCCGCGCGCGGTCCAATTTGTCATCGTCTGCTAGTGTTCCCGACCGGAAAACAATTTTGTGCTGGGTGAAGACATTTAGGGAAAGTGAATCTGCACTAAATGTGAAGAAGGGCCCTGCTGTGACCGTTAGAACCCCTGAAAACATCTGTAGTTAGGGCGTCGTTTGAACAGTCTCCAACGCGTTCTGCATCTAAACATGCTGGTGCTCTTCAGATTTCGACGAGAACAGTGAGGCGGATTTTGCATTGTGAACTCAAGATGCACCCCTACAAGATGATGATTATGCAGGAATTGTAACCAACGGACTGGGGGCAGCGTGTGGAATGTTGTCAGACGATCCTTTTCGAAGTGCCTCCTACTGCAATTTTTTGGAGTAGCGACGAAGCTCATATTCATCTTTCAGGGTGTGTTAATAAACAAAATTTTCGTTACTGGTCAAATGAAAACCCTCGACAGCTTCACGAAACACCCCTACACAGCTCAAAGGTAACAGTTTGGTGTGCAGTATCATCCGTAGGCATTATTGGGCCTTACTTTTTTGAAGAGAATGGCGTCACCGCTACTGCTAACTCAAACCGGTACTGTGATATGCTTGAGAATTTTGTCACGCCTAAAATCGAAGAATTTGGTCAAGAGCATGATCCACACAGCTTCTGGTTCCAGCAGGATGGTGCTACAACACACACTGCCCGTCGTTCACGCACTATTTTTTAGGAGATGTTCCCTGAGAAGGTGATTTCCTTGCGCAAGACGGTTGAGTGGCCCCGCGCTCTCTAAATTTAAGCCCATGCGATTATTATCTGTGGGGTTACCTCAAGGCCGAGGCTTTTAAAGTTCGTCCTAGAACCCTGGGTCACCTGAAAACTGCAATGAGGAATAAATCGTGCAGATAACCCCCGCCACACTCGAGAAAGTCGTGCGAAATTTCCAAGAAGGGCTCAATATGTGTGTCGCCCGCCAAGGCCATCATTTGAGGGATATTATTTTAAAAACATAGCTTAAAAACTACATTATATATCTTTTCCAGGAAATAAAACTTTTTTTGGAATATATCATTTAGTTTTGTTTTGCCAGCCTTTTGAAATGTGGGAGGTTTCCGTGCCCCACCCTGTATTTTTTCGTATCAACACTCCAACGGTTCAATGTGTTTCAGTTACACCCTTCGGTGTACATTATGAACCACATATTACTTATGTAAATCTTAATGACAGCAGAGGCACTTTGGGGCCCAAGACATCTTTTTTCTTATCGGACGTCCGCTCTCCCCTACTAGAGCACACAAAAATATAAAGCAATAAAGCTAAGTAATGTGAAAAACTAAAACAAGTCTTAAACTTTTATTAATAAAGGATATTTAATGTACAAAAAATGATCATCGGCACTACTTTGAACTAAGAAAAATTCGCATACAACGGTGAAGGGAGCACGAGGGTGTACATTCAAAGGAATAATAATTAAATATGAATAAATTTAAAAGAAAAGTTTTAACAGCATCAGTCCCGTTATTTTATAGGCATATTCACGCCTACGGAGGTGTATTGATAGGGAAGGAGAGTGTGTTAAAATGGATAAAAGTTAAATATAATTTTAGTAGAAATAAATCACATATCTCACATCAATCTCGCTACTTAATTGCGATACCTCGTATGGTAGTGTAATATATGTTTTCTACTTTGGCGTTCCTATTGTAAGAATCAATAAAGATGTTTGTGTTCGGTTTCTACTGTTTGAATAATTGGTCTGAATGTTTTGTTTTAAAACTTTTATTTAGGAGCGTTCGTGTATGGAATAATTTTTCTTTACCTCGGATATGATGTTCACAACAATGTAGCGAATGCGCACTACTAGAATTTTTAAGTTGTGCTATTTCGAACAAATATGTTTTCAAAGTTAAGTTGAAATAAAGATATGTATGTTGCATTGTCTTTATGAGGAATGATTAAATTTCTAAGCGTATCTATAGTATAGTTCTTACACAATGTAATAGAACCACAAAATATTGCATTCAAATCCAGCTCCCCTTAAATCATTTATTCGTATGGTGTCAGGATCTACATTTAAGTACTTTTTAATAGGACATCCTGTGAAATAGGATTGATCAACCTGTCAAACCTTTACTGTACGTCAAAAGCTACTGATTACCTATCGACCACGAATTTTATTTTATGCTTACTGCCTATATTTTGCTACGGGGTAAAAATGACGTTGCATTATTAATTTCGAATTATGCAGAAGAGGCGGGAACCCCGTAACAATTTTAAAGGTGCACCGGCTAACTTTCAGTGGTGCGCGAGTGGGTTCCTATGAAAAAATGATAAAAAAATAATAATAATCTAAAATCTGAAATGACCTAAATATAAACCTACTTAACAAGCACTACTTACTTTGAAAGACTATGCTAACTGTCAAAGTTAAGGGCGTTAAACCATCATATCCTAGCAATATCGTTGATATATTTGCTATCCGGAAGACGGTTATTCCGAATAGATTTTTTTGCTTTCGGTTCTAAACTCATCTGCTCGGCTGTTACATTTTCTAATCCTACTAAAAACACTTCTAAACTTTCTATTCAATTACAGAAATTCTCGAAATAACGTATAACTAGCTGTAAATAAAATTCCATCAAAATTTTGACTTTATTAACAGTAAACTTCAAAACATATCATCACACGTACATTAGCCCTACAAGAAAACACAACCTAATCTAACTATTGGCCAGGTAGTATTAACAGAATTCTTAAAGAAATTTTAATCTGAAAGCAATACCACCATTCCATTGCACTAGATTCCTAAATTGCTTTGTACGACATTTCCTAAATTTCAATTACTTGGAAATGTCTTTAACAACTGCCATAGAGATACGTAGCACAATCCCAACTTCTATTAAAAACGAAATTTACAGTCAGAAATTTACTATCAATACATCTTACAATTAAAGCTTGCGTTCCACTTATTATGCATGTTTAGCACTTCAAAAGTTTCAAACCTCTTCCTAAAATCTTATTCCTAAATGCAAATAACTAATTCCGTCGCTCTACAAAACAATTATAATTATGTATACAAGGTGGTATGTATATAACTTTTAAGCGTCAACCAAATCACCATTAGGTTTTTAGTCCTAGAACTGGTTGGATGCGTACCGCCATTCTTTTCTGTTCTGAGCTAACTTAAATATTTCCTTGACATTCCCACAACCTACATCTTTCACTATCTGTGTGCAATAGTCTAACCTAAGTCTACCTTTACCTCTTTTTTCCTTTCTGTGTTTCTAATACATTTCCCTCATGCCTTAATATGTGTCCTATCGTCCTATCTCTCCAATTTTTTACTGTTTTCCACATATTTCTTTCTTCCCATTCCATTTCGAGAACCTCTTTGGTCTTAACTTTTACTGTTCGTGATATCTTCATCATACGTCTGTAGCACTACACTTCAACAGGTTCTATCCTTTCCTGTCCGCTTCGGCCACTGTCCAGGTTTCACAGCCGTACTGCTGTGCTCCATATATATGTTTTCGGCAATCCTTTCCTTGTTTCTATATTGAATGTTTTTGAGCTTTGTAATTGCTTTTCCTTGTTAAATATAGCACGGTTTTGTGCTAATCGTTGTTTTATATCTTTTGCACTCTTTGCATATTGTGTTATTTAGCTTCCAAGGTAGCAGATATCTTTAACCTCTTGTAAGTTCACCTTTCCAGTTTGAATTCTGTTTTCTGACTTATTTACCCCTCCTTTATACACTAATACTTTAGTTTTATCTTTGTTAATTTTTGTATCGTATCTCTCTATTAGCATTGTTTCCATTTCATTAAGAGCTGCTTCTAACTCTTTCTTGCTAGATACTAATACCGCTAAATTACTGCAAATTCAAGCATATCAGTCGTTTATCCCTGCATAATAATTCCAAATGACTTTATGCATTTGACAGTTTTTGTTGCCTCTTCGGTATACAAATTAAAAATTAACTGGGATAAGACATATCTCTGTCTCACCCCTTTCGTATTATTTACTTTTCTACGTTACTGCTTATTTCTGTTTGCTATGTACTATTCGTCTATTTCTACAACTCATTCCAATCTTTTTGAATATTTCGAACATTTTCATCCATTTTACATTATCGAATGCTTTTCCCAGATCTGCAAACCCTATATGCACACTTTCTCCCTTTTTTATTATTTTCTCCATTATCACCCTCAGAGCTAAAATAGCCTCCCGTTCCTCCTGTTTTGGTTAAACCCAATTTGATATTGTTCTAGTATTTCTTCAGCCCATTTTTCTATCCGTTTTTGTACAATTCTAGTTAATATGTTTGATACGTGTGCTGTCAAGCTTATTGTTCGGAAATTTTCACATCTATCTGCACCTTTCCTTTTTGGTATAGTGACTATGGTGTTACGTTTGAAATCTTTGGGTATCTCACCTGTCGCATACATATAACTTACAAGTTGGAAAATACGTTCTGTTACAACTTGTCCAGCGGCTTTTAAAGTTTTTGCGTGCACCTTATCTATACCGGGTGCTTTATTATTTCTCAGACTCCTTGATGCTAATTCAAACTCTTCTCTAAGTATAGGATATCCCAGGCCATCCTCTTCAATGTCTGATTCCTGTTCTAATGCTGCTAGTTCCTGTCCTACGTATAAATACCCCATATATTCTTGCCATCAATTTACTTTTTCTACATTTTCTGCAATGATATTTCCTCCCGCGCCTTTTACATTTTTGCTATACAATTTTATATCCCTAAAATTCATTCTAATTAGTTTTTATGCTTCGTCTGTTTTTCCTATTTCCATCTTAGCTTCTAGCTTTTTACACTTTTCATCAATCCGTTGTTCTTTAGCTTTCCTGTATTTGCGAATAATTTCCCACTTTATGACTTTATGACTCTGTTTTCCTGCTTCGTCTGGTCTGTTTTGTATTTTCGCCTTTTACTGTTAAATTCAGAGTATTCTTTGTTACTTAAGGCTTTATATGTTCTTTTTGTCAATACCCCAGAATATATCTGGCCGCCATATCTAAGCTGTATTTATTCCATTCTGCTTCTACTTCCTTAGTATAAGATATTTTTCTGATGTCTTTTAGAACTTTGCTTGACTTTTATTCAAATTTTTCGTGGATATCAGTATCTTTCAGTTTCTCAAAGTCCGTTCCTATTCTCAAATTTTTAATTTATGCATGACTTTCAAAATTACTGCGTTGTTATCAGTGTCTATATCTGTTTCTGGGTAGCTCTAACAGTCTTTTACTTGATTACTAAACCGTTGTCAAACAAGAATGTAATCTACTTGATATCCCCCTGTCTTCTGGCATCTTCCAAGTGCATCGTCTTCTAGCATGATATTGAAAAATGTGTTGTGGTTAAATTTTCTATATTGGAAAATTTTACCAGCTCACTTCCCCTGCCATTTCTCGTGCCTAAGCTAAATAAACTTGCTACCGTTCCTTCCCTATCCTCGCCCATCACTGCATTAAAGTCACCTGTAATAATTAAATTCTTATTTCCTTTTACGAATCTTAGTATATCTTTTATATCTCTGTAGATTGCCCCTACTCCCTCATCACTGTAGTTAGGGGTGAGCATGTGTACTTGTATTATTATTGTATTTAACGGTTTAGATTTTAATCCAACCATGAGTACTTTTTCATTCTTTTGTAAGTAGTTTTCTACACAGTGTCCTATCTTTTTCCGCATAACTACCCATACCCGAATTTCATTCCTCTGATCCTGTATGAAGTACCCTAAAGACTCCGCTCCAAAAATCCTTCGCCTTTGACCACTGAACTTCGCTAACCCTACTATGTCTAATGCTAACCTATCCGTTTCAATATTCAGACTCTCTAGCTAACCTGCTTGCTTCATACTTCTGACATTCTACGCTCCGACTTTCAAAATGTTCTTTGCGCTTTTTTTAAACTTGTCGATCACATCTTTCGAAGTAGTCCTCTTTCCAAGATCCGAATGGGGGATTATTTTAACTCGGGAACCTTTTACACTAGAGGATGCCATCACTTTAAAACATTTTTAGTACGCGTGTACTTGGGAGGTAATGTGGTGGTTTTCCCTTGCCTTTCACATTGCAGTAGTGTATCTTAGAGTGTCATACAGACCCCCCTGGTCTCTTCCACTGTAAGTACCTAAAGAGCTGCTGCCCTTTTTCCGAAACCTGTTTTAGCCTACTTCTTCGCTAAAGACGCCACTAATTTGGTTAAGCCTATAGGTTAGCTCTTTAGTTCACTGAAACATGCACGCCATTCTACCCGTTTCAGTATTTTAAAACTTCTTTGAGGTGCATGTCCCTTCACAATAGCGCCAACCAAAATACAATAAAAAATTTTTAAGAGTTTTTAGATTTACTCCACTGACGGACTGACTAATTACTTTCCTGGCACGTTAAGACACCTTATTCCTGAGATTTATCCAACATAAGTTTATAAGCGAAACTTCATATTTCACCTTTTTACTGTACAACCGGATCGCAATTTAAATCCAAGCAAAACGCACGTGTGAACTTCCTGTTCAATTTATTTACCGAAATTCAACATAATTCGCGATCGACCTGAGGGTCTTGGCCTCTAAATACACCCATTACTTTTAAACCATCTTTTCATTTTTGTTTTTCATCAAATAGCTACCGGTCTTCAACGGCGTTCTTTGTCACTTACTCATAATTTTGTTCTTGTATGCTTCTCTGTATTAATTTCATTCAAACTTAGTCTTTTTAAACCTCCACCTTTTTATTAAAATTTTGCGTTTCGTTTACACAAATTATACGTCTAAAGCTTTCTTAGCATCAAGTTTAATGTCTTCAATTCCTATGAACAATGGTTAATTTTATCGCATTTTATGAGTTGGTGGTTATTGCGGTTTCTTGGAGTGCATGTGAATTGAAACAAATATTATTGTGGATTATAACGTTTTTGATTTTTATCGGAGGTTTTTCGTATTTGATTACAAATAGTTTAAAACCCTACTGTTATTACTGCTTATCTAAAAACGCACTAGATACTTTTTGATGTATTTATTTGTCCTGATTTAACCTTATATTGAAATAGTGATTTTGTAAACTGTAAATTATTCGAAATCTTTAAAATTTTACAGATGTTCTTACTAAATCTGCTTAACTTGCTGAAATTGATAAATGCTTGTCCATTGGCGAAAATATGCTTAAATAACGCGAGAGCGTTACAATTTTTTCTTTTAGGCTTTAATTATAGAGTGCCTGAAAATACAAGTTACTGTACCCATTGCCTAATATATTTACTACCTTTTAAGAGAAATATTATTTGACGGCTCTTTCCGTGATACGCTATGCTTGAGTTCATAAAATAATGTACAACTTTTAAAACTCATGCAAATTACTAAATCAAAGCCTACTTCTCTAGCTGCGGTTATGGTTTGAAATTCCATGAGCTTCTTTACAGTGAACTGAATTTGCTCTACTATGTCTGAATAACGATACGACAAAGCACTTTAATTAGTAAGAACGTTTTGCTAGAGGTGATATATAACTTCGTATCAAAGTAATTATTCTGTCGTTTGTCGAATAATTTGGGAATAGTAATCAAAATTATGTAAGATATCTTACTAGTTACATATAAAATACTATAGCAGTTTAGGAAATGTAATTAGAGGCGTTCTCATTAAAATTAAATCCAGGCATGATCAAACACGGGTATTTGCAAAGCAGGTGTATTTCAATGTAAATTTTGAAACGATAATTTGAAATTATAGAATCACTATAATATAGATTGTCTTAACGCTAGATGCCTAGACTTTCTTGAATAATTTAGCAAACTGTTACAAAATAGATTTGTTTCTAGTGTTATGAATTATATTCTTAATACAAATCGACCCCGTAGATGCAGCGTATGGGACTGAATATTTTTTTGCAATTACAAGTAAAGTTATTAGAAAAACCTTTTTCTGTATCTATGTTGACAGCTTTCCACTATAATTTTAAAATTCGTGTACTTTATACAATTGACTATAAATATTTTTTAATGCAACTACTAATAAATAAGTTTTGCAGTTGTTTGGTGATTGTAAAACTCTTTGGCATTTATGACGAAACTGCAATAAAGTTGTTTCTCATATACGAAACGCATTTGTAAAATTCCGTTTGCGCACATCTTCCATGTAGTTAGTTTTTTAATACGTGCGTTATGGGTAGTTCTTTTTTCATGAATGTGCTAACTACATTAAGCTGCAAGTTGCTGTTTGTGTAGTGGAACGTCTAATTACGCGTTCAAAATGTTGCAAGTCTTTCCAGCAGCACGCCGAGTGTGAAACTCGCAGTGTAATTTATTTGTTAAACTCTAAAATTTCTAGGGTTTATGCTGAACAAGTTATGGTGAAAAGTTTAGTCGGAAGATGGCTTCTGTTGTTTAATTCAAAACGTATACTGCAGCTGCTACTCACTATCTTAACACCTCATTTGGTTGCAAGGAATTCTGCCTTCCACCTTACAACGCCGATCAGACACCAAGCAACTACCACGACTTCTTACACCTAAAGAAATTCCGCGTCGGTACACATTATAACTCTACATGTGATTTTCCAATGCTCCACCTGAAGGTACTACATTGGCCACGAAGCGATTTGTTTTTTACCTGGAAAATTTTGAATTTTGCCGAACCCTTACTGTTCCAAGCAAGGTAGGGATCTTTAACGTGCGTGATAACACTCACACACGGGACCTCCATTTTACCTCTCATTCGAACGAGGGTGTATTTTTGTGAAAAATGCTCGCCTAACATTTTTCAAGCGGACAACTACGCCACGGAGCTGCCGGTACACATAATAACTACGACGAATATCTTGAAAATGAAGTTAGAAAATGGTTAGTAACCCATGCGGCCTATTTTTTATGAAGAGTGTATATAGAAATTTGGACTGTTACGACAAGTGTCTCAATAATGGTAAAGAGTTGGAGTGAGGTATAGGTAAATTTATAGAAATAAAATAGAAATAAAAATATTATGCTTTGTTAATTGTTTGTACGAGAACGGAACTTACTTTAAAAGCACGCCTCTTATATATGAAAATTATACAACCTTTAGCAGCCAAAGTAGTTGAACGAAAACAATTGGAATTAAAATTGTTTATTCTTACAGATAAATATCCAAATTAGAATTCGGCTGGAGTATAAGCTGCTTTTATACATAACGACCATGCAATTTTTCTGCTTACAAACAAAGGTTATATTTAAAATTGTAAATTACCATTATTATACAGTAAATTTGGTGTAAAATTTAAGTTTACAGTAGGGGTGGCCAAATTTTTGAATTGCATGGTTTATATTATAATTCAAAATATCCTTGGAACTCCCTCTCTAGAAATAGTTTTAAATCAAATGCAAAAGTTTTTGGTCTTAGGTTTTCTGTTTATGCGCGTTAATATAATTTGTAATATTTTTTGTTATGCTGCCTTTCTCTCATAAAGCAACAAATCCATTGATAGTATGTCGCTCACTTTTGGGACGTTGTCAAAAAACATCGGTGTGCGCGTGTAAGTAGGCAATAAGGACACTACTCTCTAGACATCGTTAGATGCAGATATATATATATATATATATATATACCGGTAAATTTGGTGTTTGCCCCCGAGTACAAAATGTGGTTTTTGTCGTAGTACTTGACCTGCGAGGTGATTCTAAGAAACTTTTACTGTAACACTATGATAATTAACTTGATGTTTCGTTGAGAACCAGCACCTTATTATATAATGATCAAGAGGCATTTTCGATACGTATTTAATTAGTTTGTGAATTATTGTATCTTTACAATATGTATTTAGAACTTTCTCCTCCTGAACATATTCAATGAATGAAAAATATTTTTAGACATTTTACAAAGCTTCATAGTAGAATACGAAAATTTTTAGAGGTAGGTTGATCCAAAATCGCCGTGAAATTTAGAGCTACTTTCAATAGGTATGATAACTTTTTGTGACTCACTTTTTAATATTCTATAGTTCGAAATACTTTAGAATTTAAAGATATATTACATCTCAGTTCTACAGTTTCCTCTTCGACCACAAGCAATTTAAAATTAATTAAATGTCCTATATTAACAGATGCATATGCAAAAGTCTTCGTTAAAAGGTCACACTATGTAACTGACTACCAGAGTTTGACCGGGTCACGATTTTTTGACCCGAAAACAGACTGGTCTAGAACCCAAACTGACCCAGTGACCCGAACTGGCCCGGTGATCCAAAGTGACACGGTAACCCGAAGTGACCCGGTGACTCGAAGTGACCCGGGACCCAAACTGGCCCGGTGACCTGTAGTTACCCGAACTGCTCTCCCAAATGCGCAAATTTTTTCTAATTCAACCGTTGTTTTTACTCTAACTGGTTCCGAGATTGCTAGGGTGCCCGTGATAAAAAAACGATCTGTGGATGTGTTTTGCTTTGTAATGTTTGAGTAAATTTGAGGTGTTCTTGTTGATTAAATACTAATATTCTAACTCTTATAAAAATATAAGAACATTGCAATTCAACTGAAAATTATTACGTACATGAATGAGTTAAAGGAAAAAATTAGCATTGACTATTATAAGTGATGATTAGATAAATGCTGCCGCCCTGTATGCTAAACTGTTAACCAATAAAGAATTTTAAAATAATTTTTATACCCCTTGTCGTATGCATTACGTACTTATTTGTTTACGCAGCCCTGTTATTCTACTGGCTGGTATTTAAGCACTATAGCAACCGGGTACCTATGCGCACGTTAATGTCAGGAGCATATATTGCTAACATCTGGCCAAAACCAGATCACCGGTACAATACCGGGTCACCGGGTCACTAGGTCAATACCGGGTCACCGGGTTAATACCGGGTTACCGGGCCAATACCGGGTCATATGCCTGATCCGGTGACCCGGCAGAAAAGTTACCCAAGACCCGGTGACCCGATCCATCGCTGTTAACTATTTCTTGCAGAATTTGAAACCTGCAAACCTTCTTTGAATTTATCACATAAATTGTTCAAACGATTAGTAAAATTTTAGAACTTGCGGTATGAGGTGTAAATACATTTTGCTTCTGTTTATATAATTCTTTAATTCGTCTCTTCGTAGTTGGGATGCATGTGCCTGAAGCTTTTATGTAATTTTCTAAATTAAACTTATATCAATAAAAAATTTTTCTTTCCCTTGTAGGTTTAGATTCAGTTCAATTTGCTCCTCAGCAATGTTCCAAAGAAAAGTTAGCGTCATAAATTATCTCTTAACTCGGGTAGTTATTCCCTCTTTCAATTAGACCGAATTCATTATTTCCGGTGGGAATTGAGTAAGTTTATTAAAAATCTACCGTAGTTTAAATCCATATGCATTAGGAGATCCCTATATTCATCGCCCGTTTCTTCAAGGTAGTTGGATTGGCCGATCCTAGTGCAGCGCCACCACAGCACTCACAGCACTCACTAGCAGAACGGATATTTAACACATCTTGTCGGATTTCACTTACTGCATTTGCTAGAGATGTCTTGCTATACATTTTTCAAATATAAGTTTAAGACTAAACCCAAATTGAAATGACACACATTTTATACTAATTTATACTGGGCCATGGGACCGGGGCCGCGTGAAGCTGCGTGGGGATCGCATATGACAACCGTCGGGTCACTTTGAGACCACGTGAGCAACCAAAAATTTTATTAATACTTGAACACTATCATTTTTATACAACTTTATTAAAAGTAATACATATGCAATATTTAATTGTGAATACATCTATTAACAATTTCAGTAAATGGACTGTACTCAAACATAGAGTCATGTATAATTAAAGCATAAGCCTTCATTGACGTTTCAAAATCTCTTGATTCTTTCAATTCCATTCTCACGTCAACCGTTGCATCCTTAATACTTTCAAATTGATGACAACAGTTGATTACAAAGACGGGCAATTCGTTAAACTTGATGTGGTCAATTAAACATTTATTAGAGTTCTTGTTCGGAGAGTACTTTCCAAAAAAGTTGCGTATGATCTGTATGCTGGTAAGAAGTCATTCTGTTCAAAATCCAGATTCATGCTATTTTGAGGAAACGCCTGAGAGTTCAAATACACTTTGACATTAGTTATATAGGCATTCATAAAGCTTGTCGCATTTTTTTTTCTTGTAATGTTTTCTATTTTAAAGTGCTGATATTCTCCATCGGGCCTTTTCCGTTTCGCTCGATACTTTAATTCGCCACACTTGCGACTTTGATTGAGATAGCGATAGTAATTCGTGCAGTTCCCATTTTCTAAATGCTGCCATTATACTTGATTGATTCTGCATTTCTGAGAGCCACGAAGTTCTGGCATAGTCGATTAATGTAATGCAAGGCACTTTCCATGAAATACGCTGTATTTTGAATATCACAGTATTTCCATTTGAGTTTTAGCAATTTACGTCGGACTTGGATCTAATTAAAATAATCTCTTGAGGCATGTTGACAACATTTTTGTTGTAACCTTCGAAAAAACCAAAAATGGTGTTTAGCGGTATAGCAAAACTAAACCGACCATTTTGGAAAATGGCATCGGATTTCTAGCAGGTGCTTGTAATAGACTTTGTTTCTGATTTTTCTAGTGATACCAATTCCTTGATGGTTCGAGTAATCCCCGGATTTCGGCAGACATCGACTATTTGATTATTTTCCGATTTGTATTGTATTTCCTCGAACAGAAAGTTCGGCGCATTTCTAGTAAACTCGTATGTTTTAAGATCTAGTTCCGCTGCTCTAATCGGATCTGCAGTTGTTGTTGCTTCTCTTAATGTTTCCATAGGCTTATAGGTACTTCTAATAAATCTGAAACTTTCTCGGGTGTATGTGATGTTATCGCTTGCTTTAAATTTCTATAGAAATTCGATCATTGTTTTCTGCATTTAAGGTGAATGGTAGATACGTATAGTAAATCTTAATTTGTTATTGTTTCGTCTAATATTATAACCTCCAAACACATCTAATTTGGGTACATCTTCATACCTAAATCTTCCAAGTTTGATATTTTCCTCGATGTCGAGACCTAAAATGCGTGTATTCCTGCCACTCATCATTTATAACTTTCAATCCCAAAGATTCTAAAAAAAGGTACTTCTTCAGCAGTAAGTCTCTTGATTACTTGACTCTTTGACCTCGTTTTCATTTCTGATCGTCGAGGTGTGTGGTAACGTGCTTTGTATACAAAATCGACAACATAACCACACGCGTCGTCGACCACTTAGGTGAATTGGTAAACTTTTCGCCAGAAACCTATACTTGTATTAGACTGGAAATAAAAAGCAGCTAAGGAAATGCCCATCGATTAGTTTTCGTAAAAGAAAGCTAGTTGATGTAACGTATCCCAAAGAAGGTAGTGATTGTGTTAATAAAAAATCAAGCCCCTTCTTTCTGTCTAAAAGTTTAAAAGATCCACAACGTAAAGATAAAGTCAACAGTGCAAGAAACTAGCGTAACACAATGCTTGCTCACTCAGCTTCACAAAGCTTTAGTTTATGCCAAATGTACAATTAGATGATGATAGTTCTATTAGTTTATTGTCAGCGTTAAGTAAACATGAGTAAAGAAGCAATTGTAAGCGAGTTATTTAAGCCTGCTAAAAATTTTTATTTGCGTCGGCACACAAATCTGAAACATGTGAAACGCTATCTTATCTAGTCGGACTTATGCGAATTCCAGCTTTACTCTCGTGTGAAAAATGGATATAGAATAATTCACACAACATTGAATTGCTTTACGAAATATGCATTAGCCGAATCGTTAAAAAATAAAACTGGACCGAAAGTTACAATTGCTATGAAAAAAATATCGGAAATAATGTTGCATAGAAGTATAGTCACAAAAGTCAATATACAAACAGATCAGGGGCTTGAATTCTATGCAAAATTATAAGATAAACCATTATTCTATATATTCCACAATCAAAGCAGGCTTCTGCCAAAGATTAATAAGAACAATCAAAAACAAGTTGTGCAGAAGATTTTACTTGCAAGGCAGTCATAGATGGTTTTTGCCTAAG
Source organism: Platerodrilus igneus (assembly GCA_036346225.1). NCBI lineage: Eukaryota > Metazoa > Arthropoda > Insecta > Coleoptera > Lycidae > Platerodrilus > Platerodrilus igneus. The sequence continues at coordinate 2,298,537 of JARFIW010000399.1, forward strand.
GTTATGGAAGAATACAATAATACACCACATCGAGCTATAAAGACGTCACCCATGAAAGCAGAACATCCAGAAAGAATAAAACTAATCGGCGATAGAAGTGTTACAAGCCGAAAGAAATTACATCACATTGGGGAAATTGTACGTATATCAAAATATAAAACAGTATTTGGCAGAGGATTCATCCAAACTGGAGTACAGAACTGTTCAAAATCGTTAAAGCACAACAAACCAATCAAATCATGTATCTACTTTTAAGATTTGGAAGGTAAGCGAACGCTTGGAGTTTTTTACAGCGAAGCGGTCCAGCCTACGACAACTCCAGACATATTTAGTTGAAAAAGTTGTACGGAAACGATTAGAGATGTCCTTGAACACTACCTATAGGTGGTGGTGGAGGTGGCGACGCCGGCGGTGGAGGCGGCGGTGGCGGCGGCGCTGTGCCGCTGTGCTGATGGCGCTGCACTAGGATCGGCCAATCCTACCACTCGTGTGGTTTAATTGCGATAAATGCAATGATGATAATTCAAAAGTAAACGTTCTTAAGTTATTGATCAGCGTGAATTAAAGAATAAACAGCAACTTATCAACAGCAGCATTTTTTCCCGAAGTTCTAGTTGATGAGGTGTCTAAGCAGCAGCAAATATAAAACATAGAAGTGATAAATTTTTCTGAAAACGTCGGAACTGGTCAAGTCCAAACTTTCGATAATCTAAACAACATGAAGGAATTATTTCGATCAAAACCAATGTATCTATTGAAGTTTGCGTACTCCGTTCTAGCAAAAAACGTGATACACACAAATTGCGTTCACTTAAGGTTATACTCAAAATCACATAAGTGGTTCATCGTCTAATCAAATATGAATCTTTAAGTCAGTATTCCAATACATTAGGATCCACTACTACCATGAAAGGTCCATGCAACGTGAATATTTGAAGATGCTAAAGACTGAAATCGGGAATTGACTAGATAACGGCGGAGCAAACTTATCGTCACGTTATATGTGAGATATTCCAAAAAAGTAATACTAAGTATTTAAGAAAAAACTTCACCGTAACACCCACTTAGTATTAAATCAAATTACATATAGTCGGAATGTACGATCTGAAGCAAAAGCTTTTCAGTCTTGTGATTGAGTGCGAATTTGAAATTGTGTGTTTAATTGAAACTGCACTTTGTGCTGGTATTTACCCTTTAGAACTGTTTTCAATTGACACGATGTTTATGGATGTTATCGTCAATTTGATATTAAGCAGAAAAATGGGGTATGGTGCATTAATAGCAAGCCGTTAAAGAGAACACTGGTCGACAAAGATTTTGTTACAAGTATAACATTTGCTGATTCTTATGTATTTTTGAGCGCTGATTCCGAATATGAAGTCAGAAATTCCTTAACGGCCTCCGTTTTTTTGTAATTCTTATTTCTATTTAGCACGTATCATGAGCACTAACTATGCTTGTTTAAAAATAATAAGTTGATTTTTTTTCAATATGTATTTTGCTATTCAAACTACACATTTTATTTTTGTTCTTAATGTCCAGGATAAATAATAATATAATTTTATTATTTCAACACATTAATGAATACAAAGGACACATTACTATGATTCATCCAAATTACATAACTAGCAAATATGTCCTGCGTGATTAATCACACTGAAGTGCACGTACTTTATTCGTGCTTAGTTTTGTCCAGTTTTTAAGACTTAGATGACTCAGTCTATATTAAAATAAATCAAACAAACGCAACTAACAAATATTTGCAGTTACTCTAGTGTGAGCTCTCGAGTATTGCAGCTCATTCGCCGGGTACCGATTCTTTTCCTATCAGTTTGTGATTTAATTGTCTGTGTCGTACTGTTTAAATGATCTGTGTTGAGTGTTTGTGAGTGTATTACAGTGAAATTTTCAATAAAAATGCCACGTAGTTGCATTAACCAGCCATACTGTTTCTGCTATATTTGTGGTGAGGTAACACTAAAGTCTCAGAGGAGAAATATAACTTCATTGATAAAAAAATCGTACGAATTATATTTTGAATGTAAATTGGGTGATCAGGATAAGTCCTGGGCCCCTCATAGTTGTTGTAATTTGTGTGTAGCGTTGTTAACTGGTTGGTTGAATAGATCCCGTCACATGGCAATTGCAGTTCCGATGGTTTGGAGAGAACCTAAGGATCACTCCACAGATTGTTATTTTTGTTTAACGAAAATATCAGGGATAACAGCTAAGATTAGACACACTGTTAAATATCCTAATATTCACTTTGCTTTAAGACCAGTGCTTCACATTCCACAGCTTCCAATTCCGGTAGCATCAAAAACATGGGAATTAGACGACAATATTGTTGAAGGTTGTACAGATTTATCGGATGATGAAGAAAGGGGGGGGACCCATACCTTTTAGAAAATACAAATACTGAACCGCGCTTAATAAGTCAGTCTGAACTAAATGATCTCGTTCGTGATATACATTTATCAAGAATCAAGCTGAAATACTAGCATCACGACTGAAAGGATCGAATCTTTTACAACGCAACACAAAAATAAGTGGTTCCCGTAACAGGCAGTGTGACTTCGAATTTTTTTCTCACAGTGTGCGGACTTAGTTTACTGCAATGATGTGGAATCTTTACTGGAAGTTTTTGGACATACCCGCAATCCTGATGAATGGCGTCTTTTTATAGACTCTTCAAAACGTAGTTGGAAAGCAGTTCTTTTTTAGGTTGGGAATAAATACCCGTCGATACCTTTGGTTCATGCAGCTAACATGAAGGAGACATATGAAAGTATGAAACTTGTGTGGGATATGATTTAGTACGAGAAACATTCATGGCATGTTTGTGGAGATCTTAAAGTTATAGCATCGTTTCTTGATTTACAACTTGGTTATACAAAATTTTGTTGCTTTTCATGCGAGTGGAACAGCAGCGATAGAAAGAATCATTATCTTAAGAACAGTGGCCAAAAAGAGAAACATTGACTGTTGGAGAGAAGAATGTTGTAAGTCCAGTACTAGTAAAACCTGAAAAAGTCTACTTTCCCCCCCCCCCCTACACATTAAGCTAGGTCTTATGAAAAATTTTGTTAAAGCAATGGATCGGGAGAGAAGTGGATTTCAGTTCCTAAAAAAGAAGTTCCCCAATTTAAGTGATGTGAAAATAAAAGAAGGTATATTTGTTGGTCCGGATATAAGAAAACTAATGAATATTGGATTCGAAAGCAGTTTGAATGACTGTGAACTTGCTGCTTGGAAATCTTTTAAAAATTTTGTTAATAACTTCCTTGGAAATTACAAGGCAGATAACTACAAGGAACTGATAACTGAGCTTCTAGAAAACTATATAGCACTTGGCTGTAATATGTCACTAAAGATCCACTTCCTAGACTCACATCTGGACTTTTTCCCAAACAATCTTGGAGCTGTGAGTGACGAACATCGTGAAAGCTTCCATCAGAAAATATTCATCATGGAAACACGTTACCAAGGAAAGTGGTGCCCCAGAATGCCAACTGACTTTTGCTGGAATCTTAAGACCGATTTACCTGCAGCAGAGTACGTCAGCAAATCCAAGCGAAGCAGATTTTAGGAATGTACCAATATTACATGTGTGTATAACAAACGTTTTCCTTAAATTGAAATTACAAAAAAACTCTGCCCGATAGAAAACTCCCACTAACATATTTGAAATCAGCGCCAAAAATACTGTAACTTTCAGCTGTTTCAGTTCTTGTAAGAAACAAAAACAAAAATTTTGTTGTCCAATGTAATATAACTGTGAGGTATATACATTTATCTCATATCAGGGGTGCATTTCCCAGTACAGGTATTGTAGGCTGTAAATTTGCTTTCAATCTAGAAAGCGTCCTCTAGTGGATTATATAATCTTCTTCGAACTATTTGACGTAATTAGGTTACCAACAATACAATAATAACTTGATTCTGAGTAATTTTAATACTACTTTTCATAATCTTACTGTCAGTAATAGTAAATGCCATTAAGTGCATACTATAATGCACTTACTCGATGTAATGAATATACCAGGATTACGAGGCAATGACAAACTACTTGATCTTGTGGTTTTTAATTTCACATGCAAAATTAAGCTCGACAGGATTCCTCCTGTTCAAAAAAACACTCATCATCATTCGTCTTGGAACTTATTCATGGAACTTTCATACCAATCGTTACTAAATTTTCCTGTATATCGACATTCGAAACACTACGACTTCAGAGAATTTAACTAGCATCACGACTGAAAGGATGGAATCTTTTACAACGCAACACAAAAATAAGTGGTTCCCGTAACAGGCAGTGTGACTTCGAATTTTTTTCTCACAGTGTGCGGACTTAGTTTACTGCAATGATGTGGAATCTTTACTGGAAGTTTTTGGACATACCCGCAATCCTGATGAATGGCGTCTTTTTATAGACTCTTCAAAACGTAGTTGGAAAGCAGTTCTTTTTCATGTTGGGAATAAATACCCGTCGATACCTTTGGTTCATGCAGCTAACATGAAGGAGACATATGAAAGTATGAAACTTGTGTGGGATATGATTTAGTACGAGAAACATACATGGCATGTTTGTGGAGATCTTAAAGTTATAGCATCGTTTCTTGATTTACAACTTGGTTATACAGAATTTTGTTGCTTTTCGTGCGAGTGGAACAGCAGCGATAAAAAAGAATCATTATCTTAAGAACAGTGGTTAAAAAGAGTAACATTGACTGTTGGAGAGAAGAATGTTGTAAGTCCAGTACTAGTAAAACCTGAAAAAGTCTACTTTCCCCCCCCTACACATTAAGCTAGGTCTTATGAAAAATTTTGTTAAAGCAATGGATCGGGAGAGAAGTGGATTTCAGTTCCTAAAAAAGAAGTTCCCCAATTTAAGTGATGTGAAAATAAAAGAAGGTATATTTGTTGGTCCGGATATAAGAAAACTAATGAATATTGGATTCGAAAGCAGTTTGAATGACTGTGAACTTGCTGCTTGGAAATCTTTTAAAAATTTTGTTAATAACTTCCTTGGAAATTACAAGGCAGATAACTACAAAGAACTGATAACTGAGCTTCTAGAAAACTATATAGCACTTGGCTGTAATATGTCACTAAAGATCCACGTCCTAAATTCACATCTGGACTTTTTCCCAAACAATCTTGGAGCTGTGAGTGACGAATATGGTGAACGTTTCCATCAGGAAATATTCATCATGGAAACACGTTACCAAGGAAAGTGGTGCCCCAGAATGCCAGCTGACTTTTGCTGGAATCTTAAGACCTATTTACCTGCAGCAGAATACGCCAGAAAATCCAAGGGAAGCAGATTTTAGGAATGTACCAATATTACATGTGTGTATAACAAACGTTTTCCTTAAATTGAAATTACAAAAAAACTCTGCCCGATAGAAAACTCCCACTAACATATTTGAAATCAGCGCCAAAAATACTGTAACTTTCAGCTGTTTCAGTTCTTGTAAGAAACAAAAACAAAAATTTTGTTGTCCAATGTAATATAACTGTGAAGTATATACATTTATCTCATATCAAGGGTGCATTTCCCAGTACAGGTATTGTAGGCTGTAAATTCGCTTTCAATCTAGAAAGCGTCCTCTAGTGAATTATATAATCTTCTTCGAACTATTTGACGCAATTAGGTTACCAACAATACAATAATAACTTGATTCTGAGTAATTTCAATACTACTTTTCATAATCTTACTGTCAGTAATAGTAAATGCCATTTAGTGCATACTATAATGCACTTACTCGATGTAATGAATATACCAAGATTACGAGGCCATGACAAACTCCTTGATCTTGTGGTTTTTAATTTCACATGCAAAATTAAGCTCGACAGGATTCCTCCTGTTCAAAAAAACACTCATCATCATTCGGCTTTGAACTTATTCATGGAACTTTCATACCAATCGTTACTAAATTTTCCTGTATATCGACACTCGAAACACTACGACTTCAGAGAATTTAACTTTATTAGTTTATGCGATGCAGTTTCTAACTCTGCTGTTCATTTCTAACTAACTTGAATGATGTAGATACAACGTATAACTGTTTTATTTCTATATTAATTCTCTCCTCGATTTTACGTCCGGTGCATAATAATAAAAAACGCACCCACTCATTTTGGTATTCATCTGATATTTATAGATACGAAAAATCGCAGTTATTATAAAGAACGTTGTCGCTTGAGATCTTTGATAAAAGTTCAGAACTCTTCAGTATGTAGCAGTCACATTATTAATATTCAGCTTCTTGTAGCTTTTGATGCGGAGAAACTTTGGTGTTCTATCAAAGGAGAACGCGGAGGAGGTTTTATCCTGAAATAATTAATAAGGGCAAGATATCATCCGACTCTCCTGAAGCTAACTTTTCGGTGAATACTTTAGCAGTGTTATAAATTATTTCTTAAATAGATATTGAACTAACGAAATTTTACAACTACAAAATATTACCCTAACATTATTAAATACACTATGCACATTTTCAATCGTCCTTTATAGAAAATATAAAACTCATAAACTAATCTTACCTTGATTACAGTAATCTTGAATTATATCCAGCTAAACAGTTTTCTAGTTTGGAATTGTTACTCAAAAATTAAAATACAAACAAAATTACAGTTTAATCCAAAACCCAAACTGACACAAATTTCATTTCAGCAGCTCCACACCAATTAGATTAAAACAATTACTTTCAGTGAACACATTAATTCTCGGAAAAATGACTTTGTAGTATTATTTAAAATTTTCTATTAGAGTGATTGAAACCATTTAGTGATGCTAAAATATTCATGGAGATGCTTTAAATTACTTCGGATAGTACTTAGGAGTCCTAATAACAAATAAAAAAAACATATTCTAATTAAAATTTCAAACGGCTATATTGAATTACACGTAATTTCACTTTTCAAAATTTAATAACTTTTAGTTGTTACTTAACCGTAGCACTTTATATATTTTCACACACTACTAGATCACTGAAGATTCAGTAATCATCCTTTCTTAGTATGTCTACTGTTATTTATAATATTGGTCGTAAACAAATTATTTGGTTCCAGAAAATTTTCATGCCACGCTTCGTGTTTAGCTTGAGGAATTGCACTATCTATACGTCCAATGAACGATGTGCATTTTAAAAGTTAAAATTTATATGTTGAATGCTTTGAATGTCGATAGTTCTTACCTCATTCTCATTGACAAATTCCAAAAATCTGTATATGCAATTAATTCTGTGACTCCAATTGTTATAACAGGTTTATTTTGATAGCGTCTATTCACCTGCAAGTGTTGGTTTGTACAACGAAAAGTTTGCTAGGCTACGTGATCGATAGAATGTAGTAACTTATAATAAAAATTTGAAGTTTTCAATTTAACATTTGCGCGGCCTTCTTAATATTATTAATATTTGCATGTTTTTCAAAATAAATGCAATTTTCAGTTTAAATTAATAAGTTTTTTCCACTAATAACTTCTGATGCTAATGAATGACACAATGTTATAGAATATTACTCAATTTCTACCAAAATAAAGCACAATTCAATAAGGTTTTGCTTCTTCATACTTTGTGCTAGTTTAACTACTGAATGAATAAAATGATGCATAAAATGCAACCCATATTTGATTATATACAGCGCAATTTCAACATCAAAGGTTTTTAATCAATTGACTCAGTTATAGTTAATCACTCAGAAATGGTATTCAGCTCTTATGGACTAAGATGGTGTCCTTTCTTCAGAAATATACATATATATTGCTATGATAATCGTGCCCTACAGTTGGGCTTGTCATATAAATGCTGTGATTTTCGCCTCACGGCTTGGGCGTACATATAAATGCTATGATATTCGCCCCACGGCTTGGGCGTCATATAAATGCTGTGATATCTCCTGTTAGCCTCTTGTTATTATATTAATATTTAGCCCCACGATTTGGGCGGACCATATAAATGCTATGATATTTTCCCCACGGCTTGGGCATACATATAAATGCTGTGTTATTTTATTTAGGGTTAATAAGCACTTGTAAAAAAATGTTAATTTATAATATTCCTTGCCTCGACTAGCTGATGCAATCAAACAAAGCACCTCCACAATACACAGTATAATGATTAAATATTTACAACCTTTTTAAATATCTTCTCCCCTTTTAAACTATATACATCTGTCAGATTTTTAGAAAATCAAGCCAACAAAACGAGCTTTTTTATTACATTTAGAGACCTATTGAAACGTTTCAAGATGTCTATTACTTTTCACAAATTTATACAAGAAACCCCAATTTGTCGGCTCTTACACTTTGAATTATTATTGAGATAAAAACATTTTTAGAAATAAATCGAATCAAAATATCTAACCTGAAGTGGTTCGGTAGGTGTTCTGCATTCCCAGAATTGAAGTCGACATCCAGCCAAATTACGTCCACAACTTTTGTTTTTCTTATGGCCGCCATTTTGAATATTAAGTGAATATTATGCGCCTTAAAATTAACTTTTAAATGATATGCCACATGTCTACAAAAAATGCAAAAACCATCCTAAATTTTAAAAATAACTAAATTTGTATGTTCTTGAACGTTTGGTAATCCCAACACGGCAAAAATTTGATTCGAAATTTGGACACACTGTATATATATATATATATATATATATATTGTGTGTGTGCGCGCGTGCGGGCGTGCATGCGTGAGTGCATGTGTGTAGCACATTTTTTTCATTTAAAATTGGAATTCAATAGAACTAAAAACTTTTTTAAGTTATAAAAGTGTTTCAAAGTGTCTTTTTGAAGATTCAGAAACTCTTTAATTTTTTTCTTTTTTGTTGTCATTATATATGCACACACCTTCCTGCATACATACATATACACACATTCTTATAATATTCTCACATAAGTTTGAATTAATGTTTAATTTATGTCCCCGTTTGTGTGTGATTTTGTGTGTGCGTGTGCGTGTGCGTATGCGTGACATGCGCGTGAGCGGATGAGTATCCGTATGCGTGCGTTTGTTCGTGCGCGTGCGTGCGTTGACGGTTGTGTATGTGGGCATTTGCTGCGTGTGTGGGTGAATTTGCGTAAATGCGCGCCTGCGTACATAAGTGTGGAAATGTGCATGCGTGCCTACATGCGTGCGCGTACACACGTGCGTGTATGTATTAAGTGACTATTGTAGATAGCCTTTAGGAATAATTACGTTTTTATTTGTAATATTTGATCTCATAAACCTGACATAAGACAACCTAGAATCTCCTAAATCCTCTGAAATCAAATATCACTCAGAGTTTTATGTTCAAGCTTGAAGAATTTAAACGTCTTGAATAACCAATATTGAGATAGCAGACATCAGAATTCAAATCGGAGGTACAATTCAGAATAAAATAAATTTTAATGGTTTTAGCGCAGAGAGATATTAAAGGCTACTCATAATAAATTAAGTTCCCATTAAATAAAGGTGTACTATCATATAAACTTTTTTTCATTCCTTATAGCATATAGATTTGTAAATTTGATGTAACTATATATCTACAAGCATAATACGACGTCACATTAATCTAAGATGATGAATCTTGTGCTGTTGCTGATGCTTTGTATTAAATAGAATGTTCTAAGTTTTATGAAACCACAAGTATCGTGTTTGTGCATCAAAACAAAGTGATTCAGGCTACGCACAGACGGGAAGGATAAACATGATTCATGGGGATTTCCCATACATCGGCATTGGGTTTAAATTTCGTCTCTCCGAGGTAGGTAAACAGCGAATAGCAGACGCATAAGAATACTATTTGCTTACACGTCTACAAGCAGAGGTCACTGTTATGTTTAAGCAACGACGCACGCAATTTATGTAAGAAGAGATTTTGTTCATTGCAGTGAACACTTTTTTTAGTACACAATGTTAATTTAATGGATCCTATTAAGTGTAAGTGAAGCTCCATTTTTAAGGACTGTTTGTTACGTGTATTTTCAACATCCCGTACATTTTTTTCTGTTAATAAGAAATACGCGGTCAAATAATTTTCAACCCAAATCCCTTTGGCGTTAAAAACGAAAATTAATTCAGTAAATTAAAATAACCCTTTCACGTGTTAATTTAGTTCTCTATTTGTATAAATTCGATTCCTATTGTTACATCCTAGAGCCTAATTAATAATAAATACTCCTTTTAAGAATTCCTCAACATAAAGTTTAGCTAAAATTAAACAGGCGATAACCGGTTCTTACGTGTTTTCCATTGAAAGCTTCGTCGAATTAAAGCCGCGTATTATCCCAATAAACCGTGTTTACTTTGAGCTCTGGTATTAGTGAAACGAAATTAATATTCACTTGCTTTTCAATCTACACAGCGAAAACACGTGTAGAATAGTTGGTTGTTTCCGTTTTTCTGTATGAAAAGTTCGCACACGCCTTACAGCGTGGTGCGTATTTATGGGTTTTATAAAATTGTACTTTTTGACAACAATAAATTTATTTTATTTATAATTACTATAGCTCCTGCCGGTGGCCCTTAAAGCCACAATGAATAGTCGCCCCTTGTTGTAATGAAAGGACCACCCCAAGGCGGGATCTTGCGCGCCTCTGTTTCGCACCGTTTTTACAGACGGTAGGAGCCAACCCGACGGTGGTGACTCGAGAGTGAGTGTTATACACTAATTTTCTTATATGGGTACCCGGTAGTTGTTGGAAACAGCATATGTACACGGGTCTACGGATGCATCACCTTGTTGGTGGTAAAATCACTGGTTGTTTGTATGTGCAAGAATATTATAATGTTTACTGATTTCTTTAATAGGATAATTTTAAGTAATTTTGTTCCTTTTTCTTGTTTGAAGATTAATATAGAGGGTGACCTACAAACTGCAGCTCGCCATGTTAAAAACGATTCTTTTTTTTATTCGTAAATATGTATATTGTATACCTACGAATTGTTCATTTTTGGTACTATTGTGTTATGTATATAATTTTGTTTTTTAAATTAGACGTTTTTAGTTTGTAAATGTTTGATTGTGCGTGAGTGAGTATATTTTTATTTCAGACCTCCCTTAATTTTTTTTGTAGGTATAATACCCCACCCACTCGCCGATTGAGCACGGTCAATTTCTTCTTTTTCTTCCTCGTTTTTGTTTTCTTTTTTTATATTACGTCGGTGAACGTAGCATGTTCACCAATTTATCGTAATTCAGGGCGACTTAAGACACCGCTACAGGTAATTAATTATAAAACCAAAATAATTGGAATAAATAAACATGAACATTAAAATATAAACCTTGATGCTCCCAATAGAGTTAGAAACTTGGAATACCAATTTATAATAGAGATATGACATATTGCATTTTAAATTGCAAACATAATACGGGTTAAAACGAAACTGAGAGACTCGTTTACTAAAAGATGCACAGTTCAAGATTATTTATTTTTAGTTTCATTCTGGGTAAATATAGGGCAAATTTGGATCCTAAAAATTGGTTAGTAATTAGAATGTCCGTTTATTTGGGTTAAACTTTTTGTGAGAATTTAATACTGACGAGTTCATGAAACTTGAAAGTCATATCAAAATTGATCAAGGTGGAGTTTCTAGAGATTTAGGATTGTATATTCATTGTTGGAATTGCAGGATATCAAATTCAACCCTTGTTTGCTTCACAATTGAAAAGGGACACAGTATGGATGAAAAATACAATTTGTAAACTTTATACAGCTTTTGAATGAGAATTTTAGCTACAAAACGATGTAGCTCATTAGTAATTACCGATTCTTGATTCACTTGATTAAATGGATTGAATTTTATAAATACCTGCAAAAAGAGGCTTTATCTGTTAAAAATTATATTGTACATGAATATAAGGGTATAATTTGTAAGTCGCTGCAATCGCCTTTTGTATTGCAAGAAAAATGTAGTTAAAGATTATATTATTTGATTTGCAGTTATTATTGAGGAAGTCGTCAACTGTAATCAGTAACTGTAGATTTTTGATGACGCCGTTCTTCTCCAAAAGTTGTGCTGTCCAAGAAAATTTACGTTGAGCATCTGTTTCAGGAGAATATCCGAACGCAAATTTTTGTACAGTTCAGGGTTTTTGCGCTAACGGTGTTTCAACGCTGAAGACACAAACAACGCGAAAAATGTCACTTTTAGCAATTTTTCACGCGTAGTACAGCATGTAAAGGAATAATTATACGATTTAACTCAAACAACCGTATACATAGCTCGTTTTCGTGGACGATTTCAAAAGGATATTGGTAATTACGTCAGTTAATGACTACGTATGGTTTGAATAAATTTATCGATATAAAAATGTTCAAACGTTCTCGAAACAACAATTTTATAGGAATTAGGGACGAAATTCATCTATTACGCTTGTATTTATTAAGATTTAGGAGCCCGGAACATTTTAAAACCTTTCATAAAGACATACAAATTTGTATTTAATAATTAAAACTTTCCATTCGAAAATGTGTTTGTTCGTTCGCATATTTCACATATTCGTACGTGGGCGGTTTTTCCTTTTAAAACGACACCGAGCGTCATCGTACGCGAAATATTGTATTCACATTTTGAAAGTATAACGACGCGCGTGGAAAATATTGGAGTTAGCGATAATATATTTTAGGACGTTTGAAAACAAAATAAATGCATTCATTTAGATTCCTCACAAGCGGGTACATTAAGTTTGTTAATTGGCATTATAATTAATTTCTGAATGTAAAACGATTACGTTCGTTGATAAAATAAATAGAAATTAGTTGGAGGGAGTGAGATGCTCATGTTCTTTTTTAGTTAAATTAAATAGAAAAGTAAGAACATGTATTCGAAAAAAAAATCAATTACAAACATTACAGTAATAAGCTCGAGATATTTAGGTAAAGATGAAAGCGAGCTTTAATTATCAAGACCCCAACCACCTCTCCTGCAGGTGGGTGGCTGGTGGATATCAAACGCCAGTGCTAAATGAAGTTGAACTAAAAACTACCCGGAATAGTTCAAGAAGGGTGCAAAAGTTCTCAACGACTGTCATTGCAAGAGATGACACGTAAATCGTATCTGCGTTATGTGTGGATTTTCGAAAAACCCCATAGAATGTTTTCGTCGCAATCTATACTATGCCATCTCAAAAATTTGAAAATTTCTTAATTAAATTTTTTCTACTCTACAGAAATATCCCGTTCCAAATGGACCTGCACCTTGACGAAGTTTTAGCTTACTAGAACGGGTGGAACGGCTTGCGTGTTCTAATGAACTAAAGAGTCGAACAAAATGTTGTACCAAATTGGTGGGGTCTATGGCGAGGAACCATACCAAGACAGGTCCCCGAAAGAGGGCAGCGGTTCCTTCGGTACTTAAAGTGGCAGAGACCATAGGGGTCGGTATGGCAATCTAAGGCACACTACTGCGATGTGGAAGACAACGGGAAACCACCACATTACCTCCCAAATACACAGCGTACTTAAATTGTAATAAGCATGATGGCATTCTCTGGAGTAAAAGATTCTGGAGTTAAAATAATTCCCCATTAGGATCTGGGGGGGGGGGAGGCACTGCGATGAAGGATGCGATCGGAAAGTTCAGAATAAGACTCGGGAACATTCTGCGAGTCTGAGCGTGGATGTTAGGAGTTTGAAGTAAGTTGGTACGCTAGAGAACTTGAAAATCGAAATTCATAGGTTTTTGAGTCTAGCCATGTGCACGTTTTTCTTGATTTTAAATCAATAAATAAATGTATACAAAATTTGAAGTTTATTGTCAATTGCAGAGGGCTCTCGACTGTTTAGGTCATTCTCAATGCATTTTTTTAAAAAAAGTGCACCGCAAATTCTTCTGCTTTTGGTTAAATTTTTTGGAATGTGACAAGAAAGAAATGGTTTAGCAAAGCGTGGTTGCTTTCCACGGGCCCCTGGGTTATGGGCCTAACACGCTTCCACTCTGCTATGCTAAACCGTTTTTCCTTTCACATTTTAAAAAATTCAACCAGATTCAGAAGAGCAAGCAGTGCATTTTTTAAAGGATGTATCGAGAATGACTAAGCAGTCGAAAGCGCTCTCAAATTGACAATAAATCTAAAATTTTGCACGTATACATTTATTTATTGATTTAAAATTGAAATGGATAGGTTAGCACTAAACACAGTAAAGATCAGCGAAGTTTGTTGGGCAGAGGCGGGGGATTTTGGAGTTGAGACTTCAGGGTAATTCATACAGGATCAGTGGAAGGAAATTTGGGTGTGGGGATAGTTATGCGAAAAAAGATAGGACACTGTGTAGAAAAATACTTACAAAAGAACGAAAGAGTACTCATGGTTAGATTAGAATCTAAACCGGTAAATACAGTAATAATACAAGTATACATGCGCATCTCTAGCTACAGTGACGAAGAGGTAGAAGCGATCTACAAAGATATCGAAGATATACTAAGATACGTAAAAGGGCATGAAAATTGAATAATTGCAGAGGATTTTAATGTAGTCGTAGGTGAGGGTAGGGAAGGAGTGGTAGTTGGTTTATTTGGTTTAGGCACGAGAAACGACAGGTGAAATTGGCTGGTAGAATTTTTTGCGACAAAGACAATTTAGCCATCACAAACACATTATTTCAACATCATGCTAGAAGGCGATACACGTTGAAAATGCCATGAGATATAGGAAGATATCAAACAGATTACATTCTTCTTAGACAACGCTTTAGGAATCAAGTAAAAGACTGTGGAAGCTACATAGAAGGAAATATAGACACTGACCACAACATCGCAATTGTGAAGACCGCTCTTAAATTCAGAAATTTGAAGAAAATATACGGAAGAAGGCGATTTGACTTTGAGAAACTAAACGTTAAGTATATCCTTAAAAGATTTGAAAAATTTAAATGATTTGCTGAGAGATATCGGGAAAATTTTTGATACTAAGGAAGTAGAAACAGAACGAAATAACATTAAATCCAGTGACAAGGGTATACACAAAAAGAAAATAAGAAACCATGGATAACAAAGGATATCCTGAATTTAATAGAAGAAAGACGAAAATACAAAAATAGATTAGACGTAACGGGAAAGCAGAGATATGAAGCCATAAGATACAGGAAAGCTAAAGAACAATGGATTGATGAAAAGTGCAACTAAGATGGAAATAGGAAAGACAGACCAAGCATACAAATTAATTAGAATGAATTATAGGGATATAAAACCATATAGCAATAATATAAGGGACGCGGAAAGAAACGTCATTATACAAAATGTTAGGGAAGTGGTTAGATGGCAAGAATAATAGGAAACTTATACGCAGGAGAGGAATGTGAGATATTTTATACTGCGAGACGAGTTTGAATTAGCATTATAGGGTCTAAAAAATGGTAAGGCGCCTAGTACAGATAAGGTGCAAGCAGAAACTTTTAAAGCCGCTGGACAAGCAGTTACAAAACGTCCTTTCCAACTTGTAAACTATGTGTATGAGACAGGCGAGATACCCAAAGATTTCAAACGTAACACCATAGTAACTATACCAAAAAGAGAGGCGCGCATAGATGTGAAAATTTTCGAAAAATAAGTTTGACAGCACACGTATCATAAAATATTAACTAGAATTATTGCACAAAGACGAATAGAAGAACAATGAATACTGTCAAATGCAGGAAGACATTTGGAACTACTATGCAGGGACAAAAGATTGATATGCTTAAATTTGCAGATGATATAGCGGTATTGGCATCTAGCAAAGGCGAGTTAGACGCTGCTCTTAATGAAATGGAAACAGTTCTAGCAGAGAGATACGGTATGAAAGTTTACAAAAATAACACTAAAGTACTAGCATGCAAAGAAGGGGAAAATAAATCAAAAACAAGAATAGGTAACGAGAACCTTCAAGAGGTTAAGGATTTCTACTACCTTGGAAGCCAAATAACGCAAGATGGGAAAGGCGCAAAATTTATAAAACAGAGATTAGCACAAGGTCGTGCTACATTTAACAAGAAAAAGCAACTACTGTGTTCAAAGACAACAAATATAGAAACAAGGAAACAATTGCTTAAAACATATGTGTGGAGCACAGCATTGTACGGCTGTGAAGCCTGGACAGTAGGAGAAGCGGACAAGAAAAAAGTAAAAGCCTTTGAAATATGGTGCTACAGACGTATGATGAAGATATCATAGATTGACAAAGCTAAGAACAAAGAGATACTAGAAATGGCATAGGAATATAGAAATATGTGGAAAACAGTAAAAAATAGGAGAGATAAGATGATATACCACACACTAAGACATGAAGGAATAGTGCGGGGTATATTAGTAGTAGAGATAGGAAAAAGAGAAGTAGAGGTAGACCCAGGGTAGACTAAGCGAAATGTGTTGGCCAGCTCAGAATAGAAATCAATGGTGGTACGCGTCCAACGAGTCCCAAGATGGAAAAGCTAATGGCAAAAAAATAACTGTGGTTGAACATGATTGCTTATTATAAGCCACTAAGGTATTGGTTATGCAATTTTCTCGAATAATGCTAATTGTGGGAAAGGATTTACTGGAAAACTATTGATTCGGCAAATGTCTAAGTGTTGGCAAATCTTGTCAGTCACTGGGTGCTTAATCCCCTTCACATATCCTACATTTGATTTTCCAAAGCTCCATCCGAAGTTACTACATTGGCCGTCCAGGAAGCGAGTTTTTTTACCTGGAAATTTTGAATTTTGTTGAACCCTTGCTGTTGCAAGCAAGGTATGGATCTTCAACGTACGTGACAACACACACACACACACACACCTCTCATCCGAACGGGGGCGTCTTTTTGTAAAAAATGCTTGACTAACATTTTTCAAGCGGACCGTGTCGGGATTTAAACCTAAAACCTTGGGCATAGTAGTCACACGCATACCAACTACAACACGGAGCCGCCCCCCCCCCCTTCACATACCACTGATTCTCGGTAAAATAGGTCTTGTAATTAGAAAACAATAGAAGGGGAACCGAGCTGTATATAGGTTGCTGTGGGAATTTCAGGGAACTGTGTAGGCTAGCTCAGAATATAAACTAGTGGAGGTACGCCTCTAACCAGTTTCTAGACTGGAAACCTAATGATAAAAAAGTAAGCGCACTTAAATCTGATGATGACTACAGACAACTTCAGGTGTTGTTTATGATATATTTTCAACTAATGTTGATAGTGCAAGAGGATATATTGGAAAAACTGTTATTTTGGCAAATGTTCATATGCTGGGGGAACTTTGCAGCCATAGTTTGCTTATCCCCCTTCACATACCCTACATATAATTTTCCAACGCTCCACTCGAAGGTACTATATTGGACAGGAAGCGATTTTTTTTACCTGGAAAATTTGAAATTTTGCCGAACTCTTGCTGTTTCAAGCAAGGTAGGGATCTTTAACGTGCGTGACAACACTCACACGCGGGGCCTTAATTTTACCTCTCATCCGAACGAGGGTGTATTTTTGGGAAAAATGCTCGCTTAACAATTGCGGACCGTGTCGGGATTCAAACCCGAGACCTTGGGCGTAGTAGTCACAAACATACCAACTACGACACGGTGCCGCCCCCCTTTACATACCGTGGATTGACATTTTCAATGCTCCACCCGAAGGTACTACATTGGCCAGGAGGCGAGTTTTTTGTTGCATGAAAATTTAGAATTTTGCTGAACCCTTGCCGTTCCAGGTAAGGTAGGGATTTTTAACGTGCGTGACAACACTCACACACGGGACCTCCATTTAACCTCTCATCCGAATGAGGGCGTAATTTTTGTAAAAAATGCTCATCTGCTATTTTTCAAGCAGTCGGCCGTGTCGGGATTCGAACCCAGGACCTTGGGATCCGTAGTGTTACGCTTACTACATTGATCCACGGCAACGGCTTCCCCTTTCACAAACCACTGAATATTGTGGAAATAGGTTATATAATTTTAAAGCAATAGAAGGAAACCCAACTGCATCTAACAAAAAAGAGCAGCGGCTATGTTAAAGATAACAGACATAGAAACAGGAAGAAAATTGTTGAAAGCATATGTGTGGAACACAGTACAGTACGTCAATGAAATAGGGGCAGTAGAAAAAGCCGACAGAAAGAGATAGAAGCCTTCTGGAATGTTGTGCTTTTGATGTATAAGGATGATAGCATGTAGAGACAAAGGTAATAAGAAATGGGTAATAGAAATAGTAGAAGAAAAAGATATCTGTGGAAAACAAAGAAAAGAAGAAATAGATGGGCAGGATACGTTCTAGGGCATTTTTGCGGAATAGTATGAGATATATTACAAGCAAAAATAGGAAAAAATAAGTAGAGGTGGACCTAGATAGGACTATCGCACGCAGACAGTGATAGACGCTGTAAAATATTGCGGTGAATCTACGATAGCTAATTAGGGGAGAAAAGTGGACTATATAAAAAATTAAGTGATATTTTGAACAAACAACATATAGTTAATGTTTTTAATTAGATCAAGCGTTTACTATAAGCACTCACCTGTTGGTTTTTGAAGCTGTGGTAACGAAACAAACAATGTAACATCTACTCTGCCTTTTGCGGTTGTTGTGAAGCACATTTATTTCAATAGCGGTTCTGACAAAAAGCGGTTCGTCAAATTAATTTGTCTTACGTAGAACATGCAAAACAGCGATGCGGACTGTTCAAACGACAAATCGATTCTCCAGGCTTTGTGGATTTTCCAGTCACTACACTGTTTTTGCACATGCGGAATAACAACGTTTATCACTCGCGGCACATGTTGGCGCGTGCTTTAAGTAAAACCATGGGAATTTTACTCTAATAAATTTAAATGTACCGCGGCGAATGTAAATAATCAACAAACTCGGCAGAAATAAAATTTAGCTTTAAAATATTTACAATATAAACGGAACAGATGCAGACTCTTCAAATTTCAGGGAATTATGTAGGTTAGTTCGGAATAGGAAACAATGAGGGTACGCGTCTAACCAGTTCCAAGACTGAAGATCTAATGATGATGATGACAGAAATAGCACCTTCCTTTATATGATGACACAAAATCGCATGTAACTCTACTATTTTTGGATTTTATACAGTTTTACGTGAATTGAGACAAAATTCATCAACTTCGCGTCTATTTTTTTAAGAATTAAAATTCATAATATTTTTTAACTTCGAACAATAGCTGTACCATTTGGTGTCGTTTTGTGAGACGCCAAAGAGGGCAAAGCACGAGCTAGGTTACGAGACGACCGCTATCGTACTAACTCCGTACATGCGATCCAGTCCCTTGAATCAAGGCATTTGTTAACTTTTTGTGAAAAGAAATATTACATACCTGACGAGATATAAGCTCAACGAAATCCGTAAATGTTACATATTTTGACAAATTGCTGACAAATACAATTAATATTTCGATATGTTGATTTATTGCTCTTAGGATAAATTTGTAATTACAGGACTCAAACGGAAAACTTTATGGGATATTCCTTTATTTAAATTCTATAATTCTTTTTTAATTTTTGGGAACAGATAGATATGTATTGCTACAAAATAACTGACTTTATTTTGAAAACCTCGCTGTTTTAATGTGGAACGACTTGTATATTAATTGATTAGAATTTTGTTATTTTAAAAGAGTTATAATTCCAAAAATTTCAGAAGTTTAAATCTAAACGCTTTGTTGTTCTATTTTAGTCTAAAGGTACATAAATATTGATGCAAAATATTAAAGAACTACCAACTAATTGTGTGTAGTATTAATTTAATAACCATCATTAACAGGGTTTAGCCACATTAATTATATAAGGAATCATACCAGTCAAATTTAAAGTCGAGCACACAATTTCTAAAGATTAATTATACGGCGTTGCTTTAGTTTGCATGAAACAAAAAATTTCAAAATTATATTTATTCATAAATTCCTACTAAATGTTTCTTATGCTAATCGGACAGACAATGCATATCCTAAGACATAAATCTTGGAACGCCTCTATTTTTACTTCTAGCACGTTTTTAAATCTGCATTCTAGGTTCCCTAGTTATTAAGCTTTGAAATACTTTAAGGGTCGGCTTAATTCAATCACGACCACAAAGTGGTCTAGTTATGAAGTTAAATTGCATTTAACTTGTAAGTTGTGTTAGGGTCGCGGTTTAAAAGCTCAACTCAATGAGAGCAAGACGCTATAAAAGTTTTCTCTCTGTAATAAAGTATGGTCATTGAACAGAATTACGATATTGATTTCAACACTTAGATTTCAGTGTAGTGTAATGCTGTCATTAATTATATTTTATTGGTGTATAGAGGCAAATTGACGTTCGTAGTGTTATTTGAAAGCGATCAATATATCTTTATATAAGTTTTCCTTCCAATTGGTCAGCTGAGTCTTGTATCTGTTTCGATATCTGAAACGGATTTTTTCGAACGAATTAACGCTGTATTAATAAGAGCTTTAAATTTAGTAGCATGATTATTGGTCGAACTGCATCGCCACATACTGTATAACTTTGTTGTATATCACTTATACGAAGTCAATGGTTTACAAAACGGTTCATTCAGGCCTTTTGGTCCCTGTGTCTTTGACAAATTAAACCTAATTTGGGATTGCGTCGACAATGTTAGATTGTCTGCGAAAATAATTGTGACACATTTTCATGATATGAAAGTTAAAATAGATGGCAATAAAAAATTGCGAATCATTTTTACGTCCTGCGTATAATTCAAGTATAGATAGCGTGGCAGCATAAAATATAAGTATTTATAAGGATCGCATGGTGGGAATCGGGCAGATCGTTGCGATTCAAATTTGCAAGCTAATACAAAAGGTGAAAGAGTATTCCGTAAATTCAAAAATATATCTTTATGTATAAGCTACAACCTGGCATTTCTGGAAAGCAGGAGATTAAAAACTGACTCTGTTTTCAATCTCATTAATTAAAAAAATAGCATAAACCGTTGGCCAAATTTAACGAAATCACTTTTAAGGAACAAGATGATCTATTAAATTTATTTAGAACTATAAGTATATTTTCTGAATTTGTTGAAAGACTTTTTACCTGTTTATCTTTTAAATCTTTCCGAGTTGCAAACGTGAGATAAACATTCGCTTGTTTAATGTCAATTTACAACGGTTCTTCATTGTAATGTCAGCCAAACATTTGAAAGCATTCTTCACTCAATACTCCGCAATTGGATATTGGACCTTTTTTGCAAGTATAGACCTACAAACTTGGATGAATTCATACTAATACAAAAGCAATTTATTGAATTATCCAGAAATGAGGAGCCGAAATCAATGTTTGAATAAGGAAATCACAAATTTTGATTACAAAAACAGACACCAATTTTATATCCTGCATTGTGGATCACTATACGGAAGCTGTTAATTGGTTGGCGCCCTCTTATTTAGTAGAACGTGGAATTAATGTATTTTAAGCTTCATTAAGGAAAACGAAACCGACTGTAACTAGGGTTAGTTGAGACTTACGAATGCTATTCAAACACCTACAACGGTCCATAAATAATCTTATATTATTCCATCAGGCTCAACCATTAAATTGAAAACATAATAATGCGTTTTTGCATTTTAAAAGAAGTTATAATTTCTATAATTAGTATTTCAAATATCAAAATGTTTTATTTGTATTTAATTTTTACGTCACCATTTTATCATTCAATATTAGAAAACTAAATTTGCAGATTTTCTATCACGCAGTTATTTGGAATTTTATTATTTAATTTATTTACTTGTTCTAAGGTTTCAGTAGTCTGCAACCTGAAATTTAAGTAGACCTGGCTTCCCCACAGAAAGTAACCGTCAGTAAGGCGTGTGTGCGTGCGTGTGTGTGTGTGTGTGTGCGCGCGCGCTTGAGGGCATGTGTTGTGTGTGTGTGTGTGTGTGTGTGTG
Organism: Platerodrilus igneus; assembly: GCA_036346225.1. Classification (NCBI taxonomy): domain Eukaryota; kingdom Metazoa; phylum Arthropoda; class Insecta; order Coleoptera; family Lycidae; genus Platerodrilus; species Platerodrilus igneus. The sequence goes on from JARFIW010000399.1 coordinate 2,320,385, forward strand.
AGGGTTGTGTGTATGTGTGTTATGTGTGTAATGTTAATGTCCGTCTTACGTTCCCCCCTCTAAGACCAGGACCACCGGCAGCCGGATATCCCAGTCGTCAAGGAAGAAGGCTCAACGGACATTGCCTTGTCAGTCTGGACCATCGGCAGCCGGAAATCCAGATGTTGAAAATGCAATGTAAATGTGAGAATAGGCATGTGTGTGTGTAAGGTGTGTTGTATGTGTGTGTATATGTGTGTGGGAGTTGTGTGTATGCGTTTTGTGTTTGTGATGTTGGTATCCGTGTTACCTTCCCCCTTTAGGACCAGGACCATCGTAAGCCGGATATCCCAGTCGTCAAAGAAAAACGCTCAACGGATATTGCCTTTTCAGTCCGGACCATCGGCAGCCGGAAATCCAGATGTTAAAAAGGCAATGTAAGTGTGTTAATAGGCATTTGTGTTTGTAAGGTGTGTGTGTGTGTGTGTGTGTGTGTGTTTGTGTGTGTGTATGTGTATATGAGGGTTGTGTGTATGTATTGTTGGTATCCGTGTTACCTTCACCCTTTAGGACCAGGACCATCGGAAGCTGGATATCCCAGTTGTCAAGGAGAAACGCCCAACGGATATTGCCTTATCAGTCCGGACCAACGGCAGCCGGAAATCCAGATCTTGATAAGACAGTGTAAGTGTGTGAATAGATTGTGTTTGTAAAGTGTGTGAGTGTGTGTGTGTGTATGTGCGCGGGCTTGAGGGCGTGTGTTAAGTGTGTGTTATGTGTGTGTGTATGTGGGTGAGGATTGTGTGTATGTGTGTAAGTGTTTGAATGGTGTTTTGTGTTTGTACAGTGTTTGAGAGGTGTTTTGTGTGTTTATGTGTGTATATGTGTGTGTGTGAAGTGTGTTAGAAATGTTAATTTAAGTTTATGTTGGCCCAGGTTACCAAAAAGTTGGATTAAATTGGTATAATTTTGTTCATGTTTGAACTTATACTATTACATCAAAAATTAGGTTCTTGGATAGGGTTCGTGGCCAGTTAAGTAATGAATAAATCCTCGACTGGGCACCAGGTATTTGGCCTTTAGGCGGTCTTTGATATTTGGGATCATTGCGTATACCCTTCTACCGGTTGTGCTATAATCCCATCTTGTCTGCCATTCTGCAAGTATGTAGTTCTTTATTTCCGTCTTTGTCGTCGGCAGTTGGTTTGTGTTTAAGATGCGTTGTAGTTGTTGGTTGTCATTGTGTGTAAGATTGTTTCACTACTAGGTCCAAGGGCATAGTTCCCACCAGTACATGAAGTGCATCATCTGCGGTAGTCCCATAAGCCCCTGTCAGTCGCAGTAAAACACTTCTTTGTGTATTGTTAATTTTTGTCTATGTTTGATTGTGTTAAGGCGATGTCCCCATGCGCTCGCGGCGTATGATACTATAGCACCGAGCACACTGTTGAGATATAGCCTTACACAATTAAGTGGTATCTTATAAGTCCTTTGGGCCAGCGTTGCGATGTTTTGCATTGCAGAAGTTGCACTTGCACAGACGGTGTTTATATGTGTAGAGTAATTCTGTTTTTCGTCTAATGTTAAGCCCAGATATTTTGTGTTTTGTGTTCTACTTATATTTACACCGTCTAGTTTGATGATGGGGTCCCTTGCCAGGGTTCCCTTCATCACAAGGTTTATAGTTTTTTGTGGTGTTATGGTCATTTTGTTGGTTTTGCACGAACTTTGTGTTTGGGTTAGGGCGATGTTAGCTTTACGTTCGATTTCCCTTCTGGAATTGCCTTCAATCACTAGCAAGATGTCGTCGGCGTATCCAATTGTCGATAACACTTCGTCAACGGTGTCCAGCTTTTCCAGGAGTTCGTCCATTACAATATTCCAAAATAGGGGCCCGCATATGAACCCCTAGGGCAAAATTTGTTTGTGTTTGGTAATGCTTTCCATGCTTTGTAGGGTTACGTACCTGTTCCTGCAGTAGCTCCTGAAAGAATGGTATGGTTGTGATGGACAGTTTATGGTCGTAAGTCTTGTAACAAGTAAAGGCCACCAAAGGTTATTAAATGCGCCTTCTATGTCCACTAATATTAATAGCACGTATTTTTTGTGTGATTGCTTAGTTAATGATGTCCTCGATCGATTTGTTTTCTAGTTATTTGGAATTGTTAGATCTGAAGGTTCATGGCCAGGGTTTGCTATAAAAAATACGCAGAAAGTTTGCCCACCGCTGCGTTAAATCAAAATTTACGCCGACAGTTCAAAATCAATGCGCACAGAGAGTCTTGTTTCAACTTTGTGCTTATGTATTTAACAAGAGCATGCCAGTTTTACAATAATATTAGTTGTTGTTGATACATCGTTTTAGTTTACCGCTAAATTGTTAATTCAAAATGTGTGTTACTTATGGTATACTTTAATTAGCACAGTATATTAAAGTGTCATTTTAAAAATTGAATGTTCACTTTAGCATTAAGCTATAGATGCTATCTGTTAACACTACTATACAGTAACTTTATTATTAATCTTCTGTGACTTGACAGGTAGTCATGAGGTTTTGCTTGTATTCCCGATTTTCTATTTTTTTACATAATATACTGCTATGCGTATATTTTTAATTATGGAATTACATATTGCCATTTAAGCAGTGTAGCATTTTCAATCATTCCTTTTGTATACACTTTGTAACGGGTAAATTGAACGTTGCGTTATAAATTTAGATTTGCCCTTAAGGAGTGGGGACTCCGTAGCAATTTTAAGAGTGCACCTGCTAACTACTGTGGTGTGAGCGTGTGCTCTAACGAAAAAATGAAAATAATATTAAAAATAAACATTTCATGGCTGAAATACAAAAACTACGCTACATTTAACCTTATCTTGAAAGGCTTTATTTATTGTTTTAATTAAAAAGCGCCAAACCGTCTTGTATCAGCAGTCCTTTTCAATATTGTCCCTTACAGCAATAGGTCTTCTTTGCTTTTGGATTCCTAAATATCGTCACATCATACATTGTCTTTTTCCGAATACCTTAGAAACACTCGTTAAATTTAGCCAAATTAAAGAAATTTAGATTTGCCCTTAAGAAGCGGAGACTCCGTGGCAATTTTAAGAGTGCATCTGCTAACTACTGTGGTGTGAGCGTGTGCTCTAACAAAAAAATGATAATAATACTAAAAATAAACATATCATGGCTGAAATACAAAAACTACGTTACATTTACACTTATCTTGAAAGGCTTTATTTACTGTTTTAATTGAAAAGCGCCAAACCGTCTTGTATCAGCAATCGCTTTCAATATTATCCCCTACACGAATAGGTCTTCTTTGCTTTTGGATTCCTAAATATCGCCACATCATACTTTGTCTTTTTCTGAATACCTTAGAAACACTCGTTAAATTTAGTCAAATTAAAGAAATTTTTTAAAACAAGACCTCTTTCCAAATACGACTTCATCACTAGAATTGCCGAGTATCTTTTCACAAATTTATCTATTTTTACCTACATAAATGAGTACCCAAATAAAAATTCAACCTAAATTTCAGTTCAATTAAGATTTCATAATTGCAATATAAATACAAATATACTTTTCTTAAAAATAACTTAATTTCCTAATATCAAGCTAGCCAAGCATTATTGAAAGAAATCTTAAAGGAAAATATAAAATCAGTCAATAATACTCCCACACCATTTTTCCGGTTTTCAATACTGATATACATGGCATTCTAAATTTCATTTCTAGAAATATTCTCGATATCAATACTTAGAAAACAATTCAATACCACCCTTTCCTATTCATCACTCAATTGTCCTCTAAAATTAATACACAAACATTTCCTAATTTTTCGACATATTTAAGCCTTTTTTGCCGATAATATTATACTTAAATTTAAAACAAAATGGGTTTCGTTGCTATTTCATAGTACAACAAAATAATCAATTTCAGGTTCTGTTAATTTCAACTACATAGATACGAGCTATTAATAATGTAAATCTACATGTACATATTTATAAATTATAAACAAAAAAATAGATCACATTATACTCAGTTTAATTTCCAGTATCTTTAAAAATTTAAGAAGGTGGATAAACATTAGTCTTTTCAGCTAAAAGTATCTCCCTTAACACGATTAGAACCCGCTTATTTGAGCTATACCAGCAAGTACTTTCTTATCCCGATGCACACGAGTTTCAAAGATACACGCACGGTTAACATTCTTTGTTAAATATGCAGGCAAGGTTACACAAAAACTTGCGCACAGTTTAGTTTTGCTGCTTCGGAGAAGTCTACGTTACATTTTGAAGCTGTGTTTGGTTACTAACTTCTAGCCTGTCTTTATACACACTCACGCGCTTATCCAAAACTACGAATTGAAAGGATATGCTTTTCGCATTTGAGCGCAGTAAAGGTTCTAACAAAAGCAATGCGGGTTCCCTCTTGTCTACTACATGCACGTAGTACTACATTTCGGACTTTTTGAATAACTTTCTAAAATTAACTTTCAACTTATCAAGCTTAGTTGTTAAATCCTTTTTTTCTTCTACCAATTTTGTTCTCACAATGCAACGTTTTTATCTATGCTGAATAGAAGGTTATTATCAAGTTAATAGTAAAAGTCACGTACTCTATATTTGTTGCAACTGGGCTTGAACGTCTAGCAATGTCTTAGATATGGTATGTCATTTTAGAGGATTTATATTTGTCACGCATTAATTTATCTCCTCCTTTGTTGCATGATGTTCCATGTTTTATTTTAATCATAATTTTCAGCCTTGCACATGTAGCATTTTTATATTATATATAACAACGTATTTATTAAAGAATAATACATTGTATATTTTATGGCATATTTTATTTCAGCGATTTAAAGGTTTATGCTGTTATATTGTCGCGGCATTTATCTTACTTAATGACTAATGCGTTATTTTGGTAATGTATTAACTATCCCTATATATTTCAAGAAAATTTATTTTATTTACTTTTAGTTATAATAGCTGCCCTAATTAAAATTATATTTTCTAAAAACTAAAGAATTAAAATACCAAACTTAATGAACGTTCATTGTTAATAAAATTTTAATGTACGGATTGCGTCCATCTTTATTCTGTCCGTCCAAAACTAATTTTTTTCCTTTCTGGTGTATATTTAAATTAACGCAAACGCATTAAATTTAAAGATTACGCTCTTTCCTTATTATCGTAAAAGATATTATTTATAATCTTGATTGCTTAGGTTTGTGTACACTTCCAGGTTTATCTTTCCAATATATCTAATTGGTCCTTATATCCAGCTACAATTTATAAAAATTTTGTGACTATGTTTTAATAGCCGGTTATACAGAAGCCAAAAAGTTTTGCCCCTTTCTTTTTTTTGCTTTTTTTCTTAAAAGCTTAATTGCTCATTGCTATACTAACTTGCAATTATTTCCTCTTCATGGCTTACCGTGTATTTAAGGTTTGAAAGCAACTTCTTTAAATTTTTGTTTTACTCGCAGATTTATCTTTTTTTTTCTAAAATCACCCACTTTAAACTCTCTTTGCGTTTATCTTCGTTCTATATTTTCTGCAAGTTTGAAATATTTTTTATTTCTTTTTTCTTTGTCAATTGTCTCTTTATCACTTAAACATTAGATGCAAAACGTCATCTTTCTTCTTTTTGCTGCTACCTCCGGTTGTTTAATATGACGTCCTAGGATCACTTATTTGAAAATCGACTGCAATCCTAAGTTTAAGATGTGATTATATTCACTTATCCGTTTTGATACGACTTTCTTTTTATTCCAATTACTACAATGAACCAAATTATTTCGTAAAACATAGATATCTAAACTAATCATTTCTTCTCGTATCTGCCATTTTAATTTCTGTGATTCCACATGTTGCTATTATTATCTTTGACCAATATATGTTCTTAGTTTAGCCTGATTATTATAATGTTTATTATACCTAAACTAATGTTTCATACGAGTAAATTTTCCTTATGAAACAATGCTTTTTTTTTATTCTGCAACTCTTCATTATATATCATTCATATTCTTTTCGTGCTTTATAACTTTACTTCCTAAATAACAAAATCTCTTGACTTTGGTGAATCTGTCCGACCTATCGCTTCATTCAAAATGTTAGTTTAATTATCTTAACTGTCTGTCGTTACCCTTGTTTTCGTTTTACTCGTTTTCATGTTACAGCGCTTGCAAAAAGTTTCTTCATTTTAATTAACATGTTCACCAGGTCGATTCTGAGATTTATGGGTTAAGAGAACTGTTTCATCGACTAATGTTTACTTTGGTATTTTTTCATCTAATAAGTTTGCTCCGGTATTTACATGTTGCTTAATTCTCCTCTTAGTTTTATATATAATCGTGATTTTAGATATTAGTTTTATAAATTTTTGCAATTGCCTTTTATTTTTAAGATCTCACACCAATAGTTTACGATATCTCAAGCATCCATCCTATTACAATTGACATCATCAAGAAGTAGATCTTGCTTATTAAGGAATAAGGATTGACAAAGTACGCTAGAAAGATGATCACATGTTCTTGAATCAAATCAATATTTCAACGCTATTCCATTAAACGGTCTGTGTTACCTTCCGAATGAGTTGGTTTGAAATAAGTTCTATTTGCAATGGATGATTTGCCTAATTTTTCTATGTTGGTAAAACTACCACTAGTCTTCTGAGTACCTTATGCAATCCATATACTCGAGAAAAGGATAAGAAGAATAGGTTTTAGGCGTTAGATCCATAGGGAAACAAATTGCTTCACAAAAGAATTTGTTTTAAAGAGTTAAAAGGATTTTTATCAGCTAATTTGAAATTGTTTTCATTCAAGCAGTATTGAACTTATTAGTAATCCGTTTTATGGAGGTTCAACCAAACAATTTCCCTTTCACTTGACTTTGAAATTGACCAACCTGTGAATATCTAGTTTTCCTTCCTTTAAGGAACTTCTAAGAACAAATTAACCCAAAATCTTTTTTATCGTAATTTAACTTTTTATCGTTATGCAGTGCATTAAATGTTAAAATGAACCTTTTTATCCTTGCTTTCGTTAATATTTTCTGTGGACACATCTAATTCGTTTGCAAACTGTTTTATGCCAGTGGACTATGGCATATATAGCAATCTGCTCAAACTAAGCAACTTTAATTCTTTGTCGGTGAAACTGACGTATGAAAGATTTTCGACTCTTGCCATAAAAACGAAACTTTTTGCTAGTTTAGCAAAAATGTTCTTTCTATTGTTACTAGATTATTTAGTTTCTGCTCCCCTTATTAGTCTAATTATATCTTCTCCAGCATAAAGGCCACTGATCATGCTATTGAAATTTACGAAACCACACGTCTAACTGTAGTATCATGATTAATGTAAGTTCTTAGTTTACCGAATCTACACTATATTCAGAGAAGCAAGATAACGCACCAAAACAATATCACGCACTCGGTGAAGCACCTATTTACTATACACACGGGGCTTCTATCTTGAATACATTCGAAATGGAATACGATATACTTAGTAATATATCAAGGGAACAAGCCGCTGTCGTTTTCGATATGGAATAAAAAGCAGTCTACTCGCTAGCTTGCATGCGTTCATCACACGGCTAGCAAGCTTTTAGAGGATTCTGGTGCACTACATAGCTTCGACTGATTTCGTGTACAATTTACAAATTCCTTTGGAAACAACTTAAATTGTATTTTCACTCGTTCTACTGTTAGCATAAATGTTCCTAGGTGTTTCAACCTGAGTAAAAAGAGAAGTAACTCCTTCTTTAATATAATTTTGTAGAAACAGTGTGTTAGTTTTAAGTAAAGTAAATTTTATGAAAAGCTTTCTGGGTTTTGCAGCTATACATATTGCAATCTTGTTGATTGAACTCTGATGAGCATTGTAAATATTTAAATTAATAATTTGAATATGAATGTAGTTCTTCTTATGGTGTATATTACAAATGCAGCAAGAAATAATTGGTCGGACCCCTACTTGATATTTATGTATGACAAAAAAAATATTTATTTGTTCGCTTGTATTGTTAATTATTCCTGGAGAGGGTGGAGGTGGCAGTAAACGTGATATTGCTGTGGATGAATGAATCTAATTGCCCTACATTAGGCGTCGATAAAAGTGCTATGGATAAATGATTATTGCCTGACGTTTGAGTTTCCCAAGTTCAGTCGTTGAATTGATTTGTACTAGATACCCCTGGCAGAACGTCACTGTCGCTAAATTCCTTTACAGCTGAAAAGGAAGAGACGGGAGCTCCTACTAAGGTACAACATGTCCTCTTAGCTTCGCAAGAAAGAAATTATGGTGAACGCCAATGATTACGATTTACGGCCTTTGAAAACCAACAGGATGGTAGCATTAGCGTTAACTGTGATGGTAGTTACTGGGTTAGCGGTGCTAATGCCGGAGGTAACCCGTGGTCTAGAGGTACTCATATCATTCGCAAGTAACTCAGACTGATTAGTAAAAAATTCAGGATCTGTTGGCAGATCCTCTGCCACTGGTGTTTTAAAAATCTCTGACATTTTAGTATTAAAATCAGCAACATAATTCATTACTTGCTTTAGTAAGTTAGACCTCTTTTGAACGACTTCATCATCTACACTACTTACTTTGTCTAATATACCAATTAAATGAGCAAACTTTGTTTCTAGCTTTTGTGTTTGACTTGTTGAAGCAGTAAATGTTCTCACAAGGTCTGCTACCCGCCTAACTTTAGATTCGCAAACCTTAAGGTTCTATATTAGCCTAGGTTGGGTTAAAAGGATGTCTCCACAAACCACTTTTTTCAGCAGCCAAGCAGCCTCTTAAACATTTACGTATTTTGTCTACCGTTAATTCAGGTTCGTCAATACCACGTATCAACAATTCATATTTTAATTCATCCTTGTCTAATCTGTCGACATGTAATTTAAATGACATAGTATTAAAATACCAAAAAAAATACCAGGATATACAGATGTAAAAGGTCGGTCTCTATCTAATTAAATATACAATCACAATAACCACACGAAAGGTGCGGTTATAACACAAGTGATAACTCTACCCTTGAACTTGCACCACAAGCTAAACCACTAAGTTGCGCCAATTATCTGTTACGCCAATATTCCTTTATACGGATATTTTGTACTACAGATGTTAACCAGGCTAGCGATTTAGATACAGTGATTTTCAACATGAGATTAATATTAAGGGTAGTTATGGGCTTGGTTACAAGTTCAACAGTAGGAAGTAAACAAACTCGTTTTATTAGCTTTAGTATATATAAACAGAAACAGAAGTTATAAAAGTTTCTGAACAATTGTATCAGCTGATACTACCCAAAATTATATTACTTCTTTATTAACAAACAAGGAATAAACCCGATACACAGTATAAATAAAATGCGGCAGCGATATGCCTAAATAATTTGACTAAATACTCACAGTTGTAGCGGTTATATAATTTGCACGCAGTAACAATATATTTACTCGCGTGGATTCTTACTCGAGATTTCAGCATCTCTACATTCTAATTTTGGAACAACGATTTTCACGGCAAGGACTGAGAAACAAGCAAAATGTGTTATCAGGATATTTTTAAACCACAAACGAAACCTAGAGAACAATTGAAGTAATATACTAATAATGCATACGAAGGTGCATCTAGACTAAACGATAATTTACCTTCCTAAGGGCATCTTATGAAAGTTGGTAGAGAACGAAGCTTCTCTGCAGGTACCACTCAACAACGAAAAGGTTTCTACAACGTAACGGAGTAATGTGCACGTACAGCACGTGTATAGAAGTACTCTCAGGAGGTAATAGTAGATTTCCACTTCAATCAGTTTCAACGGTGTCTTACAATCCACACCAAACAACGGAAATACTAATAAACAATTCGTGAATGGAAGATCCCAAAAAGCTGGAGTACAATTCCAACTCCTAAACACCAGCCAGAACGTGTAGACTTCTTTATACCATGGCTGACTTACGACCCTCACTGCTCCTCAGCTTTACGTAAATTTCTGATTGTCGACAATTATTGAATTTCAGGCCTAAATAAGCCAGTGGACCATGTACACGAGATCTAACTGTATTAAAACAAAACATCACTTCAATGACATGTTACTAGCAGGAATCTGTACCAATACAACACCGCGAATCACTAAGATTTTCAGCTGTAAGGGAACTTAGCGGACAGTGACGATCTGCGAAGGGTATCGTATTACAAATCAATTCAACGACTGAGCTTGGGAAAACTCTATGATACGTAGTATATATCACGAGTCATTTCCTATGATTAATTACATTTGAAAAGGAAGGGACGGGGGCTCCTACTAAAGTACAACCTGTCCTCTTAGCTTCGCGAGGAATAAATTATGGAGAACGCCAATGATTACGATTCTACGACCATTGAAAACCAACAGGGCTGACGCTATCAGCGAACGACAAAAAATCCCTGTCTAACAAGGTTCAAGAATACTCGCAGCTGTGTTTACAATACCGACTAACCGGAACGCATTGAGTAGAAAAACGACAATAGCTTTGGGTAAGAGAAGCTAACAATGTTATTGGAACGAGCAAGCTAAGATGGTTAATAGTACAAAGCGACCTAGAAGCAGCGATACGATTAAAATAAACCGTAACAAATAAAAGTATTAGGGTTGAAAGTTTCCAACTGCCTGTCGTCTAATTACCTTTGTTAGCTCTCTGACTTATTTTTCTAGAATTACTAAAACTACTGTGATCATACAAATAATCTTTCGAATACAAAAATAATGCATCCACAACAACTTTCTCATAAATATTATCTTAAATACAAAAATGACGATTGGAAATAACTTTCCCACAACACATATCTTATATACTAGAACAAAGATTCCAGAGCATCTTCTTCTATCACTTATTCTGAACAAATCTTAAACATAGAACTGTCACTCATTAACGATTTCTTGATTTAACCTTCTTTATAATTAATATGTATACCAGATTTCTACGAAGTCATCTAATTTAATATCATTTTTTCTTAAAACCGTATTAAACGCAGCTAAATTAAGCTAGTTCAATTTTTTCCCTGTATAAGGACAAATTCTGTGCTTAGGTTTGCCGGAAGCCATTCAAATTAAATTAAATTGCCTTTTACACACAAATATTACCCTAAAACTTCAACCAATAGATGAATCTATAGAAAACACTCAAAATATTAAAACAAATTTATTTAAATTATACTGTTAAGTGTTTTCTTGTTGTTTGGCTTTAATTCACCAGCTTTAACTTTTTTAAAACATAATTACCAATCCATGCTTCATCTTCTTTTAACTCATTTTAGAAAAATCAAATTTCCATGCCAATTGATCTACTTCATCTATTATAAACCATCTAGATTAAATACGTCTATTCCAATTTATAAACCCTATCATACGATAGTTTTAATTTGATTTAAATACACATATTAATACATTTTTTAATAATTGTTGGCTGTCAAATTTGTGTGCGTTTTTGTATACGAATTTACATACGTAAACTCACTGTGCTGTGAAATTCGACAGCTTTACGTCGGCTATTCGTCGAAACGGAAGTTTGCATCGGCTTTAAATAAAAACGCTAACTTCTGACGTAATCCCCCCCAGAAAAGTCCAGCGAGTTTGAGAACTTTTACCATTGTTTTGCTATACCTTTTGTTACCACTTTACGCTATTTAATAATCTAGGTCATTTGAGCGTGTCGTTTGTCTATGCTTTATCTTAACATTCAAATCTATTCTAGAACATAGGGTCAATAAACATGCTTTTTGAAACTACAACGCGATTAGTAGACCGAGTTCAATTGTATATATGTAAAAAGGGCGCGACAATGGGTAAAGCAACAGCGTACTTGTTGATAAAATTTTTGAGGGATCTACATTTCAACTAAATTAGCTTTAGTTTTCGAAAGAACAGTAAAACTGACAAGAAATACTGCCGTAATGGGCGAAGCCCGTGACTCGACATCAGCAAGGTTTCTGGTGGAAGGAATATTATGTCATAGGACAGGAGATATGGTATACTAAATATATGTTCTTGGATTGACGACGAAAGTATTTTATCGCTGCAAATGGTAGCGAATCCTAGAAGGAACCACCATAGAATTAGACCAACAATAAATGTTATCAAAAGTAATATTAAAATCTAGACTTATGAGGCTGATAATGAAAAGTTTAGATGCTGAACTTGCGGTTAGCAATTAGAGGGTTGGCGAAGAGACGTGCGAACGGAAGCATCCTTAGACTTTGCACCAGCATCACTGGAGAGAGCAGTAACTAAGCGAAATTAAAATATAGCACAGTGCTTGTGGTTAGAAGTGCCAGCAAAGGATAAAGGATCTGTTGGTATTAGCATACCGTCTATGCAGAATCGGAGAGAAATGGTAACTTGATCAAACACCTTTTTCATAAACGCACTATACTGGGAGGAGGGACGCCCACTTTAATTTCAAGGACTACAAATACTGGATTGTATATATTTAACCACAATGGTAAACGGTGATTATATGCTTAAAGAGTCGAAACAAAAATCTAAGTCAGAAAATATGTTGTATCTGGTATAGGTTATACTTATGTTATGAATTAAAAAAGGAAAAGGTACCTGAACTGGGGTTTCTATCATACTCCATACTCCTGAAACATTTAAAGACTGAACGTTTTTGTAAAGCGAAAAGGCCTTTCAGTCCCTATAATGTATCAGGCTCAAGTTGCATCATCGGCATAAGTATAATACTCTTCGAAAGACAGATTTAACGGTCTATGAAAGATTTCCGTCAATTTCACCCAGAAATATTTTATGTGCGGTACAGCACATATATTAAATGCTTGCCAGATTCTACGTATTTGAAATAATATTGGTACTATTAAATCAATTGCGAATATTCTAAAGTTTTCGACAAAGTGTACAAATTACTTAAATCAAAATATAAAAAAAATTTCAACCAGACCAAGTGGAATAGCCTTACGACAATGTGCGAAGTTCTAGGGTTTGAAAATCATGCCGTATTTAAGGAAATTTATAAAGCCGTGTTTGGTAATTGCCACTAAGGTGTGGTAAGACCGCCATTTTGCCTAGGAAAATTACTATGTTTCAAGTAAGTAAACTTTTCAACTTTGTTTTAGCTGAAGAACAATCGTTATAAAATGGCATGCTGACATAGAATATCCATAACACCTGAGGAGACCTAATATATTTTTCATTATTACAGGTCCATAAAACTGTATCAAGCTCAGATATTTATCCTTTATATTAATTCCCATGCGCACTAACAAATGCATTGCCTTAGACTTTTTCTGCCATATTAGTGTATCTATAAATTTTGGCAATTAACTAACAATTAAAATGTAGTTGTACCATGTACAACAGATCGATTCTAATTTATATTAATTTTGTTTCGGATAGCAAAATGTGATCATAGGTTTTAAAATGTCTTTTAAGCACTTTAGCTCTATTTAAACACCTACCTGCCCGTTCTCCGAGTTTAGTTAGCTTACCTTATTGTTTTTAGTTCAACTTTAATTTACAGGAAAATAGTTTTTGGAAGGTACCTCTATGAGCTTCTCTTTAAAATATCTACTTGATATTATGCACCAAACTGCGGGTAACAATTTGTTTTATGTTTTTTTTTTTTTTGGAAAAGACACTGCATTTCAAAATGACCAATTAATACAGCAAAATATAGCATAGGAATATTTTTTACAAATTATAAAATAAATTGCACATTTTCCGAGTCAATAGGCTCGGTCGATTTTTGAAGATATACCATGTCTAGAAGGTTAGTTTGACAATATAACGCCAGTTAAAGAAGGAATCCAAAGGCAAATTCTTCGTGTAAGTTATAATTTCTCACTTTTTAGTAAAAAAAACCTTGAGTAAAACTAAAACAATTTCAAGGGAAAACGTAGTATTGAATTGGAACACTCAATTCGCGTATAAAGAAAAAATTAATGTGCGAAGATAAAAACATAAATTAGCTATTGACGACAATTATTTCAAAATTTTGCGTAGTGGTTGCCATTCCCAATTCTATTATTCAAGAAAAATTTGTGTCTACAACATAACAACCTATGAATGAAATGTTCAAATCTATTGCTGCCTCCAGGCATAAGAATAATCCAGAAGTCACAAAGTGGGTTTATACTACATGCATACAATTAGTGCCTTACTGACTATATTTCTGAACATATTAGGCTTATAAAAAACGCGTGGTAAGCAAAATTGTAACCAGCATGTTGCTGTAATGTGGTGTAAACAATTCAACAGTCCATCTACAACAAATTTAATAGAAGTTTTGAGACTTGTCATTCCTACTAGAATGCAACTTAAATAATTCGGCAATAGAGAAATATTAGAAACTCACACAGGTTTTTGTTATGAATGACTATACAAATATTTAAAATTGTACATCTGAAAGTATATAGTTCAAGAAATAAAGTTGATCAACTAGGATTTATAAGCACTATTTTAACGACTTCAAGTAAAGGGCCAACCGGCTAAATTTTGACACAACCTTCTCAAATGGAATTTCTTATCGTTATCGCCATTTTTCTTTGTTTAAGAAGATTTTGTTATTTGGTAGAGGTCGCGGAACTAATTTAACACTTCTAGAATAAAAAGAGAATATAACTGTTCACCACCAGAAAAAAATCTTCTCAATAAGCATTGTAAAAGCAAGAAATAGGAAATGCTCATCAAGTCAGTGATAGAAACATGGCAATCAGACATAGTTTAAAATTAACAGACAAAGTGCTAGTTCAGATATACGTGCCGACATAAGATTATCAAAACTAAGAAATTAAGGAATCTATGACCAAGTAGAAGCGAGGACATTAGAATAGCTCAAGGATTGTTAGTTATATCATACTTTTTGATGCGGTTGTAGGTCAATGTAGGGAGGAAAAAATTTTAAATGAGCATGGCGTAAGAGTGGTTAATGAAAAAAACGGTATACCTATAGAGTTTTGTACCAGAATGAATTAATTATAGCCAATACAATATATAAAAATCACAAACGCAGGTTGTGTACGTGGAAGTACCTAGGGATACAGATAGGTGCCAAACAAGTTGGGGATTGTTTTAGACATCGTGAAGAAGGTTATAAAAATTATGCAATTGCTGTATAGATAGTGGCTATACTTTGCCTGCAGCATAACGTGATTTAAAGTAAAAGAAATGAAATAGATATTATGTTGCTAACTAGATATTTATAAACCAGGCCACGTCAAAAGTAATGTGACTCAACAACTTCGAAGAAAAATGCCAGTTATTTAAATAAATAGTGTTACAGAAAATTCATATAACATTAGAAATTAAAAAGTATATAACTAACAAAGACTGGATAATTTAT
Source organism: Platerodrilus igneus (assembly GCA_036346225.1). Taxonomy (NCBI): domain Eukaryota; kingdom Metazoa; phylum Arthropoda; class Insecta; order Coleoptera; family Lycidae; genus Platerodrilus; species Platerodrilus igneus. The sequence goes on from JARFIW010000399.1 coordinate 2,335,718, forward strand.
GAAATTCAGTGTTTAATTTAGGTAATCGTGAAATAAAATAGCGTTGTAACTAAAGATCACGGGCACAAATAGAAAAAACTTAGGACTAAGATAAATAAACTGTGTATGCAGGATAAACAGCAACGTGTGCAGAGCAATTCTGATGAAACGGAATCAGCATTAAATAATGAGATAAGACATAGCTCATCAAAAAACTAGAAACTTTTACAACTGCTGATAATAGAAAATGTACAATAAAGGACTAAACATGCATAACATTATCAGAACCTGAGGATATCACAGGTAGGTGGAAAATGTATACAGAAGTCGTATATTTCAATGAAAAGAATTTAGATAATATTAAATGCTAAAGTGAGAGAGCGGTTTCAGAAGCAAAATGAATCTACTAAGGACGGAGTTTCAAAAAGGACCAAAGCAACGAAAGTTAGTAAACATCGTGAGAATGCAGAAATACAGAAAAAAAATATATAAAGGAAATGATCTACTTTTAGACTAGTCATAGTTCCAAAGAAAGCAGATTCTAAAGGCTGCAGAGAATTTAGGACAGTTAGTACGTTGAAACATTGCTAAAAAATATTAAGTAAAATACTATATTCTAGGATAGAGAATAAAATACAGGAATGATTAGCAGAAAATTAATATAGATTTAAAAAGAACTGTGGTATTAATGTGTAAGCCACATTTCAACTAGTACGTTGTTGGGAAAACGTTTTAATGATTAAGTCCTTCCCCAAAAGCGCCGTCAAGGTGTTAAAGGCAAACCCTTTCTTGTCAACTAAATCTACGTTTATAATAAGTGTAACGAATGGTCAAAACGCATGGAAAATCTCTGGAGGGAGAAATTGGCTAGCCGGGGTTAAGATCGCAGAGGTATTGTATTATCAAAATTCATGATATACTTCAACCTTTTCTTTAACCTAATCGCTAGACTGATCTCCATTAAGCTTATATATATTCAAAATAAGTGAAGTACGCTCTTGTTCCCACATTAAACCAAATAAACGAAAAACATGAACACACTGGAACAAACAACCAACAAAGCTCTCGCTAACTCATTAATCACAGAAAAATTCTTTATTAAACAAATAATGGATTTATACACTTGCAATCCTAAAACTGAATTATTTCTTACCTCTTGATCCGCCATTAAACAAACATCCAATCTTGGAGGTGAAAGTGGGGTCTCTAAATTACCGAATGAACAAAAAATTCAAAACCCAAGGAAATAAATTGGAAATTGTAATTATTAATATCTCCCTTGATCTGACTTTATATTTTATAGACATAAGTTAGAAATCACAACACTAAAATTTTTTGTGCCGAAGAATTTGTATCTTTCTGCTGTTTAGAAATTAACTGATTTTTTTAATTATTTTATTTTCTTAATAAAATCAAAGTCTCCTAATAAAAATGAATATTTGGTAACAAAATGCGCATTTACTTCATACAATTTTTTCTTTTAGTAAAAATAACAGCAATTAATAAAGTAAAGTTATTGAATAAAAGTCTCATAATAAAAATGAATACTTTGTAACGAATTGCGCATTTACTTGATACAATTTTTCTTTTAGTAAAAATAACAGCAATTAATATAGGAAAGTTATTGAAACGAGTAACTCTTTAAGAAAAATGCGTTAAATCATTAACATCGTCTTAAAAAAATTGAATAACAAATATCCATGTTAATAATAAGTAATCGAAATTCGACATGCACATTGTAAAAATTTTAAAGTATTTCACATACAGCACGTACGTCCAACAAAAAGCAAAACAAATTAAAACATACCTGTAGGCACATAAAAGTAAAATACTTAGCTTCCATAAAAGTATTCCAGTTGCAGAATAATAGCACTCTCAGCCTTGTAGAAACTTCAACTAATTGATATCGTCCACTCCCAGTGTTAAATATTCTTGTCTATACTTCAAGTGAATTTCCAAAACCAAATAATTTTAGCATAAATAAAATTAAGCTGCATAATTACGAGAAAATACAAGACAGTTCCACAATTAAATCTTTACATTAGAGTATATACCAAAAATCGTATGCAAATGGTTTTACTACAATTATTAGCATTATCCCAAAAAATTAAAATTTTATAAATATGAAAAACCTACTGCTGATCAAATATATAACGAAATTATACTATCACACATGGCGACTACAAGCCTCTTAGGCACTATTTTTACCGCCAAGAGTTAGTGCATTCTCATAAATTCTTCATATTCTTCAAATTAACAACCAAGAAACCACCTCCACAACTATACGGGACACCTTGCAAACAACCAAAGCTTAAAAATACATCACGCCACGATATAACAAACAAGATAACAAAATCTAAAGCCTACATTTGACTTTCCAATGCTCCACCTGAAGGTATTATATTAGCCAGGAAGCGAGTTTTTTACCTGGAATAGCGGACTTAGTGATTATACCTTTAATTAAATCAACGATAGACGGATGGACTTATTTATCATTTTAATTTATTTATTATTATCCTCAGATAAACTATGGATTTCTCCTGAAATTAAATCATTTAGAAATATAAATAAGAAATTATGTTTTAAAAATCTTTCTAGTATGATGAATTTCAGAAAGTAAATCTACTTTTCTTGAAAGCGTCAGCAACGGGTATGAGATTTATAAATTATAAAACACCGAAGAGTATAATATTGAGTTAGACTGAAACGAGGGCTAACATCAATTTCTTATTACAGTAAAGTAATTTCAGTGTACGATACCGCTGTATGCTTTCTGTCTAAATACAGTAACGCAACAAATCTGAAAGTATGCAGTAATTACGCGGTGAAGTATGTGTAACATGCGTGTATGCTTCAATTAACCTTGTAAGGGTTTATTTATTTACAAGCAGGTGCAGAAAGTAATTTATCAAAGCGATACCTAAATAAATAATTTACAGGTGCCGATAGTGAATAAATGTGTAGCAATGTTGGCTTGATATCTATAAACAAATTTTAACGCAGGCGTTAATTGAATTTAGCACAAGGACGGTATATTTAATTATTCGAATCAAGTTATATAAACGAACAACAGACGTACATTTTCAAGGTTGCGTGCTACGTCGATATCGACTTATACAATATGCCGAAAGGTTTAAAATTATTCACCAGCCTGAAAGTTAGTTTTAAATTTTTCCGCATTTGTGTATTGCACCAAGAAAAACTGTAAATTTTCCGGACAGTTTTAATGCGAATTTTAATACTATTTCAAATAGCTTGAATAAATAACTAACGACATACGATTTCCCTTTTAAGCACTTGATGTTTTCAGTACCTACACATTACTTTCTCCTAAGGAAAGGTACAATTTTAATCAAACGAGAGTCTACTACGTCTAGATTTGTCACAACTTTAAAAGTTGAGAAAGGTGAAATCTAAACGGAAATAAAGTTTACAGCTGTCACTTGAAATATCAACGCAAAAATCAAAACTCAACAGCGGAAAAATGCTGTTGACAACATCAAGGGTATTGTTCCTTTTTTGTTTTCTATCACGCGGATTGAGTTCCAAACAAACTCAATAATTCATAGTCTTGATAATAATTTACCTGTCATATCTGACATGCATATAAAGAGGTTATACAAACTTTATAGTGCGGATGCTATTGAAGAAACATGAATAAAGAATAATGGGAGCTGCGTTATTAATATAGTTTCAGAAACTTGTGGCTTCTGATACTTATTAGAATAGTTATTATTTTAAAATTATACTCACAATAACTGATATGCAGAAAAGTTTTCCACAAGGGCTTACATGACGTTTTGAACTATAGTCTGCGCTGTTAAAAGATCAGTGATTAAGACTAATACTAGAAGCGGTTTGTAGTCCCTACGGGACTACTTTGAGCGCCCTCACACTCTGCGTCCTCACACTCTCTGCGTCCTTACACTCTCTGCGTCCTCACACTCTCTGCGTCCTCACACTCTCTGCGACCTCACACTTTCTGCGCCCTCACACTCCCTGCGCCCTTACACTCTCCGCGCCCTTACACTCTCTGCGCCCTGACACTCTCTGCGCCCTGACACTCTCTGCGCCCTTACTACTCTCTGCACCCTTACACTCACTGTGCCCTTACACTCTCTGCGCCCTTAAACTTTCTGCGCCCTTACACTCTCTGCGCTCTTACACTCTCTGCGCCCTTACACTCTCTGCGCCCTTACACTCTCTGCGCCCTTCTCTCTCAAGTTTAGAGCATATCTCGGCAATTAAGATTTAATGTTATTGACAATGGTTTTGAAAAGTCGTTAATAAAGACATTTAAATTTTGGTAACATTGAGCCAGAATTTCGGTTTCACCAAGTTTCTATGTTTGTTGTGTTTATACAAGAATCTTTGGAGAAGCGCAAATAGTATTCGAAAAAGCTTAGGAAATGGCCACAAAAGCCTAGGAAATGGCCACAAAAGCCTAGAAAATTGTCACAAAAGCTTAGAAAAGTGCCACAAAAGCTTAGAAAATCGCCACAAAAACCTAGAAAAATGGCCACGAAAGCCCGGAAAATTGCCACAAAAGCCCAGAAAATTGCCACAAAAGCCTAGAGAATTGCCACAAAAGCCTAGAAACTTGCCACAAAAGCCTGGCAAACTTTGTCAAAATAACTTCTGGGAGCCGATTGGACCAAGATTACTCGAAGTGTCGATCGGATCAAGACCACTTAGTCCAAGTAGACGTTGCCGAAATCACTCCGAAGTGTCGATCGGATCAATACCACTTCGTCCAAGTAGACTTTGTCAAAATCACTTCAAAGTGTCGATCGGATTAAAACCACTTCGCCCAAGTAGACTTTGTCAAAATCACTTCGGAGAATTGATCGGAGCAAGACCACTTTGCAGTAGTAGACTTTGTCGAAATCACTTCGGAGAATCAATCGGATCAAGATCACTTCGACCAAGTAGCCTTTTTGAAATCACTTCGAAGTGTGGACCGGATCAAGACTACTTCGTCCAAGTAGAATTTTAGAAATCACTTGCGAGAATTGATCGGAGCAAGACCACTTCGCCCAAGTAGACTTTGTCAAAATCACTCCGGAGAATCAATCGGATGAAGACCACTTTGCTCAAGTAGGGTTTGTCAAAATTGCTTTGGAGAATCGATCGGATTTAGAACGATTTAGAACGATTTAGAACGATTTAGAACGATTTAGAACGATTTAGAACGATTTAGAACGATTTAGAACGATTTAGAACGATTTAGAACGATTTAGAACGATTTAGAACGATTTACAACGATTTAGAACGATTTAGAACGATTTAGAACGATGTAGAACGATGTAGAACGATGTAGAACGATGTAGAACGATGTAGAACGATTAAGAACGACTGAGAAAGTTCTAGAAGGCGATTAGAGAGCAATTGTAGAAGGTTGTAGAAGGTCGCAGAAGGTCGCAGAAGGTTGCAGAAGGCTTGCAGAAGGTTGTAGAAGGTTGTGGAAGGTCGCAGAAGGTTGCAGAAGGATGCAGAAGGTTGTAGAAGATTGTAGAAGGTTGTAGAAGGTTGCAGAAGGTTGTAGAAGGTTGTAGAAGGTTGTAGAAGGTTGTAGAAGGTTGTAGAAGGTTGCAGAAGGTTGTAGAAGGTTGCCAGAAGGGTTGCAGAAGGGTTGTAGAAGGTTGTAATAGGTTGTTAGAAGGTTGCCAGAAGGGTGCAGAAGGTGCTGAAACAAGGTTGTAGAAGGTTTAGAAGGTTGTTAGAACGATGCAGTAAGAAGCAGTACGATGCAAAGGTTTTAGAACGATGCAGTACGATGCAGTACGATGCAGAAGGAATCAGAACAAATGAGAATGTAGTAGAACAATTTTGAACGATACAGAACGATTCGGAACGATACGGAAGGATACGGAACGATTGGGAACGATACGGAACGGTATGAAAAGTTTTGGAACGTCTTGGAACGATATGGAACGATATGGAACGATATGGAACGATATGGAGTGATATGGAACGATATGGAACGATTTTGAACGTTCCGGAACGATGCGGAACGATTCGGTACGATGCGGAACGATTCGGAACGATGCATAACGACGTACGACGATGCATAACGTTGCATAACGATGCATGACGATGCATGACGATGCATAACGATGCATAGCGATGCATAACGTTGCATAGCGATGCATAACGATGCATAGCGATGCATAACGATGCATAGCGATGCATAACGATGCATAACGATGCATAGCAATGTAGAGCAATGCAGAAAGAACAGAACAAATGAGAATGCAGTAGAACAAATGAGAATGCAGTAGAACAAATGAGAATGCAGTAGAACAAATGAGAATGCAGTAGAAGAAATGAGAATGTAGTAGAAGAAATGAGAATGTAGCAGAACAAATGAGAATGCAGTAGAACAAATGAGAATGGAGGTGAACAATTTCGAAGGATTATTGAATTTCCACTAAATAACGCCGGTTGGTAGTTGTCGTTTCGTTTAAGAGTAGTTAATTTTGAAATAGGGCAATTGGAATAATTAGAACAACAATTATTTTTTATCCAAAATTAATAAACAATACGTGAGGTTGTTTGCAGCAATAGTTCTAAAAAGCAGAAAGCAATATAGGCGCTTAAGTAGAAGTTGAAACGAAAACAATTCCCGGAATAGCATGTTAGAGTAAGTTTAAAATTCTTATAAATCTTTTTGAGTTCGTACAGTAAAGAAGCAAATGTGTTAAGCTCTTCCATTCGTAGAGGTTTTGTTAGTGGATAATTAAAGAAGTATATGTATTTGTATTTGTGACTATAAATGTTGAAGTTGAATACGCGTACGGATTCTTGCGAATTGGTTTTTATGTTTGTTTTTGATGTATTACAAAGTGAAAGTTATAGAGGATATGTATTCTTTTAAAGGGGACATTTAAATAGAGATAATTTTATTTCAGCTTTCTAGATACAGCAAATAGTGTATGTTAAATATTTGAATAGATGTGAATCTACTATTGGAATATGTTCTGTGTATGTAATATGTTATGTGTAGGTAATATGTTCTGTGTATGTAATATGTTCTGCGTATGTAATATGTATAAGTGATGAACTGCAATTTATGATGTTAAATTTACTGTAGTATTACGATAAAAGTCGGTTAAATAAATAACGATAAAGCGACGTTAACGTTATGGACTATGTAATTTTTCTTAAAGGGGGTATCATTTAATGAGATATTAAATTAATCCAGCTTTTTATATATATATAGTAAATGTTGTATGTTAAATAAGGAAAAAGATTGAAAACTACACATTGAATCTAGTATGTATGTGTGTGTTAGATGAATTTGTTGTTGCGTATCCCGAAACAATTGCACCAATCTTAATGAAAGTTTTATGAAAATAGCACAGTAGCAGTTTGCAAAGTGTTAAGAATTCAGGTTGTAGGATACGGCTAGTGTTTTATGATGTATATTAGAAATGTTTTAAAGGCGTAAGAGTAACTTAGAAAATTAATTGGATGATACATCTTTCTCGCACCAACGGTAACCGACATGTTGTTGCTGCCAGTGAACGCGCTTCGTGTTTTTTGTTTCAATTGTTCGTACGTTATGTAATGCATAAGCAATTTGTTTTCCAATAACTTTGACAATTCCAGAAAAGCCAGAATTTTTTTTAAACAGTTTTAGAGTAAGTGTAAGTTAGATTTTATAAATTATAGACATTATAGACCGTTGCAAAGCGTATGAGAAATGATCTGATTCTTTTTATGCATATTAATAAATAAAATAAATGCAGATGGTTGTTTATAAAGTTGACGAAAAAATTAAAAAAAGTAAATGGAACTGGGAATTGAACCAGTAAACTTACGCTTGGTAGCCAGATATCATAGCATCGCGCTATGGAGGTGTCAGTATTTGTAAATTGGTTAGTAGTTTACTTTCAATTACTTTTAATTACCCCGAATTACTTTCAATTTAGCGGACCAAACACGAAATACACCGAATTCTGACCAAATCACGGTCTATTGAAAATGCTCGGCTATCATCGTGAAGAAACGCCAAAATAAAAAATTTATTATTTTTGAAATAAATAGCCAGCGTATGTGAAAAAGCGACGTTTTCCTATAATTTAAATCAAGTAACGGTACTTCTAAATCATATTGGTTGAATTGTAATGGAAAATTCCAGAAATTCGAAAGGAAGTATGTTACCATAGATTTTGAAGGTACACGCTCGTAATTTTCCGTTGGTGATCGTTACCCGATTTTGCGTTTGTCGAATAAATTATACAATTTTTAATAAGTGTTTTAAGAAAAAACTGCAGTGGTAGCCCGCAAATGGTGAATTATTCAGTTTTTAGAATACGAATAGCGTTGTTTGGCATATATTAGAAATTTTTTAACGCCCGAATACGAATTTTACAAACCAACTCGATCTTTCTTCTCTCTCGTACTAACGTCAACGGAACAGTTCCCGACCTCGTCGCACGACTGGTTCGGTTTTTAGATCGGAATTTTTTGAGGGATCCAAGCTTAACACGTTAACGAATACGTCGCTTCAAATTAATCTTTTCCCCGAAAATCCTTATTTCTCCGCAAGTTGTCGGTTTTCCGCCATAAAAACCGGCCTATCCTAAGCATGCAAAAATTCTCCACCTAACCACCACCCGTCCGCGCCCACAACCCCGAAACCCTCGGACGCAAATCCCAAAAAGCGATCGATTCGCGCCTCTCAACTTTAACACAAAGACGAGCATACAAAACTTATAGTTATTAGATAACGTTATTAAAATAAAAATTATAATTTTCGACATTATAAAAGAAGGAGATTAACACAAGGCCGTGCTTTATTTAACAAGAAAAACCAGATACTGTGTTCGAAGATAACAAACATGGAAACAAGGAAAAACTGTTGAAAGTATGTGTGGAGCACAGTACTGTACGGCTGTGAAACGTGGAGAGTAGAAGAAGCAGACAGATAGAAACCTTTGAAGTGTGGTGCTACAGATGTATGATGAAGATTACATGGGCGGACAAAGTTAAGAACAAAGAGGATCTAGTAATAGTAGAGGAAGGAAGATGTCTGTGGAAAACACTAAAAAAATAGGAGAGATAGGATATTAGGATACGTTTTAAGGTATGAGGGAATAGTGTGGGATATATTAGAAACAGAGAAAGGAGAAAAAGAGAGGTAGCGGTAGACCTAGATTAGATTATTGCACATACGTAGTGAAAGATGTACACTGTAAGAATTTCAGGGAAATGTGTAGATTAACTTAGAATAGGAAACAATGGTGGTACGCGTCTAACCAGTTCCAAGACTAAAGACCTAATAATGAAGATGAAATTATAAAACTGCGTTTTTACGCGACACAGGGAAAAAATTAGTGCATAGCAGGGGATAATCGTTAGTACAGTTTTGTCAGTAGCTTAATTTGCGTGAACTATATATATTTTGCCTAATTTATGTATTTGTACAATTTTCAAATTATACTTCTGCATCCCAGGCCTTAGCTAGAAAAAAAGTTTGGGGATATAAATGGGAATAAAATTAAGATGCTTCTTTATGATCATTATAACTTTTAATAGAAGTTTACATATTTAGATTCATTCTTAAAGTAAGCTCAAAGTCACCTGAAGCTACTATTTACATAAATAAATGGGTCAATTCATGTCAAGTGAACCAAAGGAAATTATCTCATTATTTTATATAAACCTAAGACCTTGTCCTCTTTTTGTACTAGTTAAAACAAAACAAAAATCTCAAGACTTTTTTTATTTCATGCCGTTTTTAATTTAGAAATTTTTTAAGTTGCGTAAAAACACTAAGTTTTGAGAAAATGGTTTTACGTTTATAGGGATATCTCAGCTTACGATAAAGCTAAGAGTAAAAAACAAATACTATTACTTCAGAACATTGAAAACTTTAATTTGATTTATTACAAGGGCGTGTTTGAATATTTTTCTTGGTTAATTTGTTACTTTGCTAAAATCATTGCTATTAATCAACCTACTATTCCGTCATATGTGTTCAGGTAAAAGTGTGCATCAAAGTCTTTACCGTGAGAGCTTAAGTCTCCTATGCAGACTCCTTGTGATAGTGACCATTTCTTTTTATGGCATGGTGTAGATCCGCGCAGTTATAGTTGTTGGGTTAACTTCAGTTAGTATTTCATTCCCGTGTACTCTCAAAATATCTGGGTTTCTTGAGAACACATACAATGCAATGGAATGCAAAAAAATTACCTCCACCTCTTCATATTCGCAATCCTCTGACAAGACATTTGCAAGCCACTAACGCCGAACATATTCACACCTTACATAATCATTGATATCTTTTTTTATACTCTCCATTGTTTTGATATTTTATGTATTGTGCCCCGGGTGTGTGTAGATAAAAATGGACAGGCCATTTATGAAAAATACTTTATTTTGGTGTCTGTTTATTTTTGTATGTTGGACAAGTTTTTCTGGAATGTATTCTTCCAAGTTGTATCCAGGCAGTGGGAGTCTGAGGAAACTGTGTAGGCTAACTCAAAATAGAAATCAGTGGTAGTACGCGTCCAACCAGTCCTAAGAAGAAAAACCTAATGATGAAAAAATAATTGCACTTAAACTTAATGATTATTATAGCCAACTACAGGTGTTGGTTTTGCAATATTTTCAAATAATCTTGATTGTGCAAAAGGAAATCTATTAATTCTGCAAATTTTCAAGTGTGGGGGGATCTTGGCAGTCACAGACTGCTTAACCCCCTTCTCATATCACTGCATATCGATGAAATAGGGCAAATATTTACTAAACAATAGGAGAACCGAACTATATTAATAGAAAGAGCCGCGGCTATTTTCGAAGACAACAAGCATAAAAACAAGGACAAAAGTGTTGGAAGCATATGTGAGGAGCACAGCACTATACGCCTATGACATAGGGACAGTAGCAGATGCAGACATGAAAAGGAAGAAGTCTTTTGGAATGTTATGCTTCAGATTTATGATGATGCATGGACAGATAAAGTTAATAGGACAGAGGTTATAGAAATAGTAGGAGAATAAAGATATTTGTGGAAAACATAAAAATTCAGGAGAAAAAGGTAGGCAGGATACGTTCTAAGGCATTTTTGGAGGAATAGTGCGGTCTATATTACACGCAGAGATAGGAAAAAGGAGAGGTAGATGCAGACCTAGATCAGACTATTGCACGCAGGAGTAAAAGATGCAGACTGAGAATTTCAGGGAAATGTGTAGGTTAGCTCAGAATAGGAAACAATAGAGGTACGCGTCTAACCAGTTCCAGGACTGAAGCCTTAATGATGATGATGATGATGATATTCTTCCGTGCGGAGAACTTTTTTCTTTATGGTTTATTGTTATAATTCTTTTTATATCGTGTTCCTGTGCATGTGTAATTGAGAATGGGCAGACTAAATTTTTGAAAAATGTCTCTGGCAGCCAAAGTATTGTCCTTTTAATACTTTTAGGAATGCTTTCTTCTGTGAAGAACAGTATTGTGACTTCTAAGAGCACATTTTCAAAAATTCAACCAGTTTATTTTTATCCGCATATACATCCAGGAATGTCATACAAGAGGAATTTGAACAAGAAACAAAACACAAAAAAGGTAGTGCTTCCACAATAAAAAAAACGTTTTTCACAGTTCTAATTTTTTTCAAGCGAGTGCAGTAACTTTTTTCTGCGTGTGCGGATGTGTGTAGATGAAGATGAACAAACTAAATATTTGAAAAATGTTTAATTTTGGTGTCGGCCTGTATTTTTACATGTTGCATAAGTTTTTGAGAAATAGTTTAATCGGTGCGAGCGGTGTAATTTTTTTTCAGTAGTGTTTATTGTTATAATATTTTTTGTATTGTGTTTCTGTGCGCGAGTAGATCAGAAGGAGAATGCTTATTTTGGAAAAAATTTTGGCAGTCAAAATATTGTATTTTTATTATTTTTAAAGAATGCGTCCTTCTGTGAGAAACAGTCTTTTGACTGCCAAAGGTAATTTTTGAAAATTCAGCCTGCTATTTTTATCCGCAAAAACCTAGGAATAGATACAAAACGAATTAGGACAAAAAGCAAAAACAAAATGCTGTCGGCGAAACTGATTTCTGCAGCTAGTATAATATAAAAATAAGAAATCCTAATTCTAAGTACTAAAAGGTATCAGACATATTTGTATATTTTACAAAAACAAAGAGACCATCCATGCATAAATCTTTTTATATAAACCAAGCTTTCTTGTTGTTTTAGGGGTTAATTCGGATATAATATCCGCAACATTCAATCTTGCAAATTTCACTTTTTACACTGATAGTAAATAAATCTGAAAGGCTTTTTGGTACATTTCTGACTTTCAATATTTTTTAGTTTTTAAATTTTCGTAAACTTCTCTTACAACTAGCAACAATAGCCTGTACAGCTAATGAAATTCTTATAGCGATGCATAAGTTTGGAAAACAGATAAGTGAGATCATTAAACATCACGATTTACAACTTGCAACGCGGTGCGTTACGCTAACAGTAATTGACATAGACAAAAAAAAAACCTAATCTTGAATGGCTTCTATATAAGATCATTTCAAACAATTCTAAAAGTTGGGCTGTTATGTTGGATATATAGCGTATATTTTATTTCAGGCCAGCGTTTTACTATATTGCCCTTTAAGTTGTAATGTCATTATTGTATATTTTTATTCTTTAATTTTTTAACGTAAAACGGTTTTTACCGTATATATTAAATAAATTAGTAAATAAAAGATTTCTAAATATCAAATATTAACTTCATGGTCAACAATTTTCAACATCATAAGATGCTATAGAAGCATCTTCTAAATTGAAAAAGTTATTGGATGTAATTTTTTAAATCTAAACATTTTTGCTTTCTATTTCTAAATTCCAGTAGAAGCTTTCGTATTATTTTTATATATGACATACTTGAAATTGATTTGATTTATTCTTAAATTCTGTCACGGATAATTAAGGACGATCTCCGCCACATAAGGACATATTTATTAAATTTTATGTTTTTACAAAGTTCTTTCGAATGTATAACCAACTTTTATACAATATATTAATCAAATTTAAATACTTCCTAGACGGTGATGACACTCCTGTCACTATAGAAAACAATATTTTGACCCATAGCGTTATATATTATACGTCCTGGTTAGTTGCAAAAGGTAGTATTTTTGTTGTACGATGTACAAAATGCCATTCTAGACAGTGTTACGTACAGTTTTGATCCAAAAAATTTAGCCGATAATTCGCAGGGCAACTCGGTGATGTACGTCGTTTCATCACGGTGTGTTTGCGAACACGACGTATGGCAACGTTTACTAACTGCTGTAGCACTAACTAACCACACTATTACTGTTATTATGTCACCATTAAGATGTTCTATGATGACGGAACTACGTTAAAACTACTTATCTTAATTAAAAACGTTTTCGGCGAATAAGGTTGCTTTCTAATTTCTTAATGTTAATAACAAGGACGTACTTTGGATACGTTTATCAAATTAGAAACTTAAAGTGCTTATTAATTGAAAGTAGGTGATAGTTTCAAAATTGTAGTATTAATATCTGAGGAATAACTAAATTGTAGCTCCCTTGGATACGGCTAAAATTAATATCTCCAGGTATTAATCCAATCGTTCTCACTAGTTCCTTGTGGAAATTCTGGGACTTTGTATCTAATTTGGATGTTTCTAAAAGGACTTGCGTTTCTCCAACATTAAGTTGTCAATACTCCAGGAAACCATTCTACCTAAAAGTAAAATTCACTAACCTGGTAGGATGTAACTTTGAACACTGTTGACTAATCGCATTAATAACGCTCGGTGCCTAACTATTCAAAGATTAACTGTACCTACTGAAGTGTGCATATACCTGTTTCAATAAAAGTATCCTTCTTCCATAGAACGACTCAAAATCATCTTCGGTAGAATTCAAAAAAATTACAATTACTTTTGTTGTTTTTCTCTATCTAATAAATGTTAAATTTTTTTTGATGAAACGTTAACTTGAACCAAAAAAGTTACTTTACCATTTTCTAAAGGACACAATTAGCGTGTGAACATTCTTCGTCTCATTACGATGACATAAGAAGCGCAACATTTATACATTATTAATCAAAATAAATGAATCGCAAAACTGCAATAATTTACAATATAACGTAACAATGATATTGCTCCTAAGTTTATATCACCACTATAATGAATTTGAGAACCTATGATTATAAACAACGCAAGATTACAGGGTAAACTAAAATAATTCTTTTTTAGATCAAGAATGCATGTAAAGTAAGATTACATTTCTCTAAAGAAGTAATCCTATCCCAATTGGTGAGATTTACCAATACAAAAACTATTAAAATGGGATATGAATAAACATTTCAAAGAAATATTACAACAGTTTGTTTTAACAACCACTTAAAATTGAATTCTTAGTTAACCTTTGTTGGTAATTATAGCGTAAGCGAATAATATGCTAATAAGCTCGTTTGTGTGTATTGATTAGAGTAAAATGCTCAAACGGCATGTCTAAGACTCCAAATTTATAGTATTTGAAATGTATATTAATAATGTTTTGTCTTTGTTACAGGTGAGTTTTATGCGCTAGAGTGAAACATTTCACTTTCATCCAGTGGCGTAACTACACCCCTGCCAGCCCCCGCTATGCGGGGGGGCCCCAAGTGCAAGAAGGCCCAAACGATAATAAACTCAACTTATTCATCTTCAACGTATTTGGCAGGTAAGAAACGGTCAAGAAAATATTGCAGATAATTCAGAAACCGCAGGTTAACGAACGTTTTCTTGATGTTACTACTAGGAACTGCTGAAATACAAGAAATAATAATTAAGATAAATACTGAACACCACCTGCAGCCTGCATCCTTTCTTCTTTCTATCCGTTCTGTCCTATTTTGTAAGGGTTAATAAACAGATGAAAGAGACTGTAAACTTTAATAACAAAGATGTCTATATTATTCTTAAGTGATAAGTTGTATAAAGTGGTAAAGCATTATTAAACGACGTATAGTAGGGTTAGTTTGGTTTGTGGGATTTTAAATAGGAATAAAAGGGCTATTGTCTGTACAGTACAGATTCACAGGATGGCAGGTAGCTTAGTAACCTTCGCTTTCTAGAAATATAATACTAGAAAGAAATTCATTTTGTGGTTTCTAGTCAGCTGGTTGCAACGTATTTGCATTAGCTGCATTATATATAACGGAAAGGAAGTAAAAAAGCATTCCAGTACGTTTAACTCAATAATGTTGTGTTCGTATTACAGGAGGTCTTTCATATTTAAACGTAAGTATTTATATCTATTTTTTATTAAACTACTATTGATTTGATCATAGTTGAAGTCGCGCTGAGAAATACATATAAATAAATCTTTAAGCATTCAATAAAAATCATTTATATTTTGTTAATTAAAGCATTTAAAGCAAAGTATGTATGTGTTATTTGTAATTTCAAAAGGCTTTTAAATAATTATTACTTATCTAATTACATTATAATTAATTTCATTCAAAATTGCAGGAAATAATATACAATTTTCACTACAAGCGGCGCTGCAAAAACGAAAAGGAAACTATTGGAAGAATCAAAGAGCAAGATTCCAAAATAAGTTCCTTTTTACTTCTAAAGAGTCCGAAAACAAGAACAATCTATGAAAGAAATTGGGCTTTCGACAGTAGCATCTACTAGTTCCGCTACAGACGAACAGCAGTCGTCAACAATTTTAAAACTCTCACCCAGGGCGCAAGTACATCACATAATGACGGCCGCGATAGAAATTTGGAACTAGATACCACTACAATTACAGAGGTAAATGTGAGTAGTACTTTTTCACTTAATGAACTATCTATGGATCTGACGAAAGAATATCCAACCGATTTTGCACATTTTTAAAAATCAATGTTTTACAACATGACAATTTAAGAAAAGAAATAATTAATTACGGATTGTGTAGACCAGATGGTGCGTTTCCTAAAGATAATAAAATAGAAGTTTTTCAGTTCACTATTATTACTTAATAACTGCAAGCGAAAATAAAAGCAATACGTTAAACTTACCACACAATTCAAATGGGTGGTTGTGTTATTCTAAATTAAAAATTGTGTTTATTGTCAACCATGTTGGCTGTTTGCTTCAGTAAGGTCAAGTTGGACGACCGGAATTAATGATTGGCAGGGTTTATCAAAAAAAATTAAAGAGCATTTGCTTGCTCAATCTCATTTAACTTGTTGTTTTATTTACGATATGTGGAAAAAAATTATACCATAGATAAGAAAGATACTCTACTATTAAAACAAGAAACTGAATTTTGGAAAAATGTTTTACACAGACTTTTCAATGTTACTTTAACACTATCCCAGCGCATGCTGTCATTTCGAGGACATAGAGAAAGTTTTTCTGATTCAAAAGACAGTTACAACGGTAATTTCTTAAGTTTAGTTCATTTAATTAGTAACTATGATCCTATATTACAAAAGTGCTTGAACGACCCAAAGGTTCAATTAAATATCTTTCCCCAAAAATTCAAAACGATATTATTAATACTTTAAGCGCACACTTAAAAATATTTTATTAAATAAAATTAGATCCGCTCCTTTTTCTCAATCATAATAGACACTACACAGGATATAACTAAGATTGATCAATTAAGTAAAATTGTAAGATATATTGATTTTAAAAAGACAGCTTGGGAGAGGTAACCAAAATAGATATTTGTGAAACTTTTGTGGGTTTTACAAAAGTAGAGTCCCAATCTGCTGAAGGACTATGTAATACTATATTAAGCAATTTAACCAACATGCAATTAGATATAAATAAATGTAGAGGGCAGGGCTACGATGGAGCTAACGTTATGAGCGGTACGTATTCTGGCGTGCAAAAGAGAATTTTAAACATAGAGCCTGCAGCCTTATATATGCACTGTAGTGCCCATAACTTAAATCTAGTCATAAATGATGCCGTTAAAGGTATAAAAGAAATAGAATCGTTTTTTCTACTTTTAGAAAACATATATACATTTTTTGCTAATAGTATAGTAAGATGGAATTGGCTTTCTGTTTTAAAGAAAATTTCACACAATTGAAACGCTTAAATCCGACACGTTGGGCGGATCGAGTAAAATCTTTAGCTGCCATAAGAATTCGGTATAAAGATATAGTAATGTCTCTTAATAAAATTATTATGATATCAAAAAACAGATGAACGAAATGACGCAAAGCAAATATTAACTAGCATGGATAATTTTAATTTTATTTTTAAGTGTTTTTTAAGTCAAATTTTAGAAGAGCTTAACAAGCTCTCACAAACTGCTCAGAGTGAAAAGGCGAATATTAATCAGATAACTCTCTTATTTCAAAAACTTTAAAAATTTTCAAGGAAACAAGAAATAACTATTCCAACATCAAGGAGGAAGCAGCGAAAGTTGCAGGGCAATGGAATATTAAACCGGAATTTATAAAAAAGGCAACCAAAAATAAAAAGCATTACGATGAATTATCCAATGATTATCGATTTAATGATGAAGAATTTAAATTTAAAATAAATGTATTTTATCGCGTAATGGATATTATAATTTCACAGCTGTCGAATCGTTTTAAATCGCTTTTTCATGTAAACGAAAAGTTTAATTTCTTAGAACCTAATGTATTTTTGAATTTAACTGCAGACGATATTTTATCTAAGGCAAAACAATTGCAAAAATTTTACTACAAAGATTTAAATGATGCTATAGGTATAGAACTTACTACACTCAAAATAATAGACTTATTTGTGATGAATTAAAAATGTTAACGGTATCTTACAATTTTAGAATATCTAGTACTTTCCAAATCTACAGGTTCTAGCAGTTTTCCAAACACCATAACAGCCTTAATGTTATACCTAACTTTACCCGTTAGCGTTGCAAGTGCGGAGAGATCTTTCTCAAAATTAAAAATTATTAAAAATTATCTTAGGAACCGCACTTCACAAGATAGATTAGACGATTTATCCTCTTAGCAGTAGAACATGACACTGCCAAAAATATGAATATAGAGGATACAATAAACGCGTTTGCAGCAAAACATGCAAGAAAAACAAAATTTTGAATTTGATTTGGAATGTCTGCTAGCTCATAGGTTTTTTTACTGTATCAAATTTTTAGGTGTAAATAATTTTGTGCGGCGTATAAATATGTAGATTTAATATTAATTAACTTATAAGTTTGAATTTGTGTAATTTGGTTTTATAATTAATAAAGCACTTGATTAATATAGTATATGTATTTAATTCTATACTGCTTCCTTCTCTACATGTACTATAATTTAAAAATATGGCTAAATATAAGCCAGTAAAAGTAATACATTTTAAAGAGAGCCCACTTTAAAATTTTTGCGGGGGGGCCCAAAAATCGTAGTTACGCCACTGCTTTCATCGTACATCGTAAGTAGCAACTTTTTAAATTATTTTAAGCACGCGATTCTAGATATTTAAATGAACTTTAAACCTTAATACTAAGCAACATTGTTCCATCAATCTAGTATTTCACCTCTCATATATATAGCATAAATTGTAATATTTGTGAAACGCTTCTGCGATCTTAATAATAAAATGGCATTGTTTCTACATAAAATAATGCAATTCAAAACCTTATGCAAAACTTTCTAAGACATAAACTTATAATTTTATACAATTTATATACTGAATATCGGGGAAATAGGGTATATATTAAACAATAGAAGGGGAACCGAACTGCATCTAACAAGAAAGAGCAGCGGCTATGTTCCAACACAACAAACATTGAAACAAGGAGAAAATTGTTGAAAGCATATGTGTGAGCACAGCACAGTACATCTATGAAATAGGCGTAGTAGGAGAAGCAAACAGAAAAACGGCAGAAGACTTTTCAAAGGTTGTGCTTCAGATGTATGAGGATGATAGCATAGACAGACAAAGTTATAACAATTAGGTTATAGAAATAGTAGTGGAATAAAGATATTTGTGGAAAACAAAAGAAAATAGGAGAAATAGAAGGGCAGGATACGTTCTAAGGCATTTTTGGGGAATACTGCGGGGTATATTACAAGCAGAGATAAGAAAAAAAAGTAGAGGTAAACTTAGATAAGACTATTGCACACAGATAGTGAAAGATGCAGACTGTGGAAATTTTAGGGAAATGAGTAGGTTAGCACAGAATAGGATACAATGAGGGTAGGCGCCTAACCAGTTCCAGGACTGAAGACCTAATGATAATGACAGTTTATATGTGCACAGGTAACCTGCAGTTGGCAGGGTTAAACAATTATTATGGTCAAGATTTGCAAATTCGTATAAATAATATACCGTCGTACGAATAAAAACACGCGTTTTGAATCTAGATCTTTGTACATTTTTGAAAATATTGTAACGAAAAGTTTATTTGCAATAACAACAGTTCTTTATTTGCAAACTGGTACACAAACCTTTTCAACAACTCGTAGTACTACAAAATTTCTAAAAGCTCACAACGATTTACTTTCAGAGCTTCAACTAACAGTTACAAATATAATCTTTTTAAACTACGATTTTATATTCTTAATTACCTTAATCTCACAACACTATAGTTAATTTATATACGAAGCACTAATTACTAGAATTAATTTATATCGAATAGAGCGATTTATTCCAACATTACAGTAATTTGTCACATATTTTAAAGCTTTAAACCAAAGCATATCATAATAGAAGATTGATATTAAAACTTAACTTCAACTAGAACTAGAATCGTGATTTATTCTAATCGAAGCAGCAATTAAAACTGAACTTGCAGAATCCCTTAAAGTTACTTTATACCCTATCCAATTATTCACGATTAATCAACAATAACCCAGAACATGCAAATGATTTTCTGGAGATTTCCTACTAAAGCTCTAAACAACACCTCGACTATACCTAATATGGTTTTTACATATAAAGTCTTGTTCCTGTCAATAAAAATTTATTTGAAAGGTTTAACGCTACGGGTAGCCGCTAATCATCTTTTGTGTATTCAATCCCTTGTCTGTGTTGTAATGTAATCGCAGGTGGACCAAGCGGTGCCACACTACAAAGTTTCGATTTTATAAATCTAGTACCAGCACATGTAGAGCATGTACGATACATACTGAGACTGCTATCTCAATTAATTAAATATACTTTTAAACCATTTCGAAGAATTTTATGTAATCGTACGAAGAGATTACCAAAATTAATAATGAAGACCGTTACCAATTCTTTTTTTCACAAACTCTCAAAACAATCGTATTCAAAGTTGCTTACCTTTAATTGTATTTTGTTTGCCTAGTAGAGCATTCCGATTCTTGTTACAGACATATGTAACTACTCTAATATTAAAGGCAACTTTCAGCTGTGGGTTTCTAATATCTTCATTGGCATACGCTATTATACTAATTTTAAAAAGCGCCTAAGTAATAGTCACTTCCTGAAAAATAATAGTAGCGTTTTATCAACTTAATAGAAACAGGGTATTTTAAATAAGCAAACCGTTTCCCTAAATTTCTGCAAGCGTACTGTATGTTGGACGTTGCTAAAATCATTACTCTGTAATTTTAAACGGCTTCAGTTTTGATGTTTTTAAACTAAAATATTAAGTAGCAAACAAAATAATATACTTGTAATGCGACATTAAAATTGTTGTGAAGGAACGATTAATAATAAATACAAATAGCCATGATCGTTGACGCTAACAATGTTGCCGAACCTTACTGGATTCGATTTGATCGTTTTCTATAAATATACGTCTATAGATCACAAATTATCAACTGCGCCAACATCGCATTTTAGCTAAATTTTGATTAATCATAAAAGCCTACACCTGTAAAAAATAAATTCTGCAGTCCATCCACAAATCATAATTATTAGGTTAACAATGATGAATAAATCTAAGACCTTCACGCCTTAAGAATGTAGTCTTATGTACACATGGTGATAAACTTCTTGTTACAAGTTTTTTCTTTGGGAAGCCTCCTCAATTTGTTCCATTGGAAAAAGAAATTGTGTGCAAAATTTTAGCTCCATTAAACAAAGGAAATGTGTTCCTCAACTCTATTTAATTTTTAAAAATACAATATTTATGAAAAGTGGGAAGATTGGATGGAGAATGTTATAAATTCTAAATGTGTTTCTATTTATACTTTTCAAGTATTATATTTACTAGGAAGACAACAACAGATAAATTGAACAATAGATGAAAAACTTGTTACGTATCGTTATGGTCCCAGAAAATCTGTGCTCAAACCCACAGAGAGAACTTGGTGAACTACCTCACTAAAAATTCGAGGTTTCAATAACCGAATATACCAACAAAAATGGTTGCCAATTAACTCAGTGGAAAGAGAGATGCAAGTGTTTTGTCGCTGAATTTGTTTTGTTTAGAGTTTTGCCTGTTTTTGGTCGTAGTATCTGTAGAAAGGACGATTGAAATTAGAAAACGTCAGTTTGGGAACGACAGTTAACGTTAGGGACGAGTTTAGGCTGAAGTTAACATAAATCACTTAGATTAGAGCATACGATATTGAGTAGGAACAAACAGCTCGGTTTGCTATTAATAAATTTGGCGTATGCTTAGATATTCAAATCCATTAGTAAATATTATATAGCTAGATTTAGATAGTTGACCCTTCAAACCGCACAGGCATTAAGTTGGTCTTCCTTATGTTCGAGCAGAAGTATTTTATCTGTGCTTCCAGTTGTCAGTGAAAATTTTAAACAATTTCTTTTCACGGTTTTCTGAACCGAGCATTTATCTTTTTGAACGTATATTATTAAAGCTTGTATCAGGCTTGCCACATCAGATTGTCGACAGCAACTGACGATTAATACCTTTCCTACCGAAGTGTGGTCTGTCTACCAGTACAAACTAAGACATATGAGCGTGTTGGATCTGTAGTTTGAAGTAATACGCAACATATAATCTGTACGCATTTTAAAGACCCTAGTTTTAAGTAAAGGAAAAGATGTATATATATATATATATATATATATATATATATATATATATATATATTGCTGTGGAAGTCGGGAAAAATCGAGCCCCAGAGTTGGGCCAACATAAATATTTTTCTAAAAAAATTAATAAAAACAAAATCTTCCAATACCTCTGGAACGCCTCCTTATTTCTGTACGCCCCGGCTAGCTCTAAAATCTGCTTTTTCCTGGATACTTACCATACTAAGTTCAGTCTTTCTCACATATACAGTCAAATAAAATTACCACTCAAATAATGCAACAAGACATACAACCTTTTTATTCATACATATTAAAAAGTTTCCATTACCAAGAAAATATTTACACATTTGTATATACAGTTTCATAAAATGTTACCATCTCAATTCTTAAACCTTAAAAATTTCATAATTTGTATTTATTTCAACAGTTTTATTTTATACGAATAGATGGGTCCGTCGTGAAACCCTAAATTGACCTTTAGTCTGGTTTATAGTGAGTTCAGTATAAACCCAGTTACTCTAAATGCCTAAATACATTGCATCTTTGTTTAAAACAAACTTAAAGACCCATTTACTGCTTACATCAAATTTTTATGGCATTTATTAACACTTATAAATAATAAAAACCAATTGTCCTTTACATATACCCCTTCAAATGAGTTTTAATGGTAATAAAATACAACCCCAATGTGTCAAATCACTTAAGCACAAAATAACAGCACAAATGTTCAAGCAAAAGCAAGCGAAATTAATTTCGTTACCTGGAGTAAGCTTTTTTTCATCATCACCTCTGAAGATGTTGTCCAAAACTTCGTCGTTGCATCCATACATTTTGCTGTTATACGTAGATCACACCCATTTCCACTCGCTATCTAAATCTCTGCAGCCGCCTTCCGTGTTTCTACCCCGATACTTGTCTAGACGAAGCTAATCACCTTCCGTAATTACTAAACTTCACGCATTCTTGTTTCAAACACTTCTCAACTCGCTTACCCTAGTACCCTCCTTCCATTTGTTTGTTGAGTGTAGTAATAGCACTGTCTATTAACTAGCACCCACTTGTGCCAATCATACGTTTAATAAACTATCGACGTACTGTACTATCCCCGTTTTACCTACTTTTCAATTAGGAAGTTGCATTACAAGCAAAGCGAAGTCAACAGATAAGAGAAGTACGAGAATAAGTAAGAGTAAGCCACCTTTACTACATTTCCCAGTGTATTTATATTCTTTACTACACCCCTCTCGGACCCTATTTCAGTTGAAAAGCTCATTTTATCATAATTGATTCTAAAACTTTTGCACGTAACGGACTAGTACAACCGAAAATTCTCATTCCACCGTGCTTTTAGTCTGAAAACTGCTCAACAACATATAACCGTCCCGAGCTTCTTGAAAATTTCTAGCCTTCAACCAATCAGACGCCCTTCCCCCATTTTTACGCCCAGCCTTTAGCTATTTTTTCTTGTTAAACCCATATTTGCTGTCTTTTTTAGAATCCCGCTCAACCAAAAGAAAATCGATATTGTGGTTGACCTCCAAACCTACCGCGTACTTCAAACTAGTGTTTTAATTAACGTTTATTATACATGTTCTCTGTCTGATTTACACTACGGATATTCCGTTTCACTTTGCCTTCAAATCATCTGTTGTTTTAATAGCGTATGCATTGACCGTTAAATACAATTCTACAGAATTCCGTTCCAACGTTCATTTAAGTTTCCTTGAACTTGTTATTTCAACTGTCAGGTTTTTCTATGAAGCAACCGTCCGTTTGAAATTATATTTCCAAGTTTTAGAGTTTCTTGGGATTCGTATTTAACGAACGTCTAGTTTAGTTAAATTGAATATATGCGTTTCCATCATTAATTTTATATACCCAAAAGCTCTGTTTATTATCCGATGCGTTTGATTTAAAACATTAAAGCTAATTATGCGTATCCTTGAGTTTTCACGTACTCCAAATCTTCTACACGTTATGCAAATTTAACATTCCGATTTAGAAATACAAAAATATGTTATTATCTGTCCGTTTTCAATGTCACAACTAATTAATTTGGCGCGTAAATAAATTGTTTCTATTTCCTATATATTCTTATCTATTTCTTTCTTGATCCATTTGTCCTTCTTAACCTATAATTTCTAGGACATAATCCCCCTATTTCAATTTAAACAACAACTCCACAAGTTTTCTTGAATTTAAATAAGAAGACTAATACCTACTGATTAACCTTATATGATATTTATACACACCTAATCTATTCACCTAGCTCTACCTATACCTATCTATCCAACCTATCACTTTTTATCTAGCCTATTCCTATCTATCTCTAATTAATTCTATCTATCTACACCTATGTTTATTTATAACTATCTATTCAGACTTATTACTACTTGTTAACTATCCATTTCTATCTATCACTACTCCTCTACAGCTATCTTTATTTATTTACATGTATTTTTGTTGATTACTATCTCCCCATTCAATCCATTTCTATTCCTCTATACCTATCTTCCCCTTATTTCTATTTATTGAAGTTCCTTCTACTTATGTACAGCTATTTATATTTACAATTACCTATTTCTATCACTCTCTATTTATTACACTAACTATTCACACCTAATTCTATATTTACCTTTAACTAACTCGCCTTGTTTATCCTATTATAATTCTACTTCTTTATCTACACCTGTCTCTATACCTATTTATTTAAATCTAACTCTATCTGTTAACCTATCTCTATATTTTCATCTATTAACACGTCTCTTTATTTAAATCTGACTCTTTTCTTGATCCTCCATGTCCTTCTTACAATCTTAATAAACTTCATACCCATCTTTCCTCTTTCTATTTCTATACTTATTATTCCTGTTGCTTCACATACCATAAAACTATCCTTACTATCCTGTAATTTCCACGACAATATATATATATATATATATATATATATATATATATTTACTTTGCTACGATGTCGCCGCTCATCAGTTATATAACGCTGCACGTCGATGTAATTATTCAAATATTCAAATAGTTTTCTTCTGATCACCACCGCTCTGTGTACTTTAATCTTCTGAAATTTTAAATCTGCCTCTGCTAGCCCAGTTTAATTTACACAGAGTGCACACCGTTACGATAAACAAATAGTTTACTTTTTTTTCCCTAGAACTTTATCTGATTTGAATGATAAAACGAAGTCGATTAATATTTGTATAATGAGAAAATAAAAATGATTTACACTTCACAGCTTAATCCGTTTGACTGTATGATAAAATTAACTCCTGAATCAAATTACAATAAATTTTAAATTATTTATCTCCAAAATTTAAAGCTCCCATTTCTTATTTAAAGTCAGCAAAACTTCGTTTGTACTCTACTGGAAGATTCTTTGAACGTTCAAAATTTTCACTTGTTTACGAAATTTTTCACGTATCAAAATTAATTTTGTTTGACTCCTTACATAAAAGAATGTTTAAGTTTAAAATATGTTTAAAGATACTAAATAGAAAATAAGGTCTTAATATGATCAATGTTCAAATATAATAAATAGTAAATAATGTTTTATGCAAGATAGTTCTGACCTGTAGTTTTCCTTGAGCGTCTTTCAGCTACGTGCCGTGGATCAGTGCCCTAATATTGCTTTTAATTGAGTTGTTTAGTCCCCAGGTTTTACTCCGTTTAATGTGATCTGCTTTAAATTTTCATAACGTCGTAATGTCCTTCAAATTTTCGTAACGTCTCTTAGAATTTTGTACTTAGATTTATCCTTATAGTTTTCTCAGAATTTTTTTAGAATTGTTGTACTTAGAGTATTGTACTTAGAAACGTTTTCTAGCAAACGGCCAAGTTTTGTCTCGTATATTTTCACTATAATTAATTCAGAATATTTTATAACATCACTTTTCACAAAAATTTTATTGTTTAATTCGAATATTTACTTGAAGCGTAAATTCTAAGTTTCAGTGATGCATCTTATACGTGGTTCAAATTAAGACTGTCCGCTTATCAAACTTGTACATTATATTGCCTACGCCCCATCTAAATTCATTGGTTTATCTGAGCTGTTGTTTAAAGTGTATGACCAACCATCAATTGTTTTGATTATTCTTAGGCTTTTACAGGTTTGTCACTGATATTGCCTTATAGAAACGGTTCGTTGATCACGTAGGATCTCGTATATTTCTGCTTTATATTTATTTTATAGCGTCTGTTTTGATGTTACAGGAATTTATAATTTGCTTTGGCACGTAATTTCACTTATGGCGTTGTTTGTCAAGATAATACTTTTGGGATCTGCATTAACTTTATATAGAAAATCACGTAGACTAAGTGACGCAAATTAACATATTTCTTTTACATTTTTGCGTTTCCAAAACGTATTTATTTTGAAGGATGCGTTTCTCATCAAGACACTATGCTATCTGCTTTCATTATCGCTTGTTTAATGTGAATTGTATTATGATTTTCTAGGTTTTTACTGCATTTCACGCGTATTAATTTTACAATCTATGAATATCTTTGGTTTAGGACAAGTTTGATTGCGCGTAGAGTTATTTCTTTTTGCTGCATGTGTGCTTATTGTTGAACGATATGCTACTCGGCATTAATTAAAGTCAATTGCGATCCTTATACAGGGTGTTAAATGTTTGCTCTTTGCATAACATATAAATTACGTATTTTTAATGCTAAATAAATGCGGTTTTCTAACTCTTAGTATTATTTACATGTATTGAGTAACCATTATGACTCAATATACCGTTCATTTACATTTCCAATGCTCCACCCGAAGGTACTACATTGGCCAGGAAGCAAGTTTTTTGTTGCCTGGAAATTTAGAATTTTGCCGGACCCTTGCCGTTCCAGGCAAGGTAGGGATCTTTAACGTAAGCGAAACCACTCACACACGGGACCTCCATTTAACCTCTCACCCGAACGAGGGCGTAATTTTTGTGAAAAATGCTCACCTGTCATTTTTCAAGCAGTCGGCCGTGTCGGGATTTGAACCCGGGACCTTGGGATCCGTAGTCTTACGCTTACTACATTAAACCACGGCGACGCCTGACTTAATATACCGCTAAATAACCCCTTATCATAGCAATATATATATATATATATATATATATATATATATATATATATTACTCATATTTAGACCAGGGTAGAAAATTAAATAATCACATCAAATAATTTTAATCACCGTGTATAATGAATATTATTAGATAATACGCGTTATTAAAACCGTGAAGCATAAAATGTATTAGTTTCATTAAACATAAGAGATTTAAATCATGTACAAGACGCTTCATATCAAAAGAAGCAGTATTAAAAGCTCTGCGTGTAATGTAATTATTCCTAAACAAATGGAAATTACGTGCAAAATTTATCTTAATTAACTATATTTCAAGTAACCGGTATTGAACAAAACGTACAGATAATATCTACAGAAACTTGTAAAACCCAATAAAATGCAAATCCTAGAAGTGTTAGTTAGAAGTAGGATGTTTGAACACACCTGCGTATTTTAAAAGGCAATTTCAGTTTAATTTGTTTAGATAAACATGTCGATTCTAAGGATATTGGAAACGGTCAGATGCTTTAGCACGAAATACAAAACAGGGTTTATTTAAAAAGCTCATTCGGCGAAAATTTTGCAGATAATTAATGTTTACAAAGAATCTTGGAGAAACCGGGGCTTAATATTCACGAGAAGGTGCGATACGGGGTTATTAAACCCAGATAGTCCACATGGACTAAAATATAATCGATAATAAAGAATATCAATTTGCACCAATACGAACAGGTTAGAAAAGGAAAGAGAAAATGCGTCAAGCAAAGACACATATAGTAAAAGGCGTGATTTAAGCAACGTCACGAGGGTCACAATTGGTTGAAAATAGGATGCAAATATCAGAGGTAGAAACAACAATTTCTGTACAAAATTAATTAGTTTTTCTCGGACATGTTTGCGTGCCGTGTGAGAATTTCTGAGATTTAAATGGGGCGAGTGAAAAATTCGTTAAAACCGACGCGCGAGCGACGGACTGGGAACATAGAATAAGAAATTCTTAAGAATTGTCTGTTTTGAGGACAAAAGCGACGTGCCGGCTATTCGCTATATATACCGGTGGTAATATGAATTTCGGCCTCTTAGACTTTTGACTATTCGATGCGTTAAAAGCTCTTACATCCGCGACTTGATTCAAGATGTTAAACAGTGCATTTTAGTTAGATAAAATAATTTAAAATTTTGCTCGTATATTTTAGTGATTCAAAATAGTTTGTTATTTACGTGCTAACATGAATGTACTTCAGTGCACTTAGATACAAGGTAATAAAATTTAGTATCACTGTACCAATTAGCAAAATTTACAACGACAAATGTATACACAAAAGTAGGCAGTTTTGGCGTATATTGGTGAAAGACGCATGAATTTCTCTGCTATTTTTCGGGGTGTTAATAATTAAATGGTTCAAATACGTGTCTGGATCCACGAAACAAGGGTCAGATATACACAGATGAGTTCCGGAAAAGCCCAGAAACAACTTTAAATAAATGGTGATGGAGAAAATTTTAAAAGCGTTGAGAATTAGAAGCCGTAAATATAATCCTGTTGGAATGGTGTGATTAACTAAAGGGACGATGTACATTGAAGCTACGAGGACAGTAACCTTCAGGTAAATTATACTATTTTGTTTGACATTTTTGTGTGTGTTGAATAACTTTATAATTGATTTACTTTAAATGGACATTAGTGAAATTGTACTAACCATAAAATTTTAATTTTAAGATGAAATTTGCTTGTTTAAGTAGAAAGGGGTATTTAGTATTGATGTTCTGAATTATGATGAAACTTTGGGTATGTCTTTGAGCTCAATTAGACGAACCTGGTTAATTAACGTAAAGGGGTGGTAGATGCTCCCTTTTGCTCTGCATATATTGTTATAGTAATTAGTAGGCATCCTACAAGGACTTTAATTCTGGATGCACGTTAAAATGATAATAAAATTAATCTTGAAATTCTTTTTAAAACTGAAATTTATGCTGAATTTTAATCTTGAAATTTTAAACAATTGTGAATATTGATGTAAATAGAGTTGACGTTGATGTTTGTGATAGGAATGTGTTTGTTTAATTTTATGAATGAGGAGGTTTATAAAATTAGGTGAGCAGCTGAGGCGAAACCAGGATCACAGCAGTTTATGACGCCCAATCGGTGGGATTAGAATTTTGTTGTTGAAAGGACCCAGTTCCCGCATTCAAAGGAGTATATCACAGCAGTTTATGACGCCCAATTCGTAGGGGCTCGATTAGAAAGGGGAGTGCCCGAAAGATGGAGGTATCACAGCAATATATATATATATATATATATATATATATATATATATATATATTTATTCATGTGATAATGAAGTTACGAGTGGTCTTTGAACACCAAATTCTATGAAAAAAGCCATCTCAAAGAAGAAAAACTGAGAGAAATAAAATTCCCTATATTCATTTTTTTCACCTTGTATAAACATAAGTGTATTACATTAGCACATAAAGTAAGATTCCCATGTAAAATAACTCCCTTTAAGAACATATACTATTTAAAAACGAAGTCAAAATTTTAAATACGCATTTATTTTCAGCTATGTATAAATAATTATTCTGTTCTCCTGAAAAATACCGTTTAATAACAAGCTTTCATCGCATTTACCGTAAAACGCGTTTAAAAATACTATAACTGGTTCTTTGTTGGAATGCAAATTAATCATTAAGAATTCCATAAAAGGTGACCAATTGCGAGCTTTAATGCATCCTCGTAAAAGCGAAGCATAATTTTTCATTTAACTTCGAATTAGTTCTGGAATAATTTTTATTTGCGTTATTTAATAAAAGAATACGTCATTTCGCTAAAAATGTTCTAAAAGCCATTAAATAAGCTAATTATTTACTATTAATAAATAAACACTCCGATTCGAGGAATCGCTGCTATCAGGAAAGCCTTAAAATAAAATAGATAACACGCGTAATAGCTGTGAGAGAGATAACAACGGCTGTGTTTTGATGTATCAATAAAGAATGCTTTGCGATAGTCATAAATTATAACGACCGCGATCACTTTATGCTAATAGTCCATTAAAACGCAAAATCAGCACAACGATTACATCACCGGTGACTAATTTTAGGGAACACTGTTTGAAATGGAATGGAAAAAATGATGTATTTAGAACTTTAGTATAAAAGACGGGAGTAGTTAAGAAAGAGGACATTGACTGTAACGTCAAGCAACAAGTAGGTTTCGAATATAGATTAATTCTTTAATTCATTTCTACGACGTCTATCGTCCAAGTTTCGAGTAATTTATAATCATTTTACGACATGCAATATGTAACATACAACTACAAAAATTAAACGTTCTTTGACATACATGGACTCGACACAAGAGCAACTACTAATTTTAATCGATTAGAAATAAATGTACTTTCCAAAGTGATATTTCGTCAAGAATAATTAACAAATTCAGATTTGAAATTGAACCAAAAAGTATTCAATGCCGTTAATTACAATGGAAAGGATATTTTTATAAACGCTATTTTACTATACGAACTGAAATTATAATTATGTTTTTGTAACCTAATAGGGTATTTGAGTAGATTAAGTTAGAATAAGATTTTAATTTTATAAAAATTATTTGTTAAGGGGATAATTTCCAGCAATTTTGAGATCAGAGTTTGAAGCATTTTGAACTTTACTAAATCTGTTCAGCGTCGTTGGCCAATTACACTGATAAACGGGGTAATGAAAGAATAGGTGAATTATCCTGAGAATTTTAACGCGAATTTTCTGTAACTCACATAGGAGAAGTTTGGGTTTCTGTACTTGTTAACAAGGATTATGTGAAGATTATTTTAATAAGTAATCATTAGATAAAATTTTCTGTCTAAGCTTAAAGTGTAAATTGTTTTTATAAGAGTTATTTATATATATTGAATGTAAAAGATTCTTTAGATAATGTGTATAAATAAAAGATGTTTTTAAATGCATTGAAGACTGTTTATAGACGTTTCTTGAAATTTCTATGTTTCATTTATTTTGATAAAATCCACAACATATTATCCGCTTAACTAGCCAGGCAAGGAAAAAGACACGGTAAGATAGTAATTTCATATTTTCTATTAAATCATCATTAATACAATTTGGCTGTACCCAAATCACCGTATCTTTTGTGATTCCCAAGAAGCAGACCTGGGTACAGCATTAATTTATGGTTTCCAACTTGTAGGCGGGTCACAGCAAAATTTGCGGCGTCGCAACTTAGAAGTTCGATTAAATTGTCTGAAAATTGGAGTTTCTTGTCTTGTAAGATTTTGAGGAAGTTTTTTTTCTTTGTAATATAGCTGATTGGTTTCCAGTATAACTGATAGAATGAAAGGAGTTTGTGAGAGTTTCACAACTGAAGAAATGGACATTGGTGCTTAGGAAGGTGTTTATATGTAAGATTAGAAAAAGGAGAAACATGAGGTAAGGAAAGAACAGAATGTGGGAGAGACTCGGGAATCTAAAATACACGGGAGTTGGGATGAACAAACCGAGATAATTATTATAAGCTCCGTGCTAAAAGGGAGTACCGAGATTTTGTTTGAACTGATTAAATGTGAGTTAAGCTTTTTTAAAGATTTTGAGATTTATTTTTTTAAACATTTCTGTGGCGAAAACCAGCAATTGATAGTAGTGATTCAGGCATAATAAGAGAATTGTATCCATAGAAAAATTTAGTGTTGCCAAACAGCTCAGTCCTCCTTTAGAAGACAAGCAGATTGTCGAATATTTAACAGGACACTTCGAAACGGAGGTAAAGCAATACATCACCTTACAAAATATTGTAGATAGAAATATGTTTTTAGATTATCTGCAACGATGTGATGAGATGGATCAACTAAGGAGGATTTAGACCAGACCAAGGAGTCAGCCTATGAATGCATTTAGGTTTAAAAAAAATAATGGACAGGAAAGGTGTTCATGCAGGACATTTGAAAGAGAGAATATCCAGAGAAATATTTGAAATCAAGGAAATGCGATCATGAGTGACGGGGGAAGGAAGAACAATAAATCCTGTACCATTGAGAATAGAACCATAACCCAAGGAAGGGAAAATACTACAAAGTTACTAACAGATGGCACGAACGATAACAGTGATAATAGCAGAACATACGTGGAAATAGTCAGTCAACCTGAAACGTCAAATAGGCAGGATTTTTGAAAACAGACAAATTAAACGACAAAACTATAAAAATTAATAAATATGGACATGAACGTGAATTTATAAAAGTTGATTTGGAAAATGATCTATAAGTTAACGTGAAAATTTATTTAAAATTTATAAAAAAATTACAAGCAAAAGGAAAAGAGATAAAATTACTTTTATACACCGTGTAGCGGTAAAATGCACGGGTCAGACAGAAACAGAAAGGAAAGCGAAGTAAGGGCCCGCACGAATCACGGTCACGTATATAAAGATAAAGGAAATTAGATATATACCGGGCTAACTGCAAATGCAGAGAGTGGGGTGGTTTACATAAACCAAAAAAAAGTACATCGCCATCGAATTTTTATTGTCAATTAACACAAAAATTTTTATTTAAACAAAAAATATATAATGTGCGGACAATTTAATATTTGATATACGAAGTGTGCATTTCGAATTGTACCATAACAAAGAATTGATAATGAACAAAGAAGTAAAACTTAAGATTTATTTTAGACAAACATTTTAAGGTACATATAGTACATTTAGAATACCCGTTGTTAAGCAATTCAAAGTAATAAGGACCACTAGTGAAGCTAATTTTTATACGATATTTGAGGTTTATTGCTTACGTCTGTCGGCGCAATACGACCTGAATTTATCCGCGGTTCATCTGTTACGTAGACACGGCAGAAAGTGGACAAACAAGGTAAAGAGAAAATATCGATACATATATTCTCGTGTCGAGATACTTATCTTGTATCTACATCCGTTGGTGTGAAGCAGCCGACATTGTGCTTTCGCCTTATTGTGCACGTATATTCATCTGTGGGGTGTACCAGCAAGATATTGTGACCTCGCTCGTTGAAGGGTTATTTACGATAGTCAGGACCATAGTTGTAACAATGGGTCTACGCAGAAGAGCAATTGGGCTTATCTAAAAAAGCTATAAAAAAGAACCCTACTAGTATTAATAAACACTTAAGAAACTTACCGATACACCGAAGATAGAAACTTTTCGTAGTAAACGTACATCGCTTTTGGCGTAATATAATTAGCTACACAGAAAGCACATGCACAACGAGGGCAGGATCAAAGTGAACCTAGTTTCGGATATGATAATCGAATGAAATATTAGTGTACCACCGGTCAAAGGACAGGTCTCGTCCTTTTAGTGCATAAATAGATAAAGAAAACCGACAAATGCGAATTCATTCGCCTTTGTTAATGACACATATAGAAAAGCTCTTCTATTACATTACTACGTTTCAGAAAACAAAGATTGTAGATAACCGAGTTATATCAATCAATAAAGATAGATTGAGGTACTCTGAATTGAAAACTAAATACATTAATAACATTTTACAGGGTGTTGAACAATCACTTATTTCAGTTATATTAAGATGGGTTTTATGAGAACAAATCGATTTATTGAATCATAAAGCATTATCAGTGGCGTCTCCCTTAAGAGGTAGTTATACAAAATATCTAAGCGGAGGTGTCGGAATATTTAAACAGAATCATAAATTGCATGAAAATACTTAACAGGGCACAATTGAACGTAACAACAGGAGTTGAAGCAACATTAGTAAGTGTAGGTTTTATAAAAGATAATAAGCAGCAGTTAATGCAGACAGTTATACCTATTAAAGGAAATAGTTTATTATAGCAGAATAACAAGAAATTGCAGTAATCAACAGTATAATAATTCTGAAAGTTAAGTTCGGAAGTATTGAGGTTGAACAAGAATTTTTAATAGTGATAGGGTTAAGAGTTGATGCCATTGTGGGAATGCATTGTATTAGTTAGGTGAGGGGGATATTAGATATATAGAATAAAGTAGTAATTATAGGAAATGAAAGAATTAAATGGGACGAGTAGGTCCATATAGAAATAGAAGGTGATTGTAGGAATTTGAATCAGCTTGAGAAGGAGATGAGAGCTAAATGAGATAAGAGTTTAAGTATTAGATGCCCTTGCGAAGTTAAAAAAGAAGTTTTATTATTTTTAGAGAAATATTTTTTAGTTTTTTTTAAATCTATAAAATGTCGGATATTTTTCTGAAGCAACATTTCCTGTATTATTTCTCACGATTTCTGCCGCCATACTTGACATTCATCTTTTTCCTTTTTGTAGCTCCACTTTAAATTTTTCGATAACTTTTCCAACTTGTCGTTGTTGTGAAAGAATTCTGATTATGTTTTTCCTACTCTATTTTTGACTTTTTATCGATTTTTCTACTTCTTACACGTTTTATGATTTATTTTTAATACTTGTCTTAAATTTGTAGTCTAAAGCTTTGGGTTTAGGAATAAGTTGAGGTTTATTAAAATTTGGGATATGAACCTGTCAATGCCTTTACTCAATGGCGAATAATTATGTGAATTGAATAATACAGACCAGTATAATGTAAAATCCAATTCAATGTTTGTTAAGACCTGCATGAAAATTAACGATGTTCTGCTAGATTCTTCGATTCCAATTTAGATCAACGTAAAATATAATTTACAAACTCAATTAGAATTGGTTGTTGAAATTAAATTAAAATTATAGATGTGCTAAATAGAATAAACTCTAAAAGTTTTAACATTACATTTATTAGTTTATTTGTCCTACAATTACAGTACTTCCTGTAAGATATGACTTTTAATTTAGCAGTGGAGGAAATATATTCAAAAATTCCTTCTTGAACTTTATTTTCAGGATTAATAATATAGAATTTAATCTAAAGCGTCATTCAGATCACAAGGAACGTGTATTTTTACCTTAAATTAATTTTGTTATTCTATTTAGGGTATTTTATTTGCCCACTCAAATAATTCTATGAACAACTTCGCTCTTTCAATTTATTTATTTTTGATGGAGAAAGTAATCTAAAAGCTTTATACGTGTTTTTCCTGAATATTAGAAGTAATGAAAATACTCGGTTTATTATATCGCGATATTAATTAAGTGATATATTAGGTTAGTAATTTACACATCAAAGTTTATGGTAAGCTTAACGAATTTTGAGTGGTGATGGAATTAAAATATAAAAATAAGTAAATTTATCTTAAATACCACTTAGAAGACTTAAGTGTAAAAATATATCATCCTATAATTTTGTGCTGTAATAGAGGATATAATTGTAATGTTAGCTTTGGAACAACGAATTTATATGGTGGAATACAATGGAATTAGAACTGCCGTGTATCCATATGAAATTAAACCGTTTAAGGAAATATATTCATATGTTAACCTGATTTGTAGAGCAGTGCGTAAATTAATCTAGATATTCGATACTGCTCGTAGTGTACAAAATTTAAGGTGCTTGTCCAGTGTACGAAAATCCGAGATTCTTATAAATAAGAACATTAACATGTTTAGGTATTAGAAAAAGTCATATTCACAAGTTTTCATAAACAACAGTTTTCATGCAGTTAAGCCAAATTCTATTCACAAATTTCAAGTTATGGATAATGCTTATCGTTTAAAATTTTGTTACCAATGAGTAACAAATATTATTCAAGATACTTCCTATTACTAGAACACTTTGTTCTAAGATGAGTCAACTTTTACGATTATTGAGATAGTTCCTTTGAAGAATTGCTGATTTTGGGATCAAATATAATCCAAATTTTCAGATCACAACTAAGTGTCAAAGATTTAAAGAAATAAATGTTTGGTATGGCATACCCACTACATTTAACTATCTACATGGGCTAGGAAGCGAGTTTTTAACCTGCAAATTTTGAATTTTGTTGAACTTTTGCTGTTACAAACAAGGTAGGGATACCTAACGTGCGCGACAAGACTTGCACACGGGACCTATATTTCAACTCTCTTCCGAAGGAGGGTGTAGTTTCGTGAAAAATGTTCGCATAACGTTTTTCGAGCGGTTCGTGTTTGAATTGGCACCTGATATCTTGGAATCATTAGTCATACGCGAATTTATCTGATCCACGGACCCGCCGGTGTGACATACCTACATTTGATTATCCAATGCTCCATCCAAAGGTACTAGGTTGGCAAGGAATCGAGTTTTTTCCCGAAAATTTTGAATTTTGCTGAACCCTTGTTATTCTTAGCAAGGTATGAATCTTTAACGTGTGTGACAATACACACAAACGCGTCCTGTATATTACCGCTCATCTGAACGAGAGCGTACTTTTGTGAAAAGTGCCCGCCTAGGGCTTAGTAGTCACACACGAGCCAACAAAGCCACGAAACTGCCGTGGTGAGGCTTACCTTATGTTTGATTTGCCAAAGCTCTATCCGAAGGTACTATATTGGACAGGAAGCGAGTTTTTTTACCAGGAAATTTTAGATTTTGCCGAAACTTTGCTATTCCAAGCAAGGTAGAAATCTCTAACGTGTGAGACAACACACACACGAGACCTACATTTTACGTCCCATTCGAACAAGGACGTATTTTTGTGAGAAATGCTCCCCTAACATTTTTCAAGCAGTTCGTGGCAGAATTCGAACCTTGGGACCTTGGGATTAGTAGTGTCACACGATGCAACTAAGCCACGAAACTTGCAACAC
This sequence comes from Platerodrilus igneus, assembly GCA_036346225.1. NCBI lineage: Eukaryota > Metazoa > Arthropoda > Insecta > Coleoptera > Lycidae > Platerodrilus > Platerodrilus igneus. Next base: position 2,372,395 of record JARFIW010000399.1, read on the forward strand.
ATTGGGTAGACATTATATTATACTGTGATATTTTTCTTTGTTGTTGATTTATATTCTTTCAACTCAAAATATATTATTTTGACCTTAACTAGCTCAGGATAAGAGTGAATCCTAGGAACAAAGATGTTTATCGACAAAAGTTCTATTTACACATTAATAATTACTCTATTTAACCAATACAATCATAATTATTTCGAGATTACATAATTCCTTTTTAACTAATCTAGTCATAAACTGTAACACTGTCCACATACGATCTTATAATCCATCTATAGGATCTATGATAACACAATAATTGCAGTTAATTTTCCCTGCTTTACTTATAACTATTCATAGAACTCCTGTTAAGAAGAATGCATTCTCCTACTAAAGATAATCCTAAAGAACAAGCAAACCCAGCTATTTATTTTTTTACGAATTTCAACTTATAATTATTTTTTACCTGCAGCCACCGTTCGTATGCCAAAACCCAAATGTTTCATCTTCCACTATCTTTGCCTTCTTTACAGAGTGCAATATTATTCAATCCTTCGACACCGTAGGTGTAGAATTGTTTCTCCTTTTACTCACTGGACCCCAATCTAAAATTATCCATAAAACAAAAACAAAAAGCTCATTCTGAGCGTTTCAGAGACGTCTGTGGAAAACACTTGCAGCTCCGACAGACTTTTAACAGGTAGATATCTGGTCTATTAACTTTACCCTACTTCCGAATACTCAAATCTTCCGATTTGAATGCGGGTTTGTGTTGATACTACTACAACAACTCGTGATTGATAAAGATCCGGGTCTCCAAATTAAACCTTGTATACCCTCAACGTTATACCATTAACAGACGAATATGTATTTCAAGCTCCCCTCCCTAGATCCCTAATACATTAAACTTGAATAATTAATTGCACATCCACAGTTTCCACTTACCGCCATGTGGGTTAGTTGCAACGTCTTTTATTTAGTTTAAATAAGCAACACTGCTAAAATATTATTTTAGCCACTTTACAATTGGCCTACTAAAGTCCAACAAGTACATCCAATCTGATCGTGGAATAAAATGAATGCAATATTTTACGATTAATACTGGTCAAGTAACTTTTGAGCGTCCATCTTTTTCCAGTATCAGCTAAGAGAACCTAGAACAACGAACCTTCTACAACCCAAGCCTTTTTGACATCCACTCCAAAGCGGATGGCACCCGACAATCTACCACAAAACAATTACAATAACCTTAGACTGTTTTACTGCGATGCGACACATGATTGACATACAAACACCCTAAACAAAAAATACGTGATTCCACTTATCTCCACCAATAGAATTTCTCCGCAATTACTCCCCAAATTAAAATAAACATTTCTGAAAGTTCAACCAAAAATAATAAGAAAAGGAAGAAATATTATTTTAATTTCCTATAAACAGAAAAACAATTCCAGACATTAGCTAGTCATTTTTATGGTATGGATTCATCAGATTTATATGGAAGCGGCCCCGAAAATGGTTACTATTAAGATTTCTCGAAACATAGGTGCTACCTCCAAGGACCTCCTGAACTACATAAGAGCCTATAAATGGCAATTGGATTTTGGCACACACACCCTTTGATCTATCACTCACGCGCAGATTTTGTATAATGACCTTGTCCCCTAGTTCAAATTTATGCGGACGTTTTATCTTAGAGTTTATCTTCTCCCTGTATTTATCTGCCTTTTGATTTAACCTAGCTCTAGCTACATTCACGTATAAGTCAAATTCTCTATTTTCTGTATCTACCCATGGTCTGTTGGATTTTTCCCTTTCCATTAACATAACAGGATCAAATCCCGTTACTGTACTGGGGGTATGATTTATAAACATCTCTATCTGTTCGAGCTTTGTGGACCATTGTCTTTAATTATCAACTGTCGTTAACCTTAGAAACTTAATTGTTTCTTGAATGAACCTTTCTACTGGGTTCCCTAGGGGGTGCCTAATACTACAAAATAAAACGGCAATATTTCTGTTATTCCAATGCATTTTAAATCGCATATTATTAAAGTTAGTAGCGTTGTCAGCTAAATTTTTTTTTACATTGCCATATACTTCCACAAAATTTTCAATACACCTTATGAATGTATCAGTGTCACAGTGTTTAGTGGAGTACAATTTAGTGTACTTAGAGAATATATCCACAATCACTAAGATGTGAGCATATCCCTCTTCACTTGTGATTAAATTTGTTAGAAAATCAATTGCGATCATATCCAAAGGTGCATCAACTATTATCGATTTTACAACATCCTCATTCGTGTGGTTTTTATATTTTCCTAATGTACACAGGCGACAATTGCTTATTACTTCCTTTGTGAGGGTAATAGTTTTTTTTTACATAAAAACACTCTCGAAATATCGAGTGGACCTTACGAATTCCTATATAACCATATTTCTCATGTAGGTCTTTAATCAGCCGCATACCATAATTATTATCCACCACATACACTTCTGTGCCACTAATAGTTTTAATTAGCAACCCATTTTGGATAGAAAACCACTTAAAATTGCCATTTTCTTGAATTTCCAATTTTATACCCTCAATCATGTCATTATCCCGTTACATGTCCGTCATAGCTTGAAGTGAATATATCGACACATCGTTCTTTATCTGATTCAAAGCAATTATTACTTCATTTGATTTTCTAGATTGGGAAGGCGTGCTCCTATTTAGGGCATCTGCCCCAATGTTTCTCCTACCCTCAATATATTGTATTTCAAAATCAAATTCCTGTAATAACAGGGACCACCAATATATTCGATTATTCGTAAAACGCATGTTCACAAGAGCGCATAGTGAGCTATGATCGGTTTGGACAACAAAATGTTTCCCAAGCAAATAAAAATTTGGTTTCTGTATTGCAAATACTACGGCAGCCATTTCTTTCTCAGAAATAGTATAATTCTACTCGTAAGCCTTTAACCGACGAGAAACAAACGATATGGGAACTTCGTCATTTTCTTGTAATTGGAGTTCTCCAGCTAAACCAGAATCACGCGCATCTGTTCGAAGAATGAACTCCTTTTCAAAACTCGCATGCACCAATAAAAGGTTTTTAGAAAACTGATTCTTTAACGATTCAAAAGCACTACCATGCTCCTTTTGCCAATACCATTTTGCATTTTTTTCAAAAGGTTATATAATACCGAAGCTCTTTTTGAAAAAGAGGGTATAAATCTCCTGTAAAAGTTTAGGAATCCAAGAAAACCTTTCAACATTTTAGCATTTCTCGGTATAGAAAAATTCATTATTTCTTTAGTCCGTAGTTCATCGATAGAGATACCCCTATTATTAATTAGGTAACCCAAGAATTTTACTTCAGGTTGAATAAAAACACATTTATTTAAATTAAGTTTTAACCCGGCTGCGTCTAACTCACAGAAAATCTTTTCTACATGCAACAAATGTTCCTTTGCAGTGTAACTATGTATTAGGATATCATCCACATAACACATGCAATAGTTCTCATATGCTCCTAGGATGTGGTGCATTGCACGGACCAATGCTGCAGCTGAAGAAGAAGGTACTACACAAAATTGGTATGTTCTACCATCTACACAAAACCCTGTGTATTTTCGACTTTCTTTATGAAGCGGAATAAGCCAATATGAGTTTTTCAAGTCTAATTTTGAGTCAACAGAGTTACTACCTACCTGGGCAAGAATACTTTCTATACGGGGGGGTGTCTCAAATTGCGACTTAGTGATAGCGTTCAGTTTACGAGCATCTAAGCATAACCTAAGCTCACCATTTAATTTTTTGGACAACTACCATTGGGTTTATGAAATTTGTGGAAGAACTTTGAATTAATTCATCGCACAACATTTTCTTCAATTCTTCATTTACTTGATTACGATACGCATATGGAATGGGGTATGTTTTAGCATTAACGGTTTGGATTCAACCTCTTCTAATTTGTGGATGTATCCATAAGCTACTCTATGCTCAGGGTTTACTAGGTTATCGTATTTATTAGTTATATTTAGAATTGCATTTTTACAATCGGTAGGACAGTTTATATCCTTTGTATCCTTGTAAGCTAAGTTACTCTGCATATTGTTTATATTTGAACATTCTTCTTTAAACAATTTTTGCCAAGGGATGCTCTTCCCCTTAACCTGTATCGTTTGCTCTTCACTATTTATCGTCATCTTAAGTGTTTGGATAAAGTTCATACCAATTATACATTGAAATTTGAGTTAGGGAATCAGTAGAAAACTCCCTTCACATAGTTCTTCTCTCACAGAAAACTTAGTTACCATCATTTTCTAAGAATTGCACATTTCTTATTGTTTGCAGCCACGAGACGTATATTTTTTATAGGGACCACATTCGTAACAACTCATTGGGGTTCTCTTTTATTAAATCTTCCGACAGTAGGCTCAACTCAGCCCCCGTGTCAATTAGTGCACTCACACAAACTTTATTGAATTTGATGTTAATGCAAGGTAGCACAGTTTCACTGTTTATCTTCTGAATATGTTTATTATGTAATTTTATGAATTCCCTTGAGTGTTCATAAAAATTGATACTAGGCGAGACCTCACCTGTTACTTGTGATTGAGACCTCTGCTCTCCCATATGTGGAGCAGAAGAAGGTCCAGGCCTACTAATCAATTCTGAATATGTGGGGTTCCTTACACGCTCTGACGAATGATTATTCTCAACATCAGGTAGTTGATCCACCATGACATTTTGAACATGAATTGGTTCATTTGTTACATCGTTATTACGGTTATTGATTAGTACCCTTCCCTAGACACCATTTCTACCAGTGTCCCTAACATAATTGCTATTTCTAGAGCTGTGCCCATTATCATCGTAAGGGCGCAGCGGAGGTACTTCTAAGTTTCTACGATTCGCATCGTTATTGACTGATTTTGTTCTAACAGACTTATTTGTTCAGTGCTTTTTTTATACTTAGCATTCTGCTTGTCAAAGCGTTCATGCTGCCACTAATTTCCTCTTTATATTGTGCCATAATCTTTTTATAGACTTCATTCACTTCAGTTTTAAAATGTACCATGAACATGTTAATTTCCTCTACATATTTGCTTATTTTGGCATTCACATTCCTGTCTACTGCCTGCATTGCATATAAAACATCTTTGAGCTGTAAATTTTCATTGATTTCGTCTACTACTTCAACACTATCAGTCGTAGGATTCTCATTATCACTATTATTTAAAAAACTATCATCCGATCCTATCACAACTCCCTCATCTCTCAAGTGTGATTTTACTTGTTCCTTATTCATATTTCTTTTACCGTCTAAATTTATAAGCAATTTCTTTTTTGTTTTCTACCTGAACTTTTATCGATAAACAGGTCCAGCCCAATTCTTTGACTTACAATTTTGCAACACGTTGGGTAGACATTATATTATACTGTAATATATTTCTTTGTTGTTGATTTTATTCTTTCAACTCAAAATATATTATTTTGACCTCAACTAGCTCAGGGTAAGAGTGAATCTCAGGAACAAAGATGTTTATCGACAAAAATTCTATTTACACATTAATAATTACTCTATTTAGCCAATACAATCATAATTATTTCGAGATTACATAATTCCTTTTTAACTAATCTAGTCACAAACTGTAACACTGCCCACACACGATCTTATAATCTATCTATAGGACCTATGATAATACAATAATTGCAGTTAATTTCCCCTGCTTTACTTATAACTATTAATGGAGCTCCTGTTAAGAAGAATGCATTCCCCTATTAAAGATAATCCTAAAGAACCAGCAAATCCAGCTATTTCTTTTTACGAATTTCAACTTATAATTATTTTTTACCTGCGCCCACCGTTCGTATGCCAAAACCCAAATGTTTTATCTTGCACTATCTTTGACTTCTTTACAGAGTGCAATATTATTCAACCCTTCGCCACCGTAGGTGTAGAATTGTTTCTCCTTTTACTCACTGGACTCCAATCTAAAATTATTCCTAAAACAAAAACCTCATTCTGAGCGTTTCAGAGACGTCTGTGGAAAACACTTGCAGCTCCGACAGACTTTTAACAGGTAGATATCTGCTCTATTAACTTAACCCTATTTCCGAATACTCAAATCTTCCGATTAGGAATTAGGAATTCTAAGATGCGTTATTATTATACTCTCCGCAAATGTTAATACAAGCAAAAAATAGATTTTTTTTTAAAACTCGGGTATCGGAAAACCGCAAATACAAACACATTTAAACATGGATCTAAATACTTTAAATCAAGCCTTTTCTGCAGTTAAAAATTTTGATAGTAGTGTTAAACAAAATGCTATAAATGTGATATTTTCTACAATGTCCCCTGTATGCCCACAATTTTCGTTTGTTGAAGTTTCTAATGATGTTGTTTTAGAATCCGTTCGTCGAATTAAGTCTACAGCTGTTGGGAATGACAAAATTTCGAGTTCTATGTTCCTTAACATATATCCGTTTGTTCTTGAAAAAATATACTACAATCACTAATATATCATTTCAAACTGCTTGTTTTCCAACGCCTTGGAAACATTCTTTTGTAAGACCACTACCTAAAACGTTAAGTGCAACCTGCCCCTTTGAACACCGTCCATTAAGAATTTTTCCAATGCTATCTAAGCTAATAGAATATATTGCACTTTACCAAATGACAGAATTTCTGCAAACAAACAACTTATTTGATTGCTTTCAGTCAGGGTTTCGAGCAAGTTATAGAACGTGCACTGCTGTGTTGAAAGTTGTTGATGATATCCATCTGGCTATGGACAGTCAACAATTAACTATACTCATTCTTTTAGATTTTAGCTCTGCCTTCAAAATATTGATTTTGATATCCTTCTAAGCAAGATTAAACATTTAAATAACTTTTCCGATACTGCAATTCTATGGTTAAAATCATACTTAACTGGGCGAACCCAGCAAGTCGAAGATAATTCCAAGCGCCTTTCTAATATTACCAACCTAGTAGCAGGTGTTCCTCAAGGAAGTGTACTTGACTCAATTTTATTTGTCTTGTAAGTACAAGATGTATCTACTCGTTTTAAATTTTGTCAATATCATTGTTACGCAGATAATATTCAACTTTATTACCACTTTTATTTGACAGATTTTGTCGATGCCTTTAATAATGTAAATAAGGATCTGCAAAGAATCAATGAATGGAGTATGAGTAATCTTCTTTCAATTAATCTCTTAAAATACCAGACTATTCTTTTGGGCACTCAAAAAATATTAAACAGGGCATCTCCATTCAGCGTTCCTTCTCTAATTTTAGATAACTTTACTAGTGCACCAGCTACATCAGTGAAAAACCTTGGCGTTATGATAGATTCTACTTCAACTTGGAAAAAACAAGTATCAAATATTTGCAGAAAAACGATTATTGCTCTTCATGCGCTTAAGCGCCTTAAACGATTCTTGCCTGTAAAGCTAAAACAAAAATTGATTACATCTTTAATCTTTCCACATTTTGACTATTGTGACTAAATTTATACTGACCTATCAATAAATCTCAAGGTATGATTGCAACGACCTCAGAATAGCTGTATCCGTTTTATTTTTGATTTGAAGTATCGGGACAGGCTAACTCCGTGGTACGCTAAACTAGCATGGCGTAAGCTGGACAAAAGACGTATATCTACATCTGGCAATTCTTACTTATAAATTATTTCTTAATCAGTCCCCATTTTACTTACTACGTCTATACTTACCTCTTTCTAATCGCCATTACAGTACAAGACGTGACGACCTATTATCTATTCCTACCCATCACACTCAAACATATCACTCCTTCTTCTTGGTTACAAGCTCGATTATCTGGAATTCGATCCCTTTGGATATTCGAAAAGTATCGTATCTTCTCATATTCCGTAAACTCTATTATGAATATCTATTAACTAGTAAAATTTCAGAATAAGTGCCATGGCAATGTTCCTACATACTCTACTCGGCATGCGGTGCGTGTGTGTGTGTGTTAACGTAAGTAGTTAGGTTTGGTCTTAGGCCCATCAGGCCGATTATGAATGCTTATTGTTTATACCTAATTTTTTTCTTTTGTTTTTATCTATTTATTTCCTTTTTTCTCTGTTGTTTTTATGTTATATATCTATAGTGGCAAGTTAGATGTAAGAAAGGGCCATATGGCGCTAATCTCGCTTGAGTAAATAAAGACGTTACAATACAATACAATGCAAGGTGAGTATCTAGAACACTTTACTTTACAAGTTAGAGTGTTTTCAAATACCTCTTTTTCTAACAAGTGAATTAGCCAATGTACGGTACACACAACTGACACTTACATTACCACTATTTGACATGCTCTTTGCAGTCCATCTAGTAAAATCTTGATCGGAGCTTCTCTAGCATCTTCTAAATATCAACGTGTCTTTCCGAGGTCCCAATAAAATTACTATTTACAAATTTGCGCCCTCTTAATATTATTTATTTTTTATAAAACTTTTAAATCAAATTTTAAATTAATATTCTTATCAAATTTGCTGTTTACGAATATTATAGCTTTTACACCTTTTATAGCAATTAAAGCAAGCAAAAAAATATTGTATTTTACCACGAATAGGTTCGTTGAACGTTCAAAAAAGTATCCCCTTTCTTTTTAAACGTACTTTTACGTATTAATCAAATTTTTGTTGACCTTTTACACAAAATATTTAAATTACATGCAACTTTTAAGCTGACTTCTGAATACACATACTATAAATAAAAAAAAGTAGCTCTGATTCTATATTTCTCTTGTATTTCTTGCTAGAGCTTTCTGGTCCAAATCGGTCGTTTGTTCTGCAGTTTAGCGTGTTGATCCAGTACTTTTAAATATTTAGCAGCAACTCGGGATCATTTGCCCAATGATTTGAAGAATTAACATTAGGGTTTTAATCCAGTAGCTTGGTCTTTTATACCAGTAACTTAGAATATTATTTTGAATACTGGGAATATTATTTGGAATATTATTGGGAGTATCATTTGGATTTATTTGGAGCCCTTAAATTAATAAATTGCAAAGATTTTACATATCAATTAATTCTAGACTTACGTTGTCTCAACGTCAGAATTTTATCCACACTTATTTCAACACACTTTAATGTTTCACTTGAAATTATTTATTTATGTAACTTTCAATTTAACGTTCACTAAATTTACGTAATAATATTCTTTCAACTGTTACCGTCCGGGCGTCGATAAGGAATGAATCTTGTTTATCTGCTCCGGTTTCGTTTTATAGACAAATTCCTTTCCGATGTTGCCACGTTTTCATTGGTTGACAGCCCGCTATAGATTGTTTGTCCGTGGAAAGGCGTTTCAATTATGTGTTATATCTGCAACCCGTTGGGTTTTATGAAATTTTGCATTCTATATACGTTCGAGTTTGCACGTGCATCGATACTTTGTAATGGGATTCGTTAATAAATGGCATATCATGTACGCTTTAAGCTGCAAGTAGTCCGTCACCTCTAATATCTTTATTTACATCTGCTTGTTTTACCAAGCCTGGCATCTTATATACGTTTCAAAATGCACGTACACCATCGCTTCAAATACCTATACTTCATGAAATATGCCCGCTTTTAGATGTTTGCATATATAAACTGGTATCAATTACATGCGTTTATTGACTTTTTTCCAAAATGCGCTTAGATTGAAATAGATTTCATTTCACGGTTATTTTTCTGCAAATCTATTAAATTTGTAATTTTGTTTTTAAGCTTACGAATGTCTTAATGTTCTAAAAATGATTGGATTGCTTCTGCAGTTAACTATTTTAATGAATGTGGCGAATTTATTAGAGAATGAGCTTTCTTTATTTAATTGTAGCTTGTTATTAATTTTATACAGGGTGATTTGTATCTGCTTTTTGCATAATGAATGTGAATCATGTACATTTTATGATTTAAATGTTTCGTTTTCGTGGTTTGTATCATATTTACATAAAGTATTCCTCCCTTGTGACTTATATGACCTTAAATAACCCTATTATCATAGCAATATATATATATATATATATATATATATATATATATATATATATATTCGAGCGATTGTAATGTTTTAAATTTACTAACACTTTTGCAAGATTCTATTTCCGTAATTGTGTTTAAATTATAAAACCAACTGTGCTTCCAGCTTCACTAAATAAAACGAAAATACGAGATTGCTTTATTCTCTATTTCTTCTGCGTTGGCGAATATTTACGTAGTTTGATTTCAATTTATATTAACCATGGTTTTCCTACAGTTCGCGCTCTAAATTTATATTTCAAATGCAAAGAATTTTTGTACGTTCTTTTGAAATTGAGCTTTCAGGTGACTGCTCAACGCCTTTGTTAGATTATTTCACAATAAAAGTACCTAATGGAAAATTTTCATTCAACTACTATTTACAAACTCCTGCCTGGAAACTTTTTGATATTAAATAAATGCCAATCATCCTCCTAAAGTTGCAATATATGTTCTCTTTAAGCTTCAACCGCATATTAAATAAGTTTAACAACGTTAAGTATACACGCAAACTTTTTCATATAAAATGACGTAGATCTTGCTTCTTCTAAAGTACTGTACCAGTTCTAGTTTAATAAAGCAAGACTTAAAGTAGTGAAACTCAAAAGCGCCAACTGAAATTATCAATATTAGAGACATTCAGTTATAAGCTTATAATCTAAGGGTATCTTTGGGCTTTTCGTATATTGATTTTCTTAGACTGAAAATGACTATATAGTTAATCAGATCTGGTTATTACACGCAAAGCAACGCGTTATGCGTAATCGATGTCGAAAGTAACAACGCAAAACCAAACACATGTGATAGGATATATTTGCCTAGATTTTAGTTCGTATAAGAAATATAAGAAGTTTATACCTAGTATTATACAAACGTCTGGACTATAACACCTGCATTTACGGTCACACGAGTAGATTGCTTTTATCCATCAGAGAGGGTGCTGTATTTAAGGTACGTATTAGAGACTTTTCACAAGACTGTTAATTCATAGAACTAAAATTTTGCACACTACTGTAATGAACGATTTCTAGTTAAACTATAATATTAAAGTAGATGTGTTTGACCGAGACCGGGACACTCCTCACTCCTGATATACTTGGAGTAAATCTCGCACATTTAATTATAATTACCTATTCAGTGAACCCGGTAATCGCAATTTTTAACTGCATTGGAACGTCAAACCATTTTGTTACTGTATGTCGTTCATGTTTTTACAGCAAACCAATAGGAATGTCTGACGTCTCGAGTCTAATTATTCAACTCTTTCTGTAATTACCATTTAAATCAAATAACATCATCGCAGTTATGCTACAATTGTAGTAATCGCACATTACTCCCACCATAAAGAGGCGAAAATTGGGGCTTCTGACGCATAACTACCTTTTCCCCCACTTTTTCTATCATAAAGGCCCGTGTAAATAAGCTCCACATTTCCTCATAAGCGCGCTGAAGAAATCTCTGATTAACTAACTTCTATCGCTACTTTACCTACATAGCACATCCTAATAGTACCCAACCGGATAGCTAATCGTAATGCAGCATCGTCTTAGTGTATGCCTACCACGTTATACACCTCGAGTATAATTATTCGACTTATCTACTAATGCTATTTAAAAATCGTCACACAATTAGGACAGAAAAAAAGGCAATACTTTAGGGTTTTGAACCGAAGACTTTTAGAATGGTATTCCAATGTTTTAAATTTACGCTACCGGTACCAATAAAAATATCATTGAAGCATGTTTAATTTGATCAGTATTTATTCGCATTGAATTACAAGTATAATGCGCCAAGCGTGCCTTATTCTTTATTAATGTTCCATATAGTACATAATGGAACGCTTCGTTTTAATAATCTTCTTGTAGTAAAATATCTGTGTGACATAAAGTTATTTTGTCGAGCATCTCTAGCAATCTTGTTGCTTTTGTATTTCCCCACCTCTAACGGCGAGTCTTTGAATCGTCGCTATCGTTCGTTTCTTGTTTGTTTGTTAGTCGCAGCCAAGCTATCAATTCCTCAAGATGTTTTCCAGACTAGAGGCTTGCGACCTTCGATTAAATTAGTTGTGTGAGTGGTTCAAGTCATGATAGACTTGAATAAATATTAACAACTTTTACTAACGGTTTGTAATTTATACATTTTACGAACTTAATTTAATTTTGTCTCATTTATTTAGCGCGCCTACGAAAAACAATAGAAAAGTACAAATGAGGATTTTGTTTTGTAAGTTGTATTGTTCTGTACAAGGATTGGAGATTGCAGACATGTGGTCGTGATTGTTGTCACCCCAAGAAATGGTTACGGCTTCTTAAATTTGAAATGGTTTATGGTGTTGTTTGGAGCTGATGAAATTTCTGATGGGATTTGTCTATGAAAATCAGATGCAGTTTGGTTCGTTATTAAATTTAAGAAATTTTGCATGTGTTTAGAATGTCGTTTGTCTTTGATAAACAGACGGTCATATAAAAAACACAAAATTTGCTATCATGTTTATGACCATATGACCTGTTTCACTTTCGATTATGGTTAAACTGGTTTTACAAACCGCAGAAAGAAATTTTTGTTAGGTTAGGTTTATATAGTTGTAGGCTTTGTTTACATTCGAACTTCAGATAAATTTCGAAGTATATTTTCGATGTTATATTTTTTTTGTGATGTAGTAACATTTTAAAGATATTTGCCGTAAAAGCAGATGCTCCGTGTAGTTTTCCTGAAATTCAAATTAAACATTCTTCAATCTTGAAGTTAGCTTTTATTCATATATAAATTATAAAAACTTAAATTTAAATTTGTTTAGTGACAATTGCAAAGTGTTTGCATTTGTGTTCATACAAAATTTTGAGGTTATGAAAATGTATATACTTAATACAAAAAGTACTTGATAAGTAACAGCAGTGAACTTTTGTTTACTTTTAATTTGTTATGTACATGGAAGTTTATTTTACTTCATTGCAAAATTTAAATACACGCGGCGTAATAATTATGAAACTGTAATCTACCTGATAAGATCTGCCCAGGATAGAAATGTTAGTTCAATGCATTGTGGTTACAAATTTTTTTTGATTAAATATTTAAAACAAGCTTATGTTTAGAGAGCAGTCTTTTGCTTTTAAAAGACAATATTTTGATTTTGTTATAAACATTATTGTTGAGAATTTTTACATGTTAAAAAGTTATGAATTTTTAAAAGAAAGTTTTTTTACTTCAGTAAACAATTAGTTAAACTTTGAGACTTTTATTTTGGTCAAAAGCAATCAAATCTGATAAGATAAAGGTAGAATATTTGGGTGATAATTTTGTGCCAATATCATATTGGATATACATTTTTAATTTTTGATACTTTTATAGGACACAAATGGTGTTCTACATTTTTTTTATTTAATCTTTGTAATTTCTTACAGGAGCTGCGTTTTATTTTTATGAGACAGGTTTTTGTTAACGAAGGCGATCGTTTTATCTTTGGGTTTCCACGTCCGCCCTTAGAAATGTGCTTTGCTCTTATCGTGATTATCTCAGGACTTGGTGACGCCTATTTAACTTTGTTTAGTTTTTGTTTGAAAACAAAATTCGACTTACCCCCCTATTTCTTATTGCTCTGCCCAGGAATAGACCCCTAGCTATGTCGGAAGATGGCCTTTTCTTCGATTCTCTGTGAAGGAAGCGGAAGATTTTTGTGCACTGGCGCCCATTTATAAAATTACGTTTCACTGGCGCCCATCCAACAATAAAATACGTTTCACTGGCGCCCAACGTGTGGCCTCTCGAAATTTGTTTGCTCAAATTTTATTTTGCCTTTGAAATTTGTTTGCTCAAATTTGCTATTGTTCTCGAAATTTGTTTTGGCACAAATTTAGTTGTGACATTGACTTTCTTTTAGTCAGTTAATTACTTTAGCCAAATTTATTTTTAACTTTAATTTTATTTTGGCCTAATAAAGATTTTATTCAATATTTTTTTGGCAAAAATATATTTTTACCAAATTCACTTTTTGAATTTGACCTTTCGTTGCCCAAATTTGTTTTGACAATTTTCTTAAAGTTTGAATTATTTAGATTTATCAATTTAATTTCATTAAAATATTAGACTATTACAAATATGTCTGAAAAATTTCAAATTGTTTGTTTACTTAAAGAGGAACTTGAATATGAACTTAGGATTAGAGGTGTAATAAGTGAGAGACCAGTTGTTGAGAAAAGAAAATTTTTAGGAAGACTGTTAGCTAAAGAAGCTGATAAACCTGGTTGTCTGATTGATCTTTCAAGTTATGAAGTAGATTTTGCAACGGAAAGTAAAGAGATTTCTGTTTCGGTTGAGTCAGATCAAAATGTTTTGTCAGAATTTGACATTGATTCGTCGGATTCAATTTTTAAGAGAGTTTGTTCAAGGTTGATTCACCTTCCTGGTCGAGTTAAACGTATGAAAATTCCGTTAATAAATTCAGAGGAAGCTATTAAGTGTAGAAATGAAACCTTAGCCACTATCCTTACCTTAGAAGCTGAGTTATATGATAAAGTCAACAAAAGTACAGAGTCCACTAGTTTTGATCGGTCTATTGTAGTATCACCTTCAGTTGATAGTGTGCCTACTCATTCGATTTCGTATGTCGCACCTTCTTTACCTATAGGTTCGTGGTCCGTAAAATTTTCAGGGGATCCTAAACAATTATGTTCAATCTTAGATAGAGTCAGCGAACTAGCGCAATCTCGTAAGGTGCCCGAAGTTGATTTATTTGGATCAGCATGTAAACTTTTTGTGGGAAACGCTTTAATTTGGTTTAGAAGTGTGAAAAATTCGTTGAAGGATTGGAATTCCTTATTAGAGCGCTTAAAGGAAGATTTTTTACCTGGTTTTTCAGATGATGATACTTGGGAAAAAATTAAAAATCGTCATAAAGGAAAAGATGAGAGTATTGTTTTATTTGTTGCGCATATGCAAACCTTATTCAGTAGACTTACTAATGAGCCAGCAGAAGTAACTAAAGTTAAGATGATAAGAAAAAATTTAATTCCGGATTTTATTTCAGCACTTGCGTTGTCGGACATTCAAGATGTACCTACCTTAGTAAAGTTGTGTAAAAAATTAGAAGAAGCTTCTTTGATGAAACTAAACTCAGTTTCTGCATCTTCTAGTAAGTCTAACAAGTCGTTTAGTTCTTCTAAGCAACCATTTGAGAATAAACATCCCGTTTCGAATGAAAAAGTTTATGCAGTTAAGAGTCGGGTTTATAAAAATAAATCAGTAATTCCTCAAGTGCAAGTAGTTAATAATGGTACTTCTGAGCCTTCAGTTTTTAATTCGTTTGGTCCTGATAAGAAAAATAATTTTGCTTGTTGGAATTGCTCACGTGGTGGACATTTGTTTAAGAATTGTAGAGCACCAAAAAAATGTTTTGTTATGGATGTGGTCGAAAAGGTGTTAAGGCAATTTCGTGTCCACAATGTTCAAAAAACCAGTAAAGCGGAAAGTGCATGGTGGTCGGCATTCTGTTTCGCATGATAAGGCTACTGTTATGTTGTGTAAACAAGAAAAATATTTTTGTAAAGATGGTTGGTTGAAATGGCTTGCAGTTGTAAAAAATTTTTGTCGGATTTCTTCGAAGTCTAAGACTAATTCGTTGTTTATAGAAAAGGAGTGTGATAATCGACCTTACTTTATGGTAAAATTATTTGATAGAGATATTACCGGCCTTTTAGATTCCGGATGTACTACTTCAGTGGTTGGATCTTTGGCTCTTCCTATAATTGAAAAGTTAGACTTAAAAATTTTTAATTCAGAAAAGACAGGAATTGCTGATGGATCGGTAAAGTGTCGATTTACCAATTTGTGTGAGTAATGATTGTCGTATTCTTAATGCATTGGTGGTCCCGTCCCTACCTCAGGCTTTTATATTTAGTAGTGATTTTGCAAAATTATTTGGTGTAGTTGCAGATTTTAAGAACAATAAATGGTTTATTCAAAGTAATATTGAAAATGGTATTGTGTATTTAGGTTCATCTTTTATCCCTTTGAGCACTAATGATTATTTGTTTGATTTGCATGACCTCTCGGATGTTCAGCGTGTGCAAGCACAAGAGATGATAGATTTATTCAATGAAATTAGCAGTAATGATAGGTTGGGACGTACTAATTTGATCGAAATGGATATAGATACAGGTAGTGCTAAGCCCTTCCGTAAGAAACCGTATGTGATGTCACCTTATATGAGTAAGATATTAAATGATGAGTTGGACGACATGCTTAGTCTCAAGGTCGTTGAACCGTGTATTAGTCCGTCGTCGTCTCCAGTATTGTTGGTTAAGAAGGCAGATGGAGTATATTGTTTCTGTTTTGACGGTAGAACTTTGAACGACCTAACCGTTCACGATTCGTATCCACTTGCAAATGTAGATAGAATTCTCAGTATGCTGAGAGGTGCAAACTATATTTCGTCTCTTGATTTAAGAAAATCGTTTTGGATTTCTATAGGTTTACCGTAGAACAAGCATTTATTTATTACCAATACATAAAATATCTTTATACAGGAAAGACTTTCATTATTTTTGTATTAGAAAATTTATTGTCCAAACTGCGTGTCATTATCCAACAATTTGCATACAAAGTATTCTGTTATTCAGCGAGCACCACGAGGATGACTAGCTTTGCCCGCCGGGGTAAGAAATGGGTAAGGATTTCTATTGGTTTACCTTAGACCATGGTATTTTCAATTTTGCACACCCGGTACAACTTCTACGTGTCATTTTTTAACTACGTCATATAAGCAAGTCCTCTAACCACATGTTTGTTGACGTCATTGAAGCCATTTTGAACGCCATCCTTAAAGTAATTTCTTTTCCGACTTACCGTGTATAGTTCCAAAATTTTCAATCTTGCACACCCAGTATAACCTTTACATGCCATTGTTTTAACTACGTCACATAACCGCACCTCTTAGCGCCATGTCTGTTGACGTAATTGACGTCATTTTGACCTGCATGTTTAAATTAATTTCTATTTCGACTTACTCTATATATTTCCAAAATTTTCAAGTTTGCACACCCGGTACAACCTTTACGTGTAATTTTTTAACTACGTTGCATAATCACGCACCCTAGCAACATGTTTTTTGACGCCATCAACTCCATTTTAAGCGTCATTCTTAAATTAATTTCTTTCTCGACTTATCCTGTATAATTCCAATATTTTTTATTTTGAAGCAGTTGGTACAATATTTTTTGTTTATAAAGGTAAACTAGCCGTGTTTTGGCTCTTTTAAAAGGACTTTTAATAAGGATTCTTTATCCGGCGGGTTTTTACTCTAAAATAACTACTCAGCCCACCAAAATCGATAAATATGCATTTGTATATATTACTTGCGGTTAATCGTATGCAGATGTAAACAATTTTAATTTTGATATAAAAATTCTTACTTTAAAATTTTTCTGCACAACTTAGTAAACAATCAAAGATTTAAATATAAAAACACAAAATGTATTACGTTATATTTTAGAGTGAAGAACCATGTGGAAATAATTGTTGACCATGTTTTGTTTTATGTCACGCGTACCTTGCTTATAAGACACCGATACGATTGAAGAATTCAAAGAAAAAATATATTCAGAGAGAATGGTAGCTGGTGCGATAAACATGCATGGACAAAATATTTCTTGTTTAATTCCGGTCTCGGTAGAATACATTCAAACGTTTTATATTCACTTGGCACAAAATGCTCGAAAACTTTTATAACGTGTTAAATACTTTTATATCTTACTTAAAGCAGTGCAAAATATGCCATGAAAGTTTGCACTAGCAGTGTTTTATACAAGATCAAAAGAAATGATCTATATGCATAAATTTCAACGAGGCCATTGTACCCGCAGAACTGAAGCTTTCATAGGTAAACTGGAGGAATTAGTGTGATCGCGAGAATTTCCTGGATGTAAAATGGAGTACTTGATGTATTGAAAATTAGCATTATCTGTATTGTTCACTTGATTTGTAAACTAATCTTCTTCAAGTGTATTAAACGCGTTCGTACATTATTCAGGTCGTATAAAATCCGATCCAGTAAATTATAACTTGGATAGCATTGGGGAGTACAAAGCTGCCGATTCCTGTGTGTGAAAAGGGTGTAACTAGACCGCGCCCTATTGCCAAAAGCTCGGACATGTGCTTAACTTACGGATGACTACAAAGTCGTTCAATGTTTTACTATTTTCGTTAAATAAAATTGTATAATGTGTGTTGTCATTTTTTAAACTATATAAGATTATGTATTCCCTGTTAGTATTCCGAGCGGCTATCCGTCGTGTCGGAAGCATCGCTTCCGACATGTCGAAAGCGTTCGAACATCAGTCCGACATTCGGTCGTAAAAATTAACAAAAGCAAACAAATTTAATAAATGAAAGAGTTGATATAATACACACTAGCGTAAACTAATATACGCAATATTTACTAATACGTTAAATCTATATTTTTATGCCCCATGTTCATGTATTTCTAGGTATGACATAAGTCATGTAATTTTTACGATAAGCTAATTCTGTTAATTTACACATCCTAAAATCTCTGTCACAATAGCTTTTTATTTTAAACATTTTCTTATCGTGTAAAGCATTAGATAGATTCTTTAAAAGTCCGAATTTGCAATTAATTTGAACTTTGACCAACCCATAGCAAAGACCTGAAAATTTACAAAGAGGGTGCATCCCCATATACTGCCAATTACTTGCAATTACTTGAATATAGAATAATTATATATTTTGTAGTAATATTATGCCTGTGGTTACTCGTCCATCCATAAAATGCAGTCACACCTCAAAGACCATTCTCTGCAGGGCGACCAATATTTAAAAATATGTAGAAACTCAAAGTGTGGCAGTCGTGATAGGTGTTTCGGTGGACCAGAAATATCGCCGGATTTCAAAAATTTGAATTATCGAGAGAGCGGAAGCAGGACAGGGTACGCGTAAAAGAACCCCAGTGCCGCAATATTTTTAAACGGTGTGTTAGATACAAGAACTTTGTAGTAAAATTCTCTAAATAATTTTAACCTAAGATTTTGGCGGAAATGTTCTGCTGGCAAATGCCATTTTTAAAACATGTCTTGAACTTTTATCTTTACATTATCAGAGTCATCTTTTTATTAAATCATCATCATCATTAGGTCTTCAGTCCTGAAACTGGTTAGACGCGTACCATCATTGTTTCCTATTCTGAACTAACCTACACATTTCCCAGAAATTTGCACAGTCTGCATCTATCACTATCTGCTCTAGGTCTACATCCACCTTTTTTTTCCTATCTCTGCTTGTCATATATCCCATACTATTCCCCAAAAATTCCTTTGACGTATTCTGCTCTTCTATTTCTCCTATTTTTTTCCAAAGATATTCTCGTTCTTCTACTGTTTCTACAACCTATTTGTTATTACCTTTGTCTATCCATCCTCATACTTCTGAAGCACGGCATTTCTAAGGCTGCTACTGTTCTTCTGTCTGCTTTTCAGACTGCCCACATTTCATAGGCATACTGTCTGTGCTGTGCTCCACACATATGCTTTTAACAACTTTTTGTTTTATGTTCATTGTATTTTATAATAGGCGCTGTTCTTTCTTGTTAGATGCAGTTCGGTCCCCTTCTATTGTTTTTACAATTATATACCCTATTTCTCCGACATTCAGTGGTTGTGAAGGGGGGTAAGCAGCCTGTGGCTGCCAAGTTTCCCCAGCACTTGAACATTTACCGATTTAATATTTTTTCCAATATATCTTTTCACACAGTCAACATTAGTTGCAGATGTGTCACAACCAACACCTGTAGTTGTTTATAATAATCATCCGATTTATCTGCACTTATTTTTTCGTCATTGGGTTTTCCGTCTCAAAACTGGTTGGACACGTACCTGCACTTACTTATTTTCTATACTAGCCTCCATAGTTCCCTGAAATTCTTACACAGCAATACGACTCGGTTCCCCTTCTATTGTTTTCTATATCTCCAGATAATCTTATATTTATTAAACATGTTAAATATTGAAGGTAATATTAGTACACAAAGAATTATAAAACTTTTATCGAACATTAATGTGAAAGCATTAAAGTTCGTGAAATTTGATTTTGTAGTATTATTTAGAGTCGGCGTTTTGAATTGAGAAATGTATATAACCTACAATTTCTTATACAAATTAGAACATAATTATGTACTCCATCAATTTTGTTGTCAATAGAATTAGTTAGTATGCAGTTACGCCACAGTCTGAACTACGAACAACGTAACATGCGATGTTTGTAAACTACATTTAAAGCTATATTACCCGTAATCCCCTTAGTGAAATCCGTTTGTGATATGCCTTCCTCGACGTACTTCAGAGACGATTTTATGGGAAACCTAACCCAGTTGAATCGTTTAAGTACATAATCCAAACAAAATTGGTTTGTGCCTGCTTAGTGTATTACAACTATTCGCTGTAATCTAATGTCCAATTTATATAAATACGATACGTTTAAAATCTACAAACTTAAATGCCTGTACCAAAAATATTTCTTATTACCAAAATATGACATCTTTTCATTCTGTTACTAGAAAATGGTCTACAAACGTGTAAACACAACAACCAGACTGAAAAACTGTGAACCCTTTGTACGGGGAATATTGAGATTAGAACACACACGCACATGAACTCACTTTTGCACTCGCACACGCAGGCGAGCACGCACGCATGCATACAGCCACACACGCAGGCACGCACGTGTGCACGCAAGCACGCGAGCACACAAGCAAGCAACCACACAAGCACGCAACCACTTATTCATGCAAGCACGCAAGCATGCATACAGCATGCATACAGGCACGCACGCAACTGTTCACGTATGCATGTAAGCACGCAAGTATGCAAGCATACAAGCACGCGTTGGCGAAAGCACGCAAGTGTGCATTCAGGCACGCACGCACGCAAGCATGCAGGCATGCACGCAAGCACGTAAGCACGCAAGCACGCAAGCATGCAAGCAAGCAGGCAAACAGGCAAGCAGGTAAGCAGGAAAGCACGCAAACACGCAAGCACACACGCACGCATGTACGTACGCTCGCACGTACGCATGCTAGCACGCACGCATGCGAGCACCAACTACGCAGGCACGAAAGCACGCAAGCACGTAAACTCGCAAGCACGCAAGTACGCAAGCACGCAAGCAGGTAATCATGCAAGCACGCTAGCACTCAAATACGCCACCTCGCAAGTACGCAAGCACGCAAGCTCCGTGTATTACAACTATTCGCTGTAATCTAGTGTCCAATTTATATAGATACGCAAGTACGCAAGCACGCAAGTACGCATTCACGGAAGCACGCAGGCACGCAAGTATGCATACAGGCACGCACGCAAACACGCAAGCGTGCAAGCACGCAAGCACGCAAGCATGCAAGCAAGCACGCAAACAGGCAAGCACTCAAACAGGTAAGCACGCAAGCTGGTAAGCAAGCAAACACGCAAACACGCAAACACACACTCACGCATGTACGTACGCTCGCACGTACGCATGCTTGCACGCACGCACGCGAGCATCAACCACGCAGGCACGAAAGCATGTAAGCATGCAAGCACGCAAGCACACAAGCACACAAGCACACAAGCACGCAAGCACGTAAACACTCAAGCACGCAAGCTCAGTATATTACAACTATTCGCTGTAATCTAATGCTCAATTTATATAAATACGACTCGTTTAGATCTACACACTTAAATGCTGGTACTAAAAATATTTCTTATTACCAAAATATGACATATTTTCATTCTATTAGTTGAAAAGGATCTACAAACCTGTAAACACAACAACCAGACTGAAAAATCGTGAACCCTTTGTACGGAGAATATCGTGCTTAGAGCGTACTCACACACATATACACATGCACTCACTTTTGCACTCGCACACGCAGGTAAGCACGCACGCATGCATACAGGCACGGATGCAAGCACGCACGCATGTACGCAAGCACGCAAACACGCAAGCACGCAAGCACGCAAGCACGCAAGCACGCTAGCCCGCAAGCACGCAAGCACGCAAGCACGCAAGCTCGCAAGCACGCAGGCACGCAAGCACGCAAGCGCCTAAGCACGCAATCACGCAAGAGCGCAAGCACGCAAGCACGCAAGCACGCAAGCACGCAAGCACGCAAGCACGCAAGCACGCAAGCACGCAAGCACGCAAGCACGCAAGCACGCAAGCACGCAAGCACGCAAGCACGCAAGCACGCAAGCACGCAAGCACGCAAGCACGCAAGCACGCAAGCACGCAAGCACGCAAAAGCACGCAAGCACGCAAGCACGCAAGCACGCAAGCACGCAAGCACGCAAGCACGCAAGCACGCAAGCACGCAAGCACGCAAGCACGCAAGCACGCAAGCACGCAAGCACGCAAGCACGCAAGCACGCAAGCACGCAAGCACGCAAGCACGCAAGCACGCAAGCACGCAAGCACGCAAGCACGCAAGCACGCAAGCACGCAAGCACGCAAGCACGCAAGCACGCAAGCACGCAAGCACGCAAGCACGCAAGCACGCAAGCACGCAAGCACGCAAGCACGCAAGCACGGAAGCACGGAAGCATGCGAGCACGCACACACGCACGCACGCAAGCACGCAGGCATGTAAGCACGCAAGCGCGCACGTACGCATGCAAACAAGCACGCACCCACGCAAGCACGCACGCATGTAAGCAAGCAAGTAAACTAGCAATCAAGGAAATAGGGAAATAAGCAAGCGAGTACGCACGCAAGCAATCAAATACGCGGGTACGCAAGCACGCAAACAAGCAAAATAACTTGATTGGGCCCAATTTATTTATGTACTAAAATGTACTGTTTGTTCGTGAGAAGAGTTTAAACACAGAAACTGTAACCTGCAGCAGTAAATAAATAAACAATCTTATTATATTGCATACATTTATAAAAGTACCTATAGTACGTTCCTCTTATTGGTTTAAGGAATTAGAAGGTAATTTTGTTCGCAAAAGCGTTTTCCATTAATCTAAGTAAAGCTTGATATATATTTGGTTTTTTTTTTGTTGAAGAATGTTTATATGTACTTGTAATGAAGATGTAATTGTGAAATGTTCCTATGTTGGTGTTTTTTGTAACTAATGCAAATTTCTAGTTCCAGCCTTCATATAGTAAAGTATATTTCAATTTCCTAGAGATGTGATTAATATACAGGTAATTTAACATTTGATTTTGGAAACCTTCTTTCTAGCTAGCAGTTTTTAAATAAGTATGTTGTTGTTCTTATTGTTAACGTTTACTTTAGGTTGGTTTGAGCATTAATTTAATGGACTAATTTTTGTATGATTTTTTGGCCTGGATCACTTTTCTGATCCTGGATTTTGACTTCCACTTGTTATTTCCTTTGAAGCTTTTCCCTAGAAACCCCAGTATTTAGAGATTAGGTGGCGTTCAATATAATTCTTGATGAAGACGTACTTCACATACACGAAAGCATTCCGGCACCTTCTTCAAACACTTAATGCACCCTTCCTAATGAGTTAGTCGGCAACCATTCTTCTTGGTACAGTCGAAGTCTTCGGTACTCTATAGAAACAGAATTTTTGCGGGGTACTTTACCGGTGGTCCCGTATATCAAACAGGTTCATGTATGACTGCTGATCCCAAGGTCCCGGGTTCGATTACCGACAAGGACCGTTTGAAAAACGTTAGGCAAGCATTTTTCACAAAAGTACGCCCTCATTTAGATGAGAGATAAAATGTATGTCCCGTGTGTGAGTGTGTCACGCTCGTTAAAAATTCCTACCTTGGTGGAATAGCAAGTGTTTGGCAAAATTCAAAACTTCCAGATAAAGAAACACGCTTACCCACCAATGTATTACGCTCGCATATTGGAAAATTAAATGTAGATGTACTTCCCGAGGCGTCTCCGTGGATAAGACAGGTTTGCATATGACTGCTGACCCAAGGTCACGGGAGACGTACTGCTTGAAAAATGTTAGGTGAAATTTTTTTTACAAAAATACGGCCTCGTTCGGATAAGAAGTAAAATGTAGGTCCCGTGCGAGTATCATCACGCACGTAAAAGATCTCAACCTTGCTTGGAATGGCAGGGGTTCGGCTAAATTATAAATTTCCAGGTATAAAGAACCGCTTCCTAGTCGATCTAGTATCTTCGGGCGAAGCATTGGAAAACCAAATGTAGGGGTACTTCACCGAGTTTCTCTGGATTACTGGCTGGATTTTCTGGGACAAAGATGCACACAACAAAGGTTATCAACCTTAAAATAAGCAGGAAGTCTTGTATTGACAAATCAAATGATATTATGACAAGTTGTTTACGCACATTAATTATGTTTACAAAATAAAAGTTGAGTAAGTGTAGAGCTTATCGTGCAAAAAAAGTAATGCATTTACGAAAGGTCAAGAATTATCTCATATCTTCTACTCTAGCTCTTTTATATAGGGCTGTTATTTATATAAATCTCACTTTCATTCCATTTTTCAATCTATTTTCTTCGTGTAAAATCAAAGTTGGAGAAAGAATTTTTAGAATTCTAAATTTTCGTCGAACTTTTAACTAGTAGCATCTCTTATAACTCTCGCAAAAAGGTAACCCTTTCCCGGACGCCGGACAGGCAGTATTTTATTTCAAAATGGTTAATGTTTAGATTTTATAGCTTTTATAATTTTCTACGTCAAATCAGAAGTCAAATCCCAGTGATTTGAGAAGAAACAAGGGGTGATACTTTAAAGAGATATAAAAGCGCATTATTTATGATACTATCTCTATTCCACTGGACAATGAACTTTTGATAATTCATTATGACAACAAACCAATAGCTCTGAAACGAGTGTTCAAATATACATTAATTTTTCAATTTAGAGTCGGTTTTTTTCAAACTACATACCAACCGAAAAACCAATATACAACATAACCTTAAGGACTAAATGTATTTAGGTTTATAATAATCCTGTACAGTTATGTCCATTGTCTAACAAAAATCTATATTTTGTGGTTTTACTAGCAGATCTCTAGTACACTCCTGGATTTTATACACCCAAATCCACGGAAACTGACTTTAAGCTTTAAAAGTAGGACAAAACTAAATTGAAAAATATAGATTAAAATATCTATACATGGAACGAAATACAGTAATTAATTACTAATGATAGGTTCATCTTTATATGCACCACAACGGTATGCCAGCGTTGAAATTTGCACGTAGCGATTTGCTACTGGTTTTAAAAAGTATGTCCCTAAAACAAAAACTGTAAGCTTTATACAAGCGTGCTTTTACATACACGTAATTCAATTTCATCGGTTTTCATGCGACTGGAGTCAGTGCTGACCTAGATTTTATGTTCGTTTGGTTGTACTACACAGCGGTTACAATTTCTTCATACTGATATAATACTTTATAATTAAAAATGGCTTCGATAAGAAACACATATGCTAGAATGTTAAGTTTTAAAAAAATTCCATTAAGCAATAAACTATCACTATCATTATCAATATTTATTTTGTATTCTACCTCGACAAAGCTTTTAAGATATCACAACTATTTGCAAAAGTAATAAGTTTTTTTGTACAATTTCTGTGATAATATTTGTATCAAATTTTTTCAATTTTTCACAAAGATAATTAGATGCATTTTTGGGTAGTGATCCGTTGTCAATTTCATAAAAAGTTGGTACTGGTAAATGTAAATCAATATACAGATCTTTACTGTTTTCAAAACGCTCTTTCATGATTATATCAATAATATCCATTATTAGGTTATACACTTCAACTTTAAATTTTTTAGTTACATCTTTAATAGGATAATCATTGAGTAATTCGCCTACATTTTCTTAACATTTTGAATTTTCTTAAAGGGTAACTGATCTATTACTTCCTCATTTATGTCTTTTAAAACGAAATTGCTTGTTAGCTCAATCCACAAATGTATCTGTTTGTAATTTGATCCCACTGAAATCTCGTTGGATAGTTTTCAGTGGGTTTGTAGCCGCCATAACTAACTGCTTCAACCCCTTTTGTTTGAAGGTAATTTGATTGTGGCTCGGTAATAATAAATATTTTCGAAAAAATTTGTGCCAGTAATATTGTTTCGTATTTCAAAAACGTTTCTTTGTAATTTCTTGCTTTAATTCTTATATTAGCATTAAAATTTAGGTCTTTCTCAATCTTTAAAGGAACTATAATTACGTCAATAAAAAGTGTATTTTTAAATGTTTTGAAGCTTCTGAAAATTTTAGTTAATGATACACTGTTGGCCCACTATCTTGTGTTGCCACTTCTTTAAAGCTTTTAAGTTCCGGTGACCTTCCAAATGTCCATCCTTTTATGAGATTCTTTAAAGAAAACGGTTGTAGAATTCTAAAGGTTGAAAATACTTGTAGGAAATTGGCAATTTTTTGGCGTCACACAAAACCAGGTTTAGAATATGGCTATGCCACCAAACATGGACATGTTTACGAGAGTTTTTAGCTATCCACGTTGCAAACCCCATACTCACCTATCATAATTGCCGCACCATTGATTAAACTTCTGATACAATTTTGCAAATTTAAATCATTTTCGATGAGTACACTTTCTAATAAATCTAACATACCCTTTCCTGTAAAATTGTTACAACATTTTACAGTGAACAGACTTTCTTTAATCTAATCATTGATACAATATCTTATTATAAGCGAGCATTGATCTTTAACAGCTATATCTTGTGTGATGTCTAACTGGACAGAAAACATTTTAGCAGTTCTGATCTCATTTGATATATATTTTTTAATGCAAGTGCTAATGGTTTCTATAATTAAAACAGCCCTATTGTTTGACAAAAAGGTCAGTACGTTACCACGACCTCGTTTAGCAGTGCTAATTTTTTAATTGTCTTTCATTTGCTTACTTTTATTTATTATATTGGTTAAGTGCTCTGTTAAAGTAGCATCGTACTTGTTAAACAAAATAATTAGTTCTAAAAAAGTTTCATGGTCTAGAGAAGAATCATCTAAACAATAAGCTGCTTCATTTCTTTTCGCTCTAAAACTAAGACCTTACATGTAATTTTCTAATGTTCCACCTGAATGTACTACATTGGCCAGGAAGCAAGTTTTTTTTACCTGGAAAATTTGGAATGTTGCCGAACCCTTACTGTTCCAAGCAAGGTAGGGATCTTTAACGTGCGTGATAACACTCACACACGGGACCTCCATTTTACCTCTCATCCGAACGAGGGTGTATTTTTGTGAAAAATGCTCGCCTAACATTTCTAAAACTAAGACCACTCTTTTCAATTAATTTAACTATATCAGTTATTCTTGCCAGTATTTGTCATCTTTTTTAACTAGTTTGTTTCGAAGATTTATTTGATTGGACCACACCAGATTTCTGATATCTTTACTTTTCATTCTCATAAAATAAGAATCTGTTTCATGTTCAGAAATTCTTTGGTATACATGATGTCAGTCATCAATTCCAGCGCAAAATGAAATTTGATCCACTGATTTACAAAACACCAAACACACAGTACAAAATAATTTTGGGAATTTAATGTTGTAGCTCAGCCATTTTTTCTAGATCCGTCTTTTGGACCGTCCCCGCGGATAGGTAGCCCAAGTTGCTCAAGTTTAACAGAGGTTATATCTTGTGTGCGCGCGGTAATCGAGTTGAACCGAACATTGGTGATCGCGAGTCCGCAAGCAGTAAGAATACAGCCAACCAACGAGTGGTTGTAACGTTTGAAAAGTGTCGCGACGAAGATTTTAAAAAGGGTGTCTTTAAATTTGTATCAACCCTGTTATGAATTCCACACGCGTGGCCACGCACCTACAAGTACATCGTCTCTGGACAAGCATTGCAAAAGAAGTCAATTCATGTAAGTGTTACCCAGTTGTTTGTTATCACTTCACGTGATACTTTTATTAATCTTTATTTAAATAATGCGGCCTCTGCGGTCGTATAAAGTCGATTGTTGTAATCAAAAGCTCAATATTCCCTACAGTCCATACTACATTCTAACAGTATAACACTTTATTTGGAACAAATGGCAACTTCACATCTTTTTCTGATGGCTGCTGAGGGTGCATTTTGAAAAACAAATCAATATTGTTTTCTTGCGGTTTATCAAAAATGTTAAGTGAATTACTTGTGATACTTGTTATTATTTCATTATTTTGTTTATTAGTAATAGTACTCTCTGGCCTTCAGGCCACTAGTAATTGGTATTGGCTTCGTCAAAACTGTGTTGTTGGCTAGATGTTTGTGCACTAAAATAATCGTCTAATTGAGCGTTTATATCTCCTTCTGCCTCTAAAAGCTTCTTTCCTTTTGTGTAATCCTTCGGAACCATCTTTAAGTTTGTTTTATCCTCTATACTCAGAAAGAAGTTGACTTATGAAATATAAAATAATTAAAATTAACGTTTATCGTCCACAGTAATGCTTCTTTACTTACGATTTAAGAAAGAATGATAATAGCGTAGGCGTACTGATTTGACATAAGATCACAGTCATACACAGCTTGCAAGTCCATAATTGAACTGCTATGCTTAAAATATCTTTCAAAACCGTCAGATGTTTGATATTTCTTTCAGCCTGCACCGTGAACCGTGCATATACCTACGTGAGTAGGGCACGGCTTGGTTTTCTGTATGACAAAGAGAGAAGGGACAATCATATCTCTTAATTGTACTTGACGTGTTATGGGTTATCGGTAAGTAAGTAGTAAGCAACTTTTACGAATGAACTATGCAAAAATGACATACCGGAATGGAAGCAAATTTACCAATCAGTGGTAAACTTCATTTAAATAAAGAAAATGATTTCTGGTTATATTATTGTATTGCATTGCATCTATGTTAATTTTGTGTATGTAAGGTTTTTTTGTGAAGTATAAGCTGATGAATACTAATCTACGCAAGATAAGACATTTAAAAAAATTGCTTATCTTTTATTTTATACAGTGTATCCCAGAATGGTACTGCATATATTACCATCTCGGTCTTATAAGAGCTACGAAATCGGTTAAATGGGCAATGTTTCATGATTTTATTACCGTTTCAGAACGGCTATTACATTTTATCAATTTCTGTTGGTTTTTGAAAAAATCGCGCAAAACCAAAATGGTTCGCTTTTGACTAAACTCCGTTTCTCGATTATTTGAGAACATGCGTATTTAGACATTCTATGGGCACCTTTTTGAGGTCCTTGCAATAAAAAATAATGTGTAAATACCGTCTGTTCTCAAATTACCAAGATACAAGCGTTAGTAGAAAACGGACCATTTTTGTTTCTTGTGACTATTTAAAACCAATAAACAATTCATAAAATGTAGTAGCTGTTCTGAAATGGTAATAAAATCCTGAAAAACCATGCCGATTTAACCGATTTTGTTTTTCTTATGATAACCGAGGTAACAAATACATGCAGCACTACCGGCGGTCCACCGGGTCATTGTCCTGTGTCCCGGTGGGCCAACACGCCCCTGGTTCTACACTTGTTCTTAGATTGACGCGGGTATACTTTTCGGCGTTGAGTGTGATATAGGAAAGGAACAAATCAAGAAACCTTTCTTCACGTACACCCTAAAATACTGACCCACTCTTATATGGGCCCGCGTTAATATAAACAGAAATGTTATTAGGCGTTCTGTTATGGTCGAAATCACAAAAGAATGCATTCACGTTATAGATTGCTGATTTAAACAACAACATAGTTTCAAATCTTATGCATTAAGTATACTCCGATAAATCCTTTAAAAGTTTGTCGTATTTTAATTCAGAAACCTATGACGTGAATTCATTTTTTCATGTTTTGTACTATATAACCTAAATGCAATGTTATTAGTAAATATGCTCTAAATGCAAAATAGTATTGTGAAGCCGTACTGCTAAACGTAGAATTGAGCGTACTTCAATAACGTACAATAATATAAGAGGAGATACACTGATCCATACCACCAAATATTACATTGGCATGTGCCACGACTATCTGCTGATACAATAAATAGCAAAAGAAACCGACTATGCTGGTTAATTAGTTAGTAAAACAATATCATAGGTGGAAGTCATATAAAGTTTAGAAATCCATTTTTGTTAATAAGAGTGCTACGTACCTAGATGTAGCCGGAAGAAAAGTAAATACCAGGTTAACTATCAAACGCGGAGAGTGGGGGGATTCACCTACACACTCAAAAAACCAAAAAAAGCATGTCGTCCACGATTATCTATTAACAAATAAAAATAAATAAAGGATTCTGTACAAACAAGCAAAAGCAATAAATTAAGCGTTACTATATCAAGGCAAACAATTAGGTGACATGAAGAATTTAGTACTTTAGATACGAAGTTCGCATCTCGTATTTTACACAAAATAAAATTAATCAGTAGAAAATAAACATGTGAGAGCTTTTGTCAAGCGTTTTTTAAATTACACATAATACTTTTTGTAAAATAAATTAATCGGTAGGAAAGAATTAACGTGTGAGAGCTTTTGTCCAACATTCTTTTTAAACTGTACAATACCGTTTGCAAAATAAACCAATCAGTAGAAAAGAATAAGCGCGTGTCTGTCAAACATTTTTAACAATGGTACATCACACCTGTAGAGCGATAATATCGATTTGCAGCGACAAACAATAGTTATACAGTGTCATGTTTCTTATCACGTAACTACACCAAACGCTGATACGGAATATGCCATTGATATACACAAAAGAAAACAAGTTGTATACCTGTATGTGTCTGGATACTTAGCTTGCAAGCCGTCGGGGGTGAGTCAGCACAGCAACGCCACGGTCGTCGGGATCTGTTTACCCTGTTACCATAACGGCACTAGCGATCTTACAGGCAACGGCAGTTGATCTGTGACAAAGAACAGTTGGGCCTACATACAAAAAGAACCAATTTGGCCTCCAGCTAAAAATTAAAAAGATAATCTGATTAGAATGGGTAAGCGCGGGAAAACTCTCCGAATACACACAAGATACCTCTTACTTGTAGAACAACAAAACGTGCATCGCTGTAGAAAATATTTCAACGCACAAGCTGCAGAATCAAGTTAAAAATTGTTTCAAATGACACGAATTCAAACTGCAAATCCTCGCGTTATCAAAAGCGCGACTAAAACTGAAAAACATGGTTTTATCGGATAGTTCAATACACTATTTAGACGAAGGTTTAAATGAAAAACACACAAGAAGCAATTATACGTTATTGGAATGTTTAACAAATTACCGGATACCTAAAACAAGGTATTGACTATTTAATTTAGCGAATAAATTTTTGTTTTAAAAACAAAGTGGATTTGAGTTAAAATTATGTTAAGCGGGCTAATACTGAACAGATACACTGTATAGGGTGTTGTTGAAGAATTTAAGAATTGAAACGGAATTTATTCGAACGAGTAATGAATTAACAAGGGAGAAAAAGGGGTATTTAATTTATGTTGAAAATAAACGTAACAAGGGTTAAATTTTCTTCAAAGACTTATCTGGGGCGACCTCGCCAAGGTTTGTGGGGATTAATCCTCAGCACGCTTCAAGGACACCATGCAACTTTACGAAGTCCCATATGCGACACCAACCAACCAACTAACCATCTGCTAATCACAGACACCATGCATAATAATAGTCGGACAAGAACAAAGTAGTCGCAGAGGCGTAGAAACCAGGACAGACAAAACCACAAATATAAAGTTAATAGTCCACCTATAACTTAAAACATAACCATAAACGAGCTAAAAACCAAATCGTTAGTAATTCATTAAACACGTAATATCCTACCAATTACACAAGCGAATGCTCCACTGGAAATATAACTACTCGTTTAAGGTACAATGATATTATGAGAGAAATTGTACATACATAGACAAAGCATAGAGTAAAGTAATCAAGTTCAAAAAGCGACTGTTAAATTATGTATATATCAAGGTAATGGAAAACACTTTTAAACTAGAATAGAGAAACACATATCGTAAGATAATAGAAAACAATAATTCGCCGTAAAAATGAGAACTTAATAAAAGGGACCGCTTAGCTTGAACATACTATAGTTTAAACCATCAAAAGAGTCGTAAAATAATACTTATTTCTACAAAAGATACCAAAATTTCCGACGCAGAAAAGTGACAGTAACAATATGCTTAAACGATTTAATTCGAGAACATCAAATTTGATTTATGACATCATTGTGTTGACAAAAGCTGAGTAAATGCGTAGGAACCTGAAACTAAAGGGCTATACGTGATTGAGTATCTCAAGCCAAATCAAGCCGACAAAAGTTATTCGTTGCCACTTTCCGAATGACTCGTTGCTTGAGCATGTGGCTGTTGTTTCTTTAGAAGATCGTAAAACTGTGAATACAGATGATATATATCTGTTTAAAATGCGAAAAAGAAATCGCAAACTTCGCATCATTCTCATGAACACATAAAACAACTAATTATATAAACAATTCAATTGTGATATTAAGTCTTCGTTACAGCTCTAACCAGAGTCCCAATCAATTCGTCACATTTCCAAAACTCAACTTCGTGGTCAATGATTTACAACACTAGAAAAGCTGTAAAAGTGTATAAAATTGGAATCGGTGGTTTACAGTCTTGTGCGTGAAAAGTTATATTGGTGATTAGTTTATTCACATGAAAGAATATAAATTTGTAAAGGAAATTAATTGGAATGCAATAAAATCGTTTTTAATTTTAAACGTCTTCGTGTTATCCGCTCCTAATTTTGCAGCAGTTTCCGTAGTATCGATTGTGATGTAATAATTGCATCGAGGTTTAAATCAACGAATAGTTGCCATTGCAATTGCTTGTGTCGTGCTTTTGAAGCGCATTAAAAAATTTGTACACGGATTTAATAAAACAATGCTTAATAATGATGAAATTAACTTGTAATTTGTGAAAATGTAAAAAGTTGTACTGATATCTTCTTCAATTCAAACCTTGTATTCAAGTTTTGTTAGTATAATGAAAAGCCAAGATGATATGAAAGATTAACATTACAAATGGTGAAATCTGTAAGCGGGTACTGCATACTAAAGGCTGCCAAAGGAACAGTTTATAACCCGACTGTCTGTGCTAAGTTAATGAAATTAATTTGATAAATCTTTGAATTTCCTTTAAACGTAAAGAGAACTCTACTTTGAGAACTGCTCAAATCTTTAAGTAATTAAAAAATTGTTAAACGCAAATTATACTCATATTTTGTATAAGGTTTTTGTAACTCAGTATGTCATGGACACGTAAGTGTTATTACGCAAGGCTTTTCAAATTTACCGTTAATTAGTTTAGGTAAATGAATACATTTTTGTGACATTCCGCACGTTTTGACTTGACGTAAAATGTATTTAATAAAATTAGTTTGTTATGCACGCCTATTAAGCATTTATTGGAGTGAATATTTTGGTTCAAGGTAATTTTCAAGTACGCACATACCTATAAAAAAAGTCTCGTAAGCTTTACTTAACACAATAGGTAGTCGTGATAAATAAATTGTCACCAGTCGCTCTAAACATTGACAAGTCTGTTTTTATTAAACAACTTCTCCGTACCAGGATCTTCTTTTGAATCAAGGTTTACATAATAAACGTAATTCAGGGTACCTTGAAAATACCCTAACTGAAATTAAATTTTAGTATTTTTATTTAGATTTAACTTTTCTAGTTCATTATGTAAAAATAAGGCGTGTGTTAATTTATTATGAGTCAGTTATTAGCGTTATATCCCATTCTGTTTAACCATGATGAAACGTCTCACGTGTTTCACAAACTTTAAAATCTGTACGTGTACAGCATAGAGCACTGCACATGAAACCTATATTATTTACAAATGGTCGGGATTGTTCTCATCAGGGCCGAGTCTGTGTACATGCAATACGAGAGGTTGCATAAGGGACAAATTACTAAGGGGGCCAAATTACATCGGATAAAAACACAAAAGTGCGAATTATTACAAATAACATATGGAAACCGAGCATTGATGACCAAAGTGTTTTTGTTGTTTTGAGGATAATGTTGTTGCTGGTCCCTTAATAGCTTGAAACAAACTAAAGCTGAGAAAATAATCAAAACTAAACCTGAAGTTAGAATATCATAAATACGGATGCAAGGTAGACCAAAGTTTTGTGTTGCGCTATAGCAATTGTGAACACCTTTGCCATTTATTTTTAGCACTTTCATGGGTAATTCTATCTGATAAAATATAGAAAACAAATACAAAACACTGTTTGTAAATTTTAAATGTTTTTGCATTATTAGATACCATTTTCACTATTCGTTGTCGCCTACATGTAGTTGCATTTTGTATACCTACACAATATAAAATCAAGGTTCACATTACAAAAATTCATATTACAATGCTAACCACTATAATTTTCTCATGCTTTGCTAGCTATTTTTCACTACAAGAAAATTTCGAACGATCGAAGAAGGGTTTTCATGAGTATTTCAAAAACGAAGATTAGAGACACGCGAGAACATTCAAAAAGCAGGTACTTCAGATTCCTTCGTAGGAAGACCAAAAAGTAAAAAATTTTTTACAGAAAAGTTAATACTTATATTTGCATAATACAATCTTAAGTTCCATCTACGATCAGTGCAATATTTAATTCCATCTTAAAAATCGAGGCTACTCTAATCACAGAAACCTCGATATCTGTATTAGTTGAACATTTTGTGAAATTTGACTTCATCTTGCCCAAAGATGCATTTAGGTAGGTATATGACCACGCCGTAATTTTTTAGTCTGTTGGAGAGAAGTTCCAGATGTTTGTCGTGTTGTTCTTCATACTAAGATGCTTCCAGGATTCGTTCATCTAGCCGTAACAGATTTTTAGTCCTATTAAACCTTCGTCCACAACTTGTTGAAAGGTTTGTGCGGTATTTCGCGATCTAAAGGTCATGTATAGAGATTCGAATAAACCGAAAGGCGTTGTTATAGCTGCCATTTTAGCTACGGGGATTTGGTATGAGCTCTGGCAAAGTCGACTGTAGAAAATTTTTTTTGCTTTGCAGTTTTTGTAAAACTTCAACAAATAGCATATGGTGCCTATCAGGAAATGTGCCAGCGTTTAAAGCCCTGTAACTCCACATGTCGCCACTCTTTGCTGTGTTTGGTCACTAAATGTAGGGGTGATGCGTATGGTATATGAACGACGTTGTTATTCCTAACTGGACCATTGTAATGAATTCGTTTTTGGCGATTTTAAGTTTGTTGAGTGCTAATCTGCGTGGACAATTGTTTACTGGAGATCGTTAGGTCGTTAGAATGCGATGCTCAGTACTGTACTTTATTAGCGAGGGATAGCTTCTCAGACGGGTTATATCCACGTTTTAGGTAGGATTGTGTGGTATTTCGAACTGGATACCGTGGTTGATACCCAACTATGTTTATTACTGGCAAGTTAACTTTTGGTTGAAAGTTTTTTCACCGAGTCGCAAATTTTTTGCTTTTTGTCAACCAGTAACTTATGGTATGCGTGTAAGTCCATGTTAATGATGGGTTTCTTGACGTTGGCCATGACGAATTGCCAAGTGAATGGTTGCCTCAGTTCCAAATGTAATATTAGTGTGAGAGTACCATAAGTGTTTATGATTCTCCCAGTTCCTGCTAACGATTGATAGTTCGTCGTAAATATTCCACAGACCCTGCTTCTTGAGTATACACTGATGTCTGCATCAATATCGATTAAAAATTTCACACATGTGGTGGGATCTTTTATGTGCAAACGGCGTGAAATGAAATGCAGGGCAATATCCGTTTCTAGTTCCTGCGTTCGGCGTTTGCCTGTGTACACTTGCGTGCTTTGGTTTTGAATTCGTAGTGGAACCAGCATAAATCTTTGGGTTGCTGCAACCGTCGTGGGTTTTGGCTACGTTGCCGAGTTCGGAACAATGGTTTAGAATTTCTCATTTAAGAATTACTTTGTTAAATGTCTGCAAAATGTAAACCTTCACAATTCCAATAATTTTGGAAACCGCCCAATGTTTCTTTCCTAATAATTGGGAACTTGGAAGAATTATTGGTTTTGAAAGGAAAGAGGGATATAGCCCTATTAAATATTGCTCCCAAAAAATGCAGGACCCGACATTTCAAAGATTAGTCTAAAAGAAGTTAAATCTATAATCAAATCTATCGCAGCAAGGGGAGCAATATTAGAATTGAAAATGGAGTAAAAGTAAATGTAAAATTAAAGTAGAAGGTAACAATAAACTATTTGGTATATTTTGCAAATTGCATAGATGTATGCAAGCCCTTAAGTATATTTTGACGGCAAGATCATGGAATTATGAAAGCAAAAACTGCAGCTAGAAATCGGTACCGTGTAAACAATGTAGATAATCTTTACAAACTGTTTAGGTTTGTTAGAAAATGAAAAGTATTTTCTTGAATGCCGACGATGTTCCATCGAACAGCAGCAACGTTTTTTGTTAACGAACAGAGTTGCTTCTATTTCAGATACTTTATGGAATCTAAAGAATTGAAGATAAATGACAAACAGGTAATCACATCAATTAACTACCAAAAAATTTTCTTTCGGTCTACAATAGTCCTCTACTTGTTATAAATCCTGTAAACTTTGACATCCATTGAATGCTATATTATGAATTCTTCGTCGCGTATTTCTCATTCCTCACTCCGTACCTATATCGGATAACTTCTTCGGGATATACGTTTTAACATTCTCAGTTTGTGGTTAAGCTGCCAATTTTAAACATTACACACAACTATAATTAACGATTCGAAATTCAACTACAATATTTACAATATGGCAAAAATTTAAGAAGTAGGCAAAATGCAACAAAACTTAGAATTTCAAACGCAGCCATCTAGTGATTTTATTTTGAATTTGGCATCAAATTGCGTGTAGAAGATATTCTAGTTGTGTAAAGCAATCTGTTGCCATTTTTGGTATATCAATTTTTGAGTAAAATTTTTAAATGCAAATGTTCAAATAAAAATTGATATCTTGTAAGCGGTTCAGGTATGAATGTATTCTCCATTATCATCATTAAATCTTCGTCCTAGAACTGGTTAGATGTGTACCTCCATTGTTTTCTATTTTCAGCTAACCTACGCATTTTAATGAAATTCCTACAGTATATACCTTTCACTATCTGTGTGCATGATTCTAATCTAGGTCTACCACTACTTCTCTTTTTCTTTTCTCTACTTCTAATATTTGCCGCGCTATTCTCTTATGCTACAGTATGTGTCCTATCATTCTCTCTCCTATTTTTTTACTGTTTCCACGTATTTCTTCTTCCCTTGCCATTTCTAGTACCTCACTGATCTCAACCTTGTCTGTCTATGATATCCTTATCATACTTTTTTAGCACCACAGTTCAAAGGCCTTTACTTTTTCTTGTTCGCTTCTCCACGTTTCTAAGCCGTACAGTGCTGTGCTACACACATATGCCTCAGCAATCTTTTTCTTAAAACAGTACTTGCTTTTTCTCGGTAAATGCAGCACAGCCTTGTGCTAGTCTTTGTTTTATATTTTTTTACTTTTCCCATCTAGCGTTATTTGATTTCCTAGGTAGCAGAAATCTTTAACATCTCTGACTCATTTGCCTCTCCTTTACATACTAGTTTTTAGTTTTATTTTTGTTAATTTTCATACCATATCTCTCTGTTAGCACCGTTTCCATATCATTAAGGACTGCCTCTATTTCTTCCTTTCTAGATGCTAATACCGCTATATCATCTGAAAATTTAAGCATATCAATCGTTTGTCTCTGCATAATAATATCTGTAATTGACAGTATTCGTGACATCTTTGATATACAAGTTAAAAATTAACGGGGATAGGGCACATCCCTGTTTCACCCCTTTCCTAGTATTTACTTCTCCACGTTCCCGCTCTCATTCTATTACATCGGCTTGTCCTTTGTATAAGCCGTGTACTATCCGACCATCCCTATCACTCATTTCAATCATTTTTAGTATTTTAAACATTTTTTTCCATTTTATGTTTTTAAATGCTTTTCCAAATCTACGATCTTCATATACACGCTTTCTCTTTTTTCCACTGTTTTCTCCTTTATTACTCTTAAAGCCAGATATGCCTTCCGCGTTTTCCTGTTTTGCCTAAACCCAAATTGATCTTCTCCTGGTATTTGTTCGGCCCGTTTTTACATCCGACTTTGTACAAACTTATTGCTTGAAAACGTTTTTTGGTATAGTGACCATGGTGTTATGTTTGAAATCTTTGGGTATCTCGCTTGTCTCATACATATAACTTACAAGTCGAAATAGACTTTCTGTTACTGCCTGTCCAGCGGCGTTTAGAGTTTCTGTTTGCACTTTATCTATACCCGGTGCCTTATTATTTTTAAGACAGATTAATTTTAATTCAAACTAATTTTTAAGTATAGGATATTCCAAGTCATCCTTTTCAATTACTCACTCCTTTTCTATTCCTTCTAGTTCCGTTCCAGAGTATAAATTCCCTATATATTCTTGCCATGTAACCACTTAATCTACATTCCTTCTAATGTTATTCCTTCCCGAGCCCCTTTTATTTTTGCCATACGGTTTTATATCTCCAAAATTCTTTTTAATTGGTTTGTATGCTTTGTCTGTCTTTCCTATTTCCATCTTAGTTTGTTACTCTTCGTACTTTTCATGAGTCCATTGTTCTTTAGCCTTCCTGCATTTGCCAATAATTTTCTATTTAATGGCTTGTATCTCTATTTTCCTGTTTGGTCTGGATTCTTTTTATATTTGCGCCTTTCCTGTATTAAATCCAAAATACTCTTTTTTCCACGGTTTCTTGTTTTTTTTTGTTTATACCCTAGATAATTTCTGACCGCCATGTCTAAACTAAATTTAATGTCATTCCGGTCTGTTCCCACTTCCTTGTTATCACAAACTTTTCCGGTGTGTTTTAGCAATTTGTTTGATTTTTCCTTAAATCTTTTGAGGATATTTTTATCTTTTAGTTTCTCAAAGTCAAAGTGCCTTGTTCCATTCCTTTTTTCAAATTTTTTAATTTAAGCGCAATATTCGTAATTATTTTGCTGTGGTCAGTGTCTGTATCTGCATCTGGGTAGTTTTTACGGTTTTTTTCTGACTTCTATACAGTTGTCAAACCAGGATATAATTTATTTGATATCTCCGTATGTCTCTTGGCATTTTTTACATGTATCGCTTTCCAGGATGATGATGAAGTAATGCGTTTGTGATAGTCAAATTGTTCTTGTTGTAAACTTCTACCAGCCTATTTCCCCTGTCGCTTCTCGTGCCTGAACCAAATAAACCTACTACCGCACCCTCCCAACCCCAGTTTATTTTGCATTAAAATGTGTGGTGATTATTAAACTTTCATGTCCTTTTACGAATTTTGGTATGTATTCGATATCTTTATAGATCGCTTCTAGCTCTTTCTCAGTGTAGCTAGAGGTAGGCATGCATACTTGAATTATTACTGTATTTACTGGTTTAAATTCTAATCTAATCGTAAGTATTCTTTGGCTCTTTTTTAATTAGTTATGTACAGTGGCCTATCTTTTTTCACATAACTATTCCCACTCACATATTTTCTTCTTCTGATCCTGTGTGAATTACCCTACAGTCCCCGCTCCAAAAAATCTTCCATCGCTGGCAACTGAACTTTGCTAATCCCTACTACGTCTAATGCTAACCTTTCCATTTTAATTTTCAGACCCTCTAGCTTACCTGCTTGCTTCATTCGAATAGGGAATGTTGTAGCTCTGGAATCTTTCAACCCACAGGATGCTGTCACTTTAAAAACTCCTTCAGTACGCTGTTTACTTGGGAGGTAATGTGGATGTTTCCCGTTGCCTTCCACATCGCAGCAGTGTATCTTAGAATGCCATACCGACCACCAAGGTATCTATCTCTCGAAGTACTGAAAATTCTGCTACCCTCTTTTGGGAGACCTGCCTCAATCCGGTTCCTCACTAAAAGCCCCACATATATAGTTAAACCTATTGTTCAGTCTTTTGGCTCACTGAAACACGCAAGTCATTCTACCTGTTCTAGTAGTCTAGAACTTCTTTAAGATGCAGGTCCGTTCAGAATAAGAATATATACTCAATATTCTTTTATTAGACGATTTCTTTTACTTTTTCCCTCTTTAAAGGCATTTGTATAGCATGCTCTCTGTTAAATCATCAACAGGGGCTGCGGAAAATGGTTTAAGATTAACCTACTCTTTGATTCAGAAGATACAGTGTTCTATTCTTTCGTATTTAAGAGTTACCTTGGTAAAAGGCGGGATATATGACTTGGAACTTGGTTATTTTAATTGTATTTGTAGTTGTGGTCTGGTGATAGCCGCAATCATTTCAAATTGATCTACTGAACGTATTTGTAATTCATTTTTAAATGTAACGGTATCGCTGAATTTCGTGTGAAATTTATTTTTTGAAAAGTGTGTCTAAATTGCTACCGTTTGAATAAATTAGCTTACTTACAAGAAACTTATTTGAGAAATTTAAAAGGGAATTAATTTGTTAAAACTATTTGTTTGTATATTTCTGCAAATGTACTAGTCCTCTAGATCAATTTAGCAAGGGCCACAGTCACTTAGATGTAGATTTAAAAATTAATTTAAAAACATCATATAGAGGTAAAAAATCCTTGTTTGAACAATTAAATTGCGTATATGAAAATTTTAAATGCTTAGTTTGGTATCATTTCCTGTTAAACTGTAGTTGATAAGAAGGTGCAAAATATGTAAGAATTGGGATATGTAGGTAGTGATAACTCTAGCCACTTTTTATCATATACGTTTAAAGCTAGTAGTTGTCACTGGTCCAATAAATTCAGTGCACCTAGTATCTGTTGGTAGTACATTGTCGTTCTTGATTTGGAATACAGGCACCGCGTTCTGTAGTTAATCGATGTATACGTTGGAGTTATAAAAATTTTGCATTTAATAGTAAAGATTATCTAAAAAGTAGCGATTGTGTTACCTAAAAAGTATCAACCCCTGTTTTTTTAACACAACTGATAACTATTTTGTGTTCAAATGTGTTAGGTGCTATAATAAATAGAGCAAATAAAACACTTATCTCTTTCTCTATTAATCGGGTTTAATAAAACTGAAACTAAGAAACCTTAGCTATTAATAAATCATTTTTGAAATCTTTAAGAAAATAAGTATGCAGTTGAAATTTAAATTAGCTGCAGGCCATGGTTTTGAATCCATTTTAAGCGAATGGATATTTATTAATATTTCATTGTAAAATTAACTAATTGTATGTAATAGAGACCAATATAGCGTTCTAAGGTAACGTATAAATATTTATTTAGAGAAGTTTTACACAAAATTTACTCTTTCAATATGTTTTTCATAAAAATCTTAAAAAAATTGCTAAATAGAACTTGTGTTACAACAATTATAAATAGCTTTCGAATAAAGCATTCTAAAGCGAACTGAATTTTATTAATATTGGTACTTTCTTTGGATTTAATAGTTACGCTTGACTACTAGCACAGCAGTTTATACAATTTTAAGGTTAAGGTTTAGAAGAGGTTCTATAGAACATTATATTGCCAAAGTTACAAGCTCATTTTCAAAGTTGCTCCTCAATCAATTCCTCATGGTCAAGAAATACAAATTTATATAGCTGTAATTTTAAATTTTTATTATTACAAGTGGCCAATGATATAACTAACCCTAAATAGTAGTTCTTAAAAGAAGCAGTTTGGTATTGCGTAAATAAGTTTAAAATTGCGTAGTCTGCTAATTCATTTAATATCGTTGCTCTTCTTTTTGTTTTTTTTTTGGCTAACTACTGAACACTTAGTAAGTGATAATTAATTGCCTTTTTCATTTTATAAGGAATCTGGTAGACTACATTTTGCTACATACTCCGTTATCTTGAACTAAATAATCTTTTTGATGTGAACAGGGAAAGAATAGTACGAGGGGAAAACCGCTGACCCAAATGTTGTACACTACTTCTCAAAAGTATATACTTCCTGTACTTCCTAGGAAGTATTGTGTACTTCCTTGATACTTCCCGTACTTCCTTGATACTTCCCATACTTCCTTGATACTTCCCGTACTTCCTTGATACTTCCCATACTTCCTATGTACTTCCCGTACTTCCTCTATACTTCCCATATTTCCGTGATACTTCCTGATACTTCCTATACTTCCTTGTTACTTCCCATACTTCCCGTACTTCCTGCATATTTTGCTGATGTAGGATTTCAAATTCATATATGATAGTTCTTTATGTAATAAACAAATAAACCTATAACGTAAAGCTCTTCAAAAGTAAAATAGGTTTTACCTCGGCGATGATATATTGCTTTAACCCTTTATAGGGCAGATAACAGCAAGAAAAAAATTACACATTTTAATTCAAAAGTATGTTTATTGGGACATACAAAACTAGTATCCATTGCCAGTTTTACAAAAAAATAAAAATTTTCCATTTTTTTCACTGGTCTCTTTTTAGACCAGTATCCATTTAGCACCATCAACTTTATTAAATATTTTTATTAGGGAAAGGCGCGAAACATGGAATGCACAAAGCAACTTTGCCCTCAGAACACTGCACATTGGATCTTTTCGGCTTTTGCAGTGTGCTGCACCTTGCGCATATACGAGAAGTAGTTGACTGAGGTAAGAGATCTCCTACATTCGACAGTCGGACCGTGTTCTCTACGCTGATTGCACGCCCATCAGTTTTCTTCATCTTGTTCTTTCCTGTGATCAACCATGAAGCCTGATGTTTGCGGCTATAATAATCTCCTATAAGCTGATTGACTAGTATGCTTTTGAATCTAATATGAAAATTTGGTTTTTTGTTGGCCTTCGTCGATGCAGCTTTATAAATTATATATGAATTGACAACAGCACATTCGAAGAAATGGTAGAACAGTTTCAACCACCATCGTCGTTAATTTTTTGCTATATTACAGCAGGCATGGAGCTGGTCGAACATATCTAGGCCCCCCATATTCTTGTTATAATCAGCTATAGACAAGGGATATCCTACTGAGATCCTTTCAAAACATTTATTCAAGCGCAAAACTGTAGAAGTTTAGGTAATATTGTGCATTGTACTTACAACAAC
Organism: Platerodrilus igneus; assembly: GCA_036346225.1. NCBI lineage: Eukaryota > Metazoa > Arthropoda > Insecta > Coleoptera > Lycidae > Platerodrilus > Platerodrilus igneus. The sequence continues at coordinate 2,415,444 of JARFIW010000399.1, forward strand.
TACGCACTTTTTTCTTCTGTCTCTCCACTTTGCATCCGAAATATTACCACAATTTACAGAATCATGTTCTCCAGAAGCCAAACTCTTATCGTCAGCAAGACTATTCTTCGTGAAATTCTTCATATTCGTACAAATAGTCTCAAACCCATATAAAGATCTTTCTAGAAGCTTGCTTAGCAATGTGAAACCCGTGAAAAAGTTATCAAAAAAAGATACAGTAATGTTTTCTTTGGAACGATTTTGTAAGTTCGAGAACAACTCTCTCACCTAGAGGACCATCTTCCTCGCTCTCCTTTTTACCTTCGTATACCGAAAACTGCAGAAGATATCCTGTCGTAGCACATGCTATAGCTCAGATTTTGAAACCTCTCTTTATCGGTTTAGCGGCATATATTGCTTCAAGCTAGTTCTACCTTTGAATGCAACCATGCTTTCGTCCACTGATAAATTTCTTCCCGGGCTAAAAGCTGCCAAGAAATTTGTATTCATTATTTTTATCATGGGTGCTATTTTGTACAATTTATCGTAGCTGGGTTCTTCTTTCTTTGGCATTTTGGAATTATCATTTATATGTAACAAACGCATTATTTTCAAAAATCTCTTCATGGGCATTATGTCCGCAATTCCAGTCTTATGGAAGTTTATATCTGTTGACCAATAGAGTCGAATACTGGGTAATGTGTCAAGACCCATCAGGATGAATATTCCCAAAACAGCCCTTATTTCAGTTTCGACCAAATCTAGCTTAGTACCTTTTTGTTTCCTATACAGGTTTGACTGGGTAACAATTAGATCAATCAATTCTTTGTCGAACAGACTTGCAAATATTTCTATAGGGGAATCAGTATCAGCAGTAACTTTTGGTCCAAAGTCCTCACTAAATGTGGACTTTTCAAATTTATTCGCGAATGGATTTTTTGTCCAGTTGTAGGTATAATTCGTCTTGCGCTTTGCGAAATTTATTAGAGGAATATCGTCCTCGTCATCGTCACTGGATTCCTGTTGAATTTGGTCAATTGGTACAAAATTTGGATCGATTATTGAGTCGTCGTCAAAGTCTTCGAAATCAAGAACATCACTCGTACGCCCTGCACGCTTGGGCGTGGAGGCCGATGGCTCGCGAATAGGAAGATCATCATCCGCATCAGAATCGCCTTCAATATCAGAATCTAAAGCTTGCTCATCCGTTATACTATCTATGAGATCGTAAAAACTGTCGGGGACCGTAGATTCCAAATCAGAAAACGCGATTCGATGCTCCATTATTACCCTGTAAAGGAAGAGGGCACTAAATTTTAATGGAATGCACCTATTCAGCACAGTATTTTAGGTTATGTCAAATTTGAATTACTATAACATGTAAGCCGGAAGTGTTAGGAATAAAACTAATACATTCACTGCATTCAACACACATTTCTTTATAAACTTACCAAGTTTCGTGGTATACTTATTACGGATACGCAAATTATACCGCACTTTACAAAAACATGTGCCGCACGTGGTGCTAAAACTGCACACACTAAGCCGAATACTGGTTGAAAATCCAACCACTTCCCCCACTACTCGCCAGTTAACACACATGTGGCGCAAATAACCACCACAATCCGTTCACGGCTCGCTCTTATACGCAACTGGTCTAAAATTAAACCTTAAAATTTATTTTAACTGAATTTTTTAGCCTTGGTTGAAATATCGACCAGTATCCTATAAAGGGTTAAAATGATGTTATTTTTGCCAAGATTTCATTAGAAACAATCTTAAGTTAAGTAACTTTGACTCAAATTTTACATATCTATAACATGTATGTATCATAGATAAGTGAATTTATCAGGTCTGCAAGGCTCTTCAAAGTTAGGTCACCTTTGACAAAATTTAATCGATTATTAAGTTTTTTATCTAGTCTATTGATTACAAAAATCTTAATAAAATACTTCTCTATTTACAATTTTTTAAATATTTATATTTACTACATCTGGGACGTTCCTTAGTAAATGTCCGAAAAAAAAACACAATTGATTTTTACTACAATCTCAAGGCGGATAACAAGTAATATTACATAAATCACAAAACATAAATTGATTACAGCGAAGTAAAATTATTGTATCTACAGATTATCTATGATAAGTTTGACACGTTACATCTGATCTATTGACCTAAAAACAGTATACTTAGTTTATAATAGTAATTTAAAAAGATACGGAAATCCATTATACATTACCTACGTCGTATATGACGCTGCCCAAGAAAATTGTGTTTCACTTTTCAAGAGGACACTCAAATAACTTTTTTATTTTTAAAGTAATTAATGCAAAATCTTTATTAGTTCTGTAGACCATGACAGCGCATCTTTATGAGTGAATTCGGTTTTTCTATAGCCAAAATGTGGCTAACTATGATTAAAATGAAAAGTAGCGATTAAGATAGAACAAAAAAGTATTAAGAAAAGTTGTTACAAATCACTCAAACTTCCCAAATACCAAATTTTTCCGAGAAATTTTTATTTTTAATTTTCAAAATTTTTATGTAATCAAAGGATATTAATTTGTTAAAATTTCAACTACTTCACACAAACAAATAAACTATAAATCCATACAGCGCACTGTCAAGTTGATTCTATCCGTTTATATAGTTATGCTATGTAAAATCTTGATGATTGTCATTTGCATTGTATTTTATTAAGTTCAATTCAGTCATATTTAATTTAATTTAAACCTCAACTCTGAACTTCTGCCATTTTTACCACAATCATATTTTGTATTTTATGTTTACATATTATTATCGTTGTTGCGAATTACTTGTGGTTTAAATAAAGACAATAATAATAGTGAGAGTGCCGTGAAACAAGAAAACAATTCGCAAATTTTATTCTGTATTAATAAACAACAAAATAACAACAATTTAAGGAACAATATTTTAAATAGAATTTTTTTCAACTAAAACATTCTTGAAGATGAATAATTTTTCCAATTAAAACAAAGTGAAAATAAATTTGGCATTTGGGTTTTTGAGTCATTTACAACAACTTTTCTTAAGTAATACTTTTTTGGTGTATCATAATCGTTACTATGACTTTACTTGAAACGTTACTTTTTATTTTAATCATAGTTGACCAGATTTTGACTTAATAAAAACCCCATTTACTCATGAAGATGCCTTATCTTGGTCTACACAACTGATAAAAATTTTGTATCGATTGCTTTCAAAATAAAAAAATTATTTGGGTGTCCTCATGAAAAGGGAAACGCACTGTGTACAGGGTTATTCAATTTGGAAGCTCACCATTGGGATCTTAGAACCGGTAAGTGACAGAGAGTAGGTTAAATTGGGGCAGAGTTAAAAATTTTGATGCTTGTCAATATTCACAAAAGAAATTTCTCGTAACCGTTTTGTTTTGTAGTTATGGTAAATAATTCGAAAAAAGCATTTTTCGTTTTTTGTCCAAAAATATTTGATATCTATATAAACTTCTCTGCTGCAGTCTTTTATGCTAAAAACGATGGTAAAGTTGAAATCGTCGTAAGACGTTTCGATTCTTCATAACCATCGTCAACTTCAATTTTTCTTATGGACGTCATATTAGATTATTTTACATTTATATAGTTTGTTTGTTGCTAATTTCAACTTTCAACTCGGTACTACATGATATACTTTTATTTGTGAAAACATCTAGTATTGATAAAAAAAAAAAACGGAATATGGTTTGAAACAATTGAAAGAAGGTTGTATTTTAACATTGTATTCAATTTTAGGCTAATAAAATTAAAATTAGAACATATCTGATATTAACAAACAAAACCACGAAAAGTAAAAGCCGTATAAGCTTAACAATACCAAAATCAAAACTGCAACAAAATATTTACAGTATATTAACTACTCGAATTAAAAGCCATTCTTTTTGCATGTAAACAAAAGTTGGCTCTGAATTCAATTCTGTTTTTTCTCTTTGTATATCTCGTTTGCAAGAGTAAAAAATGATAATTCATCTTGTCTAACAGCGACCTACTGTGAAGTGTTTTGGTGCATTGTATGTGTGCTTGTACCTGATGAATCAAAGACACAATGCAGCACTATCAAAAACTAATAATCTTAAAGATCTAAAACTTACGATTGTTAATACATTTGCATCGGTCCGCAGACGAGATATACAGAGAGCACTAAACAGAGTTGGATTCAGAGCCAACCTTTGTTTACAAAAGCATGGCTTTGAATTCGAGTATTTAATTTACTGTAAATATTTTGTTGCAGTTTTGATTTTGGTATTGGTAAGCTTTTACGGCTTTTACTTTTCGTGGTTTTGTTTGTTAATATCAGATATGTTCTAATTTTAATTTTATTAGCCCGGAATTGAAAATACAGTTAAATTGTTTTTTACAGCGCTAAATCGCCTTTGTACGGCCCTGCATTTAGCTTTGTTCAAATTCAGTGTACGTTATAGATTTCTGTGCAACGACTATCATATAAGTGAACTCATTCTATTATTATAACAATAATTCAATTCTGGTACTACATGTATAGTTTATTACATAGAAATGTGAAGTTAAAAATATATATTGGATGTAGGAAACTTGACTCCCGAGATAACTTGTTTATTTTGAAAAATAACAATAATAAACCATAATTATATATTTGTAAATGGGCGGAAATTCTCCGTAAGATGGCGCTAAAAAAATTTCAAAATTTGCACTGGGATAAAGGCAGATATTTTCATTTGTTTTTAAATTTAAACATTTTTTTCTGGCTTTTATAATAGAACATTTTGTTCCGTTTTCAAACATTTATACAAATATGGATCTTACATAACAAATGTTCGAACAAAATTGAAATATAGGTTTATGATAAATATCTAGTTCATAATGGAAACAAGCCTTGTTATTATTTTATTTCAATTTTAGGATAGCAAATAATTAATAATATTATAAAAGTTTTGAACAATTTTTGTAATATTAGTTATTTGTTACTTTAAAATCGAAATAAAAAATTGCGCTTATCTCCCATCACGAACTGGATAGCAATAGTATGGACCTATATTTCAATTTTTTTTGAAAATTTGCTTTATTGCATACATGTTTAAAAATCGAACAAAATCCGAGACTAAATCTATTATAAAAGCTCGAGAAAATACAGGTTTTAACGAGAATGAAAATCGCTGCCTTCATACTCATGCAAATTTTGAATTTTTTAACGCCATCTTTCCCTGATACTTCCCGTACTTCCTTGATATTTCCGATACTTCCTCCAAACTTCCCGTACGTCCTTGATACTTCCTATACTTCCTTGATACTTCTCATACCTCCTTGATCCTTCCCGTACTTCCTAAGGTTTGTGTACCAAACTTCCTCAGCGGTTTACCCCTCGGAATAGTATAAAGAAATGTTGCAAATGTAGTACTAAGTTCTACAGTTTGTAGAATAATAGGTCCGGGGTGCAGTTTTTAGGACAATTTACTACAGACGTTTAGGTACCCTTTTACATGAGAAAGTATTAGAAATTACCGTCAAGAAATACAGACAGGGTTATAGTAAGGTTTATATAAGCAAGTTTAACAAAAACAACTTTGGTCGTATTACAAATACTACTATAAACAGACTTACACCATACGCTAAAAGACATAAATAATAACGAAATCTGTTCTTGCAAAAAGGTTTTTTCTCTTTTGCACATTTTCTAATAGAGTATGATATAATTGATAGTACTTTTTTTCCTTATCTTTTGAGTAGTTTAACAAATATCGAACTACTGTTTAATACAAGTTGCTACTACTTTTAGTAGATTACTACATATCAAGTATAATATCTGTCGTATTAAATAATAGATAGATTTCATTGTAGTAGCACATTTTTAACAATTTGTAATAGAACGAGAGATTCTTTTAATTACGGGTTATTATTTACCTTAAAAAATAATGCTACGAAGTTGAATCGTAATTAGTCAATGCATCTGTTTACTCAGTCAATGTAAATAACTTTTAAACAATTAGGTTCAAACTGCCCTGTATCCAAAAGTACGTAACCCGTTTTCTGATGTTTTAAATGTATTATAAAAATATTAATGTAAGTAAAATATTTATACAAAAATATACAAATTACAATGCAGATAACTTTATAATAGGTATTCAAAATTATTTCATGTAGTCCAGATGCAGGTTCGTAACCATTTTTATAAAACTTGCAGTCACTTTTTAAAAGGTCTGACAATTAATGTTTAAAATTTTAACTTTAAATATTAGGCTTAAAGCGTCAAGTTTAGGAATAGTTTTCAAAACTGCACTTTGTGTATACCATAAAAGGAAGAGGTCTGCTGGTGTATGTTTTAGGGATATTCGAGACCACAACTCGTTCAATATCAAACGATAGATAAACTATTACCATACTGTATCTAGAGTTTTGTTGGCGTGATCTTTCAGGAGCCAACATTGCCGTTCGATTAGATCCAACATTGCAATAAACCGTTGAATTTAGTTGCGATTATCCACAACATCTACAAATATATCATAAAATAAAAATCGCACATCAATTACTAATTTTACGCGCGTGTTGTAGTCGTTTATCAAACGACATTACCGTAAATCTTTTCCGTTGTCGACTTCTTTTAGTTTACGAACGTCACCTACCATGCGGTAGGCATGTAAACGTATATTTTATTAGCCCTGAATGCATTAGATAGTAAAAATCGAAACTGTAAAAATGACTTTCTGAGAAATTTACTCGGTGAGCAAGCTTACGGTTGATTCACATCCTTCAAATTTTCACGTTTAAGAGTGATGTTAGATCTGTGCTTTTTTGATAATGCATGTACACTGCCAGTCTCGCGAAATTTTTAATCAGATGCGATATTTTCAACTTTTTAAGAACTGGACAATTTTAACTAACAATCATGTTTCAGTCGTTTGTAAGATTTATAGGTGCAATAATTCGTGAAAGGTGACGTAGCTGAAGTAATAGAGACAAATAGATATTGGAATGACTTTGCTATAACTGTTAACCTCCAGTACGGTGTTCCCAACAGACCTAGAAAAATCTTTCTTGCAACACTCGTCATAAAACAAGCTAACATAATTCGCTTCGGAATTAAATTTTGCATTAGATGGTCGTCTAAAGATAGATAGGTTCTATTTTAAGAATTTGAAATCTTAAAGCTGTCATTACAAATCTTAGTAAATTATAGTGGATTGTGCAATTGTCTTAAGGGGTAAAACATCACAGTAAAGAAAACCCACAATTATATGATGAAATGAAAAAAGAATAATGAGCATACCTTGGGTCGTTTAAACTAGGTTTTTCTTAATTTACATACAAAAATTAGCATACGTCAAAAGCGATAAGAGATATGCGTGGACTACGGAGCTGCACGTTGTCACAATTTGACACTAACTTCAAAATGAAATGAAAAAGAGGGCTGCCATTTAAAATTTGCTCTCATTTCCTTCACTTCTATATAGTAAATATTCTAGTAAAAGTTGTAATCCAGATTCCAATTTTATCATGCTATAAACGCTAGTTACTGAAAATCCTATAATTATTAATTAGTTTGTTTGGACACGTTGTCTAATGTATTCAATGATTTTGTTAAATTTGATCTTTCTAGTGAGAACAAAGTCAATTACGGGTTTTATTACTTTAACTTATGCGGCACTTTGCGGGGTTCTTTCTTTAGGATATCTTTATAGTTAGCTCTAAGTGCGGGTATATTATGTTCTACTAAATTTTTTAGCTTAATGGAGGTTTTATGGATTTATCAACAGCACATTTAAGTTTAAAATGCTCTTTACGTTAAATAAAGCCGCAGTATTTGTTGACGAAGTATTAAGTAAATTTTTCATAGTTATATACGTTGTTTCTGGCTTTTTAGCTCAAGCTTGTAGCAGCATTTACCATTTGCAAGAGATATATGAAACTTATTGAAATTTATTTCAGGGCAGGTAACCTTAAGTTTTAATCCTAAATAAATTTGTCACAAATAAGGGTGTTGGAGGTTTGAGAATATATAAATGTTACCCAATTAGTGTATCCCAAGGTAAAAGCGAGATACCTTCGCTAATTAATATCCTGAATTGGACTTACAACTAAGGATTTACCTTTATAGGACGATTGCTATTCAACAAAAGCGCTTAAAAAATTATAAATTATCTTTGACGACCATCATATTTTAAGTGCCAAGTTGTTTAAAAAATACCTCGTTATAGTATGAGTTTACGAGTTGCATCCGGCTGATGTTTTGCAACTTTAAGTATGATATAGCTCTGTGCATAATTGTATTGCTTTCTGGAACGTTAGTTATTGAACATTAAAATCTAATATTGAAACCTAGGTTCGAGCTTTATGACAATATCCTAATTCGGTGCCTGCGGAATTTATAGCTGTATGTCGTTATCGAGTTACCTAAACGTTCGCTTGTTCTTAGTTTGTGGCGCAAATGCTTGTCGTGAAATGAAATAATACACTTAGTCCCTTCATTGTAAAACTAATAGGGACGGATAATTAATTTTAATATCTTAAAACTGTATTCTACAAAATTGTTTCTTGTAAGCCGAAAACTTAATTTTCAGAATTTTTGCAGTCTTGATCGTATCGACTTTATTCTCAAAGATAGGCTTGAAAAAAAAATTGTCTATGTACGTGAAAGGTATTATTTTAATTGTTTAGTTTTAAATCAGTGCTGGTTTTGGTTATGTAGCAATGAAGAAATTGCACTACCTTAATTAAAGTAAACATCTTGTTGCTATCAAAGTACTTGACATTACACCAACGAAGAAAAGTACCAAATCTAATTTAAAGTGGGATATTTACATAATACACTGAAGCAGTATACGTAAATATCGGTTACCCACTGCTACATTTCAGTGCATCGATATCCGCAAATTATTCGTATCTAAATTAATTACTTTTTTTATATCAATTAAAATTGCTCAATCCGCGCTATATATGTTGTTGTACACTTATATGTCGTGTGGTGGTGCATTTTGGATTTATTAATAATTCATCTGAGGTGTTCCTTATCAGTTTTCGAAGCAGTTTTTACCGATCTTGTGTGCTTTGATTCGAGTTTTTTAAGTTTTATCGATAGCAATTTATGCTAAGCACGCTGTATAAAATATTTTGTTTTCCTAATAACAAACTAAACTATTATCACGGAGGCGACCAACTGCATCTGTTACTTCAAAGTACGTTTATTGCATTCTAACTCCTACTATATGCTTCTGAACCAATAGCGTTCCCTCGCATACCATCTCCTTAGCATGGCTTCTAATTTTGGTCATCAGTTTGGAACACATTAGTAATCCGCGCAGGTATATATATATATTCATAACTCATCACCAAAATCTCATTCTGATCTGTTCGTTGTCGGTGTGCTCTCGTTTTTCTATTACTATTAATGTAGGCGTGTGTGGCTTTGTTCTTTACATTTAATGCAAACCGTATAAAATGAGTCTAACACGCAGACAAAAAATTCAAATATTTCTACGGGTTTTTATCTACGCTTATTTATATACTTATTTTATTTTTAATTTAATAAACCATTTGAATGAAACTTGTGAAGTTAAAGTGGTAACTCAGAAATTAGCAATGGAACGTAAAATAAATTTTCTTGAGATAGAAAATCAAGAACTTTTATTGCAACTGTATGACCTTCAACAATCCGTTAAAAAGTGCCGTACCTGCATCTATGGCTCCCAAGGAAATTGATGGTGAGTTTTAATAAAAAAAATATTTTTGTAATATAATAGACATCTTTAGAGCGACATTAACGAAAATTGTACTGAATAATTAGTATCTAAAGGCATTACAGTTCTTGTGAATTTTCACAATTGGTTTAACCCAAGATCATAGCAACCTTAGAATTTTAAATAAAACACCCTGTTTTCCACATTTTTGAATTCCTAAGCACCGATTAGACAATTTGTAAGCCTACTTTATGTCTTCAACAAAATTTTTATATCTACATCTAGGTGATTACACACCTCATTAAATCAATCCAGGGGACTAAAGCAATTACACAAAAATACAGTTAAGCGGTTTCTACCACTATTTAAAAATTTATACCGTTTTAAATTAACCAAAATCTTTTTTCTGTAAACCACTTTATTTGTTTAACCATGGCACAATTTAGAATGACACGTTTGAAAATCAAAGCTTATAATAAATCCGACAATACCATTTGAAATAGGCCCAGAAGTACATTCAATAGATTAGCTGGATAGCATTAACGGCATATCCAGTGTCTTTTATCAAGCTACCTTGTAATGTAATATTTTTTTTATACTACTTTCGATTAATTAGGGGCGTGTCCCTAAACAAACTATAACGGAAACAAAGGAAGCTTAGATTGTTTGTTTTTTAAAATTATGGCTCAGGGTTAGAAATGACCAATAGGAGTAATAAAACCTTATTTAACAAAACAGCTAGCGCACTTATTATGTCTGTTACATCTTACGACAGTACGTCTTAGGCGTTATTTAAAAATATAGATCTGTATTTATAATACAGTCTCAACAAGAATAAAAATATTACTGCTAAATCTTATGACATTAGATATTAAACTTTATAAAAATATATTCAATAATTTTTACAAACAAAATTTTAGTGCCAACACTGACTTTATTATTTACAATAAAATTGTCATTTAAGGTAATGTGGAGACACCATGAGGCAGTATGGGTGGGACACTTTCCGCAGAATACTTAAATAAGCGAAAATCACCTGAGGGTAATTTACGCATTACCAGCTAAGTAGGGACAGTTGACAGTATTCCAGATAATCACAAGCGGTTTACATAACAGTACATTGCCTCTTCTAAAGAAATTTCGATCCATTTATCATATGTATAACGCTATAACAATTGATAACCACATTTGATGAATTAAAGCCATCGTTATAATAATGGTTTCCCAAGATATTGTAACACAACAGTTACTATAGGAAACATTTCAATTGTTCAAATTTAATTAGTTAGTTAGGGACGAAAAGAAAGCTTTCACGAGAATCGTGTAAATATTAAACTTTGAAAATCCGCAGTGGTTTCAGCTTGGCACTCGCGTGCGCATCTTGTTTTGTGAGGAATCGTAAATTCGGAGTCCCACTTTTTTATTATATTGCGATATGCCAGTTGGTAGACGAAGACATTAAAGGCGACATCATTCGCACAGGGTTAAAGACTTACTGTTTTATTATAATGGACAAACAAGATAACCCATTAGGAAAATGCGCGGTTTCTATTAGCGCCTACAGTTACTACATCGTGAAGTAAGACAATTAAACTTGCGGCAAGTGTATGTTTGCTCAAGGGAAGTCTAAATGTACATTTTTTAAACGATACAAGTTAAGTAATTTTTACACAAATAAGCACCGACGTTCCAATATGGAAATTAGAACTTGTATTTTAATATATTCGGAGTAAATTATTATGGATAGTTTGTCTTTAAGACAGTATTGTTATCTAGATCTTAAGATGTTGTTAATGCACTTCAAATATATAGAAAGTGCTAAAAATTCACTCAACTATACAATATTAGAACCACAAACGATTTCTATTGGATAAGCTTCGAGCGCTGAGTTGAATTAAATTTTTGTATTTGTTCTACATTTTCCATTCACTAATAGCATATCTACTTTTTGGCACACATAAATGTTACGATATCGTCGTATTATTAACCTAATTTCACATAATTAGTTACTTTATATCTACTAAGGTCCCATTATTTGAATTTGATAAGCTAAAGAGCTTTTAAACTGTATTTACAAGTATGATGGAGTATATTACCTTCAGGCGCTAAAACGCGTTTATTATAATCATCTGTGTGTCGTTCCAACCCGATCGAATTGGTGTCTTCTTACGCTGGCGCATGGACGAACGTTAGCGTAACTGTTACCAGGTGTACACTGTATGTCTCTCTAGCGTTCCGAAAAGATTTTTAAATATTTATGGAGGGCGTGGAATCTCAGCATTGCTTTGCATTGCATTAGTTCCGTAAGAATTGTTTGTCAATTGTTGGTAAGCGGTTTGTTTTAATTCGTTTTTACTACTTTCTATTTGCAGCTCTAACTCAGGAACTGTAAAATTTTTTGGTTATTGTTAAACCAGCTGTAAGATTTTAATACGATTTTACGTAGGTATGGAATTTTAAGTACAGGTTTGGCTATTAATTGAAGACCCAATGATAATGGTTGTGGACAACATCTATGAAGCATGACTCGCCTTGATTCTTCGCTACTGCTGTTAGATAAAGTAGTTTAAATGCATGCCATTTATTTGGATTAATAAGTTCAACAAAGTTTTTTTAGACCGCTAGACTGAATAGTTTCAAACTAATGTTGCTGGACGCTTAAAGCGTCACTCAGATGACGTATTGAATAAATTAATGTACATATTAAATATGCAGTTATCAGAAATTCATATAGTGTTTTATAAGTTGTCTTAAAGAAGTAGTTCACCAATCCTTTGAAAAATTTCTTTTGACAGTATCGCATATTTTAGAACCAGCTGCTTTCTTAAAAAAAAAGTAATTTGTAAATATTGTTTGTTTATAACCTGTAAATGAAAACCAAAAATTATCTGTTTTGGAAAATAGAAATACTTTATTTAGTAATGCTCTTATTGTTTTTGGTTATCTTTCATAAAAATACTGAAAGTCTGTAAATTCTATTGACAAATTAATATGATATTATTAGTAAATCTTTTGAATCGATCTGGTGAAGTTTGAGAAGTTTATAAAGTTGGGTATCAAGATAAAAAGCGGCTCCGTGGCTTAGTTGGTTCGCGTGTGGCTACTAGGCCTAAGGTCCCGTGTGAGTGATATCACACACATTAAAGATTACCATGCTTGGAATAGCAACGGTTCGGAAAAATAAAAACTTTCTAGTTAAAAAGGAATCCGCTTCATGGCCAATGTAGTACTTTCGGGTGGAGCATTGGAAAATCAAATATAGGGTATCAAGGTAACGATTTTAATAACAAGCAAGTGTTCTATGCACAGGGTGATGTTCTGTTTTGGCGTTTGAGTACCTACTCGCATATCCTTTGAATAATATTATTGTTTTTAGTTGCAGTCCCTTCTTATGGGTACCGCTATTGTGTGCTAAGGGAGGTTGTTTTAGTTTCCTGTGCACAAGCGTTTCTACCTCTTCCCTTGTGAATTGTTCCATTTTCTTTAGCAGGATAATTAGAGTGGAGTCCCCTTCCTCTCTTATCAGTTATTTAACCCAGAAAACGACTACACCTACGATCACTCTTCTGCAGGGGTTATACTCCTGCTATGTCTTAGTGACACTTGTATCTTCTGTCTAAGGCGGTTTGCCATCTGTCACCTAGGCTTTCGTTTACGATAGGTTATACCACACTACATACCATACAAAAGATAGGTAAAAAGGGTTGTTTTGTGAATGACTGTCAAGGCAATATAAACATCATTTTCAATTTTGTTCCAAACGTGGAGCTCGTTTTTTTTAAACAGTATTTCAGTTTTATCACTGATAAAGATTTATTTTTTGTTTCGATCCATTCTGATATAGAATATAGTTATTTTAACACAAACAATTTTAAAACTCTTAAGAACGTCAAGTAGGTATTTTTTTGCAAGTGGTCTATATTTAGTTTGATTGTTTCGCTTTAGGACTTACCTTAATAAAAGACAAGATATATAACGTGGGACTTAATTATTTTAATAATAGATTTAGTTACGATGTGCTTATAGCTGCAATCGCTTCAAATTCATCTATTGACTGCACTTGGGATGCAATTTCAAATGTAATGGTAACATTGAATTCTATCTGAAATTTACTTATTGAAAAGTGTATCTAAATTGTTACCATTTGATTAACCTATGTTACTTACAAGAAAGTAAACTTTTTGCGAAATGTAAAAGGGTACTAATTTTAAACCATTGCTAAAAACGGTAAGTGTAATATTGCACGTTATGTAGTAGTAATTTAAATTATATTAGCACAACTTTAAATTTCTTTGACATTTTCAACCCTATTAAATTCGAAGGAATATCTTGGATAAATGTCAATCACCAACCAAATGTAAAATTTAGTTATTGATGATATAACTATTTTTACTTATACAAATTCGCTGGCAATTGCGCAACCAGATAAACACAAGATTCTAACCATACCTTAATTGCTTGAGCAAATTATCATTAATTCACAAACAATATGTTGTCATTGAAATTCAGGATGAATATCCTTTAAAGATAAACATATGGAAGCATATATTTCCATACTCACCTGTCATATTTCACAAAACAGACCTTAGCTGCCTCCAATAAACGAATGTGTGTATGTGTGTGTGTGTATATATATATATATATATATATATATATATATATATATATATATTGCCGTGGAACTGCCTTTTTCGGTCACAGGCACTGGTACTTTCTAAAGAAACATTCGAGCTCATGCTCCGGTACCTCGCCAGTTCAAAAAAAAATTAATTTTCACCATTGTTTAATGTAGGCAATATAATGGCGAAAATAAATAGTGCTTAACGGTAATATGGTGGTCTTACTCACGAAGCAATTGTTGTAAAATATTGAGCTTTTTTTTAATGAAAATGAACGTATTATTTTAAAATTGTGAAGAGCTGCAATTTCACTTGCTTGCGGATACCACAAAATATGAACAATATAATCTTTTATTTAATTATAACTATATCTTCGACAAGTGCATCTGTGGAAAGAAGTTTTTCTTGTCTTAAGCGTATAAAAACTTACTCCAGAAATACAGTGTCTGAAGAAATACTTTTTTCTTTGGCCAATATTTCTTCAAAAGGAACCTCTGCTGAAATTGAAAAAGAAACAGCCATTTTATAATGATATCATTTAAAAATTTGCAATGAAAGAAGAGAAAATAATTGATTTAATGTTAAAAGCTTAATAATTTTTATTGCAATTTAAATATTGTTGCGTTTCGCTTATTTTCTAACCCGCAAGCCACCACTATTATTAAGTACAAAATTAGGAGTTTTCTATTTCTGTCAATAGCAATTTGGACAGCAAATCAATAAGCATGTGTGGTTATTCAGAACAAGCGTTGTAGTATTTCTCCAGCCCACTTGATTTACAAATTTTAGCTGAACCTATGGGATTTTGATATATTCAAAGCAGTTACCAATGGATGCTATAAAAGAGGGTATAATTTGTTGAAGTAAAAGTGTTTCCCCAATAAAATAAAAACAAAGTTAGTTTAATTTGTTTAAGAAAGATAGTGATACTACGACATATCAAAATTTCTAATAAATTAATTTTTTCTTGTAGAACATACTCATGTCAAAAAATTAACAAGGTATTACTGTCATTTTGAGCGTTCAACAATTTAGGAAATAATTTCTCTTGGTCTTTTCTATTGCTAACCTTATTACTAACGAGTTGCGGGCCAGATACAAAGTTATCACCGAATACCAGATTAAATGCAATTCTTATCTAATTTCGACTCTGAAATTAACAAATTAACAGGACTAACTAATTAAGAGAAACCCTGATATATTCTGATGCATTAAATGTATCCACATATCTAGTTATTTTATAAACCTGGTACTTAACATTCACATTCTTCTATTTCTAAAATTATATAAATCTCTGTATGTTGAAGCTTAAATACATTCACTTGTAACACTTTGCCCGGTCTTAGTAATTACCATCTAAACAAATTCAAAGGTTCTAATTTTCCGTCAATATAGACTTTCAGACTGTAATCAATAAATGATCAACTGAAAACGTTTTCGACATTTTAAGAAATAAAGCTCTGTATTTGTCTCCTGTATATGAAGCTCTACGATCACAAAACTTTTCACTTTCAAAAGTTTCTCAATGTTTCAACGCCGGCAGCCTTCAATTCTATTTATTCACCGGGCTTTCAGTTAACTTTTGTTCTACAACTATAAAATACATCCTCCAAGTTTGTTTGCACAATATTTCTATGAAGCAAAGTTAAGTTAATCTCAAATTTATATAGAATTTTTTAACTTAGTTGGCATTTCTATTAAGGTGTATATTTTTCAATTTCAGCAAACAACTAAAATGAAAGTCTTAATTGTACTTTTTATACATGTCAAAGCGTTAAGTAAGATTTGTTGTGCAGGGCAGCCTTAATACTATCGAAGAAAACTTTATTAAAACTTTAGACTGTCTTGAATCCTCCGAATTCAATTGTTGAAGGATACTTATTTGAATGAGTGAAGGGAGTTCTCATCTTGGTTGATTACTTATCCAATAATTTTCATTGGAATGATTTATACTTGTTAGATATTAGTCATAGCATCATAAGGTTCACGTTTTCTGCTAAAGTTCATGTTTGTAGCGAATTCTGCTACAGCTCGTTTGAGTTGTACACATCAAGTGATGATGTTTGGTTGCATGCATGCACTACCAATACAGTCTTAACACGTAAGGTCATAGTTTTTAAATCATTATTAAAAGCACAACAAATAAGAACTACAAAATTTTATTCCTTTAATCAAACTACACTTGCCTTGTTATTAGAATTTAATAGTTCAAATGGCTGCTGTTAAAAATTTTCGGCAACAATGTAGCCATAAGTTGTTCGACAAACAAGTGTGTTCATTCTAAAACATCCATTCCTTAAACTTAGAAAGTTTAAAAGTTAAAACACGTAAATTTTATTTTGAAGGAGAACGATGATGCTCGGTTCGTCCCCTTGACAAAACTCCTCCATCAACATCAATATCTCAAATGTAATAACCCCATTTACAATACACCATTTTAAAGTTAGTTAGACGAAGATTACAGTAGCTGTTAAATTTTTTTAATCAATTAAGGTTTGGAAAAGTTATCACTAAAATAAAAATATTAACTTCGTGCATTTGTTAATAATCTAGCAACCTATGAAAACAGTCAAAATTAATTATAGAATAAATTATATTTCAGTTTCTCAATTTTTGTGTAATTTTTCAACCAATTTAAAAATGGTTTACACCTTAGCTGAAAAAAGGGGAATAGTTTTTCTATATAGTAAATATCAATAATGTGCTAGACAAACTGCTCATCCGTATGTAACTTTAATTTACAAATTAGAAAAATGCGAAGCGTTAAAAGTAAAGAGCGGGATGCTTCTAAAGTTCTGGATCATTCTACCCAAATGAAAACTATTGATGACTTTGTCATGAAACCAAACTCCTCGAAGGAATCCTTTTTAAACAATGTGTCTGTAGGGTCCATGCACAAAACTTTGAAGATGCACAGATTTTATCCATACAAAATAATTCCAGTTCAATAATTATCGGAAGAGAATTACGATTGCCAGATGGAGTTCTGTGAAATCTTGACAGGAAGAAATTAACAATAACAAAATTTATGTAAAAAATATTTATCTTAGCGATAAGTGTACCTGTTAAGCGGAACTGTTAACACGCAAAATGTTAGGTATTTGGATACTGAAAAATTCACATTTATTGCACGAAATCCACTTACAGAAACCGTTGAAAATAAATATGGGGACGGGTATTTTGGAAAATCCAGTAGTTGGTTATGTTTTTATTGAAGATAATTTGACGAGAGTTATATATGAGTGATAAGTTGACGAGAATGTTATATATGAGTATTTTGGATAACACAATACTTTTTCCGATTTCAATTTGTATTGAAAATCAATAAGATGCGAATGGCTATCAAGTAGTTAATGGTAATAACTTGATTTTTCAACAAGGTAGGGTCTCAGCACATTACGTTCTAGATGTTTGGCAGGAAATACATGTAGGGTAACCAGCAAGATGGATATGCTGGGAAGGAGCCTTGAATGGCTTCTCCACTACTCCAAAATATCTCCACCTGACTTTCCCTTTGGAATCATCTGAAATCCAGGGTCTACAAATGCCATCTAGAGATATTGGAAAGCTCAGGAAAAGAATAGCTCGGGAACAACGACATCTTAGCTCGGAAACTTTTCTGAAAGTGAGGTTTGACGTTAAGCAAAGACTGTCTTACGGTTTTTGAACAATTAATAAGTTAGCAAACGCGTAGCCGTTAGTTTTGATTACACTACACAACATTTGTAGTCTGTTAATATTTTAGTTTCTTATTTAATTATGTGTTCTTTGTTGTGTTATAAATGTTATTATATACTTTTCAGTAGCAACCTTTAATATCAATTGGAATACTTAAATAGTGATTGCTGAACAAGTAAAGTTATTATTTTTTTAATAGTATAGCATGTATTATATAGGGTATAACAACGAATTTACGGAAATTTCTATTTTTTCCGGATTCTTTTATATTTTAGTGGGTTTTATTTGTAGAATTTGAGTTTCAATGACTTCTCGCAACCCCTTAACACGTCAATATATATATATATATATATATATATATATATATTGTTGTGTAACTTACCTCGGCTGCTCCACTCCTCCTTGGTCCCCCAATCATCTAAAATAAAATCACTCCCTTCAATCATACACACAAAATAACTCAACTCTCAAAATATAACACACTCTATTTTCACAAAATAAATATAGCATTTTAAGTTCATTTCGTATTTACAAATGTATAATTTAAATTAGTAACAAATCCTTTTTCAAAAATTTAATAGAACTTTGATAATTTCAAAATAAAACAAATACCCTATTAAAGTAATTGGGCTTTTCTCATACCAGACGTTAAACCCCAGTCTTACCATGAGCTCATAGTAAAACTCTTTACGCTTGAGTGCAAATTTACAGAACTGTAAAAAAATTAACTAAGTCTCCTTTACTTTGTATAACAACGCGGTTATCTTTATATCTCGACACGGCCCGCTTGAAAAATGTTAGGCAAGCATTTTTCACAAAAAAACACCCTCGTTCGGATGAGAGGTAAAATAGAGGTCCCGTGTGTGAGTGTTGTCACGAACGTTAAAGATCCCTACTTTGCTTGGAACAGCAAGAGTTCCGCAAAATTTCAAATTTTCCAGGTAAAAAAAACTCGCTTCCTGGCCAATGTAGTACCTTCGGGTGGAGCATTGGAAAATCACATGTAAGGTTATCTTTATATGAATTATCCTTTTTCTACCTCAGCAAATTACCTTATACCTCTAAAGTCCCTTAAAATTATCAGTTCATAAATTTTTTAAATAAATCGCTCCAGAGCACAATAAAAATAAAAAGAAACACTGCTAATAACTACCACCAAATTCTTTTATCATGCAAGTGACCTGGTAACCATTCTCCTACAGGTGTCTGCCAACCAGCATTGAAGTAGATGCCGTCACGTATATCGTTAAGCTGTGGAACCGCTGCCATGTCGAATTACCATTCCATTGGTCACGCTGCTATCCAAATCTAACTTTATTTACATTAAACCCAGTTGCCTCCAATGTCCCAAAAATTTTCAGTTTCTTTTCATTTATAAAGCACCAATCAAAACTGCTGCATTCACCAATCAATCCCAAATTTTAACCAATTTGGTACGTTCCAATCACCCAAATTAACAAAGGTTAGTACCTACATACGCTTCGCTCTAACTACTTTTTATTCATTTCAGAATTATTATTACTGAACCTATCACAATAACTTGTGTTCACTAATAATTAATTATATAAACTCAATTACTGCATTATTCGAAGTAAACTTGAGTACGAGCGAAGAAGTTAAGAATAAGAGAATAAGAGAGTTTTCACCTCGTTGAAGGTGGTTTTATATAAACTTCTGGACCCCCCTGTTTTGAAGTCCGGCACGTATTCTACTCCCAAACCGACAAACATTCTGGAAAAGCATCAACCGTCGTTCACTTCTCGTTAAAAATCCCAAACGGTTTCAAGTTTTCTTCGAACTACCCCACTCAAAACATCTAAAATTCATCAGAAAGTATACAAAAACAGTCAACCGTTCTTGCATTTTCACGAAAACTACTCCAACAAAAATCGATTCTACGTAAAATCCCGCCTCTTTACTCAAACCATACCTTTTTATCTCCCTATCACATATGTGTTACGTTGTTCCACATATGTTACATTTTTACACATCCCCGTTGGATGTTTCCCTACCATGTCTTTAAACTGTTACGCGTCTATACGGACGTCTAATGAGAAATTACGTATTTTATTCCCATATGCAAAACATTCTTATGCCTCCCTTCTATACTATCTCGACAAAATAAATTACGTCTCACTCATACTAATGTGTTTTTAGACCCATTCTTGTTTCTCTTAGTTGCTTGTTTGTGGTACCCCTACTATACTACCCTTAAGATTAAATCGATCCTACCAATTTCAACGGTTTTAGTTCTTCTTGGAAAATTTAATAGCTTGTTTATGCTGTTTACATATAAACCTTGAGGTAAACGACTACTTGGAACTTTCCTTAATGTGTTTGTTTTTCTTTCCAACCGAAAAGCGTTAAACTTGTTTATCGTAACATCTGCTATAATTAATTCGTAGAATTTTTCCCCTTGTTTTGAAATGTTTCTGGTTTGCTACAAATATCGATATTATGCTAACGAACTATGCAAAAGCTTTTATATTATTCTAACTACGATTAAATTAGAATAAAGCGGTATTTTTAAATTGTTGCTTTTGACCATTCGTGTCCTACTTTATAAATATTGTTCCTATGCTACAAATAAATGCTATCCTTTACTAAATAAATGCAAAGCTATAATTAATTAACCCAAAATTACTAAATTAAATTGACTACGCTCTAACTAACTAATCCAACAGACGCAATTAACTTACTCGTCTATTGTGCCTATATATTCTAGCTTGTCTTAAAATCTATTTATGTACGCTTAACTTATTAATTACACGATGATATATATATATATATATATATATATATATATATATATAATAAGTACCATATTTTTCTTTTTTCAACATATTAAAAATTATTTCCTTTTTCCTCCTATCGATTAGGAGTTAGTTCACAGACTATAGCAAATGTTCATTCTATATATTTGCCATGGGGCATTATTAAGGAAATGTTATCTTTAACTTTTATAAATTCTAATAGGTTATTTTCACTCTAGATGCACTATCATATTTATTTCCTGCGAATTATATTAAAATAAATATTTGAAAAGTTTTCCTGGTTAACTTTTGAATTTATCGAATGTTCATTTCTCTGGATATGGATTGTTTCCAATACTTGTTTTCTGTTGTCTTTTTTTTGTACCTAAAATATCCACGTTTTCAAAATCAAAATTGTGAGCATTATTAAGGGTATGTGAGGCAAGTGCTGTACATTTCTTATCTTTTCAGATAACCCGGGAACGTACTCGATACCTATTGTTGTATTTTGATTTGTTCCGTTTATTTCTTTTGTTTTAGTAGGATTGTTAAATATATCATGTACTTTTTTCTTTATTATGGGTTCATAAAATTTAGCAGGGTAATTATTGTTATTCAACGTTTTCTTTATTTTATTTATATTTTTTGGTCTATATTTATTATGCGACAATTTAACCGCTCTTTCAATTGAGTTACTTACCACGCTTTTCTTGTATTGGTTGGGGGCATTTGTGTTATAATTTAAGTATCTCCCGCTCCATGCTTTTTTGTTTTGCCAATTGGTGTAGATTTTTCCTGCTTTATCATAATTAATTTCTAAATCTAAAAATGTAATTGAGTTGTTAATTTCAATTTTTTTTATAAAACGTAATTTTGGATGATATGCATTAAATTAATTTACAGTTTCATCAATTTTATTTGATGGGAGCATATTATGCAATCATCATCATCATCATATGTACATTGCTGTGGCTTGTAGCATGTTAAATAAATAATATAACGAGCCGCTGCATTGAGCGCTAATAAAAAGTGTTGTGTTCTCTAACTGACGCGACCCGACGTTGGGCGTCAATTAAAGTGCGTTGAATGATAACCTGAAAGTGCGCGAATTACCCTTCTAGCTCAGTCTAATTGAAATGACAAGGATCCAACATCAAACTTATAATGACATCAAATATTCGTTATCAAACAATCCTTCAAACAACAATTACTACATACACATACATCTTTCTTTAACATACATTATCCAAGAAATATTACTTATATGAAAAAATTAAAATCTACAGTTGTAGTCTAGCATATCTTATGTCTAAAAAAATTTTTTTATAACTACTAGATACTAGAATAGTCCCTAAAATCTCTTTCCAACTAGAATTTCACAAATCTTCCGCTTATATAGATCACACTATGTACAAATTTCTAGAGATGAGAATGGATAATTTTTAATGATCATTCTTAAAATAAACTCAAATGTAACTTATCAGATACATTCAATAAATCCTTGTATAGTGGTGAAATTTTACGAAACTGGACCTCATTAAAATTTTTAAATTATTCACTTACAAAAAAGAATATAATTCACACACAACATTCTTATGTAATCTAGCCCAATTGAATAAATAGAGCAAACAAAAGTCCTTTAGAGAGATTTTAAGACAATGCTATACTTTCTTTCACTGTTGGAATATACTGGGATCATAAACTTGTCTACGTCCAAAATCGTTAATTAAACTTCCACTTTCATATTCCATAACGTTCTATTCCTTTAAAAGTAATTTACCAATAAATATCTTTGAAAAATGCATATATCATTCGTCTTTCATTTAGCAGGAACTTATCACTATTCATTCTTTAAATTAATTTAATTATTCGTTTCAAATCTTAGTTCTTTGTACTCAACTTTCAACGTCAATTGTTATACGTTTATAGCTTTAAAATTCATAATTATTTGATTTATTACATTATTAAATGTCTTACTAGAGTTCCCAACTGAGATCTTCATTGATTAAACGTTAAAATGCTTATCTGTTATCTTGATTAACAATTGTTATTGCGCGTTATCTATGATTTATGAGTTTGATACTCGATAAATGATCTTTGAAATCCCTTGAACAATCTAGATTTCTCATGAAGAAAGAAATACGCTATTTTATACAAAATACTCAACTGTACTTTTTATATTATTTACTTTTAATTTTGTAATGAAATGGTATGAAATTTTTAATTTTGTTATGAAATGAACTGAATGCGTTTGTAATAATATTTTAAGGAGGAGTACTTTGAGAAGCATGAATATATAACTTACGTATTATACTTTATTCCTATTTCCTATGCGATTAAGTTATGCAAGGTAGATGAAGCTTATTATATCACGGGTTTTCGCAATAGGTTACAATATTCAGAGTATTTCCTATTACGGAGTATGGGTATTTAGAGACTTAGAGTATTTGGAAAATTTCCTTTTTTCTTTGGTTTTGGAGTGTTGTATGTACAGGGTATGGTGCTCAATGATCTCTATGTGACCTCTTATCACATCATTATGTGTGTGGGTCTATATATATACAGGGTGCCCACAATCTATCTCCGTATATGGGTAACTTTTTTATTATAGAAGATACAATGTTGGTTAAATTAGCAAAGTTGAAGAGAAATTTACGAGTAGTATGATGCTTTTTTGAAAACTCACCTAGATGCTCAACTTTTTTAGATATTTGAAAAAAACTGAAATTTGCCATTTTCTTCAAACGCTAATAACTTTTTAACGGTTTAACCTATAGAGAAAATAAAAACTGCTTGTAAGGTAACTTTTTACGTAAAATTCAACAGCGTATATGACAATTTTAATTGGAAATGGGTTTTCAAGCTACAAACATAACCTCACTTTTTTTAAATGGAAACCATAGTTCAATATAACCCAAATGGAAAGGTTTTTCTTTTCTGATTACCCTGATGTAAGGGTTGATGTACTTATTTTCAGTAGTTTCTTCATAATAAAGGAAAAACGATTTCTTTATTTGCGGACATCAAGGAGTCCATGGATACATATTTTAAATAAACAAAAAACAACTGGCATTTGTCAGATATTATTAGTTAAAGTGTTTATTTGCTCTGGGTTGCAAATTTTGTGTAGAAGACTTTTAAATTTATTTGATTATAATAGAGAATGTATACAAACGACGAAAAAAATGACATGCTCTTTTGTGATATGTATTATGAAAGATATTTGGAACGAAGGCAGCCAGATAAACGATTGTTTTCTAAATTAGAAAACAATTTTAAAAGGTTTGGTGCTTTTACAAAACCCAGTACTGATAAAAGAAAATTCAAAACTGATGATGAAGAACGTGTGTTAGCCTACATAAATTTTAAGCCAACAGCGTCCACCCGAGAAACTGCAATTGAGTGCGCTACTTCTACAGAAAAAGCTCGCCTAATTTTAAAACAAAACCGCTACAAACCATACAAAACCCATGTTAGCAATACACTGTATCATGGGGATTGTGAGAGAAGACAACAGTTTTGTAGGTGGTTTCTTAATGAAACAAATAATAATCCTGGTTTTAGTCACACTATTATATTTACCGACGAAGCAAAATTTACTAACAAAGGCATGTTTAACAGAAAAATACAGTCTACTGAGTCAGGAAAATCCCATTTAACAGAAGAAATGCGGGATCAACATCAATTTTGATAAATGTGTGGTGTGCCATTTTGGTAATAAAATACTTGGGCCTTTCTTCTATAATTATAATTTAAATGGTGTACGCTATTTAAATTTTCTATAAAACGAATTGCAAAAATGCTCGATAATTTGCCACTTCATTTACTGCAAAACTTATATTATTTTCAGCATGACGGTGCACCTGCTCACAATGCTCAAGCCGTTTCTGAATATCTTGATAATAGTTTTCCAAATTGGATTGGCAATGCAGGTCCTGTTCCATGGCCGACAAGGTCACCAGAACTATCGCCACTGGATTTTTTTCTTTGGGGTACTGTAAAGGATATAGTGTATGCTAAAAATCCAATAACATTGAGCAACTCAAAGATAGTATTACAGCAGCTATTACAAGTATAAAACCACAAACGTTAAATAAGGTGCACCAAAACCTAATTAAAAGGTGCGAAATGTCTTTGCAAGCTAATGGAGGTCATTTTGAGCATATGTTAATGTAGGAGTGGGCATATTCGCATTAATTAATTTTGTTTCCTTTGATTAAGTTATTTGTATTGTATGGATAGTTTATTTTTAAGTATTTTATTTTTCTTAGTTTATAATAAATTTAGTTACAATAAACTTGTGTTTCCATTATTGATTTTACACATTTTGTTTGTTTGTAATATGTATCCATGGACTCCTTGATGTCCGCAAATAAATAAATCGTTTTTCTTTATTATGAAGAAACTACTGAAAATAAGTACATCAACCCTTACATCATGGTAATCAGAAAAGAAAAACCTTTCCATTTGGGTTATATTGAACTATGGTTTCCATTTAAAAAGTGAGGTTATGTTTGTAGCTTGAAAACCCATTTCCAATTAAAATTGTCATATACGCTATTGAATTCTACGTAAAAGTTACCTTACAAGCAGTTTTTATTTTCTCTATAGGTTAAACCGTTAAAAAGTTATTAGCGTTTGAAGAAAATGGCAAATTTCAGTTTTTTTCAAATATCTAAAAAAGTTGAGCATCTAGGTGAGTTTTCAAAAAAGCATCATACTACTCGTAAATTTCTCTTCAACTTTGCTAATTTAACCAACATTGTATCTTCTATAATAAAAAAGTTACCCATATACGGAGATAGATTGTGGGCACCCTGTATATAATTATAATATTCCTAAATTAGTGGTTTGAGGTCAGCTGGCAAGAATTATAGGTAAACACTTTTTAAAGTGCCTAAATTTTCGGATTGTGGTTTATTCTTGATGACATATTTTTCTAAAATAGTGTCAACTAGGCTAAAGCTCACATAAAATAAATAAAACTCACAAATTGAGATCGAAACCGTCAATTAACCTAATCAGTTTTTTAACTAAATTTTCAATTTTATTGCTTTTTTATATTGTAGAATTGTATAATTTGTATAAGTATTAGAATGTCAAATATTTTATTTGTTTTTAAATTGAATTGTTGTGTGATTCTTTGGGGACGTGCGAGTTTCCGTATATATGTGTATTTGTGTGCACAGGTGCTTATTTTGTGTGATTGTGTGTGCGTGAGTTCATGTATGCGCATGCGTGTGTGTTTTATTTGAGTTATGTGTTGACATTAGTTCTTGAATTAACTATTTATTAGGTAAATAGGTGTATATCGAAGTTAAGTCATTAATATCCGTTCTTCTATTAATCGTATTTTGTTTTCGAAAGATATGACACATTTCCAAGAATAATTCTTTCTGTTAATCTTTTTTAAATTTTAATATTTGAGAATTTTCAAATTCCATTTTATGATTAAATTATTTAGATGAGGTAGTGAGGCATAGGAATTTGGTTTGAGTTTGTTATCGCTTTTATGTTGTGTTATACGTTGGCATAGGCATTGTGAGGTTTCACCAGTGTATACACTATCGCAATTTAATGAATAATTTAGTCCGGCATTGGAAAAGTAATAGTGAACAAAAATTAATTTAAAATTCTTGGTTATTTTGCAAAAGAAAAGCCAACGACCGATTTTTCTGCGATTGAAGCTTTTCAGACTGGCGCATTTTTTTTTTGCAAAACAACCAACCAAGTTCTTAAATTATATACAATTCATGGCATATTAATCAGTACAAAATGTTTCTCATGCACCCTCAATACTCAAATGGAAACAACTAACATTGCGTGACTTTTTCAAGTCTCCGACGTGATAGTATAGATAGCATTGCCAGACAAAATTTTAATAACTAGTCAAAGACACAATCAAAATTAACAAATGAATAAACAAGTAGCTACTTAACACTTGAAGACCTTCTAAGAAAGTACTACACCCTGCAATGAGAAATAATACGTTTCCAACTAAATAGTAATAAACAATTTTGTCGGGCATTGGAGTTTGAGCATAATGAACGAAAAATTAATTTAAAAGTGTTGGTTATTTTGCAAAAAGAAAAGCCAATTACCGGTTTTGCTGTTATTGCAGCTCGTCAAATTGACGCATTTCTTTTTGCAAGAAAACAACCTAGTCCTTGAACCATACACAAATGATGTACAAAATGTTTCTCATGCGTTCTGTCCCCTACTTAAATTTCCTGGTTTTAGCGTTTGTTATCTTGTTTATTATTCAAATTCACATCGTATATTTGAATATGCGTGGTTTGTAAGATGCCCTTATAGTTGCGAAGGTCGTACGTTATTCGTTGTCTTGACACTTCAAATTTTAGAGCAGGGCATAATGCGTTAGTTCTTAGCGATAAAAGGGTGTACCTAGGAGACTTCTAGGTATCGTACTTACTGCTGTAAGTTACGATTTAGTGTCGTGTATGGATCGACCAACAGTATGTTTTTAAAAATTTATCCAATTTTAATTTATTAGGAAATGCTTTCGACTTACAACACAACAAAGAAGGGATACTGATTCATGTAATGCAAACGTTGCTACAAGAAAATACATGTTATTATAAATTTAGCATTTGGATGTTAAGTTATATGTTAAGTTATATGTATAATGTCTGGTTCAGGTCACGACCTTTAATTGTTGCTACATTAAAGAATAATGGATGAATTCTACTGCAGTTTAGTTGAAAATTATCGAAATCAATTTTGGATGACCGATAACGATTTAATGAAATTTCTTTGTACAAGACCACGAATTTTCATTTTGTACCTTTGATCAAATCACCACGATAGATAGGTATTATTATTACGAGCCAGGAGGTATGTGCTTTTATTTAAGTCTTTGG
Source organism: Platerodrilus igneus (assembly GCA_036346225.1). Taxonomy (NCBI): domain Eukaryota; kingdom Metazoa; phylum Arthropoda; class Insecta; order Coleoptera; family Lycidae; genus Platerodrilus; species Platerodrilus igneus. Next base: position 2,443,036 of record JARFIW010000399.1, read on the forward strand.
CGAGTTTTTAATCCGTTTTTGGCCTATATGCGATTTGCACTTTGTTAAAGAACTGATTATTTTAATTAGATGTGCATACCAAATTTAGATTACCTATTCTATATCTGATGCTTGTCGTTTAAGATTTTTAAACCTAGAACTAATAATTTAATATTTTTCTTAAGAATTTATCAATATTATGAACAAAATTACACCATATATTTTTTTAATTAAGTGTTTTAGCTAATAAAATAAATTTTTGCGATGATATGCACATCTTGTGATAAATTATTAATCTTTTTTGTTAAAGGAACTTAAACTCATTAAAAAAATCATATATTTTAAGTAACAATTTGCTTCTTTTGTAAAAAGATAAAATCCAATCTTTGATTTAAGCTTCCAAGTTATAATTTAGTTTCGCACTTTCTTCTTTATGTAAATAAAAACTTATTTTTCTTGTTAAAAACATTGAGTATACTAAATTTAATATATCTAACTTAATTCTTTAGACTGCTGAGTTACTCGTGAATTTAGATACACTTAGGTGCCATGTCCACGTTTCGTAATCTTACTACAGGCGGTGACGAAGATAATGAAATACTTCAATTTTAAAATTTTTTGAGAATATACCCAATATTTAGTTACATTTTTGTTGTTTGATGTAGTATAAGATAGTATGTTAACAAGGGTTTGGTTGATTAGTTTGTTACCCTTAGTACGAGCGTACCAGTAAGAAAAGAACAAAATCAGTAACGAAATGTTCATCCGCATTACGGGGTAACAAAGGAAAGGAGAGAAAGAGCAAGAAAACGAATGCTGCCCTAAACCCAGTCGTAGACTGGGAGTGTTTAAAGAACGAAACGACAGTACACACAAACCAGTTCGCTCTTTTCTTCGAACATATGTATCTTAAAGAATAATTAAACGCAAAATACGCCTAAATTATAACTCTAATAAATAATTTCTAGGAATTTGGATAGCAAAACAATATTAAATTTACTAGTCTAAGAACAAACATCTGTAATCTCCACTCCTTAAATACGAATAATATCTAGTAACAATCATATCGAAGGGTATTTTGTACACAAAAATTTACACCAGTACATAACCTTTAAATATTACCGTATAATTTAGGATTACAATACTAAGTGGATTTAACCATCGTGATTAAAAATAATTTATATTAGCGCAGCAATCGATTAATAATAATCATATATACACAGCGGTAGAAACTCGCGTATACTAAATACTTACTAAATTGATGCAGACAGAATTCGTGTTGAATAGTAACTACCGAAATACACAAGTACACAAAACCACATGTTTACAGTGGTACACTTAAATACAATACCCTAAATTATTTGCTAAATCTGATAGCTTAAATTGTTGCTCCTAACATTTCTAAAATGTAGGCAAACTACATTTTGTCCAGGAGTAAAGCAAAAAGCTGTCGGTCATCTTCATATACTATTCCTTTACGCAGGATGTGAAGTGTATGGGTAGTTAGAATGAGTACCCGTCTCGTTCCAACTTGATCTATATACAATACGGAGACATAGAATGTAGTGTAGCGATAAAGTAAGTTTCTGTGGTATGACCAAGGAAACATTAATTCGAGAAAATGAATAATATTGGTTACAAAGCGGGCTGAAAGTATTAACATTTCTATTAAAGAGATGTCACCTTTCAAGTACTCACCAGGAACGTAAAGAGAGAAAGCGCTTTTTTCATCATAAGGATTTGTAACTGCCCGATTGGGTTATTTTTACTTAACATAAAATAACCAACGCGGACACTCGGTGAATATGTTGGAAACTCGTTCAACCAATGTACCTATAAAATTGTTTTCTGAAGAAATAATCACGAAAATTTTGTATGGAATAGAAATAAATATAAGCATATGTTTATCTTTCAAAGATAAATTGGTTGCTTTACCTAATTCGCATTAAATTAGCAACATTCAGGAAATTACTAATTAATAAAATACATGCCTAGATAGGGGACCAGACAGAATATCAAAAGTGAACTTGTGAATTAAATAAAAGAAGAGCATTGTTGGTTGCCTTGTAATAATTTTACTTTCTGACAATATTTCTACAGATATCTAACTTATTTTATTTATTAATAACCAACTTAAGTATAATAATGCTACACAATCTACGAAATAAATATTACATATTGTCAAAAACAATACTAGCTTTCGATTTGAAGGTGTAAAATTTTAAATTATGCGGTGACAAAAGATGCCCTTTTGTTAGTGTCATCATAAGAGCTCCCTCTGTTAGATGATTGTAGTATTAAGCTTGTTGACAGGCGGCAACCCATGTCATCTTATCACTTCCAACTCAGCTGTCGTTAGAAGAGGTCAATTGTTCCTTGAACTCAAGGATCATGACGTTAATTCAGTCCACGTGTTGGAAGCATATAAAAATTAAATTGTTTTTTTGAAATGGTATCGCCTCGGCGACGCGCATTTTTATGTCCACACTTGCTGGAATTAGCTCGCAATTGATGAGACGTTAATTTGTTTGAATGGCCTTTGGTTAACAGTAAGTAGTACTGAATTTATAGTCTTACTAAGTCAATATTTTTAGTGCAATTTAGGATAATTAGTACATCTTAGTTTTGAAATTTAAGAAATATAACTAATTTATTTGGACAAGAAATGAAATTTATCAGTATCTAGTGAAGTTTAACCTTTGTACGAATGTCGAATTGGCGTGCATCAATTATTTAATATGGACGCCGTGATGTTGTGTTTGAATTTTCATTGCTGAAACAAGCGAATTACAAATCATCAATTATAATTCCGGGTATGGCCCATATACCTAGCAGGTATTTTTCCATCGGATGAACATCTGGTATGTAGATTACTTTCATATCGTCAACTGTAGCATTGGGTATAGCAGACAAATAATTTTTTGTTTGATTACGTGGTAAGGTTCAAGTTCACTAGGTGAATGACAGACTAGTTATTTTTCAAATTAAGCAACAGGAACCTGTAAATTTTCACATTAAATCTTTTTATTAATACATTTAATATACGGTAGGTGTCATTATGAAGATAAGAAAAGTTAAATTCTATATTTAATCAAAATTGATTTAATTATTTGAAACATAATTTATTCAAATCTTATAAAATTAAATTTTTACATTTTATATTTTACTAATTGCTAAGTGGAATATTTTATCATAGAATGTGAGGTTAAGTAGTGCTACTAAAACCAACCGAAGTTGTAATTTATAGCTAAACATTCAGAAAAGAAACTCATACTCATTCATTTGAAAATAAATTTTGCTAGACGTTGCTAATAGAAATTACCATGTTTTATCTGTGAGAAATACTGATACTATCAAGTACCTATGTACATATCTTTCAATAATTTGATTTAATCAAACTTATTTAAAAAAGATGCCTTGTAAATAACTTACTAAATACTGAAGGAATAGATTTTTATTTGGTCAAGACTATGATTATTAATTGGAATGAATGAGGGTTGATTCGAATTAATTATTAAATTTTGGATATAAATGCACAAACAGTGCTATCTTTGTTTTAATCTGTTCACAGGTGTAGCAGTGCATCTATAAAGGTCAATATCGAGCCATAAGGTAAGAAAACTTTAGGGATTGTGTTTCAGTAATATATTGTATAGCGGTAATTGAGTAAAGGTTTCCGCATTCGCCTTATACAAGGGACTTAAGTAAGGTCTTCTTCGTATACAAAAATTCGGTGGCGCCATATTCTTTACATTTTTGGTCGCAGTCCAACCCCGACCCACAGCTCATGTTCTACCCAGAGCAAATAGTTCGACTAGCCGCTTAGCCTTTTGAGGTTTCCTCATCTACGAGCCATTTTCCACCAAAACTTGCCGTAGGCTCTTTACACTTACTGGAAATCCTCGTCAAACTTTCTTGTGCCTTTCAGCTGGTCACATAGAAAAAAAAACCTATTAGGAAAATCCCTTAACGTAAATGAAAAGGCTTTAGCCTATAACGGAGCTAACCTGAACTGATAAGAATAAATAAGGAACGAGCGTTGTTGCAGTCTTGATATGATAAAAGTGTAGCAACCCGTATATTCAAATAAGTAGAATTGAAATAGTTTTTAAAGTAAGGAGGCAGTAAATTTTCAAATACGAAATGGAAGGCAACGAATTGTTCGAAGTAATTTTGTTTTATGTGTGTTGAATTTATTAAGGGAGTAAGTGTGCTTAACTTATTTTTGGTTTATCAATTTAAAAAATTAATGTGCTTTGAGAGGTTAACAAGAATTAATTTATTTCATGTAAAAATTTATGGAAATTAGAGCAGCAATTTCCGTCTAGTTTCGTCTTTTATTGGAAGTGACTCTCCTACCCCCTTTACTTCTAATTCTGGTTAGCTAGCGCTCACTCCAGCTTGTAGTGGTGATCTTGTTATCTCTATTTTCATTTGCGGAGCTTTTCCAGTTACGTTAACCATTTATTCTCCTTCGGCCTGTGGGGAAATTTCAGAGGAAAAAGTTTCCTATTAACATCTCGACAGCGCCTTTAGGTAAAAATTTGCTAGTTAAACGTTTTCTCTATATCCCAAAGTCAAAAGTGTGTCGCACAAAATTAGAAGTTTAGTGCAATTCATATATTCCACTTACTTTCTATATTTTGCATAAATTCCTTTATCTAAAAAGTATAGCACGTGTTATTTAACGATACAGAAAATGGATTGATGAATAACAATACCGACATAAATGCATCTGGTCGAATCCCACAGTATTATTATAGAATTAGAGTATACAGGAAAAGCTCCCACGCTCATACGTATCGACCGTTTACCTCAATAGACTCCAAACTATCACTAAGAACGGAATTGAAACTTGGGTTTCTCCACACTCAATACCAAGAAAAAATATTTATTATTTAGCTGAGCCACCACCTACATGCAATTACTCAAGATATTCAAAATTACCCTAAAATATTAAACTTAATGGACTAGACTAGATTATGGGATCGTAATAGATTTCCTGCCTAAGATTGCTGTTTGTAGGTTTTAATTTACATTTTCATATTTAATGTTGTAATAAACCTTCGCTTTGTAACTTTTTCTTATAACGAGTTATTTTAGAATTGCATGCATTGTATGGATTGCATTGCATTAATTTAAACGACGACCTCTCAATGACTGTTTGTTCTAATTATAGCAACTTAAAATAGGTATTTGCCAACTAGCACGTCACCATTAATACGCTAATTATCTGGTGAGACGTTCTGCTTCAAAAACTACAAATTTCAATCATAAACTTCCTGTTTGTTAATACAATTCGTGAAACAGAAATACTGTGGTTTTGGGTCGGTTACATAACACAACTGCGGTCGATACGGTGTACTACTACCGTGGATTCTGTCTAATAGCTAACGTTTTATTTATTCCCAATAGCTTTCTAAGCCTTGTACGTTACACTCTTTAATCCTATTACCTCATTAATCCATTTGTTTGCGACATCTTTTCTTCTTGAAATTTACTGTTCTCTATATACGCGTGTGTAATTGAAGTAAAATTTGTAATTCTAGTTTAAAGGCGCAAAAAAAATTCAAATGCAATTTTGTGATCAATTAAGGCATGCCTATGTGTCTCCGAATGGGCGCCCATCTCCTGTCAATGGTTTTTCTTCAATATCGTGGATGTAAGCTCTTTTAGAAGTATAGACGTAGACATACTGACATTTATTAGAAACGGCCTAAATAAAAAATCTGTATAAACGTAGTTACACCGCATAGCGCTTACCTACTACTGAATACTAGCATACCGCATTAGAAACATTGTAACCAATTTGAAACTTTACAATTAACGAACCTTGAATATCGAAAACATTAATCATAATACGTGTTCCAGGTTTGGACAGTGTCATATTAAAAGCTGAGAAAGACAACGTTTCGCATTCGGTAATAAGGACATTATCAGGACAAATCGTAGAATACTACTTCTGAACGTCCAGTTAAGCTTGTAGTAAGATAATGTATGCAAGGTTGTTACTGCTGGACTAACAGACTCACTAGTTCAAAAAGTGTCAAAATAACTGAGAAACAGTAGAAAAGTTATATATTTTTAGGACTTATCACTTGCAGCATGAGCGAACAATACACCCCAATGGACGTATAAATACTCTTGGGTGAATGTTAAGGTTTACACCGCGGTACATAAATTCCACTTTCCACATAGGTGAAGTTGGTAACCCTTCATATCTGTTAATGTTGTTGCGATTTTTATTGTTTTTCCGATTTTTATAATTTTTCTATTATAGAAACAGGGTAATTCACCTATCAACTACGTTTAATCAAAATTGATAATGTGGACTGACTGGTGTTTGTATTCGGCTATTGCTGAACGATTGTATTAGCTAGTTATGAGACCCTGTTCATGTTTATATACTCTGGTCTGTACTCACTACCATGTTCCCTCATTGTATACCATATGGCAACCATAAGGTATGCTATTCACACATAGAGTTTATTTTTTTTTGTTATCCGAACCCGGAGGAGTGGAAAGCTTTTATAAAGTGTGGGACTCTCCAAGCGGCATACCTACTAAAACCACTCCCCCTGGTGGGTGCGTATGCCAAACGGCTCCGCCGCATTGCAGCCTAAAAAGCTTATTGTGCTGACCTTGTTATGTATTATACCCAATCTGCAAAGCCTGTATTCCGAATCATAGAGTACAGGTGCTATAATGAAAGGGTATTGACTTCCTTTGGTTCTAGCCATCGTCGCCCGAATAGGCGCTGTCTCGTTCTGTCCAACGCCTCGCATCTGCATAGTACACGCATTGCAGTCTCCGGTTCCTCTGAGCAAAGTCTGCATTCGAGGTCTCCGTTATATTTATGCATCCTCTGGAGGTGAACCTAGACAGAAGTATGTCCTGTTAGGAACACCACAGTGATTCTGAGTTGTTGCTTAAATGAAGCAGTTCCTGGATTCTGTTTTTGCTAGGTCCCTTTATCAGCGCCTTGTTAAGTGTTAGTTCTGGTCTATTCTGCCAGTCTCTTTGGTGTTCGCTGCACATCCATTCTCTAATATAGCTTCGGATGGCAGCTTTGGTGACTCCCAAGGCAGGTTCAGCAACGATAAATGGCCCTTGCGCTCCCCGTCTTGCAAGTTCATATGCAAATTCATTTCCACTTAGTCTTTGATGGTCTGGCACCCACTGCAATGTAACAGAGTTCTGTTGTGCCAGTCCATTAAGTGCCTCGATACATTCCCACACCAGTCTAGATGACACTTTCTGACTTGTTAGAGCCTTGAGTGCCGCCTGGCTGTCAGATACAATATAGATATGTCTTTTAATAAAGGCATCTCTTATACTTTCACGCACACTTTGCAGTATGGCGTATATTTCCGGTTGAAAAACGGTAGCGTTTGCCCCTAAGCGAACGCTTAAACGTACCTCCGGTCTCTCTCTGAAGAGTCCAGACCCGGACCCGGTCTCGCCCTTAAAGCTATCCGTGTACCACACCATGCTACCCGGAGGTAATCTACCCTTCATTTGTTCCCATTTCACATCCTGGGTAACAGTCGGGAAGAGTGTATCCGGCTGATGCTGGGGAGTCATTTGGTCTGAACGCATCTCAAACGGGTGCCCCCAATTTCTCCCAAGCAATCTCGTATGCTCCATACCTTCAATAATCCTAGATTGAAGGTTCTTAAGTCTGTATAGTTCAAACCTTGCCTCCCCACCACTACCAAGTGTAGTGGAGGAAGGCCAAAGAGAGTCGCCATGGCAACAGTGGGCGTGGAACACATCGCCCATGTAATACTTAGACAAGCCAGTCTCTGGATCCTACCAACTCTATTTTGGTGTTTGATTGTTCAGCCTTGGGCCATCATACCAAGGCTGCATATGTTATTGCCGGTCTGACCACCCTAGTGTACAACCAGTGTACCATGTTTGGTCTTAGCCTCCAGGATTTGCCGCAAGTGCGTCTAACTATTGCTAAGGAGGTTTCCGCCTCACGTACGGTTTTATCGATCTGCAGATTCCATGTGATAATGTTATTGTATTTACTCTCCGCTAAGACAACTTAATTATCAGCATATCTCAGCGGGGTAAACCCCTCTCTGCTCAGCTTCCACAACAGTCCGTCCATGACTAGGTTCCGCAACAGGCGAGACAAGACTTTTTCCTGCGGGCATCTCCAAGCCACCCCGACTGCCATGGTCTCGCTAAGCAGTTCTGTGACTGCCACATTTCCATTTAACATTCAGTCTATCCACCTGCAGCAGGTTTCCTCCATTCCAACTGATCCGGTGACCGTCGAGATGGATCTGAAGGATGTTTTATCAAAGGCTCTCTTGATGTCCAAGAAGGCACATAGAAGGATCACTTTGTTAGCTAGGGTTTTTTCAGCTCTGGAAACCAGGTGATGAATAGCTGATTCTGTTGAAGGTCCTGCTCTAAAAGCAAACTGGTTCGGGTGTGACGGGTTAATTGCCAAAACACTCCCTCTGATATGATTGTCAAGCAGTTTTTCCATCGTTTTAAGAGGAAAGGACATAAGACTGATGGGCTTGTAGGATTTTGCCTATGAATGATCCGTACGACCAGGTTTAGCAATAAAGGCTACCCTAGTTAACCTCCAACTGCGCGGAATATATTGGAATGCCAAGCTAGCCCTCAAAACTCTGCAGGTCCAGTTCAGCAGAAAGTTTGATCCGTTTTGTAGCATGGCTGGGATAATCCCGTCAATGTCGGGAGATTTATATGGTTTGAAAGTATTTATCGCCCATTTAATTTTTTGGACGCTAATCACCTTCTTTGCTACTGTCCAGTCTTCCTGAGATGCCCTCCTTCCGGGGACCCCAAGCCCCAGGACTTGCTACTCGAAAGGTGATTGTTCCAGTTCGGTCGAACCAGGGAAGTGAATTTGGAGCAAAAGAGCCTTTGTCTCTTTTTCATTCTTAGTAAAACTACTGTTTTCCATGGACAGTGTGAAACGTTTTTTGTTTGTTATTTGTTTTGGCGCAAGTAATACTTATTGTTCCAAAAATCTTCCGACACAACTAGGGGTCTATTCCTGGGTAGAGCAATGAGAAATGGGGGGGGGGGGAAGTCGAATTCTGTTTGCAGATCAAACTTAAGCTAAATCAAATAGGCGCCACCAAGTCCTGATGTAATTACGATAATTGCATAGCATAGTTCTAAGGGCGGACGTGGAGACCCAAAGAAAAAAAATGATCGCCTTCGCTGACAAAAACCTGTCTTAATAAAATAAGACGCAGCTCCTGTAAGAAATTGTGATAGTTAAATAAATAAAGAAGTGGAACACCATTTGTGTCCTGCAAAAATACATAAAGAAATAATAAAAAAGTATTTCCAATATAAAATTGGCATCAATTTATTACTCAGAAGGGTTTTAGCTTTATGTAATTAGATTTGATCACACTTGATCAAAATAAAAAATCTTTAATCTTGAACCAATTGTTTACTAAAAGATCTCTTTTAAAATAATATAACTTGTAACAAAAAAATTTTATCATTAACTGCATCAATCTTAAACTTTTAACTTTCCTGTTTGTCTTTATTATTATTCATCAAGCACTTTACTTTAAAACATGAACTTGTTGTACAAATAGGATTCTAACCTGGGCAGATCTTTTCATGTAGATAACAAATTAATAGCTCCTAACAATATTAGCATTTGAGCTTTCAAAATTACGTATACTAATTTTAGTGTAGATAAAGCTGATCACAAAAATAGACATGTTTACATATATTGCACTACAGCTGTTCAAAGCATTTGCTTTTAAAATAACATCTGTCAGCTGTACAGAGTAGAAAAATATGACGTCAGTAACACCTGTTGACATTACCGACGATTCATATGGAGCAAAGCATGTTTTTTTAGAACACTAAAGTCAATGAACTTTCGTTTTACTACTGGTAAATTCAGCTCAACAATTAGTTAAAACTTTTACAATGTACATGTATTACGCATCAAAGCAAGTTAACGTGTTCCAAGTTTTGAAACACCTAAAAAAAAAATTATAACTATCTACAAACCAAAACTGCAATTGTCGCATTGTGACAAAGGAAGACGGGATCCCCGTTTTTCAAGCAACGATAACAGCGTTTGCAATTTGAAACAAATTCATCCAAATCAACTTCTATAATTCCTTCGTTCCACGTGTCGAATCATATCCTGTCGCCTTACATTCTGCAGCAGTCGTACTCTCAAAGTTGAATTACGTCACCTTTTAAAGGTTGCATCTTACATGTGTTTTTCTGTGTCCTTGTGTGTTTTTAAAAGTTGCATCCTACTTGTCGCGCGTTATTCGAAGATATCCTCATTATTTGAAATGGATTCGTAGATTACCGGCCTTCAGCCAAGGGTACATGTTGATATTTCTATCACCTGTGGCCGACTATCTTATAACCAGCTCGAGCGGTCGCGCCGTCAGGAAGGGAACGAAACAATCAAACAGAGATGTGCTTGTAAATAGCTTTATACGACACAGATATCTGAATATAACTAGATTACTAAAGGACGATGCAGGCTTAGCGTATTACTTTTGAAGTTGAATGCAAATTATTATTATTAATAATAAAATTGTTACATTATTCTTGAAATTACATGCAAAGAATTATTATCGAAAATAAAATTGTTACAAGTGAGCCAATAGATCTCTGGGTGGCCTTCGAGAGAATTCTTTAAAATCTGGCGCATTCAGGATATCCTTCGATATCTTCACAGTACCTCCTAAATGATTCTCTTTTGGCCTTCCTCAGAGCTTTGTTATACTCAGTGAGAGTCCGCTTGTACACCTTCCAATGGCCTGATTTTTTTTTTGTATTAAATAAAGTTCTTACCTCTCCCCTCAGTTGTCTGAGTTTAGAGTTCCACCACGGAACCTTCCTAGTAGTTCTCCTCTCCAACTGAGGGCATTTTTCGTTATATGCTGAAGTAACCGCGTTGGTAATGTTACCCGCGGCCACTTCAATATCCAAACAGCTTTGCACTGTTAAAACTTCGCTTGCAAGGTACCGATCCAGGTCCAACTTATAATTACCCTAGTCAGTTTTTCTTGGGTTTTGATAAAATTCCTTCACTTGGTTGAGCTCGGTGAAGGAAAATCTGATGTATCTGTGGTCTGAACAGCTCTCCTCATCAGACACATGCCAGTTCTTAACTAAGTTGCTTATGTATGGCAAACATATAGTTATATCAATGACTTCCATCCTACGTCTATTTACGAAGGTTGGAATATTATCTTTATTCAAAATGTCTAAATGATTTGCCTTTAGGAATTGCATTATTGATACACTTCTAGGATTGGTCCCAGTACTGCCCCATACTGTGTGGTGAGCATTTGTGTGGCTACCAATGACGAGATGAGATCTTTCCGCTTTGCACTTAACCACCAGCGTCACTAGTTCCCTTGAGGGCGGGAGGCCGGGAGAGTCGAATGGAAGATATGCCAATCCGAGTGCTCAGACTAAAACACACATAGGGTTATAAAGCTGTTTGCAGAAACTTTAAAGGATGATATTATTTTTCTGATTTTAGTGGTGGATATATGTATAAATGATATTAATGCTGTGTAAAAAGAATAGAACCTTGTTATTTCGTAATGTGCTTGTTGGCCGCCAGCCTAGTGGGCGGTTAAGCTATTCGGTATACCTATGCTAAACGTATACACACAGATAGATATCTTCAATCGTCTTCCCATCAGCACACTTCACTTAAATCGTCGGTAACTAACTTTTTAGTTTATCATACAAGTAAAATTTTACAACCAAATCACTTTGAGAAGAAACCGTCCCATCTGAAGTCGTCTTATCAGCAATGCTTTCTACAATACAGATATCCAGAGGGTTATGCACCGACGCCTCTATTCAGTATAAAATTTCAACTACCAATACAATTCTTCAATATGTATTACATACAATAACCGACCAAAGTGGTTAAACTAGTTACGTTAATTTAAAAATATCCTTTGTCACCTAATTATTGTCACCAAATTATTTTCTAGAACGCAAATAATAAGCAACGGAATTTGATCATACGCTATTTTTCCGCAACTGCATTATCAACTTTCCCAATACCATTAACCACAAGCTTTTCAGATTAATGATCGATTCATTGTACAGTTTTTCCGTATGCCAATAGAATATAATTTACATAGATATTTCCATTCGAACTAAACAGGAATTTGAGGTGCCACCATTAGATTCCGTAGGTGGAAATAATACCTTAAATATTCAAATTTCCTACTAATGCTCTTTGTTCATTATAACTCAAATTTTTTTAAATTGAAAAGCAATTATATGAATTTGAAAGCGATTATGTTTACTAACATTTATTTGCCTTATTTACACATTTTTATCGTAAGCATACTTGGCAAAAGTGAAAACGATCGCTAATTAAGATGATCTTTTGGGTCACACTTTCATTCCATTCCTGCCCGAAGAAGTTAGATGGAAAATACCCACACACCAGGGTCGATAAAGGCTAATCTGGAAAGTGTAATTTTTTATTCTCCCTCTATCTCTAAAATTTTTCGAAATATTAAGCAATCGTGCAAAATCGTCAGTAACTCTGTTATGTGTCAATTTTTAAAACAATTCAGGAACGTTTCGTCTTATGTTGTTGCGCCTGGAGCTTGAAATGCCAGGAAGGGTAATCAAATTGGTCACGACACAGCTTTGCGCGCTCAGAAGATTATTCATCCGCGCACAATGACCTAGCAGCAAAGCGCAAAATTCAAGGTGAGTTGAGATGCAACTGGTTGCGATACGGCTCCGCGGTCACAAGAAGTATATTGCCGCATGTTTTGGCGGTGTCACGAATTGGTACCATTCAGCGTGGAATGCGAAGGAGGGAGTTGAGATACAACTGACTAGACGGCTCCGTGTCTTACTTGGTTTGCATGTTACTACTAAGCCCAAGGTCCCGGGTTCGAATCTCGACACGGTCCGCTTGAAAAATGGAAGGCGGGTATTTTTCACAAGAATGGCGCTTGTTCGGATGAGAGGTAGAATGTGGGTCCCGTGTGTGAGTGTTGTCACGCACGTTAGAGATTCCTACCTTGTTTGGAATAGCAAGAGTTTGACAGAATTCAAAATTTAAAAGTAAAAAACTCTCTCCCTGTTTAATGTAGTAATTTCGGGTGGAGCATTGAAAAATCAAATGTAAGAATTCAACTGGCTGCGAAATAGGGCGCGCGCAAAAAAAAAGGATACTGCTGTTTACTTAGCGTTGTAACGATGTAGCGTGATATGCGGATGCAGGTTGTGATAGAATTGGTCGTGAAACAACGTGAAACATGCGCAAAAAAAAGATGCTGTCGTATTCTTTGATTTAGCCGCGAAGAGTCACCATGGAAAGTGAATTTCGATATAAATTGTCGTGATTAGCTCTGCGTGCACAAAAAGAAATAGTGATTGTCACTTTGGCGTAACCGCGAAACGGCACAATGGTGCGCGAAATTCAGGATGGAATGTATATACATCCGGTCGCGAAACATCTTTGCATGTCAGAAAACCAGTATGGTATGGACTGGCTACAGCGTTTGGTCTGGACTCATATTAGTTGGAAATTACCACACTATGAAGCAAAGGTCTTTAAACTGATCTTATTTATCTGCTTTAAAGACACCCTTTCGGGTAGATATGGAATTGTTTTAATCGTTGTAACATTCTGGAAGAACAAAGAAGGCGTAAATATGATAAGGCAAACTAAAAATTTTGGATACAATTTTACATAAAATTATTATGAAGATTTGAAGCCAGAGAAATTTAGTCTCTAATTACTTATTACGATATTTTTAGCATAAATTGCAAAAGACACTAACTGAAATACTGTAACGGTAAATACCTTTTCCATTGAAAAAAGTGCATCCTGACTAAAATGAAAATGTAGAAAAAACGATTTGACATTTTCACCCGGGTTTTATATAAAGTCTGAATTATAATCTCAAGGTACTAGCTACAATAATATTGGAATATTAAAAATAACCATATTGATATTTGGATTGAGCACAGGTTGACTTTAGATTTGAATTTGAGCATAGCCTGTTTTCTGTATTCCACAAAACGTCATTGAATTGCTTGAGAGTGTAAGGCATACATAACAAAAATGCCAAATATAATTTAAAGTGAGATTTATTTGCTATTGGAGAATAGGATTTAAATTTGACTGACAATGCGTGTTTCGCATCTGGACTGTGTCATATTAAATACTAACGAAGTCGACATTTCAGCAGGATGTTGATCACCGCCTCTGAACATGTGGACTCATACGCCCAATTCAATAATCGGATTATCTTCTGTAGCAATGTAGAGGCTTTAGGGAAAAGTACTTTCGGATGCCTGTTTAACAAAGCCGAATAATTTCCATGAATTACCAGTCACGGTAGCACATTTAGTAGAGCGCCTGAATAATAACTGAAAGATTATTGATTCAAATCCCATCTGTGGTCGTATATCTTCTTTTTCCATCTACCAAGTTAATTTGATATCATCATTTAGGATATGTGTAAGAATCCAAATTATAGTTTCGTTTTATTATATTGCATATTGAGTTTAATTGATTGATTTTTAATAAATATGATGGAACTCATTGTGATTTAAAATTTAAGATGTTTGTATCGTTAACGTGTTCAAAGACACAATTATAGAAAAATTTCTCACACTTTTTGTCAATTTAGTTACTTTAACCTATTGAACATAATATTATTTTACATAATAATCGATATATTTAATAGTGCAAGGGAGATTATTAACGCTTTTTGTACACAATCAGGTGAAAACTAACTCATGTTGTGTGACACTTTTAACAATCAAACTAAGCTTATGTATGTAAACTATATATTCAAAGAGCTTTTTATACTCAGCTACCCTAATCAATACCTCAATGCTAATAACTCCAATAATAGCGCGTTCATCGTTTCACCACACAATTACGGAACTACAATTAAACCCCAGCGCACCCTGTTTACCCAATGACCTGCAAACAAGGGAAAAAGCTATTATAATAGAAGTTCAAACAGGGCGATAACTTGCTTTGCTCAAACAAATCATAAATTACTATATTCTGTTTGAAAAAGAATTAAGATTTTTGACACCTACACAAAACCTATACACAACTTTGATTTGAAAATTTATTGGTTTCTTCAATTTTCCTTTTAACGTTTTATATTGACGTATATGCGTGCTTTAAATTACAACGAATATACACATGCATTTGTCATTTTTAAATAAATGTTTGCCTTATGATTTCTTTTTCTTTAGCGATAACTCCCATTTCGAATGGACCTGCTGAACCTTACCGAAGTTTTAAATTACTAGAACATGTGAAATTGCTTGCGTGTTCTAATGAGCTAAAGAGCCAAACTACAGGTCCAACCAAAGTAGTAGGGTCGTTAGTGAGGAATCAAACTAAAACAGGTCCCCGAAAGAGGGCAGCGGCTTTTTCGGTACTTAGATTGGCAGATACTATAGGGTTTGGTATGGCAGTCTAAGACACACTACTGAGATGTGGAAAGCAACGGGAAACCACCACATTATCTCCCACGTACACAGCGTACCTAAATTTTAATAAAATGATGGCATTCTCTGGGGTAAAAGATTCCGGAGTTAAAATAGTCCACCATTCGGATCTCCAGGAGGGGACTACTTCGGAGGATGCGATCGGAAAGTTCAGAATAAGAGTCGGGAACATTTAGCGAGTCGGAGCGTGGAATGTTAGAAGCATGAAGCAAGTAGGTAAGCTAGAGAACTTAAAAATCGAAATGAATAGGTTAGCACTAGAGATAGTAGGGATCAGCGAAGTTCGGTGGCCAGAGGCGGGGGATTTTTGGAGTGGAGACTTCAGGGTAATTCATACAGGAGTAGACGAAGGAAATTTATGTGTGGGGATATTTATGCGGAAAAAGATAGGATACTGTGTACAAAATTACTTACAAAAGAACGAAAGAGTACCCATGGTTAGATTAGAATCTAAACTGGTAAACACAGCTAAATTCAAGTATACATGCCCACCTCTAGCTAGAGTGACGAAGAGGTAGAAGAGATCTACAAAGATATCAAAAACATATTAAGATACGTAAAAATACATGAAATTTTAATAATTACGGGGGATTTTAATGCAGTGCTAGGTGAGGGTAGGGAAGGAGCCGTAGCAGGTTTATTTGGTATAGGCACGAGCCACGACAGAGGAAATAGGCTGGTAGAATTTGGCACAAAAACATTTTAATCATCACAAACACATTATTTCAACATCATGCTAGAAGACGATACACGTGGAAGATGCCAGGAGATATAGGAAGATATCAAATAGATTACATTTTTGTTAGACAACGGTTTAGGAATCAAGTAAAAACTGTAGAAGTTACCCAGAAGCAGATATAGACACTGACCTCAACATCGTAATTATGAAGGCCACACTTAAATTTAAAAACTTGAAAAAAAGAAACAGAAAGAGGCACCTGACTTAGAGAAACTAAAAGATAAATATATTCAAGAAGGATTCGAAAAAAAGTCAGATGAATTGCTGAAAAATATCGGGAAAATTTGTGATACTAAGGAAGTGGAAACATAACATTAAATCCAGCCTAAACATTTCGGCCAGAAATATTCTGGGGTATACACAAAAAGAAAACAAGAAACCATGGATAACAAAGGATATCCTGAATTTAATAGAAGAAATACAAAGATACAAAAATAAATCAGACGAAACAGGTAAACAGATATACAAAGCCATAAAATGGGAAATTATTCGCAAATGCAGGAAAGCTAAAGAACAATGGATTGATGAAAAGTGCAAAGAGGTACAACCTAAGATGGAAGTAGGAAATACAGAAGAAGCATACAAACTAACTAGAATCAATTTTAGGGATATAAAACCATACAGAAAAAATATAAAAGGGACGCGGGAGGAAACGTCATTACAGAAAATGTAGAGAAAGTGGGTAGATGGCAAGAATATATAGGGAATGTATATGCAGGAGATGAACTAATTGCATTAGAAAAGGAAACAGACATTGAAAATGATGACTTGGGATATCCTATACTTAGAGATGAGTTTGAATTAGCATTAAAGGGTCTGAAAAATAGTAAGGTGTCGGGTACAGATAAGGTGCAATCAGAAACTCTAACAGCAGCTGGACAAGCAGTAACAGAATGTCTCCTCCAACTGGTAAGCTATATGTATGAGACACTAGAAATAACCAAAGATTTCAAACCCAACGTCATAGTAACTATACCAAAAACGAAAGGCGCGGAGAGGTGTAAAATTTTTTTTGAACAATAAGTTTTACAGACCACGTATCGAAAATATTAACTAGAATTGTACAAAGACGAATGGTTAAACGAGCTGAAGAAATACTAGGAGAAGATCAATTTGGGTTTAGGCGAAACAGGGGAACACGAGAGGCTATTCTAGCTCTGAGGGTGATTATGAAGAAAACAATTTAGATTTAGGCGAAATAGGGGTGATAATGGAGAAAACAATAGAGAAGGGGAAAAGCGTGTATATAGGGTTTGTAGATCTGAAAAAAGCATTCGACAATGTAAAATGGAAAAAAATGTTTGAAATACTCAAAAAAAATTGGAATGAGTTACAGGGATAGACGAATTAGTACATCGCTTATACAAAGGGCAAACAGCAGTAATAGCATTAGAGCAGGAACCTAGAGAAGTAAACATTAGGAAAGGTGTGAGACAGGGATGTGCTCTATTCCCACTAATTTTTGACTTGTACATTGAAGAGGCAATGAATACTATCAAATGCAGGAGTACATTTGGCATTACTATGCAAGGACAAAAAATTGATATGCTTAGATTTGGAGATGATATTGCGGTATTAGCATCTAGCAAGGAAGAGTTAGAAGCTGCTATTAATGAAATGGAAATGGTTCTACCAGAGAGATACGGTATGAAAATTAGCAAAACTGAAACTATAGTACTAGTATGCAAAGCAGGGGAAAATAAATCAAAAACAAGAATACGAATATGTAACACGAACTTACAAGAGGTTAAGGATTTCTGCTACCTAGGAAGCCAAATAACGCAACATGGGAAAAGCACAAAAGATATAAAACAAAGTTTAGCACAAGGTCGTGCTACATTTAACAAGAAAAAGCAACTACTGTGTCCAAAGATAACAAACATAAAAATAAGGAAAAGATTGCTTAAAACATATGTGTGGAGCACAGCACTGTGCTCCTGTGAAACCTGGACAGTAGGAGAAGCGGACAAAAAAACGTTAGAAGCCTTTGAAATGTGGTGCTACAGACTTATGATGAAGATATCATGAACAGACAAAGTTAACAAAAAAGAGGTACCAAAAATGGTAGGAAAAGAAAGAAATATGTGGAGAACGGTAAAAAATAGAAGATATAGGATGATAGGCCACATACTACGGCATGAGGGAATAGTGCGGAATATATTAGAAGCAGAGAAAGGAAAAAAGAGAAGCAGAGGTAAACTTAGGTTAGAGTACTGCACACAGTTAGTGAAAGATGTAGCCTGTATGAATTTCAGGGAAGTGTGTAGGCTAGCTCAGAATAGAAATCAATGGAGGTACGCATCCAACTACTGCCAAGGTGCATAAATTAATGACGAAAAAGTAACTGTACTTAAACATGATGATTATTATAAGCAAGTACAAGTGCTGGTTGGGTTATATTCTCGAATAATGTTAATTGTCTGAAAGGATTTACTAGAGAACTATTAATTCGACAAATGTCTAAGTGTTGGGGGATATTGGCAGCCACAGGCTGCTTAACCCCTTCACTGAATCTCGGTGAAATAAAACATACAATTATAAAAATATAGAAGGGAAACCGAGTTGTATATAGGCTGTGTGAGAATTTCAGTGAACTATGTAGGCTAGCTCAGAATATAAATAAATGCAGGTACGTGTCCAACCAGTATTGAGACGGAATACTTCATCATCATCAGGCCTTCAGTCCTGGAACTGGTTAGACGCGTACCTTCATTGTTTCCTATTTTGAACTAAACTACAGATTTCTCTGAAATTTGCACAATCTGTATCTATCACTATCTGATCTAGGTATACATCTAACCTCTTTTTACGGAAAACCTAATGATGAAAAAATAAGCGCAGATAAATCTGATGATTATTATAAACAACTACAGGTGTTGGTTGTGATATATCTGCAACTAATGTTGACTGTGCGAAAGGATATATTGGAAAAAATATTAAATCGGTAAATGTTCAAGTGCTGGGGGAACTTGGCAGCCACAGGCTGCTTACCCCCTTCACAACCACTGAATGACAAATAAATAGGGTATATAATTGTAAAACAATAGAAGGGGACCGAACTGCATCTAACAAGAAAGAACAGCGCCTATGATGAAAGATAACAAACATAGAAACCAGAAGAAATTTATTGAAAGCATATGTGTGGAGCATAGCACAGAATGCCTATGATATACGGGCAGTAGGAACAGCAGACAGAAAAACGGTAGCAGCCTTTTGGAATGCTGTG
This sequence comes from Platerodrilus igneus, assembly GCA_036346225.1. Classification (NCBI taxonomy): domain Eukaryota; kingdom Metazoa; phylum Arthropoda; class Insecta; order Coleoptera; family Lycidae; genus Platerodrilus; species Platerodrilus igneus. Next base: position 2,462,499 of record JARFIW010000399.1, read on the forward strand.
CTTCAGATGTATGAGGATGATAGCATGGACAGACAAAGTTAATAACAAAAAGGTTATGGAAATAGTAGGGGAATAAGAGGATTTGTGGAAAAAATAGGAGAAATAGAAGGGCAGAATACGTTCTAAGACATTTTTGGGGAATAGTATGGGATACATTACAAGCAGAGATACGAAAAAGGAGGTAAATGTAGATGTAGATCAGATAGTGATAGATGCAGACTATGCAAATTTCAAGAAATGCATAGGCTAGTTCAGAATAGGAAACAATGATGGTACGCGTCTAACCAGTTCCAGGACTGAAGACCTAATGATGATGATGAGCAATAATTCGTTTTTTAAAACTTTTTTGTTTTTCTACTGTAATTATCAAAGTGCTTTGAAGGTTTACGACACAGGTAGCAGTTCTATTTACACAATTAAACTCACAGTCTTTGTTTGCTTTTCATATTAAACGCTTTGAAGTAATATAGGGATTATACATTTTTTGTTGAAATTTTTATAATTCACGGTTATTGAAACTACTTGTCTTTCTTGGTGATTTGTATGTTAGTGCTAGTGTTGTAGCGTTAACGGTTAGTTGTTATAATACAATCCAAAACAATACTTTTTGAAGGGTGAGCTATTTAAGAGTAAGCAAGTAGTAATTATATCAAAATTTTCAAATTATGCCTTGAAGATATTTTAACTACACGGCACTTTTTATAACCGCTCGTTATTTTTTATACGTGGAAGTTTCTATGGAATTTTCTACCTAACGTAACTAAACTATTCTTACGACTAAAATCTTTAATTATTTTCATATTATGCGTTTATTCTACAACTCTAATTTTGTCATAGTTATAAAATATGCAACCGTTAAAAAATATAAAAATAATAAGTATTCGATCTTTATACTAAAATTGCAAACATACAAAAAATTTATCGAAACAATCAAAAAGAATAAGAAAAAAAGAGTTATCCCGATGAAGAAATGTAGCTATAGTATACCATGCAACTAGTATAAGTTTTGCTTCACCCACTTGGACTTTTCTTCAAAATGAAACCAACGAGAAACGTTAACGCAAATAAAAAAAACTAAAATGAAGTATATGAAGTAGTTGCGTATTACAAATATTAGTAATTTAGTGATTATTTGCATATTTTTATTTTATATCATACCGAAAGAGCAAAGTATAGACCCTACCCATTGTTTTTATTAATATTATCTGTTGTCTGACAGCCTCTGCCATAAATACTCTAATATCAATGCCCCTTGATCAAGTTTCATATTCTATTTTGGGTGGTCATTATCCACGTTTTAATAGCTGTCCTAAAGCCGATCCTTTTTCACCTATAAACTTTTTGTTCCTCAATTCCCTCTAGCTTATCACCATTATGTAATTACTTCGTAAATAATATTCAACCCACTTCTCTTCTTCCTTTTTCATAGATTTAGAATTGTCTACGTCCATCCATACTGTAGATTGCTCCGTATTTACAACCTTTTTTTTCATTTCTTGTCAACTTAATATTTGAGTTACCTCCAGTCATTCCTTTTCATCTTTGCTTTCTAACCGTTCCGGTTTTTAGCAATATAGAACTTCAACTTGGTTTAAGCACTTTAGTATTTCTTTTGTAGTTGTTGATTTAGAGACATAAATTACCAGCCTTTTGCTAGACGTTCTCTTATACTCTTCTTTTTTATTATTTTTAAGTATTCTGTATCTTTACTATGAATAACATATCCTTCTATATAGGTTCACATTATGTTTCTTCTAGTTACAATGAGTTTTCTCTTTTTTATGTCAACCCTTTACCATTCTTTCTGTATGATCTTATTAAAGTTTCAAACGCTTCATTTGCTTGTTTTGACTTTGTGTTGGGAATAGCACCCTATCTATAAAATCATTACACTTCTATCAACTGCTTTTTGCACTAATATATTTTTCCATGACTTCTTGCAGGAATATATTAATGCTATCTACGAAAAATATTCCTGTCTCACGTTTCTTCTTATCTTTATCTGCTCTGCTCTGTATTCCATTTATCGAATTCCAATTCTTAAAGTTGGATTTTTTATTAATAATTTTTCTCCTATTCCATTGTTTTATTTGATTTAGGTTCACAACAGTCCTTCTTAAAAATCTGTACAATGCTTTTCTTGAATTTGCAAGTGCGTAAAATATTTCCTTAGGACAATCTATATGCATAGTTTTTAATATTTTTAATGAGCTACTAGAATTGAATGTTTCTGTTCCTTTCGTAATCCTACATGTTGCTTTTCACCATAACAATTGACTATACTAAATACTGTTACAATCTGAAACATTCAACGGCGTTTAACCAGGAAATTAAGTTGGCCATTAAAAAATTTCCTGTATTTTTTTTTTTTTGGAACGATGGAGATATGTTGCTTATTTTTATAAATTTTTAGGTTATTGCCCTGTTGGTAATATTGCGCTATGTACTTCCATGTTTAGTAGTGTTGGAGTTTTCCACCTGATGACGAAATTGTTTTCTCTTGCCATGGTACAAAGGTTCCTTCGAACTTATATCATTGTAATAGCTTTGATTACTTCATAAGATCGTTAGAAACTAGTATACTCTGACGAGGGTCCAAGAAAGCCGAAACCAGTCAGTGAATGTTTCTTTCCCTTATGAAGTAATTGGGTTATTGTTTTGTAATGGCTATACAACTATTAGCTCGATTTGTATTCGTAAATATGCTTTTATTATTTTTATAAAGGTTTATTTATAGATACATCTTAGTAATCTTTTGTTGTGCACAAAATTTTTTAAATTGCGGACTGCAAGTATATTGTTTTGATTAATATGAATTGCCTTTGGGACAAATAACGGGCCATGCCACGAGAAGGTTTGTTATTTAGTGCAAATATATTTTGCTATTAACTTTCCGCAAATCTCAAAGGCAGTACATACTTGTGTAGCCGTCTATGAAACTATGATATAGTTTCGAATTAACGTTTGTACTTCCACGCTTAGTAGTGTTGGAGTTTTCCACCTGATGGCGGTATGGTTTTCTCTTGCCGTAGCACAAAGTTTTCCTCAAACTTATATTATTGTAATAGCTTCGAGTACTTCAAAAAATGGTTAGAAACTAGAATACTCTGACGAGGCTTCAAGAAAGCCGAAACCGGTCAGTGGATATTTCTTTTCTTATGAAGTAATAGGGTTATTGTTTTGTTAATGGCTGTACAACTATTAGTTCGATTTGCATTCGTAAATATGCTTTTATTATTTCCATAAGGTTTATTTACAGATACAGTAGTAATCTTTTGTTGTACACAAAATTTTTCAAATTGCAGACTGCAAATATCTTGTCTTTATATATATATATATATATATATATATGATATATATATATATATATATATATATATATTGCTATGTTAATAGGGTCATTTAGGGGTAGATAGGATTTCTAGTACAGTGCGCATCATGAATACAACATGAGGGTTGAGAAAACTAGACATTTTTAGGAAGAAAATGAGAAGTACGACGATTAGGCAGGAAAGCAAGTGACAACTCTAAAAGATATAATTGAATAAACAACTTGGCAAGTCATAAAACGACGTGAACGGAAGCTGCAACACAATACGCGTGAGTAATGCATCATCATAACACTAAGGATCCCAGTTAAACAAGCAGGTTTTAAAATGCGTAAGATACAAAAACGCATATAATTAAATACATAAAATAAATTAAGACTACGTGATCAGAAAGGTAAAATCCAGCACCTGATAGATTACAAATAAATACGGCAAGGTGATAAATGCAAAGTTCATCAAATTTAATGTACGAACGAAACGTACGTGACCAGAGAAAGAGAAAATCCAACAGAACCAATGCAATAACTTGAAATCTTACGTGCATGAAATAGCGCATCAATTCCATTTACACATCAAAAATCCATAGGAATACCCAAGATCATGTATGTAAGAATCACGTACAAAGCTTAATTGTTGAACTATGCGCTTGTCAACAGATAGGCGGTTCCTTTTAAATACGACCAGATTTGTAAACAAAGCAGTTTAACATGAACTAAAGCATAATTCACATCAGCTGAAAAGGAATATTTACGTTAAAGAATTAGAAGTGGGTTTATAGTTAATAAATTGTATAATGGTGATAGTGCAAAATTAAATGTGGTTCGTCGTTTTAATCCTTAAAAACGTAAGTACCAAAAGGTTGTTTTTAAATCAAATTCTAAGTTTTACATTAATAAAAGGACTCTGAATAATTACTGGATCCAATGAGGAAATTCAACGAGTATTTAATTCAATTATTAATTACTGGACATGACCGGAAGTTTAACAAAAGACGCTAAAATAATTTAAAGAATTAATCAGGAGAAGCTATGCTAAGAAAAATGCAGACTATATCTAAAGTAGATCTGGATTCAATGTTGGGACTACTTCAATCAATAAGCTGAATACGGGAGCAGTTGAGGCAGGAACTGGTTCGAGCTGGAAGCAACAGGATAGCCAATCTTAATATTTTGTTGTGTTTTATTTTTGTAAATATTTTAAAATTTGCTTTCATGAAAACTTTATGTTAGGGTAAACAAAGATCGTTTTTAGTACACATTATAAATTACGTAAAAATTTAAGGAAGTTAAATAAACGTTCATGCGGCTTCAAATAATAATAATAAGGGTGATTTTTCCTGGCTTTTTGTATAACTAACGGAAATGAGAATTATAGAAAGAATTTAATTCAATTATTAAAAGGAGGTTCTTTGCAAAGATTTATTAAACGTTTTGTACATTGTAAATATTTTGAGAATATAATAGTAATTGTGTTTAATGGTTTTTTGACATAAAGAAGCAGGAGGTGGAGGTAAAAAGAAAATTTATAATTTTGTTGTTTTGTTGCAAGCTCCGTGCGTGATTAAAACTGAGCTAGTCGAGGTATTAAAAATTAAAATTAAAATTGATGAAAGGAAAAATTTTAACCCTTTTATTTCACAAAAAGGGGGCACCGAGTTATTGCAACGTTATCACAGCAATATATATATATATATATATATATATATATATATATATATATATTGCTGCGATATCGATTTGAAACGATCATTTGGGCTTTGCATAAAAGTCTAAGTAATTATTTCAGCTTATTCACTGTAATACGATAGTATTTATCAACTTACCTTGTGTAATTAATTATCTAAAATATTTATATATTTAATACTTGGCTTATAGCCGTAATTTTGAGCATCGCTTCCTGTCTATAACTGACATAAGTCAAAATTTTGACAATGCCAGATATGATTGACAAAAATGCCAAACGTAATTGAAAGTTAGATTTATGTATAGTTGTGTACACGATTTAAATTTGTAAATTTCCCAATTGTTGTCATCGGTCTCGGTGGTGTAATTGGTAAACGCATGGTTCCGGCAAAACCAGGATACAGGTTCAAGTCCTGTCCAGGACCTTATATTTTCCATCTTTCAATTACTAGCTCGATTTGAAACGATCATTTGGGCTTTGCATAAAAGTCTAAGTTATTATTTCATCTTATTCACTGTAATACGATAGTATTTATCAACTTACCTTGTGTAATTAACTATCTAAAATATTTACATATATATATATATATATATATATATATATATATATATATATAATATAAAATTGTTAAGGTGTTAGGATCTTCTTTGGGAATATGTTCGTCCACTCATTAATAAAACGCTCATTTATAAATTTGTCGACGTTTTGGGTAATTTATTCCCTTAGTCATGACCTATAAGTGATAGGTTGTAATACAAATGTACAAAATAGATGTTACTTACAATCTATGTGAGCTCTGAGTAATTCGAAAAACCATCAACAGAATAAAAACAGTTACTTTTAAAACATGAAACCAATTTGTAAAATAACAGTAATAAAAATAAAATTAGTTTAAAACTTAGAAACTATAACATATAAGAACGGTCACTTTTTCAAACAAGATTCTCACAATATATTGTTGGTTTGCATGTTAATACTGATTAGTTATCGCAATTGAGAATTGATATTTTATATGAATTACATTTTGACGATATACATGGTAGCTGTCTGTATGCGCCTACTTAGTTTATATAGTAATGAATAAACTGTATTTAAATTATCTATATCGGATTTGAAATTTATTGCACAATTGTTGTTTTTAATATGAAAAGATTCCAAAAATAATCGTTTTTTGTAATTGTTTTCTATTTCTAAAATTTGTATATCGTCAAAATTAGCGTTATGTGTTTCTTTATTTAGATGTATTGCAAGAGCACAAGATTTTTATTTATTTTGCTATCGCTTTTATCCTGGCTTATACGATTGCGTAACCATTGTTTAGTTTCCCCGATATAGCATTGATTGCATTCACAAGTAATTTTATATACTACATTACTTAATAATTTTTTGATTGTAGGATCTTTTAGCGGAGTGAAGAGGTTTCTTAGGGTTCTGTTATAATTTACCGCAATCTTCATATGCGGAGTATTTAATATTCTTATTAAGCTCGGAGTTAGGTTTCTTATATAGGGGAGGCTTTTATGCAAGGTTGTGGTAGCTCTCTTATCAATTAAAATTCTTGACATAGAAGAACTGCAAATATGAACTAGTTAGAGTTGCTTCTACAAGAAACCCTAACAAGTCTGCTAATCGGAAATCACTTGCTCCTGAATTATCCTTAAAAAGTCTTCATAGAATCCTTGAGAACGATTTAAAATTTCATCCGTTTAATTACCAAATAGTACAGCATCTTGGTATTCAAAGTTAAAAGAGGTCTTGTCCTGATCAATGCGTACCTTAAGATGGAGCATTGAATAATTTACAAGTTGTTGGAGATGCTGTTCCTTTTACTATGATCCCGGTATATGATCAAAGTAATATCAGGCGCGGACATTCAAGTTTGTTCTATCGCAAACCATTTCCTGGGAATAGTCTTCTATGTAACATGAGATCGCCCGAAACCGGTTTCAGGACAACGGAAAACAAATGTCTTTATATTGTTGCCTGCGATTATAAGCTGCTCCATGTCGTCGTCGCCTCTGCGATCGTACTTAAACGGTGGTCAGTGCTATGCGTTCCGGCTCAAAATCCGGCCGTGGACCTGGTTGACTTAGGCATTCTATTGATGTTCTATCTGACATTTTGTTCATATCCTTGTTGAAGTGTCGTGCAAATCGGAGTCGCAGTTTTCATTGTCAAACAAAAGTGGTCACTCATGATAGAAGGTCTATGAAGGTCACATGGTCACAGTTACGATAGGCGGAACCAAGCTCAAATCTATGCTAAAGTTGTACAGTTATCGACGGTAGTTATTAAGGCATTTAAGCAGCCCATCCAGCCGATAAAATCTACCATTAAGACAACACTTCCAGGAGCAATAGCCACGCCCTACAAGTCTCTATTACTCACGAAAGCATCGCTGTTTAACGGTAGCTTCTAGGCGTTTAGTTCAATTCCGAAATTCTACAAGTAGTGGCATTTTTATCATAGTTTATCAAGTATGCTATCACAAATAAAAAGACAAATGTATAACAATCGCGAGTACCAGAAAAATTACATAAACCAAATTCTTAATACACTAGAGTTATTTCCCCCAAAAAATATCAACGTCTTAGACTTGTTTTTTTATATTTACGCTAACTTCTTGGTAAGTTTGTTATCTAAAATTTACGAAACAGAGCTGATTCATTTTCTGTCGGTTGCAGATGATGCGTGTTTTGGTAAAATCATGTATTTGATATTTGTATTTATTTGTATGTTATTTGGATTAGAAATATGGAGCTGTAATAACTTGCTTAATAAATTCTCAAAAAAAATTCATGATTTTCAAAAAATCTCTAAATATCTATTTCCAGTAAGCTTATCATATACTTTTAATTATAGCCAGTCGGAATTGATAGAGTACGACCACATTTAATATTAAGAAATTAATTTGCTGAAAAAGCAAACACGAACTTGTATATCTTATTAAATCCGGGAATGTTTGAAAATATTCTTTGGGCCAACATGCTTATGCGAAATCTATATTCTCCTTAATAAAAAATACGAAGACAGGATTTGATCACGAATAACAGGTAAAATTTAGAAGCAAGTGTACAAAAACCCACTGATGTATTGAATCCTAATTTTGATCAAGTTATAAACTAGGAAAATTTCAAATTTAATATCTCACAAAAGGCTTTTGTTTTCTGCATTTGCTATGTTACCATAATAAAAAAGGAAATCCACTGTAAATTGTTATTTTATTCCTATTTAGGTTTTTAAATATTGTATTACATTTTTTTTAAATACATATTAATTTGATAATTCAAATAAAATAATACCTTTAACGTTCAGATTTTTATTGTTAAATGTTCTATCTATTTCGTTTACGTCGTGCTGTGAAAATTCTATTCTGCAATCTGACGAAAAAAGTTTTCAATCTCTGAACTAAATGCTTTCCTTCAAACATGATGAAGGTTTTGCATTTTTCTTACAAAACGTTTTTATTTCCGTGCAAGACACAATTATTTGCATAAATAATTTGAAAATCTATGAGAGTTTGGATTAGCGTGTTAGTTCCTTCATGACTCGTACAAAGAAGCTTGACTTATTTTTAAAAATTTAGGTCATGAATTAAAAATCGTTAAAGCAACAATATCTTAAGAATTTATAATTACAAATTGGACTCGATTATATAGTCGTTGCTAATAGGGAAGTATTTAAAGAGTTTTAAAGGAATGTGTTCATAAGAAGTAACAGAAAAGCAGTAGGTCATAATTTATTTAACTTTAGTTATAATTTAAAATTTTAACACTTTGACAATAATAATTGTATATTTAATCAATTTTAAATTTTGGTCTTATATTGTTCAGAAAGGACGTTCGTGTTATATCAGCCACAATCGATAGAACTGGGCAATGACAGATTGGGGAAGGTCATAAAAAAACTTTTATATTTACTAGCATTTCTCATATTGTAATGAAAATATATAAGATAGACGCTAAATAGAGATATTCCTGAAATTAATTGCTCGGCTTAGCATGAAGCGCAGAAATAGATCTATTGTCCTTTCTCTTTGAAACACTTATAAAATCGTTAGCGTATAAATTAAAGATCACTTAAACTTCTTGTTTCAGATATTGATTATCAAATAGCAGTGCTGCTAACAGTTTTGAATTACATATAATGTCATGCTAACAAGCTTCTTGTAATAAAACTACGCCACGAACGTGTCAGAACTATTTAATTATTTAGAAACGTTGCCATAATCAATTAAATATAGAATAATTGAGCTTTAACGTTCAATAGCTATCAACCCTCGTTAGCGTCGGATTCTTTTATATTAATTCAAAGCTCTGTCGTCAAATGTTTAAAATCATGCTGAATAAAAATAAACGTTCACATGATAAGTGCGGTGTTCCGTTGAATCGACACGTTGTTTCCATCATCTGCAGCACCTGTAAAAAATCGCACCATCCAAATTGTACTATTGTCCCAGGTGAGTTATTAGACCAGCATTTTTCAAACTGTGTTCCGCAGAATACTGGTGTTGCACTACAGGTCAGTAAGTGCTCCGCCAGAAACAGAATTAGTTTTTATTTTATTTATTTAATGCTTTTATGTTTTATTATGTATAGTAATCTAGAAGTCAAATTTACACTGAGTTGCTTAAAAATTTTTAAAACTTAAAAAATATTGGGAAAACTGAAAAGTTTGGCAGATACCGTATTAGACTGTGTTTCTCTACTACTTTGTCTTTGATGAAGTAGTATTCTAGCATAAAACTGTAACAGGCATCTAAACAGATATAACATTCATAAAAGGGCGTTAATTTTTATTCATGAGTCATCGCAATTTTTCAGGGGCAATTTATCGTAATGAGCTATAGACGAGGCGCTAGAAGGAAGTGAGTGCGGAAAATATGACAACCGCATTTTCTCACTTGATAATGCTTAGAAAAACCCAAAGATTAATATTATGGATGATGTCAGTCGGTTTTGGATCCAATTTTTATATCTTTTGACCCTTCCCATTAGGTATTATAGAAATGGATTGAACGCAGGTGTAGTGTTTTTATATTCATTTTGAACGACAGTTATTAGTTCGTGTTTGTGGTAATTAGCAATAGTTGATATTACAGGAAATAACAACAAGTATAACGTTGAAAATATTGTTTATTATTTAACAAAAATTGATTGGTGAACCAATATAAAAGTACTTAGCTAAATCTATTTTTATAATTATCGCTCACACACTTACACATTAAAATACAAATCAACCCTGATTTTTTACAATTACACGACATTGATCTACAATTAGAATTGCATTTGCATGGACTTATTAAGGATTCTGGTATCGATGGTTTAGTCATTTGCCTTGGGTACAAGTAGCTATCTTGATTTTCATAGCCAAACAAAGTAAAATTAATGGGTTCGAAAACGGTTTGAACGCATTTTTCCATAAATATGTTTGGTCTGAAGCCGTTAAACAATGTAAGTACAATGCATCGGATGTGCATATAATTCTTGATAAATTTACGTCAAAAGCTATATTTCATCAGCTGTTAAATTTTGTTTTGAAATAATATAAGTACATACTTTCTCCACATCTCTAAAGTGTTCTGTATCTGTAAATTCATTTCCGAAAAATGCTAAAGTGTTTTGAACAAAATTTTGTGATGCAGCCATTAAGCCCTGTTTTTATTACCCAGCCTACTAGTTGTGTCACAACCTGTTATAGAATGTAGAGCTGGTAAAATATTACAAATATTTTTTCGCTGCCAAATGACATCCTAGAACGCGCCTTTTAGTATGTGAACTGTCGAACCATAGTCCTTGACAGCCAATATTTGCAAACATTTTCCAATAATAAATTCCTAAGATAAATACATCAGTATCATCACTGAGAATAATTACCTTGGCATTGTTTTGAATCATTACTGCATGAAATATATGGCAAAACATTCTTTTATCTGCTTCTAAGTGGTCTGATTTTAATTCAAGCACCACAGACAATGAAGAACCTTGCAGTTTAAAACATTTCGTTGGATCATCGAATCCTTTATGACGATTTTTTAGAAGATTTACTTTTACTTCGTAAACATGACTAAAAGTTTTATGGATGTCACCATATCTGTCAAATACAATATCGGCCCTTTTTACATAGTTTTGTGACAATAACAGCGTGATTCTAGTGAAAAACGCCTCTGCAAATGCACCGAAGGTACTATACTTTTTAAGTTGTATTTGATGTGCCATACCATCTACTACATAAATTTTCGGAAAATTTAAGGCTAACATGTCATGCCGAGAGTTCATTCCACAATGGTATGTTTCTTCTATTTCAAGAGCCATTACAGATTTTGGAGACTTTCTGTAGAATCCGTCTTTGTCAAAAGATATTTGGAATAATCTAATATTTCATAGGATGCTATTGTCTTCGTGTCAAATTCACGCTGAGAAGCCAACATAAATAATTGTTGTAAATGTGAAGTGTCTTTTGCATCTTGAAACTTGTTACTGCATGTACCCGCATATTTTTTTCCCGGATTGTCTTCTAAATTATAGAGTGGAGTTTTTAATAGGGTGAAATATGTTTTTGTTTTCAAAAGGAATCGTTCAGTTTTGTATTCTGTAATTAATGATTCTCCAGTTTCGTTTATATTGAGCATGCATTGTGTAATAAATTGTTCTGCAACTGCACCCGTATAGATATTACGAAGACCACACGCCTCATTGACCTTTAATGGATTACATGTACTGAAACACTTGATTATGTTTTGAACTTCTTTTCCGTCTTTACTGATCCTTGATTGCGACCACTCACTATGAACATTAGTATTAATATCACCTGTACTATCAACTTGTATTGCAAGATATGATAACAGAGTAGAATGAATAGCGTTTTTATAAGGATATAAAATCAGCCACCTCTGCATTACTTCTTTATTTTGAGTAATTCCAATTAAGCCTCCGGTTACAGCAGATGAGCGATTCTGAGATTGCTCCAATGCTAAGTCACAGCCTACAGAGTTAATTTTCCCTGACTTCGTTTAACAGATAGCATTCCTTCTTTCATTTCGTTTACGATTTCCATACGTAATTTTATCATATCCTGCAAGTAAAGTGTTACTCCTCCGACGTAATTTGTATGATTCATCGCGAATGAGTAATGTAACATTTGTCTCGTTGTTAGTAAATGTTGTTCAAAATCACTACTTCTATCTGCCTTTATCAAATTTAAAAAGATTTTCGCCATTTGACAGTAATTGTTGATATATTTGAACATCTCATTTTCAATGCTCATGACGTCTAAGAAATTGGAGAAATTTGACAAGACTTCTTCAATTACACCTTGATCATCTTTGTCCACTGCAGCCTCTCTAATTTCTTGAAGGTACTTATTTAACTTATGCATTTCATCATTGGAGTAATTTTTGCGCTCAATAAATTTGATGAACTGTATACTCCTCAACGTTTCGTACACGAGCTTGTGTGCTCAAATACCTCGATTATATTGGGTACTTTTAAGAATTGATGCCAATGTATTTGTACCATAAACATTTGCTTCAATTGGAATACAATCAAGTTTACCGCTTTCAATACATTGACCCAAACACCGTAAAAAATTTTTGTAAATAAAATGTTCCTAGCCTTATTATCAATCCTTCAAAATCATTACTTGTTAATTGAATATCTTTTGCTATCAGATAAATAGACATCACAGGATAAAACGGCTGAACTTCTATTCCATGAAAGGCATATATTAACGAAGTTTTCCATTGCGGTGTATACGACATCCTTTGAAGTTGGTGGCTGCGGAATAACCGTGGTAAATCCAACAGTAGAAATAGGTAATGCTTCAGGTATTAGTAATTGTTGAAATTGAGTCCACCCTCGTATTGAGTTTTGAAATGATCGATAGAAGTTGTAATTTGATTTATCTAATTCCAGTCTGCATAAAATCCAAAAACAAATTATTAAATTGTGAATTTTTTTGTGTGTAGTTTAATAAACATCTACTGTCAACATAATTGGATATTGAAGGCCGTTTAGTTGCTTTAAAATTAAAAATTTGTTAAGAGTTCAAAGGCTTTAAATCATAATCACATTGAATCGGTTTTGAGAAAATAATTTGGTTTTCTATAGTTCCTTTCTCTTGATATATCACCATTGCAGTTACATGTGTAGACTCTTGACCGCTAAGCGTTTCCTCGTTGAAATCATTGTTGCCCATAGCACCATGAAGAAAGAGCGATGGATTTCGTATTATATTCTTAGATATAAGAATTTCTTGTTCGCTATCTTCACATACAGTTGACCTAGTAACTTGCATATCAAGGTCTTTTAATGCTTTATAGCTGATACAATGTCCAAACTTATTAAGTATAGTAATTAAATGTTTTGATCTGGTCAAATGATGGATGGATTGAGCTATATGCTTTGCAGTTTGTTTCTAAGTAATAGTAAAGTAAATTTCAAAGAACGCTGCCATTGCTTTTCGGTAATAATTATCGCCCAACTTTTGATTCTTTGAGCTAAGCAGTGCTTGCATAAAAATCTTCCAATTGGGTGGTATTTCATCGATTTTTAATAGTTTTTCGATTAATGTTTCATCACATAAATAGCCACTGGGAATTAATTCAGTTCCTAATAATTCTTTTCGAAGTTCTTTTGCACTTTCAACAATATAGTTTGTAGAATCCATTGTGCGGATACGTTTAACCACATTCTCCAGTGGTATGGTGCTCATGAATACTAATGAAGATTTAGATCGATTTGTCGGATACAAAAATAATATTTTTTCACCATACCCATCAATAAGAAATGATTTGACTACGCGACTGTCTATAACTGAATTCTCTATTTCAGTAAGTGTAGCCATCCGTTTAGCCAAGTAAGACATTTCAAAAGAACGGGATGGAAATTTATTTTTTATTTCATCGATTAGTTTATCAAACGCATTATTGAGAATTTGTTGTGGTACTTTATTGGAAAGACGACCTGCTGGATTTCCAGAACGTCTTGGTAATCTTAAATAATCACTGTAACAACTTTTGTGATAGCTAACTTCAATGGCAAATAAGTCTTTCGGTTTTTGACAAATGCTAATTTTTATAAAAATACTATCTTGTTTTATACGTGCAGTATTTAAAATTTATTGGGCCGATGAAAGCTCTGAGCATAAAAACAGTTGCTTATTTTTATTTTTCGTTGTTTGATCACATATCAAACATTTCATTGTTTTATTGGGTACTTCAAATTTTCTTAATGATTTGAGAACTGCTGGGGTACCTGAAACACCGCTTTATGTAGATTCTTCTTCGGCTTTATGTAACGCTATTTCACGACGTCTTATTTTCTCTTGACTAGTACAGCTTGACAAACAACTTCTGTGTCATAAAAAACATTGTGTAGTGGACTTTGGATTATAAAGCTTCTTAACCTTTTCACGAATTTCATCGTTCCTTCTATCTGCTGCTTTTTCAATTGTGACGAATGTTTGTAATTTTAGATGATTTATTATATCTTCTATCGCATCACAAAACAAAGAGCCTCGCTCCGTCTCTTTCTCTTTAGATCTGTCAATTGTAGCGACATTTTTGTTCACTTTATTTAATATTCTTACTAAAATTCACTTTAATTGTATAATTCAAGTTTCAAAAATAAAATTCTATTACGCATACACGAACAACCCAATCTTATACACCGCGTTCCTATGCTGACTTTTGCATAAATGTACTGTAAAACCCATGGACGCGATACTATTCTGTAGGGCGCTTCCTGGGGGTCAATGCGAGGAAAGGAACCACAATAGCCGCTAGCATCATGAATTTGTATATTGTTTGAAGCCTCAGGTATGCGAATCCGAACATAGTTCCCGGTTGTTATATTTTCCGTACTCAAATACTTCTAGCGCCTGCACTACTAGGACTAAGCCGCATACCTTGGAATAATTGAACGAAAACTGAAGGCTTGGGTCATATTTATGCAGATCAAGCAGAAAAATTAAAAACAATTGAACAACAACTTCCTATTTACACACATCACAGTTGTATGATTGGTCTTATATTTGAAATTAATATTAGTATCGTAGGAATCACGAAAGGATGAATTTACGTTATTAACAGTATTCATTTGCAGCAAGATTAAATGTAAACTAAGGTTAGGTTATTTTGTATTAAAATGACATGTATTCAGAAGCCATGCTATACAGTTTAAAGACTTTTATTAACATAACTGTAATGAAGGTAAGATATGCGACAGCTTACTTTTTCTTCCTTTACTTATCATAAATTCTCCGGCGTATGTCGGTAATAAGCTCCTTTGCCCAAAACTCGTGCTACTTATACTCTTAGTTTCTCTTGGGTTTTAATCACGCCAATTCCATACGCTGAATTATACACTGAATGGATTAGTAGATTATTGACGCGAATGCATTCTTTCGTGATTTCTACTATATCTTGAAATGAAGTAGCTGAATGCTAAGTAAACGATAATTTGCAATATCACGTTCGTGTATACCTTGCTACGCCGTATTGACTCCGCAATGTTTCATTTATATAATAAGTTAATAAATCTTTTTATCCAAAAGGGAAAGCTTTTCTCCCGTCATTATTTTTGTAGTATGAATTAGGTTATTGCACTTATAACTAAGTTTTTAGATTTTCCTGCCATATAGGTCAAAAACCTACAGTTTATTGTATGTGTTCCGTCGAATGTCTTTCCACACGCCTTCAAAAATAAGTGGTTATTGCCCCAACCAATGAAAAACATTCATCGGTTTGTGGGACGATAACGAGTTCATGAGAAAGCGCGTGCTTTGGAGGTATCTATCATAAACTATCTTACCGTACTGACGTGTACGTTAGTGTGTTGAAGTATTCAGCAAAGTTTACACATGAACCTTTCCTTTCCTTTTAAATACATTTATCTTCTGCTTTAAAACTGTTGTAGTTTTCAACAACTAACTTCACTGCAATGTATACGAAGTAAACTGCAATCGACCTCAAGACCGTACATTTAGACGCTAGAATAGGTTTGCCGAGAAGCAAAGGAAGCTAGACCTACATTAAAATATCCCTTTTAAAAATGTAAGCCGCTTGTGTTAATTAAATGGTTTCTTTCATTGTATTAAAATTTGTGCAATGTTGCGCCCGCAGTGTGACCACGCCCGGTATTAAATACATTTAAGTTTAACAATCATTCGACATAATAACCTATACGGATAACTACATATGATATAGGTGCTGCTGTGGTGTTCAAAGCACCTCGTATTAAAGCACGTGTATTTAAATTATACAACTGGAACTATATGAACGCACAAAACTAAGTCACAATATAAACTGCCGAAAGTGCAGCTCTATAGAATTTAGTTCCCAACAATTGCTTCGATTTTCCGTACGTAATTCGGTTTATAATTATATTTTATTCGTTCATTTTACAAATATGGATGCTGACCGGACTTTTCTGTAATCGTTTAATCACATTAAAACTATTGTTGTTACACTGTGAAAAATCTTTGACAAATTTGACAAATCAAACAACATTTTCTAACAGTAATTTTGAAACCCTACTATAATAACAGAAACATACAGCAACGTTATAAGTATTGAGTTTGAAACAGGCAAATGCAAGAAAAACAGTGTAGTAAAAGGTAAACTAACAAAACAAGAAAATTACATGCTAAACAAAAACAACGATCACATACAAACCATGGATAGCACAAACACATACACATATCTAGGATATAAACAATAACCAGGAAAAAACACTCACAAGTGAAAGAAGAAAAGAAACAAATACAAACAAAGTCCCACTAAAATACTCAAAACAGAATTCGCAGCAAGAAACAAAACAATAGCAATAATCACATACAACACCCATATTAACTTACTCTTTCGGCATAATAAGTTGGAGCAATACTAACCTAGAGGCACTCGGCACTGTCACATAATCACAATGCTATAAATACACAATACACCACATCCACTTAACTATAGAAAGATTTACGCTCAATAGCAAGAGTGAGGGAAGAGGATTTATCGATGTAAGAAACATGTGCATCAAACTAACGGATAAATTAAAAAATCATAAAAGGAGCAGAAACGAGTAACATACACAAAGCGATCATACACGCAAACACATCAGCCACACCACTACAACTTAACAACAGTACTTTCCACACCATAGAAGAAATCACAACAACACATACGAAGCAAGAAAACAGGAAAGAAACACTATACGGGAAACATCCCCACTACTTTCACAACCACAAATCGACCAAGAAACAACAAACACATTTCTCAAAAAAGGTATATATTCAGCGAAACAGAGGGATTCGTGATAGCGATACAAGAACAGACAATCAACACACACCATTTCAGTAAACATATCATCAAAAACCCCAACACAACAACAGGCAAAGCAGACTATGTAAACAACAAATAGAAACAATAGACTACATCACAAAGCGCGTGCCCAATACTAGTAATCACAGAATACATCAAATAACAGGACAACGCCTCAAACATAATAGCCCTGCAACACAAACTCGCAGAAGAGCATACACCAATATACAAATACATATCACAAAACATACTTGAAAATACAGAAACAAGCTATAGTAGAACAATAGCTTGATAGCCGACAAATCAACACCACACAACAAATTAGACATTACACTCATCTGCAAACGAAAGAAAATCGCACACCTATTATCTCAAACACATCCAATATACAGAAAAAACAAGAGAAAAAGTGAAAAATACATATTATAGCAAATAAATCAAAGACATGTAGCTCAAGATAAAGTAGACATAATACCGATCATGTTATCAAGTACAGGAGTCATGCCAAACAACCTACACCAGTACATCCCAAAACTACAACTACATCCAAACACATTCACACATCTACAAAAGTCAGTCACACTCGTCACATGTACAATCACTGCAAAATTTTTAAATGCATAATACAGCTTATAGATAAAGAGAAAGCACGTTTGACAACAGTCTGCGTACTTATCTACTAAAACCAGATATGTCTATCTGCGCAGAAAAAAAGAAACAAAATTATAATAATAATAACAGTAATAATAATAATAATAATAATAATAATAATAATAACAAAATAATACTAATAATCGCTACAGTAGTACTCGTGGGAATGGAAAGAAATTAAAAAAAAGAAACAAGGCCATACGACACTAAGGTCAAGGATGTCGTACAGAAATTCACCTGAGCAAAAAAACACAACAACCCCAGAAATAATTGAAAATCCGAATGGAGCTGTTTTGTGGGACGTGTTGCCCGAACCACACTGGTAGGGACACAAAGTGAACAAGAAGTTCATACGAAATCAATCGACACCTAATTCTATGATATTACCAAACAACTAACTGCGAAACAAACTTAACGAATTATACACCTCTACTACACAAAGAATTCACAAACAAATACCCAGAACTAAAATTCATTATAGAACAAAGATTCTCAGACAAAGTACGAGTAATAACCAGAAACAACAGAATACCAAAACCAGAACTAGATCACATTAAAGTGCAAGTACAAGTGCAACAAAAACTACAAAACAACGATCAAACCGAAACATACACTAAAAAGCAAACACACAAAGGAAATTATACACAAGAAGACACAGAAATACATAATAACTAGAAACAAAAACAAATAAACAAAACTGTCACATGAAGTTACACAAGGTACAAACAAAGATTTTCAGAGAAATAGAAGAAAAATTAAAAATAACATACATAGAATTTAAAATAGCAAACATGACATCAAACCGTTCATACACAAAATACCTCATAGCACAAGGTAAATACAAAAATTACACATATTAACACACTCATAAAAAACAATATATAAAACGACACAACTATAGAATAATACAAGAACTAATCTATACGATAGCACTTACAACAACAAGAATTCACATAAAACATAAATAATCAGCAGACAACAAACAACGAAAACACCATGGCAACACAGAATACAAACAAAAATACTAAAACTGGTAAAAGACGTTGGGCAACTAACACAATACATAAAAAATCTCAGAAAAGAAGCAAAGAGTAATAGGAAAAATACCGAAAGAAAAAGCAACAGAACAACTAGATAAAAAGGAAAACAAAAGCTACAAGCACTGGACATAAGACCAAAGACATAAGACATAAGAACAAAACAAGACATTAATCCAAATCCGAATGAAATTCTACCAAACTATTGACAAAATCGAAATCACATAAACAATCAAGCAAACATAACAGACACCGAACACTTTTGAAGCAATCTATGGTTCAACACAACACAATACAACCAGTACGCACAATGGATCCAAACAGAAACAAACAAATACAACACAATAAAGCAAATGCAAAAAATAACCATTACACACTAAGAAATTAGTCAAACTATTTACAAATCACACTGGAGAGTAACTGGCAACAAGAAAATGTAACGTTCCGTTTACTGATCGTTTATTATAAAACAATAGTTTAGCCAAAATAGGGCTAGGTCTTGTCGGTTTACGATAGACCATTTCAGCGTCAAGTGCAGGATGGCTTAATTATCGACACACAAGACAGGCTAGTATAGGCGACGCAGTTTTTTTTTAGGGAGGCTGGGAACTGACAGAGAGCGAGACGTTAAGGGAGAATTTGTTGTATTTGCGGATTTGTTATGTCGCGTTCAGTGCTTTGGGGTGTTTATTATATCTGTTGTAGGTTCACCCGTTCATCCAATTTCACTTACCGCTGTCCTTTGATACACATAGAGTATCAATCCATATTGGGAACTTATAATTTGGAGGGTACCGCACCAACTTCAGGTGGAGTCAGGAAGACTTATAAACAAAGAAGCTAGGAAAGTTTTCTTAAAGAAGGAAATTAGTCAGTGGATTTACATACTCTAATTGCGAATATAGGAAACCCGAGCTATCTTAGGCGTTTGCAAATTTATGAGCGCAGATTTCGTGTTATCCGTGTATAGCATTACTGTGTTTGTGTGACACTTATTGCAGAAAATTGACCATAAAGAAACAAGATTCTCCACAGTAAGAGCACTACAAACTAAAAACAAATAATAATAAACTAAGCCATAATCAAGCTAAGCCGCACCACAAACCTTGTGTACCTTAGAAAACATAACACGAAATTAAATTAAAATTCCAATTTCTTCTAAAAATGATTATAATTGCTTACTGCTAAAATTTGGTACCAAAAGCTTTTGAACTTCTTTTACTTAATTTCGGGTCTGTTTTAACAATGTCGTATGTTAAAATTATATTTCTTAAGCTACTCTGAACCTTAAGTTAATGGATAAAGTTTAATAATTTTGTCGATATTAAGGTTTTATCATCGCAAAGACTATTAAAACACATGTTCTATCGCAACAAGAGATGTTTAACTATAAATGATCTCTAGGTTAATGGGCGAATGGTAGACCCAGTGCTAGGATCATTATATATTAATAGTCCATACTAATTATGATTTGAAGTAGAGAGAAAACACATTAATAACGCTATTACTAAAATTAATTAAAAATAAATTATAGAAATTCAGTGTCCACAAATTTATTAGCATTAACTAACGATAATTTCAGGCAATACCATGTCAATTTTATGTTCATAATTAATAAAATTATAAATTAATCACATAAGAATGCAAACAAACACTCATTCTTCTAGTCCTGTCCCGCTATATGAAACTATGAAACTGCTCAAGAGATATTGTAAACAAGAACCACACTACAATGATTTTTCAATGTTCCCCCTTCTCCAAATTTTGAATTTTGCGGCACCCTTGCAATTCCAAGCAAGTTAAGGATACTTAACGTGCGTGACAACACCCACACACGCGACCTACATTATACTTTTCATCTGAACGAAGTCGTATTTTTGTGAAAGATGCTCGTCTAACATTTTTCAAGAGATCCGTACGGGGAATCGAACTCGGAACCTTGGGATCAGCCCATACGCAAACCTACCTGATCCACGGAGATGCTTAATTGAACATGCATACATATATATATATATATATATATATATATATATATATACAGAGTGGTAGAAAAGTCCCGGAACGGTCATATATTTTGGGAAATACTCATCGCATCAAAAAAGAAAAAATACGTGTTCAATATTTTGTTAAAAGCTATCCAATGACACCAAAATTGAACCCCCCCCTGGGGGAAGGGGTGGGGCAACTTTAAAAGTTTAAGTGGAAACCCACATTTGTTATTGCAGATTCGGATTCCGCAGGATAAATTACCCCAAATTGACCTACGATACAAGCCATTTTGGATGATAGAAGGCGTTGCAATTGACAAAACCAAAATAGGGTACAAAAACATTTGAAATCGAAAAATGTCAGAATTACATTCATTTTTAGTATTCATTTCGTTACTAGCTTTTGATATTATTTCGTGATGTCTCTCTCTGAAAGAGAAAGAATAATTGTCCTGATGATGCGGGGGTATGGAGATAAAGAAAGATCATTGCAGCAAGTCGCAGATTTATTCAATGAAGTCAATGCGGAACGTCAACCGATTTCTAAATCTACTGTGAGTCGAACAGTGAATTGTTTTGCGCGAACTGGTTCGGTGAAAGGTAAACTCAGATTTGGAAGACCTAAAAGTGCGACAAATGGTCGATTTGAACACCTTCGGCGGTAATTTCGTTATGTATGAAATAAATAATTTATTATTTTACTTCTTTTATTTTCTGATCCATCAATTCTTCTTAAAATAGTTAATTTTTGTCGATTGTAGCGCCATCTGCAAAAAACTTAAAAAAATTATGACTAACATTTTGTGGCGAATCCGAATCTGCAATAACAAATGGGGGTTTCCACTTAAACTTTTAAAGTTGCCCCACCCCTACCCCTAGAGGGTGGGGTGGGGGTTCAATTTTGGTGTCATTGGATAGCTTTTAAAAAAATAGTGAACACGTATTTTTTCTTTTTTTGATGCGATGAGTATTTTCCAAAATATTTGACCGTTCCGGGACTTTTCTACCACTCTGTATATATACTATCTCTCTAAAATTGGTTATGGGAGGATCTATACAAATCGTACAATAGCAACCAACGAGTAGCTCAAATTTTGAGACGCTGTGTAACTAAGAATGTTTTTAGTAACAAATACCAACTTTGTGTAATATCTGTATTACAAATAACCATAAAAGTAAGACTTTTGATTTACGTGTATTGGCCACCTTAGTGCCTTTTGCCGGATGCATGTGAATGACTGCCCCCGGCCCTCAATAAACTTTGCACTTTTTTTGAAACGTTTTTTGGGATCTTCTTACACCATATTTTAATAGGTACTTCTATGTGCCTAATTTAATATCACATTAGCTTTACAACGGCATAAACCTTGAGGGGCCTGCTTGTAAAGTGGACGGGAAAAACCACCGGAGTCAAACAAGGTAGCAAGGTAGTTGCGTTAGAAATTCCTGGCGTGGGGATAAATTGTAAGAAATTTCGAATTGAGGGCGTAAATACTGTAGAGACACTTGACCTGCCTATTCAATAGCTAACTATTGACAACAAGAATACAACGTGTCGTCACTTACAAGATGTTCCATTTGGTCACTACCAGAACGCAAAGCCCAGGGGCTAAAACACTGGAAACTTGGTATTCCGTTAAAAGTATGCGAAGGCAATTGAGGGAGCCCGTGGTAGCGCAGACTCGGTTAGGGTGGACAGTATTTGGCTCAGTGTATCATTTGTCGGCCAATTACGAAGCACTAAATTCTATATTTTATATTAGCGATACACCTGAGGACAATAAATTAGAGGCGTTGGTTCTGTAGTTTTTTTCGGCCGAAAACTTTGGCGTTAAATGTCCCACAGGGCCCATCGAATCAAAAAAAAACCAATGAGCTAAAGAAATTATGGAAAGAACACAACCAAGCATGGTAATCATTACGTCACTCGTCTATTGTGGCGCTACGTTAGAGTTAGTCTTCCTAACAGTTACCCTCTAGCTAAACGTAGACTTTTGAGTCTGGAACACAAAATGGCCCAAGAACCTCTCCTAGCGCATAATCTGCAATCCCAAATTGTAAGCAAAAGGGATATATTAAAAAACCAAGCCCGAAAGAAATCAAAATTGTCGACCCCCGGGCTTGGTACCTACCCATATTTGCAGAAACCAATTCAAATAAACCGGGAGAGGTTTGGATGGTGTGGGACGCAGCTGCCGAAGTTAATGGTGTGTCACTCAACTCTGCGTTGCTAAAGGGTTCTGACTCACCGAAACTACTGTCAGACATCTTGCACCGATTCCGGGAATTTCCAGTTGCGTTTGCAGCCGACATTAGAGCAAGGTTTCATCAAGTTAGTATAATTGATGCTGATTAAGGCTCACCGCGTTTCTTATGACGTTCTGATCTATCTAAGCAAACAAACGTATACCAAATGAAGGTGATGACATTTTGGGGCAACCTGCTTGCCAAGTTGTTCCCAATTTGTTAAAAACAAAGATGCCATGTCGTTCGCGAATGATTATCCACGAGCAGTTCTTGCTATATGCAACAATCATTGCGTAGATGGATTCACCAGTGAGCGCGAAGCAGGACCTGTCAGAAACTAGGTCGTCCAAAATCCTTCTATTGGAGGATTTGAAATCTGCAAATGGGTCTCAAGCTCTCAGGAGTTTCTGAATGCGATGAGGTATGAAAGCAACGAGTAGTCAAAAAATCTAAAATTTAAGTGATGATAACGGCGGTGCTAAGGTTTTGGGTATGTGGTGGTCTACAACTGACGATTGCTTTTACTTTCATCTAAATCTGGAACCATTAGGAAAATATATTATTGTTGGTGAAAGTAAACCGACGAAGCGTCAGGTGTTACGGACGGTTACGATGATTTTTGATCCTCGTGGTTTAATCGCGTTTTTCATTGTCTACACGAAAACGCTTCTCCGAGACATATGAAAAGCAAACGTGGCTTGGGACGAGGCTATCCCTGACAACCTTCACACCAGCTGGTTGAAGTGGACCAGCCTCCTGCTAAACTTGCAGAAAATCAGAATCCCGAGATGTTACTCGCTTGCAGGGTACAACTCCACCGAACGACATGTCTTCGTTGATGCAAGTGAAAACGTTTTTGCCGTCGTAGCATACTTTCTTATGACAACAAACTCTAGGGTTAGTTGTCGGTTAGTTGGTGCTAAAACTAAAGTTGCGCTCCAAAAGTTCATGACAATAACGCGTCTCCAGTTGCAAGCTGTTTTCATTGGGTCCCGTTTTGGTCCGACTCGACGGACGTACTACACTGACTGTCATCAGACCACAAACGATATAAACAATTCGTCGCATTTAGAGTGAGCGAAATTTTAGAAATGACGGCTCTCTCTGAATGGCGATGGACACCGATTAGCTTGAATGTTGACGATGGAATCAGTCTTTTCCCGATTTTTGTGTTCCATATCTACCTGCCAGTAGCCACTCTTTAAACCCAAGGTTAAGAACTATCGCAACCCTGTAAATGTATTTAGAGTGTCATCAATCCTGGGAAGTGGGTGGCTATCGTCTTTGGTAACATCACTCAATTGTTTGTAGTCCATACAAAACCTTGTTGACCCGTCATTATTATTAACAGGGTATGCCAAAGGGCTATCAGAATGCTGAATCGCTCCTTGCTTCTCAATATCTTCAACCATTTTTTGATCTCCTCGCATTTGGCAAATGGGAGCCATCTCGGCTGCTCTTTTATTGTCCGGGATCTCCTGTATAGATTCTATGCTTAACTATTGCAATCTTTCTTATTCAACCGCGGTCGACCGCGAACACATCCAAGCACTGTCGGATCAAGCTTTTAAGTCCTGCCAGTTGTTGCTGTTTAAGGTGCTGGCATACTTTCGTCAACTGTTCCAACAACTTCCTGTAGCATTCTTTGGTGGGTCGTTCTTTCTCGACACCGGCACACCCCGCTAACCGTTGCATCTGTTTTCAGCACGATATCGTGGCTATTGGCGTTTAAGATTCTGATAGGTCCACCGTCCACCATTTTAGTCGGAGCCTTCCCCACAAGCACGCACTTTCTAAAGGATTCGTCTGTAATTGGTTCAATAGCGCTCACGATGCCATCCAAGTGTCACATCACCACGCTGTCTGTTTTTCCAGCTAGAATAACGTCGCCTGGCATACAAACTCGCAGACGCACGTGATCTGCTTCAGAAAACAGCACTTTCGAGTGTTCTACTCTTAAAAGATCCTCTTTCATATATACGTGGAATCCATACTTCCTGGGGATATCCTTTTCTAAGATAATTTCTTCGGTGATCTTCGCCATCATACCTGATGGTCAAATATTTTGCTTCCAACTTCGATTTCTGCATTTAGGATTTCGTGTGTTCGAGGTCCCTCACCAGCCACAGTTTAAAAACGCACCGTCGCGGACGACACTTTTCCACTGTCGCGCACTACTTACGGACTAAAAATTGTCCTAGTAGCTCTGGTATAAACCAAGAACTTCACAGTCTTGCCATTAAGCTGTTATGTATAAAAATACTGACTGCAAGCTTAGATAGCACGATGCGGATGATGGTTTCCGTGATAGAATCCGGCTTCTATGCTTTCTTCTTGGGCGTTTTACATTTGAACTGTATATGCCGAAACTCGTCACAATTCCAGCATCTGGGCATCTTCCTCTTTGATTGGTGTTCACGAAGTATACGGTAAATCACCTTCTTTTTACTTTCTTGGCTCTGCTCGTCTACGGAGCCTCTTACCTTGTCACTACCACAATGCAAAGTTCTCTTTGTCGCTTCAAATTCTAAAGCATAATCTAGCGCATCATTTAGGTTCCCTGATCGAGCCCTGACCAGCCGTAGAGCTTGCTGGATCTCTGTGTCACGTATCTCATTAACAAAGGTTTATACTGCCAGCTATTATAAGAAGCTAATCGGTGCTGTTGGTTTTGCTAGTCTCATCAAGTGAACAATATGTGCCATCAAACGATTGTATATTTTTCTTAGCCTATTAGTAACGGTTCTTCACTTGAGCGTGATACATTTGTTGCAGATGAGAGTCATCGTACCTCATTTCCAAACCTGATGTTAATTTTCCTAGCTTTTTTGGTGATGATCCGGCAAATTCTGCCTAACGCGACAATCTATGCGGTTGCCGCTTTACCGGCCGCTCCGTGGCGTAGTTGGTATGCGTGTAACTACTACGCCTAAGGTCCCGGGTTCAAATCCCGACATGGTCCGCTTGAAAAATGTTAGGCGAGCATTTTTTACAAAAATACGCCCTCGTTCGGATGAGAGGTAAAATGGAGGTCTCGTGTGTGAGTGCTGTCATGCACGTTAAAGATCCCTACCTTGCTTGGAACAGCAAGGGTTCGGCAAAATTCCAAATTTTCCAGGTAAAAAAACTCGCTTTCTGGCCAATGTAGTATCTTCGGGTGGAGCATTGGAATACCAAATGTAAGGTTGCCCCTTTACCATCGTTCCAGACATTAAGTTTTGCTGGCAACCTCGAATTGTTTAAAAAATATTTGCCAAGGTGACTTTCCATCAAATGTGGTTGGCTTTACTCTGAACATTGAGGTCAATTCGCATTCTACGACATCATTAAATTCTGGGGCGTACCGTTGTATCACCGGCACCGAGGCTTGCATTGTTAGGGAATTAATTGGTTCCTCCATCCTCAGCACCTCTTCCTCTATTTCACGCAGTACTTAAAAAAATTTTCCAAAAATTTCGGTTCCATCTCATGCGAGTTTCTATGAAAACTTTGTTTCCAGTTTTTGTAGACCTTCGGAATATTTGGCTTCCAGGTTTGTCGCGGTATTTGTAATTTCTTTTAAAAATTCCTTTTTTAATTGGTTAACCGTTTTTGTGATTTTTGTAGCTTTCTATATAAACTCCTGTTACAATTGACCGCAATTTTCTTGTTGATTTACGGTGGTCTCGTTCAGTTTTTCTGCGAGGTTTGCAGCGTTTTCCTGTAATTTTTCTCTAAAGCTCGTGCTACTCCTTCTAATTTTGCTGCGGCTTGATTTAGTTTTCCTGCAATTTCGTTTAGTTTCGTGAAGTTTTCTACTGACTTCGCTGCCAAGCTCACTGTGTTTTGGTCTGTTCTTTCTGCGTATTCTTAATTTTTTGTGTAAAAGGAAAGAATTTCACTGTCTATTTTTTGTTGAGTACGTGTTTTTTGGCATGTAAATAGAAATCGTTCAAACGCTTTTACCACTAAAATTCGACCACTTGACACTAATGTAGCGGAAACCCTCTTTTGCAAAAGCAACGGTTCTTTGTCGTTAAACTGACTTTACAAGCTTTTTTCCACGACTCGCAGCTGCAATGGAATTTTCTAGAAGCTCTCACAACAATTTATTTTCAGCTAATCGCTAACAGCACAAGTATTCTGTTCTTGAAACTACGATGCAATCTTTATAATTACCTACTATCGAAATACTATTATTAACCATCCAAGCACTAATTATTACTTTTTGTAATCACTGCAGTAGTTTATATTAGATAGAGTAATTTATATCGACAGTAATATATAACACTTATATACCATTACTTTATTTCATATCAAGACCATGAAAGCGTTAAATTAGAACGGGAATCGTAACCAAAGCTTCAATCAGAACTGACTTCCAATATTTATAGCGGCAATTTGTATACATATTCAATTGTTCTAATAATTTCGGGGACATATCAAACTATGCAAATAACATTCTCGAAATTTTCTATTCTAATCTAAACAACCTTAAATGCAAAACCTTTGTATCTGTCAATCAAGTCCATCTGAAAGATGTGGTGCCACAGGGTCCGTCAATCATCTCTTGTGTACAAACGCTACGTTTACCTGCTAATGTAATTATTTGTTCACGGGCAGACCAAACAGCACCATAAAAATCATTAAGTTTTACAATGAATATGTTTTGAGTTTTAAGATTTAAAAATATTTAATAAAAATAGTATATATTGAAGATTTCTTTTATCAAATAAGCGTCGCTCATGAAAGGGTGCGGCCCGTGTTCAATGACCCCTTAAACATGGGGTTGTCGTGCACCTTTGTGAATAAATTCAATTTTCTACGTGCATCTAAACCTTACTTTTTTAAGTAAAAGCAGAAAACTAGATTTTCTTAGCTGTGATTTTTTTTTAAAAGCCATAAGTATACATTAACGCTTTTCTTATAAATGATCACTGTGTACGTTACATGATTAGTATTATTGACTTGAGTTGGGTGTTGTAAAATTTAACAACAGATTAGGTCCCAGCTAAGAAAGGGCTTTGAAAATTGGAACCCATTCAAACTTCTCCAATAGAAAAACAAACGCAACAAAACAGTCAATATTAGTAAATGATACGTCACATTATAATTTATTATATTACATCTTAATTGCTTGTTTGCCATAGAATGAGTTATTTTTTGTATAGCAAATAGTCTTAGCAGTCGTATTGAAATTAATATTTTGGATAAGTGAAGCTATGTCAATAAACGTTTTTTCTAACCAAAGCAACCCTACCAGTGCAAAGCTACCAATTCCTGGTTGAGGTACACCTCAATCTTTAAAACAAACTTTTAAACTTTCCGCACCTAAACCATGTAGAAACAGTCACTCTCAGTACATCAAAATTCGGAATTGTAAAATACCTTTGCCCAAATCCGATACTGATCATACCTGATTGATCGCTTGAAAATCTTGCCTATGTAAACCTTGATAATACAGCTATTTAATAATGGGTACATCCTTGGACTACAAAACAAATAAAACGTTTTTAGTTGCTACTGCATTAGATGTTTCGTCATCGAATGCTAATACTAACTAAAATTTGATTAAAACGAAAAGCTGAGGCCACAGAAAACTGTGTATAGCATTATGCTACCTTAAAAACGTTATAAAGGAAGTCGCAGTGAATCTAAACTGTTGCAATATTTGAATAAATAATAAAGGATATCAACAACGCAAAGGATATGACCCTACTAACCCATGCCAAAAAATAAACCGTTTGCAGAGACTATGGTATTAAGATCAAAAAAAAGAGAACAAGCAGGTTTGTTAGTAGAAGAAATGTGAATAATATAGTCTTCAAAATAAATGAATAAGGTTAGATTGCTATTATGTAATTAGCACAAGGAGACATGCAAAAATGGGCAGAGAACCATTTTATTTTGTAAACCACTGAATATGAAATTGCAAAAAGGAATGATTAAACGTTATTTGTGGTACGTACCTCAGTATGAATGTGGAACTAAGATTACTTCTAAAGACCGAGCAAAATTGACTGGGGCATTTAAAATGTGGACCAAGGAAATTACAAACGATAGTGACTTATAGATGCACAAAAGAACAAGAAAAACTGCATAGTTGAAGTTGCAATTAATCATAGAAATGAAAATGAAAAATAAGTATAAAAAGCATATCTTCGTCGGATTTGGAATTACTTAATACTATGCGAAACTAAGCGATTAATCAATAAGGGAGTAAAGTGAGTGACACCACTTTGATTGAAAAATTCCAGCATTAGACGGAGCGAACCGCTGATTATGATTTAACCAAATTTCCAACTCGACTACAACCAAGAGGGTGTCTGAAAACAGACCATTCTAATTTGTACTTTAAATCACAGGTGACCTACTCCTTATGTGCATTGAGCAGAGAATCAACAAAATAAAGCCCTACTGTTTAAGCTGAATTACAAAAACCTGCACAATTGAATTGATTAATGTTATTATGTAATACCCGTTCTTAAATATGCAAATTTAAAGTCATACGAATAATTATTAATTAAAATTATTATTAATTAAAATTAATTAAAATTTCTCGTCATGTCTGTCCTGGTTCACAATTAAAAGATTCAGAAGGAATAAAGCAATCAAAAATTAGTGTAATCAATAACTTACTTATCAAAGAATACGCTACAGAGTTGATAAAAAATATTCAGAAAAATCTTTTGTTAATCAACACACATCAAGACACAAAGATTTTGCGCTGCAGAATGATAGATAAGAAATGGAAAGAAAACACTTAATTCAGAAATAAACACCGTCAATCAACGAAAATGCAGAGATTTACGAAACACATACACTGTAGGAGAACCAAGATGTTTATCTCGAACATTACTAAGAGCTAATGAAGGAAAAGCACAAGTAGCAATAACGCTAACTTTAAGTAAGTAAAAAAAGTCATAAAGGATTGTCCAGAAATATCACCCAAACTTTATTATCAATTAAGTATGCGGATGGTTGTTAATAGCACTAAGAATCATGCAGCTATACAAATAAAAGAGAAGCTTAATTGCTAGAAGAGAGTTCACCGTACTGTAGTTCGATTGCACGAAATGTGTACAGCCTAAATAAATCACGAGTGCTATAAAGGTCTTGACACCAAATAGAGGAACGATTTTCTGTGGACTACAGAATAAAATAACAAAGAAAAGTTTGGCTAAATGCACTTCTGATGGTAGAATTATATTTTGATGTGCGATTTGGGAAATTATTTTCTAATAATGGAAACTCGTTTTCCAGGGAGTAAAGAAATCTACAGCTGTATTAGTTATCGATCGCACCACGATGTATTAAAGACGTAGTATTTTGTATTTACTTTAATATGATCATATTCCTAACAACGCAAGCATTTAAATATGTTTAGGTTTAAAATATAGAAACCGTGAGGCGGCTTCCTTTTATCATGCGCTGAATTATATGCTGCCGC
The DNA here is from genome assembly GCA_036346225.1 of Platerodrilus igneus. NCBI lineage: Eukaryota > Metazoa > Arthropoda > Insecta > Coleoptera > Lycidae > Platerodrilus > Platerodrilus igneus. The sequence goes on from JARFIW010000399.1 coordinate 2,493,173, forward strand.
CGTCAGAATTTGTAATACACAAGACCTTAAATTTCAGAAGGTCGAAGTTATTAAAGTCCTGATATTTGACATGTCGAATGAATAATTCTGTTGTAGTCAATTTCAGCCACATTTAGGAAACTTATTAAATTTAATTGTATATCGAGTGCGGTTTATGATACCCAGGATACCCATTTGATTTACATGGTGTACATTATAATTTTCTATAAATATTAATCATATGATTTTTCAAAAGTTCGAATGCTAATAGCAAAACAGCTATGAAGTTTATTAAATTAACTTGAAAATGTATATTGAAGTAAGTTTAACAGTAAATACGATTGTAAAGTGTTTCAATAAATTCCATTATTTAAGAAATACCATAAAATAGGGTTACTTTACACTATCCTCCTAACTTTTCGCCAACGCAGTAAAAATACATTTTAAGAAAACCTAAGCTTTTTTATATTTTTTATGCTCATAAAATGTCGCACACCACAGCGCACTACTATAGTACTTCATCCCAACCCGTTTGTGTCCACATCGAAACATCAATCATTAATCAGCTGCAATGCAGATTATAACCTTAACATTTATAGTTTTATAGTTGCACAAAGTCTTATTTTTACCAGATCCGTAAGTGATTGGTAAGTAGGCAATTAATGGCCGTCACTAGAATCATTTTTTAAATGTACCCATTAAAATAAAGTTATTAAAATAAAATTTGCGCAAAAGTGAAGTAACGTGATCGAAAAGGGCAAATTCTCGTATGCTTTTCGTACATACAGCAATAGTAAAGCGGAGTTTAGTAGGCGAAATCATTTGTTTTGTTCTTTAGGGCACAGTAAGCAGAAAGTACTGGCTTCTGTTTACGGTTTGATGAATTTGTATTAAAGCTACGACTTGGTGACCCTCGTCCCTTTTTGTTTGTACTCTTCAATCGTGTTTGCGTTTATTGAAAAAACATGAATTTTATTTACTCCTCACTGCACAGTTTTAATTATCTACCACGCCTGAAAATCAAACTGTGATTCTTTTATTAATAAAAAGGATTAGGTTTACGTATAATAATTTCATAAAATTTCTGCAACCTAAATATTAAAATCTTCATTCTTGGATAGCAATTTTCAGTGGCAAAGCGCGAATTAATGCAAGTGATGCGTCCCGTAGTATCACTTTTAAAATTTCCTCTCTCTTTTAAAATAGCAACTAATCTTCAAATATTTGATAAAACTCCAATCTTGAAATTGTTTTCAATTTGTATTAAATTGTTGATCTTGTATTCTTAATATATATGTAAATAATTATTAGCTGCTAAATATTGTCTAGTTTGCATACGAATTTACTTGCATGACGTGTCGAGGCTGTGGATAGCAACCTATTACTGCTACACGCGTGTGTTTTTAATGGAGTAAACCTTTTCTGAAGTCGTTGTTCTAGCAAATTCTAGAAATTTCGCGCGGACTTTCGTCGTTTCTCATATTTTCTGATTACCTTCTAACGCATTTGATATAAGCTCTTTCTAATAATTTTAACTTCTCAATAATCGAAATTGACTAAACTAACACGCTTTCATTTAGAAGCGCATATTTTTGTTATTAATTACAAATAAAAATTCTTTTAGGATATATAAGATATGCATTAAACGTAAATATACGAAACTTTCGATCCTTCAGTTATTATATGTGAATGAAACTTCTTTTATAGACACGTTTTTATGCGTAAAACTTAATTAATGCCCATTTATACAGAGCATTTTAAAAATGTGTTTTTAATGTCGTATATCTAAATAAATGGCTAGAAAAATTGCTTCTTTGGCGTTTTCTCGAATTTGTGAAATAAAATTTTTGTCATATATTATAATGTGTCCTTGCTATGATCTTTAATCTCAGTAATATATTGCTCATTAAAAAAAAATGCTTTACGTTATTCACTTTAATAAATACAGTAAGTACAGCTTCATTTGCTTAGTTCATTTATTAATAGGTGTTCCATAAAGGTGTGCTAAATACATAAACTATAAATTATGGTATTCATATTAATTATGTTGAATTAAAGCAACCTTCCCGTAACAAAAATGTGCCCGGTGCGGATCTTAATTTTTACGTTTCCTTATTCTGCTTTGAAATACCAACAGGAACTTTAAAATTAGGGTTTTTGATTTTAATTTAAATAGATATTCCTAAAGGTTCAGACTCAGGTAGATTAAAATTGTTTAATTAAGATTAGTATATGTGCTTACTAAATACGATAAAACAAATAACGTCAGCTTGAAGAAAACGTAATATAATAATAATAATAATAGTTAATAGTCTGTAAAGAATAGACATCGGTTCTTACTTGCTGTTAAATATGAAGCATAATAAAATTAAGAAATTAAACTAATGACTTTTAAATCACTATTCGGCTATTTAGGTACCACAACATGAAAACAGAGACGTAAGCCTAAAAACACTAAGTAGTACACTGAATAAGATTAATATGTACGCAAGACAAACAATTTATACTAATATGAAAAGGATGTGAAAAGTGAAATATACTTCGAAAGTAATCGAAGGTGGGTAAATATTAGACGTTTGCATATAAAATATTCTATTTATTAAACTTCGAATACATCAATTGTTTGATCAACTTGGCTTTGGTTTATTGCGCTGTTTTTTTGTTTAGGTTTTGATAAATAATAAATACTTATTTTCTTGTCATTTGAAATATGAATCACCTTTCAGCAACTAATATAAAAAAAATTACAAAAATGTTGGCCACGCCTAATATTCAGGTATTTTCTTTTTTCAATTTAAAAAAGATTTAAATGCCACAGCAGCAGTTAATGAAATTAACCAACCATTTTGAGAAGGATCTTGCAACAAATCTACCCTGTGCCGATGGTTCTCAAATTTTCACAGCAGAATTTTTGCTTTAGAAAATGAATCACGTCGGCTGCCAACTATGATCCTAAACAATGAAGGGTTCGGGAAGAAATAGAAGAAAATTAGTCGACTGCACTAGAAAACTATATAGAGGTATTCAACATATCAATAAACATAGCGTCTGCAAATAAATTACAACGATTGCAAGAGCTTTCGACAATGACTGGATCGTGCTGAAGTTTTAGGGCATTAAGCGAGATTAAAACTCCATACAAGAAAGGCTATAATGGCAGTATGGTGTACTTGTGAAAGCGTACTTCATTATTCTTTCTTGCAACCTAGTGAAACCAGAACAGCAAAAATCGTATTACAGAAACTACAGATTATTCATGAACAACTACAGTTTAAGCAACCTTCTGCAGCTGATTGACGTAAACCGCTACTCTTACGTAAAACCGCTAGACCACACGTACTACAATTGACTATGAGAAAGTTGTCTGCGTTCGTATACGAAGTTCCCGATCATTCGCGGTGTTTCCCTGACTGTCACGTACTGATTACCATCTTTTCTGAATTCTCGGAAACCATTTGTAGAATCCTCGGTTTAGTAATCGAGGCATTTGAAGAATTTTTGGATCACCAATATTTAAATTTTTCTATAAACAAATTAACGCATTGCCTGATTATTGCAATATAATGCCGATGGTGATTATTTTAATAAATAGGTCTTATTAATCTACATTTATGGAGTTTTACTATCTAAAAAAAATATGCAGCATCATTATTAGGTCTTCAGTCTTGGAACTGGTGAGACGCGTATCCTCATTGTTCCCTATTCTGAACTAACCTACAGATTTCCTTGAAATTTGCACAGTCTGCATATATCACTATCTGATCTAGGACTACATCTACCTCCTTTTTCCTATCTCTGCTTGTAATATATCCCATACTATTCCCCAAAAATGCCTTAGAACGTATTCTGCCCTTCTATTTCTCATTTTTTTTCCCACAGATATCTGTATTTCCCTAATATTTTTATAACCTATTTGTTATTCAATTTGTCTGTCCATGCTATCATCCTCATACATCTGAAGTAGCACATTCCAAAAGGCTACTACCGTTTTTCTGTCTGCTTTTCCTACTGCCGTATTTCATAGGCATACTGTGCTCCACATATATGTTTTCATAGTCGCTGTTTTTTCTTGTTAGATGCAGTTCTGTCCCTTTCTATTGTTTTACAATTGTATCCCCTATTTCTCCGACTTTCAGTGGATGTGAAGGGGGGGAACAGCCTGTGGCTGCTAAGTTGCCTCAGCACTTGAACATTTGCCGATTTAAATTTTTTCCAATATGTCTTTTCGCACAGTCAACATTAGTTGCACATACTGCACAATCAACACTTGTAGTTGTTTATAATAATCATCAGATTTATCTGCGTTTACCTTTTCGACATTAGGTTTTCCGTCTCAAAACTGGTTGGACACGTAGTTCCACTTATTTATATTCTGAGCTAGCCCACACAGTTCCCTGAAATTCCCACACAGTCTATATACAGCTCGGTCCCCCTTCTATTGTTTTCTAGTTATATGCCCTATGAAATTGAGTGGTATGAGAAGGGGGTTAAGCAGCCTGCGGCTGCCAAGAATCCCCAACACTTAGACATTTGCCGATTTTATAGTTTTCTAATAAATCCTTTCACACAGTTAACATTATTCGAGAATATTGAACAACCAATACCTGTAGTTGCTTATAATAATCATAATATTTAAGTACAGATATTTTTTCGCCATTAGTTTATCCCTTTTGGGAATGGTTGGATGTGTACCTCCAATAATTTCTATTCTGAGCTAGCCTACACATTTCCCTGAAATTCCTATAGCCTACATCTTTCACTATCTGTGTGCAATAGTCTAACCGAGGTCTTCCTATACTACTCTTTTTTCCTATCTTTGCTTCTAATATATTCCACACTATTCCCTCATGCCGTAGTATGTGGCCTATTGTCCTATCTCTCCTCTTTTTAACCGTTTTCCACATATTTCTTTCTTCCCCTTCCATTTTTAGTATCTCTTTGTTCTTAACTTTGTTTGTCCATGATATCTTCATCATACGTCTGTAGCACCACATTTCAAAGGCTTCTACCTTTTTCTTGTCACCTACTGTCCAGGCTTCACAGCCCTAGAGTGCTGTGCTCCAAACATATGCTTTAAGCAATCTTTTGCTTGTTTCTATGTTTGTTGTCTTTGAACACACTAGTTGCTTTTTCTTGTTAAATGTAGCACGTCCTTCTGCTACTGTTTGGTTTATATCTTTTGCGCTTTTCCCATCTTGCGTTATTTGGCTTCCTAGGTAGCAGATATTCTTAACCTCTTCTAAGTTCTTGTTACCTGTTTGTATTCTAGTTTTTGATTTATTTTCCCCTCCTTTGCATACTGCATACTGGTTATTTTTGTTAATTTTCATACCGTATCTCTCTGTTAGGACCGTTTCCATTTCATTAAGAGCATCTTCTAACTCTTCCTTGCTAGACACTAATACCGCTATATCATCTGCAAATCTAAGCACATCAATTTTTTGTTCCTGCATAGTAATTCCAAACGTTTTCATGCATTTGAAAGTATTCATTGTCTCTTCAATGTACATGTTAAACATTAATTGGGACAGAGCACATCCTTGTCTCACCCCTTTACTAATGCTTACTTCTTTACGTTCCTGCTCTAATTCTATTACTGCTGTTTGCTCTTTGTATAGACTATGTACTATTCATCTTTCCCTATAACTCATTCCAATCTTTTTGAGTATTTCGAACATTTTTTTTTCATTTTACAATTGTTGAATGCTCTTTCCAGATCTATAAACCCTATATACACGCTTTCCCTTTTTTCTATTGTTTTCTCCGTTATCACTCTTAGAGTTAAAATAGCCTCCCGTGTTCCCCTATTTCGCCTAAACCCAACTTTTTCAGCTCGATTTACATTCGTCTTTGTACAATTCTAGTTAATATCCTTTACACGTGTGCTGTCAAATTTCTTTTGGTATAGTTACTATGAGGTTACGTTTGAAGTGTTTGGGAATCTTGCCTGTCTCACACATATAGCTTACAAGTTGGAAGATACGTTCTGTTACTGCTTGTCAAGCGGCTTTTAGAGTTTCTGCCTGTACATTATCTGTACCCGGCGTCTTACCAGTTTTTATACCCTTTAATGCTAATTCAAACTCATCTCTAAGTGTAAGATATCCCAGGTCATCATTTTCAATGTCTGATTCCAGTTCTAATGCTGTTAGTTCCTCTCCTGCGTATAAATTCTCTATATATTCTTGCCATCTACCCACTTTTCTACATTTTCTATACTGACGTTTCCTCCCGCGTCCTTTATATTTTTGCTATACGGTTTTATATCCCTAAAATTGATTCTAATTAGTTTGTATGCTTCATCTGCCTTTCCTATTTCCATCTTAGTTTGTACCTCTTTGCATTTTTCATGAATCCATTGTTCGTTAGCTTTCCTGCATTTGCGAATAATTTCTCATTTTATGGCTTTGTATCTCCGTTTTCCTGTTTCGTATAATTTATTTTTGTATATTCGTCTTTCTTCTATTAAATTCAGGATATACTTTGTTATCCATGGTTTCTTATTTTCTTTTTGTGCATACCCCAGAATATCTCTGGCCACCATGTCGAGGCTGGATTTAATGTTATAACATTTTGTTTCTACTTTCTTAATATCAGATATTTTCTCGATATCTTTCAGCAATTCATTTTACTTTTTCGAATCTTTCTTGAATATCTTTATCTTTTAGTTTCTTAAAGTCAACGTGTCTTTATCCGTTTCTTTTTTAAATTTTTTAATTTAAGTGCGGCCTTCATGATTACGATGTTGTGGTCAGTGTCTATATCTGCTTCTGGGTAGCTTCTACAGTCTTCCACCTGATTCCTAAACCGTTGTCTAACAAGAATGTAATCTATTTCATATCTTCCTATATCTCTTGGCATCTTCCACGTATATCGTCTTCTAGCATGATGTTGAAATAATGTGTTTGTGATGATTAAATTGTTTTTATCCCAAAATTCTACCAGCCTATTTCCCCTGTCGTTTCTCGTGCCTAAACCAAATAAACCTACTACCGCTCCTTCCCTAGCCTCACCTACCACTGCATAAAAATTCCCAGTAATTATTAGATTTTCATGTCCTTTTGCGTATCTTAGTATGTTTTCGATATCTTTGTAAATTACTTCTACCTCTTCGTCACTGTAGCTAGAGGTGGGCATGTATACTTGTATTATTACTGTGTTGACCGGTTTAGATTCTAATCTAATCATGGGTACTCTTTCGTTTTTTTGCAAGTAATTTTTTACAGTGTCCAATCTTTTTTCGCATGACTATTCCCACACTCGAATTTCCTTTCTCTGCTCCTGTACGAATTACCCTGAAATCTACACTCCAAAAATATTCCACCTTTGGCCACCGAACTTCGCTGATTCCTACTATGTCTGTGCTAACCTATTCATTTCAATTTTCAGGTTCTCTCGTTTACCTACTTGCTTCATACTTCTAACATTTCACGCTCCGACTCGCAAAATGTTCCTGACGCTTATTCTGAACTTTTCGATTGCATCCTCCAAAGTAGTCCCTTCCTGGAGATCCGAGTGGGGGACTATTTTAACGGCGGCTACGTGGCGTAGTTGGTATGCGTGTGACTACTACATTTTTCACAACAATACGCCCTCGTTCGGATGAGAGGTAGAATGGAAGTCCCGTGTGTGGGTGTTGTCACGCACGTTAAAAATCCATACCTTGCTTGGAACAGCAAGGGTTCGGCAAAATTCAAAATTTTTCAGGTAAGAAAGGAACTCGGGTCCTGGCCAATGTAGTACCTTTGGGCGGGGCATTGGAAAATCACATGTAGGGGGACTATTTTAACTCCGCAATCTTTAACCCCAGAGAATGCCATTATGTTTATTACAATCTAAGTACGCTGTGTACTTAGGAGGTAATGTGATGGTTTCCCGTTGCCTTCCCTATCGCGGTAGTGTGTTTTAGACTGCCATACCGTCTCCTATGGCCTCTGCCAATCTAAGTACCAAAAGAACCGCTGCCCTCTTTCGGGGACCTGTCTTAGTCTTGTTCCTCACTAGCGACCCTACTGCTTTGCATAGACCTGTAGTTTGGCTCTCTAGCTCATTAGAACACGCAAGCCATGTCAACTGTTCTAGTAATCTAGAACTTCGGCAAGGTGCAGGTCCATTCGAAATGGGTTTTATATGCAAAGACCGATTTAATCTTAAATATGATTTTATGCAGAGCCTTCTCAAATAGAAGGTGAATGATATCAAACCCATTAGCATATGCAGAGGCTTTTTTCAAAGGGACATTGCGATAGTTTTCTTTACTTATTTTCCCAATTTTATAATTTACACGAGTACTAGTGCACGTTATTATAGAATAGGTCAATGCCATTATTTCACTAGATATTATTACTATATGCCATACAATAAAATTTAGTATATATACTGTAACAATTCAGCCGAAAATTCTAGAACTGAAAGGGACACAGCTATTAAATGAACAAGGGTAAATTTAAAGTACAAACATAGATCATAGAAAAGCGAAAATTTAGAATTTTTTTGCAATATCTGGTCATATGTGGAAGCTTCATAATTAAGTATATAAAACCGGTCGAACCGGCAAAGTTTTCAGTTTTGTCGAAGTATTAATTCTCAAGTTTCATGATATAAATTATTGAATCGGTCGTTAAATTAAATACATGTGTTGAAATATTACGAGTCGAATTTGGTTTTAAATAAAATGTAAATATTTTGCTAAGAAAAAAATTAGCGCAGTTAACATTTTTAGTAGTTATCATAAGCGGTCTTTGTAGTGGCGTCTCGATATATTAAGGTTCTTCTATATAATTGTGAATAATCAGGCTTATACTGGAGCAAGTAAAGAACGGTTATAAGGAGTGCGTTACAATACATTATATAGTTGTTTTATCACTTACAATTGTCCCAGAGTTTTTAATACCATTTTTCAGTACAAGTAATACCATTTCATTAGTATGTGTTTAATCTAAGTGACTGAAATAAAAATTTTAAGTATTTAATTCAAAGTAAAAGCTATTGTAATAGTCAGACCTAAGTCGTATTTACAATAATTTTACAATATTGAAGTTTGTGAAAATCTACATCTTACCAAGTGCTGTTTGTATTAATATTTTATAATAGACTTTCATCAAGGAAAAGCCAAGGCAATCCAATTAAATAAGACTTGTATAGGTATGAGGTTTCACTTGCATCGATTTTATGCGAAACATTTATGCATCGATGGCACTTCGAAGACATTCATAATAAATAAAAAAATTTTCCAAACGATGTCAGACCAATTCTAATGTGAATTCAAAATAAACACTTTCGGCATGATAACTGTTGACATGTTTTTAAAAATTAAGGAAGTATTACATAAAACCACTTCAGTATTATTAAAGATATTTATGTGTCGATGTGAGTATTTTCTTTTATTTATATAAACGTGTAGGCATACGTGGGTTCAGTATAAAACCGTTTCAGCTTTGCTGTATAATTTCCCAAATGGGAAAATTCGCTGAACAGGAAGCGAACGGAATTCATAAAACAACATACTTTTGAAATGGCTGAATGCTTCTTACGGATTCTACGTTGCAGGTATATTATTTTTATTCTATACAACTTATAAAATGTGTAAGTTATTGTAGCTAGTGAAAATTACTCTTTTGTGGTTTCGAATAACAATTGCTTAAAGTATGGCATGGATTAATTTTACTACACTAGAGTAACAGCATTTCTCTCTTTTAATTCAAACCTTATATTGGTTAGACATAGAGCTCCCTTTTCTTATTGTAACCTAATTCTTAGAGCTAATTATCTGTACCTACAACTTTCGTAATCCGGTCTTCATATTGGAGCATCATCATCCTCTACACACTTTATCCCTTACTCTGCCTTCCGTTGTGTATTCACTCTTCATTGTTAACTCAAAATACGATATACTCTTCTGAGATTTATTTTAATTATCCCAATAACACTTCTATTTTCCTTAACCAATACTAACGTTAACTGATATTTAGCATTACTCTACAGCGCTATATCGTGAAAGCTTTTAACCAGGTATCATTTTCTTTGTCTGACATCCATGTTTTCCGCCGAATGGTGCTATATTCCAAACATACACTTTCAATAGGCTTTTACAAGCACCGAAAGTTGTCCGATATTTAGTAATCTCACTTTACACATCAAAAATTGTTCTTTCTCGGACTATTCTATATGTTACATCCATTTCAATCCTATTGTATTTGTGGCCCAATTTTCTAAGTAGTGAAACTGCTTTATTCTTTGTAATCTTCTCTAGATTTATATTTCTACTATTATCCTACTTATAACATCATTTCTCTTTTATTTTGTATTGTGGATTTTTATGCCTGAACCTTTACTTAAAATTTTACTTAGTCATTTATAAGCAAAATTAATATTACTATTTTTGGAAATAATAAATGACCTATTACCCACTATAACATAGCGGACCTACTAAGAAAATACTACACCTAATTTTACTCGAGATGTCGGTCGACAGAAGCTAACGCGCTTCTAGCTTAATGGTGACTTAGACTTTTGTCTGGAGATGGTTAGTTCAAGTATAGTGAACGAAACTTAATTTGTTGATTATTTTACAAAGAAAAAAGCCATTGACCGGTTTTGCTGTGGTAGCAGCTCATCAGACTGGCTCATTCCTCTTTGCAAAACAAAAAACATATATCTTGAATTATAAGGGAGTCATAGTGTATTAATATATACAAAACATTTCCCATATACCCTGTATACTCGAAAGTAAGCAACTAACTATCGGAAACGTCCTTAAATTTCGGATATTTGTGAAGATAGCATTGCCATTAACTAGTCTTTGACAACTAGTGTGGAAATATCAAATGACCTATTACCCACTATAAGATTAGCAAACCTATTAAGAAAGTACTATACCTAATGTTACTGGGGATCTAAGTCGACAGAAGTTAACGCGCTTCTAACTTAATGCTGAAAAAAAATTTGTCTGGGGATGAGTAGCTTAAGTGTAATGAACGAAAATTAATTTGTTGGTTATTTGACCAACAAAAAACCAATGGCCGGTTTTGCTGTGGTTGCAGCTTACAAGACTGGCGCATTTCTTTTTGCAAAACAACTAATACAAGTCTTGAATTATAAGAGAATCTTAGTGTACTTATATATACAAAATATTTCCCAGAGGTTCTCTATACTCGAAACTACGCAACTAACTATCAGAAATTTTTTCAAATCGCTATTATTTTAGTGAAGATGGCATTGTCAGACAAAATTTATTAATAATAACTAGTCTATGATAACTAAGGTGGAAATAAAAAATGACCTATTACCCAGTATATCATTAACGAACCTTCTAAGAAAATACTACACCAATGTTACTGGGTACCTTGGTCGACAGAAGCTAACGCACTTCTCGCTTAATAGTGACATAATTTTTTCTGAAGATAAGTAGTTCCAATATAGTGAACAAAAACTAATTTGTTGGTTATCTTATAAAGAGAAAAGCCAATAACAAGTTTTGCCGTGGTTGCAGCTCAATAGTTTGGCGCGTTTCTCTTTGCAAAACAACCAACAAATGCCTTAAATTATAAGGGAATCGTAATGAATTAATATATTCATTCGGAAACTATCAAACAGATTACATTTAATGTCTGTGAAATCCGGCTATGATAGTAACAACATCTTCGAGAATTTTTCTTTTACATATTTCAATTTTCACCGTTTATTGAACACTATTTGTATAAGATATTGTATCAACATTTCTTAAACGCAAACAATCAGCGTATATGCTTCTATTGTTATGGTAATGAGTTGAACTGTAGTAAACGAAGATGTCTGTATTCGAGAGAGTTGGTTAGTGGCGAGATATTTCGTCAAAGTGTACTTCAACAACAGAGAATTTGTTGCGAAGTCTACTATTTTGCACCTCTGTTTATAGTAAACAAGTATATCGAAAACGAGCAGGGCCACCGCAACTGCTATCATAAGAAGTAAATGATGTCAATTCAGAAATTATTTTGTACTTGATAGCTTGATTATGTTATAAAATATAAAAGATACATTTGTATCGCTTAATTGTTCAAATTTCCAAATAACTGAAATGAGTATTTAAGTTCTTGAGTTAATAATTGTGACAAAGACGCGTATTTTACAAAATTATTAATCAAAATCGATTTATTTAAAACTATAACATAATTTTATTTACAGCTATTAATATCTATAGTTATAATACAACAGTTTAGAAAGATATAAGAGGATAAACCGTAATATGCAAGATTATAGTAACAGAAATGTTCCTAAAATCTATAGTTTTAAAATTGAAACACCACTCGTAAGTGTGTGGAATGAAAACCTGATGTACCCTTTCATATACTCAACTACTCAACTTGTCTACAAATAGTGTTTCCATATAATCTTGGATAAGTTCTTATAAATTCGTATTACTTGGCACGAATATCACTATTACGGTACTTGCTTTTAATTATATCATGTGCGATATTCTGTGAAACATTATTTCTATTATACCTTTCCATTGCTACATCTAACAGAAACAGATCAATATTAGGAGCACCGTTTTCTGTTAGTATTCTTAATGTAAAGCGTAGTTGGGAACGAGCTGAGATATCCCTAGAAAGTGCTCTAAAGTTTTTTCGATAAATTACATATAATCCTCATCAAATGTCAACATCATCACACAATAATTCTTAAAACACAAGTTGTCAAATTTGCATATCTGATTTCGCACACCAACTTTCATATTGCATATAATATATGAAAGATTCGATATAAAATTCCTAAATACATCGATGGATACATCATGTACGGTCTGTGAAATGCTGTAAACAAATCTGAAAGTTATTTTGTAGTTGTCGAACGGGTTCGGGCTTACAATTATAATTTTGTAAGAAGATTTTGTTATGGTGTATGGTTTTTCAAATAGTAACTTGGCTTGCTCTAAAGTGAATTGCTACGTTTAGACATTTTTCATGCACTGCGGTCGTCTTGCTTTCCAAACCTTTAATTTGCTCCCACTCGGCGTTTGTAATTTCTAGTTTATTATGGAAATAAACCATATTGATGTACTTCTCGTTGTGTTTGTTTACGGCGTCACCCCCAGTGAAAACGCTTTCACACACGCTACACGAGATACTTAAGATATTCATTCTAGAAAAATTGCAGATTAACAATTTTTGACTATACAGTTAAAATTTTAATTTCTTCTACGTTTACAGGTTAAAATTTAAACTAAGGTTTACGTTTCTTAGTCGATAGTCCTCACACAGCTAGAATTTCGAAGAATATAATATTAAAACATCAACTTGCCGGCAACCTGTGCAATAATGTTGTAGCGTTAATTTTAAGCAGACAATATAAAATGAATGAGTTGTCTAGTTTAGGCGGTTTTATAGCAAAATAAGGCATTAGTGAGGTAAATTGTAAATTTAATTACACATTTCTAAAACTCATGAAATTAGGGTTCGGGATTCGGCGAAATTTGAATTTGGGCGTCATTTGCTATTGCCCTTAGTAAATTAACATAATTCTTTTGTAAATTTCAATGTAATTTAATATGTTGGATGGCATTCACCAAAAGGAATTCGTGAGCGCTATTGAACCTATTACAGACAAATCCTTTAGAAAGTTCATGCTTGTGGGGAAGGCTTCGACTAAAGTGGTGGACGGTGGACCTCTCAGAATCTTGTACGCCAATAGCTACGATATCGCGTTGAAAATGAATGCAACGGTTAGCGGGATGTTCCGGTGTCGAGAAAGAACGACCCACCAAAGAATGCTACAGGAAGTTGTTGGAACAGTTGACAAAAGTATGCCAGCACCTTAAACAGCAACAACCGCCAGGACTTAAAAGCTTGATCCGACGGTAATCGGATGGGTTGGCGGTCGACGGCGGTCGATTAGGAAAGACTGCAATAGTCAAGCATAGAATCTATACAGGAGATCCCGGACAATAAAACAGCAGCCGAGATGGCTCCCATTGGCCAAACGCGAAAAGATAAAAAAATGATTGAAGATATTGAGAAGCAAAGAGCGAATGAGCATTCTGATAGCCCTTTGACATACGCTGTAAATAAGAATGACGGATCAACTAGGTTTTGTGTGGACTACAGACGATTGAGTAACGTTACCAAAGAAGACACCCATCCACTTCCCAGGATTGATGATACACTAAATACATTTACAGGGTTGCGATGGTTCTTAACCTTGGGTTTAAAGAGTGGCTACTGGCAGGTGGATATGGAACACAAAAATCGGGAAAAGAATGCCTTTACTATAGGTACTGGCTTATGGCAATTCCCAGTTATGCCATATGGCACCTGTAACGCACCTGGCCCTTTGATTGTTTAATAAATAAATTCTTGCGTGGGCTATTGTAGATAACGTGTCTTGTAAATTTGGATCACGTGAGTGTGATTAGTAAGTTGTTTTGGAAACACTTGGGAAATTAAGAAGAAGTGTTTCGAAGACTCAGAGAAGCCAATTTGAAACTGAGTTTAAAGTGTCACCTACTAGGTGATGAGCTACAATACCTAAGGCACATTGTTTAACTTACCTCAGTCAGGCAAAACCCCGAAAAGACTAGGGCGGTGCAAGAGTGGCTGACCCCAAAAGAGGAACATCAGCTACGCGGTTTTTTGGGATTATGCAATTACTGTACGTTTCCGGATTTGCAAACAAGCACTTGATCAAGCTGACTGAAGAAAGGCGTGATTACGTTTGAGATGAAGATTGCCAAAATGTATTCCAACAGCTATGGCATTAGGTGACAATAGCTCCGATCTTAGGGTGTTCTTGGTCGGAAGAATAATTCATTTTGTGTCGCCATCGTAAGTGTACTATCCCAGATACAAGACGGGCAAGGAGAGCTATTGGTTGCTTTAGTAGGGTGCTCTCGAGCAGAACGGAAAATATTGGGTTGCGAGAAGGGAACTGTTTTTTGTAGTGAATTCCGTAGAACACTTTTATAAGTACCTTTACCGGAAAAAATTTCCTCTATTACGCCGCCCTGAAGTGGCTATGATAGCTTAAGAACCCCGAAGAACAAGTCGCCAGATCGATAGAATGGCTGCAGGAGAACTTCAACACGGAACACCGTGCTGTACCACTAACAATTGGTATTGGCAGAAAATCTAAAAATAGGGGTAGCGGCAATGATAGTGCTCCGATTTAAAAATTCCTTTCAGATTCAGGTAGCTGAGAAAATTTTAGACTAATTTGATAAGTTATACTATAGAAAAATCTACACAGAGTGGGTACAAATTGCAAATAACGATAAGCGTAGGAAAAACGCATTAGGTGTTTAGAAATTCATAAATAAGAATACTATAAAATTCGATATGTAATAAAAATTATCAATGTTATATGCAGCTGTTAAGATAGTACCTTATGGAAAGTCGCACGGAAAATTTTTTCAAAACGTTAATTACGACCCAAGACATTCTATAATTCTAGTATACACCAATAGACGTTAATGGTAATAGGAATACCAAGTTCCAATTTAATTCTGCTAAAGAATTGAATTTCGGATCGCCATGTAATAAAACAATAAATATAAACTGATTAACGCTTCGATTTCTTATGTTAGCAATAATTAAACCGCGGTCGCAAAATGAGATACAAGTGGTTAACATTTGATAGCTTAACGATGTATGTACCTTTCCTCCGTAATTTATTTATTTGATTTGAAGCGCTTTTAGTCAATTTTTGATTTTGAATTTATTATTGATTCCAAACTATAAAAGCTTTTATAAACTGTGATTGTTTATTAGTAAATATGTATAGACTTGTGCCTATCTAACTTAAAATTAGCTTCCTTCCTCTAAGGAATAGGTTTTCAAAATATTTAGGTAACTCCCTGTTCCGTCATGCAAGACTATATAAATTACGTTTTCCCGTAAATAAATTGTGCAAAGACTTTATTCGTAACTTTAAGTGTATTGTGCGCGATGTGACAACAGTGCTGTGCGAATCTAAATTTGACGCTATCTATTAACATTGACATTTACTCTCGAAACGTTGTGAACTGTAGACGTGCACGCGAAGAAACGTGTTTTCCAATTAACAATGGCAAGTGCCTTCACATCATGTTAAAACAAGGTATTTATACTTTATTATGTCTTGCATTTATATTATTACAATTGTGATTAATCAAGCTCGTATTCATGTATAACACGGTGTTCCTCGAAACCATAAATACCGAAGTGGTCCTTCTTTAACTAATCCAGATTACTTTATATAAAAACAACCACTAACTATCATTTCTATCCTAAGTCTAACCACTCCCAGTTCCAAAAGTAAGGAGTTTGCAACTGCTAACAGATTTAATTATGCACAAGATAAAATACGTTCTAGAAAAATCTTTTAATAAGAATGCACCAGTTGTGGTATTCTAATACAAACCTTGTGTTAATTTTTTAAATTACTTAAAGACTTTATTCTAGACTTCGATAAGGGTTTAAAATTGTTTTGAGTTGGTCCCAAAGTTTCGGTGATATCGAAATGGTAGGAGTGTCGACCTCCTCGTTGTGTTCGCTGGACGGCTAATATTTTGTTAAATTTCCAATATTCAAAATATTGGTTGACTAACAAGTACCGCTTGTAATGATTACATTTAATAAACGATTTTTTAATATGTTTAATGTTTTTTGGGTTTCTGTTTGAATCTTTAAGGTATCAGAGAAAAATCTGTTGTAGGGGTTGTAACTCTAGGAAAAGTTGATTATGAAATATAATTCGTATTTCTTAGAAAAACTAAACCAATCTTATACCATATACGACAGATTTATTTTAAAATACCGCTATCAATTGGTATTCGTAAAAAATTTAAAAGTTGGGGTAACTCCCTGAGGGCTGCTCCGATTAAAAAATTTTTAAGAGATTCAGGTAGTTGGGGAAATTATATACTAATTTGGTATGCGATACTCGGCAAGGGATGATCCGATTTCAAAAATTCCGACGGATTTAATTTCCCCGGGAAATTAAATATATTTCATAAATCATCGGAGACGCCCCACAGGAACAGAGAAAATTCTCAAAGAGCAAAAATGCGCTGGTTCCGCTATCAGCATACTACTATTACCGCAGCAGCATTTCAAGACGTAAGCATAATGCATACACTTTTAACTACATACCTCAATCAATGTCAATTCTGAATAATTTGATTGTCAAGTTTGCATAAACGTGCAAAATGTTAATTTAAAATTTAAAATCTAAAAATGCAAAGGGCTTTCAACGTCAGTCATCAATCGTGGTTTTTTGCTGAGTTTAGAATTAAGAGTTTCCAGCAAACAGTATCAACTAGAACAAAAACAATAGATGTAACTAATTCGGTCATATAACTCTAAAACTAAATTTTGTACTTGCGAACGAGTTATGAGGATATTTTAAGCTACGTGTTTCTTAGGTATTTCATGAAATTGAAGCTTTATCAGAACCTGTAAGTGAACAGTTCCTTAAGGAAGGTTTACGGAGTGCTGTATGAGATCGAAAATTAGAAAGAACTAATGGTGGTTGACTAGTCAAAGTTATTCTTTACAGAAATAAATTTTTCTTGTCAGCTACTCTTTTGAAAGGGCTGCGTTAAATTCCTATCCATTAAAATACTGGTAAAGAACATGCATTCGTTAAAGTATTGTTTCGTGTCGATTCGTTCACGTACGCTCTCTGAAAGCACTTAAGCTTTGTTCGCTCTTGACAATGCGTTTCTCGATAAATGCTACGCTTCCGCACTGCTTAATGGTTAGGGCAGGTTGATTAATCATTGAAAATTTTCTACAGCAACAAGAATAGAATTAAGAATATAGGTTTTAAGATAGTTTTATATTTTATATAGTTTCCTTATTGAAATTGCAAATCTAAAATTCTAATCACCCTTGCAGCTTTGCATTGCCTCATAAAGGATGAATGATTTTATTCCTTTGGGAATGAAAAATGCCTCGGGTTTTTACACACTATACAAAAAGATGATTTCGTTCATCTTGCTTGATTTTTCAAGCATATACAGGGGTAAAACAGAAATATACCTACCTTTGATTCTACGAGTATACAGCCCTTCTTTATTTCTAATAGTAGAAAGGGGTAATGAGGGCGACCGTTGCTGAACAAATTTAGTAAAAGTTTGTGCTCAAGGTACATAATATATAATTCTCAATTTGATATAATTCGTTAGTTCATGGTACCATAGCACCTATTAGTATAATCAGATATGCAGTGGAGCTTGTGTGGCTTTTTAATTTATGTTGAACAGACAATGACACACTAGCAAATCTTGCAATTTCTTACCCCAATGAACAGGTGATCCTCCAGACAGAAACTATGTACCAACCACATGTCCTAATTCCCAAATTTCAAAGCTATGGTAAGAGATTTAAATGCTAGTCTTAGTAAAAAACTTCATATGAGGTTATTGATTAATATAATTAAATTAACCGAAAATTAGAATTTATAACGTAGGTCTTTTTGTGATGATGGCTTAAAAATTAGTATACTAAATATTTTGAAAGTCAGCAATTGCCGAGTCACCGAGACGACTAATATCGTTCCACTTAATAGTTGGCAATTATAACAGCATGGTTTGTATAGTGTTATGTGTACCAATATAATGCCAATTGGTGTTTGTTACGGTATTCTGTGCGGACGAGAACGAAAGCAGCAAAGTAAAAAGTAAAAAATCGCCTACACCAAATACCGCAACAGTACCAGGGACAGAATCGAACTCCAAAAGAATCAGAGTTGGGTCTAGCACTAAAACGCCGTAGAGTGGGGTGGATGACCTAGAAAGGAAAGAATTGGAAACCTCAGTAACAAAGAAACTATATTACGATCATGTAGGAGAACACAGTCCCAAAAGAATATTTACAAATGTCGAAATACGTTTACGTAATCGTTCCTTACAACGTGATGTATACAAAGCGTCAATTTACATATAATACAGTATAACCTAAACCTCAAAAATTTTCAGAATAAAATCTTACTATCTAAATACAAGAATACTTGCAATATGTACTAACCCTAAATATGTGCAAGAAATAACGAAATAATAATGCAGCAAGAAAAAATTTTGTTGTAGGAAGCGCATATCGTAACCTTAAAATTTTGAACAGCTAGTTATTGATGTTTACATTAATTTATACAGTAAAAAGCAAACAGTAGAGTAGCGCTCTAAACGCACGAGAATTTTAAATAGCAATGTAAAAATAAGTACATAATTGGTTGGGTGGTGAGCGTGCGTTAACGTCCGCAGTTTATTGAGGGATCAATCAAAAGCAAGTGTCCATCTGCCAAAACAGCAACACAAAATAAAGCAAACAGAAAAACCTATTATACCTGGAGCTATCTTCTTTTTGGTACCATCTCATTAAGTGCGGTTGGTGGCTGGAGCAACTTAACTATACCGTACTATCACAAACGCATTTTAAAAGCGCGACTTTACAACGCTCGCAGGACGTTGTATAACAGAAGAGAACGAAGAAGTTATAGAGCGACGAACAAGTAAGAGAGCGAAGTCGAATAAATAAGAGAAGTCGAAAAGAAGATGTCTTTTTCAAAGTTGGACTAGTATTTATACAGCTTTGAAACCGTGGAAAGAAAACATAAAACCATTCCCACCGACATTCGTGTAGAATATTCTGAGAAGGCAAGCGAAAATATATTTTCTAGACGATAACTGCAGAAACCCTTCGTAGAACGCAAGCACTTAACGATAGCATAATACTATAATTAATTCCATTGAATTTCGTTGTTAGATTGGGATAGCAAAATACATTTTAAAATAATCCTGCTATTTAAGTAGGTAGAAAATAGCCATGCAGATAACGTTGCCTGACTCTTAGGAAAGGATTAGAGGTTTGTTTGATTATTGATCTACGCTATCAGTGTACCACGAAATAACTTAATTATGAAAACAACTTTTATTGCCCAATAAATTTGGAACGATCAAACACGTGGAGATAGTAAGGTAGAATTTTACGGTAAACGCGCCGATAACAAAGACACCTTTGACTTAATGGGCTGATGAGTCTGCTAGTTCAGAAGTAATTTTACATACTCTTTACCCTTTAACTTGTGTATTTAATATTACCATCCTTATCTTTATTAATATTTTTTATTTTTATTATTTATTTTATTTTCTTGTCCTGATGAAGCCCCTTACAAAAGTGGACGAAACGTCGATCTTAGTTTATAAAATGACACGGTCTAACCCGTAACCATAAATATTTATAATGACTCCGACCGCGTAAGCCTCCGACAATATTATATCTCCCATAGTTTTCAATGACAACCTACGCAAGATGTTTTCAATCAAATGTTCGACGCTGGTAGGAGCATTGCGATAGGCTCCACGGACCGGATAGGTTCGCATATGACTGCTGATTCCAAGGTCCCGGGTTCGAATCCCGACACGGTCCGATTGAAATATATTAGGCGAGTATTTTTCACAAGAATACGTCTGCCATCGGATGAGAGGTAAAATGTAAGTCCCGTGTGTGAGTGCAGTTACGTACCTTAAAGATACCTAAGTTGCTTGGAATAGCAAGATTTCTGCAAAATTTGAAATTTCCAGATAAAGAAATCTCATTTCCTGCCCGAGGTTGTACTTCGGATGGAGCATTGAAAAATCAAATGTAGTACATCTATCGGTCGCGCATTCCTTCGACAACGGTTTGCACTGCTAGCTATTTTAGTTGTTCTAGTGGTGCTATTGGACAACCTAATCTCACTAAACGTTCAATATCTGCTTTGAAATGTTATAAATTTTTTTGGTCTTTAGATAATGGGCTTTTACCTTATCGTGGCACTCTTGTTCCAGATGATAGCCACCGTACCCTTTTTCAGTCTCGATGCTAAGGTGTGCGTAATTTCTGTAAACACAATCCGGTAAGACTTTCGGGTCCTCGCGTATGTGGTGCCACCGTTTTGCGGGATACGAGGCACGTGAGAAATGGAGACTGACCCCAAAGCAACAATAACATACGATTAAAAACAAAATATAATTGCAGTAATAAGTGCAGGTACTCTTCTTTTACGAACGCTGTGAGAGGTCAGGCCATCATCCATCGTCTCGCACTAAGGTCAATGACTATTGTTACTAATAATAATGGACACACTCGAGAACAGGAATCGATAAGTTCTCGAATATTTCAAGTTCTCGCTGTTCTCATGAATATATGCGGTTCTCTCGACTACCAACAATTCTCTGTTTGCTAACTAGAAATATAGTAAGTAACTATCTATATAAAATGCGAAAATCACTTTGTTTCCGTTAGGCTTGTTTCGCATTTTCATAGGAAGCACGGGTGTGACCTGTGATACGCAAGTATTATAATCACACAATATAAAATTTTACAACATTTAGATGATTTTTTGCATAATTTTAGTTATTAACCTACATTGGAATTACAATTTGTACAATAAATGTAGAATTTTTGTTTCTCTATTCAAACAAAAGGTAACAAAATGCGTTCTGTTGTTAAATTAAGAATTGTGAAACTAAGATGGCATTATTTTATACATCATTTTATTGGTTTGTTTTACATATTTTTTATGTCTTCTAGCTTTAGTAGAGTATTTCTCTGTTTACAACTATTGTCCGGTTCTGTTCTGAAAGTTTTGAGCAATCATGATCTACAATTAGTCTGTCAAGTCTGTACGGCAATTTATTACTTACCTTCAGTGGACGATTAGGTATCCTTTAATCTCGTTTCATCATCTGATTCTCTGTCTTTGAGCTCTTTCTACAGTGGTTTATAGCAATATGTCTCAAAAACGCTCCCTTTGGGTTTCCTATTCGTTTGGTTTTTGGTCGAGTGTGATGTTCTATGCCACTCTTAACCTTGACGTTGTGTGGCTTTTATATTACTAATTTTACTTTCTTCATCTTGTTTCTACGAGTACCAAAGTAGGAGCAGTCCGCCTGGGCACTCTGCATTTTCCATGTAAAGTTCTAAAATTTTTATTAGCCACTTACTAATTTTTTCGGCAAAGTTTTATTACGTACAGCCATTGATACGCTTATTAAAATACACTGTGTGTCGATATAAGATGGAGGATATTTCAATCTATTATTGCAAAAAAAAACACTAGCTACTCTTACTTTTGTAACCTATAACTCCATTAGGTGTCCAGACAGTTTGTGCTAAAACAGTCATTTCCTTCGGTAACTATTTGATGTTTGAAAAAGTAGGCTTTTGCCTTTAATATGATAATAAGAACTCCCCTGGTCGTTTCTGAAACTACTTTAAGTTGTTGTATAAAAGATTTTAGGATATATAAGATTCAATCGCTTGCTGACATTACATTTTGGCAATAAGTTTGTTTTAGCTTTTATCTTTAATTTAATATTTTTTATTACTTCTTGTATAACTGTGTCAACACTACGTAAAAGTCACATGCGAATTGCCTTTAATGCGTATAACTTGTATTGTTTGTAGCTATATAACCAGTGCCGGATTTTATGTAAAAGCCCTCAGGGCACATTTTTTATTGCGCCCCCTATTTACCAGCCGATGTATGAAGTTCCCTAAAATTTCTATGAACCAATTTTGGGGAACCAATTTACAAAAAAAATGCAATAAAAATTTTGAAATTTTAATTATTATTGATTATTTGTATATGATTATAATATATCTCACATCAGTCACATCACATTTACAAAATATGAGATAAACATGCACATATAAAAAAAATTTAAGCAAAAAATAAACATTCAAAAAACAACTCTAAATCATAAACTGCGTCAACGCCACAATGTAGTTAAGCACAAAAATTCTAAAAGTAAAAAAGCGAGAACACAAACAAAATAACAATTATGGAAAACGACAAATAAATATTTGAGATGTTTAATATAAGATGAAAAGACTTTTATTTTTTATATTTCTTTTTTCGACTTTTACTTTTTATATTGGCAAACTCGCTAATTATGTCACTAACGTCAACAGCATAAGTTATATCACTATTAATAGAAAGAACTGCTAAATTAGAAAGACTCCCCTGGCCTATTGAATTCCTTAAATGCGTTTTTCTTTGATTTAAAGTTGAAAATGATCGCTCTGCTGATGCATTAGTAATTGGTAGTGTTAAAAAATTCTGGTAGCTATTTCTACATTACGAAGCAAAGTAACCGTATTTTTCCCTAATGAAGTTAATTTGATCTTTAACACTTTTCACACTGTCAACATTTTCTATAAAACATTTAAATTGAATACACTCTTCTGGAAACGATATATTTAAGTCCTGACTGTACAAAAGTTGTAGATTTGTTGCATGTTGACGAATATCGTCATCCTGCATGATACTTAAAATATTTAAAAACCAAAATTGTTTTCTATTTGGCTATATGCTTGCGCCCGAGGAGTTAATTCCTGATTCAAAATGTTTATGATTGAATTAAAAACATTGATACGAAAATCTTCTTTGCCGTCAAATGTTGTTTTTGTCTCGCTGCTATTTCATTCATCAAACTGCCCTTTTCGTTGTTTTATGCGTTTCTGATCTTTCTTGTAACTGGTTTCTTTTTCTTTTGTTATTGTTTCCCCCTACTCTTCATATGAATTACACTTATTCCTTATAGATTGAAAATATCTAATTAGTGAATTACATATATTGGGAGCTGTCAACAAGTCTGTATCATCAACTTGTAGTGACTTGCTTATTTTATAGTATTTTCCAGCACATCGGACCAAAAGACGGTTTCGAGCAAGTTAATCTCTTTAAGTAGTCCTTTTGCTTTAGTTTTTGTTATCGGTTTTTCTGACACATTGTTTGATACCGTTAATAACGCTTCACGAAATCTATTATAAGATACATCAAGTGCTTTACAAGCATCCGCCCTAGCTGGCAAACGGGTAAATGATAGAGCTTTGGATGGAAGAATCTTTTGGATTTTGCCTGATCCGCTGCATCTTGATGCGCTTCCAAAAATTTCTTAAGTGTAGTCCACCTTCCACTGTAAGCTGAGAAAAGTGTGTATATTCTTTGCACAAACATAAAATATTTTGTTGCACCCATACAACGTTCTGCGGTTGCTGTGCCGACCAGTTTAGAGAATGTGGTGCACACGACACAAATGTTGCAAAGCGATTTGCACTTTTAATACGTGCTTCTAGCCCGCTGTAAACACCCGCCGTATTTGACGCATTGTCAAATGATTGTCTTTGACAATTTGCAATATCAATATTATTGCCAGTTAGAGTATTTAAAACGGATTTTACATATCCGCACTCTTATGGGCACAGTTTTGCACAAATGTTAAAAACAGCTCAACTGGAGCACTGTTAGTAACACTTGCATATCGCATGATAAAAGGCAACTGATATGGTATGTGTAATATCCGGGGCGGAGTCAACACTAATAGTAGTATCTGGTACTTGTCAGTTCTGTAACAATTGGTTTTTTTGACCATAGTTCCCATAAGAAGTATAAACACATTGCAAGTAGTTTTTGATATATATGATACGGTTCCACTTCCCATGTTACCATACCTTTTAATATGGGTTTTAAGGAAATCGTCGTATTCTTCAATAAGTTCTAACATTCCTAAGAAATTTCCGTTTCTTATTAACCAAATTTTTCTTCTGTTACTCGAAATGAAAGTGCACGAGTACACAAAAGTTTCACGACATTGACTACCCGTGTAAGGACGTTTTCCCAATAAAGTTTCTCAGTTAAATACTGTGTATGTATTTCTAAATCAATTTTACTTGAAAAATTGAACGTGAAATAATTGTTTTTACAATGTTTCTATGTTCTGCTGATTTTTCATGTTCTTCGATGCGGTTGATATGTTTCCAGTCGTTGAATCCAGATTTAAATGGAGTGCCCTTCGCCAATAATTTACAAAAAAAAACACATAACTGCCAGTTTTTCAGAGAACAATAGCCAGTTCCTTCTGTGTTTTTCACCATTAAACAATTTTGCAAAAAATACACCTTTTGTAGCATATTGATCGACTTTGTATAGATTTTTTTAGATCAATTTGTTCTAAGTTTTGTTTCCGTCGATTTTTTATTAATAAATCAATTGTGTTTTTATATTTTAAGTCCCATTCTGCAGGGTCGCTATTGGTACTAATGTTACAAGAGTTAGAATCATTTTGTTCGGGATTAAAAATATCATTTTTAGGTTCTTGTTCATTACAAAGAGCAGCTGTTGAAGCTTGTTTTCTATGTAGCGGCATTTCGGTATGCGTAGGAGTAGAAATTGTGGAATATGTAACTGAAAAATCCTCGAGATTTTCAAGCATATTTGACGTTGACATATGGATCTCTGCTGAATTTGTAGCGTCATCGTCAGAAGAAACTAAAAGAAAAAGTTCAGTAGGGTAGATTTCAAAATTGCAATAATATATGCAGAAGTAGGGGGTGTTTCATTTAAAAATTGAAATTTTTATGTACTTTTGACTAAAATATTACTTACCTTTCTGAATGCTTTGTTTTGAAAAAAATGTCAATATTTTTGGGACTTTTCTCGATCTGCCACCAGTTTCTCTTTTTTTATTCTTTTCCAACTTTCTTCTTTTATATCCGCTTAATTTGGATTAATTGTTCATTATTGACAAATAACACGAATAAATAACAAAATAATTAAACTAAATTACTCTACGACACTTCTACCACTTTTCTTACATTCGCCTCGGCAAAGGAGGGGCTGAATTTAATGTAGAAGCTTTTAAATAGGTATTGCAAATTGCGATTCACAAATTAACTTTGAAGAATTAATCTACTTACATGTTCTTTTTATTTTTACAAAAATGCCAACCGGCGCCCCTCTTGAAATTAGCGCCTCGGGTACATGTCCATTTTGCCCAATGGTAAATATAACCGCTTTCGCTGTGGCAAACATTCTTGTACGAAACGAAAGACGAAGTGGTGTAAAACTTTCACAATCAAAATACGAAATAAATAAGCAGCCTTCCACTTGTTGCAAACACCTTTTATCAAATTAATTTCTAACTCCATTTGCCAAACTATAATTCTTTAGTGTGCATGCGCATTTTATAAGATTCAGCAGATACGGTTCAACATTTTTGTGTGGTCCACAAGATTTGATTACAAGTCAACAACCATTTAGTTTTTCTTATATTTTCAAAACGCAACATTTACATTAAAGAGCGTTCTATGGCCTTATAAAGCAAGAACGTTCCGAATACGTATATGCACGAAAAAAATAAGTGTTGCCGCATTTTTATGGTTGCTCTATTTGAGTGGTTTAATATTAGATGAATATGAAAGCCAGGAAAAACTTAATTAAAGTAACGTACCAAAAGTTTTAACTTGTGGCTCGCTATAATTAAAAATTGATTACTTATATATCTGCGATTTAAATCCGGATTGAAATTAAGAGGCTTCAATTATCAATCGCAATTCCAAGTGGTTAAATAGAGCGGGTTTTAAAGTGGAGCAAAATATTTCAATGCAATTCGTAATGAAATTTAAATTAACTTTCCTTCTGGGTTAGGTTGATATCGAAATGAAACAAAGTTAGGTACGTATATGACATTTGAAATGCCATTTCAAATTACGAGGTGCTTCAGTTTATATCATCAGCTTAAAGCTGTTTCAGTCAATCCAAGCTGTACATTTTTAGAATTGACTTGAACTGTTCAAACTGCTGGAAATCATAATCCTGTGAATTTAGGTCAAAGCTTGAATGTGGTTTACATAAGCCGCTTGATTTCAATCCGGATTGAAATCACCGAGCTAAACGTAGCAATTTATAACACAATGTTGATAGGACACTGTCGGAGCTGATTAATGGAATAACTGTTATATTTGACATTTAGAAATATTTCATTGTGGGTGGCTAATTTAGGTGTAAACCTTAGGAATTATAAAATCTATGTTTTACGTATTAAAGGTCTTTATAGTTATAGTATTCATTATATTAATTAATCTTTACGCTGTACCATTTAGTATCAGTACCATAACTTGCTTTTCAAATTTAAAAGTATGTATTTTTAAATAGAGTTTCGATTCACCAAAAATTGATTGAGTATAATGAAGCTTTTCGTAAAAGCATGGTTTTCTGCAACGGTTGGACCTGTACCTGTAAATTTGTTTTTACGGATATCAAAAATTTCAGTTTCGTGTTTAATGTACCGATAAAATTTGTATAACTAAATAACGTTTAAAATAATACTTCATTAAATGCTAAAACTTCATTCGTCATCAAGAAAGGTATGGTTGCTTTGCTTTTTATATTAAAGTTTCAAAATTTCCAAACTTAATCCCTTCTATGTGAATGTTCTAATAATTAATTATTTAACTGTTTTATATTTACTGGCCTAGTGTTGGTCTAATCACCTGATGGCGGTTTTAGTTTATTCTCGGCATTATACAAAGGTTTCTTCGAGTTTATTATTGGTAATAGTTTAGAATGTTTCACAAGGGTTATAAACTACTTCATTCTGATGAGGTTTAAATGGCCAAAAGTGGATATTTGTTCTCTTTACGAAACAACCAAGTTATTGTTTTGATAAACACTATGCAAATATTAGTCTAATTTGTATAAGTAAATTCATTCTTTTGATTTTCATAAGGGGGTTTTACAGATGAATTTTATTTTATATACAATTAATAACTTGCGAAATGCAAATCATTCACTTTTCAAGAATACTACGATTTTACGCTATCAGGGCATTAAAATAGACCTCGTCACGGGACGGTATGTTATTAATTGCAAAATATCTTTACATGTAACATTACCTAAAATCCTAAAGGCAAAACGTATTCCTATAACCATTAATGAAACTACCATGTTATTTCAAAATAACTTTTATATATTCACTGGCCTAGTGTTGGTGCTAATCACCTGGTGGCGGTTTCAGTTTACTCTCGTCATTATATATAAGTTTTTTCGAGTTTATTTTTGGTAATAGTTTTGGTTGTTTTATAAGAGTTATAAACCACTACATTCTGATAAGATCCAAAAGACCGAAACTAGTCAATAAATTTTTGTTCCCTTGTGAAGTAATCAAGTTATTATTTTGTTAGTGGCTACGCATATATTAGTCTGATTTGTATAGGTGAATTCATTCTATTGACTGAGGAAGCAAGATTTTTTTACCTGGAAATTTTGATTTTTGCCGAACCCTTGCAATTTCAAGCAAGGTGGATCTTTAACGTGTGTGACAACACTCACGCCCGGGTCCTACATTTAACCTATCATTGAAAGGAAGGTGTATATTTGTGACAAATGCTAGTCTAACATATTTCAAGCGGGGGAATATCGTAGGACCAGTAGTCATACGTGAACCTATTTGAACCGCGGAACGGCCCAGTAAAAGCGACACTGCAGGACCCGCATTTAAAATTTTCTGCTATTGGTGGTTGACGATGATATCGTACCATGCTGTTTGACCTGATGTTGCTTAAGGGCATCCTTCCTAGTAAATATTACACCGCAATTCCTTCAATTAATAATTTTTGGGGGATCTATTTTACTACAAAACAAAAGCCGGACTGGATTATAAAACTTTGGTCAAGTTTGCTAAAAACGTGAATTATAAATAAATATTTACTACAGTTCGAATTTATAATATACTTCAGAATCAACTGAAGGGAACTGAAGACACCCGAACGATGTCAGAATTATATGGAGAAGCAATACATCTCCATATTTTTTACTAAATACGACACAATATAATATCTTTCGGCACGTCGTGTGCATTAAATTCTTTAAACTTCGATTCAGCCAGTTTATTACAATTTTATTTAAACCTGCTAAAAATGCTAAAATTTTAAAGATTCCAAGAAACCGGGAGCTGGGTAGGGTGCACATCGGTGCATATAAGCTAAACTTACTTCGGCAGGATATTTTCCTCTGATAATTCTGATCACGATATAGCACAATTCGTCCGAAGCATCAATTTAAAGTAAAAATGTGAAATATCTAATAAACCGTAGCCGTTTCGAAAATATTTCGTGGTATTTAAATAACAAGCTAATTAGTCATAAAAATTGCTGTTCTCTGTGTGTATATTGTCCTAGGGTAGGCTGTAAAAGTGATTTACACATGCTTGTAGAACACGAAATAGCAAAATCGGGAAAAATTAAATCAAAGTACAATCCTTAAGGTTCAAAATAATATATTTATTTTTCAACATTGGCACCGTTAAGTCTAACACATTTCTCCCAATGGGTAACAGGTTTTTTCATCGCGTCACTGAAAAATTTTGCCGACTTCTGTCGAATCCAAGACGCGATAGTTGCCTTCACCTCATCGTCCAAGGTGTAATGATTGTCCATGAGGTCTCTCTTGAATAGAGGACACAATAAAAATCGCAAGGCGCGAGATCGGAGGAGTATAGAGGGTGTGGAATCGATTCAAACTTCAGGTTTCGCAGTGCCTCTTTGTAATACCCAACGTGCACAGATTTTACGTTATCCCAGTTGTTCAATAATGAAGCTGACACATTCTTTTGATATTCCAAT
This sequence comes from Platerodrilus igneus, assembly GCA_036346225.1. Lineage (NCBI taxonomy): Eukaryota > Metazoa > Arthropoda > Insecta > Coleoptera > Lycidae > Platerodrilus > Platerodrilus igneus. Next base: position 2,522,554 of record JARFIW010000399.1, read on the forward strand.
ATGATTCGTAATACGCTTCTGAGTGATTTGTCGGTAATTTTGAATCAAATCGTCGACGAGTTGACGATGTTTATCATCTGTGGCGGTGATTGGACGTCCACTGCGTGTTTCATCAACAGTTACGGCCTTTCATGGCTGCAATCACGAAATTTTAATACACATCGATTTACAGTAGATCTATTAAAAGTATCGTCACCATAAACAGCCTTTAAATGGCGATGAATCTTAGTAGAAGTCAAATTTGCAACAGTTAAGAATTCAATAACAGCGTCTGTTTAAACCGCGCTGACATAGCTCGGTAACACATCTTCGTACTTTCGTTACTCAAAACGAACTGGTGAACACAATTCCTTCAAAATGGACATGCATATAGAGGGGGATTGTGAATTCCGAATGCCAATCATCTGCGCTTCTGTAGACTATGTTGTACGTGTTCTACAAGACCGTGTGCATCGCTTTCTAATATACCTTCGTATTTTGTAATTAAATAGAAACGGGTGTTGCATTATTATTTGATTGAAAGCGTCTTTGAAAATTGTTCTAAATAGGTGAGTTATAAGTTGCAACAGCGTAAATAGCTAGTAGTGTAAAATATATATTTATAAGTATACAAAAGGTTTTAAAATGAATGTGTACTACTTATCTGCTTAAATTAATAGGAGAGATGCGTATTTCCTAGAAAATTCGAATCTCTCCATTGCTAAATGTTTATAAATATAAAGGTAAGTGTTTAACGGCTGTAAGTCTCTTTGATGTTAGTCCTAGATTAAAAGTAATGTCGGATTGGAACTTCCAAGAAAAGTTGGACCAATAAAATGCTTTGTCCTGTGGGAAAATGTTTATAAATATAAATGAAAATTGAAGTTCGGGGTTGTAACTCGTTAAGAGGTTGGTCGAATTTGAGAAATTGGAAAAATTGGATACTCCACAAAGAGGTTTCCTCTTGTGGAGATCTACTCTTTTTTATGGAGGCTTGTGTGGCACTGTAGCGGTGCCGCTGGGAATACTGAAACGGTATAGCCAATCTATGTCAAACTCAAATGTTTTTGAATGAGTATAAAAATTAAAATAGAGCTTTTTTAAAAAGTTCAGTAAAAATACAAAGAAGTATTTTTCAAAAAATTGTTTGTCGTTTACTAAGTACGAGACTTACTAACTGAAAACCCAAACTTTTTTACAAAATACAGAAAGACAGTGTAAAACAATACTTGTATTGAACAAGGCGTTAAGCTGATGTAAAAGGGAGTTGCAATATCTATTGAATTTGAATAAGCGGCCACTCTTCTTGCAAATTTAGTATTTCTAATTGGTAATATAGAAGAGCACTAAGACTCTTTCCCAATCGTATTAATTAAATTATAATACTATAGTCCATTCCAGCTAAGAATAAAGCGATGAAAGGTATAGGGAAAGTTTGGCCTTCGATTTGATTGGTTAAAACATAATGCTGATTTACACAGCTTAATACTAAAAATTTGTATTAAAAATATATGTAATGCGCCGTTATCAGATTTGCAATAAAAATGAGTTATGGAAATTAATTTAGGCTAGTCATGATTTATTGTCACTCAAATATGGAATTAATAATTATTCTGTATGTATATATAGCAATTATAATTAATTTGTATTTACAACAACACGACAAAATGCTAATTGATTGATCCCACTAAATATTAATTATGTGTTAGGGAGAATAATAATTGCACTTAAAGGTGGAAATGTTGTGGGTAATTCTAAAAATATTAATTGTCCTTGATAAATAAATGACATTCAATCAATATTGATCGTTTCACATCCTTTAAGTTTTTGATCATCCTTGTGCTTTATTGTTTTTTCTTGGTCATTTTCAATTTTCATTTATAATTTCGTTTTTTTTTGTAAACTGGTAAACAATAGTTCTTGTCAGAACTCACCTCCTCGGAGTTTTATTATTATGGAGGAAAGATGGCTGAGCAAGAGTAGCAATTATTTAAAAATCGAAGGGGAAGGATAATTCACAGTGGTCAGAAGTTAATGGCATATAACACGTATTTAACATACATTGCAAAGAACCTCAGCAAGACTACTGCTGTGAAACGTACTGCTATAGACACAGGTATTCGACAAAACATAGTGTGGAATTCAATTAAACAAATTAAAGGTTCAGGTATCGCACGTTCACCAAAGAAAAATGGAAAATGCTTAACGGTCTTTGAATAGCTTGATGATTTTGAGAAAATGGGAATTCTAAAACATGTGCATTCATTCTATCTTTGCAACGAATTGCCAACTGTATCAAAGGTGTTAGATGTCGTTAATAGTGATGATTCATCACCTAACTTCAGTCGTACATCCTTGTACAGAGTGTTGAAGAAATTAGGCTTTAAATACGACAAAAGAACAAGAAAACCTATTTTAATTGAAAAACCTGAAATAGTTCTTTGGCGGAGGAATTACTTAACCGCAATAAAAAAATATCGAGCGTAGGGACAAAAGTCATGTAAAAAATAAAGTTTGGTATGATACAACAATTAAAACTGCAAGGCAAGCTTTAATTGAAGGGGTTTCTTCTGGTGTAAAGGATCCATCAGGCAAAGGAAAGCGTATGATAATTGTACATATTGGTAGTGACACAGGATTTGTTAATGGAGGTTTATTGATGTTAGAATCAAAGAAAACTCTTAAGATTAATAATATACATACTTTGTGTTTCTATAATAATCTTTATTAGGTGATTATCATGAAGACATGAATGGTGATGTCTTTAAACAGTGGCTGGAAGGCGTACTACCTGCTTTAGAGGAAAATTCAGTAATTGTGATAGAAAATGCCCCATATCATAGCATGAAATCAGAGAAAACGCCAACTCAGAGTTGGAGAAAACAAGACATTATCGACTGGCTTCATAGTAAAAATATTCCAACTGAGGTGCATTTATTAAAATTACTATTGTTGGAACTAGTCAAACAACACTGCCTTTCACGTCCAACACCATATGTTATCGATGAACTGGTAAAGGGTACTGGAAGAACCATATTACGTTAGCCTCCTTACCACTGCACTTTAAATCCAGTCGAGCTGATATGGGCACAAATAAAAAATTATGTTGCAGTGTTTTGACTTTCATAACAGGGTTTTTTCAGATGCATCTTATTTTATACACAAAATATAACATTTATTCTTGTTAGAAATACCACTTTATGAGTTTTAAATAAAACGTATTATTCTTTCAAAGAAGTTAGTTTTGAATTAATTCCAGAATTTTCAAATATTTACGTTATTTAATAAAAAATACATTGTTTTACTACAAATGTTCTGAAAGCCATTAAATAAGCTAATTATTTGCAGTCAATGAACAAACGCTCAATTCCGAGAACGCGCTACTATCGGGAAAGCATAAAAAGATAAAATAAGCGTTTTAATAGCTTTACGTATTACACAAACAAATAAATGGCGACGATCGATTTCGTGCATCAATAAAGAATGGAAGTCGCTTTACGAGAGCCATAAATAATACTGATAGCTTAATTAATTAGAGATAAGGAAACGAAATCAGGGTAATTATTACATCATCCGGATGTGTCATGCTTCTAAATAAAGCTAGAAGAATTAAGAAAATGATATATGGAATTTTTTATATATATATATATATATATATATATATTGTAACGTATTTTTTTTCTAGTTACACCTAGCCTAATAAATTAATAATAAAACAAATAAATTTTAAAGTATTTAATTCGTAAATATTCAGCCAATAAAAATTAAAGTATAATGTTCATAATAACACATGGATTCTAGAAGATATATATTCTAAAGCTTGTTACCAAGCGCTGTCAAGTTGATAACCGGCACTTTGGTCTCCAACGTCCTAGAGTGAAGCCGCTTTTTGTAGACGAGAGATAAAGTCAAGATGATGACCCGTCAGAAACACGAGGCATCTAATCGAGTGAAGAAGAAAACTTGAGCTGAGAAAATGGATTGATAATATACATCATTTTAATACATGCAATATCATATGGACAGGTTTACAGCAACGGTTTTCAATGTAAATTATAATAATTTTCCGTCACAGTAATTAATGGTAAACAGCTATGGTTTCGTCCTTTTATCTAACTACGCAGTATGGAAATGGTTGATGTTACAAAGAACCTTGACACTTCAATCTAACTGATGACTAATACGATGAAATAAATACAACAGCTGAGGTCGTGATTTTCCACCTGCAGTTCTTTTGTCTACACGTGAGTGTTTGAAGCTATAGTAAATTATTATGAAATTTTCTACGTTAATTATTAGAGTAACAGAAAATATAAAGTACTTTCTTAAAGTTTGTAAAACAACGTATAAATATCTAGGTTGTCAGTCACTTGTACAAGCACACAATGTGTTGAGATATTCAGAATCTAAACGCCAGACGCAGTCTTGGTTTAATTTTATATTTTGTTTAATTGAAAACATGCACGTCATGTAAAAGTCTTTTATTGAAACTGAAATTCACGTATATTCTTTTAGTAGATTACCGTTAAAATTGAGTAGTTACATTTTAAGGTCGTTATTGTCCTGACGATCGAATTTTTTTGTGAATGGTCAAGGAAGCGCTTCTATGATTATAGTAAAAATAAAATCTTGTGTTAGGAACTAATAAATTATGACATATTTGCTTAAACTAAATTTTATAGAAACGATTAATTTATACGTATTTATTCTGAAGGTTAAATTATACAAAATTCTTTTTATAAAAATTAATGACAAGATAGTAAACATATGTATTGCAGTCGCATGTATATAGTCAGATTTCCATATGAATAGAATTCCTTTTGTTTTCATAAAGTCGTTTTTATTATTCAATATTTAAAATATGAAAAAGTAAACTAGAGCAAATCCTCCTTAAGAAAAACAGATAGAGAGAAGAAAATAAATGCCTTTAGTATTTCATAGATGTTTAAATTCTCTTATTATATTTTTGGGCATATGCTTTTAAGGACACAAATGGTGTCCATGTGGTGTTTTTGTTTGTTCACAGGTACAGCTGAGACAACTGTTTAACAACTGGTGGTTGATGTTTTGGTAAGTGTGTGATAAAGAGTGAAATTCAAATTTTATGGCTAAGATAGTGGTGTTAACATAAGGTTTCCGCATTTCCCTTATACAAACACAGTTAAATTTTTGTTGGCACTTGTATTAAAAAATACGGTGGCGCCTATTAAAACTATTTTTGGTCAGTTATCCACCCATGACCCATGCTCATGATCTACCCAGAGCTAACACTCTACTAGCCATTTAACCCTTAAGAGTTTTCTTTGTCTATAGCCGTTTTCCATCCGACATTACCCTGGGCTTGGAGTTTAAAGAAGAAATACTCGACCTAGTGATATCAGATTAAAATAGAGAGCTTTAGTATATAGCTGATAGTCACCAGGATAAATTTGCAAAAATTTTATTTTAATTACACTTGCGCTCGCAACGTGGGGCTGGAAATTCATTTAGGGGCTGGAAATTCATTTAGGGGCTGGAATTTCATTTAGAGGCTTGAATAACTTCACTTATAGGCTGGAATATTTAGTAGTTATCTTCATCACACTTATATCTACCGACTGAGGTTTGCATTGATTCTAGTAAATAGTTTTTGTTTCATTTTGTTAAAGTTTGTTACAGTTTACAGTGGGTTTTCTATATAGTTAGGACATTCGTTCGTTTGAGATTTCATCTTCAACAATTTTATAATTGAGTTACATTAGAGATATTCCGATATTTAATTATGGCAGAAACTTATAGCATCGTACATTTACTTAAAATGAGTTAGAATATGAATTGAACATTAGAGGCATTGAAAATTCAAGACCAGTTTCAGATAAAAGGAAAATTTTAGCAAGGTTGTTGGCCAAAGAAGCAGATAAACCAGGTTGTTTGATAGATCCTTCTTATTATAAAGTAGATTTCGAAGTAGAGAAAGCAGAGATTGAGTCTAGTATAGAGTCCGTTAAAATGTTTTGTTAGAATTTATGGATGATCCCGCAGAGTCAATTTTTAAAAGGATAAGGTCAAGATTAGTGCATCTTACAGGTAGAATACAACGGTTAAAGCTCCCTAAAGAAAATTTTGAGGAAATGGTGTTATTTAAAATGAAAGTTTGGCTACTATTCTTGTTGTGGAAGCAGATCTGCATGAGAAATTAAATAAAGATACAAGTTCAAATAGTAAAGATATTAACGTAAATTCTGTTGCTGCATCTAATGTGCCCGTTCCAACAGTTACATATGTCACACAGTCAGTTCCTATAGCATCTTGGTCGATAAAATATTCAGGAAACCCATCTCTCTTATATCAATTTTAGAAAACATCAGTGACATTGCACAGTCTCGAAAGGTATCTGAGATGGAATTGTTTAATTCTGCAGTTGAATTGTTTACCGGTGATGCCTTGCTATGGTATCGTTGCGTTCGTGGTTCGTTAACAGATTGGAGTTCGTTAGTTAGTAGACTAAAGGAGGATTTCCTGCCAGCACATCCTGAAGACGATATTTGGGAAAAAATCAAGAATAGATTACAGAAGAACGGTGAATCTGTTGTATTGTTCATTGCTAACATGGAAAGTTTATTTAACCGATTACCTATTATTCCTGCAGAACACACTAAAGTTAGAATAGTCAAGAAAAATTTATTGCCATATTTCATTCAGCATCTTGCTCTTACAGAGATCGAGAATATTAGTACGTTAGTCAAATTATGTAAGAGGTTAGAAGAAGCTTCGTTGAGTAAACATAAGTCTGTTTCAGTTACGTCATATAGTCACAAACAGCCTTTTAATTATTTTAATCCACATTTTAGAAACAAAACCCCTAGTTCATTTCAGAATGCTTCAAGTCGTGTTTATACCCTCCGTCTTCACATTCCCCAGTACAAGTTCTTAATTCTGCCACCCCAATGACAGAAATGAGTGGAGTAGGTAACTCATTTATTAAGCGTAAATTGATTTGTTGGAATTGTTCACGTGATGGTCATACTTTCAATGTTTGTAGATCTTTCAAGAGATTATTTTGTTATGGTTGTGGTCGTAAAGGAGTGACTAGTATCACTTGTCCGTCGTGTCCAATTCAAAGAGTAAAAGAACAGAATTTGAGTAGTGAAATTCCTGTTTCTAGATAAAGTGTTAAAGTTGTTTGATATGGATATTGCAGGTTTATTTGATTTTGTATGTATTTCATCGATAATAGATTCATCTTTCAGTCTTATTAGTTATATTAGTTGTTCGATTAATGGTACACTAGTCTTTACTGTTGAAATATAGTTTGGAGATTGCTCTTGTGCATGAGCACGTTTTAGTTTGGTTTGATTTATTTAGAGTAGCAATTTTTATGGTCGCGTTGCAACGTAGTATATTGAGTTGAGTTACATCTAAGCGAGACTTGTTGTGGTTCATCGTGTAGCGTTATGTCAGTCTATGCGAGGGTCGTGGTAAGTTGTCGCTTTAGCAGTTTCGACATCGTCACTTGAAATTATTTGAGGTCAGTTATGATGTGATTTGTTTTGCTTATTTAGTTTGTCAGTCTAGATGAGACTCAGAGGAGAGTCTGCCGTTCTAGCAATATTGTTTATAAGTCTAGGTGTGGCTCATAGAAGAGCTTGTCATTCTAGCAAGTTTATGCGTTGTGAAGCACTTTAGTTTAGGTCGACAGTTTGACTATTGGTAGAGTGAGAGTGTACGAGAACAGTTATTAATAGTTATCATGAAGTAAAGTAGAAAATAATTTTGTATTTAAATTTCTTCCCTCCAATTTATCCGTATCTTCATGTTTAAGTCAAAGAAAATGTTTAGTATCGATAATTCTGCGATAGATGATGATGAAGTTGAAGTTATTAACAATGTTTCTGATCCTTAAGTACTTCCAGTATAGTTGATGTCAGTTGTAATTCTCTTTAGTCCGTGTTTTGAATCCTTAAGTTAGACAAGTTTAAAGTTGGGAAAATTTTTATAAAGTAATTTATGTTTTAGTAGTAATAGAGCTTAATATGTTTGTTGATTTAGATATTGCATGTGTTAAATGAAAATTTTTGATGACGATAAAGAAGTGTTAAATGATAATTTTGATGACGACAAGGATATGTTTATGGATTTTGAATGATGATATTTTTTGAGGTGTTTGAGAATGCAGCATATGCATAGAGATGTTGCAGGTATATAGAGATGGATATGTATTCAGTGAAGTAATACGTATTCAGTAATGGGATATATGATAGAGAGTATAGAGGGTGTTTAGTAGAGTATTGAGTATGTAGTCATATAGTTAGAGTGTGATAGAATGTTAAGCATTAAAGGAATGCTTGAGTTTTGGTTTAATAGTTTGAGACTAGGCCTAATGTGCTTATTCTTATTGAGAGTGTACATGAGCTAGGATAGTTCATGAAGAGTTTTTGTGAGTAGTTGGTGGTGGTCACCCAATAGGCTCAATATATGATTCGTTAGTGGTTTTAGAGTTCTTTAGTGATGAGTCATTGAGGTTATATAATTTTTGAGAGAGATAGTTGAGTATGTAGAATAGAGATCTTACAGAAAATATTGTGAGATGCTCACTCAAAGACTAAAAGTGTCTTGTTGATGAATATGTATTGTTAATACTTTGTCTGTTTCTCGAGTGTTAGAGATTCGTTTCGTGAATAGACTTTGTATCTAACAGCTTTTGGTACTTACTAAATTCATCAATTTTATGCACATAAATCTTTAAGATAGATATATTAAATTGGAGAAAAATATTCGTTGTACAGATTTTTGTTTAGTAGTGATTATAATGTCCAATCCATTTTGTTTATTACAGTTCTGATTTGTAGTAAAATATTTTTCATTTTAAAAAAAAAAAAATTTTTTGATATGGTTGTTGCGTTTGTAACTATAGATGACATGCATCCACTGAGTGTTAGATACCCTAAATATACTTAACCGATTGACGTATATACTGGCTATGACTTCCCGGATTTGTCCCTTTATAGGCGTGTAGTACGCGCAGTTACTAATCACTCAATCCCATGCATTAATACCCCCCGTATCAATTAGCAAATGATCCTGATATTTTTTTTGTTAAACTCATCATTAGGTATAGTTAATATTTGTGTCGTGTTGTTGTGAGGTGTAAGAGGTTGGTACAGTTAAGAAGAATAAGTTTGAAGTTTCAGTTGCAAAATTTTTTTAGAAAAATTCTCCCATACCTCGAATTTTTCTCTTGGGAAGAGGCTGTGTAACGTATTTTTTTCTAGTTACACCTAGCCTAATAAATTAATAATAAAACAAATAAATTTTAAAGTATTTAATTCGTAAATATTCAGCCAATAAAAATTAAAGTATAATGTTCATAATAACACATGGATTCTAGAAGATATATATTCTAAAGCTTGTTACCAAGCGCTGTCAAGTTGATAACCGGCACTTTGGTCTCCAACGTCCTAGAGTGAAGCCGCTTTTGTAGACGAGAGATAAAGTCAAGATGATGACCCGTCAGAAACACGAGGCATCTAATCGAGTGAAGAAGAAAACTTGAGCTGAGAAAATGGATTGATAATATACATCATTTTAATACATGCAATATCATATGGACAGGTTTACAGCAACGGTTTTCAATGTAAATTATAATAATTTTCCGTCACAGTAATTAATGGTAAACAGCTATGGTTTCGTCCTTTTATCTAACTACGCAGTATGGAAATGGTTGATGTTACAAAGAACCTTGACACTTCAATCTAACTGATGACTAATACGATGAAATAAATACAACAGCTGAGGTCGTGATTTTCCACCTGCAGTTCTTTTGTCTACACGTGAGTGTTTGAAGCTATAGTAAATTATTATGAAATTTTCTACGTTAATTATTAGAGTAACAGAAAATATAAAGTACTTTCTTAAAGTTTGTAAAACAACGTATAAATATCTAGGTTGTCAGTCACTTGTACAAGCACACAATGTGTTGAGATATTCAGAATCTAAACGCCAGACGCAGTCTTGGTTTAATTTTATATTTTGTTTAATTGAAAACATGCACGTCATGTAAAAGTCTTTTATTGAAACTGAAATTCACGTATATTCTTTTAGTAGATTACCGTTAAAATTGAGTAGTTACATTTTAAGGTCGTTATTGTCCTGACGATCGAATTTTTTTGTGAATGGTCAAGGAAGCGCTTCTATGATTATAGTAAAATAAAATCTTGTGTTAGGAACTAATAAATTATGACATATTTGCTTAAACTAAATTTTATAGAAACGATTAATTTATACGTATTTATTCTGAAGGTTAAATTATACAAAATTCTTTTTATAAAAATTAATGACAAGATAGTAAACATATGTATTGCAGTCGCATGTATATAGTCAGATTTCCATATGAATAGAATTCCTTTTGTTTTTCATAAAGTCGTTTTATTATTCAATATTTAAAATATGAAAAGTAAACTAGAGCAAATCCTCCTTAAGAAAAACAGATAGAGAGAAGAAAATAAATGCCTTTAGTATTTCATAGATGTTTAAATTCTCTTATTATATTTTTGGGCATATGCTTTTAAGGACACAAATGGTGTCCATGTGGTGTTTTGTTTGTTCACAGGTACAGCTGAGACAACTGTTTAACAACTGGTGGTTGATGTTTTGGTAAGTGTGTGATAAAGAGTGAAATTCAAATTTTATGGCTAAGGTAGTGGTGTTAACATAAGGTTTCCGCATTTCCTTATACAAACACAGTTAAATTTTGTTGGCACTTGTATTAAAAAATACGGTGGCGCCTATTAAAACTATTTTTGGTCAGTTATCCACCCATGACCCATGCTCATGATCTACCCAGAGCTAACACTCTACTAGCCATTTAACCCTTAAGAGTTTTCTTTGTCTATAGCCGTTTTCCATCCGACATTACCCTGGGCTTGGAGTTTAAAGAAGAAATACTCGACCTAGTGATATCAGATTAAAATAGAGAGCTTTAGTATATAGCTGATAGTCACCAGGATAAATTTGCAAAAATTTTATTTTAATTACATATATATATATATATATATATATATATATATGAAGTGGTGGTTCCCTGGGTCTCCAAGTGTAAGCGTGTAGTGGAGGTTTTGTCAGGATATCAATAACTGACGCGTAAAAAAGTAGAGATTGCTTGCTGGCAGGATATCAATCACTGACGTGTAAAAATAAGGTAATCAGACAATAAATATGTTTTATCAGGATAACAATCACCGATTTGTGTATGTTTGGTTTAATTAGTGTAGCTTCTGCATAGTTTAGTACTAAAAAATGCTTGGTATATCAATCGCAAGCGTGTTAGTGGGATTGGATCTTTTGGATATCAATCGCAAAGGCAGAATTTCTTGTCGATTCGAAATATATACATTTCCTTCCTTCTGATTACAGGCATGACCATCGTGGATATAATGAATTAAGTTTGTTGAAGGCTTGTTGTCTGGTAACACGTTCAAACGCTCGAATCTTAAGTTTACCAATTTGAAGATTTTCATCTCAGATTAAAATTTCTCAACACTCCAGTAAATGGCTACCTTGAACAAGTATATTGTAATATTTAGTAAATAATTTCTGTAGCCCAATATAATATATATATATATATATATATATATATATATATATATATATTTTGTCCTTATATTTTTTTGTAATTTAAAATTTTTTCAATATGAAACGTTTAATTAAAGATTGATAATAATTCCTGATTGCCTTAAAATTTTTTTAGTTCTTGTGATATATCAGAGCAATTTTTAGATGAGGACACTGCATTTGCAGTAGTTTAAGCTTTTCATACTTAAAAGTTTATTGAGATGGTATACATCACTATCCTTTTACGCCGTACTTATTCATTTATCAATAATTAGGTTATTACTCTCTTGTTTTATTAAAAAAAATTTTTACCACAAAAAAGTTGTATAAATATATGCTGCATAACATCCAATACATTTCTTATAAAAAAACGTAATTTTTGAGGTGGAATTTCATCTACGGAGTTTTCGAAACTAATGGCACAGTTTGTCATAAGAAAGGCCACTAAAATTAATGAGTTAAGTAAAAGAAACCGCTAACTTATGGACCAATTAGATTATAGCTATTCACTACTGTTAAAACTGTTCGTCGATATAATTCATCATCATCAATAGGTCTTCAGTCCTGGAACTGGTTAGACGCGTACCCTCATTGTTTTTTATTCTGAACTAACCAACACATTTCTCTGAAATTTGCAGTTTGCATCTATCACTAACTGCGTGCGATAGTTTGATCTAGGTCTACCTCTACCTCTTTCTATCTCTGCTTGTAATATATCCCGTACTATTCCCCAAAAATGCCTCAGAACGTACTGTGCTGTGCTCCACACATATGCTCTCAACAATTTTCTTCTTGTTTCTATGTTTGTTGGCTTTTAACGTAGCTCCTGTTCTTTCTGGTTAGATGTCGTTCGATCCCCATCTATTCGTTTACAATTATATACTCTATTTCTCCGATATTCAGTGGTATTTTAAGGAGGTAAGCAGCCTGTGGCTGCTAAGTTCCTCCAGCACTTGAACATTTGCCAAATTAATAGTTTCTCCTATATATCTTTTTGCATAATCAACATTATTTGAAAATATTTTACAACCAACACTTGTAGTTGTTTATAATAATCGTCAGATTTAACTGCACTTATTTTTTCGTCAATAGGTATTCCGTCTTGAAACTGGTTGGAAACGTACCTCCATTTATTTATATTCTGAGCTAACCTACACAGTTTCCTGAAATTCCCACAACAGCCTATATATAGTTCGGTTTTCCTTCTATTGTTTTCTAATTATATGTCCTATTTCACCAAAATTCAGTGGTATGTGAAAGGGGTTAAGCAGCCTGTTGCTGCTAAGTATCCTCCAACACTTAGGCATTTGCCGAATTAATAGTTTTTCATTAAATTCTTTTGCACAATTCACATTATTAGAAAATATTGTCCAACCAATACGTGCAGTTGCTTATAATAATCATCATTGTTTAAGTAAAGTTTTTTTTTGTCATTAGTTTTTCAATCTTGCGACTGGTTGGACGCTTACTTTCATTTATTTCTGTTCTGAGGTAGCCTACACATTTCTCTGAAATTCCTACAGCCTTCATCTTTTACTATCTGTGTGTAATAGTCTAACCCTAGGTCTACTTCTACTTGTCTTTTTTCCTATCTCTGCTTCTAATATACTCCACACTATTCTCTTATGCCTTAGTATGTGGCCTATCATTATATCTCTGCTATATTTTACTGTTTTCCACATATTTCTTTTTTCCCCTACCATTTTTAGTACTTCTTTGTTCTTAACTTTGTCTGTCCATGATATCTTGACCATGCGTCTGTAGCACCACATTTCAAAGGCTCTACCTTTTTCTTATCCTCTTCTCCTACTGTCCAAGCTTCACAGCCGTAAAGTCCTGTGCTCCACACATATGTTTTAAGCAATCTTTTTGTTGTTTCTATGTTTGTCAACATAATTAAGCATTTACCTGCTCCAAAAATAAACTGAGCGTTAGTTTAAGCGTAAGTTAGTAGTTTGGTTTAACACCAAAATATTAAAAAGGAACAATGTTGTGAAACGATTACCACTCATAAAATAAATTTGTACAAAGGTATTTTAGATATTTTATCACAAGAAGGCTGCCAGAATGAATGGCGTTTTTCATTTTCAGGTTAGGATTTTGTTATCTGTATGTATAAAATCGACAGAGCATTTATGGTACACTTTTAACTTTGGGGGTGATTAAAACGTTTAAATGGTGAAGTTTTGCTTAATATGCTGTTTAGATGTCAATACGAGATTTGTTCCTTCTGATATCTGTCTACGAACGAATGTATGGCTAACGTAGATGACAAACTCCATAAGACACAATAGCCTGCCGGTGTTACGACCGCAGAGACATGAGTGAGAGGAGAAACGTTATAAAGTGTAAAACTAAAAGATGGAATGGGCGCCACCTGACCAGGGTCAGAAGCGAAGAAGGAAGAGTGGGGCTCCTTTGAATGAAAAACGAAACTACACGGGGATTACTAAACTCTGATGTCCAAAAATTCTTACGCGAAATACATTAGTTCTTGTAGAACACACCAAGCACACTAATTTTCACCTTTTAACGTGATAAACCAAAAACACGTCAAACAACCTTGCCACTCAATAAACTAAGCGCACACATAAAGCAAAACTACTTAGAGCATGTAATTAACGGAGCTATTACTAACTCATAGATATTATACTACATCAAACGACAAAGAAAATTACTTGAATAATAGGTATATGCTCATAAAATCTTAATTGTAGATATTTCTTTATTTTCATAATCGCTCAAGGAACAACTACCACACTTGGAGGTGGTATCCAGGAGTCTTGAAATTCATGCATAACACAACAGTCAACAGTATTAAGTTAAAAATTCTAAATTGAATGTACTCTATATTCTCAGCAACAAAATTAAGCTTTTATTTACATAAAGCGAAAGCTGCAAAACTAAATTTTAACTTGCTGAAGGCCTTGATCATAGGTTAGTATTTTTATCTATTTGCCTAGAAAAAAAATAAACTTCTACTTATTTCATTTTCTTAATGGGCTTAGGTTCTTTTAGCAAAAGAAAATTTAACAATTTATTGTAAGATGCGCAAATCGTTTACAAAGTTTTATTTTAGGAGTTCTAAAAAAAACTTAATTAAAAAAGATTTGGTTCTCTTTTTTTCTATTACAATGATAATTCTTTCGGAAGAATGTTAAATCATTTCTCCTCATTTAAAAATTTTAAGCAACATGCATCAGATATGAAACAGATAATCTAAGTTTGGCATGCATGCTTAAATAAAATAACCAACTAATCAGTAAAACGCAAATTGTACAATGCCAAAAAAGATGTATAAAACTCACCTCTTGGCGCATAATAAGAAAACTTATCTACCGCGATAAGTTGATAAGACAGAACATAGAAAAAATTTGGGTCTAGTACAAAAAGGTTATTATCGCCCATCCAAAATTAATTTATATAATTTTGAACTTTGTTGCAACAGTATCCATCATCTATTCTTTGATGTAGCAAGAATTAAACGATATGACTAGATCCAGACATCATACTACCAAAACTTAACATCTGAATGCTGAATTAAATTAACACGTACTTGATCGTAGCAGCATATAAAACGCATGGAATGGTATCCGTTCTTTTATTGTACGGTGATCGATCCATTCACGAAACTCAATTGTAGCCTCGCCGGCCACTAGCATCCTCTTAGGTGCCTATTTTGTTGAGATAATGCTCTGTTCTAAAATTTGAACCGCCAAAGACGGCGAGTAACGTACGACCTTCGCTACCATAAGGTGCATGTTGCAAACCACACAAGTTCAAAGATACGATCATCATCATTAGGTCTTCAGTCCTGGAACTGATTAGACGCGTACGATTATTGTTTCCTATTCTGAACTAACCTACAGATTTTCCTGAAATTTGCACAGTCTGCATCTATAACTATCTGATCTAGGTCTACAGCTACTTCTTTTTTTCTATCTCTGCTTGTAATATATCGTATACTATTCCCCAAAGATGCATTAGACCGTATTCTGCTCTTCTATTTCTCTTATCTTTTTCCCCAGATATCCTTGTTCCCCTACTATTTTTATAACCTATTTGTTATTATCTTTGTCTGTCCATGTTATCGTCCTCATACATCTGAAGCACAGCATTTCAAAAGACTGCTACCGTTTTTCTGTCTGCGTTTCAGACTGCCCGTATTTCATAGTCATACTGTGCTGTACTCCACACATATGCTTTCAACAATTTTCTTCTTGTTCTATGTTTGTTGTCTCTCCTCATAGGCGCTGTTCTTTTTTGTTAGATGCAGTTCGGTCACCTTCTATTGTTTTACAATTATATACCCTATTTCTCCGACCTTCAGTGGTTGTGAAGGGAAGGCGTCGCCGTGGATCAATGTAGTAAGCGTAAGGCTACGGATCCCAAGGTCCTGGGTTCGAATACCGACACGGCCGACTGCTTGAAAAATGGCAGGTGAGCATTTTTCACAAAAATTATGCCCTCGTTCGGATGAGAGGTTAAATGGAGGTCCCGTGTGTGAGTGTTGTCATGCACGTTAAAGATCCCTACCTTACCTGGAACGGCAAGGGTTCGGCAAAATTCTAAATTTCCAGGCAACAAAAAACTCGCCTTCTGGCCAATGTAGTACCTTCGGGTGGAGCATTGGAAATATAAATGAACGGTTGTGAAGGGAGGTAAGCAGCCTGTGGCGGCCAAGTTCCACCAACACTTAACCATTTACCGATTTAATATATTTTCCGATATATCTTTTCGTACAGTCATGATTAACTGCAGATATTTCGCAACCAACAACTAGTTCTTTATACTAACATCAGATTTATCTGCGCTTATTTCTTCGTCATTAGGTTTTCCGTCTCAAAACTGGTTGGACACGTACCTGCACTTATTTATATTCTGAGCTAGCCTACATACTTCCCTGAAATTCTTACATAGCATGTGTATACAGCTCGTTCCCCTTCTATTGTTTTCTACTTTTATGCCCTATTTCACTGAGATTTAGTGAAGGGGGTTAAGCAACCTGTGGCTACCAAGATCCCTCAACACTTAGACATTTGTAGAAGTAATGGTTTTCCAGTAAATCCTTTCACACACTTAACATTATTCGAGAATATTGCCCGACCAATTCGTGTAGTTCTTATAATAATCATCATGTTTAAGCACAGTTATTTTTTTGTCGTTAGTTTATCCATCTTGGGATTGGTTGGATGCGTACCTCCATTTATTTCTATTCTGGGCTGGCCTACACATCTCCCTGAAACCCCTACAGCCTACATCTTTTACTATCTGTGTGCAGTAGTCTAACCTAAGTCTGCATCTCCTTCTCTGTTTTCTTTGAGCACAGTAGTTGCTTTTTCTTGTTAAATGTAGCACGATCTTGTGCTAATCTTTGTTTTATATCTTTCGTGCTTTTCCCATCTTGCGTTATTTGGCTTCCTAGGTAACAGAAATCCTTAACCTCTTGTAAGTTCGTGTTACATACTTGTATTCTTGTTTTTGATTTATATTCCCCACCTTTGCATACTAGAACTTTGGTTTTGGATTTGTTAATTTTCATACCGTATCTCGCTGTTAGAACCGTTTCCATTTCATTAACAGCAGCTTCTAACTCTTCCTTGCTAGACGCTAATACCGCTATATCATCTGCAAATCTAAGCATATCAATTTTTGTCCCTGCATAGTAATTCCAAATGTCTTCCTGCATTTGAGAGCATTCATTGCCTTTTCTATGTACTAGTTAAAAATCAATGGAGATAGGGCACATCCCTGTCTCACCCCTTTCCTAATGTTTACTTCTCTACGTTCCTGCTCTAATTCTATTACTGCTGTTTGCTCTTTGTATAAGCTATGTACTATTCGTCTATCCCTTTAACTGATTCCAATCTTTTTGAGTATTTCGAACAGTTTTTTCCATTTTACATTGTCGAATGTTTTTTCCAGATCTACAAACCCTATATACACGCTTTTCTCTTTTTTTATTGTTTTCTCCATTATCACTCTCAGAGCTAAAATAGCCTCCCGTGTTCCCCTGTTTCGCCTAAACCCAAATTGGTCTTCTTCTAGTATCTCTTCCGCCCGTTTTTTCATTCGTCTTTGCACAATTCTAGTTAATATTTTTGACATGTGTGCTGTCAAACTTATTGTTCGAAAATTTTCACATCTATCCGCGCCTTTCTTTTTTGGTATAGTTACTATGATGCTACGTTTGAAATCTTTGGGTATCTCGCCTGTCTCATACATATAGCTTACAAGTTGGAAGAGACGTTCTGTTACTGCTTATCTAGCGGCTTTTAGAGTTTCTGCTTGCACCTTATCTGTACCCGTCGCCTTACCATTTTTCAGACTCTTTAATGCTAATTCAAACTCGTCTCTAAGTATAGGATATCCCAAGTTATCATTTTCAATGTCTGATTCCTGTTCTAATGCAGATAGTTCCTCTCCTGCATATAAATTCCCTATATATTCTTGCCATCTATCCACTTTCTTTCTTTTCTATGATGACGTTTCCTCGTGCGTCCCTTATATTTTTGCTATACGGTTTTATATCCCTAAAATTCATTCTAATTAATTTGTACGCTTCGTCTGTCTTTCCTATTTCCAGCTTCGTTTGTACCTCTTTGCACTTTTCATCAATCCATTGTTCTTTAGCTTTCCTGCATTTTCGGATAAATTCCCATTTTATGGCTTTGTATCTCTGTTTTCCCGTTTCGTCTGATTTATTTTTGTATTTTCGTCTTTCTTCTATTAAATTCAGGATATCCTTTGTTATCCATGGTTTCTTATTTTCTTTTTGTGTATACCCCAGAATATCTTTGGCCGCCATGTCTAGGCTGGATTTAATGTTATTCCATTCTGTTTCTACTTCCTTAGTATCAGATATTTTCCCGATATCTTTGAGCAATTCATTTGACTTTTTTTCGAATATTTCTTGAATATCTTTATCTATTAGTTTCTCTAAGTTCAAGTGCCTTTTTCCACTTCTTTTTTTCACATTCTTAAATTTAAGTGCGGCCTTCATAATTACGATGTTGTGGTCAGTATTTATATCTGCTTCTGGGTGGTTTCTACAGTCTTTTACTTGATTCCTAAACCGTTGTCTAACAAGAATGTAATCTATTTCATATCTTCCTGTATCTCCTGGCATCTTCCACGTATATCGCTTTCTAGCATGATGTTGAAATAATGTGTTTGTGATGATTAAATTGTTCTTGTCGCAAAATTCTACCAGCCTATTTCTAATGTCGTTTCTCGTGCCTAAACCAAATAAACCTACTACCGCTCCTTCCTTACCCTCACCTACCACGGCATTAAAATCCCCCGTAATTATTAAAGTTTCAAATCCTTTTACGTATCTTAATATGTCTTTGATATGTTTGTAGATGTCTTCTACCTCTTCGTCACTGTAGCTAGAAGTGGGCATATATACTTGTATTATTACCGTGTTTACCGGTTTAGATTCTAATCTAACCATGGGTACTCTTTCGTTTTTTTGTAAGTAATTTTCTACACAGTATCCTATCTTTTTCCGCATAACTATTCCCACACCCAAATTTCCTTCCTCTGCTCCTGTATGATTTACCCTGAAGTCTCCATTCCAAAAATCCCCCGCCTCTGGCCACCGAACTTCGCTGATCCCTACTATGTCTAGTGATAACCTATTTATTTCGATTTTTAGGTTCTCTAGCTTACCTACTTGCTTCATACTTCTAACATTCCACGCTCCGACTCGCAGAATGTTCCCGACTCGTATTTTTAACTTTCCGATGGCATCCTCCGCAGTAGTCCCCTCCCGGAGATCCGAATGGGTGATTATTTTAACTCCGGAATCTTTTACCCCAGAGAATGGCATCATGTTTGTTTCAATTTAAGTACTCCGTGTACTTGGGAGATAATGTGGTGGTTTCCCGTTGCCTTCCACACCGCGGTAGTGTGTCTTAGACTACCATACCGACCCCTATGGTCTCTGCCAATCTAAGTACCGAAAGAGCCGCTGCCCTCTTTCGGGGACCTGTCTTAGTCTGGTTCCTCACTAACGACCCTACTACTTTGGTTGGACCTGTAGTTTGACTTTTTAGCTCATTAGAACACGCAAGCCATTTCAACTGTTCTAGTAATTTAGAACTTCGGCAAGGTGCAGGTCCATTCGAAATGGCAAAGATACGATATGCAGTTGAATAAATAAACAATATAAGATGTAAGGAAACCAGGATTTGGAGTAAATTAAAGTCGTTTACATCCAAATAGTTCAAGGATTTAATATTTTTTAAAAATTTTAGACAAACAGCATGTGATTGGCAAATAATTATGCCAGACATTTACGTTTAGAAACATAACGAGAAAGTGCATACACAAATAAAATATGAAAGTGGACTATCATACAGTCCTCAACTGGAAGTAAATAATGATATCACTTTTTAGCACCTCCGCAAATAAGCAATTAAAAATAAATTACTTACCAACTGTCCTAATGCTGAAGTTTTAATACATTTGTTATTTAAGATTTTTTCATGCGTTCTTTATGTTGTTCTTATTAACTGTAATATGTTGTTTAATTCTGTTTTTTTTTGTTTCAGGTTAGTCCTTATTGCAGAACATAGTAGATTATTATTGTCCAAATTACTGTAAGTATTCATAGGCCAAAAATACTTATAAAGGTTTTTATAAGGAGTCGAATATCGAGATATTGCTGTTTATTCTAAGATCGGTTATCTTTAGCAGACGATTCGATTCTCCTGTGTTTATTATATTTAGTACTACCAACATACAACACAATCCACAGGGAAAAATTAATTTCACACATTTAGAATATTATATACCATGGACTCATTAACTTATCTTAAATTTCAAATGTTTACTAACACGTGTTATAATACAATTAAGGTTTTGTGTGAATTCCTTACCTTTATCATAATTCTTCCAAATTATTTATGGTTTCTTATTACCAACTGAGAACAACCATAACTTAAAAAAGGAATTCATTTGTTTCATTGTTGAATTAGCAAATTCATACTACGTTGTTTGCGTTTTTGTAACCACAGTATTCCTTTAAACATTCCAGTTGCAATTTGTTCTTTCGGCGAGATGCCTAAGTAGTAGGATGCTATATGTTTTCGCTAGATAAGGTTGACTCCCTTTGGAATTGCTTTTGGACAGTCTGAAAGCTGAGTTTTCAAAGTAATGTATTTATAACAACGCGAGTCAATTTTTTTTCAATTCCGTATACAAGTATCTTACCTTTGGTTATAGGTATGGAGGTATTTAACTGAACTAGTTGATATAAGGCAGATCAAATAGAAATGCGCATTAAACCAGAAACTATTACACAACTTTTATTAATCACAGATGACTTTCAAAGTCTACGTTTTCTGATGTTCATCGCTGGGCTAAAACTTGGCTGCTTCAATTTTATCTTTATCTCATTTTATACTTTTAAAATACAGCAAATATTTGTAATCCCGTAACAATTTTAAGGGTGCACTGTCTAACTACAGTGATACAGGTAGTGGGTTCCTGTGGAAAAATGATAACATAATAAAAATAAACATGCAAAATGACCAAAATGCAAAACTAGTTTATAAGCTCCACTTACATTAAAAAGTTTTTTCAAAAGTAAGAGGCGCAAAACAGTCTTGTATTAACAGACTCTTTGATATTTTCCCTACACAGAAGACAGATATACCGAATAGGTTTCCTTACTTTCAGTTTTCCTAAGTCTCGTCGTATCATACATTACCTTTCTCAACTATTCTTTAAAAGCACTCATTAACTTTTGGTCAAATTAAATAAATTGAAATTGAAGTAAAATGGAGGTACTTTCCTAAATCTGACTTTGCCACTGAGGGTGGGTGAATATCTTTTCAAGTTTTAGTTATATCTCTATATGTTATAAATAACTCCAAATAAAATTCCAACCAAGTTTAATTTCTATTAACAGTAAATTCTGGAAATATGAATACACGTACATTGACTTAAAAAACAAACCTAATGCAACATCTAACTGGCGAGGTATTATTAACAGAAATCTTTTAAAAAAACGTTAACCCATAAATAATACTACCATACCGTTAATTCTAGTTTCCAAAATTGATCTACGCGACACTCTAAATTCCATTTTTAGAAATGTTTTAATAACAATATTATCAGAAAAACATTGTAATACCAACTTTTTTTTAATCATTTCAGTGTCCATTAAAAATTTTTTACTTTTTGAGTAGCAATAATACCACAAATAAGCTTACATTTACACATTTTGTACTCTTTTAAAACGTTCAAATTTTCTTTTCCCAATAATAATATGCAGAAATTTAAACAAAACTAAGTTTGCCGCTTTTTTTACAGTACAACAGAATACTTATTTAACGGAATGCTAATTTCCCACTACATAGATACAAGTCGTTTTACTTATAATCCACATTTACATAATTATGAACCATATCTATTTAAGCTTATCCGTCTATTAAAATTCCAAATTTTGTTGTAGAGTAAAATCAGTTTATCACCCTTTCATTGAATAAGCGAATATAAATTTTACGATACACACGTGCTTGAGACTTCTGGCCTACTTATCCAGCAAAGCTCAAAAACAGTTCATCGTCAGCAACTTGACCGAAGGAAGGCTTATGGTGTACCGTCTACATACCTACGCTGTTACTTGACCATTATTTCTTTATTAACTTCCCGACTTTTTCGAACTTAGTTGCTGTATAACATTCTCTTTTCTTCAAAATTTTGTTCTCACTCTCTCCGTCTAAACTATCCTGATTTTGAGAGGTCAATGTTCTTCTGCCCGTATCAATGCACACATTTTATGTTTGTGTTATGAGTCCGCGGTTTTTTTGAGGTGTATATTTCCATCGTTGCTCTTTCTCAACCAGTGTGAATTTATACAAATATTTTTATGAACGGTTATTCCCCAGTTTACATCGATAATGTTTCTGATTTTAATACCAAGTGGTTGTAAAGTCCCAATATTTATTACTGTAAGTATGTAACATCCTGGGTGTTTTTTTGTTTATTTCTTTATCCTAGTTTAATATTAAGTTGAATTAGCAACGCTATTAAGTGTACACTACCAAGCTTTCAAATTTTTCAGGGCGCTTTCTTACTAAACGCTCATCCAACTAACTGAAATTAGTAAATTCCTTTCTGCTACTTAATGTTTGCTTAAGTAATGTGCTATCGATACAATTATTTGAAAGTTAAAGAATATGCATGCTTAATTTTGAGTACTTATTTCCAAAAGTGAAAGTATTATTTCGTCAAACATTATTATAATAATACCGAACTTTTCCTGATTTTCTGTTCATGTCTTTTTCGCTCACTTTATGGTTATAAGCTTGGTAACTTGTCTTAAATTGAATTATTATTGTTTAAGTACTGAAAACGAGGCGCTTGTTATGAAACCGACCAGGAAATCCTTTCGGTAGTCTTTATTGCCAGGGCGAGCCTGTGAATAACATTCAAGTTACCATTTAAGTTACCGCTAATAACAGATTTTATGCAACACTCACGTTTACTACACGTTTAGTAGCTTTTGTAGAAAAAAATTTTCTGTGAAGATATTCACATACGCTACGGTCTTTTTGCTGGCAGCGTTTGTATCTAGGAAATTAATTGGATGGTCTCCTTTGTACAATGATCTTTTATATTAAAACATATTCACCACTATATTTCCTTGAATTGCATCTAAAACTTATGTAGTAAACAAACCTCACCAACGTTTATTTTCTACTTGGTGTACTACGAAACCGACTAGATCTATCGCTTCCTCGTAGCTGTACGTTTATATACAGGGTAGCCCATTAATGTGAGGAAGTCCAATATCTCATTTAATATCATATACATTACAAAAATATTTCAGATAGAAGTTGTAGCATTTGCACCATTGCATGCTTGTAAAATATTTTGTAGCTTACAGGGTGCTTCGATTAATCGTGTCTCAATGCTGATCTTCTTTTAAGCTGAACGTACTATATTTTATGGCATATTTCGATTGGTCCCTTTAAATGCTCTATGAGCGTTTTTTGTTCTTGTTTTAAATGCAGTGTTGCCAAGTTGTTAATTTCTTCATGAGATTTCTGAAAAAATATTGTCTGAATTGAAAATGTGTAAATTCGTTCAGTTTTAAATATTCAGTTAATATTTTATATACAGATAAACAAAGGTTGTTCCTTGCTAAATATGTATTTATTTGGCGATTTGGTTGTACAAGGTGTTTGCAATCATTTCTAAACTTTTGCAAATTTCGAATAGCAAAGACTTTGTTACTCTAAATAGAATACCCTGAATATTACTTTGTAAGTTGGTAAAACTATTAAATCACTTCAATTCATGTCTATAGCATATGATCTATAGAACTAGTAGTTTTTAAGAGATGACCGCTTTTGGCGTTTTCGACCTTAGGAAAACAATAGGCTGACTTTGATATTTCAACATTATTACTAATAATAAACAGAAAAGAAACGCTACTTCAATAAAACTTTCAGTCAAAGTGAGCTTTTTGGTATTCATGAACTTACATGTATATTTGTTAACGTACTCTACAATAGCTATTTCATTAGGAAAATCAAATCTGGGAACTGATGCACAAAATTACTAACTATTTGCAAAATCAGAATGTGTTGTTCAAAAAAGGGCTGCTTATTGTTTCTTAATAAACCACTAAATTTATATACATTGAAGTTAAAATATCCGAAGACTGATATTTCAGGGTCAACACAACTTTAAGATACCTTATTAGGTTATTGCTCAATGTTCATAGATAGGTGTACAGCAAAATTGGAGATTTTTTGTAGTGTTGTATACCTAGGCGGCTCTGTGGCTTACTTGGTTCGTGTGTGACTACTAAACCCTAGGTTCTGGTTTTGATTCCCAAAATGGACAGCCTAAAAAATGTTAAGCGAGCATTTTTCACATAAATACACGCTCGTTCGGATAAGAGGTAAAATGTAGGTCTCGTGTGTGTGTGTGTGTGTGTGTGTGTGTGTGTGTGTGTGTGTGTGTGTGTTGTATTGTCACGCACGTGAGAGATCCATGCCTTGCTTGGACTAGCAAGGGTTCGGGAAAATTCAAAATTTCCAGCTAAAAGATTCATATCCTGATTGAAGAAGCTTATTAGCTTTGAAATTTTAATTAGGAATCAAATATTATATACTCCCGTTCATTAAGTAGCACTCGTGTTTTTAGGTACATTACTTGACAATGGTATGCTGTTATGGCTCATAAATATATATATATATATATATATATATATTGCTATGACAATGGCCGGCGTTAGGCGTCGCTAAAGGAGTGATGTGATAACGGATACAGAAAATTGTAGAATTTGAAATTGTTCATTTACCTTCCTGTCTAATTTTACTTTGCCTCAATAACTTAACGGAAATCAAACAGCAAGTTCATAAAGCATCTATATAATCAAAAATATTTTCTCTCATACAAAATCATGTAGAACATTTACAGCATGGTGTTTTTCAAACATCAAATTATTTCTAACAAGTACCTATTTACTTAATTATCAAAATGTTGCTCACTTTATTTAGTTTAAAATTTTTTAGAATTCAAAGCTCTTCTCTAATGGATAATTTACCTAGCTTTGATTCCCATGTTTGTAAGGTTTGTTTGGTCAACAAATCTTTGACAGATAGTCTATAAAAAAGTCAGAGTGTTTCGAACTCTGATCACAAGCTTTCTGGTATGTATACCCTTACAAAAAAATTATATGATTAATTAACATATATTCTACTTTAAATTAAAATGGCAAATACCCAAATATTAGCTACAAATAATATTTTAAAAGTAATACAAGCAAAGATCCACAAAGCGCTTCTCTAATTCGTAATTAACAGTATTAAATGTCTTTCGCTTCTATTTTAAATCAACGTCAGATCCCAGTTTACAAAATCATCCCTTTGCTTTAATCATCATTTAGAAACATCAGTTTTCAAAGTGCATTTTTAATTTGATTATTTTTAGGTAGCGTTGTATCGAGAATTTTCCCTGTTCATTGTATATTACAAAGTCAAGTAACTGCACTTTACACACGACTTCTATATTCACTGTTACATCGTAATTATTAAATTGCGGTATGCGCACTGTATATTCCAAAATATCATCTTCGGAGTTTTTTACATATTGCTTGGTCGACGGGAATTTGTCAATTGATTCTCTTTCATAAAAGCTTCCGTTTATATATAAAAAATATTTTTTTTTCTAGAATGTACGAGTTCCGTATGGAATTCTATTCCAAAGACTACACACTTATCGATGCAAGATTCTGAGAATTCCTCTTTTTATTACCTCCATAGCATGATGTATGTGCTTAGTGACGTGCACTGTTCTTTCTCTAATACCTATAGTTAATGGTCCGCGGTGTCCTTCACTAATACGCAAGGCTATTAGACCGCGTTCTTATAGACATTTGTATCACATTTTATGAAGTTTTAATGTTACTTAGTTTTGTTTATTGATGAGTTTATATCATATTTCTTATTAACTGATGTATTCTTTCGAAAATTCTTTCTTAATCTCGATCTTTAAAGAAGAACTCTTAATTTAAGATGATTTTATGTAATACAAAAGTCAATTTATATGATTAGTTTAAAGCTTTAAAGGTTTTATGATGCAAACGAGTTGCATTTTTGTAGAAAATATTTGTTTTCAGGTTAAAACGTGTTCTAATACAAAAAATTAAGATTAAAGCGTTAGTTTTTAACAAAATGATATGATTTTTATGCTAAATTATGCAACAGGAAATGTATTTTTTTATGATAATTAATAAGTGAAAATAAATGACTTTGTATTTACGAATTTACATATTTACGCATTTAATGCGTATTTACATTATTTTTTACACGGCTGTATTATCTATACATGTTGAGGTTTTTAAATACACGGAAAGTGTGTTTTGCTTTCACTTAATGGCTACATATTTACAATACGCTTATATTATACAGGATGATTATTTACACACACGGAATTACATTTTTTACTTGGCAAAAGGAATCTTGTATTATGCAGGCTGTAACTTTCAATTTTCGGAAATTTTAATTTTTTCGGATTCTTATATATCTTGGTGGTATTTATTTGTAGAATTTGGGTTTCAATGATCTTTCGTGACCCCGTTATCACGTCAATATATATTCCTGTTTTTGAAGTTCCATTGGTTGGACGCCAAATGCTGAGAAGTTATATAGTTGGCTTTGCATATCTACTGTAATTCTTGTTTGAACTTCAGAAAATGCCGCTTTTCAACATAACTGACGCAGAATCCTAAATTCAAGACTTCACTTCCTTGCCTTTCTCAGTTAGTATAACATTAAAAATACTTTCCAGCTCTAATAGATTAGTATATTAAAGCTTACTAAGATTCCAAAGTACAAACATTCACAAATAATATAAGGAAATACTGAAAAATGGAAATTTATTCAGTATTATATCAAATAAAAATAAAAATGTAAAAGTTTCAATTTATACCCAGAATAATTTTACGTTGCGCTTACAGCATCTGAGTATACTTACACAGCCGTTTTTATTCTTTTAAAATATCCATTTTCTTCATAATACGTGTAAGTTGTCCTTTTTGTACAAATAATAAATTTCCTAAGTGCGTGAAATTCACGTTTAAATCAAATGTAAAAATGACTACTTCTTACAAAAAAAACTATCAAATTCCAAGGCACTATACAAGTTGCAGATTTAAATATTTTCATAAAGTCTTTTATAAAAGAAAAGCACTAAGCCTAAAAGCTATTATAACCTCTATTCTCTAGTACCTTTCAATAACTCCAGCTATACCTAACCTCGAATACTTTAAACTCTAAACAATACAAATATTAATGCTCCATAAATAGGGATCTCCCCTTCATATAAATTACATTTACTTCCTTTGTATCGCGAATGTTTACCTTGCATTAAATTATACAGAACTTCACTAGCACAAACATGTGATAGCTAACCAAGAAATAAAATAGAATAGAATTGAATATAT
Source organism: Platerodrilus igneus (assembly GCA_036346225.1). Taxonomy (NCBI): domain Eukaryota; kingdom Metazoa; phylum Arthropoda; class Insecta; order Coleoptera; family Lycidae; genus Platerodrilus; species Platerodrilus igneus. The sequence goes on from JARFIW010000399.1 coordinate 2,550,095, forward strand.
TCGAAGCCCTAAAAATAATTCCTTTAAAATTAGCAAAAATCGACCAATTACAGACATTTTGTAATAATTCTAAATACTTTAAGCTTGCGCTAATTTTTATTAATCTCTGTTTATTTTTAAAATAACTTGGTCTGTCCGCAGAACATCAGGAATAATATCTTTTAGAATTACATCCATCCAATTTATAACTTTACATCTAGATTGAAAACCATAACATGGTTCAAAAGTGTGCCAAGGTCCCGGGTTCGAATCCCGACACGGTCCGCTTGAAAAATGTAAGGCGAGCATTTTCCACAAAAATACACTCTTGTTCGAATGAGAGGTAAAATGGAGGTCCCGTGTGTGAGTGTTGTCACGCACGTTAAAGATCCCTACCTTGCTTGGAACAGCAAGGGTTCGGCAAAATTTCAAATTTCCACGTAAAAAAAAACTCGCTTAGTGGCCAATGTAGTACCTTCGGGTGGAGCATTGGAAAATCACATGTAAGGTTCAAAAGTGTTCTATCCTCAAAGAGTATTAGTCCTGTTAAAAATCGCGTAAAAATTCTCCAATAATAGTGGTTTGTATGTACTAAGTATCTGATAGACTTACCGCACTCAACAATGCAAATATCGACTTTTTTGACCAAACGTAATATCCGACCATTTCAAACTACTATCTTGTAACATTTTTATTTTCAATAATAAATATTTGCATAGAATTAAAAGAATAATGCGCTAAGCGTGCATCGTTCCTTATTGATCTACTTGTGTTAATATATCTGTGTCACATGAAGCTAGTTCCAAGCGCATCTCGAGTTGTTTATTTTGTATTACACGCCTCTAACGTCGCGACTACTCGGTTCTAGCTTCGACAAGTGAGTCGGCCGCTGGCAACAGCTTGATTAAGATGTGTTTTCGGCTAGAGGCTGGCAATCTTCGCATTAACTATTAACTGTTGAGATATCTTCTACTAACGGTTGGTAAAGTATACATTTTACGAACTAATGTAATTTGAATTAATTTATTTAGCGCGACAACGAAAATTGGAACAAATATAATTCGTCATGAAGGATCTAAAGATTTAGAATTGCCGTCGTTTGGGAACAGTCGATTAGAAATTTTTGTCTACTTAGAAATTATGGATGTAATTTGGATGCAGTCATATCTAATTAGGAATGGCTGGTAACTTTGTTTGGAGAACGAAATTTCCATCTCAATTTATCGTGAAACAACGAAAGCAGTTTTGGTTTGTTATTAGTTATAAGATATTTTTTTTTGCATGTGTTTAAAAGGTTAGAGCACGGAAACTTGCTATTATGGTTACAACATGTAAGTTGTGTAAGTTTCAATTATTGTTAAACTGGTTTTATAAGCCACAGAACAAAATTTTGTCAGATTAGTTTTCTATAATAACAAGCTTTGTTCCATTTGAACCTTTTATAATTTTAACGTATGTTTTCGACGTCATATTTTTTTTGTCTTGCACAGTTGACAGATGTTGTTTTGAAAGCAGATGCTTCGTGCAGCTGTACTGGAATTTAAACAAAACATTCCTATTTTTGTGATTAGCTTTATCTATACATAAATTATTAAACGTAAATATGAAAGTTCAAATCCACGTTATATAAGATTCTAGTAATTGTAATCTACCTGAAAAGATCTGCCTAGGTTAGAACGTAATTCAGTGTGTTATGCTTATAAATTATTATCACTCTAATATTTATAACAAGTTCATATTTAAAGTATAGTTGGTTGTTTTGAAAAAAAGTCAAAACTTTAACTTTGTTGTAGGGACAATTTTTTTTGTTAAAAAGTTCCGATATTTTGAAAGAGTTTTTTTTATTAAACAAATAGTTCAAATTTAAGGCTTTCATTTTGGTCAAATGCGATCAAATCTAAATACACAAAAGTAAAATTCTGAGTAATAGTTTGGTGCCAATATTATATTGGATATACATTTTTTATTTTTATATACTTTTATAGGACACAAATGGTGTTCTACTTTTTTATTTATTTAATCTTTGGAATTTCTTACAGGAGCTGGGTCTTATTTTGTTAAGACAGGTTTTTGTTAACGAAGGCGATCATTTTATCTTTGGGTTTCCACGTCCGCCCTTAGAACTGTGCTTTGCAATTATCGTAATTATCTCAGGACATGGTAGCGCCTATTTGATTTAGCTTAACTTTGGTTTGCAAACAGAATTCGACTTACCCCCCACTTCTCATTGCTCTACCCAGGAATAGACCCCTAGCTATGTCGAAAGATTTTTGTTCACTAGCGCCTTAATGTAGAAAAAAGACGTTTCAGTCTTTTGTAAAACAGAAGTCGTTTCAGTGGCGCTCACAACGTGGTGCCTTTTGAAAAACAAAAATCGTTACAATCTGTCCAGATGTTTGTTTATATATAGAGTATTTACTTCGATATATTGGCTTATTACTGCTAATGTTAGTGGACTATTAAATGCATGTAGTGATATACAGTAACAATAAATGCAATTTTTAGTATTATTAACTATTCCTTCTTATTAAAAGTTTCACTTGATATTAAGCGAATAATACAAATAAAATATCCACCCATTCAAATAATGTAAAACGTAGTTTTAAAACACCGAGCGTCTTCAAGAAAGTTCAAGCTTTTATTATGAATTATTATAAATTAAAACTATGCTCTATTTTACGAAATAGCGCTTATTTCTCTTATAAACTTACCGGAGCTTAGGCCTACACCTTCATGTACTCAATTTAGTTACCTTGCTGCAACCAAAATATCTAACTTAAAATCCGAAAAGCACATTATCAAAGGTAAGTGAGATAGAGGAAAATAAATGTGTATGTGGGAATAAAAAAAAGTATTTTTCACAATTTCTTTAAATTTATTTTCAAGACGTGTGGTCTAAAGTACTTGAACTGATATTCCTGTATTTAATTTTCACTAGTACAATATTAGTACAATATTATAATTAGTATATGAAGCCATAGATAGAGCAAAGCAAACGCCTTATGACTGAAAATAATGTTCGCTGCAGTTCTTAGTCCCACAATATTAAAAAGTTTATTGAAAATTCGGACATTGCAGAAGAACGCTCTAAAAGGCTAAGCGCAAGCTTTCAGTTTGCAGCCACTAGAAAAAATTTAATTGCAAATAAGCAGCTTATAAAATAAACCCTTTAGAACTAAAGAAGGAAATCTCTTTGTAAACTGAAAGTTTGTAGTAGAATGACTAACAGATAATGCAGATTCTATGCTGAGGACTCAATAGAGAATGTTGAAGTTTTAAAGAGGAACTAGGGTAAACAGTGGGATAGACGTTGCATGAAAGGAATCATATTACAATGAAACGGAGACAAAACTCAACTTTAACGAGGTAACTATAAAGTTCGGCCGCAAATAAGGAAGCTAAGTTTAGAGTATGACCTACAAAACTCCTGCCAATAGCTAAAACAATCAATTTCCAGCCCTGGAACTTTGAGACAGCAGTAATTGAAGGTAAAATTGCATTGAACGTTTTTGCTATAATAAATACTCTTTTACAGATTCAAGGCGAGCGAGAAAAGCTTATGGTTATTTCAGCCATGTGTTGTGTAACATAAAAAGTATACCTGCCCATGTAAAGACGTATAAATACTTAGAAATGTTTAGGTAATTAAAAATTTTTGTTGCCACCAGACGATACACTAAATCTTAAAATCCAAAGGCGTTAGTTGTCGCAATGAGATAACCTATTCAAATAGAATTTCCAGGAAGCTGTAGGCACTTTTTGGTTCGGATAGAGTGCAAAACGTGTGATGCATGATATTTGGAAAGGTTGAGGAACGGCCAAAGATGCGGCACCAAGCTATGTGCTGCTTTAGAATAAAAAGTGGAAGTACAGGGCTAGGCTCGATTAACTAACTTATAACTTATAACAAACTATTGGGCACAATAACATAACTTTAAAATATATAATCGTTTTCTGAATCGATCTATAGAAATCAATAGTGCACTGGGAGTAAACTGCTGTTTGTGATGCCACCTCCATGTATCTATGTCTGGATCAGTAGCATGATACAATTCTAAAAGAATAATCCCAAGGAATCAAGACGAGTGTTTTATTTGTTAAATGCCACCAAATAAATAGGTTCTGACTGTCTACGCATCTGCTTTCGAAATGTTGTAAAATAAAGTATAATTTCAATAATATTGTTAACTTGATTACAGATAAGTGAATTGTTTTGCGGTTTATGCTGTCAGTAGCCTCAAGAAGCCTACATAATGAGACCCAAAGAAATATCTAGCTTGTAAGATATGAACTGAAACTCGTTATTGGTTTAATCTACAAGAGAGCAAAATCTTTCTTAGAAATTCAATATGATTACAGAATCCGTTAGCAAAATGCGTATGGCATGCATAATACAGTGTCAGCAAGAAAGCTATTAGTAAATACAGAAGGGGATAATCAATGTTGGTTACAGCATTCAAAAACTTGAGCTTGTTGCAGGTATAGCACAGTTTTCGAGCTGTATACATTTGTGGCAACCTTAGGTAATTTAAATTCGAAATAAAAAGAACAGCTTGTAGTTAAATATATATATATATATATATATATATATATATATATATATATATATATTGACGTGATAAGGGGTCACAGGAGGTCATTGAAACCCTAATTCTAAAAATAAATTCCACTAAAATATAATAGAATCCGGAAAAAATAGAATTTTCCGTAAATTTATGGTTCCGCCCTGTATAATACAATCGTATCTTTTTTCATTGATATACCATGCAAAAACGCAGGTTGCGCGTGTATAAATAATCACCCTGTATGATATAAGCATATTGTAAATAATAGCAAGTAACGTAAATTGGATATGTAAATTGTAAAATTCCGTAAAACGTATTTCGATGCGAATGCAAATCTATACATTTTTAATAAAATTTGCTGTAAATATTTACTATAAGAAGCAAACCCTTTTTCATTAAAAGGCAATCAAAGTAAATTAATTAACCCGTGAATTGTAGCAATTGATTCTAAATAAAAGAACTTTCTAGAATATAGTCCTCGGTATTTAAAACTACGTATAAACTCATTAAATAAACAGTTTTATTCCAAGAGCCAGCGTGAACATCGAAAAACCTGCAAAATCCTTGGAATAATCAAATATCTTTTGCATTAGTATGCGACGCCGCAAATTATAGTATTTGAGAGACAAAGAACGTGTCACAAATACCTAGAACAGATAAAACTGTAATAAAATGTCAAAATTTTATACGCTAATTGGGTATTCCGGGATACCTTTTATCATAATGTTCAAAATTATACTGGTGAAATTCTGGAAAAGAGATAATTTGTATATAAAGGAGCGCTTATTGTTTCGAAAGGAATTCATTCATTAAATTTGATCCGATTCAGTCGACGCTTAAAGTAGATCAAGAAATGTTATTTTAAAACGCTAGCCGTTGCCTTAGAAAAGTATACAGTAAAACATAGTTGCGAGTTGAAATGAATATTGAAGTGATGTTTTAAACCCAAATTACATTCAAACATGGAATTATTAATTACGAAGAAAAGGCAAACATTTTTCAATATAAAGCTATTTTAAAGATGTATTAAATAATTGAAAAGAATATTTAACCCAAAAAGGTGTGCTTTGATAATTTCTGTTGTAAATCAGGTATTTTAATTTGGAAAGACTTGTAAGCCGATTTGGAGATCAATTTAAAATAAGATTTTTAATTACGAGAATCGTTTTATGAATTCGCAAGTATCGCTGTTAGATTTATTTTTAACTGATATTAGAGTATTTAGATCTAGTTTAAGATAATCCTAATTATTTTTTTCTTGTGTGAAGGATTTTTTTTACCAGGAGTTTGTGTTCAGAGTTTGAGAGACTCTGACTTATAATAGATTATATGTCAAGGATTTTTCAGGCCAAAACAAATCTTACCAACGTGGAAATAATTTATAACCAGTAAAGGATCCTCAAAAGAATAAATTTAATTCTGTAAATGTAAAATAAGGTAAGCAACGATATTTTTGTAACAAAGCTTTCTTAGAAATTATTTTGTTTGAAAGAAACGATGTTGTAAATGTTTTTGTATGAAAGAAGATATTTCATATTGTATAAATGCTTTAAGATATTGCTGCGTTTTATTTTATTTTGAAAACTCCGTAAATTTCGTTGAGCTAGCCAGGCAAAGTGAAAAACGAAAGTAGGTGAATAATTTTAAGTTTACAAACTACAAGTATCTGTTTTACAATCCCCTTTAAGTAACGCCCCAAAGCGAGGCATTATCACAGCACTCTTTTAGTGGCTCCCAACATGCGGCATTATCATATCACTCTTTCAGCGACGCTCCCAACGCGAGACCATTTCATATCACTCCTTCTAATGACCCTCAGTGCGGCATTGTCACATCACTCTTTTAGTGACTCTCAACACGGGGCATTGTCACAGCAATATATCGCTGTGGATTGTAGCCTGAAGATGTTCGAATAATAATGTTGCTCTAATTACCTGGTTAGCTCAGTTTAAATGAAACGACGAGAATCAAACGTCGAACTTATAATGACATCAACTATTCGTTAACAAACAATTTTTCAAATAACATTTACTACATCCACATACAACTTTTCTTTAAAAAATGATATCCTCAAAAATAATACTTAAATAAACGCATTAAAATCTAAAAACAGAGTCCACTATTGTCAAAATACCTTAAGATCCAAAACTAACTGCTAGATAATCACTAAAACAGAGTCCAAAAAAATCTTCCATTTTAACTAGTATTTCCATTCACAAATCCTTCCTAATCATACTATGTACAAAAATGTAGAAATTACAATGGATAATTTTTATTACCCCTCTTAACGCTAATTTAAACGTAACCAAACAGCTGTGTACAATAAATCTTTTTTATAATGACCAAACTTACCGAAATTCGTGTACCCCTTGAATCAAATTATCCACTTACTAAAAAAAAGATTTACACAACAGATTCGTATGTAGTCTAACCTACTTAGCTTATAATAGCAAAGCTTTTTAAAGATTTTAAAAACAATGATTTGCCGCTAAATTATACTGATTTAGATCGTAAGCTTGTATCCATGTCCAAAATTGTTAGATGCAATTATACTTCATGCATGCCTTCCAAATCTATCATCAGTATCGTTCAATTCTTTTAAGATTAATTTACCATTAAATGCTTTAAAAATGCATATACCATATTCTTCCACTAAACTTAGAAACTATTTTTCAGGAATATATCGTCGTTTGTTTAAAAACCAGTTCCATTATTTACTTCAAAGTCTTACTTGTTCATAATCTCAACTTTAAATTAACTTTCAACGTCATTTCTAAATTACGCGGTACTTTTCAAACAAACATTTAACACTGGTCATTAACTCGACTCACTATTATTTATTTTCTGGCGTTTTTAACGAGCAGTAGTGAAACACTAAACTCAACTGAATTGACCTGTTTTCTTTAATCATTTATATAGTACTAAATTTTATTACGTGACAGATCTAGAACCATCGGGAATTTCTGGTTCTTGTTGATACGATTTCACTCATGTTGATGATGCAATTGCACGGATAAGTAGCATTGTGCGGCTCACTGCTATAGTTGAATACTACATTTTATACGTTTATCTGTAATCTTTAAGATCAATAGATGTTATCTGCTCATTTTACAATCGTTTGTGATTTATCACATGATTTATTAGTTTCGGCTAATTGTCGAATCAACGATCCAATTTTTATCTGCTGTTATGAACAACTTACATTTTTATCAATAAATCGTGTTCTTAATGAAATTCGTTTGTCTAATTAAAATACATCTTGCTTGTTGAAAACACTGTTGCATATTCTGCGTGCTCGTAGATGCCTTTTAAAGAAAAATGGAATAAAATATAACGCCTGCAAACTGTATTTTTAATTATGTGCATTTTCAGAAACTCATGAACTTTTACTTACTTTCTATTTACAGATACAATTAAGTTACTTAATGCAAATTGGGCTTGTAAAATCACGGATTTGTGGATTTATAGTATAATACAGGGTATTCCCCCAATACTGAGTGTTCTACAATTACCCTGGTATTTACAAAAAATTATTTCCTCTTCTAGATTCAATGTGTTGTATGTTCACGGAATAGTGCCAAATGACCTTTACATGACCCCTTGTAACATCATTTTTCCCTAAATTAAAATATGAAGCTTAAAATCAATCCCACCGAGTTCACGTTGAGCGTCATATTTTTACATTGATGATTAGTTTTCTATTTTTATTTCTAATTACCTACTATATACAATTATTTACATTAAATTTATAATACACGCGCATATTTAGTTTTTCATAGTGGCTTTTCTCTCAAATAACTTACTTTTTCTTCATAACCTTAAATTAAAATCAACTTCCTCCAATTCCATCCTTTCATCACTTAGATTTTTCACTATCTCTCTCTATTTGGTATTCTTTCATATTAACCCAAAGTCTTATCAAATATCAAGTTCCATCTCAAAGAAAATTCCCATTACGTTCACTAAATACTGTAGAAAACTTTCACTAAATATAACACCCTCAATAAAATATCGCATACAAATTTCATAGAGTTTTACCGATACACCATATAGCAACTACCAACGCTATCGTGCCCATTGACAAACCAAAAGAAAGGTACTTCTTTAAATCAAACATCCTTCATACCTTCTCTCTAAAAATGAATTTTTTATTCTTATTATATTGACGTTGGACAATTCTATTGCTTATTATTACGTCGATTTATAATTTTCACATTAAAACATAATTTTTTATTAATATCGCTTCTTTTTATTATTATTACATGATTCACAACATAAGCAGGTGATTTCTCAGTGATACCCTCATTTAAATTTTTTTCTCTTTTATTTAATATCTTTAATCTCATTTTCCTTAAAAGTTTTTGTCTTATTTTCGTAACTTCTAGATACGCTCAAATACTCATTTTTTAACTCACTATCCTCCTGTTCGGAAAATTGAATTGACGCAGGCTTTACATTATCTTGTACCTTATCTGGATTATCAACACTCTTTACCTCTGCTTCATTTATGTCTTCCTCTACTTCAGTTACTTCTTCCACTTTTTCCTCTACTTCCTCTGATTCACATTGATTCAAATTATAGAATTTTTCGATTTCAGCATTTACTTCATCATCCCATTTAATATACCTTTAACCATATATAATCATCTTCTCCTTTGCCTCTATTCGCAACTTCAATTTATCAATTAAATTTATCCCAAAAATCGCCTCCATCCTCGATCCAGGTACAATTATAAATTCGTGTTCAAACTTTATATTCCCTAATTCACATCTCAAGATTGCCATACTGTCTATACTGCGAACTTTCTGTTGTTCGATGTCAGTAAGTTACGTTTCTTTATGGGTACTAACTCATTTTTTAATCTTTAAATATTATTTTTAGCAAAATTATTTGAAATTAGCGATGCTTCAGCTCCGGTATCTATAAGTACTTTAATGATTTTATTTTCTACATTTAAATTTAAAATAGGTAATTAGGTTTTATTTAAATGATCTTCACTTTCTAAATCAAATTTTATAACCTCACCCTAATGTTCAAACCTGATTAATTTCGTGTGCTTGGTCTGTCTCTTACTGAAAATCACGCCATGGTGTCGAAGGTCCCGACCTATTTATTGTTTCAGCGTATGCCCTGGTGTTTCCCTCGTTGAACTGTCTCTCAGTGCATTTCTATTATTCTCTTTCTATCGGTTTATATTCCTATTTTCCGTAGTTTTTGATTCAACTTCTCTTCTCTTGTTTCTTCTGGACGTGCTGTTTTGGCACCAATTAGTCCTATTCAAATTTTTCCTGTCGAAACTTCTGCCACTGTAACTTTCAGGTCTGGTACTTCTCTGGTACCTGAAAAGATTTATAGACTGGTTTCTAGTCCTACCCTCCGTCTTTCGGGATTGACCCATTTCATCGTATCTTTGCAGGCATTCTAGAAATACGTTCCGGTCTGTTATGTTTTGCAAAGTTATGCATTGTCTCACTTCTGCCTCAAAATATCCTGCTAGATGGTATATGGTATATAGTTCTCTTGTCATGCCTGAGTCGGTAGTATATTTTCCCATAATTAAATAATACCATACTCTAAATTTTTGATTATTACTCCAGAAATGTTTTAAAAGTTCTACCTCAAAATCTTTAAATGAGCTTAATTTGCTTTCTATAAGTTCGAACCAAATCTCGGCGCTTCTTTTCAACATCGATTTCACTATATTTAATTTTGTCTGTTCATTCTAGTTACCCGGCAATAAAGTTTTAACATTATTTAAGAATATTTTTGGATTCATTTTATTCTATTTTTATTCCATCTTCTAGGTTTTCTACTTTATATCCTAAATCTGTTTTAAGATTTCCTGGGTCAGTTTCAAACGTTTTAAATTCGGCTTGGTAACATTCCTCAATTTTGTTTACCTATTACCTAAGTCCTTAATGTTTCAATTCGATTCTTTCTCACGCGCTTCTTGATTAGATAATTGAACAATTGTCTCGTTTACATTGCACCGTCTCCTTTTTCAATGAGATATAAAAGGTAGGTGTACTGCAGAGTATAAACATAGAAATACCTTGGCGGAACTACCATCGGCCTTTAAGGGCTGCAGAGTTTGCAAAGGACTGATCTCAGGGGAAGGAAGTTAATTACAGATAACGCTATCAAGGCTTTTTGTATAGTTACTATCTTTTCTTTTGTCACCTTGCTGTAAAAGAATTTAGAAACTAAAGTAAATGAAGGCAAGAAAGGTACTAAACTTGTATACTGAAGTATCTGTCAACAAATAAACAATTATTTCCATAAAATGTGAACGTTACTAGACAGGAAATCATAATCTTAATGCAATTACACAAAGCTTCTTGCAAAGACAGATAAAATAGTACTGTTTAAATTTAAGCTATTTGCTTAAAAACCTTGAACCATAAAAATTTCATGAAACTTTGTATGTTCACAGAATTAGGTAATAAACAGTAAAAAATATTTATAAGCATATTTTAACTAAATGTAAGATACGCAGAAAATTAAATCACGTGAATATTCAGAAGTCTGTAAAAAGTTAGGTTAGAATATTACCACCATTGATCTTAAAAGAATCACAAAATGTATACGTAAGGCAATCCAAACATCCCAGTTAGTTACTTTTGTTTTAGAATATCTTTTTTGTTTGAGTTCCATCTGTCGTTCAGTAGGAAAAGCATCTGCCGCTGTGAAACGAGTCATCCATCAAATGAAGTTTTCAACTTTCTAAATAGATAATCTAAGATTAAACGTGAATAATATTCGGAATCAACTTAATTTCAAGAAACTATAAAATGTGCCTTTATAATAATGTAAACACAAATATTTTAAATAGTGCGAGGCACGTTGTAATATTGTCAAGCCTCTGCTAAATGGCATGGTACAACATCATCCGTATCCTCTAAAATCTGTACCACCTCTCCCCCAATTTCACACTTCATTTATTCTATGGTCTTATTTGTTTCTTTTAAGCCTTCAGTTAATTTCTTATTCGTCTCTTTAAATTTCGTTTTATTGTTCTCGCTTTCTGATTCTAAACTTCCTCCTTTTTCGCTAGATTTTTTCCAAACTCTGCTCGTAACTTCTGAGTATTTTTATCAAATTTCTCACCCATTTTCTTCATACCTTTTTCATATTTTTTACTCTTTTCCTTGAAACTTTTTTCATTCTTTTTATGTTTTTCATTCACTTCTTTGATACATTTCTCACCTATTTCTTTTATACTTTTCTCATTGCTTTCGCTCATTTCCCTCTGTTTTTGCATACTTTTATTTAAATTTAATAAAAGAGCCATCATTTGAGATTCCTGAGTGTCTCTTACACTTTGTTCTGTCTTTACCTCAGACTATTGCCTTTTGGGATCTTTCAAATAGACAATTCCTGATAACCAATTTCAACGTCTTTAGCATTCAATTCTTCACGAATTTTGTTCATTCTATCAGTCAATCTGAAAAACCAATCAATTATATTTCACAACGAAAATTTCTACAATATCTAACCAAGCACAAAAAACCCTAACTTTGAAACGGCTTTTTCGAGCACCAGGTTGGAACGCCAATGAAAGTGCTGTGGATTGTTGGCTGAAGATGTCCAAATAAAAGTGTTGCCCTAGTTACCTTGCTAGCTCAGTTTAAATGAAACGACGGGAATCAAACAGCAAACTTAGAATGACATCGAATATTCGGTAACATACAATCTTTCAATTAACAGTTGCTACAGTCAAATACAGCTTTTCTAAAAAAACAAATTCTTAAAAACAATACTTACGTATAAACATTACAATCTATAAATGGAGTCCAATATTGTCAGAATATCTTAAGATCAAAAATTAACTACTAGTTATTCACTAAAATATAGTCCCTATAAATCTCCTTTTCTAATTAGTATTTTCATTCACAAATGCTTCCTTATCATACTATGTACAAACATGTAGAAATTACAATGGATAATTTTTAGTACTACTCTTGAGGGTAATTCAAACGTAGCTGATCAGTTATGTTCAATAAATCTTTTTATAATAGGCAAACTTACCGAAATTCGACCAGTCCTTGAATTAAATTATCCAATAAAAAGAAATATTTCCACATCAAATTGATATGTAATCTAACTTAACTTATAAAAGCAAAATCCTTTAAAGATTTTAAAAGCAATAATTTATCGTTAAATTATGATGATTTAGATCGTAAGCTTGTATCCATGTTCAAAATTGTTAAATGCAATTATACTTTATGCATGCCTTCCAAATCTATTATCAATATCGTTTAATCTTTTAAAAATTAATTTACCACTAAATTCCTTGACAATGCATATACCATATTCTTCTGGCAAAAATTTATTGTTGTTCATTCAAAAATCAGTTCCATTATTTACTTCAAAGGTCTTACTTTTTTATAATCTCAATTTAAAATCAACTTTCAACGTCGTTTGTAAATTACGTAATCCCTTTCAAACAAGCATCTAACACTGGTCATTAACTCGACCTATTATTATCTATTTATTGGCGTCTCAAACGAGCAGTAGTAAAACACTGAACTCGACTGAACGGACCTGTCTTCTTTATTACCAAGTGTTCTTGCTCTTACAAGGTGGTGCGTTAAAATAATCTTAAAGTCAAAGTCAATGTTGTTCTATCTGTGTGAATTCTTAATTCCTCTCACGGTTTATTATTATTATTATTATTATTATGGTCTTTATTGAACATTTTCTGAAAATTAATATACATTTGTACACATACAATTATTTACAATTATCACAGAAAAGAACAATCTCAAGGAGAAGTTCAGCTTGCTCTATAAACAGAGCTCGCTGCTCTACCACTTAATCCTTGCTAATATAAAATTAAAATTAAGACGTGTGTGTATAAATTAAGTATATTCCTACAATATCAAAACAAAAGTAACATAAAAGCTTTTAAACTAATTTTATTGGCCAATATTGTTTTTTAATAATAACCTTTTGTATTTAGTTTTAAATTGATTTAATGGAAGTGCTTTAAATTGATCAGGAGCACTGTTATACACCTTGGTAATATTGTAGGAGAAACCTTTTTTGTAGAATTTTTTGCGATGCACTGGCGGAGTGACGGTGCCTTTAAACCTTACGTTTATAGTGTACACATCAGATCTGAATACAATTTTATTGTTTACATATAGCCCATTAATTTTGATGTCTGGTCTTATGATTAGTGCGATTGTACGGTGTGCCAGTTCAATTCCATGATTCTGTGGCTTGTTTTTGAACTCTTGTGAATGTATACAAATATACCTACACCGGTTATTTCCCAAGTGTATTTTCATAAATTTAATACGAAGAGTGTAAAGTTTGGATTAGTATTACCTTTCGAATTTAATGTATTGTGTGTTTTTATTATTATTTCTCCAGCCTAATTTAATATTATACTGAAATAACTACGTTATAAACTATCAACTACTAAAGCTTTTAAAGTTTTACATGGCGTTCTCGTGCTTAAAGCTGATTTTACTAACAAAAATTAATAAATTCTTTTCTGCTACTTAGTGTTGATTTGGGTAACTTTCCTTCATGAAAATGAATTCATCTTTTTTCCAACCTCATTTGCTTTAAGCTTTAAATAAAAAGATAATCTGTTTTTAACTATAGAAATGCAGGTTCAATTGCATGATTCTGTCGCTTGTTTTTCAACTCCTGCGAATGTATACAAATAAACTTTCATATATCGGTTATTTCCCGAATAATATCTGTATTTTTATAAATTTAATACAAAGAGCGTAAATTTCGGATTAGTATTAACTTTCAAATTTAATGTATTAGGTACTTTTATGTTTATTTCTGTAGACTAATTTAATATTACACTGAAATAACTACGTTATAAAATATCAACTACCAAAACTTCTAGAATTTAACAGAGCGTTCTCGTACTCAAAGCTGATTTTACTAACAAAAATTAGTAAACTTTTTTCTGCTACTTAGTGTTGATTTGGGTAACTTTTCATCCTAAAAACAAATCCATCCTATTTCCAACCTCATTTGCCTTAAGCTTTAAATAAAAAGATAATCTGTTTTTAACTATAGAAATGCTTCGGATGAAACTTTGCGAGAAGCTAATGGTCTGTCTGAAACGCTCCTTTGCATGATTGTGCTCGGAAAGGCTTTTGAATACTGTTAAAGTACCCAAAGCTCATTGCTGTGTTACATTGAGTGACTTTACTACCATATGTAACCCATTCTTTTGGTATACCTTTTCACCAACTTTTACCCCATTTTGGCTGTGAGAAATTTTGTAGGTGCACATACAATACGCACAACCATATCGATTCATTGATGGCTTTACTGTAAATAAAAACCTTTTGGTTAGCTTTAGCTCTGTTATAGCCATACACATCCGTGCGTTTTCCGGCCTCATTTTTTCTCACCTTGACGTGAAAAGGTAACTTGCTTCTTAACCAAATGAATGATGTCTGTGGTTTTCATTTATTAACCAGTTTAGGAACTTACTTAATAACTTGATTAGTAAAGTTTTACACTTTTGTTTGTTTACTGCGTTTCTAAATCTGCTAAATCTGCTATTGTCCGAATCGACAAGGGTCTCACAATTCATTTCGTGGAAAGTGGAAACACCACTATCTTTAAGTTAAATTGCTTAGAATTATTTCGGAGTTTGGCCGAATGAATTATTACCTAATCAATCAGGCACATCGTTTAAATGTTAAATGTACAAACATTTTTTGAACAAAAAGCGATATAAACCAAATGGGGCTGCTAAGAATACCACACAGAAAAGATATCAAACATGATGCTTTTGAATAGTCGATGTAATTTCTGTAGTAAGAATCAAGTTTGTAAGCAAACTTCGGCATGTAAAATATGCAAAACAATCTCATGTACATGGGGTAAACTTCCAAACGTATTACTTACATCAGCAACAATGTGGAGGTGAAAAGCTGAAACTTTGTTCTTAAAGTATGTTAGTTTATAACCTTAAAATTACTTTTACAGAAAGTTTGCCATTCTATAAGTCAATGTGGTATACACCTTACATGTCAGAATATTCTACAATATGAAAAGATACAACAACGTGAAAGTTTCAAACTGGAGTCGTGTGTTTGTTTAATGGAGGCAATCATCTCTAACGATATTAGACAGTGAGTGATTACTTTCATAGCTCGAAATTTAATAACGAGATTCATCAAAACGGACAAGTCCTGGTTTTGTGCTTTTATACTCATGCTGATAGGTGGGCAAACTAATCAACCTTATATAAACTGACGTATAGCTGAAAAGAATATATATATTTGAAGTACTTTTAACCGATCTTGCAAAAATTTTATTTATAAGACTGGTTATTATTCGGTTTCCATGGGAAATTCCTACCTGACTTATTGTTATTAAAATCTTTTAATTAATGTTTTAAAAAAGAGAAAGGAATAACACTAAACTCACTGAAATTACTTACTCGAGCATTTTGAACACAACAAAAAATCAGCTAGTGGTTTCTCTTTTTACCTCACTCCTCTCTGCTAAGTATTTTCTGAAAGCGGTGTAGCAATACCCAAATGAACTGCAAATTAAGAGCCAATCTAACCACATAGTTAGAGAATTGATTACATCTAACCCAATACCAAATTGCATTCAATACTAAAAGCCACAATCAGTAAACCGTCGGTCTATTAATTCTGCGTTGCGCTTTTAGAATTGAAAATTAATGCACTCGGAAAATTGAATGAGTGATTAGTTTGGCTTTGTACAACCAGCCACAAGGAATTAAATGCGGATATGTCCAAAATTAAACTGATGACTTTCACAAAACTGACAAGCCAGACGACAACCGATTCAATTATACTTTCAAAAAAGTAACTCTAGAAACGTATAATATTAATCTATAATCCGCCGAGAACCATACACAAATTTGGTATAATGTAAAGTGTATAATTGTATCATTGATCTTCTTAAGCAGACTAAAAGGAATAGAAAAAATAAATGTCACAATTTAAGCAGAGAAACTTCAAATGCTTAGGTATGCAAATGATATAATTATAATATCAAAAACTGATAGGAAGTTAGAAATATAAACAAATAGATTAGAAATAGAATTATAGAGATTTACGCATAAATGTTGACAAAACCGAAACGTAGATACAACGATGTAGTAAACAGGTTGGTGGTAGAAAGATAAAAGCAGAGTTAGCTCTAGAAAAAGTAGAAGAAGAATTTTTGCAACTTAGGAAGTTTGATTACGAATAACCACAGAAATTTAAAAAATGTAAAACATAGAATAGTCCTAGGAAGGGAAGCTTTTAAGGTGCAAAGCGCAATACTAGAAAGCATAATGGATTTAGGTATTGAGGTAGAACTATTAGAAGTAAAGAAAGACCTACGCAGGGTTAGCTGCAGAGTACTGAAGAGGTAGTTTACGATAAAAGAAAGAGTGGAGGCAAACCTGCCTGTATGATATGACTAAGACGGTGAAGAGACAGGCAGGTTATTCGTTTTAGGGATAATCGTTGATTGCTTTCCACGACGCACTTTGATGCACGCGGCGCTACTTTGTGACAGTGACTAGATTAAAACTGAAATTCTCTTTGATACACTTGATGTACGTATCGAGCTATCCACAACACTATTTTTTCGTTATTAAATTATCTGATAATCGTGGTTTTCTATGCATTTATACTTTTTATACTGGGCGTTTCGCAAATACGTTTCTCTATACAAATAGATATCTACATAATTGGGACTCGTCTTGAGTTTTCTCAAATTTTTTTTAAGTTTACCACATTTTATGTTTTTGAGATGATGCAATATTACCTCTATATGATTTCTAATCACATCAATATATAAAAGTCTAAGTTATTATTTCATCTTATTCACTATAATACGATAGTATTTATCAACTCACCTTATGTAATTAACTACCTAAAATATTTATATATATATATATATATATATATATATATATTGCTGCAGGTTCTCTGAATAAGCCCCAGTAATTTTAAAGTTAATTTAAGGGTAGGTTAAGTCATAGGGGTCGTACAATAAACAAAAGAAACTCCCAAGTAACAAAAGTACATAATTACAGATATTAGAGGAACAAATAGGTCATTATAAATATTATTAGTTGAGAGCACACTGTAAATAGCAGTACAAACGATTAAAACACATATCCAAGAGTAGATACGAGCAAAGATAAGAATTTAAAAATGTAACGAAACGCAATGAAATTAAATCAGTGAAAAACCTGCATGAATTGGCTAGATAAATATTCAAAAAGTGCGTTAATAATATCATCTTAAATGCACGCAGAAATTATGCATTATTTAAAAGCGTACGTGATCTAAAAGTATTACATTTGTTCAAAAATCCAATTTATTAGAAAATAAACAAACACTAAATTTATTCCATTCAGATTAGAATAAGGCCAGCAACAATAGTACGTGATTTGTTGGACGAAGATTCCTGGGATTTCTGAATTAAATGTGAGGTATTATAATGAATTACGTGACTTTCTTAGCATCGCTTGATGCAATTGAACTAAACAATTGGTAAACTTTCCCAAAATAACAAGAGATAAGACACTTGGTCTATCCCAGCACGTAAAGTCAACGAATCACAAACAAAAGGGGCCGATCCTATAAATATCATGACAATTGAATATCGAGTTAGTATACTTTAGAAACTGGGCAGTCACTATACTTGAAAGTGCTAAATATTTATGTGAATAGTAAATTAAATTAAATTAAAAATTAAAGAGTGTGAAATTGTGCGAGCGAGCCGTACTTCTAAAGACGTAAGTAGATCAGATTTAGTGAAATTATACCATTTTTAATAATAAATAAAACAGGGCTTTTAATTACCATCTTGATCACCACTTTTAATTACCATCTTAATCACCACTTTTAACTACAATCTAAAATTGCAATCGACATAACGATCCTAATAAAGATTCCTGTTAATTACAATCTTAAATACAATTTTGGATAAGAGACTCTAGAGAATGCTGCCTGTTCAAGCAATTTAATAGTCTCTGAAAATGGTAAATATTCTATTACGAAAATGAAAACCTTTCATTGGAATAATCTCACCAATAACGATTTGGATACTAATTTGGCTGGATGTCGACTTCAATTCTGGGAAATGCAGAACACCTACTAAACCACTTCAGGTTAGATATTTTGATTCGATTTATTTCTAAAATGTTTTTATCTCAATAATAATTCAAAGTGTAGGAGCCGACAAATTGGGGTTTCTTGCATAAATTTGTGAAAAGTAATAGACATTTTGAAACGTTTCAATAGGTCTCTAAATGTAATAAAAAGCTCGTTTTTCTGGCTTGATTTTCTAAGAATCTGACAGATGTATATAATTTAAAAGGGGAAAAGATGTTTAAAATAAAAAAATTAAATAAAAAAAAATATTTAAAATATTTACTTGTCTTAAAAGTCATAAGCAATAGTCAAATAATCGATATAATGTACGGAGAGGGAGAGGTAATTTAATTTAAAAAAAAGTAAAATGAACCTTCACCAAAGTAATGGCCATGCCTTTATTTTTCATGTATCAATTTATTAATTAAGTTTATTTTAAAACTTGCCAAACCCTTATTTAAGTTGGTATTCAGAATAAACAAAAGATGTTGCCAAACCCTGCATATCCTTTATCTGTATTTAAAACTGCAGTTGAAAGATATGTGTAAGTTATGAAATTTTAAAATTTACAAGCAACCTGATTTTGGATATGATATACGTCACTGTCACAACGGTTAGAGATTTTTACTAATCGTTACTGCTGAATGCACTCTTAACTCCTTATTCTCAGCTATATCTAATATTCATGTGACTAGCAATAAAGCGACAATGGTAAGTTTATTTCACAAAACAATTCTAACTACATTTTACCCTCATCTTGTACATAATCAACTCTATTTAAAATGTGTTTTCGCACGGATATTATTATCAGAAGCGGACATTTTAGGTGCCATGTATAACCACAACCAACCTGAAGTAAGGATATAATGTCTTAAAAATTGTTATTTCGTGACATTGCATCTGTTAAAACGAATATTGGAAAACCTTTTTAACGAAAGGTGATCATCTTAAATGCAACGAAAACATGGAGACTACTCTAAAAAAGCCACAGACATTTACTGATTAAGTTCCAAAATTATTGGTTTTGACACTATTATTAGCAATTTTGTATTTTAAAAAAAGATATATGCAAAGTAACCTATAGTACAAAGTTTAAATATATATTGTAGTGGATTTAAAGGGTTAAGTTTGGGTATAAACAATGCAATTTCAAACACCCTGTGTATAGAGAGAGGAACATAATATTTACGTTCAAAATTTATTCCATTTATTTAATTTAAATTAACAAGTATTGGCATAATTTTATAATTAGGGATTAAAAAGCAATAGGTTCATAAAGAAAATCAATAATCCCAAGGCGAAAAGCTTTTTTAACGAACAAACAGACATCGGTTATATAAAATACTGTGAAATGTAGGCTCCGAGAAGTGTTATTTTAAACGACCGTTAATTGAGCACACCTGCATGTTGGAAAGGTCATCTTTCACTTATTTGTGAAGATAACGAGGTAAGCTTCAAGGAAATGTTGTTCAACCGTCGGTGGTTTCGAATAAGCGCTAACAAACGTTTCTTAAAGAGCGAAAGGGATGAACGATCAATAATACGCTACAGCCAAAGATGAGTATAAGAGCATTCGATTTCATAGAGCACGGATTCGATCCACGAGGAGTCCACAAGACGCGGGCATCAATATCGATTTTCTACAACGCAAGTAAAGGTTAGCACGCGACATCAAGTATGCATAAGACAGGAATAAAAATATTACAGGCGGAGTTTTATGTCGTCATAGGACTATGTCATTGGTCGAAATAGTTAGTTTTAGAACAGACGAACACGCGACAGGTGGATGCGATAGTTTTGTATTATATAGCGTGAGACCAGACCTGGACATGATTTTTAGAGCAGGACAAACCACTAGACATCACTGTGTACAAGTACGAACATCCTAGGGAATTTTTAAAAACAGAGGAAGAAATTGAGCCAGAAATTATAAAAAAATTTTGTTTGCCCATAATTGATATTAAAATTTTTGAAAAAAATTTAGGAGCATTATTAGATTCAGGAGCTAAGGCGAGTTTAGTATCGGAGGAATTCGTCAATGAAATTAAAGATAAAGTGTGTGACAGGATAATGCCAATAAAAAGAAGTCACCTGGTTGCGCCGAATAAAAAACGATTTGCTGTTGTGAATAGCGTGGTCATTTTAAAAGTAGAGTTAGGTTCAGTTAGCTGTGAACAAGAATTTATAATTGTACCTGGGTTAAAGTTTAAAGAGATATTAGGGGTCGATTGTATGATGAAGTTAGGTGTTATAATTGATATGGAGAAGAAAATAGTTAGGATTGGGGATAGGATATTGCCCTGGAAGGCAAGTTATGATGTCACAGAAGATGACATGGGGTTATGTATTAATAGTATAGAGGGAGATGATGAAGAAGTGAAAGAGATCGACTCAGGTGAATATAATGAGGAAAAGTTAGATGAGGTACACAATTGGTAGGGAAAGAAGAGGCTGAACAAATAGAGGTAGAGTCAAGCGCAGCATTAATAGTGGATAACGAGTCAGAATTAAGAAAGGTAGAAGTAAAAACAGCATTATGTGACACACAAGAGGTAAATGTAGGCATAAGTGAGTTCAGGGGCAAAGATAATTTTGGTAATTTGAATTTGAATTTAAAAGATTTTTATGATATAAATATTGTACATGAAGGGTCTAGAGAAGATGAAAGGTTTTGTATAGAGGGAAAAGCTAAAGATGTTGAGGTAGTATCGTTGGGTTTGTCCGCAGAAAAAGAAATTATAATAAATAATAAACAGACAAGTGTAGGGACTGAAGAAGAAATATTTAAGAGTCAGGATAATAGGGATAAGTTTATTTTATGTGAAATAACAGGGATGATAAGTATAGAAATAGGAGGAGGAGAAATAGGGATGAGGTGTATTAGGATTGTAAGAAGAAGGACTTGGAGGGTCAAGAAAAGAGTTAGATTTAAAGAAGAAAATGAAGCTTATTAGACAAAAATATAGAGATAGGTAAATGGTGGTGTAGAAGTAGAATAGTTGGAGATAGAGATAGGTGTATATAGAAAAGTAAAAGTAGAAATAGGATAAATATGGATAGCTGTATATAGAAAAGTAGAGATAGGTGTATAATAGAGTAAAATTTAAATAGATAGGGATAGAAATAGGTGTATATAGAAAAGTAGAAGTAAGTGTTTATAGAAAATAAAATTAGGTATAGGACAAATATGGGAGATAGTTAGATGTAGATATAGAATTAGGTATGTATAGTTAGGATAAGGAATAGATAGTGATAGTAAGTAGGGTTAAAAAGTATGAAAAGTGAAGATAGAGAGAAAAGTAAAAAAAAGAGGTACTTAAAGAGTCAATAAAGGGCGAAAGGGGAAATAAAAAGAGAAAATAGAATGAAATAAGAGGGTGAAGAGTTAGTAATAGATAGAAATAGTTAGGTAAAAGGTAGCGATAGGTGTGAATAGGTAATTAGAAATAAAGATAGGTGTAGATAGATAGAAATAATTAGGGATAGGTGTAGAAGTAGATAGAAATAGGTAGAAAAGTAGTGCTAGGTTGGATAAATAGGTATAGGTAGAGTTAGGTGAGTAGATAGGTGTATAGAAATAGCATGTAAGATTAGATTAGAGAGTAGATATTTAAATTCAGAAAACATGGTGTAGTTTTCCTAGAATTGAAACAGGGGGATTAAGTAGTGGATATAAAGGGTTAAATTTGGGTATAAACAATGCAACTTCAAACACCCTGTGTAGAGTGAGGAACATAATATTTACGCGCAAAATTTATTTCATTTATTTAATTTAAATTAACAAGTATTGACATAATTTTATAATTAGGGATTAAAAGGCAATAGGTTCATAAAGAAAATCAATAATCCCAAGGCAAAAAGCTTTTTTAACGAACAAACAGACGTTGGTTATATAAAATACTGTGAAATGTAGGCTCCGAGAAGTGTTATTTTAAACGATTGTTAATTGAGCACACCTGCATGTTGGAAAGGTCATCTTCCGCTTATTTGTGAAGATAACGAGGTAAGCTTCAAGGAAATGTTGTTCAACCGTCGGTGTTTTGTATAAGCGCTAACAAACGTTTCTTAAAGAGCGTAAGGGATAAACGATCAATAATACGCTACAAACAAAGATGGGTATAAGAGCATTCGATTTCATAGAGCACGGCGTCGATCCACGTGGAGTCCACAAGACGCGGGCATCAATATCGATTTTCTACAACGCAACTAAAGGTTAGCACGCGACATCAAGTATGCATAAGACAGGAATAAAGATATTACAGGCGGAGATTTGTATCGTCATAGGACTATGTTATTGGTCGAAATAGTTAGTTTTAGAACAGTGGAACACGCGACAGGTGGATGCGATAGTTTTGTATTATATAGCGTGTTGACGGGGGAATATTTTTGGAAGTTTAAAACGGTTAGACAAAATTTGGAGAAATATTTATTTCGATTAAGTATTTCGCGTAAAGTGTGGCCAAGGGGGCCTAGTTTTATGATATAAATACTCTGGGAGAATTAGGAGGTCTCTTTAATTTTGCATCGCTTAACAATGTATTATAATCAACTGACAAAGCTTGTGAGTATTAAAAATTTGTAACATTCAGTGAAATAGTATTAGATTATTTGTGGCCTTATACTTAGTACCGCGAGTATAATAGAGTGTAGTTTAAATTTAACTGAGGTCCACGAATACTTTAACAAACTCGTAAATTAATAATGCAATAATAAACAAGTGTAATATACATGGATTTGGATGTTGGAATTGGTGTTAATTGGTAGCACGCAGCTCAGCTTAAACTGAGTTGTCATCTATAAATAGCTGGTGGAGCGCGAGCATAATCACGAAGCCGATGGGTTCAGGAATATAGAGCTTCTTCACTTGAGATGGACTTTTGACCCTTTTTCCAGGTAACGCATTTGAATTTGCTGTTTTTTTTATATAAACTGTTGAAATTATTTGTGATATGTGAGTGAACTTTGATGGTTATTTTTGGTAATTTAGTGTATTGAAAAGGATACGTATAACTGACTATTATTATGGTATTTTGGAATATAAGACAAAAGGTGTACGTAAAGCTTATTAAATTTCTTGATGAATTTATATTTAATTATTAAGAGTACATGGGTTTATTAAGTTTGTAGTCATAGTATGCAAAGTGGAAAGCATACATTAATAAACTGGGTTATCATGAGCTTTCCATACCCCAGTGTGCAGTAATAAATAAAGATAGGGTATTATTTTGGGCCCATTTACTCCTGTTGCATTATATGTGTTTGAAATTTCAATTTAAAAAACAAGGACTTTACAAAGATAGTATTTATTGAGGTGTAACTAGAGCACCGAACTGTACATAACCATGAATTATTATTTGTAAATAGTGGTAAATAAATATTGTATGATTGTTGTATTATTTTGTGATTTTATTGAATGGTGTGTGAACGTTAAAGAGAATGATAGTAAATTTAGGTTTCCGAGAGGAGGCACAGCTGAGCTAGTCAGGGAAGCTGCTGAAGAAATTAATTTAATCAAGCAGAATCCGGGTAAGAAATTTTTGTGAAAATTTTATATTTATGAAAATTATGTTTTTTGACTCTGGCGAGGTCAAAAGGCACATTCCACGGCAATATATATATATATATATATATATATGTGTGTGTGTGTATAAATATATACATATATATATATATATATATATATATATATATATTATTGTGAGGTTTACCTCGGCTGCTCCTTTCTCGACTCCTAAATTCACTAAAACCTTTAAAACCAACACAGATTGCTTACCTGGTACCGCTGAATCTAAAAACTGCCGTTCACTGCCTCTATGCTCAAACTTAATAGAAATTCACACCCTACAATCACACTCTCAAAATAACTTAATTCACAAAATACATCACACTCTATGTACATGAAATAAATATTACATTTTTAAAATACCTTTCCTTATATACACTTGTATTATTAGTAATATCAACAATTTCGTTTTCAAAAGTAATTCAGATCGATAACCTTACTACACATATTTTATTAAAGTAAGAGGGCGTTCCTCATACCTTACGTTAACCCCTTTGTCTTATCATGAGCTCATAGTAAAACTCTTTAAATGTGAGTGCAAATTTACTGCACTACAAAAATAAAATAAGCCTCCTATACTTCTTTACAATATTAGCCTGGTTAGCTGTAAATTAATTATCCTTGACTACCTAAATAAATTTTATTTTCATCTAAAGTCCCATAAATTGTCAGTTCATTAAATATATCAAATAAGAAACACCCCCAAAGCACAAAAAAAATCAATAGAACCATAACAAATATTCACCACAAAATGTTTTTATGCAATTGGTTACCTGGTAACTATCTTCCAACAAGTACCCGCCAGCCAGCCCTTGAAGATGATTCCATCCAGCATGGCACTAGTCCATGAAACAGCTCCCCGGTTAAATCACCATCATTCTGTATATGCTGCTACCCCAAAATCTTGTCATTTAAAATAAAAACATGAGCATCCAATTTCCAAAATTTTACTCTTTGCATTCCCAAATAAATTAGTCAAAAAAATCGCTGCCTTTACCATCAAATATTTCCAAATTTTAATATCTTTCGTGCATTCCAAAACCACAATAATAATTGGTTGTACTTACATACAAAATTTACTTTTTGTATAAAATACGTTATTCGCTTTTTAATTGACTTGACTTGTTATCATACTAACTTATGTGCAATTATACATAAATTCACTAACTTTCACTAAAAGTAACTCGATGAAGCGCGACGGACTGAAGAAACATTAAGAGACCGTCACCCCCTTTGAAAGTGGTTCATATAACCTTGCTACATCTCCCCTGTTTTTAAGTTCGCCGTAAATCTTCTAGCGTACAACAATATTCTGTGTAAAAGCACCAACCGTTCTTCATTTCTTAAAACAACTCGCATAACTGCCTCGATATTACCGCGAAAAGCTCTAATGATTCTTCGTTTCCCTTGAATTACGATAACAAACACGTTAAAATACTTGGTAAATCATTTACAGCGGCCAACCGTCCCTGCGATTTTGTGAAAACTAGCTTCAACTACCAATCGATTTCCAATACGTTCACGCCTTCAAACTCAAACGAACATTTTTCATTTCCCTTGTTCATATAGTCTCTTCTCGCACAAATGCTTCCACCAGCTGGATATTTGCCTTAACTAATATAAACTTGACGCACGTCTACCTGTATCGTCTAATCACCTCGCTCAATTTCTCTCCCTTGCTTTCAGTCGATGCGTGTCTGCTTATAATCTTCCTAGAAATTATTGATTTTGTTTCCTTCTCCAAAATAAGTTTGTTTGTCGTCTCCCTCCTATAGTACATCTATAATTAAATCTCTGTTTCTCGCTTGTATTCATGCGTTTCTGCTCTGTCCTTGTTCCTTTATGACAGTTATTTCTAGCTTCCCTTCGATACTACATTTATAATTAAAATTGATTTCTTATACAAACATACTGCTTGTTCGTCCTACTTATATGTTCTCTGTTGTGTCCTTGTTGTATATTGACTACACTAACTTCCAACGGTCCTTTCTTTCTTGTAACACATTAAATTTTATAGGCTTGTTTCTCGTAACGTGTTATCTTGAAATATCTCCGCTTTTTAGTTTGTACACTATGTTTTGAAACGTTTCTGGTTTTACCCTTCAAAATAATAATCCTATTTTAACGAATATGAAAAGATTTTATGTTTTCGTATAATGACTTAAATAAAAATAAAAGTGGTATTTTTACTCCGTAATGCCCTATCTTACCATAAATATTATGCTTCGTCATTTCTAAATAGATATAGCTAATATTAAATTAATCCTACATTATTATACGTTGACTAAGCTCTAAATTAATTGTTTAAAATACCTTAATTATCTAAAATGCTTAATAAACTTTCTCGTAAGTTATTACCTTACATTCTTGACTTATGACTTTATGTAGCTACAATTAGCTACAAAATTACACGATAAATATATATATATATATATATATATATATATATATATATATAGCCCGAAACGCTTTTCACAAAAAAAATGCACATTCTAGAACTCATTTCATATAGATTTAACTTAGATCTTGTTATCCGAACATGCTTGCTAACGGGTTAGAGCTCTCTAGAGATGGCACCGTAAGATCGAATTAATTGAAATATCTTCTAAACGGCTTCTTTCAATTGATAACTATTTGTACATTTATTTTGTGTTTAAAGTTGTTATGATGCACTGTTTTTGAAAAATATCGATTTGAACTTAAATTACGAAAGATGACTATGGAAAATAAACATAATAACAATTGTATAGATGTCAAACTGTTCTTATCTTATAAATTGTTTTCAATTAATGATTTGGCTTTTTTAAAGTAAAAACTATATACAAGTAAGGAATTGTATTAATGTCGAATGACTGATATTTCAGTATTGTTAGCTACAAACTAGTTTTAAGTAAAGATTCATTTATTATTCATTGTTACATTAATTTTAATTTCTCAATACCAAAAGCTTAGGGTTATTACGATGGTTTAATTTAAGTTACGAAGAATATGCCGATATATATTTAGTGTATGGTGAAATGCAATGCAATGCTCTGCAAATAGAAGACATACTGTTCACGAAACATTTACAGTTTTTTATCAAAGAATTAGGGAAACTGGACCGTTAAATCCCAAAAACTATGAAACTGACGTAAGAGAAGAATATGAGAATTCTAATTTTATGGAAGTAGTGGAAAATCGCGAAATTAGCGTTAGAAGATTGGATGTAGTTTTCCATTTCTAAATCTTCTGTGTGGAATATTATCCATATGGAAAACTTGTATCCTTTTCATTTTAGAAAAGTCCAGTGCATGCTTCTGTTCGTGTTGACTTCTAATTGGTTGCAAAATAAAGAAAATTAAAACCAAAACTTTTTCATAAATATTCTGTTTTGTGACGAAGGATTAAATTTTGAATATGCATAATGCACATTATTACTCCTACGTCGGTGATAATCATCATATAAAAGAAACTAAACAACACGAAAGGTTAAACATAAATGTATGAATACGCGTTCTTGGAGGTAATCTGCTTGGGCCTATAGCATTGTCCAGTCGTTTAAATGGTGAAAATTGTCTAGACCTTTTACAAAATGCTCTACTCAATTTATTGGATCGTATTAATTTACATACTCGGCAAAACTTGCGGTTTCTACATGATGGTTATTCAGTTCACTAAAGCAGGATTTTTCGTAATTTTTTAGACAATAACTACCGACAGCGAAGGATCGGAAGAAGTGGTCTAATTGTTTAGTGGGCTAGGTCTCCAGATTTAAAACCCTACAATTTTTTGTGTGTGGGCATACCTAAACTCAATTCTTTATTCGCAACCAGTGGAAGCACGCAATCAGCTTTGCAGACTAATTCAGGATGCGTGCGACGAGTTTAGGAACAAGAATTCGACAATCTTTGCAAGCGACTACATTTGTGCTTAGAACCAGGTGACCGTCATGTGGGGCATCTGTTGTAGATTTATTTGTGTGTTTTGTGCTTTCAGTTGTTATTTAGTTCTATTCTTTTTCATTAGTAATTTCAGCATCTACAAGTTTGTATCACGAAAATTTTTTCTTTACTCGTATTTATTTTTTACTTTACAAAAACCAAATCATTAGTTGAAAACAGTTAATGACATAAGAACAGTTTCGCATTTATACAATTGTTATTATGTTTATATTCCATAGCCATCTTACATAATTTAGAAATGAACTTGTTAATCTATGGAAATGTATGCATTGACACATGAAAAGTTCAAATCAATTTCTTCGAAAACGGAGCGTTATAGCGACTTTAGATAAGAGAATTATTTTTTTCTAATAAAACGAATTTTGTTAAATGCTATGTCAAAATGGCCAAATTTGAAAGACAGAAAAGTTGTGAATAAAAATATTCAGTACCCCTTTCAAACGAGCCGCTTATGACTACAATTATAAAATCTTTTTACATTATACGATTGGACATATTTCAGAAAATAAATGTACAAAATTTTATCACTAATAAGGAAACCGTTATGAAGATATTTGAATTAAACCGATCCCTTACGCCACCATTTTTAAAGAGCGCTAACTCCCTTAGCAGTATGTTTGAAAAAACAAGATTTACATCATATCGACATGAAATGAGCTCTGCAATTTACAGTTTTCTTTTGTAAAAAGCGTTTCTGAGCACCCTGTATACCACATGTTAAAATATGATAACATGGGTGTTCAATGAGTTAATTATAGCAAAAGAATAGGGCAAATCGATTTTCTTTAATAATATATCAGTACAATGCCGACATATACGTGCCAAAGAATATATGCCGCATTATTTCGAAGTTACCCGTGCGATGGAGCCACATGTATGTATAAAAAAATAAAATATTTAATTACGTCTCATTTCGACAATAATTTTTACTTAGTAAGAACATTAATTTGTTCGTTAATTATTTAGATTGGAATGTAATACTTCCACCTATATCACAAAAGTGTAGATATCTATATACATATTTAGTTTAAAGTTAAGAATACTTGTAGAACCCCGAATTCCTTCCGAGTGTAGGTCTTCGACCTACGCATTTCAATCAAGGGAATCCATTTTATTTTAAACGTGAAAACTGTGAAGCGCGTAAAGTTTAATTTGGAAACTAATTTTTCATGAACGATTTCGTAAGCAATTTTGTCTGTTAAATGTAGAATGCGGCCTCGTATTGCTGTCCAATGTGTATTTACATCGACATATGTACCGAAATGTATATAATAATTAATTGACGTCTGTCAAATTTTTCGTATGAGGCAGCATATTTTAAAATCCATCCAATTCTCAATCATTTTAAGCGCGATAACATGTTATTAAATTTTTATTGCTTTCGAGCAAGCCGCAGCGTGGTTTTGCGTCATTTTGCTAGCTATGTTTAGTTTTGTAGGAAATCTCGTTCGACATATTTGAGCACACACACTAAAATGAATTTAATTTGGTTGTTAGCTCTTGCCCCCACGCTTTCGTGAATGAATCCTTTGTTGTATTCTGCAATTTCAAATAATACCTGTGTAAAGTTCTCGAGAGAATTACCTTGTTTGATTCAATTTTTTCATTTAAAGACACGCTTGAGACTGTTCCATCAACAATACATCTGTAAACTGACCCATAGAAAATACGTATGATTGCTGAATAATAGTAAAGAATTTCAGTTTCGCAACATTTTCATTCTGTGCCGTTAACAACAAGGTTTAAATTGATCGGTGCCAAAAGAACAAAAATACGTCAATATTAAATTCTGCTTTATACAGCTTTAAGTTCTTTAGGCATTTTAGTATAATTATCATATCCTTGACTGCGGATGTTCATTGTGTCAAGATTTAAATTATGAGTGTACTGTTGAATTACATTGACTATACCTTCTCTAGTTGATGAAACTTATTCACTAAATCTAACAAATATCTCTGTCATTGAAAGGGCCTCTCAATTCTTTGCTATGTTACAAACACTCATAGCCATTTGCTCTATATTGCCCTTACTAGCAGTCCAGTTTTCAATAATGGAAGAATCATGTGCGTTAAGAGTTCCACTACATGTAACGTGATTCTTTGAAAAGTTGCACCAATTATCATCTTTAGAATGCTTTTCCTTCGAGTGATGTGCATGCCTATGTTTAGACTTTCCAGATGGGAAGAGTATTTTATTGGTCTTCGTCCATAAAATGATCAAACCCAATAGATAGTTCAAAATCTTAAACTGTTATCGTATACTGCTTTATATTTTCTTCAAAATGCTCTACACTGTTACCCAGAAAATTGAATAAGTTCAATATTACGGGTGAGAACATTTCACCAATTTATCAGCTCGCTGTTTTGCTTTTACAAATACTTTGTGTAAAGTTGGTTATTTAAAGTTTTCTGATTGGGCCAAATTTGCTCTACAATTTTGCATAGCTTGTGCGTATTGGACAGTGCTTTCATAATAATTTGGAAACAAATTAGTATGTTACCAATCAAAGTATCCACCCCGTTGAGAATTTTTTGTTAACGCTATTGTTTGTGAGTAGTGTATGTTTTGCTTTGGGTTGAGTTTGTTGAATACCTTGTGTGGATACGATGTTTTCTTGTATTACTTTACCAGTGAAGGAGTAGTTGCTTTTGGGAAGCAGTGTGTTTTGATATAGTAAGTTTAAAAGTATGATGATGAGGCATGATATTGTTCTTAAGCCGATGAGGAATGCTGCACAGTTTCGTAGTCATTGATCTTGCTCTTGGAGGGGTAGACTAATATGGTTGGTGAAAGGTGTATTTTTTCTAAGGTGATGTTTTTGATTTTTATAGTTTTGAGTACCGTTAGTAGCCGAATATGTTTTCTCTGCTTAAAATATAACAGAAATGAATTAGGTATCCGCAAATAATTCTAAAAACCTTAGCGTATCAGCATTAGTGGCACTTAATTAGATATTGGTTTTGGATGTTTGATTCGCAAATGTCCCAAAATAGTCATCCGTCTGTGAATTCTTAGAAACTAAGAATTAGAGGCTTTTCATATAATCTTTCTCAATCTAAGTTGCTTAAGTAGTAGTGTTGTTGTTGAATTCTTTGGAAAAACAAATTTGCGAGTTGTGATAGCGGTATCGTAATCGACAGTTGGCCAAGTAGCTTTCTCTATTTTTGTGTTTAAATTTTATAGCTGTCTGTTAAAAACAATGTATTCGTACTATCTGTGACACCTGTGATATTAATATTTTTATTATACAGTACAATCGCCATAATATGAACATGTGCTGTTGTGAACGATTCAATAATATGAATAAGAATATTTCTACATTGTCCACTCTATATTATGAACTTTGTATCTTCTCATAGTATGAACACCCTGTTAGAACTTGTATTGTTTACATTCCCACTAACACTAGCTAGTGCTACATATTCAGTCAGTGAACTGAACCTTAAAATGTTCGAACTGAAAGAAAAATTAAAGTGTCTTTCTCGTTCTGTAAAAGCAGAAATCATAGGAAACGTTAAAAAAGTTTTTACGACTGTCTAAAAAATATGGCACTGCTAAGTTTAGTTTTTCAATGAATAACAAAAACAAATTGTTGATTTGTAAGCAATACAAAAAAAACAACCCAAAAATTCGCCCTGAAAAACCGAATTTCCGAAAATGGAATTGCAACTTTATAAAAAGTGGTTTGCGAAACGCAAAAAGCATATGTCTATTTTTAACTACATGATAAAACAAAAGCATTAGCTTTAAGTGTTAGTTTGAGTTTTGGCAATTTTAATGCGAGTGATAAATGGGCTGCAGCATCTCCAAGAGCGATATGGGGTGAGGTTATTAAAGATAAGCGGAAAAGAATTATCAAACCTGACAGCGCTTATATGCCCAAAGAAAAATTACAAAATCTGATTAGAAAGCGTGATTTAAACAAGCAGCAACCGTATAACGCTGATGAAACTGGGTTGTTCTGGGAATTGTTTTTCGATCAAATTTGTGGTAGTTTGGCTAAAAAACTGCTTCTGAACTAAAAATTTGCCAAAAAAATGTCACATTCCTTGGCTGTTCTAATGTTTAAGATTTACATAAAGTCAAATCATTAATCATTGGAAAAGCAACAAATCCTAAATTTTTTAAGAATTTTAATAATTCCGTTGTATGTAGGAGCACTAAAACTTATAGTTGACAGTCGAACTGTTTTAAAACTGGTTTTTCCAACAATTTGTCCCGGAGATATAATCAAATGATGCTTAGAGCCCTAAGTTATAAAAATCTTAAAATTATGTTTAATTAAAATTTTGAACTTACGTTTTAAAGTCAACGGCAAACTCTATTGTATATTTGCACTTGAATTTTCAATTACCGACATTCACCTGAATATTATTATATAATTTGCTATTTTCATCTTCGTGTTACTTTGGTTCAGAGCAATATGGAACGTGCCTTCTTTGTTGCAAGACTGACCCTTTATCAGCTCGTGCGGAAATTAAAACAACGTCCTACACTTTTCACCATTGGTTTATCCAGCTTATCTCTGTTATTGCACAAGCGTTACTCTAGGTTATTGTCCATTCATTGGACTTTTATGGTATTACCTATACTGGCGGCTCCGAGGCGTAGTTGTTATGCGTGTGACCACAACACCCAAGGTCCCGGGTTTGAAATTCGACACAGTCTGCCTGAAAAATGTTAGGTGAGAATTTTTCACAAAAATACGCCCTCGTTCGGATGAGAGGTAAAATGGAGTTCCCGTGTTTGTGTTGTCACGCACGTTAAAGATCCCTACTTTGCTTGGAGCAGCAGGGTTCGGCAAAATTCAAAATTTTTCAGGTAAAAAAAACCCGCTTCCTGGCCAATGTAGTACCTTCGGGTGGAGCATTTGAAAATCACATGTAAGGTATTACCTATACTATAACTTATCGAAATACTCCCGCTAATTACGTGTACATATAGTTCTATATGTGGATTTTGTTTGAACATGGCACATTGAATCTTATCAAGCCACGTGCTCTTATTTTTATAGGAATTTATTCAAATCTTTCGTTTAATTCTGCACGTAGTCAAGCGTATGTTTCCTTATTTTGTTTTGGGTTTTGTGTTAAATTTTATATAGCAGATCACGTAAGCAATTTTATAATGACGTAAATTGAATGCATTTGTTTACCTCTTTTTACTTTCTGTGATTTGCTTCCTTTGCAAGACCCGTTTGTTATGGGCAAGCAAGATTATTAATGCGTCGAGTTTAAAAAAAATCGTTTCATGTTTCACTTTCGATGTTCCTGATGCATGTTTATTTAAAGTTCTTAATGCATTGCTGTAAAAATGAATTGCATTGCATACAAAGTTATGTATTTTACTAAATGTGATTGAATTCTTGAAGAATGAATTTCCTTTCATTGATTAAAGTTGGTTGTGAATATTTTACAGTGTGTTTGATTTTTGCTTTTTGTATCATTGGCAAATTCCGTACTCTTTATGATAAAATTATTTAATTTTCTTGACTTTGATGTCGTTTACATGGAGTGTACAACCCTTGTGACCCTATATATTCCTAAATAACCATATTATTATAGCTATATATATATATATATATATATATATATTGACGTAATCAAGGGGTTACGAGAGGTCGTTGAAACCCAAAATCGGAAATAATAGAAATTTCCTAAAATTTATTGTTCCACCCGATATAATATAAGCGTATTATAAATACATAGCCATTAATGTGGAAGGTGAAAAACACAATTCCGTACTTGTAAATAATCACTCTAAGATAAATACAAAACAATTTGTTTGTTATAAAAATACGCTTTCCGTGCATAAAATAAGTATAAAAATATGTTTTAGTTACCGTAAAAGCAAAACACACTGTCCGTGTATTTAAGAGCCCCAATGTTAAATCGATAATACTGCCGTGTGCACAAATGCAAACCGCACATGTAAAAATAATTAATCGTTAAGAAAGACTGTAAAACAAATTTTAATTTTTCAAAGATATAAACTTTATACCTTATACGAATCGATCATCTTCAAGCATTATAAATACAAAGTCATTCCTTTGTTATAAAAATATGCATTAAAACACGTTATGGTTGCCGTGAAACCAATCTTTTATTACTATTATGAAGTTGCGGGTCTTTTGCATGTGCAAAACCCGTTGGTAAAGCAATTAAAGCATAAATTAATTAGCCAACTTTATTTCTGTATAACATAGATTCAGTTTTAAATAAAGAGTTTTCTTGAATGTTTGGGATTAAGAAAAGATGCGTCATCTGTACTTGGAACTACTTAAATAACTAATTAAATAAGCCAACGTTTATTTTAAGAAGTTGCAGGAGCATTACATATCCATAAAATCGTTAAGAATTATTTATTATCTTTCGCATTATTACAGGATAGAATGCGACGCCACCATCATCGCGTTACGTTAGATAAGGACGTAGAACGCGGTTATTTGAACGCTAACGAAGTAATAAACAGTGGAATTCCCAGAAATCTTGCGACAGATAGGTGTGTAATCTTTAGAATGGAAACCCGTAAAATCTAGCAAACTCGGTAGAACCATGACGTAATTAGGTAAAGATGCATAAATAGGAACTTTATTAAAGAAGATTCATTCTGAATTTCGATTTCAGTGAATTCGATTCGGTAATTCGATTCAATTTTGTAAGTCGCGAAGATGTGACATTGAGAAAAGTTGTTTTAAAGTATGCAGTGTGCATACCGTATTTAATATTTAAAATGTAACGTTGATTATAAAGCCAAAATAACATTCAGGGCTTACATGTAAAATTTATACGTTGTTAAATTCAGTTATTTGGCTTTGTAATATACAATAAAGAACGGGATTTCTTTGATACAAAAGCTACTTTAAAGTTAAATTAAATAATTGGTAACTGATGTTTAAATAGAGATTTTAATATTATGGAAACTCTTGTAAGTTGATATTGACGTCAGTTTAAAAGTAGAAGCAGAAGGTGTTTATGACCGTTAATTACGAGAATTGGATTTTGCAAGTATTACTTTTAGAATCTTTTGTTTGTAACTGATATTTGAGTATTTGTCATTTTAGTATAAGATAAAATAAGTCTTAATCGTATAATATCTTTTTTGTAAGGGTATTTACCAGAAAGTTCGGGGTCAGAGTTCGAAACACTTTGACTTTTTTTAAATAGCCTATCTGTCTTTGATTTTTTTGGCCAAACACACCTTACAAACGTGGGAATAAAAGCCAGGTAAACTATCTACAAGAGAAGAGATTTTAGGTCTGTAAATTGTAAGCAGGAACATTTTAATAACTAAGTAAATAAGTACTTGTTAGAAATAATTTTGTTTGAAAGAAACAATACGCTAAATGTTCTATATTCTTTTGTATGAGAGAAAATATTTTGACTATATAGATGCTTTCTGATGATGTGTTTGATTTTATTTTGTAAATTTCATTACTTCCCTTGAGCTAGCCAGGAAAAGAAAAGTTAGAAAGGATTGTAGGTCAGTAATTTGAAAATTTCCATTTTTATACCTGTATTACAACACTTTTTTAACGACACTCAATGTCAAGCGTTATTATAACACTCATTTAGCGGCGCTCCCAGAAACATATATATATATATATATATATATATATATATATATATATATATTCGAAGCCTGTCCGGGACCTTATACTTTCTATCCTTCAATCACTAGCTCGATTTGAAATGATCATTTAGGTTTTGCATAGAACTCTAAGTTATTATTTCATTTTATTAACTAACTTAGTATTAAATCAACTTGCCTTGTGCAATTATCCATTATAAATATCCTAGTTATTGTTTACAAATTTTACAAAATTCATTAACATTTAAAAACAGGTTTTCTTAAAAATTTAAGAAATTCCGAGCGTAGTCAAAATACGCAATAAATTTCCTTTTATAAGTTACACGAATTATCTAGTATTAATTCTGTTTGCGTTGTGTTGCGCAGTTTCATAAACACTAAACTTGACATCAAAGCTTTTGAAAACGTGGAGCACACAGAGCCAGAACTAAATTAATATGCAGAACCAGACACTCCAGAATTTGAATGGAATACTCAGGTACTAAACTAATTACCAAACAATGAGAAAGCAGACAGACGCCAAAATATATTATAGTTATATAACCCAACGTAATCCTACACTTATTAGCACCTGCAAGTATTATATAGTGAGTAGAGAGAAACGCGATATTTCTGATTAGCAAAGCCTTAATAGTCTCATCAAATTCTAGCAAGTGTGGGGTGCCACATTGTTTTGAAAGTGGTTTGAAATTTATAACTGGTTTCTGTTGTAGAGTTTAATCATATAATAATACTAATAACAGTAATTTTTCTTACTTCGTAATACAAATCAGATTTACTTTTTAGTAATAAAATTGCTTTCGCTTATTTTAAAATAATGTTTTCTTCAGATAGACTTAAGCTTTTACTAGAGCCTACGTTTAACATTCCAAAGATATAATTTGTAAAATGGTTTATTACGTTTGATTAATAAGTTTGCGATTGTCTCAAATTCAACAGCAAACAGAAGTGTTCGTATGCATGCTGCAGAAAATATGTACCTATAACTGCATATTTCTACATAAGTGGTATGCGAAATAACAAGTTCTTCATAAAGGACGCACCCCTAAGTTTAAGAAAACAGAAGCAATACATTGGTAAATTTTAATATATATTGATGTGATTAGAGGTCATGGGGAGGTCATGTAGCATCATATCGTAAACATTCAACGCCCTATACCCGAATAAATTTGGAAAAATTCAAGAAACAGGTTAATTATTTAGATATTTGTTTGTATACAGAAGCGTGTTTGGGAAAATGCTTAGTATATGGAATATAAATTCATAGGAGCCATAGTTAAAAGGGTTTTCATTATGATTACATATACTTAATGAAGAAGGAATAAAGTTTTAAGATAGAACAATGGCATTTTATTATATTCTGCGCGTAGGAGATAGTTTTTTAAAGAACTTCATCTACATTTTTGTTGTAAAGGGTTTTTGTTTTAAGGAAGCCGAATTTACAATATTTTAATTTAATAAAAACATTTAAAATATCAGTCGATAATCTAAGAAAACCACAAGCGTTCTTCAATTGAAAAAATGGTATTTTGCAAGCAACTACGAACGTGTTCATTGACCGTATTCTGGAATAATCGAGTACAAAAATGAAACATAAGTTAAATGCCGCAGATTTGTGGAAACGATTAGATAAAGAATGTATGCATTCTCCAATTAAATGCCAATTAAAGCAATATAAGTCTTAAATATAGATAAGATAAATAAACAGACATCAATTATTCTATAGCTTGAGCTTGTTGTAACGATAGATCTTTAAATGGTGTACAACACCTACGTCTAAAATCAGTTACAAGGTTCAAAATTGTAGACAAAAATTCTAAATGCTTATGTAAGAACGCAAGCCCATTTTTAGGACCAATTCAAACATAGAAATAGCAACTATACATCGCGCGATTTTTCTAATTACTTACGTCACAATGGTTCTTTCTAATAAAAAACCAATAAACGTTAAGAATGCTGGTCAGTTGCTATTCAATCGTCACAATACCAATCTGACAATACGTAGTATTTGGTAGTGAAAGTTATTATAATAGACAGAAGATTTTATTGACGACATTAAAAGTTTATGATATTTTAGAAGGGAGTAGATAAATATATTGCTTTTAAAAATGGAAATAAAAAATTAAAAATTAATTGAAATGAAGCATATAGAATTAGATTGGTTTATTACACGTTATTAGAAGCAATTTGCATGGAAAAACGAATTTGGTAAAACAATTTTGAAGCTTTAATTGAGAAGTACTGTCTTAAAGAAAATAACAAGCAGATTTTCACGGTAAAATAAAATTATATTGTAAAAAATTTTTAAAGCAACATATGTATTAATTGGATAAGTTATATGATAAAATGTTTTTATTTTGTGTGCTTCTTTGTGTGAGAGTTTTATGTACAAATCGATAATTTGATTTGAAGTGTGACAGGTCTTCGATGAGGTTTTGCTAGTATAAAGGGGACATAATTAAACCTAACTGATCACATATGTATAAATCTCATTTTATAGGGATGGATATTGAATTATACGACCTCTCTTGATCAATTTAAAAGTAGAAGCAGAAGGTGTTTATGACCGTTAATTACGAGAATTGGATTTTGCAAGTATTACTTTTAGAATCTTTTGTTTGTAACTGATATTTGAGTATTTGTCATTTTAGTATAAGATAAAATAAGTCTTAATCGTATAATATCTTTTTTGTAAGGGTATTTACCAGAAAGTTCGGGGTCAGAGTTCGAAACACTTTGACTTTTTTTAAATAGCCTATCTGTCTTTGATTTTTTTGGCCAAACACACCTTACAAACGTGGGAATAAAAGCCAGGTAAACTATCTACAAGAGAAGAGATTTTAGGTCTGTAAATTGTAAGCAGGAACATTTTAATAACTAAGTAAATAAGTACTTGTTAGAAATAATTTTGTTTGAAAGAAACAATACGCTAAATGTTCTATATTCTTTTGTATGAGAGAAAATATTTTGACTATATAGATGCTTTCTGATGATGTGTTTGATTTTATTTTGTAAATTTCATTACTTCCCTTGAGCTAGCCAGGAAAAGAAAAGTTAGAAAGGATTGTAGGTCAGTAATTTGAAAATTTCCATTTTTATACCTGTATTACAACACTTTTTTAACGACACTCAATGTCAAGCGTTATTATAACACTCATTTAGCGGCGCTCCCAGAAACATATATATATATATATATATATATATATATATATATATATATATTCGAAGCCTGTCCGGGACCTTATACTTTCTATCCTTCAATCACTAGCTCGATTTGAAATGATCATTTAGGTTTTGCATAGAACTCTAAGTTATTATTTCATTTTATTAACTAACTTAGTATTAAATCAACTTGCCTTGTGCAATTATCCATTATAAATATCCTAGTTATTGTTTACAAATTTTACAAAATTCATTAACATTTAAAAACAGGTTTTCTTAAAAATTTAAGAAATTCCGAGCGTAGTCAAAATACGCAATAAATTTCCTTTTATAAGTTACACGAATTATCTAGTATTAATTCTGTTTGCGTTGTGTTGCGCAGTTTCATAAACACTAAACTTGACATCAAAGCTTTTGAAAACGTGGAGCACACAGAGCCAGAACTAAATTAATATGCAGAACCAGACACTCCAGAATTTGAATGAAATACTCAGGTACTAAACTAATTACCAAACAATGAGAAAGCAGACAGACGCCAAAATATATTATAGTTATATAACCCAACGTAATCCTACACTTATTAGCACCTGCAAGTATTATATAGTGAGTAGAGAAACGCGATATTTCTGATTAGCAAAGCCTTAATAGTCTCATCAAATTCTAGCAAGTGTGGGGTGCCACATTGTTTTGAAAGTGGTTTGAAATTTATAACTGGTTTCTGTTGTAGAGTTTAATCATATAATAATACTAATAACAGTAATTTTTCTTACTTCGTAATACAAATCAGATTTACTTTTTAGTAATAAAATTGCTTTCGCTTATTTTAAAATAATGTTTTCTTCAGATAGACTTAAGCTTTTACTAGAGCCTACGTTTAACATTCCAAAGATATAATTTGTAAAATGGTTTATTACGTTTGATTAATAAGTTTGCGATTGTCTCAAATTCAACAGCAAACAGAAGTGTTCGTATGCATGCTGCAGAAAATATGTACCTATAACTGCATATTTCTACATAAGTGGTATGCGAAATAACAAGTTCTTCATAAAGGACGCACCCCTAAGTTTAAGAAAACAGAAGCAATACATTGGTAAATTTTAATATATATTGATGTGATTAGAGGTCATGGGGAGGTCATGTAGCATCATATCGTAAACATTCAACGCCCTATACCCGAATAAATTTGGAAAAATTCAAGAAACAGGTTAATTATTTAGATATTTGTTTGTATACAGAAGCGTGTTTGGGAAAATGCTTAGTATATGGAATATAAATTCATAGGAGCCATAGTTAAAAGGGGTTTTCATTATGATTACATATACTTAATGAAGAAGGAATAAAGTTTTAAGATAGAACAATGGCATTTTATTATATTCTGCGCGTAGGAGATAGTTTTTTAAAGAACTTCATCTACATTTTTGTTGTAAAGGGTTTTTGTTTTAAGGGAAGCCGAATTTACAATATTTTAATTTAATAAAAAACATTTAAAATATCAGTCGATAATCTAAGAAAAACCACAAGCGTTCTTCAATTGAAAAAATGGTATTTTGCAAGCAACTACGAACGTGTTCATTGACCGTATTCTGGAATAATCGAGTACAAAAATGAAACATAAGTTAAATGCCGCAGATTTGTGGAAACGATTAGATAAAGAATGTATGCATTCTCCAATTAAATGCCAATTAAAGCAATATAAGTCTTAAATATAGATAAGATAAATAAACAGACATCAATTATTCTATAGCTTGAGCTTGTTGTAACGATAGATCTTTAAATGGTGTACAACACCTACGTCTAAAATCAGTTACAAGGTTCAAAATTGTAGACAAAAATTCTAAATGCTTATGTAAGAACGCAAGCCCATTTTTAGGACCAATTCAAACATAGAAATAGCAACTATACATCGCGCGATTTTTCTAATTACTTACGTCACAATGGTTCTTTCTAATAAAAAACCAATAAACGTTAAGAATGCTGGTCAGTTGCTATTCAATCGTCACAATACCAATCTGACAATACGTAGTATTTGGTAGTGAAAGTTATTATAATAGACAGAAGATTTTATTGACGACATTAAAAGTTTATGATATTTTAGAAGGGAGTAGATAAATATATTGCTTTTAAAAATGGAAATAAAAAATTAAAAATTAATTGAAATGAAGCATATAGAATTAGATTGGTTTATTACACGTTATTAGAAGCAATTTGCATGGAAAAACGAATTTGGTAAAACAATTTTGAAGCTTTAATTGAGAAGTACTGTCTTAAAGAAAATAACAAGCAGATTTTCACGGTAAAATAAAATTATATTGTAAAAAATTTTTTAAAGCAACATATGTATTAATTGGATAAGTTATATGATAAAATGTTTTTATTTTGTGTGCTTCTTTGTGTGAGAGTTTTATGTACAAATCGATAATTTGATTTGAAGTGTGACAGGTCTTCGATGAGGTTTTGCTAGTATAAAGGGGACATAATTAAACCTAACTGATCACATATGTATAAATCTCATTTTATAGGGATGGATATTGAATTATACGACCTCTCTTGATCAATTTTGTACATAATTAGATTCAATTACGGAGATATTTTCAAATGAAAGGTAAGAGATTAAGATTTATGAGATCTCATTCTAGTTATAGAAGATTTTGTGGTCTCTATTTTTAGTATAAGTGAGTAATTATTCAAAAGTTATATTTTCTGATGTTAAATTTAAGATTTTGTTTGTAAGGCAGAGCTGTTGCGGCGGTTTTGAACTCTATCTTTAATATTTAATATTTTATTTGTGTTGAGACAAAGTTGTTTTTCCTAGTTGTTATATGTAAGATATGGTTTGTAAGTGAAAAGGTTGTGGATGTAGTGATTAGTATTTGAAAGATTATTTGTAAAAGAATATTTGGTATTATTATAAATCTTATGTCTAATTCTAGTGGTTTTATTTTGAAGAGAGCTGGCCAAAATAATTAGACAACAGACAAAATTTATAACGTTTATTTTTTATTGAGGCTTACCTAGATCCTTTTCAGACCACAGCATCATTTATTGACGGTCAATGTCAAGGTCACTTCAGTCTACAGGAATATATATTGTTGTGTTACTGTCTTCCTTTGCAGTAGGTGCTAAAAGTGTGGTGTGACCCGGTACAGCAATGGTAAATTTGAAATTAGTAACTTATCCTCCTTTCTAACCTTGAGCGATTTGTACTTAATATTAACGTGTCTTAATATTTTCATGAACTGTACGAGCAACACATGAATTGTGATGTTTTTATTGTTTTTTAAATAACTAACGATTGTAGTTTAGAAAGAAGAATTATTTTTGATGTTGTTTAGAAATTTTTGAATTTTGGAAATTTTGATTTTTAGATTTTAATGATGTTGGTGTATCAACGTGTAAGTAAATAATACACCATATATGCTCAAGGTGCCTGCAAATTTTATTGACGTTGCGTGCTTTTAGTTTTGAGGATAATCAAAGATCGTTATTTGTTCTAGAGTTTTACGGTTTTTATCAATAGCACTAAACGCTGGTCCGACATGCTGAACATGATAGGTAACCAGTCAGCAGTTGTATGTGCACACACGTACGCACGGCAAATCCACGCACGCACGCACGCACGCTTGTACTAACCCATATACGCATTCATGTGCACCCGCATGCACGAACTCACACGAACGCACGCATGCAATAAAATTTTTAAATCAAGTACTCATTTAATACAGAAATTTTAAGTTAATTATGTTAAATTTAAAATTTTAAATAACAAGAATATAACTAAGGAGCAGGTATTTAAAATTTTGCTCTGTACAATCAAACAATATCGAGAGTCCTTTAATTTTGGGTGTGATTTACTAATCCTCGCATGTACTTTAATAAAATCTTTCAGACAATGCATTAAAAAGTAAGTACCTCCAGGTACGTCAAAATACTTTCATTTTAGGACAAGTGGGTGCAACGTGTGACATACCAGGTTTCGCATAAATGTGTATATTACAAAAACAACCTGACTAGTTGAAACGCGAGCATTGTAGTACCAAACAATTACCAATAGCTCACCAGTTTCAACAGATGGTACTTATAAAGAAACTCTACCGAAATATTTGGCAGCAGGAAAATTTCAATACGAAATAGGCTGAAAATTATAGATTGCATCTGTGTTTAATACATGAATTACTATCATCAACGCCATTTCGTACGCAAGTTTCAAAATCAATTAATTCGGCCAACTAGAACTAAATTTTTACAGTATCCGTTTAATTTCTTTCTGTTGACTTTAAATATACGACACGATTTCAGATTCTCCACTAATACAAAAAAAATTTAAAAGACAAAAAGACCAAACTTTGTATGTGTTATATTACAAAATGCAAGGGTTATGCAAGAGACTCTGCAATTCTATTAATTTTCATAGACGGTAATGACTACATGCAACCAACTGTCAGGAATTGGCTTCGAAAACCATACGAAATAATCTTGCAACCATTCAAGCTCAAAAACGTAACGCACCATGCAATTACAAACAAAATAATATATACTATTACTAGAAACTTGAACAAACACAAATTTTTAACATCAAATTGGTTCAAAGATTCATTATTTTCATCAATTTAAAACGGACATATCATGTGAAACAAAATAATTGCCCTCCAATTTTTTAAACTTATTAATTGCTCATTTACAGAATGAGTCGTGGTTTTTCAAGAAGAGATTTATTCATTTCAATTCAAGACGTAGTGGAAGGAATGCAAGATTTCACGCCGTTCAACAATTTACAATAAATATTACCAAGGTTTACCAACTGTTAACTGTGTTATAAGGAAAATTATACTATCAAAATGCGCCTCTTTTACAGTAGTCTGGAGCAACGCAACCGAAAATCTACACAGCAGTTACGGATTTGTAGTTTATATCATTAAACTAATTGGACAGTTTAAGCTACCAGACAATATTAAAAATATAAATAATATAAGGAATTAC
Organism: Platerodrilus igneus; assembly: GCA_036346225.1. NCBI lineage: Eukaryota > Metazoa > Arthropoda > Insecta > Coleoptera > Lycidae > Platerodrilus > Platerodrilus igneus. The sequence continues at coordinate 2,593,990 of JARFIW010000399.1, forward strand.
ATATTTTCCCTTCAATTTCAGCTGTTTACCGACTAATTACTTAAAAGTCGTAGAAGATTGATCAAATAAGAATAGAACACGAACTATGAAAAATTTTATGTAAAGCTGGAAACAACTATTTTTTTACGAATGCAGGATGTTACGTTTATTTTTGGCAACAATTGGTTATTTTATTAACACAAATTCCTTTTCTAGTATTAAATTCTCCAACAATACCCGATATATTGTACCAGTTCAGATAAGCTCGTTTTACCACAATGTTCAACTCAAATCCCTTGTTAATTCATTATCCGTTTGTATAAATTCCATGTCTATTGTTAAATCCTTCCACATAATTAATAATAAATACTCTTTCTAAGAATTTTTCAACATAAATCTAGTTGATTTGAAACAAGTTTATGCTACAATTAATAAGTCAAGATCCTGTTTAGGTAGCCGTGAGCGCGTTATACCTTCCGATAACGTATAATTGCGTTTTAGTGGGTTTCCCATCTAAAGATTTGTCGAAATAATATACCCTATTATTCTCCGGTAAAACCGTGTTTTCCAGTTTCAATCGCGTTTCGATAACGCAGATGTTTGCTTTTCGAGTTCGTGTTATTTTGAACTCCTTTTAACTTTGATTCTTCAGCTTGTGCGTTGATGCACTTGTAAAAACTACTCGTTCTGTTACTCCAAGAGCGATGTACGTTTCTCCTCTATCAAATGTGTAGACTTGGGGTGCATCGGTAAGCGCTCCTGAGTTGTTAATATTAGTAGGATTTTCCTTTTTAGCTCTTAGTGTGAGAGTTTTATGTACAAATCGATAATTTGATTTGAAGTGTGACAGGTCTTCGATGAGGTTTTGCTAGTATAAAGGGGACATAATTAAACCTAACTGATCACATATGTATAAATCTCATTTTATAGGGATGGATATTGAATTATACGACCTCTCTTGATCAATTTTGTACATAATTAGATTCAATTACGGAGATATTTTCAAATGAAAGGTAAGAGATTAAGATTTATGAGATCTCATTCTAGTTATAGAAGATTTTGTGGTCTCTATTTTTAGTATAAGTGAGTAATTATTCAAAAGTTATATTTTCTGATGTTAAATTTAAGATTTTGTTTGTAAGGCAGAGCTGTTGCGGCGGTTTTGAACTCTATCTTTAATATTTAATATTTTATTTGTGTTGAGACAAAGTTGTTTTTCCTAGTTGTTATATGTAAGATATGGTTTGTAAGTGAAAAGGTTGTGGATGTAGTGATTAGTATTTGAAAGATTATTTGTAAAAGAATATTTGGTATTATTATAAATCTTATGTCTAATTCTAGTGGTTTTATTTTGAAGAGAGCTGGCCAAAATAATTAGACAACAGACAAAATTTATAACGTTTATTTTTTATTGAGGCTTACCTAGATCCTTTTCAGACCACAGCATCATTTATTGACGGTCAATGTCAAGGTCACTTCAGTCTACAGGAATATATATTGTTGTGTTACTGTCTTCCTTTGCAGTAGGTGCTAAAAGTGTGGTGTGACCCGGTACAGCAATGGTAAATTTGAAATTAGTAACTTATCCTCCTTTCTAACCTTGAGCGATTTGTACTTAATATTAACGTGTCTTAATATTTTCATGAACTGTACGAGCAACACATGAATTGTGATGTTTTTATTGTTTTTTAAATAACTAACGATTGTAGTTTAGAAAGAAGAATTATTTTTGATGTTGTTTAGAAATTTTTGAATTTTGGAAATTTTGATTTTTAGATTTTAATGATGTTGGTGTATCAACGTGTAAGTAAATAATACACCATATATGCTCAAGGTGCCTGCAAATTTTATTGACGTTGCGTGCTTTTAGTTTTGAGGATAATCAAAGATCGTTATTTGTTCTAGAGTTTTACGGTTTTTATCAATAGCACTAAACGCTGGTCCGACATGCTGAACATGATAGGTAACCAGTCAGCAGTTGTATGTGCACACACGTACGCACGGCAAATCCACGCACGCACGCACGCACGCTTGTACTAACCCATATACGCATTCATGTGCACCCGCATGCACGAACTCACACGAACGCACGCATGCAATAAAATTTTTAAATCAAGTACTCATTTAATACAGAAATTTTAAGTTAATTATGTTAAATTTAAAATTTTAAATAACAAGAATATAACTAAGGAGCAGGTATTTAAAATTTTGCTCTGTACAATCAAACAATATCGAGAGTCCTTTAATTTTGGGTGTGATTTACTAATCCTCGCATGTACTTTAATAAAATCTTTCAGACAATGCATTAAAAAGTAAGTACCTCCAGGTACGTCAAAATACTTTCATTTTAGGACAAGTGGGTGCAACGTGTGACATACCAGGTTTCGCATAAATGTGTATATTACAAAAACAACCTGACTAGTTGAAACGCGAGCATTGTAGTACCAAACAATTACCAATAGCTCACCAGTTTCAACAGATGGTACTTATAAAGAAACTCTACCGAAATATTTGGCAGCAGGAAAATTTCAATACGAAATAGGCTGAAAATTATAGATTGCATCTGTGTTTAATACATGAATTACTATCATCAACGCCATTTCGTACGCAAGTTTCAAAATCAATTAATTCGGCCAACTAGAACTAAATTTTTACAGTATCCGTTTAATTTCTTTCTGTTGACTTTAAATATACGACACGATTTCAGATTCTCCACTAATACAAAAAAAATTTAAAAGACAAAAAGACCAAACTTTGTATGTGTTATATTACAAAATGCAAGGGTTATGCAAGAGACTCTGCAATTCTATTAATTTTCATAGACGGTAATGACTACATGCAACCAACTGTCAGGAATTGGCTTCGAAAACCATACGAAATAATCTTGCAACCATTCAAGCTCAAAAACGTAACGCACCATGCAATTACAAACAAAATAATATATACTATTACTAGAAACTTGAACAAACACAAATTTTTAACATCAAATTGGTTCAAAGATTCATTATTTTCATCAATTTAAAACGGACATATCATGTGAAACAAAATAATTGCCCTCCAATTTTTTAAACTTATTAATTGCTCATTTACAGAATGAGTCGTGGTTTTTCAAGAATAGATTTATTCATTTCAATTCAAGACGTAGTGTAAGGAATGCAAGATTTCACGCCGTTCAACAATTTACAATAAATATTACCAAGGTTTACCAACTGTTAACTGTGTTATAAGGAAAATTATACTATCAAAATGCGCCTCTTTTACAGTAGTCTGGAGCAACGCAACCGAAAATCTACACAGCAGTTACGGATTTGTAGTTTATATCATTAAACTAATTGGACAGTTTAAGCTACCAGACAATATTAAAAATATAAATAATATAAGGAATTACATATTTTCCCTTCAATTTCAGCTGTTTACCGACTAATTACTTAAAAGTCGTAGAAGATTGATCAAATAAGAATAGAACACGAACTATGAAAATTTTATGTAAAGCTGGAAACAACTATTTTTTACGAATGCAGGATGTTACGTTTATTTTTGGCAACAATTGGTTATTTTATTAACACAAATTCCTTTTCTAGTATTAAATTCTCCAACAATACCCGATATATTGTACCAGTTCAGATAAGCTCGTTTTACCACAATGTTCAACTCAAATCCCTTGTTAATTCATTATCCGTTTGTATAAATTCCATGTCTATTGTTAAATCCTTCCACATAATTAATAATAAATACTCTTTCTAAGAATTTTTCAACATAAATCTAGTTGATTTGAAACAAGTTTATGCTACAATTAATAAGTCAAGATCCTGTTTAGGTAGCCGTGAGCGCGTTATACCTTCCGATAACGTATAATTGCGTTTTAGTGGGTTTCCCATCTAAAGATTTGTCGAAATAATATACCCTATTATTCTCCGGTAAAACCGTGTTTTCCAGTTTCAATCGCGTTTCGATAACGCAGATGTTTGCTTTTCGAGTTCGTGTTATTTTGAACTCCTTTTAACTTTGATTCTTCAGCTTGTGCGTTGATGCACTTGTAAAAACTACTCGTTCTGTTACTCCAAGAGCGATGTACGTTTCTCCTCTATCAAATGTGTAGACTTGGGGTGCATCGGTAAGCGCTCCTGAGTTGTTAATATTAGTAGGATTTTCCTTTTTTTAGCTCTTAGCTGGAGGTTAAATTGCTTGTCGCGTAGACCGATTATTCCTTGATGTAAATCAACTGCTCTTGCATGTAAACCGCCGTTGCAATTACGGTAGTAGCATGGTTTGTTTCTGACTACCGCAGCGATGCTGTGTCGGTTCGCTTCCGAGGGCTGACAAGATAAGTATCCCGACACATGTATGTGACTTGTGTTCCTAACATACCCAGGAATAAACCCAATTTGAAATTAAAAACGCTAATGTTTGTTCTGGTAAAATTCTTACTAGAAAAGTTTTGAACTTTAATGCTTTTGCTTTTTGGTAATTAACCCATCTGTTTTACGAAAGTGTCAGCAGTATTCTTTTTTTTTACTGATTAGAGTTATAACAAATGTTTCGTATGGTAAAATCCTTACTAGTAAGGTTTATAAATTTAATGTTTTTCTTTTAATTAACCCATCCGCTTATACGAAAGTATCAGCGTTATTCTTTTTGGTACTGAATAGATTTATTGCACGTTAGCTACTAATTGCGCACTTCGTGGAACAATTAGTAAATTTGTCCATAGAGTAAAATTGTTTTATTAAATAGTAACCTTAGTCAATTTTGTTTTGCTGTTTCGATAGAAATATCAATATTTGTGTTTTTTATTGTAAATAGAAAAGCATTGTCGATGTATTATTTTTGTGTTGCTACAAACCCCTCCCCGCTCCGCATTGGTAGTTAGCCTGGTGTATTTACGTTTCCTTTCGGCTACGTCATGGTACGTAGCAAGGAACACGGTTTTTCTATTCCAGAAAACGTATACATTGACGATCCACGATTGTCCTCTACAAAATGGTTTTCTTGAAATTTTAAGAAATAGAAATAATATAGCAACACCCTTTTATCGCCAGGTGTGAAATAAATACAAACGCTACTGTAGTTTATATATTGGTGGCAATGAAACAACTTGTGGAATTGGGAAGCGCTAAATAACAGTGTAGGAGGTCAAAGTAATGGGCAAGGTCTGGAACAACAGATCAATATGGACATCATTGAAAAAAAGGTAAGTGATAGAACTAAAGGAAGCGCTGATAAATTATTTTTAAGTAAGAGTGTACTATTTCAGTAAATGAGTAGTAAATACCTTTTTCAAATTACATGCTACAACGTCGTTTTGTTTTATAAAGGATTAGTTAATTAACCTAAAGGAACTATTGTAGCAATTGCATGACTTTCACGTATACCGTGCAATACAGCGATTTGTTTGCTATGTTTAAAGAGATCTCGTGTCTTATGGATTCATTTTCCAAGTCGTTACGCGTTAATTTAACGACCCATGATAATACAGCCAATAATGAACGGAAAAAATACCTAATTTATATTTAATTGTGTTATTCAGTGACATGGACAATAACAAATGAAAATCTATATCTTCCTGCTATGTTATGAAGTTTCAAGTATGCCCGAAAAACGATAAATCATAAGAGAGTTTCTTTTGCTACGAGTTTTTAAATCCTCCACTCAATAAACTAAAGCGATAACCAATTTCAAACTGGCTAGTAAATTGCAATTTTGATATACGTTTGTGAAAAATAATACAACATGAAGCATAGGGAAAATGAAATTCGTTCAGCGCTGTATTTTCAATATAACTTCTTTGTTATTAGTTATTATAAAGTAGGAACAAAGCTATTCGCTTCATTGACTGCGCATTGATTTTGTATTTGATGCTCTATTAAATACTTATACATAGTATTTACAAAAATATTTTAAATTTATCTATGGGTCGTTTAGACAGTTATTTATGTATATATGATAAATAAGGACACTGTGTGACAACTGAAATTATATATAACAAGAACCACTTAGTGACCACCTTCTTGGGCGGACTAAAAATATATTCCGGCCACTTGGTTGTCATCATCAGTGGTATGCAGAGGCATAACTAACGGACCCCCAAGCCCCGCATTGTGGAAGAGGGCCTATAACCGTAGAGGACCCATAAACATATTCAATAATAGTTCACATGTTACTATATTTACTATTGACAATTTTTCGCTAAGCTTCCTTTGTAAACAAGAAGGATCTAATTCTAAGAAAAACGAACAAAGAACGTATAGCATTCTGTTCCTTTTGAAATAAATTAAAAACACATTTTCAGGTTGTAAAGAAGCTTTTGAACTTAATAATCCATATTTGCATTATACGATGTAGTACAAACAAATAACGCGTCCTTGATAACTAATTGCTTGAAAGTGATATCTCAAAATTTAACATAAAAGTTTCTGGTTATCGTAAGTAATAAAACCAGGGAATTTTTTATCCGGGTAACGACAGTTGCGTATTATAAACCTTTCTACTTATATCACTGTGCGTTGTAAAAAAATTAAGAAATTCTTTCCATAAATTCGTAGAAATTTTCTGGCGTAGAAAAGATTAGAATGTTTGGCACGGATTTGAGCTTAGGAACACCTTCGAAAGTCACAAAAAGTTAACTAAATGTTTCTAAAAAAGGATCGGATACATCAGTACACTCATGCCACCATTACTAATTCTCAATTAACTCTGAGAGAACGGACTCACGAGACTCCAAGTCAGCAAGATTTTTTTAGGTAAAATATGATTCTTTGCCAAATTTTAGTCGGATCAAGAATCTTAATTGCCGATTACCTACAAAGGGTTGAAGCAAATAAGGCGTTTTTAATCCGGTTAGGACTACTTGAGAATCGATAAACAATTCAATTCTTTATATAGCATAATCAAAACGGTTAACTGTGATACAGTTTAACAAGCGAGGTGATAAAAGAGCGTCTAAAAGTTCCATTCATTAACAGTAGAAGATTCTAACGGAGCAACTTTACTTTTAGCTTGCAAGAGATTGCTTGCGACAGCGCTATTTGCTTCTGCATAAAGATAAACACAGGCGGAATAATCCCTCTCACTAGCATCGCAAAATCCTAACAGATGATAGTTACTGTTAAAGAGGAACTTTCAACTGTGATAAGTTGGGAAGTTGACGGCAAAATTGCTCACAATCCGTGCACCAGCCGGGTCAGGAGTGTCATCCCATTTAAGTCTTTGTAACCACTATCGTTGCAAAATGTACTTGATAAAAAGAGTTACCGGAGTCAGCCAACCTAAATGGTCGAATATACGAGGCCTGTAAGAGAGTATGGTTCGATTAGTGAAGGGCTCTTCAAAGTGCACGGCTAAAGATGTCGCAATTGAATTCCATACCAAACCTAAAATTTTTATTCCGCTAACCTCATCAGAGTAAATGTAAAATCAGACTGAGCTACAAATGGAGGTAGCATGCGGTTATCGTTAGTAATGTCTTCGAGAATACCGTCATCAGTTGGGTGCCGTGACATGTGATCGACAACTTGCTGTGATTCCCTGGCCGGTGCATGATGTCAAACTTAAAATTTTGCAGTAGTAGGTAAATTTGGATTTGACGTCCTTATTTTGATCCAGCCATAGTAGAGCACGGCTATCGGTGCAAATGGTAAACCGTTTGTCTTCTAAATATGGCCTATATTTCCTAATGACCCATTTGACCGCCAGTCATTCTTGTTTGTTAATGTGGTAATTAATTGTTTTCAACATCGCTTAGCCTGGCACTTGCGTAGTTGACAATGCTTTTGGAGCCATTGACTTCTTGAGGTAGGACGACGGTGACCTCAATACCACTGGCATCAGTTTGCAGTGTAGGTTTCTTAGATTTCAATTAAGTGACACAGACACGTGCACATGCGGGGTGACGGGGACTCCAGAGCATCTACTGCCGAATTGCATAGATCTCTGGCACCCACACGACAACGCACAACACACAAGGAAACTAATACAAGACGCATTTAACGACGAACAAACTATGACAGACATTCTGTTGAACAAAAACCTCTTCCCGCATCTAAATCAACTTACACAATACATGACTAAAACACTACACGAAAGACATGAAACACAAAGACCCTAACTAACCTACTAACAAACAAAAAATAGCAAATAAACAACAAACACCAAGGCAAAACAAAACTAATACACACAAAGCGCTCGAGCAACTACAATAACAACACAAAGATGCTCCTGGAACTACCAGAGACACGCCCACCGACGACTTTTCAGGGGTTGGGCCGCTGAATCAGCAGGAGCTAAATCATATAATAAAAAACAATTCAATTTAATTTAAGTGAATATGGGCAGTGACACTACGTGCTTGTGCATAAATAACAAGTCTCACCCGGATTGATAAACTTATACGAAGAATAATTTAATATTTAATTTAGTTGTAAGCTAATAAATTAGGACCTTTTGAAACTAACACTTAAATTTAGTACTTAAGCTAAATAACAGATAACAAGAGGGCAAACACAGATGTATTAATAACTCGAGAACTGACTAACCCGATGGTCAGGACACGTGCAGGAATGGGACTCCTCGGTTTCTGATTTTCGGCTGCTGACGGTCGGGAACTGGAAGGAAGCAGTCTCATGACACCACTACATACAGACAAACACATGCACACAATTCTGTACACACACACACAAACCAGGGTGATTTCGAACACCTTAACAACAATAAATTTTTATTTTAGCTTTCAACAACGGGTTAGTCAGGTAACGGGTCAGGTCTGTATTAATTTTTTAGGTAACAGACTAATAAGGAATACAGTTTATTAAAAAAAAGTGTAGGTTCCTTATTGAAGTCGGACTGGTGTTGTTCTAATGGGTGGCCGACAATTGTCTGTATTGTTCCAAACGCTGTTGGGCTTTTTCTGACCATTGGTAACGCTGTTGAATTCAGAGCTGATTGGATGGTGAAGCTTGGTTGTCTACACAACGGAGAATGTAGTTACTAAACCACTTGCAAAGACCAAGGGAGGATCGGAGCCGACGACAAGGTTTCGGTTCTCAGACTCCTCGATCTGTTCGATGTGTTGTGGAATAGTGGGTCGCCGTCAGTTGAGATAATGTAACCCAAGTATTCTAGCGCATTTTCTCCGAATTTACATTTGTCGATGGTCAAGTGTAGTCGATGCTGCTTGAGTTTTTCAAACACCAAGTTTAACTGTTTGAAGTGCCTTTTCAGCTATACAAATATATTATCAAGTCGTCCAAATAGACTAGAATGAACGTTTTTCAATACCCTGATAATACTTTTTGCGTCATCAATTTTTGGAAGCTTGCCAAGTCGTTCCTCAGCCAAAAGACATGACCTTCAACTGACAGGAAACGCATCTGGGGTTGTGAAAGTAGTGTATGTCCCCTGCCATTATCTAAATTTTATGTCCATGGTGGAGAACACTGTGGATATGCCCAAATCTCGAAAAGTCTCGTGTTACGGGCAAGTGCGGGTTTTCGTACTTGGCGACTAAATTGAGTTTGCGATGATCAACGAATAACTTGACCGCCCGCCTCTTCTTTTCCACAATGACTGTCAGGGAACCGTAACTAGATGTGCTTGCTTCTATTTCATTGCCTAACATTTGTTCCATCTCTGACTCTATAGCCTCCTTTTAGGCTAAAGAGTACTTTTAGAATGCTGTTCGGAATGGCGTGTATGCGTTGGGTTAGATGGAATGTTGTTTATTAGCAGTAGTTGTGTTGTGAGTTGTATCATTAAGGATTGGTTAGAACACTCGCAGAATATCTTGGAACTCTAATACTAATGGTGACGGGAATCGGTGCTGTGGTATGGGTAGTGGTTGATTTTAGCTGGTATGTGTTGGTCACCATTTTTCAGTGCTTGGTTTGTCGTTGATTAGTACCAAAATAGATGAATACACTTTTGTAGTTGTGTATAGTATTTTCCTGACAACCCATAGTTGCCCCAAAATAACTTTTTTTATTAAGTCACATACTACCATGAACTCATCGTCGTCCGTGAAAGTCTATTAGTGCAGTACCCAGAACGTCCATGCGTTGTTTGTCCCGGACAGTTGCGCTGCTATTCGGACTCTGCGTATTGGATCTTGTTTCAGCGCCTGAGTCTAATAATGCATTTTGTTGCTGGCCATTCGTGTGCAGTGGAACTCTGGGTGGACGAACGCTTTTGTCTGTAGCGTTTAATCGTTTAAAATAGTCGGTTAAAACAGAACGGCGTGATGATGCAGTCCAGTCACCAGCTCGTTTACCTGCCTGTGGGCTTGAATGCGGTAGTCCCGATGCCAATACTATTGTGGGCATAAAAGCCATCGAGAAAGTTGTGGATCTTCGTGTATTTGGTGGCCTTGAAATCGTTTGTTTTATGGCGGAGGTAAGTTTGGCTGCTTCATTAACATTATTCTTGATTTTGGCCAGGCGGGTTGTCATGTCCAATATCGTTTTTGTGTATGACGTTAGAGTATGTCCTTTAGGGCTAGCAGAATGAGGTTTGTGAATAGCTCAAAATTCTTGCTCGCATTTAATTTGAGGCGGCGGGCTTGGTGTACATTGGTGGTGAGGAATGTCGTTGCTGTCTGTGATGACATCTGCTTCAGACTATAGTAGTCGTCTGTGATATTTGCTTTGTTGGTGGGGCTGTCAAACTGTTCCAGATACAGCTTCCTGAACTCGGGATAGCTGGGTTGGAACCTATCTAAGGTAGTTCACCAGGTGGTTGCTTGTCTTCGTATTTGGGCCGTGGAAGTGGCCAGGTCGGCTCCTATTGCTTTTAACTCTTTTAGGAAATCGACTGGACCCTCTAGTACTACGCCAGAGAATGTTGGCTTCTCCGGTTTTGTTACTGCTATTGTCATGCGATGCAAGTCCTCTACTATTGTTTTGATAGTGGAAATTATTGTTGTGGTCTGTTGGTGTTGTCGGACGTCACTGGGTTGTTGCAGACTCAGAACTGCTAGAGTTGCTGTGTGTCTTCTAATTCAGGAGGATGTTAGTCGGTGTTTAGATGGCAAACTGTGTTGGCTTGACTTCTCATCTAACACATGATGTGCTGCTTTGTACTGAATTCTGCCCGTAGTTTATTTTATGAAATGAGACCCTTAAACATTCGGCGTCACTTGTTAGAACCTGTCGTTGTGTATGGAACCAATTATTGAGCGTATAACAAATATAAAACCTTATTTATTATTGTCGAACGTCAATGCACGGCAAAATATATCGTTCGTAGCAATATCTGCGATTTACCCAATTATAATTACACGCGCAAAGCAACTAAATTTATAAAATGCCCAATAGAATTAGTGTGCATAATAATATACAAAGAATTTAAATGCTAACACGTAAAAATATAGAAATCACAAAAATAATACGTTCAAAATATAAATTTACAAATAGTTTCAAAAAAATAATGTCAGAAGTTTCAATTAGAACATGTTCAATAACAATATACCAAATAATAAACTATACAAAAAGGTTCACTATTATATACTACGCGGCACTCACAACCATACCTACACTGCAGGTGACTTGTAAGATACCGTTTTGGAGATGACGGCATGGTGAACACCTGGCTTCGGAAATGACGACGAGGTGAATGCCTCTGATATGAGGAAATGGTGAACGCCTTGAAGATAGCGTCGTGGTGAACGCCTTGGAGATGGTGACGTGTTGGCCACTTTGGAGAAGGCAACATGGTATATGCTTTGGAGAAGGCGGCGTGATGGGTAGACGCCTCGGGATGACATCGTGGTAGATGCCTCAAAGATGTCAATGTGATGAATGTCTCGAGGATGGCTATGGGGTGAACGCTTCTAAGATAACAACATATACGTCTTGGTGATGATAACGTGCCGGACAACACCATGAGCAGCTTTTATAGTATTCGGCGTTAAACAGTAACTGTCAAGCTTATATTTTTGGTGTGCAGCAGATGTAATATCACGCTGAGCAGAAAATGCATATGAGAAATTGTTGTTGCCGCGCCGTTCTTTTATAGAAATGGCTGTATATAGTGGATGATGACAAAGTAAAGTATCGGAGTGTATTAGTCAACACCTATTGTCAGTAAGTATACAATCCTACAGCTAATGGGTAACGGATATAACATGCTCGTTAATAATTTTTCACTGTTTCGTTTACTAAAATATTCGGTTGGTGCATGATGGTTAATAAATTGAGGTGCGCGGTTTGAATATTCTTGCAAAAATTGAAGCAACAGTTAATTTTACCTTACTGTTGGCGTTATTTGGTAACATTTCCGTATAAGGATAGATATTATCAAATAGCTTAAAAATATTATGTATTTCAAGAAAAGTGCAATTTCTGGCCAAAAACAATATTAATTATAATCTGTGGTCAGGCAAATTGCAAATGAAGTGGACAGAACAAACCCGTCAACGTAAACACTTCAGTATAGTAATTGTCAATGTATTCAGTGCAATTTAATTCTGAAGAGGTTTGGAACCTTCTCTTTTGAAGACAGAAAGAAGCTATTTTGAAAGGTAGGTCTACCTTAACACTAGTAGAGTTGACCAAGCTAACACAATCGCATATAACATATTTCCAAACAGAAAATGTGTGACCTACTTGTTGCGACAATAAATCAGCAATTTACTAAATATAGTGACAAAGTATGACGAAATATTCAAATTTCATTTAAAGAATTCCTATGTATTTAAAGGTACTTCAAATATTATATAACATGATCACATTATGTGCATTGGAAGAGCCACATTTTGCAAAATTTATTGCAACCACCTATGTTTCAAATACCAGCGGGTTTGCAACGCTGTTTTGTTGTGTGACTACAGACAGTGGTATAAAGGATGTTTTTTGAGGTTTTCTGATGATACTATGCAAGTAACTGCGCTTTCTCTTTATGACGTTGTCTAAATTACAGTGAATCATTTAAGGTGTAGTGAAAAACTAGTTGCGCAGAGGTATTATGGAGCGGATGGAGTTAGGATGACTGCAAACCAAAATAAGAGAAGCTTATTTATCTCTATAAACTTCTTATAAATTGCATGGTTCAACGTTTAAATTTAGTGTTTCAGCACTCTATGGGTAGAACAGGGGAATTCAAGGTATTTTTCCAATCTTAAGCGGTTTGGCATGGGTTTTTTCCAAATCTACTAAACGAAGATATGCTATAGATTCTAAAGTGCATAAGGGACTCTCAAAAGTAACCCTTACTAGGTGGACTACAACGGGCGATTGGTCACACTGTGTTTGAATGTCGTCGGCAAATAATCGATTTCTCTAAAAACATTACAGAGGAATAGATAATTGGGATCAATAGACAGTCGACTGCTCCAAGGGGCTCTTTAGATATGCTAAAACCGGAAGTTACTTTTAAGCTTTTACTGCTTATGTTCTCTTAAGTATTTCCATTTTCTGATAACTTGTTTGTGCTACAAAATAAATCATGTGATTTATACATATGTGTTCAAAAAATTAAAGGATTTTAAACTATAATTTTCTCTAAAAGAGAACAACTTGATATTTTATTCAGTGAATTGCAGCAATTAAAAATTGCTATCCTACCACCGAGAGAAAAGATACACAGCACTGACAACGTGAGTGATAAAAAGATCAGTTTATTTTTTGTAACCATCGATAATATTTCGACACATATGAACACTCAATTAAAAAATTTTACAGACATAGTTTATAGAGTTAATAAATTTTGCTGTACATGTTAACATTCCTCATAGTGCTTACGAATATCTTAAAACCGAATATTCGATACATTTTGATTTAATTGTATTGCAATCCGAACTTTTGCTGTTTTGCAGCACGTAGAAAGGCTTAAATAAAGGTAGTGCTATTGATCTATAGAAATCTATCAAAGAGTGTTGTCTTGCTCATGTCTCGAAACTATTAAAGTATGTAAATTAAGTCTAACCATTCCCGCCACAGATACTTCTGCGGAGCGCAGTTCTCTGTCTGCACTAAAAAGAATAAAGAGCTTTATTTGAAATTCAACAGGCCATAATTCTTGCATTTGGTGGTCATATCAATTGAAAGGGAATTGATTTAGTAGTTATCCATGGACCAATGCTATTATGAAGATATTATTGATAACTTTTTCAGAAAGAAAGTAGAAGAATTCCTCTCAATTATAAGTAAAGTATGTTCAATTTTTTATAGCCTCCCTTGTTATAAATTCAATGACACGAGATAGGTTTTGGGCCTCTTGAAGCGGCTTTATAAAAAAGCTTCTTCTAAAAATTCTTCTGTCAAATTTATTATATACAGATTTACAATATTAATTTTAATTACAAGTACGTTATATGCAGTAACGTGTGGAGATCGAAATAATTCTAAGTTGATTTTTACTAATTAAATAAATTAAAATTACGGTGAGTAGCTGAACTACTAACAATGTGAAAGTTGTGAAGCTCTAGACTGACTGGTCATCTTGGGCTCTCGAGGGTATTAATGCTATTCCTGCTCCTCACATTGCTTATGGAAACTGGAGAGCTCATGACTGCTTATTTCTTTATACCATACAATGTATTACTTCTTAGTAATCTTAATTCTAATAATTGCTGTCTTATAACCTACTGTGACCTGCACCTGCAGTATTATGTTGCGTCTGGAATACAATGTCTGTTTCCGTTCTCATGTCTGGCTTGTGAACTTTCATTAACTTCTTTCAATTATGTCCTTCAATTTATACATTGTAACAATCTACCTTAAGTTTTAATAATTTAATTTGATTACATATATATCCTAATTTGGGGGATATGTAACTCACGCCACTGGTAAAATATTAATTTCTGGCACGACTGACATATCAACTTCACTTTCTCATACGCTTGCGGAGTAAATATCCAGATTCATGTATACAGTTGTGCTTTTAACAGGGGTTTACTGTAGTGCGTCTAACGAATTTAATTAAAATTTTATTTTAACTTAGAAAGGTCATAGAATTAACGTAAAAACTTTTCCTATTTATTGTGGATTGTTTTGATTAACGCCTAGAGTCTTTATAAAATTTCATTATGAAGATTACAAAAGTTTGTAAAGCTTCCGAAAAATGAATTCTTGGCTAGTTAGTATGTTCGCCCTTGTTCTGTTGTACAATTTCTTGTAAAGTAGGTTTTATAAAACGAGTGCATAGATCGTATACTTTAAAACTTAACGCGCACAAAATAAACTGTAGAGATGCATGAAACCACCTAACTGACGTTTATGCTTGGTTTGGAGCTCAAACTGTATTATTATCAATTACGTTTTACGCTCATTCGCAACCCACTAAAAAATCTAACACTCTAGCTTAGAATGTTGCGATGTGGGTACGATCGTAATGAGTTATTTGCTGCAGTGTAAGAAATCATATTTATGTTTACCCATACATTCAGAAATTTTAATTTAAATTAATCTTATAGCTATTTCGGACTTTTCCAAGTTTGTGATACATGCATAACTAAATTCGCTCAATACAGGTTTATTTAGAACTATATTACGAACAGTTACTTCAATGAATTGTTTCTAGTAACGAAATTTGATCCTTAGTGAAAGATCTATTGTTAAACGTATATACCGCCACGGTAGCATTTCGTCTTTTCATTTTTCAAAACGGGTTATTGACCTTTTTATATAAAAATCCCTAATATACGACGTGTAATATCCGCCCAAGTTTCTTTATTGCATTGTTCAAACTGGTATACAATGCTGCTCGACTTTTCTGAAAAGGAAGCCCATTAACGTGCATTTTAACGCAGCATAACCAAGGAAATATATTATGGCGTATGAAAAGAAATACGAGAGAGCTTTTACTATTGAAGACTGCAAAGGTGGCTCTGGTTGTAACCGCATACTTAGAGCACTTGACACTTAATATCATAGATCGAACTAATGGTTTTTGTAATAACAAGAGAAGGGTCATATGTTCCAGTTAATCAGAGTCTATTTTTTTCAACGAACAGTTCAAAAAAATAAAGTGCTTATACTAGGTGCTCCTAAAAATTTGCATCTATTTAGAATCGTAGACCGTTTAATGCCATTGCCATAGAAGTATCTACTCGTAACAGTTTCTATTTGAAACTTTATAATTTAATTAACTGTAGGACTTCATTGCAGTTTAATTTACTACAAATAAATATTCAATAGTAATTGTTTTACAAACAACTTCAATAAAATGAAAAACATGCTCTCTAAACATCTATATTAATTTTAACTCAAAATTTCTTAATATTCGATACAAAAGGTAATTTATTCGTAGGTGACACCTCAGGTGTACATACTTTACCAGTATGTATGGATTACTTGGGGATTTCATATCTATACTTAGTGGGTCAATAATACAGGTAGGTGCATTTCACCGGCACCCCCACGTTCACGTGGGAGAGTGAAAATGGGTGCGTTTGTTTGTGCTACATTTGTGCTGATTTGTGCTGCAAGTCCCATCGTTTGTGCATCTTCCGTTCTCGAGATATTCAAAAAACAAGTTGGGGGTGCTACTGAAACGTCTGCACCCCGACTTCCTTAGAGGGCAATATAAAGTGGTGCATTCGTTTGTGCTGGTTTGTGCTGAAAACCCCATCGTTTGTGCAACTTCCGTTCTCGAGATAGAAAACAAGTTGGGGTGCTGCTGAAACGTCCGCACCCCCACTCTTTCAGAGGGGGATATAAAGTGGTGCATTCGTTTGTACTACGTTTGTGCTGGTTGGTGCTGCACATGCCATCGTTTGTGCTGGTTCTCTTCTCGCGATATTCAAAAAACAATTTGGGGGTGCTGTAGAAATGAAGTAAATGAGAGTGAGGTGTATGGTTGAAAGTTCATCAAATTTGTTGAAAGCATATGTAATCGTTTTTGCTCTGTTTGTGCTACATGTTGCACTGATTTTTTTTTCACCAGTCACCCCCTCTGGTTAGGGTTGTCTTTTTTTATTTAAAAATATGCAAATACAACGGGAACAAATTTTTTCCGAAACCAGCCGTGAAACTTTTTAAGGAACAAAAATTTCGTACGGAATCCAAAAACCGTATTTATTTTTAACCAGCCCTCAACTCCATGGATCTTTGCCCCCCCTCCTTCAAATTAAAAATTTTGTCCTGAAAGCAGTTGAACAATATTGAATTGTTGCGCCAAATCCAAAAATAATTTTTTACAACTTTAAAACCTGTGAATTTTAGCACCCTTTATTTGGTATAGGACATTTCGGTGCTGCTGGTAAGGCGCGGCCAGCTGGGCGCCGCTGTACGGGCGCGTGTGATTTGTACGCGAGGATAGTAGGGCGCGAGCCGTTAAGGCGCCACCGATAGTGCGCGGGACATTAGAGCGCGAGGACAGTCGAGTGCGAGTCGTTAGGTCGTTGCCGTTAGAACGCGGGACAACAGGGCACGAGGGTAGTAAGGACGCGGGGTGTTATATCACGGGACAGTCGTTATCATAAGACACAAGAAGGTTTGGTCGTGAAACTGTTAGGGTTACAGAAATATATTAAATCAACTTATAATAAAATATTAAATGTTTTCTGAGCGGGCGCTGTAACTTTTTTCTCTGTGTTGTTTATTGCTCTAATTCTTTTTGTATGGTGTTGCTGTGCGTGTTTATATGAAAATGTACTGGTTAAATTTTTGAAGATGCTTTTGACGGCTAAAATATTGTTCTTTTACTACTTTTAAAGAATGCTTGCTTCTGGGTGGATCAGTATTTTGGCTGCTGGGAAGCATTTTCAAATATTTTGCCTGTCCGTTCTTATCAACACACATACAGGAACACGATACAAAAACAATTAGAACGTAATAAAACACAAAAACAAAATTTACGACCAAATTTTTTTTAATTTTTGGAGTTTTTTGAAATTTGACTCGCGCCCTACTGTCCTCGCGCCCTAATGTTCCGCGAGCTATTGGCGGCGCCCTAATGTCCCGCGTCTTATCGGCGGCGGCCTGGCGGCTCGCGCCCTACTGTCCTTGCCTCCAAATGACCCGTGACATATCGGCCGCGCCCTCACGGCCACGTCCCAATGTCCGAATCTGCACTTTATTACCATAGAAGAAGTTGAATAAGGAGACCTCAATTTCACGAGCCCTCTGAACAATTTTAATCCACCTCCGTGAATAGATAAGATAGGACAACTGTACAAGTCAACTAATTAGGTTTCAGCAATTTTTATAATAATAATAGATATTATTTATATAGGTATACTAAGTATATACAGGGTGAGCCAGTCAAACCTGCATTTTCGAATTGACTGTAAAAATAAACGGATGGATATTTCAAAATTTTATTGTTACTATCTTAATGTACATTAAAAAGCATTTAAGAAACAACATTCACTGTTTAAAAATAACGCCAGTAAGATGGTGTCCTTCCCAATTGAGACATTCTTGTAGGCGATTTCTGAAACTGCCCATCACATCACGGAGCATACGCTGAGGAATTCTCTCGATTTCTAACCGGATTCTCCTCTTGAGTTCCCCAAGCATTAGAGACCGTTGTTCAAAGATTTTACTCTTCAGGTACCCCCACAAGAAAAAATCGCACACTGTGAGGTCGGGCAATCGGGAATGCCAAGAAATTGCTCATCCGTTTTGAAAAAACATTGTTGAGAACATTCATGCTCACACGGGCTGTATGTCTTGTGGCACCGTCTTGCTGGAATCAGGTTTCGTTGTTCATTCCATGTTGACGAAGCTGAGGAATGAACGAATGCAACATTTCCGAATAGCGTTGTGCATTCACAGTAGCTGCTTGCTCCCTGCATTTTCAAAAAAATACGGGCCTATGATTCCTAATCAGGACATTGCGCATCAAACTGTTACCTTGCTTGAATGGAGTGGTTTTTGATGGAGTTATTGAGGGTCTTCATCACTCCAATATCGGAAATTTTGCTTATTCACAAAACCGGAGAGATGGAAATGTGCCTCAAGGCTCATCCACAGGTTGTGAACAAGGTCCTCGTTTTCATCAAACATGTCCAACAACGTTTGAGAAAAACGCCGTGGAGCTGCAAAATCGTTTTCATTCATAGCTTAAACAACCTGAATTTTGTATGGGTGATGGTGTAAATCTAACCTCAAGATTTTTCGGACGCTCGTGTTTGCCGTGCCAAGGGCAGCATTCTGTCGACGCGTCGATCTCCGAGGGCTTCTTTCCACAGCAACTCTCACGCGGTCAATATTCGCGGGAGTTCGCACTATTCTTGCACTGCCATTCCTTATGCTTCTCGTTTCACCAATTGCTTCAAAGTTTGTCACCCACAATTTGATTGAATTAACAGACGGCACTGGCTTATTTCGATTAAATTGAAAATTCGTCCGGAAACGACGCTGAGCGGCTGCATAACTACCACTTTGGTTAAACGCTTTCACAGCGAATGAATGTTGTTGTATAGACCACTGCTCCATGGCGACTGAAATGCTTAGTTGTGGGGGACACAATGGTAACCTTGCTAACTCGCTCCGTCCACTATCACGTCTCTCCCGCCCTTTTCAAAATGTAGGTTTGACTGGCTCACCCTTTATTTTGCGGCTACTTTTGACTGTTGATAATAGACCATAAGTTCACATTGTCAAGATTCAGGGTCGGTTTAAGAGCGTTTTGAAGTGAACAATGTTTGAAATAAAAGTTTATTTTTTGGAAAAATTGAACGAATATTTTATTAGGAACAATTTAAAATAAATTAAAAAAAAAACTTGTAAAAACTCAAAATAAAAAAACATTTCATTGGTGAAAACTTAAATTGAAGTGCACATTTTATTAGGACAACTTTGATTACAATAAACTTCTTCATTGTATCGAACAAATTACAATGTGTATAACATCATGTGACAGTTTACCGTTTGTCGCGACCTAACGTTTAAGAACTTGTCCTGAAGATCATTATACAATTCCCATTTCAGGCACTTCTCCCGCCAGCAATATGCGGTGTAATACCCAATCAATAGAGGATCTCCTCCTGCAACAGGGCTGAATGCAAGAACTCTTCTTAGGGTGTAATTTTTTTCGCCAATTAAAATGTTACGGGGAAGCTCATTTAAACTCACGTTAACAAAGGACGAAGTCCTATATTGTCCTGTCGCATATACGGCCATGATTTCATGGATATTCGTACATTGAATGGAACTAAACCGGACGTCCAATGGACGTTTGCCAAAGAACGTCCATACCACTTTAGTTGAAGAACGTATTTATGGACGTCCATTAAAATCCCATAGACGTTCGTTGGAAAAATTAATAATTATTGGATATGGAGCAAAAATTCAATATATAACTTGAGATATTTTACATCTAGCGAATTAGGGGCGCGAGGGGGGTCCCCACAGAGTCAAGTGCTAGGTAAAAATAAATATGATTTTCGGATTTTGTACGAAATTTTTGTTTCTTAATAAGTCTCACGGAAAAAATTTGTTCCCGTTGTATTTGTATATTTCTAGATAAAAAAAACAACCCTAAGCAGAGGGGTGACTGGTGAAGTAAAAAAATCAGTGCACCATGTAGCACAAACGGAGCGCAAACGATTACAAGTGCTTTCAACAAATTTGATAAACTTCCAACCACACACCTCACTCTCATTCACTTCATTTCTACAGCACCCCCAAATTGTTTTTTGAATATCGCGAAAAGGAAAGCAGCACAAACGATGGGGTTTGCAGCACAAACCAGCACTAACGTAGCACAAACGAATGCACCACTTTATAGTCCCCTCTGAAAGAGTGGGGGTGCGGACGTTTCATCAGCACCCCCAATTTGTTTTTTGAATATCTTGAGAACAGAAGTAGCACAAACGATGGAGTTTGCAGCACAAACCAACACAAACGCAGCACAAACGTAGCACAAATAAGTGCACCACTTGATATTGCCTTCTGAAGGTGTGGGGGGTGCGGACGTTTCAGCAGCACCCCCAACTTGTTTTTGAATATCTCGAGAACGGAAGTAGCACAAATGATGGGGTTTACAGCACAAATCAGCACAAGTGTCGCACAAACGGATGCACCACTTTATATTCTCCTCTGATAAATTGGGGGTGCGGACGTTTCAGCGGCACCCCAACTTGTTTTTTGAATATCTGGAGAACGGAAGTAGCACAAAAGGTGGGATTTGCAGCACAAACCAGCACAAACGTAGCACAAACGAACGCACCCATTTTTAATCCCCCACTTGAAAGTGCGGTCCCGGTGAAATGCACCTCGATAGTACTGAATTACTAAGATACAAGGTTTACTATAGATTTGCTCATTTTCTAACCATAATTTTAGAACCTCTAAGTATAAAAGGGTTACATTTGGTGTGTTTTATTCAATCAATCATTCCGATTTCTCAATTAAACGAAATCGAAGTACAAGGTTGAATAGAAAAAAAACAAAATTAAACTGCTAAGTCTCAATAATAACATCCTCTACATCAATATTTTTTAGAATTTGTTTAAGATTTGGAAAGATCATGAAAAAATAAGGCAAGTAAAGTACGTTTTCAAATGGCGCATATCATTTTGCTATTAATTTTTTTGGATAAAAAAAATAAACGTACTAAAAAACGAATCTTACAAATTAATACAGATTATTTTAAAAAAATCAAGAAAATTATCTTGCGGAATTATATTTCTGTTTACAAATATTGACGAAAATGATCACCGCTTTTGTTAATACCTATTATAGTCCGTTTAAGCAAATCGTTTACTGATCTACTAATTTTGCCGGAATTTTTCCGATTTCGTCACGCGCATTGATTATTCTTCAGATCAACTGCTTCTCATTGGTATTTTTTTCAATAAACCATTGCTTTATGTCCCCCTCTTGAAATAGGCGGCACCGTAAAACTGATTAACACATTAAACTAAAAAATAAAACGAAATAAAGAAAAGTTGGCGCTGTCTTGAGAACTTGCGTTGCGTTTTTTAACATTACATAACGTTTCTATAAAACGATCGAGCAAGCGCTACATAAGTTACAAATAATGCGACGGGTTGCTACTGGTCGAGCCCGAGGGTTCACCGTTTCTGTAAGAATAATTAATTAGGCCACTAGGGTAGGTGTACTAAAATAACACACACCCTTTGCAGAAACGTGTTCGCCTCGGTTCACAAATATTTCAGAATTTACATAATGACACCTTAAGGTAATTAAAAAAAATATATTTTCTGTAAGACCGGCGCTCTTAAAATTTGGTGAGTAGCTAGAGTAGGTGTATTAAAACAACACATACCTTTTACAGAAACGTGTTTGCCCCGTTTGACAAATTTTTTCGAATTTGTAGAACTTGTTCTACTCAGAGCAGCAACACTACCAAGTCCAGTGGATTAACATCTTCCAGATAACATTTCGATGCCACCAAATAAAAACAAACGGCCTCGCAGAAAATGACAAATTTGCTATAAAAACAATATTAGAAAAGACACAATTTGTCTCTGCTTAAAATGTTTAACTCTGTCGGCGCTGTGTTTGGGGGATTGTCTTAAAAGCTTTTATGACAATTTATAGTGTGAGTATTACGATAATTTTTTGTTAGGATCTATAAACTAAGACTCAACTGTTTGTTTATGTATTAGTGGTTTATTTCAATTTTCATGTATACTATACTATACATACACCATTTTTTAGTTTATGTATAAAAATTATATTTTTATTCCAATGTTTATTTATATACCTGGTGCTATGCATACGTGAAGATCTATACAACAACTACATGCACGCTCGTATGCACACACACCTACATGAGCGCAATGAAAGATACAAGGAAATAATAATTTCAATGAAAGTAATTTTTCCAAGATTATACCATACAATGTTTTTATGTAAACATTTTATGCGGATACAAGTCATTAGCAGTGTAACAATGGTTTATCACATAATGCTGTTGACGCATATTCGCGTCAATCTCACCTTAATTAAAAATTTCCATAACATTTAAAAAATATATAAATTATATCATATAGTAGGTTTAAACAAGGGTAATAAAAAAATCCATTACCTGAGGTGGTTGCTACCTTCCAGTGATCAGCAGTGAATGGATAATTAAAATGAGATAATACTAAAATGATGGCTGAATAAGTTTCTTATACTGTAAATGTAACGCAGATGTGTATACTTATGCTCTTTGTAAACATTTATGTACGTGGTACTCAAATCTCAAGTTAACATCCATAAGTAGTGTTCAACGACCTTCAGATTTAGATTATTAATTTTTATTTGTACAATATTCTGTTTTCTCTCAGTGTGAAAGATTAACACCTTAGATTTATTTACATTAATAGTTATAGAATGCTCTATAAAATATTCCACAAATTGATTAATTTCAGAGTTGATTTCTGTATTCGCTTCATGGACTTAATGTTTGTCAAACATGAATAGTGATTATGTAATCGATTGATGATTACTTTTTTTTTTAGTACGGGCACACGGTTCCAAAATGGAAAATATAAGATCTTGAACAGGACTTGAATCTGTATCTTAGTCTTTCTAGAACCATGTGTTTTCCAATTACGCCACCGAGACCGATGACGACAATTGGAAAATTTACAAATCTAAAGCGTGTACAGAACCATACATAAACCTAACTTTCAATTATGTTTGGCATTTTTGTCAATGATATCTGACGTTGTCAAGTTTTTTGTTTCTCCTAACACTTTTTCATTTCCAGTTTTTTTTTGCGTACGTGCCTTTCCATTCATATATATATATATATAATACCCTAACTGATTTATTCACCACCTCTCAATGTGCTTTATTAAAACAAAATAATTGTAATGTACACTAGGGCTTATTAAAAAAAAATAACAATTCAAAGAGGTTTTAAGTATGCTTAAGTTACAAATTACAAAATGAATTTTTAAGTACGCTAAATTATATTTAAATACGTAATTATACAATTAATTAAAGGCCACTGTCGTAGTACAGTGCACCCTAAATTCTTTTTATCCCTACCACTATCTTCATCAGACATTGCATATAGATCGGGTTTCGTCCAAATTTTCATTATTTTTGATAATATTATCATCAATCTTGTCCACTAGATATTCTCTTTTCCAATACTCTTCTTCAATTTTTTAGCACTGGAACAAATATTTTCCCATTCTTTAACTCCGACGACACTAAACCCGTCATCTGCTAATTTTCTTCCATAGTTCAATTCAACGTTGTGTAGTGTGTTGTAACGTAGTTTTTGAGCGATGGCCCTACTTTTTCAATTGTGTTTAGCTCCGAGTGATACGGTGGTAGTCGAAGTGTAACATGCGCCTATTGTTCTAAACGTGCATTGACTATATATGCATTTTTGAGTATAGTTTACTTTTTGTTTCGCTCACATCGCAAACAATTTCTTTCTCACTTAACCGTGTCTACATATTAGCTTTTTTCCAAGCATATGTTGGTCTACGATCTATTGTCACATATGGTATGATGCGTTATACATTACAAAAGCTGAATTTCTTCCACAGTGTTACAGAAATTTTTCTTCTAGGCACTTTACAAAATTAGTATGGTTAATATCATCATGATAATCTCCTTTTTTAAGTCCATATGTGAACATTAATAGAGCGTTTGAATTAAAACCCCTTTTACCACCAAAATCAAGAATAATCAGACGTCGTCCCTTGTAAATAGGCGAGCTGTGCAAGTATATTTTGTTACAGTATACAATGTTTTTGTCCTTCTTTTTGTGCCACTGTAGTTACGGAAAAAACCCAAATTGCTTTTGCGAATGTTAGTTTTTTTTTAAATAATACTCTTGGTTATGTTGTGTTTTCTTCTACTGAAAACCCAATTTGTGTATAATACGCCTGGACGATGACAATTTTGCAGTAAAATTAACGCAATCATAATTTCTTATTTTTCAAATAGGGTTTTCATGGTAGGTATTCGCTTATGCATGCTTTTATATTCATACACAATCGTTGGGATAATTTTCTCTTCAGATTGGTCCACATTAAATTTGAGACACCTCTTATAAATTAATTTTCTGGAGAATGCAAATTTTCTGCTTTACGCTTTGCTTTTAGTTTCTACATTAATTCGCTTTACTATTGTAGCGCCATTTAGTCTACGTCTGACCAAAATAATTACAATGGAATGTAAGCAAGGCGTTTGTACATAAAACATGACTGATAAGTCAGTGAGGGCGATGGAACTGATTAACAAGTACAAGAGTTTACCCAGTTTACTAAGATTACAATAAATACGTTCGAGATATTACTTGCATATTCTGATCTGTTCTCGAAATAATTAAAACAATTGAATAAAATATAAATTACCGCGATGAGCGTTAGTTAGTTCAGTTCTAATTGAAGCTTTGATTACAAGATGAATTCCAATGGATGCTTTGATTACAATGAGTTTTAATTTAAAGCTTTGAAAGTCGTGATATGAAATAAATTAGGGGAGCATACTGTCTAATATAGATTGTTCTATGTGATACAAATTACTGAAGTGATTGATATAAATTATTATACTGATCATATAAATTAATTATAATGCACCGATATAAGTAACTACGAAGATGGCATCGTAGTTTTAGAAGTTAGTGTTTGTAGCGTTAGCGTTTAGATGGAGAGAAATTTGTGTAAGAGCTTTTAGAATTTCATTGTAGCTGCGATATTTTGAAAAAGCTTGTATAAATAGTTTGATAATAAAGAACTATTGTTTGTGCAAATAGAGTTTTCGTTACACTATATTTTACCTACTTTCTACTCGTTCTTGCAAATAACTCGTAAAAAGAACATGTATTACGCTCTTTTCTTCACTAATAAACTTATGCACACTATAAACAATTTCCATGCCTTGGATGTGGACTATTTTCTTGTGATTACTAATTGAATAAATGACATTTCAAGAATAAAAATTAATCTATCAAAAAACAAGCATCATTCGTCATTTAATTGAATTGAATACTATAATTTATTTACTTTATATACGACGCTTGGTTGCAGTAGTATGTAGAAATACCAGCTGTGGTTCGATAAAGGCAGATATATTATAAATTATAGTAACAACACTTAGAATAACACCATTATAACCGACAACACACAATAATAAACTAATCTCAAATACTCCGATAAATGACAGATAAAATACAAATTGACAATTGAGTTGACGATATTTTTAGGATGAACTTTAACCTAAATAACTTACTTTGGTGTTCTGCGCAACAGCCCATTAGATATTGAAAGACCGCTGCTATAGAGTTTTTGCGAATATATGCATAAACTATCTTGAACCAGTAGGCTGCTATATAGGAAATTCTCTTTATCAAACAATCGGTGATAATAATCAGCATGCTTAAATCAACTGCGTCGATAATTTGACATTTAAATTAGCTTAAAAGTGTTTATATTATTTACTGTTAACTATCACAAAATAATTGTTTTAATATACCAGTACATATGCCACAGGTTTACTTTGAGTACACTGCATTGTATTTTTCCAATGTTCTACCCGAAGGTAATTACTTTGAGTATAGAAAAATAGTTTTGACGCTTAGAGCATTTATGCTGGTCGATTTCCTAATAAATTACTCACATTCTTCGTAAGTTTTGAAAATTGGAGCGTCTCTTGCAAAGAACAAGTTATTCCGTTATTCCATGTTTGTTGTCTTCGAACATAGCAGCTGCATTTTGTTGCTAAACACAGTACGGCCTTGTGCTAATCTTTTCTTTTTAATATCTTGAGAACTATTTCCCATTAATTGTTTTATAAAAGTATATTCTGTTTTATCAATATTCAGTGGTGTGCGAAGGTGCTTAAGCAATCTGATGAGTACCAACATCCTCCACCATTGAGACATTTGCCGAATCGATAGTATTCCAACTTCTCCTTTCGCACAATCAACACTTGTTGAGAATATTGCAAAACCAACTCCTGTAGTTGTTTACGATAGCCATCAGGCTTAAATACAATTCTATTTTTCATCATTAGATTTTTCCGTTCTGAACTGGTTGGACGCGAACCCTCATTGTCTTCTATTCTGAACTAACCTACACATTTTCTTGAAATTCTCACACCTTACGTCTTTTGCTACATGTAATAGTCCAATCTAGGTCTACCTCTGTCTCCTTCTCTTCCTTTCTCTGCTTTTAATATATTCCGCATTTCCCTCATCCTTTAGTACGTATCCTATCATCCTGTTTCTCCTATTTCTAATTGTTCTCCACATATTTCTTTCTTCCCCTACCATTCCTAGATCCTCTTTGTTCTTAACTTTGTCTGCCCATTATATCTTCATCATACGACTGTAGCATCACATTTCAAAGGCTTCTATTCTTTTCTTGTCCACTTCTCCTACACCCCACGTTTCACAACCATACGGTGCTGTACTCCACACATTGTTCTCAGACTCTTTAATGCTAATTCAATCTCATCTTTACATATAGGATATCCCAAGTCATCCTTTTCAATGTCTTATTCCTGTTCTAGTGCTTCTAGTTCCTGCCCTGCAAATAAATTTCCTGCATTCATAGCCATCTAATCACTGTCTACACATTTTCGAGAATGATGTTTCCTCATGCGCTCTTTATTCATTCTAGCTAGTTTCCATCTTAGTTTGATCCTCTTTACATTATTCCTCGATCCATTGTTCATTAGCTTCGTTGAATTTTGAAACAATTTCGCATTTTATGGCTTTGTATCTTTGTTTCTGTTTGGTTTGGTTAGTTTTTGTATTTTCACCTTTCCTCTATTAAATTCAGAACCTTTGTTACCCATGGTTTTTATTTTCTTTTTGTTTGTACCTCAGAATATTACCGGCCGCCCAGTCCAAGCTTAACTTGATGTTATTCCATTCTCATTCTACTTCTTTAGTATCAGAAATTTTCCCTGTCATTCAGCAATTCGATAGACTTCTTTTAAATCTTTTGTGGACTTGTTTATCTTTTAGTTTCTCAAAGTCAAAGTTCCTTTTTCTATTCTATTTTTTTCAAAATTTTAAATTTAACAGCAGCTTTTATAATTACTGTTTTGTGGTCAGTATCTGTATCTGGTTCTGGGTAGCTCCTACAGTCTTTTGCTTGGTTCCTAAACCGTCGTCGAACAAGAACGTAATCTGTTTGATATCTCCCTATGTCTTCTGTCGTTTTCCACGTGTATCGCCTTCTAGCATGATGTTGAATGTGTTTGTGATGATTAAATTGTTCTTGTCGCAGAATTCTAACAGCTTATTTCTCCTGTCATTTCTCGTACCTAAACCAAATAAACCTATTACCGCTCCTTCCCTACCCTCACCTACCACTGCAATAAAATCCCCGTAATTATTAAATATTCACGTCCTTTTACGTATCTTAGTGTGTCTCCGATATCTTTGTAGATCGTTTCTACCTCTTTGTCACTGTAGCTAGAGGTGGGCATGAATACTTGTATTATTATTGTATTTAACTGTTTAGATTCTAATCTAATCATGAGTACTCTTTCTTTCTTTTGTAAGTGATTTTCTACAGTGTCCTATCTTTTTTTCGCATAACTATTTTCACACCCGAATTTTTTTCTTCTGAACCTTTATGAATAACCCTGAAGTCTCCGTTCCAAAAATTTCCCGCCTCTGTTTTCCAAACTGAGCGAATCTTTACTGTATCTAATATTAGCCTATCCATTTTAATTTTCAAATTCTCTAGCTTACATATTTGCGTCATGTTTCTAACATTCCTTACCCCGGCTCGCGTACGTGGCCCGTTCTTTTCTTCTTTTTATTGAACTTGCCGGTCACATCATCCGAAGTAGTCTCTTCCGCCACTGGCCACCGAACTTTGCTAATCCTTAATATGTCTAATGCTAACCTATCCATTTCAATTTTCAGATTTCCTAGCTTCCATGCTTCCTCCATGTTTCTGATATTCCACGCTCCGACTCGCAAAATGTTCCCGGCTCTTCTTTCAAGCTAAAGTAGTCCTCTGCCGGAGATCCAATTGAAGGACTATTTTAACTCAGGTATCTTTTACCCCAGAGTATGCAATCAATTTTTAAAGCGATTTTAATACATTGTGTACTTGAGAGGCAATATGGTCGTTTCTCGTTGCCGTTTATATAGCAGTAGCGTGTTTTAGAATGCCATACCGATCTCTATGATCTTTGCCACTCTAAGCACCGAACGAGCTGCTGCCCCTTTTCGGGAACCTGTCTTATTCTGGTTCCTAACTAAAGAATCTACTAATTAAGTTAAACTTATAGTTCGGCTCTTTAGCTGACTAAGACTCGCAAGTCATTCTACCCGTTCCAGTTTTCTAAAAGTTCTTCAAGTTGCAGGTCCGTTCAGAACGGCATACATACTTTCTTGAACACATAGAACTCAATTGAGATACTTAAAGGAGGGTCCTTCTTAAATTCTTATAAGAAACTCACAGCGCATTTAGTTCAGTTTCGTAGTCTACCTAACAACCAAGATGATTGGATAGTTTGTGCTGTGGTTTCTAGTATTAGGGTTTCAATACCCTTTTTTTTGGAGATCATAAATCTACGTTGAGAGAAGAGTATCCTCAAATATTCAAAGCAGCATCAATCAATTGTCTATTGGAAAAGTTTATTTCAGCACACGCAGTGAGAGGTATCCTCGAATTTGTTCCTGAACAATCCCTTTAATGCTTTTTACAGGTCTGCTGCTGATGATGGCCACTAAGTGGTCGAAATACATATCTGGTACAGAATAATCTGTGGTTAAGTATTTTTTGTTGTATTTAATTTGCTTTTCTTAATTAGTCTTCACTTCTTAGCGTACACATTTCTGCTATAAGTACATATAAGTACTCTCTAGATAGAGTAAAAACTTACTTTTCGTAACATCAAAATGCAAAACTAATTTATTTGTGTTGCAAGCATTCAAATTTTTTCTTTTTTGTTTACTCTAATTTTGGTTCCGTTTTGTTATATAAACCATGTGTTTTAAGCTCTAACGTGCACTGGATAATAAAACTTCTGCTCTGCTCACAAATTTGACCTAACTGTAATTATCTTCCCCACACATAAACCTGGTATGGTCCTTTTCGTATTAAAATTACGATGCAAGTAAAATTGCTTCATATTGATACTAAATTTACAAAAATGTATATATATTAGGATTTTTATTTCGAGAAAAGCTTTTCTAAAAGCTGCTAAGTATTGACAGTAATCCAAAGCTAGATTGACTGTGTTTATAAAGCCAAAAGCTTCCCCTTGTTCCATATAACGCTTTCAAAGTATTGATATGGGTATAAATTACGTATTCTATTACATAAAATGAAGATTATATCCAAACCACTTTAATTTTAACATCTTTGTGATTGGTTAGAGCTTGCATTTAAAAACAAATTTTCTATTTTAAGTGAAAAAGGATTTTATTTCACTACTATTCTCCTACGCAAAAGTCAGTGAAGTATAAAATTCTTTCCAATTTATCTTGTCTAGAACGTTACTGTTTGTCTGCAGAATTAATCCAGACAGGAATTTATGTTACAGAACAAGAGCATTTTTCCATAACATTCCAGGAATAATCAAAAGCGAAAAGTTCAACACGTCTGCCACAGGTTGGGTGTAGATGACACGTAATTTGTTTGTTTTAAAGCTTTTCCTTCATATACTATTTGTGGTTTGTACACGAGTGTTGTGTATTATAGTAGAAAACGCTTTGCTTTAAAATAAACTAACTTAGAAATTCTAAATAAATACATTTTCCAGTTTCAAATTATAATATTTTGCTTTTTATCAAGGTAAATAACTTTATTTATTTTACCTTTTCGTTATAAATTACAGGATTAATAATAAATAAATGTTGTTTAAATGCGGTGCTGGATATTATATATCAGCTTATAATATAATTTAGAATGTTCTCTGAACGGGGGCTGTAACTTTTTTGTGTATTGTTTATCGTTTTAATTATTTTTGTATCGTGTTCCTGTGCGTTTGTAGATGAGAATGCACAGGCCTAATTTTTAAAAATGTCTTAGGGAACGAAAACATTATGCTTGTATTATTTTTTAACAATGCTTTGTTCTGCGGAGAATAATATTGTGACTACCAAGGGGGTATTTTCAAAAATTCAGCTTGTCCATTTTCATCTACATATACCCAGGAATCAGAGACAAAAGAATTTGAACAAAAAAGACACAAAAAAGAAAACATTGTTAACAAGACTGATTTGTTCCGTGCGGACGCTGAAACATTTTTTTGTATACTTTTCTTTTGTTTCGGTACTTTTTGTATTGTGTTGCTGGGTGTGCGTAGATGGAAATGGAGAGGCTAAATTTTCGAAAAAGTTTTATTTTGGGGTCTGCGTTTATTTTAGCATGTTGGACGAGTTTTTAAGGTTTATTTTTTTCTATGCCGGCGCTGTAAGTTTTTCTGTATTGTATATTTTCTAATTCTCTTTATATCGCGTGCAAATGAAAATGTAAGGAAGCATTTTTAAAATGCTCTTGGCAGGAAAAGTATTGTTTATTATTTTTTAATAATGCTTTCTTCTTTGAGGAACAGTATTGTGGCTGCCAAGGAGACATTTTCAAGAATACAGCATGTCCATTCTCATTAGCACAAACCAAAGATACGATACAGAAAGAACTAGAACAAATCATAAAAAGTTTTTGGCGAAGCCAACTTCTGCAGCTAGTAGGTGCCATTTTATATAAGTTTTGTTAGTCTTTACTACTGGCCTATTTTATTATTTTAGAAATAACGTGGCTCGCTATTGACGCCATTGCGTTTAGCCGTATCGACATTTTGCCACTGATCCTGTTTGACATAGAAACTGTTTACCACACAATTGACTTTTTATACATTAAGATATATGAACGAAAGGGTATGTGAACAAACTAGAACCATTCAAGTCTCTAGCATAGAGATAACAAATAATTAAATTGCTCTCTTGTGATCTCTTATTGCTATAATTATTTTCTAGTAACCCTGAAGTTTGTATAATAGTAATATTTCACTTCACAATTATTAACAACCGATGAACGAGCACCTAAATAAATTTTACTCGTTTTTGAAACTGTAATAAGTTCTCTAATACGTCCAAAGGGGTGTGCAATAATCTGTGTTTATTTGTTTAAGGCATTGTTCAATTTTCGCACAAATGACTTTTCTTTTAGTTTTAAAACTGTCATCATCGGCGTTAAATTATTGCATTTGTGTAGTGAGAATAGCGGTGGATAGTCAAATTCTTTCGAAAGAAACAGACCTAGGTTTCATAGAGCCGGCCGACATTTGTTATATTTTCAATACAATAAGCAAAAAAAGAAAGGAAAATAGACTAATCTGAAAAATTACAAAAGCAGCTAAACCGGTTACTGACTGTTTTCTTTTTAAAATAACCAAGAAACTCAAATAATGTAAAATGCATTTTCGATTTAGAAACTTAATACAGAGCACTCAATGCACTGATAGGTGGTACTTTCAATGAAAGTCAATTACAGTATCCGTTATTGAAGGCAGCTGATGGCGTTTTTCTAATTTTTCAGTTCGTATTTAAATTAGATTTGTTTTTATGATATCACGACTTCGTTGGCACTTGGTGAAGAGCTGCAAAATTGGCGAAACCTGCCACTGGTTGTTTTTTCTTTACAAATTGCCAACAAACGTAATTGCTGTGTAAGTGTAATTCATTTTCGTTTTAGAAACCGAGTACAGAGCTTTCAGCAAGACTGTTAGGTATTACTTTCATAGAAAATCACCTACAGATTCGTTCTTGAATTTAGTTAGATGAGGTTTTGGAAGTTTTCCGCTTTATATTTAAATTATATGAAGAAGTAGAATTCTGGCGTTGCGAGAAGCCTATAATTGTAAAGTTACAATCGTCCTGGAAATGATGAAATTATTAAACTAACTCGTTGATGTTGTGTTATTATTTACCAAATCACTACATCGTACACCTAGGAATTACCTATAAAAGTTTTTCCCGCCACCAGTTTGTGGAAAATCTTTTTTATAATACCTGCATCCCAACGGCTTAATGTAAATATGAACTTAACATGAAATTTTATTTTTTGGTTATAAATGAATATTATTCTAACATCTGTAACCACCTTTCCCAATAGTCAAAAAATTATTGGGCGCCTGCATCATTTCAGTAAAAAATATTCAACTAGATCAGGATAGGTGCAAAGTACAGGGTTCTTCAAGCTAGAGTTTAGGAAAATTTCCTGTTCACTGAGAGAAACCCTGACTAGGGCCCAATGTAGACTTTTGAAAGACGGTGCTGGTTACTGCACTTAGAAATGTTTTAAATCTGATCTATTGATGGTACTTTTGCACCGAAACATGTTTATTTTCGTAAGTTAATTTAAAAATGCAGGTATCAATCCAATTTTATGTGCTCCATTCTGCCCAATAAATTGTACAACAGATACGTCTACTATGCATGAAACATTGAATAAAATATCACATAATTTTTAACCCGAGATTTACCGTGGTTTTGAAAATGATGCTTTCATGGCTATGTGCATAGGATTATCAAAACGATTCCAAATTTACTTTAAATGGAATCATCATCATTTTGTTTTCGAATTTACTTATGGTCGGGTTGACGCATCTCTAACTTCTTTTCTATTCTGAGCTAATCTAAAAAGTTCTACATACCCTTCACTACCTAAATTTTTAATAATTTGACTAATATAGCTTGGTCTAGGTCTTCCTATACTCTTCTATCTTTTTCCTATCTACCTGGCTCTACATAGATATTAGCAACCTGACGGTTGTTAAAGAACTCGAACTTGTTTACATGATTCCCATTTATAAGGAAATGAAATATTACCTGGTTATTCCTTCCAAAAAAGGAAAAGTGTTAAATTATATGTTATGGTAAGGTTTAAGCAACGAATTGCTGCCTACATGCCAGACCGCTAACTAATTGTGTGTTATGTCATGGTGACGTTTATTAAATTATATGTTATGGTAAGGCTTAAGCAACGAATCGCTACCAACTTGCCAGACCGCTAGCTAATTGTGAGTTATGTCACGGTGACATTTAATTAACTGGTTTTTATGTTTTTGTTTGTTTGTTTGTTTTGTTTCCGAACTTACTTAAGGTCGGTTTGATGCAGCTCTAAATTCTTTTCTATTCTGAGTTAGTCTAAAGTGATCTACATACCTTTCATAACCTAAATCTCTAATAATTTGACTAATATAGCTTTGTCTAGGCCTTCCCACTCTATTTTTATTTGGTAGTCTATAATCTAAGACCTTACTAAATAGTCTCTTATGTCTTAACCGGTGCCCTATCATTCTATCTCTCCTGAACTTTAATTGTTTCCACATACAGGGTTCCTTACCTATCCTTCTATAAACTTCCTCATTTCTTGCTCTATCTGTCCAACTAATCTTTATCAGTCTCCTATAACACCAAGTTTCAAAAGCTTCTATCTTCTTCTTATCTACCTCTTTAATTGTCCAAGTTTCACTATCGTATAATAGAACGCTCCATTCGTACGACTTTAAGAAACTTTTTCTATTATCTACACTAATATTATTAGCTAATAGTAAGTTTTTCTTTTTTAAAAACATTTTTTTAGCTTGAGCTATTCTAGCTACTATAGCCCTGCTACGTCCGTCCATTGTAATTATACTACCTAAATAGCAAAATTCATCTACCTCTTCTAACTCCGTATTACCTATTTTTAATTTTGGTTTAGAAATAGGCTGCAACTCACTTGTCATTATCTTTGTCTTTCCAGAGTTAATTCTCATACTATAGTTACTCTGTAGTATCTCATCTGAAATATTTAAAAACTCTCCTAACTCTTTTTTTCTGGACCCTGCTGTAATGGCTATATCATCTGCAAAACGTAACATGTCTATTTTCTGTCCCTGTACACTAATACCTATCTATTTTCTCTCTCTAGCTAAGTTTAAAGCTTCCTCGATATAAACATTAAAAATCAAGGGAGATTGTATACAGCCCTGTCTAATACCATTTCTAATCTTAGCTTCCTTTTCTATTTCATCAAATCTAATTACTACACTTTGGTTTTTATATAGACTGTAAATAATTTTTCTATCCCTATGAGAGATTCGTATTTTTCGCAATACCCTGAACATAACAATCCAATTAACCCTATCAAATGCTTTTTCTAAATCTTCAAACGCGAAATGAGTCTTTTTATTTTTTGTAACCTTTTTTCGATAATTACCCTAATCATTAGTATCGGTTCTCTAGTCCCTCTGTCTTTACGCAAACCATATTGGTCTTTGCCTAAATAATTCTCAGTCAAAGCTTCTACTCTATTTTTAATTATTATTGTTAGTATTTTGGAAGCGTGGGAAATTAAACTAACCGTGCTAAAATTCTCACACCTATCAGCTCCTTACTTTTTTGGCATTGGGATAATTATATTTTTTTCGAAATCTATTGGGACCTCACCTGTGTCATATGTTACTTTTACTAGTTCATATAACTTGTCTAAAGTTTTCTGACTTGCATATTTTATTAATTCTGCGGGTATATCGTCCATACCTGGCGCTTTATTTAGTTTAAGATTCCTAACAGCTCTATCAAATTCCTCTCTTAATATTGAGAACCCTATTTCTACATCCTTTTCTTGGTCGTTCTCTAACTTATCCATATCATCTCCCTTATATAAATCTTCTAAATATCTTTTCCATCTATGTTCTACCTCAACTTTATTTATTAGAAGCTCATAGTTCTCATCTTTAATACCATTATATTTTTTCCTATCTTCCCCGAAAAACTTTTTAACTGCCCTGTAAACCCTGTCTGTCTGCCTACTTTCAAATCATCTTGTATTCCCTTACAATTTTCCTCCATCCATTTATTTCTAACTTTTCTACACTCATGTACTATCTTATGTCTTACTCTATTAAATTTTTGCCTACTTTCACTATCCAATTCATTGAAAAGTTTAAGCTTTCCTCTATTCTCTATTAAATCTAATATCTCCTTTGTTACCCAGTGTTTTCTTGCTTCTACTTTTTCTTTACCTATAGTCTGTGTTGCTGTATCATGTACAGCCCTTTTTATTTCTTTCCATCTATTTTCTGCGTTCCCTCCTATGGCTATCTCTTTGATCTTATTATCTAATACTTGTTTATATTCCTCTTTTACCTCACTATAAGCTTCCCTAGATCTCATCCCCCTCTTTTAACCTTTCTCAGTTTTTTTAATTTTAGATTACACTTTATTTTAACTAAGTTATGATCGCTATCTATGTCAGCCTCTGGATAACTACGACAGTTTTTAACTTGGTTTCCAAATCTTTGTTTAACTAAAATATAATCTATTTGGTATCTAGCTCTATCACCTGGCGCTTTCTTGGTATATCTACTCCTAACATGTTGTTCGAATAGGGTGTTTACAGTTACTAATCTATGTTCCTGGCAAAACTCAACTAATCTTTCTCCTCTATCATTTCGTCTGTCATACCCAAATTTGTCTACCATTTTTCCCTCACTACCTTCTCCCACTAACGCATTAAAATCCCCCATAACTATTAAATTTTCATCTCCTTTTACCTTTCTCTCTATACTATTTATATCCTCGTATACCTTTTCTACCTCCTCATCTTCGTACTGAGCTGTTGGCATGTAGACCTCTACTAAAACAGTGTCTGTGGGTTTCGTACCCAGTCTAACCATAATTATTCTATCACTAAATTGTAAGTACTCTTTAACTTTACGTCCCAATCTTTTACCTAACACTATTTCTACCCTGCCTGTCCATTAGTTGAAGAAGTTATAATTATTCTATAATTATCTTTTCAAAAGTCGTTACTATCTGGCCATCTCACCTCACTAATACCTAAAATGTCCTGCTTTCCTTTTCTCATTTCAACTAATTAATTCGTTAACTTATCTACTCTAAGTAATGACCTCACATTCCAAGTTCCTATCACTAAATCGAACCGTTGTTTTAAATTCTTATGATGACGAGCCCCAAGTACCCCCTCCCGGAAATCCGTATTAGGGGGTATTTTACCTCCGAACAAGAATTTTACTTGTGAGCTCTCCATCATACATATTTCGTGTTTTAGGCCACGCATACCTGGGAAATATTATGGTAGGTTCCCATATCTTTCCACAACGCAGTTTTTAAAGATTTTAGCAAAAAGCCGTATCCGTCATGGCCAATCCCCAACAACCTTGTAAATTATCGAGGATCGCCCGAGACCAACCGACTCTCTTCTAATATCTTTTAGCCAGCAAAGCTGCTGCCCCTTGCTGCGCCTTTTAATCGCCTTTTACGATAAGCAGGCTTACTATAGCAGTATTCTTTGTCCCCTACTATAGGGTAATTTAAATGGAATAATGTTTATGTATTGTCGTTCGTACTAGTCGCAAGATTTGGTTGAACAATAAATTGTTTACCTGTAGACGGATCTTACTGCAAATTAAACCGTATTAATTTCTAGAATTATTGATCTTAGTACCACAATGTAATTGTTTTCTTTGTCTTAAGAGTGACATTTTTGTGACTAATTGTAGTAGTAAATGAGCCTTATGTTGAGCAAATTCTGCAAAAAGCAAATGTAATGGCAAAATGTTTTCAAGGTCAAACCCCAATGCCAAAAATGTTCTGTTAAAACGATTATAACAAAAAGTCCTTTACCATACAAGAAATGTAGTTATTGGCAAAGCATTATTTTTGGTATTCTAGTATACTTCTAGTACTAATCTGAATTAAGTAATAACTGAATTACGATACCCAAACGTAACCCAAGCATGTCATAAAAATTCTGTCAATATAAAGACTAACGATTTGTAATGTTTGATTGAGTTCTTAATCAAATAATAATCTCTAAATGGTTTTTTTAGGGTTATTTATGAATTCCAATATGGTGAGTTTCCATACAGTTGAACAAGCTAAGCATTTTGCTTGAGAATATATATTTTCATCCTATACTTGAAATCTTTTAAATGGTGAGTTGCTTGTAGTACAATCATATCTTCATGAAAAATGCGTAAACCAAAGATTGTAAAACCAGCCGATACAAAGGCTGTAAAATGTTCTGATAGATGAAATACAATTAAATACAACTAAAAATGTCTCTGTTGTTTTCAAAATATTCTATTTATAACCTATATATTTTTTACGCGAATAGATCAACCATCAAAACATTTTTCCATTCAGAAGACGGTACACTAAGATTCGATTACTAAGCTCGTCTATAGCATTTTCTGGTGTTGAAACTTTTTCAGCATGAAGTTGATATCTGATATTTGGAAATGTAAAGGAGTCAAAAGGAATTGACTGAGAATGGCACGAAAGATGGAAAATTAATTTCACGATTTGACAAGTTAAATAATTCGTTCATGACCGTGCTACGTTAGAAACTGAGAACATGCACCGTCCTGGTGCAGAATGATGCGACATTACCTACTTCTTTTCTACATTTCAAAGAACGCTTGCGGAAAGCAGATGAATAAATACAATTCTGCATTCACAGTTCTACAATCCTTCAAAGAAAGAGTATGCTCATATCCATCTTTCAAAAGAGAATGAGCAATTATTTTCTTGTAAACATTACTACAACAAGTTACTTTTGTTGGTTTTGTTTCACCTTGGAGTATTCAAATAGTTCATTGTTATTTCGTCTCATATTCATTTGCATATTTTCAACTTCTATTACCATAAACGGTGTCGCACACCAAACCCAGTATTCCACAGCTAAATCGTTCAAGCACTCTTTGGGGCAATTTAGGAGCTTCCTTTTGACATTGAATTAATTTATGACGAATCTCAGTTCTGTATAATTTTTTTAAACTTAAATAATCACGCAAAATTTGATGAATTTGCTTCATACCGTTGCCCAAGAATTATTCAATTTCCCTATGTTATATGCCAATTTGTCATTATCAATTATTGAACAGCATTAATGTTTTCCACAGTTTTGGATATTGTTGGCCGATCTTCACGGAATTTATCACTAGGCTACTATGACCACATTTATATGCTAGGTACCGAAATGCAGTTGTTCATAATAGTGCTTCAGCACCAGATGAAATTTCTAAATCGTAAATATACTACTTTATGTTTTTCAGTCCCAAATAGTACCAAATCATCTGTCGGAAACGCTCACGATCTAAATCGAATATTATAACTTCAAAATTATATTGTAATCGAACTATTCAATATTTTCCTCACTCTTTAATTTTTGTTTGAGAACACAAATGTCAAAATGTATAAATTTTTAAATGTAAACATTTGATGACAACGCTTTTGTTACATCACAAAGTTTTAGCAGCAGCCTTCGCATAAATTCCCTGTTATTCATTCGTGAAAGAGTATAATAAACTTACTATGTAAAAATGTATTGCTGCTACGAACGCCCTATTTAATAACAGCTTTGTAGTAGGTAAATACTCGAAAAAATAAACTTTCCGTTCTTAACTAAGAGCCATTTTATCATAAATTGACGTCGACAAGCTAAATTTACATAGTGTTTATATTGCTGCATTTTAATTAAAATTGACGAGCCCTACGTTTATTATAGAATAACTGCTACAAGATTAATTACAAATATCTTACTAAGAAAATGTAATTAATAATCAATACTTTTTATTTAGGTCGCGATCAGCATTTTTTATTTAAAATGGTGTATGAAAACACCTATAGATTGATACTCCACGAGGGTTTCAGCGCTTAATTAAAAGTATCTTACACTTACCTATTACCGTTTTGAATGTGATCCTTTTTTAATAGAGATTTCATTCCAGATTTCTTTGGTAACTTTGAGTTTGTGTTGCTTAGGTATGGTGTAACTACCAATACAGTGTATTTATTTATTTATTTCAAATAGTTTTCAACAGGTTTCAAAATCAAGTATAGGAAAGGACAATTACATTATTCTGGCCTATCTATCTTACTTACATATCTTAATGTTTTAACGAATTTCACTTTACTGTTCTTTAGTCAGTTCAATGTAAATCTTATTATTTACAAATATTTACAGATATCCTTTAATGTACTCAAATTCCGCTATGAGTTCATTAATGACAATTACTAACAGTGTTTACTGCACTAAATTATTCCTTGACACGGTATTACACTGTATAACTAAATTCAACTATTTAACTTTTCTGCACAAGCACTTAATTTATATGGGTATTAAACGTGTATATTTTAACGATATATACAAATAATTTATTTCATAACGCTTGCAGATTAATACTTCGACTCGAACCAAAAACTCTGCCTTCTAAAGTAGTTTATATATTAAATTGTAAAGCTACTACGTATTAGCAGAAATTGTGAGGTACTTCTAGATTCCTCATTTTGTATGCCTCATATTGGTTTTTTTAAATATACTGTCACTATCAATCAGTCTATTGTTGGCTTAATATTTTTATCTCTTCCAAACAACCAATTGCAATTGACAAAATAAATTCTAACAACTTTTAAAATAAGCTTTCGGGAACTAAGGTGTATACCAAAATTACCACTATTATAGCTACAGTGTGAATGCGTAGCACATTGCAACGGTAATTTTGATAAAAGTAAGCAAAACGACGGTTTTTTAGGTAAAGATCCAGTGATATAATGCATCTTGGCTATTAAACACTCTTCTGCAGCAAAGCGTTGGAATTCCACAATCAATTCCTTAGAAATCTAAGCAGACCTATTATGATAAGAAATATCAAAGGCGACAGGAACTTCATGGAAATGTCAAATGGACAAAGGAAGTTCAAGTTTAAAAGTCTTCTAAGATATCACGCCTTACGAGTAAAATATGCTATAGCAAACTCTAACATAACTACCGAATACTTTTTAAACTTACCCAATGTGCGAGGATAACAAAAAAATTTATAGACAATAAATGGAACTGTGATTATGCAAACATTAACATTCTTAAGTCAGCACAATAGGAATGCTTTCAACAGAAAATATACGTATCTTACAACAAGGGATCTTTAAAATACCTTTGGGTGGGACGGAGAATTTAAATAATAATCATAACTGGTCGCAAATGGTTCCCCGTGGGACTGTATTAACTTCAGGCTAACCGTTTCTCGCCAATAAGTAAACGCAGTATTAAATCAAAATAATATACAATAGAAAACTTAATTAGATCCACCACCTAGTTCAGCGACTACATAGTGGCAAACTTGTGATCATAAATTAAAACATGGT
The DNA here is from genome assembly GCA_036346225.1 of Platerodrilus igneus. Lineage (NCBI taxonomy): Eukaryota > Metazoa > Arthropoda > Insecta > Coleoptera > Lycidae > Platerodrilus > Platerodrilus igneus. The sequence continues at coordinate 2,634,958 of JARFIW010000399.1, forward strand.
AGCTCGCACTAAATTTGAAATAACAGCCTAATATTATATGTAAAGAATTGAAATAATTTCTCGATTATAAGCTAAGAAATAAAGGGTGTATATATATATATATATATATATATATATATATATATAACAATACTTTTTCTTTGTAGGTTTTTTTAGGTCTGCTGGATTTAAATAAATACTCTTTTTTATGGCCTAAATTTTCGCATATATTTTTTCTATGCTTGATCACAGGCTACAAAGTGAAGATGATTGAAATTGACATCAGTGTTTGGAATAAAATAATGTTTTTATAGAATAAATATTAATGTAAATAGTGAAAGTAAAATGTCATTTTACTTTCACTATTTACATTAATAGTAAAATAAATAGTAAAATGTCATTTTACTTTCACTATTTACATTAATATTTATTCTATAAAAACATTATTTTATTCCAAACACTGATGTCAATTTCAATCATCTTCACTTTGTAGCCTGTGATCAAGCATAGAAAAAAATATATATATAGGCCATAAAAAAGAGTATTTATTTAAATCCAGCAGACCTAAAAAACCTACAAAGAAAAAGTATTATTCCCGCAAGGTCACTAAGCATTATATTATTTATATATATATATATATATATATATATATATATATATATATATATAAAGTTGATCTTTCAATAACGAACGTATTTGTTATAAACTAATTGACCTTTTTTTAATATTGGGATAAATTTCGTTCGATAAAAGTTACTGGTTTAGTTTAAAACATTTATTCAACAACGTTTCGGAAAATTTGTTTCCTTAATCATAAGTTAATGTGTTTTTAGTAGAAAACCTGTTTTGACATGTAACGTCATTTTATTGAAAGTAATAACAACTTTCAATAAAATGACGTTACATGTCAAAACAGGTTTTCTACTAAAAAACACATTAACTTATGATTAAGGAAACAAATTTTCCGAAACGTTAAGTTGAATAAATGTTTTAAACTAAACCAGTAACTTTTATCGAACGAAATTTATCCCAATATTAAAAAAGGTCAATTAGTTTATATATATATATATACATATATATATATATATATATATATATATATATATATTGTAACATTTCTTTTAGTGATAGGGTAATGACCCTCTCCAGTCGCGACTATGCAGTGCCGATAGCAATGTTAATGTTAGTTAGTAGTGTTCAAGCTTTTGCGGCGTGCAGGTATTTTGAAGTGGCTCTCGCGTACGTGTTTAGGGAATGAGCCGGCTTTCCTTGTGTATTAGATACTTTACAAACTATTATTGTTCATTACTCTTCTTGTATAAAAATTATAGTTTGTTAGTATGTGTATTCATATGTTTGACGGTTTAGTTTTATTCATTAAATATAGTTACAATGCGTGTACTTTATTTTTGATAAATGATCGAGTCCTACCCCTGGGAAATATCAAAACTAGCCGGAATGATAACCCTACAGAAATACTCTCCCTGATCAATATAATTTGTCACACAATTGGCGCCCAACGTTGAGCCATTAAAAATAAGTGCATATGCTTGTGGATAAATTATTAAAAGTGTTGTGTTGTGTAGCAAGGTCAAAGCGCACCCGGATTACAAGGATCTGATTTGTTAATACCTGCTTTTGGAGGTTTTGTAGATAAGGATGTATACAACACAAAGAAGGTATTTAGGTATCTTTCAGTGGCTTTACTTGTTTATTGATATGATATATAAAATTGCTTCTATGTTTATGTTTTGTGTTGAAGTAATTAGAGCAATTTCAAATGCTTGCAATAATTGGAACGATAAACAGTGCGTAACGAAACTGCGTTGTGTTTCTTAATTTAAAGACTCCTCCGAAAATATTTTGTTCGGTAAACATGGACATTTTACGTATTCGCGATCGTGTTTTCGTTGTGTTTCAACCAGAAGCATACCTGAGATTACGGTAACCAACCCCTTTGGACGGATAGTTTGGTTGAAAAGCATTCCTTTACGGATTATAATTATTTTGATAAATTTATTTGCAAACTCGTATGTCACACGATTATTTTTTAAGAAGTAAACAAGGTGAAACTTGCACAGAAATGGATGACTCGACCGAGAATTCAACCATTGAATCCGTGAACGATATCAAAAGAACAGTTTGATGCGTTAATGCAAAACATACGTGGTGTAAATAATAGTAACGTTAGCGTCGCTAACCCACCAGCAGTGACGGTGGGAAGTTTTTCAAAGCGTCTCTCGCGTTTCGATGCTAAAAAAGGCACAGATGTGAAGGCATTTATCGACGCATTTGAAGTTTATAAAGATTGTTCGCAGATAAGTGATGTTAATGCGCTTCGTGAACTTTCTATGCTTTTAGATGGATTTGCCGTGTCTTGGTGGTAAGGTGTTAAAGCTGATGTAAAAAAATGGTCAGACGCTATAGCCTTATTACGTACCACATATGGACCTAAAAAACCTCCATATCGTGTTTATAGAGAATTATTCTTTAGGGAGCAAGACGTTTGCAGCCCGACGGACGTTTTCGTTTGTCAGTGTAGCAATACTTTAGCGAATTTACCGGTTAACACTTTGAGTGATGCCATACAGTTAGATATGGCGTATGGGCTTTTAAACATTCATATACGTGATAGTGTTGTTTCTTTTACTGAACTTTTGGAACGGGCGCGTTTAGTTGAAGAAACTTACGTGGAAAAACGTACTAATTAGCACGCTAAAAGTTCCAAGTGGATAAAGTGATTTCCAAAAATACGAAATCGACCTACAATGATCGATGTGGTTACTGTAAGACATTTGGTCATAAAACAGACGATTGTCGTAAGTTAGCTCGCAAAAAGGCTGCTTAAGTAAGCAATACAATCAGTGCTAACTCTATTTCATGTTTCGGTTGTGGAAACCCGGGTTATATTCGCGCTAATTGTCTAAAATGTAAAACTACAGAAAATATGCAAGCAGTGAACTCTATGGAATTCTGTGGTATATATTTGAAAGACAAGCTGGTTACACCCCGCCCTTGTCCTACTTTATATGTGCAAATATTAGGTATTTCTGGCACAGGTATTATAGGTAGCGATACAAAACAAAATATTGCTAACGACTCGTTGCATAAAGCTTTGTTGTCGAAAGGTCAAAAATTTTACGAAGATCAAGTTATGATTAAACTCACTGATGGAAGCACTTCGTTTCAAAATATCTTAGTAACCAATGTAAACGTTTTTTAAATGGTCGTTCCATTAACACATCCTTCATTGTTTTATCCCATGCTAAGAACAATTTGACCTTATTCGGTATAGATTTTCTCGAGGACGCAAAACTTGTTTTAGATATGGCAAATCGTACGTGAAATTTTGCAAACGGCGCAAAACGGAAATTTGTGTTAAATTTTGAAATAATGAAATGCGAGCCAAACATTGCTATAAATTCCAGTTGTGCGTTACGTTCTAACGAAGGAACCATGCTTGATGCTTCCCAAATTTCTCGTTTAGACCGCTTACTAAAAGCTAACGAATATACTTTCCGACTAGGGTGAGGGACCACCCCATTTGCGGAACACAGAATAGAAACAACGGACCACCCGCCTATTGCTGTCCCCCCATATAAGTAAATTTTGCGGAAAGAAATTGATAGAATGCTTAGTGAAAACTTAATCAAAGGGTGTGAATCACCATGGGCCGCCCCCGGTGGTCCTTGTGCCAAAACAAAGACGGTTCAACTCGTGTTTGTGTATATTACCGCAAGCTTAATGCCATCGCTACACCGGTTTCGTATCCATTGCCTCGCATGAGTGATCTGTTACATGCCACAAAACACACATTTTATATGTCTATACTTTAGACCTAAGATTTGGTTACCATCAAATTAGTGTTCGCGAATCAGATCGTGAAAAACTGCTTTCGTGTGTCCTTTCGGTATGTTTCGCTATAAAGTAATGTCGGTTTGGCTTACGAAATAGCCTGGCCACCTTCCAACGGGTGATTGATATGTTCAGACGTGGCTTGGGTGATATGCTAATTTTGGCATATTTGGATGATGTGATAGTTCTGTCAGAAACGTTTCACTCGCATATTAATGACTTAGAAAAGTCTTCGAAAGATTGAGACAATTTAAGTTAACTCGCAACCGAGAAAATTGCGTCTTTGCATGTTCAAGCATAAAATACTTAGGTCGTGTTATCACCCCAAATGGAATTTAGGTTAATCCAGAAAAAAACACTCTGCCATTACTAATATGCGTATACCACGCAATGTCAAAGCGTCTGCGTACGCTTTGGGTGCTATTTTGCTGCAAGGAGAAGGGCCTGATGAACACCCAATCGAATACGCGTCAAGATTATTGACATCCGTAGAAAGAAATTATAATTGCACCGAACGCGAAGCGCTGTGTGTTGTATGGGGTCTAAATAAATTTCGAGGATACCTTGACATATTGTCAGTAATAATTACTACTGACCATCAACCCCTGAAGTGGTTGTTAAGTTTACGGTCGCCCACCGACGAATCGCGCGTTGCGCATTGATGATTCAAAGTTATAACATTCGGATTGATTACATACCTGGTCGTTGTAATTTTATTGCTTATTGTTTATCTCGTTCGTCATGTGGACATGATACCCAAACCACGTGTGCTGTGTGTCTGGTTACGATCGACATGCCCACGAGATCTGCTGCAGATATTCGTGCTGAGCAGTTAAAAGACGAAGATTTGGAAAATAATCCGTACGTTTGAAGATAGTTCGTGTCATGATTTTACAAAATGGACCACGCGGTTATAACATGACTAATGCTATTTTATTACATTATAATTCTGAAGAGGATGGAGACGAAGCACAATTAGTGATCCCTATCGTTAACGTGTTTCAATAGAGTACCACGATGCACTCACTGCTGCCCATTACAGTGCACAATGCACCCTACAAAGAATTATGAAAGTGTACTATTTTGTTGGCATTCGCCGATATGTATACGATTATGTTAAATCGTATTTGGAATGCCAACGGTACAAAGCGAGTAATCACAAACCTGCTGGTTTAGTTCAGACACCTGTGTACAATCAGCGTTCTGAAGTACTGTCAATTGATCTATTTGGACCTCTTCCCGAATTGACCAGTGGCAAAAAATGGATTTTTATTGTAAAAGATCCTAGTTCCAAATGGGTTGAGCTATTTACTCTAGTGCATGCTACTGCAAAGGAATATGCGAAAGTACTTGTGAATGAAGTTTTCTTTTGAAACTCCGACGCTAGTATGCTATTGATAGTAGTAATATGCTACGTGGTTAATTTCGTACGTAAAATGATCAATATTTGGCAGCTAATGATTATTTAAAAATATTATTTTAAAAATGCAAGATCAACAATGTAATACAATTTGAAGATTGAAGTTTAATCAAAATTTGAAAATTAATTGCAATTGAGAATGGAAATATTCTCTTTAAATGATTTAGTATTGTTTTATCCAACTAGTTGGATTAAGTATTTAATTTTCATGGTACAAGTCAAATAATTTATTTTTGGGATTGCAAATCCAAGTAAAGAATTTGTACTTTCTGACATATTGTGTCAACGTCTAATGCTATTCTTATGGTGCGTTTGTTTGTAATGCACTTTAATATTCGATATAAGGTTCTACTTCAAAATTAACAATTATAAATCTCGAATTTGATTAAAAGTAAGCGCTCTCATGTAGAAATACGATCTTTTATAATTTAATATAAATGAAAACTCTTTTAAGATATCGTGCTTTGCATTAAACTTAATGATATTTAAAATATCATCTTCCAATTTTAAATTCAAATGAAATTTCTTCTAAAATTGTGTTTTATGTATTAGATGTAACTAATAGACATTCATACAGTGCATTACAAAAGTATATTCCCATTGTTGCATAAAAGTTGGGTTTCCATTTCATCTTATTACTGTTAATATATATATTAATAAACATGCATTTGTATTCCAAATGTGGATTATTCTTATCACCATTATTAATAATAATATATGTATATATATATATATATATATATATATATATATATATATATATATATATATATATATATATATATATGCAAAGTATATATATATTTATATATATAATAAATGTAAATATTATTACGTGCTGCTGAATTGGGGAGTAAAAATATATTTTATGTCGTAAGTTTACGCTGTAATTCAATGCATGATTACAGACACAACTAAAATAGTACAAATCTAGTAGAACTAAACATAACTACAAATTATAAAATACTTACATTGTTGCTCGCAAAATAAGGTATAAAGTGTTGTTTTGTATCTATCTAGCTACATATAGTAGTAGGATTTTATTGTATTATTAGAAAACAAATTATTTTGTCTTTGGTTCTTTTTTATTCAACAAATAGACTTTTACTTTTGTTCTAATTTTCATGCGCCACCCTCCTAGATACTATGGCAGCGTTTGGTCTACTGTGACAACAATAATGACATTAGAACGTAAACGAAGAGTTTGAACAGAAAAGATGCTTCACAGGTCCTGCGGTACGAGATCTTTTGATTGACAGGTGCAAGACTTTACGTATAAGGATTACAATAAGAAATCTCGAGAACGCAACTAGTACAATGTAATTGGTATAAATAGCAGTTAAGGGTTTTCGAAGTTTAGTTGTAATTGAAGACGAGTTCCGATTAAAGCTTTGATTACGATATGTTCTAGTTTAATCGTTTGGAAGATGTGATATAAATCATTGTCGATATAAATTACTCTAGTGTTAACATAAATTATTATGTTGATAATATAAATGAGTAATTAGTTAGTCGATTGTAGTGCTTCGATAGTAATTTAGAAGATAATAGCGAAACCTAAGAAGAAAATACCTGTAGTGTTAGCGATTAGTTTGGAAAGTGAATAATGGTGAGAGCTTTTAGAGAATTCCATTGTAACTACCAATTACCGAAAAGGTTTGTATAATCAGTTTGAAAATAAAGAACTGTTGTTTGTGCAAATATAGTTTTCGTTACAATATTTAGCGCCCTCCAGGGAGCGCTCTCCACAGACTGAGGTTCCCTGTTCAATGTCTTTATCCAAAATAAAAATTCCGCAAATAAATCTGTAAGTACCTTAGCAAGCTAACTATGAAATGGAATATTAAAGACGCCAGGAACTTCATTGGTATGTCAAATGAAAAACACAAACTCAAGTTTCCAAGTTTCTACGATATCACAACCTAATGCGTGGGGTGCTCGATATATATCGGGAACTGACAACACTAGTGTCACTAGGTGCGATCTGACATTTCTAAGCTAAAGTTTGACATTTTTGACTTATAACATTTTGCCATATGTACAGTATTTGTTTTGTTTTGATTGAGTTGAAAATTTCGTCTCGGCCAAGAAATCGAGTTAACTCGTGAAGATTTTCCTGCGATGATTTCAATCGTGATCGTAGTTCCCTAGCGGATGAATTTAAAGAAGGTCGTCCAAAATCGGCTATTGTGCCAGAAAAATCGATGCTGTGCGTGAGTTGATAATGAAAGATCGTGATGTGACGTATCGTGAGATTCAGGCATCCCTAGGCATTAGTATGACAAGTATACATTCAATATTACATGAAGATTTAGCCGTGAAAAAGATATTTGCGCGTTGGATACCACATAATTTAACAATCGCTCAAAAAGAAACTCGTGTCGATTGATGCAAAGAAATGCTCAAAAAATACGTTTGCGGTACATCAAATGCAGTGTATAACATATACACAGGTGACGAATCTTGGATTTATTCGTATGAACCCGAAAGTAAACAGCAGTCGACTGTATGGGTCTTCCAAGATGAACGAAATCTAACCAAAGTTGTTCGCGCTCGAAGCACTTCGAAGACAATGGTTGCCTCTTTTTTCGGAATAAATGGACATGTCACGACCGTTACTTTAGAGGATCGTAGAACAGTTAATTCTGCTTGGTATACAACCATTTGTTTGCCCCAAATTTTCGGAGAAATAAGAAAAACAAACTGACGACGCCGAATCATTCTCGATCATAAAAAAGTGAGCTCTCACATCGGCTCAGACAAGTGACTATTTGAGCACTCAAAATATTGAATTGATGAGTCATCCGTCGTATAGTCCTGATTTGGCACTTAATGATTTCTTTTTGTTCCCACGCGTAAAGAACAAATTGCGCGGACAACTATTTTCGACACCAGAAGAGGCGGTTGAAGCGTTCAAGATCTATGCTTTAGAGATATCTCAATCCGAATGTAAAAAGTGATATGAAAATTAATTCCAACGTATGCATAAGTGTATCAATCATCGTGGCGAATATTTTGAAGAACAGCAAAGAAGTTTTTACACCTTAAATTTTGTTTTTGTTACTTATTCCCGATACATATCGAGCACCCCTCGTACTTTAAAGTAATCTATGTGCAAGAATAATAAATAGATTTGTAAGGAAATAAACGGAACTGTGGTTATGAAAACATTAAGGTATACTGCACACAAAATGAATGCTTTAAATAGAAAATATAGGTCGATTATGCAGCGTGTTTTATCTAAAATAAAGTGAATATTTTTGAAATCTTATATAGTACGAGGCCTGTTTAATTGAAACCCATCTTTAGTCAGGTTAGCCTTGGAAACAATTGTAATCACTCGACTGACGTTTTGCAACGTTAGTGGTGTTTGTAAACTTCCCACTGGTTAGTTTCTCTCCTATATATTTGACAGCGATTTTAAGTATTGTGAATTTGAAATGACGTTTGATGTTAACAATCCGACCAAATGTGATCAGCGTGCGGTCATTTAATTTCTGTGTGAAGGACCCTTGTTGATAGAATTTACAGAACCTTGGGTGCATATCAACGCAAACCTGTATAATAAGATTTTGAACAAGCTCCATCAAGCAATAAGACGAAAACGTCCAGGGAAGCTTTCACGTGGTGTCATTCTGCTTCACGACAGTGCTCGACCTCGTATTGCTAACGTAGTCAAAGAAAATTTACAGCGAAAAAATGGAGGATATTAGAGCATCCACCCTATAGTCCCGATTTATCGCCTTGCGATTTTCACATCTTTGGGCCACTGAAAAAAACGTTAAAAGGTAACCGTTTTCAGTCGGACGAAGAAGTACAAAACGCCATAAAAGAATTCTTCGAGCAGCAGCCACAAGATTTCTTTTGGCAGTGTATACATGGGTTGACGAAACAATAGGATATGTGCCTTAATCGTAGTGGTAATTATTTGTAAATTTAGTTGTCAATAAATTTTTTCCTGAACCAAAGATGCGTTTCAATTGAACAAGTCTCGTATGTGATTCTGGATCTGCTTCACACTAGTCCTACATATATTGATTTCAAAACTGTCTATGGTGCCAAATTAAAAAAAATTTGTTTTATTCTAATTGTACGCTTCAATCTACTGTGCTAAATAAATAATATAGTTTTACCATAGATTACTGAATTTTTTATTTTGCATACGTTTATGAATAGACCGCATGATCTATGCACTCGATTGGGTACTGTTTGTAGACATTTTAAGTTATCTACAATTAGCTTTCTTAAATTTAAATATTGTGTACAATTTTTGAGATATAAAAAATTCCCATGGCATTCCATGTCTGCTGTAGTAAAATATGTGTAAATTTCTATAGTTTTTCTTTTAATTGAAATAATTTCAATTATCGACAAGTTAAGATATTGGCATCTTTATATATAAAGTTGCATTTGCTATCGTGCATTATGAGCTCAGTAATATGCACTGTTGAACTTCGAGAGATGATTATATTACAAATGAGGCTTCAAATTATTAGTTTGAATTCCCTTCTAGTATAATATTCGTTATCTGCTTGATAGTTTCAACCCAAAACCAATCACAGAGTATATCACATTACTTACTGGGTTAGCCGAAATGATGAACTTTAACGCTCAAATAGTAATTTATAAAGAGATAATTTATCTTTAGATCCAGTGAACGCGATAGAAGCATTGCTGCTTTATAGCACAAAGCGCCTTTACAATAACCGATGTATTTTCAAAATCAATATGTATTTAAAATGTAATTAGTGAGAAGTAATAAAATACCCATAACGGCGTATAATATTCAAACATATGTCTAAAATGTCAATATTTGCCCTAGTTACGGTTTGAATCCTTAGTTTTTTAATAGTGCATTATACATTTGACGTCAGTTGTGTTTGGGGGTCTGGCGTATTAATGGAAAATTTGAACATAGAGAATAGATAAACTGTTAAACGATTTTCTGACATATTCGATTGAAGAACTAAACTGAAAAACCTCTTTCTGATGTAGCCACTCTGGTTGGGTATATTAGCTCTTAGTGTACGGGAAGATATTTTCATCTCTTTTTTTTACAACTGAACCAATACAGTCTGAAACTTCATTTGTTGAATTTTTCCATAGTTTTCAATATAACCCTGCATCTCCACATATATTTGTGTAAACAAACGATTGGGACTCATTCTCTAATTTGGCCAGAAGTTCAACAGCATCCTTTAAGTTTTGTCGCAGTCCATGAAATCTTTGGTAATGGTTTATTTAAAAATCAAAATTTTAAAATCAAAAGCAACTAAATTATTTTTGTTGAGCTGCGTGTCTAAATTCTTAATAATTTCGTCAAACAGACGGATGAAAGTCGTAACTCTGAAATATTCTTTAGGTGTCTTAAGTTTGGGATTTGACCTGTTTTATTGTGCGAATTACAGGTTTGGCCTTGCTAAGTGAGTTTTTAAAAAGCATTTATCGTTTAATTCCTAAAATGAATAATACAATTAACAACCACTGTACTGTATTTATTTATTAAATCACAAAAATGAACATTTGTATTCGACAGAGAAGTATGTTAAAACTTCAGCTGTTTGTACACATCCCCCGTCGGTTCCTTACGGCTTGGTTTATACAGACCAGGACTCTCTAATCTTACTCTTATTAAGTAATTTATCAATTCTCAACAAACACTTTTAGGAGTTCCTGGTGTCTGCATATTTTATTTATTTAGGATACATAAATATTCCTCAATATATTGTAGCAACCACTAGGTGTTTTAGTTTGGTTGACAGGTTACAATTATTATCTGTCTTGTACCATATGTCGCCATGAGGGGGCCGAACATCAATCAGTCATCTCTTTGTTCTTTTTGCTTACCCTTATAGTCTTAGAAGGTACTTAAGTTTAAATTTGTATTTACTTCCGTTTTAACATCGATTATTGTAATATAATGTACAGTCCCTAAGGCGTACTTCTATATTATCTTATTTATTACTACCACATACTGAGAGGTTGTAAACTAAGGGTTTTAAGTTGACACTTCCCCTTTCACATACATCTTAGCATAATATCGCATTATAAGTATCTATGAAATAAGCCTTTGAATATCCTATTATTAATGCTACTTATTGAAAGATTGAAACATGCGTCGTTGGTGCTATAGTAATTAGGATTTCAAGTTTGTGAGCAGTGTTTGTAATCTCGTTAGAAATAATAGCAAAGTTTTCTTTTAAATTTTCTGTCTTTTAGTTTAAAGTTACAATGGTTCCATTGATTAGAGATTGAGCATAATTTCGATCGATGAACTGATTTTGTAATATTTTGCTCAAATTAACAATTGTGCTTAGAAATTTTTTTATTCGTTTATTGTTTTGGACTATACCCAGGCTTTAGGTGCAACCTAGTCGTACAAATCTAAGAAAGTTAGAACAAATTAACAAAATTAACGTAAGAAAAAATAATTTGTCATAATAAGGTAAATAACTTCTGTGCTGGAATTGTCACCGTGGACCTGTCGACGTCGGGTTGAATGGTTTTGCGAATTCAAGATAATTGTGTGAGTGCAATGTACGTGTATGCAAGTCGAGTGACTGTATAGATGATGGTGTTAGTGAATCTTAGCGGTAGAATCGCTGGATTTAGATTGGAGGTTTGGTAAGAAGGATTTCGCTAAGGAGAAGATTTAGTTTGTGTGGGTAATTGGTTACTATGAATTTTAGGTTTGGGATGGGAGAAAACAAGTCAAGGTGGATTGAATTTTTAAAATTATTTTGGAGATGGCACAAAAGAAAGCAGGAAGATATAAAATGGGTTAGGGTATTTAGTTGGGATTGGTCGTTAGATGGGCAGTAGGGTTTTGGAGTAGATGGAATTTCTATAGTTTCTGTCGAAAGTCGTCGTGTTCGGTTAGTAAAAGATAGTGGGTTTGTTTGACAATGGGATCTGTTGTAGAATGTCTGTTATGTCCTAGAATAGTATGTGAGTATGTTTGCCAGAGGAGGAACGTGGCCAAAGTTTCTGTTACGAGTGCATCAGAGAATTATAAATACCAGATTTAATTTCGGTCATGGCGTAGTGTACGATCGAGCAGGATAATGGGTCGGTTGAATTTGGGGTTCCGGATTTGAATTTCCGAATGGAGATTGATTTCAAGGAGAGAACTTGGCGCAGAGTGTATACATAGCAAAGTGGTTGGTGTGGTTTTGTATGTTCGTAAGGTGTAGAGTATGAGAGGCCATATAATTGAAATTAAACTCCGTTTGGAGGGTTGCGCAGAGTGGGGAGGAGGATGGGGGTAGGGGTAGACGTCTACGGTATACCGAATTTTTGGGAGTGCAATTAGATTTAGAATATGCTAACGCATAGATTTGGTGAATTGGACAGAGTTGGAGAGAGCATGGTGGATGTTGTTAAGGATAGTTTTTGTCTTAGCCCGAAGTGTGGGTAGGTGAGCTTGTGGTTTCTGATGAGCGTCATTGTGGAGTCCTAAGTAGGAAGCTGAACTGAAGAAGTTGATGTAAGGATCAAGGATACAAATTTTTGAACTACGTCTTAAGTCTAGGTGGCCTTTTAATAGGATGAGTTTAGTATTGTATGGGGAAAGTGGTTGTCCATGCAAGGAGGACCATGATTCAATGGCGTTTATTATGAGGCCAGCGGTTGCTTCTAGGAATGCACGGGATTTGCCATGGATGAGGAATTTGACGTCGTTGGCGTATGCAAATGTGGAGATGAAGGGTGTTTAGATCTAGGAGAGGATTAATGAGCAAGTGCCAGAGGGTTGGAAAATTAACAGATGACTAGGAGTTTCTGATGAACGGTGGAGAATTACTAAAAACTGCTTGATCAGTAGAGTATTTTTAAGACATGCCGCTTTTTATCGAAAAACGCTCTAGAATATTTATTTTAACACATTTGTACTGCAGTATTATTTTGCTAACAAAACGCCCTTGAAAAATGTGTTTTATTTTCATGAATAAACAATGTTAAGTTTATGTTAGTAATATATCCTCAATGTATTACGATAAACTTATCGAGTAAAATATCTACAAAGAAAATCGCTAAAATGTACTGTACTTTAACATAAATGGTATAACTACTACATTTTAAGCTAAAAAACAATACCTCAATTTAACCAAACCGGTTGCAAGCGACTAAGACTGAAGAGTAGAAGTTAACAATTGTAACGGCATTGGGACAACTTCAGTTAGGTAGCACTGGATGCGTTGAATTACCAGCTACTATTGACACAACAGTGATGTATACATATACAATGCAATCCTATGCTATTTACTTAATGACAATTTAAAATGTTTAGTATGTCATTCTAATTACATGTGTAATAAAAATTTGTTCCTATTCTTTGGAATTGGTTTTTAATAAATGCTTACAAGTTGATTAGGTATGTGAGTATGGGGGGATTCCTCCTTCCTCCCTCCTGTATACGCCGCTGCATTTGGCATTACGGCTTTCGTTAACGTTAGGGATGGCCAAAGCCCGGGCCCGGTCCGAAGCCCGGCCCGAATATCAAGCCGGGCTTCGGGCCGGGCCGGCAAAATTTTTTCGGGCCCAAGCCGGGCCAAGCACGTGTCGGGCCCGAGCCGGGCCGGGTCAGACTGCTCAAGCTTTTCGGGCTATTCGGGCCGGCCCGAAGTTTATATAACGAAATATACAATTTATTGATTTAATAAAAAATTTCATTTAATGATTTCTTTAGGTGCCTCTTAAACAAAATTATAATTAACACTCTTCTTAATATATCACCCAGGTACAGTTACACACATATTGGTAAGTGTGTCATAATGGAAATAAATCGAAAACGAAAATGATTTGATTTAAAGCGATTTGTGAATTTCGATTTTTTTTTCGATAAGTAATATTCACTTCTTTCCACTTTTCAAGAACTTTGAAATAGAAATTGTCCGTGTTATATTTAATTAATTTGAAGGAGTATTGCAACGTATGTTAATTAAGCTGGTTTATTGTATTATACTTATTAATTAACCTATTATTGTGGCCTTGCACAAAAGATTATTTATGAATAAATCGAAATCACTCTGTATATGTAAAAATATTTAAAACTGCCCGATTACAAAAAACCAGCTTAATTAGATTTAATTATTTGAATGTATCTTTTGTTGAAAACCATACCGAATACAATGCGATTAGCTTTTTATAGCTTTAAATAACAAATGGATATAGAAAATTAAAATGTAGATACTAAATAATATTCTATGTTGCGGCATTTTTTTTCATAATAATTAAAATTTCCAGTAAAGCATGCGACAAAAAAATATTCATAGACAACAAAGTAATGTCTACCTGATACGAGAGACTTGAATAATCAGTTCTCTGAACGGATGCTAACACATTCTCGAAATGTAGACCTATACACCAGCAATCTGTAAAATGGAAATTGGCAACGTTCTTTGTTTAGAATATGACGAAACAATATTCAGTCAAATTTTGAATACTTTCCTTGAAATATTTTACTATATACTAGTAGTAGTACATGAATTCTAAAATGCATTTTGTTACTTAAGGTTGAAGTTTGACGCAAACCACCTTCTATTTTGAATTGCCTGTGCAAGTGAGCATCATCTCCAAATACCTTTGAGATTCTTCGAGGTTAAAATGATACTATAAACTATAATTTATTAAGGTTGATATATTCAACTTTTGTAGAAAAATATAATAATAGTAAAGAAGTATTTTTATACAACTGAAAATACATATATTAACAAATGATACGTTCCATTTGGATGTTGAAAAATCTATACATCACTTAAGGTTTTAGTTACATTCCGGCCCGAATCGGCCCGGCCCGGCCCGAAGCTCGGCCCGAAATTCAAGCCGGGCCTCAAGCCGAGCCGATGCGTTTTGGTTCGGGCCGGGCCGCCGGGCCGGGCCGGAGCAAATTATTTCGGGCCGGGCCGGGCCGCATCTAAAAGCCCGGCCCGGCTCGGCCCGAATCCATCCCTAGTTAACGTTAAATGTACAAAAAGCAACTTCCTTGCAACTATTTTTCTGTTTATAGGGAATATGAAAAGTGAATTCACTCATTTATTAAAAATTGTAGCATTCTTTCAAAGCTTATGCGAGCATTTACCTTATGAAAATTTTTTTGATTATTTACTTAAGAACTAAAGGAAAGCGTAATTAGACTTTATTAATGCAAAGAGCTTGAAGAACAACTCAAAGTATTTTACAAATAATTTTACTATTGTGCCCTATACGCACTTTAAAATTTATTTAATTAAAATCGTCAGGACATTTCTTTCTTAACCAATTGATAGTGATGGAACGGTCAATAAGTCTTACATCACAAAAATTTTGTTTACAGACTTTCAAGCGACTTCGTTAATCATTTTCTAACGCAAAAATTGTTTTAAGAATATTGTGTAACACATATTTTGCTTAATGGGTCTTTTTGAAGAAAACTGTGAACTTTATTTAATTTCCTACTATTTAAAATACATCAAACTTGTAGTATGAACAGTACAGGAAGTTATGTATAGAGTCAAAGTTTAAAAAACTAAAGCTCCAGATGTAGAAACTCTAGTGAAACTGTTACTTATATTTGCATTTTGCTATCAGTTAATAACTATATTCTCAGATCCTCTTCACTGGAAAATGTACCAGTCAACTACTATTACATCTATTTTAAAGAGCTAGTAACGTTCACTGCCAAACGCTATATCCATCAAGAACATAAGTTTGCAACTGTTCTGAAGTGAAACGAGATAGTGTCGCAAAGTTAGAAAATTATCTACACATGTAACTTTCTAGGTGGCTACCTAATAAACTGAATTTGTTTCGAATACAACCTTCTCGAATTTAAAGGCGTGCCTCCCTTGCGTAACAGTTTTGCGATTCTACAAACGAGGCGGTTTAAATTTTTTGATACCCATAAGTCATTTTCGCTACCTTTATTACCACTCTTTCAAAAGCGATCCTCTTCAAAATTCAAATAAATGGAGCTACATATCTAGATTTTTTTAAATGCTTATCAGCCACTGTATGAATTTGTTCTTTTTCACATTCCGCCGTGTGCTTCGTTCGCAAACTTTTAGCTATCCGTCCAGGTTTAGGATCGGCACTTCATTATGCTGCAACTTGTGAGAAGCTTGAAAATTATATTTATTGATAACCTAATTGCTAATCGAGAAAAATTAAGGTAATAAAATTTGGTTCGGGTAATGTGAGCTTTAGTAACTGCTTTTTTGATGTTAAGTTTGTGGCAGTCCGTTAGAAATAATTATAATCGCGTTTCATTTTAATAGTTTCTGTATAAGTAAAGTCCACCAATTAGATTAGGTTATTCACTTTAGGAAATATAAGTGTAGCGTTTTATAAATTTTAATCTAAGAGAAAATTATTTTGCGTCATATTTGAATGTCTAAGGTTATAAAATTCACGTCAATTTTTAACAGGTCAGAGGTATTGTCGTCATGATAATTAATGCGGCCTGGTTTTGTTGTATCTAGAAGAAAGGATATAATGGTGCCAAGATAATCTCACTGTCTTGGAACAAAGACAGGTGATATACAGTTTTATGCTGACTTAGATACATGTGAATTCCAGATCTATAATTTTAGATCCACTATAGATAAAGTTTAGTATATAGGCCTAACCTATATATAGAAAGACTACACAAAGTAGGTCCAATTTGGATCCATCCGCCCGAAGTTTGCTGAGAATGCCTCGTGTGGTTTTAAAAGGGCAGTTTCGCTCTTCAAAGCAAGACCCGTTTCTAACTTTACGCGCTCAACAGGCCGCTTTGGTAGTGCAAGTTCTTTGGTTAGAGGGTCGCCAACTAGGCGAAGTAGCCAAAACTGGTCGGATAATTCCCTACCAAACGGCTCAGTTAATTTTTTAGGGGTAAATTGATTCCCATAAATTCAACCTGTGGGTTGAAATTAGATTGAGATAACCGGAAGCCTAAAGCTTTAATGGAGTAATAATCAATCACCAGATTGCAGGTACGAAATTTGAAATAAACCGCCGCTAAAATTATACTGGAACGGATGTTAGTGCCTACATGTATCATTGAATATATGAAATAAACGCATTTACAAGTGCGCCTGTGATTAGATTAAGTTTTATCGGAATATATGGATTGAACATACTTAGAAGTGCGGCTCTGCGTAGATTAAGTTTCTAGTTAGTAGATTTATGACATATGGGATTTGTAACATGTGGTTAAGATTTACCATATAATTTTGCGGAAAATGGGTGGTAAAGATTTAGGAAAGTGTTTTATCAAATTGTGTGAATACTGTGTATCTTTAGTTTTCCATTATTGTAAACGGTAGAGTTACAGTTTTTGCCGTAATAAATTGTGTTCTGATTTTTTTAAAAGCGTGATTGAATATTTCAAATGTCAACATTTATCTTTAGAAATCTGGCGTGCAATTAGCTGTCGTAAATAGGTCTACGTGTTTTAGGTTTGTTTTAGATATAAAATAATTTTGGTTTTAAGGAATTTTTATCTATATTAGTAAGCTAGAATCACTTTCCTGATCTCAAGATATTGACACCCTCTTGTTATTTATTTTAGGGTTTTTTCGTAGCAACTCTGCGAGATTAGGTGGCATCTAAAGTATTTCCCGATCAAGACCGCATTTCATAGCCGATAGCCTTCTGGAACGATTGTCAAACACTTACACCGTCCGTGCTACTGAGTTAGTCGATAGAACAACTTTTTGTGCGTACAGTTCCAGCTTTTCGGTATTCTACAGAAACGGTGTTTTTACAGGAGTGATTTACTGAGTTTTTTGTGAATTATCTGCTAGATAATCTGAGAGCTAAAACTGTACGTAACAAGTTAGCCAACTTAAAGGGTTTTGTTTTGGCGCTCAGAATCTATTATTCTGAGTTACTGACATTATAAGAGATATGTATCGTCGTTTCTCATTTTCTAACGCATCCTTAATGCTCATCATAATATTTTGAACATTTGTTGGCACTATATGCTTAACCTTATATCGCATATTTTCGTTTATTGCTCTGTTTAATCTCATTGTATCGAAGATTTCTTGAAATTGTGCTTATCTATACGAATGGTTACTGTTTGCTCGAAACTACTTTTTGTGTGCTGTGTTCCCCTTTCCAAACAAAACCAAACCAATAAAAAAACTCGCTAGTTCAGATTAAGGTCCAGGACCAATATTTGTTTAAAACGTTGCATTGACTTTGGCATTACCATAATGATGCAACTCAAAAATGGTACGCGTTTCATAATTAGATGTAAGGATAAAACTTGTGCAGTGCTGTATACAGGGTGGTAGGGTAATCATTAGTCAGTGTGTATATATATATATATATATATATATATATATATTGCTGTGATAAGGGGTTGTTTAAGTGTGTATTGAATAGTAAGAGTCATGTAGTAACTGTAAATAGCGATAGGAATCAGAAAACTGCATTTATTTAGCAGAAAAATAAGTAGTTCGTACATTATGTAAATAGCAAGCATTTAACACCCTGTATATAGACCGTAATCAACTTTAAACAATGCCAGCGAGCACATCTTTCAACAATAGAACGCGTATTCTGCAGAGAAATAATCGTACATGTAATTTAAACTACGTTGAAAATGTTTAACAAGTATATAAAATAAAATACACAGAAGATAAAACAAAAACCTAATAAATCCGCATACAATTACGCTTGTGATAAAGAAGGAACAATATGCGCTTTGATAGGAAACGCATTTTCAAATAAATAAATACATAAACGAAAATAGTACTAGAGTTACACCATTTATTTTTGTATAATTATCCAAAAGCATTATCTATACAAAACACGGACGTAAGTTGAAAGTCTGGCCGCGATAACAAATGTTAAAGCAATCAAAGATCGCAAATAAACACGATGACGCGGAAATACAAAGGAGTTGCATCAGAAAACAGCTTCAAAAATACAGGGAATATTAAAGACAAAACCTGGTTGGTTAAAACAATCTGCAAAACTGCTTGAAAACCCAACCCCGATGTAGTGGGAAAAGGCTTTTTAACACCCATTAGTTGATAAGACGAGTCAGCTCTCACTTGATGCACGTCGTAGCTGCGACACTTTTAACCAGAAATCTACGCATCAAATAAATAAAGTTTAGAATATATCAAATTTATGTTATTGTGAAAGTAGATCTGTGCAACCACTACGTTAAGCATACATGAAGAGTTTTTACCGTTTTTTTTAGAAAAGGGCTTTTAAGTGAATTCTAATCGGATTCTAATTCTACTTGGATTCTAATCCGCGTCGGAAATAATTATAATTCTAATTGGCTTCTGGTACAATTCTGGTACAATTCTAATCTGCGTCGAAAGTATTTAAGGGAAGAAATTTAAAGCATATGCAGAAAAATATAAAATAAAGAACGAAGTGATTTTTGGAAAGCAAGGGGTAACTGTACTAAATATTGGTTCAATAAAGCAGAGCATTGGTATTTGATTAGAGGCAATAAGGGGGTGTTAATCCACAACACGAAACAACATATCACAGGTCAGATCTATTTAATTTTAAGATATTTTTCAATTTAAATTTTAATACTGAATTTATTCAATTTATCCAAAACTTGTAAAGAAGTCAACAAGAAACATTGCATACGTTTAACTTACGTAATAAATCATAAAAGGGTCTCGAACGTTCCAGTTTTTTTTGTAAAGATTTAGTTTTTGGTGACTTTATATTGAATTAAAAGTAGATAAATTTTGGGATAAACAATACATATGATATTAATTGATTGAACAGTGTATTTAAAGAATTTCAAAAATTGTAAATATTATTTCCTTTCATTACATGAATGTTGATTGACTTCGTTTTATCAATTCAAACAGGTAATCATAAAAGGGTGAGAGAAAATTGATTATCGTAACGTTGTGCACTTTGTGTAGATTAAAGAGGGCTAGCCGTTGCATAATAATAAAAGTAAAAGAGTAAATTGAGAGAACACAGAGCGGTGGCGTTAAGAAGAACATTTATTACACCGAGTACGGCGTTATCATATCAGTATATATATATATACATATATATATATATATATATATATATGTGTTATGTAGTATAACGACCTTGCTGATTTGAATATATTGAATGATATTAGCAGGTTGTAGGTCAGCTGGTTATTAAAGCGTACTCTTTATTATATTCTTAGCTTTCGGTTTATTTCAAACCTTTATCAAAGAAACTACAAAAACGTCATTATGGGCATCAAGCAATATACAATAAGTACTTACTAAATTGAGGTTGAATGCACATCAATATCATTGAACTATATAAAACTTAAAAGTATACATCAAATTTTAAAATTGAACAATAAAACATTTAAAACTGTAAACTATAAACTATTTGCCTTGTGAACATGTATACTGTAAATAACCTTCAACGATAATTCTTTTATAATCTTGACAATTGTATTCTAAACCTGTCTTGATAGAGTATGGGTGTGTTGAATGCTCATGGATGTGTGTGGGTATGTGTGAACGTATGTGTGTGTGTTTGTGTGTGTGTGCGTGCGTGCGTGCGTGCGTGCGTGCGTGCGTGCGTGCATGCGTGCGTGCGCGCGCATGTACGTGTTCCTGTGTTATGCTATTGGTCTAATTAAGTTTGTTCTAGGTTTGAAATTAAGTAGATACGTGTATATACAGCTTAGTTGATCTATATCTGTCTTTTTATTCATGGTATCCGTGTTTTTAAATATGTGGCACATTTCCATAAATTCCCTTTTTGATCGCTTACTTTCCATTTGTAGTATTTTAGGGTTATCCCAGTCTATTTTATGTTTGCTGTTATTAGCGTGTGTGGTCAATGCACAGGCATTGGGTTTAATCCGCATGTCGCTTTTGTGTTGTGTGATGCGTTGCTTTAAATATTGAGAGCTTTGACCAATGTATTTTAAATTGCAGTCTAAACAAGTAATTTTATAAATGACATTTCTTTGTTGTAATGGTGGTGTTTTATCTTTTAATTTTGAAAAAAGGGCATTTAGAGTCCAAACGTTCTTCTTTGCAATTTTTATGTTGTATTTTTTTATTACATTTTCTAATTTTGGCGTTAAATTTTCAATATATGGTATTGTTCCGTATTTCTGGATATCTACAACGTGATCAACATAGTTGTTTGGGGGTACATTAGAAAGATAATTGTTTAAAGGAGCTTCGTGGTTATATAAAAGATTCTTTATTAATTTTGGCGGGTAGTTGTTGTTTTTTAGGATAATAAATAATTTGTCTAAATTCTTTTGAAATAATGTTGGATGACATATTCTTTTTATTCTGCTTTTTAAGCCCAAAATAAAATTTACTTTTATCTTGTAAGGATGATATGAAAGGTAATTCAGGTATCTACCCGAGCTAGTAGGCTTCTGATACCAGTCTAAGGTTACAGTGTTGTCATTGTTTCGAATCAATAAAGTGTCTAAAAATGGTACCGATCTATCCTTTTCCACTTCTACCGTAAATTTAATATTATCGTCATAGCTATTAAAAATTCGAACAGTTTCGTCAATTTTGTTTATGGGTACTGAAGTTATAATGTCATCTGCAAATTTTTTTATAAATGGCATTTTAAAGTTTAGTTTAGGAATGACTTCGTCTAATAAACCATCCATGACAATATCCGCCAGTATGGGACTTAAATTCGAGCTCATTGGACAGCCGAATGTCTGTAGATAGAATTCATTATTGTAGCTGAAATAACTGGTATCAAAAATCAACTCTATCATTTCAATAAAAACGGATTTTGAAATATTACAAGTATTGGTAATTCTAGGCCATAATTTTTTGATATTTTTTAATACTAGAAATTTGGAAATGTTAGTGAAAAGGGAGACTGCATCAAGACTTATTATAACAAAATTATTAGGTAGGTGTATATCCTTTATAAAGCTAGCAAACTCAAAAGAATCGCGTGCATTATAATTATTAGTATTAATCGATTTTTTTAATATATCGGCTATAAATTTTGATAGATTTTCCGTGGGACTATTATTTGTCGCAACTATTGGTCTTAAAGGGTAATTTTCTTTGTGAATTTTGGGTAAGCCATACAATTTCGGACATGTGGAGCTATAATTGCTCAAAGTTTTGGCTTGCTGTGCGCTAATGTATTCTTTCTGTTTAAGTTTTTTTATTAGATTTATCGTTAGGTTTTGAAAACGCGATGTAGGATCTCTTACACTCCTTTTGTAAACCGTTGTGTCGTTTAGCAATTCATACATCTTCTCCTTATATTCGTTTTTTGAAATACCTACAGTAACGTTCCCTTTGTCTGCTCTAATTATAAGTAGATCCCTGTTTTCCTTTAGAAATTTTTTGCATTTATTGACTTCAACCATAATCATCGAGTTTGTATTAGAATTCTTTTGCAAAAAATTTGTTATGATATTGGTTGTGTGAGCTCTACATAAACGATAAACTAAAACACAAAATTCTAAACTTGGAAATTAAACTAACTCATAATCTTATCAATAACACGGAAAAAGAATTAACTATTATAAAGTCAAAAACAGCTGATAGTATACCACACTACATGTATATTGAGTACACACGTCGGCAAAACATTGTCTACAATAAATTGTTTTATACTATAAAGAACACACACTTAAAAAAGATAGAGAATCTGTTAAATTCGCGTAATTGTAACTTTTATAATTTTGACAAGTGGTTTATAAATGCTAGTAATATTAATATTCCCAATGACATTAAACGAGTACTATCACTCGGCCCTAAATTCAGTGTCTCTCCGATAATAGATGACAAAACAGTTATAAATATTTTAGCGGATTTAGAGGATATTATAGTAAACATAAATGATGAAGAAAGAAACCTATGTAGAGCTCACACAACCAATATCATAACAAATTTTTTGCAAAAGAATTCTAATACAAACTCGATGATTATGGTTGAAGTCAATAAATGCAAAAAATTTCTAAAGGAAAACAGGGATCTACTTATAATTAGAGCAGACAAAGGGAACGTTACTGTAGGTATTTCAAAAAACGAATATAAGGAGAAGATGTATGAATTGCTAAACGACACAACGGTTTACAAAAGGAGTGTAAGAGATCCTACATCGCGTTTTCAAAACCTAACGATAAATCTAATAAAAAAACTTAAACAGAAAGAATACATTAGCGCACAGCAAGCCAAAACTTTGAGCAATTATAGCTCCACATGTCCGAAATTGTATGGCTTACCCAAAATTCACAAAGAAAATTACCCTTTAAGACCAATAGTTGCGACAAATAATAGTCCCACGGAAAATCTATCAAAATTTATAGCCGATATATTAAAAAAATCGATTAATACTAATAATTATAATGCACGCGATTCTTTTGAGTTTGCTAGCTTTATAAAGGATATACACCTACCTAATAATTTTGTTATAATAAGTCTTGATGCAGTCTCCCTTTTCACTAACATTTCCAAATTTCTACACTGAGAAAAGTGATTTGGTTGATACAACCAATTCTGTTGTTTTGAAGAGTAAAGCATTTGACCAAGTATTTTTTAGTCGTTCTAAACGAAACTATATTCGCTGAACCGCTTGCAGATGGTTAAACTAACATAAAAAATTAGTTGACTTAAATTTGTTTGTTTGAATGCATAATAACAGTTGATTAATAAACGAATGCAAAAGTGAATTTCATTGAACATCAGTCGTATTTAATACAAACTAATATTGTCAACAAATTTCATATTTTAGTCCAATAATACATTAATGTTGAAAAAAATCCATTTTAGTTAAATGAATGCTGAAAAAGTGTCAAATGAACACGTTTTGTGACAAACTGAACATTGAAACAAACGTACTCTAGCTTGTTGATTTAAATAAACTACGATTGCCAAATCAAACGTCGGGTTATTTGTTGAATGCAACGCTATTTAGTACGTCTCCGATGTTGCGTATTGAATGTTCAGCGCGCGCACATTATATCTTTAATATACTGCTAACGTTCGACTGCGACATGCAAACATGGCGTCAAGCGTTACTTCGTATTGTTTATTGTGTTAGTTTCCATAAAAGTATTTCAACTAACTGTAAAAATACATGGAAGATAAATTTAGTATGCTGTACTACGTTTAAACAAAATCTCTTCGTCTAAAAATACGTAAGTACCTTCATATAAATTGGTCTCAATTGTCCATAACTAAATGCAGTTGTTTTTAGCATTCAACTATATAAGCGAACGTTTAACTTCAAAGACCAATGGCAACCACAAGGAATAAACAAACTTTCAATAATCAGTGTCAGTTTTATAAAATTGAAGTGGAGCTTAACTGAAATTATGCAGAATGAACTATAGTTAATGTAGCATTCAAGGTGAGATCTGATTCCATATTCAACTTGATAATGTGACTG
This sequence comes from Platerodrilus igneus, assembly GCA_036346225.1. NCBI lineage: Eukaryota > Metazoa > Arthropoda > Insecta > Coleoptera > Lycidae > Platerodrilus > Platerodrilus igneus. Next base: position 2,659,550 of record JARFIW010000399.1, read on the forward strand.
AATGAAGTTATTTTAAATCAATATTTTTTTAAAATCTGTTAGGGATGAACAAACTCATTTGTTGATCGCCAAGTTGTATTAAAAAAATTGATTAAAATAATAGCATTAAATCAGAATCGATCAAGCTGGATATTGAATCAAACTACCTTGGATGGTTAAACTAATTCTATATCTAGACAATGTACAACGCAACGAAATGATTGATATGACAGCTAAATGTTTCAAGTGAACACAATAAAAGTTTGATTAAACCAAAAATGTTATTATTTGAACCCTTATTAGCCACTTACCTTAATAATTATTATCTACTCAACATATGGGTTAGTTAAACCAATGACGCTTTTTGGTTAGTTGAAAAATTTGAATAGTTTGTTTTAATGCTACAAACCCTTTCAAGTATTTGCTTTAATGATTTTTATATGTAAGTGGGATATTCAAAGTGTTGATTTAACATAACAGTTTATTTGATAAAAGTATTAAATAATTCAAATCAAACCTACAAGCAATTGAAGTAACGATACCCAACATTCAAGTTACATTAATAGCGATTTGAGTAAATGCCATAATTATTGTGGTGCAAATTTAGGTTTGTTTGCTTCAAAATCGGTTTTCCAACATTTTATTATGTTCTATTTAATGCATATAGATCATTGTTTATATACAAACCAAAATTCTAATTGAATCAACTAATTTTCAGTTGAAGCAACAAAATCCTTTTCTCAGTGTAGTATTAAAAAATATCAAAAAATTATGGCCTAGAATTACCAATACTTGTAATATTTCAAAATCCGTTTTTATTGAAATGATAGAGTTGATTTTTGATACCAGTTATTTCAGCTACAATAATGAATTCTATCTACAGACATTCGGCTGTCCAATGGGCTCGAATTTAAGTCCCATACTGGCGGATATTGTCATGGATGGTTTATTAGACGAAGTCATTCCTAAACTAAACTTTAAAATGCCATTTATAAAAAAATTTGCAGATGACATTATAACTTCAGTACCCATAAACAAAATTGACGAAACTGTTCGAATTTTTAATAGCTATGACGATAATATTAAATTTACGGTAGAAGTGGAAAAGGATAGATCGGTACCATTTTTAGACACTTTATTGATTCGAAACAATGACAACACTGTAACCTTAGACTGGTATCAGAAGCCTACTAGCTCGGGTAGATACCTGAATTACCTTTCATATCATCCTTACAAGATAAAAGTAAATTTTATTTTGGGCTTAAAAAGCAGAATAAAAAGAATATGTCATCCAACATTATTTCAAAAGAATTTAGACAAATTATTTATTATCCTAAAAAACAACAACTACCCGCCAAAATTAATAAAGAATCTTTTATATAACCACGAAGCTCCTTTAAACAATTATCTTTCTAATGTACCCCAAACAACTATGTTGATCACGTTGTAGATATCCAGAAATACGGAACAATACCATATATTGAAAATTTAACGCCAAAATTAGAAAATGTAATAAAAAAATACAACATAAAAATTGCAAAGAAGAACGTTTGGACTCTAAATGCCATTTTTTCAAAATTAAAAGATAAAACACCACCATTACAACAAAGAAATGTCATTTATAAAATTACTTGTTTAGACTGCAATTTAAAATACATTGGTCAAAGCTCTCAATATTTAAAGCAACGCATCACACAACACAAAAGCGACATGCGGATTAAACCCAATGCCTGTGCATTGACCACACACGCTAATAACAGCAAACATAAAATAGACTGGGATAACCCTAAAATACTACAAATGGAAAGTAAGCGATCAAAAAGGGAATTTATGGAAATGTGCCACATATTTAAAAACACGGATACCATGAATAAAAAGACAGATATAGATCAACTAAGCTGTATATACACGTATCTACTTAATTTCAAACCTAGAACAAACTTAATTAGACCAATAGCATAACACAGGAACACGTACATGCGCGCGCACGCACGCATGCACGCACGCACGCACGCACGCACGCACGCACGCACGCACGCACGCACGCACGCACGCACGCACACACACACAAACACACACACATACGTTCACACATACCCACACACATCCATGAGCATTCAACACACCCACACTCTATCAAGACAGGTTTAGAATACAATTGTCAAGATTATAAAAGAATTATCGTTGAAGGTTATTTACAGTATACATGTTCACAAGGCAAATAGTTTATAGTTTACAGTTTTAAATGTTTTATTGTTCAATTTTAAAATTTGATGTATACTTTTAAGTTTTATATAGTTCAATGATATTGATGTGCATTCAACCTCAATTTAGTAAGTACTTATTGTATATTGCTTGATGCCCATAATGACGTTTTTGTAGTTTCTTTGATAAAGGTTTGAAATAAACCGAAAGCTAAGAATATAATAAAGAGTACGCTTTAATAACCAGCTGACCTACAACCTGCTAATATCATTCAATATATATATATATATATATATATATATATATATATATATATATATATATCTTCTGAAATACGAAACATGTAGAAAAATTTCATGAAGGATACTTTTTTAATATATTGTCATTACAAATGTAACGGATTCAGTATTTTTATTGTTTACTATATTTGAGCAATACTAGATACCTGTGGTTTCTTAAACAGAGCTTCCTGTATGTTTATTTGTAAGAATGTGTTACGTTTAATTCCTGCAATTTATCTATTTCTGCATCTTTCATATACATTTTCATTTCCAACTACCTTGTTTTACTTCTTTTTAATGAGCGCTTCCTAAAAATGCTAATCTAATCGACTTTACACCTTCATGCTATTTCAAGTCATACGATCTTTTATTTAACAAGTTCAATTGAAGTGAAAACTTATTTAAAACGCCCGATAACATTTCCTTAAGTGCTTAATACGACGATAAATACGTGGAATTTATTCCATAGTTTGCTTTGTCTTGCAAAGGTTAAGAAGCTTCACTTCATAAATTCCCTGAAATATTTGCTTATCGTTATACTACTTATAATAGGTTCTGTAAAATTTTTTGACATACGATCCAAATAACCTACATCGTAAAATATATAAGCTTCTAATAGTACTGAGAAATTGTATTTCGTTTTCATGCAAGTGCTGTACTCGCTCTAGTTTACGAGCAATAAACCGTCTCCTTAATTAATTCTTTTTAGGTATTGTAGATCGATATACTAAATCGCTGTCGTTTCTATAACAGTTAGGCAACCTGTTGTACATTCCACGCCAAAATGCTGTAGGGAGGGTAGCAAACCTACCTGACCATTTAAACATACGTTGATTTCTCAGGAGGACTAAAATTAATGGAAGTCATTATATTATTTTGAGACCTTTTGCTTGCCTTAATTGGCTATTGTTCTAGGAATATTTTGCAGCTGCTATTAGAGAAATATCTAGCAAGTGGAGTCGCAGAATATTTAGCCTTCTATTGCTGGGAATTGCTTTTAAAAACGCAAACACGTTGTTTTCAATTCTTATAAATACAGCCTGAACTTTAAAAGAATATCATGCTGTACAACGACCTTTTATCGAAAGGAGACGCTGTAATTCGCGGTGTTAAAATGCTTTGCTTTACTTAGTGTTACGGTCTATTTAAATTGTTTCACCTAGTATCTCCATTTCGTTAGCGAGTGCAGCACACACTTCCGAATCCTATACGATGCTATCAAAAGCAGAAAGCTTGTTTTAAGGTACATCTATTGTTTTTTTTTTGTTGATGCTGCTGTGGAATATAGACACTTCTTTTGCTGGTTGTTGATTACGGAAGGGTTGTAGTTTATCTTACTCGTGGTTGCACAATATAGTACAGACTGCGCGTTACAAATTTGCTGTCACAGTGCACAATTGATTATTTAATTATTCTACAAGTAAGAATTAGTTTAAACCGTAGAGTACTTTTAACTGTTTCTTCCTTCTGTTAAATAATGTCAACGTCAACAACTTGTTTACTGAATTATAAGCTAAAGTAAGTTGACTTAGTTTATTTCAGTTATGTTTACGTAATTTCTTGTAGGAAGTGTACTTTACAGAGCAGGTAAAATTACTGTATATATTTATCTACTTCACTTCGTATATATACACTTAGGATTGGAAATATTATATACGTATATATATATATATATATATATATATATATATATATTAAAAGAAAAGTAGGTTTAATGAGTCTTAAATTAATACAAGGTAAAAAAGGAATTATTGGCAAGTGACTCAAATTATAACTTTTGGCTATGAAGAAAGGCAGTTGAGCCGGATCTCCTCCGTGCCGGCTGTTCGTAAAACCTGCGATGTCAGGTAAAACGACACGAAGACACAAATGTGAGCTAGGTGATGCTGTACTTCCCATAAGGTGTCTGTATTAAATATTACAACTTTACTAATCCTGTCCTGATGAGCCCCAATTAGAACGAAACGCGTCGACGGAATGCTCTCGTGGCTGAATTTTAGTCGCTTGCCAATAATTCCTTGTTACTTTGTACATGTGCGTGTGTGTGTGTGTCAGTGTGTGTGTGTGTGTGTGATTTTACATCTATATTGGCTTGAATGTAGATTACCATGCGGTGTTATATGCAAATTAACACTTTTGTTTACATCACGATTATAACAGGACGATTACGTAAATGTTTTACTTGACCATTTGTAAATATCCTTTGTATACTGTTTGACCTAACGGTTTGTAAATAAATTTCTTACTGAGGTTTCCAGTGTTTCTTTCCGTGTGACCACTCTATGACATTTTTTTGAGCTAGCACGGAATCCAATTCCTTTGAATTACTATTCTACCCTTATGTTTTGTTGCGGTATTCGGTGTGGGCGATCTTCTTACTTACTATACTACTTTCTTTTTTGTCTGCACGGAATACTGCAACAAATGCTCTATTTGAAATTGTCTTTACGGCAATCTACCATAACCAATGATTTCTAGTAAAATTGCTCTAAATAGTTTAAATAATAGAATTTCAATAGGATAGTGATTATTCGTTATTTGTTGTAAATTAATACATTGAATATTTTTTTAATTTGAAAATAATAGGTAACAAGAAAACTGCATACCTTAATAATTGTTCAAATTTACAACCATTGCATTCTGAACTTTTATTATCTCGACCAATGGTGTTACTTCTAGCAACTTGCAACATGAATGGGGTAATTATCAAGTAAGCTGCTCTTATGTTTGCGATTAAACACTTGGTCTTTTAAAAAGCCTCAAATATAAAGCCAAGAATCACGTGATCCAGAAAGCCCAAAATCGGTTTTCTATTACCAATCCAATTCTGACCAAACTCATTATTTAGATAAGTTGAGACATTGATTCTATTGTGTTGGAGCGCTATCGTGCTGAAACCATAAGTTTTGTTTCATACTTAGAGGAATATCATATGAGAAATCTTGAACTGAAGGTTGTACAAACATTAAATATCTATTTTGGGTTAAAGTTCAATTAAAGGAATGTTAAATATGCTTTCATCCACTACACCTATCCTACGTTCACTGAAAATCGTACTTACACAAGAATTTGAACAAATTGCAAAGAATTTCTATTATTCCAATGTTGTGTATTTTTTAGGCTAAAAGCTTAGTTTTTATGAAAGTTAGACTTATCAGTTCAAATTACAGTGTCTACAAATTCTGTTCCTACGTTCAGTATCCACCTACAAAAACCAACTCGGCTGTTAGTGTTTCCGGAATGTAACGTTTGAACCAAACACAGATTAAATGCTTTCATTGAATGCGCCTCAAAATATTAAAATCTGTCTTCTTGAAACGCTTAATTAAGCTGCAGTTTGTCTTGTAGAAACATTAAAATAAGCTCTAAAGTCGGCCCAAACAACATATTCACGACCTTCATTATTTTGTACTTCATTTCTGGTGGTAGTTGAAAACTACCATTGGACTTTAAAGAGTTTTCCAAATTTTTAAATGTATTCATATTTGGTTGCCTACGGGTCAGGATATAGGTTTCTATATAAAATAGTAACTTGATGTTTACTGCTGTTAGAGTTTTTTTATTGTATGAATAATTCATTTCCACTATTTTTTGCAACACCTAACTATTAGGAATACACCAACTACTATACTTGTTAATGTGAGTAGTGTAAAATCAAGGTTTCTGTGACCACATTTCCTCCAGCATACACATTTCCTCACACATCTAAACCAAATAATTTTCTTCGATTAACCATTTTCATCTTTCGAGATAAATGTACCTTGTTTGGTATCAATTAATATTAGAATTTTCCCAGCTACCTGAATTTCTAGGAATTTTTTTAGATAGCATCATCCCACAGGAAGCTACTCTCATTTTAAGATTTTCTGCTGGTAGCCATTTCTGACCACCCGCATAAATTTTTTAGCCATGCGACACATCAAATTAGTCTATAATTTCACGCAAAATCTGAATCTGTAAACAGATTTAAAATAGGACCACCCCTTACCGTTTTACACATGTGCCCTCTGCGAGATAAATCTTTCTCCACATTTCCACCCACGAGATAAATGTACCTTGTTTAGTACCAATTAATATTACATTTTTGTCAGCTACCCAAATCTCTTTAAATTTTTCAGATAGCATCATCTCTCAGGGAGCTACTCTCATTTTAAGATTTTTTTACCAATGTCGACTTCTAATCATTTCTTCTTTTTAATATCTAGATTCCTTTAACCAAACACAAAGAAATTAAGCACACAAAAGTTTAATAATTTATTCTATCCGATTTACAGTTTAAGAAACTAATAGAATACTATTTTTACATTGCAAATTATAACATTATCTTCTTCGTGTAGCCGAATCCAAGCAGGTTAAAGTAACCTGTAGCAAAAAAAAGAAATTAATGTGTTGCTTAAAAGGCCTATAACAAAAAAGAGATTAATGTGCTGTTTAATAAGAGAGGAAACGTGTTTTCGGTCAATAAAACATATTGTTAGATTAACGACAATATGTTTTACCGTCCAGCTAGACCGCGTGGAGGTAAACACATGTCGCCGGAAACGAAGAAATTATTAACGATGGGGATGGTAGGTATGTCTTATAACTAACTTACATACTACTATATATATACACAATAAAATATATACAAATATAACAACTATCTTGTATCTTTATGCCCCCATGCATATGTTGATGTGCTGTTTGGGATGACATAACGTTTGTCATCGTCACCCGACAAACTAACCTAATCAATTAGCTGAGTGTACAGCTGATGCTTAATACTACGAATGCATACCATCGTATGCATGAGAGCATTGGAATTATCGTTAACTATATCTCTAAAACTATCTACACCAATTCCCTTAACAACACTACGAGAAATTCCTTTTATCTTTTTAATAGCGTCTTTCTTGCTTACAATACAGTAGGACTTATCCTGGTGCCAACAAACTCCAAGACCAAGTCACCACAAAACTCGTCTTTAAATTTTCCGCGTCAATATTGGCAGTAAACTCTATCCGTTTACGCTAAAAGAAATTGCCCTATTATGCATGCCATACGCTGTAAGTGGAGTAAAAGACAACTGGAATTAGAGGAAATGGATGCAAAAAGGCGAAAGTTTGACACATGGAAAACACTGCGACAATACGCGAACAATACGAAGGTGTGTTAGACAAAGAACATCTTATTAGAGAAAATGAGGAAGAACTAAACGATTATTTTATGTGTCGATGGACTGACTTAAATACATCCGGGTTCTACAAGCTGTATGCATTTGCAGTTAGTAAGAAAGACTCTTTTAGTTATGTAGGCGTCCTAGCGAAAAAGGATGGTACTAAATCCGTATACTTTTTAAAAGGTTATTCTAAAAACGTATTTATCTAAATGGCATATAACAAAGACGAACTAAAGAATGCGGGTTTCGTAACCTTGGCGTACACCACACGCAAAGGGGTTCCGCTAAACATTGTATATTTGCCTAGTAAAGAACCTTTCGGGTCATTTAAAACCGAGGGCCCTACAACCTATAACGACCATATATTTCCAAAAGTGGTAGACATGCAGCTACACAACTGTGAGTGGGAGAATAAAGATTCCTTTTACTACCGACAAGAAGAAGTTGATCAAGCCAACAAGATACGTATGCAGGATATAGTGGGAAAGCTGCTATTAAAAGATTGTCATAAGCTGCAAGAATTACACGAAGGAATGGATCTGGTTGTCGGTGGAATTAAATACTTTATATATAGAGACAAACTTCGGTACATTTTACAACTTGAAAACCTAGACGGTCTCTGTGTATCAAACTATTAGCTAGAAAAGGAGATAGAGGACTTGGGTGTCGATTTAAATTTTAAGCTGCGAATATAATTAGATAAAATTAAAACCGCTCCAAACAAATTAAGGAAAGGACTGTCTTCTGTGTATAACTTTGTATTAAAATTAAGTTTAAATGGCTCCATGCTTGGTATTCAATATTAGGGTGCGCATGGGTAGGGGTGTGCACGGGCAGGGACGCGCATGGACAGGGTGCGCATGGGCCGGGGTGCGCATGGCCAATGGTGCGCATGGGTTGGGGTGTGTTTGGGCGTACACGAGGAAAGTGGAGGTTAACAGTCACCAAGTATCTAATTCTTATTGGGTGGTATGGAGTAATTGCCGGCGTATGTATCCGGAGTAAAAGAACATGATTTGTACACGCAGCTTATTAATAAAATTAGTTTATCGAGCGAAGATGACAAGCGTAAAGTCATTCCTGGAAGCACATCAATCTACGCATGAGGGCATAAAGATATAGGTCTAAGATAGTTGTTTATATTTGTATAGATTTTGTAAATCTGTTGAATATATTAGTTTTAAGATTCCATAATTTTTAAGTTTTCTCCCGCCTTTCCTTTTTTCAAATCCTTCCTGCTTCTATCCTGATGGACAGAGTATACGTGTTATCTCCACGTGGTGTTTGCGGGGCACCGCGGTTTTAGATTTTTCGGGAAATTGTTGATTAAAGCATATGTCTCGGGTAGCGAAAAAAAAAGGTTTTAAAGATGGAGTTAAATATAGATGGACAAAAATTAGAGGTTTGGGTCTTTAAAAGGCGTAACTTTGTAAGGGGTGGTCTTATTTAAAATCTATTTGCAGATTTGGGCTCCGTAGAAAAATCTAATATAAGTTGATACCAAACAAGATATAGTTATCTTAAAAGAGTGACTACCCCGCGGATAATAAATACAATATACCACTTGTCAACAAAAAAACAAGTTGTAGAGAAATTCACAGACGAATTTAATGGGGGTCTAGTATTAGAATTCGTTGGCACAAGAGCCAAGTCCTACTGTATTGTAAGCGAAAAAGACACGATTAAAAAGATTAAAGGGGTCTCACGAAGTGTAGTTAAGTAAAATTGAGGATCCTACAACCTATAACGAGCATATATTCCCAAAAGTGGTGTACATGCAACTACGCGACAGGGCGTGGCAGAATAAGGATTCCTTATAAATAAGAGATTAAAGTTTTCATGTACGTAGCACCAGCAATTGGGAAATGGCAAAAATGTTAAACCTATAAAGGTGATTATTAATTGTGGTTTAGAAAAATAGTAGTTTTCGTGGGCTAAATAAAATAGCTTAGACTGATTAATGTATATGGTTACATATTTCCGTACACATCCACAAACATCTGCTTACGTCTACATACGAGCATGACAATGCCGGTAGTTTTTGTTTAACAAATAGTAGGAAAGATACGTTAGGTGTTAGTGTGTGGAAGCCCATCGGATCGTTGGATTCAAAAAGAACGGTGCGGCGGAATGTATGGTGGTTTTCGTTAGAATAATCGAAAGTGGTTAATCGATCGTATTAGATGTTTAAATATGCAAAAGTGTAAAAGCCTACATAAGCAAAATTTAACTATCAGACAAAAATATGGACAATTTATTAAAACTTACATAACAAAGAAGTTGTACGCACTACGGCACAAGGAAAAACAGCACGGTATGTCATTAAGCCGTAACCATTCATCTCCGCAAGCTGTTAAAGGGTTTTGTACGAAACAACCACAAATTCTGTGTAAAGTATTCAGTTTCGTTATTTAAAACAAATTAAATTTTAATCAATAATTAACCGCGCTCGTAAAATGTGAACCTAATGGTTAATTTTAATGCTGCTAAGCATATACTTTCGCTTGGTGATTCATTTAGAAAATATTCAAGCCTGCCATTTCCGAAAATATGACGTAAAAGTTATGTAAAATTAATTTGCTTTATTAGTAAGTATCCAGTAGACAACAAGTTTGGTATTCCCTTAGTAGAGGTTTAAATTATTTAATTAAGTTTTTGTTTATAGTAGCACTGCACCTTCTACCGCACGACTTGCAGCCAATTTGTGGGCGTGAGCTACCACCTTTTTGGATTTTTCTCTAATAAGATGTTCTTTGTCTAACACACCTTCGTATTGTTCGCGTATTGTCGCAGTGTTTTCCATGTGTCAAACTTTCGCCTTTTTGCATCCATTTCCTCTAATTCCAGTTGTCTTTTTACTCCACTTACAGCGTATGGCATGCATAATAGGGCAATTTCTTTTAGCGTAAACGGATAGAGTTTACTGCCAATATTGACGCGGAAAATTTAAAGACGAGTTTTGTGGTGACTTGGTCTTGGAGTTTGTTGGCACCAGGATAAGTCCTACTGTATTGTAAGCAAGAAAGACGCTATTAAAAAGATAAAAGGAATTTCTCGTGGTGTTGTTAAGGGAATTGGTGTAGATAGTTTTAGAGATATAGTTAACGATAATTCCAATGCTCTCATGCATACAATGGTATGCATTCGTAGTATTAAGCATCAGCTGTACACTCTAACTGATAAGGTTAGTTTGTCGGGTGACGATGACAAACGTTATGTCATCCCAAACAGCACATCAACATATGCATGGGGGCATAAAGATATAAGATAGTTGTTATACTTGTATATATTTATTGTGTATATATAGTAGTATGTAAGTTAGTTACAAGACATACCTACCATTCCCATCCTTAATAATTCCCGGCGACATGTGTTTACCTCCACGCGGTCTCGCTGGACGGTAAAACATATTATCGTTAATCTAACAATATGTTTTATTCACCGAAAACACGTTTCCTCTCTTATTAAACGGCACATTAATCTCTTCTTTGTTATAGGTCTTTTTAAACAACATTATTAATTTCTTTTTTTTTGTTACAGGTTACTTTAACCTGCTTGGATTCGGCTACACGAAGAAGATAATGTTATAATTTGCAATCTAAAAATAGTATTCTATTAGTTTCTTAAACTGTAAATCGGATAAAATAAATTATTAAACTTTTGTGAAATTAATTTCTTTGTGTTTGGTTAAAGGGTTTTATATATTAAAAAGAAGAGATGATTAGAAATCGACATTGGTAAAAAATCTTGAAATGAGAGTAGCTCCCTAGGGGATGATGCTATCTGGAAAATTTAAAGAGATTTGGGTAGCTGAGAAAAATCTAATATTAATTGGTACCAAACAAGATACTTTTATCTCGTGGGTGAAAATGTGGAGAAAGATTTATCTCGCAGAGGGCATATGTGTAAAACGGTAAGGGGTGGTCTTATTTTAAATTTGTTTACAGATTTCGATTCTGCTTAAAATTGTAGACTAATTTGATGTGTCGTATGGCTAAAAAATTTATGCGGGTGGTCAGAAATCGCTACCAGCAAAAAATCTTAAAATGAGAGTAGCTCCCTGGGGGATGATGCTATCTAAAAAATTCCTAGAAATTCAGGTAGCTGAGAAAATTCTAATATTAATTGATACCAAACAAGGTACATTTATCTCGAAAGATGAAAATGGTTAGTCGAAGAAAACTATTTGGTCCAGATGTATGAGGAAATGTGGATGCTGGAGGAAATATGGTCACAGAAACCTTGATTTTACACTACAAACGTGATATATAATTTTGAATAAACAATTGAAGTACAACAAGCGCAATTGTCAACAAAACAATCACAGTATATGGTCGAAATTCGACTATTTAAGTTAATTGGCGCACTTTGAATAGAAATTATTGGTTGCGGCATATTAAAGTAAAGACAATTTCCAGTATTTGTACAAAAAAATATATACGGTGTGTTTTAATTAATATGGTATTAAGAGACTAGAAGCAACCATATATAACTACACGGCTGAAAATTGTTACGTGGTAGATAATGTATATAATCCATTAAAATTTTGTTGGGATACAGCAAATTCTACTTGCGAAATGTATTGGTGTACTCGGTTTCGGTTTCAAATATGTTGAAGAAGCTACCCGAAAATCTGCAAAGCAGTCGCTGTCTTGAATTTAATAACGTTATGCAGCACATATAATGGGGAAACAGTAATACAAAGAAACTGACTAGATTACAGTTTAAATTACCAGTCAGTTTTATCAACATATACAAGATAATAAATTACGCAATATCCGTATTCCATATTAATTGTTTACCGATTAATTACATGGAAGTTGTAGAATATGGGTCGAACAAAAGTAGTGTAGCGATCACACAGGAGTATTATATTAACGCCGAAATCACGTTTTTTGCAAAGCCTGGAACTCTTTTCTCTACAATTTCAGAAAATTTAAACAACAACGATGGACCGATCGCAACATGTAATGTATCGCCCCCATGGTTTAAGAAAAAGAACCAATATGCGCAACAAACTTTTATTGTACGCCGTAAAAGAAATAGAACCTATGTCAGCTATTTATATACGATCAATTAAGAAACAAAAATTATAATTGGAAAAAGTAGATTGAAAAAGGGAAAGAGAGTACAAGGCAAAGACAATTGCATTAATGCGGCAGTATAAACATCTAGTAGAGAAAGAATGCAAGTTAGCACTCTTAAAGGAGAAGTTAATAGATTATTTTGAAATTTATTGAAAAAATTTGGATACACTAGTGTATATAATGTTTCTAGATTTATAGTTAATAAGTCCTGCGTCGGAGTCCTTGCAAGGAAAAATTGGTGTAAGGACATGTATTTTTTAAAGGTATTTAACAAAACCCAGTTTACTAAGGTGCACTATGCAAAATAAGAGCTTACAAAGCAAGAATACATATTAATTTCTCAAAACGAAATGGATTTGATTTGCCTGCCCGTAGTAGAAAGTGGAATATAGACGATGTAAAGTGGAAGGTGATCGGTGGAAAGTGGAAGCTGAAAGGTGGATGGTAGTAGTTGGAAGGCGGAAGATAGAAGGCGGAAGGTGGAGGGTGGAAAATGGAAGGCGAAGGGTGGAAGGTGTAAGGTGGATGGTTGAGGGTAGAATGTGGAAAGTGAAATGTTGAATGTCTTAGGTGGAAGGTGGAAAATAGGAGATAAAAAGTGGAAGAGGGAAGATGGAAGATAGGAGATCGAAGATGAAAAATGGAAGAAGGAAGAAGGAAGATGGAAGACGGTAGATGGAAGATGGAAGATGGAAGATGGAAGCTGGAAGATGGAAGCTGGTAGATGGAAGCTGGTAGATGGAAGATGGAAGATGGAAGATGGAAGATGGAAGATGGAAGATAGAAGATAGAAGATGGAAGATGGAAGATGGAAGATGGAAGATGGAAGATGGAAGATGGAAGATGGAAGATGGAAGATGGAAGATGGAAGATGGAAGATGGAAGATGGAAGATGGAAGATGGAAGATGGAAGATGGAAGATGGAAGATGGAAGATGGAAGATGGAAGGTGGAAGATGGAAAATGGAAGATGGAAGGTGGAAGATGGAAGGGGGAAGATGCAAGTTGGAAGATGAAATAGGTAAGATGTAAAATTCAAGATGGAAAATGGAAGATGGATGATGGAAGAAGGAAGATGGAAGATGGAAGATGGAAGCTGGAAGACGGTAGATGGAAGTTGGAAGCTGAAAGATGGAGGATGGAGGATGGAGGATGGAGGATGGAAGATGGAGGATGGAAGATGGAAGATGGAAGATGGAAGATGGAAGATGGAAGATGGAAGATGGAAGATGGAAGATGGAAGATGAAAAATGAAAGATGGAAGATGAAAGAAAGAAGATGGAAGATGGGAGGTGGAAGGTGGAAGGTGGAAGATGGAGGGTGGAAGGTGGAAGATGGAAGATGGAAGATGGAAGATGGAAGATGGAAGATGGAAGATGAAAGATGGAAAATGGAAGATAGAAGATGGAAGATCAAAGATGGATGATGGAAGATGGAAGATGGAAGATGGAAGATGGAAGATGGAAGATGGAAGATGGAAGATGGAAGATGGAAAATGGAAGATGGAAGATGGAAGGTGGAAGATGGAAGATGGAAAGTGGAAGATAGAAGATGGAAGATGGAAGATGGTGTAGATGGAAGATGGCAGTTGAAAGATGTAAAGTGAAAAATGGGAGGTGGAAGGAGGAACGTGGGAAGAGCCAGTCCAGTAACACTAGAAGTCCCACAACTCGTCTACTAAACTGACAAATGCGTATATAAACTACCAGCATTTATCAATACACGTAGATCTCTATGAAAAGGTAAGGAGGTTTTGTAGATATTAAAGCGTGTGTTAATTTTAAAGCCAGTGCAAAGAAGGATAAGACATCGATAAACGCAAAAGGCTGGCCTACTTAGAAAGAAAAAGATTAATTTCTGTCATCGAGAGAATTGTATATGCCGTTTAATGTTTAGCTATACAAAACAGCTATCAAGGGCAAAATGATATTGTTATGAAAAAATTTCCTCGTGTATATTAGATAGCACCTTACCTGATATCGCAAGGTCGAGAATTTTTTGTTAATGAGAGAAGCCCAAGGTAAAGATGGATGGAAAACGTCTTGAGGAAAAGAAAAACTCATTAAAGATAAACGGCTAGTAGAGTGTTAGCTATGGGTAGATCATGAGCTTGGGTCATAGTTTGACAAACGACCAAAAATATAAAAAAAAGCGCCACCGTATTTTTCAATACAACATACGAAAATACGTGCAATTGTATTAGGGGAATGCGGAAACCTGCAGTCTACACCACTTATGTGGCCACAAAACCTAAATATATATATATATATATATATATATATATATATATATATATATATATACCCAGGGTACTTGTTAACATTAGACAGAATTAATCTTTTGTTTATTAAGAACCAAGAAATTTCCTTTAAATTTTTAATAATAAAAGAATTAAGCAAAACTAAAGAGATTCTATTCACTTAAATTTTTTTTTTATCTTGTTTCAATGGAAATATTTACATTTATAATAAAAATTTACTTGAAAGAAAACTAATAGTGTTCTTTCTAGAATAATATAAATTTCATTAGATTTTCAATATCACAACATGTCATCAGTCTAAGGTATTCGTTTTCTTAATAATATTACACCTTGTGTAGTACTACAATAGACTTTACAATTAAGTAGCTACCATATTTCTTTTAAATGTTAATAAATTGTATCATTTACAGCAAGAATAAACTTTACATTTTGTCCTTTAAGAATTTATCATTTCTTAAGGTTAAAGTACATGACCTCAATAATAAGCAAAAATATTTTAATGTAATTTAAAATAATATGTAGTGATAGTATCTAAAAATTGTAGGTATTTTGACATGTGGTTTCATTAACACTTTTTAGTGAAGCTAATAATTATTTCCTTAATGATTAAATATTCAAAGTTACAATACTGCCATCTTAAAAATTTTTTTGTAAAGTTACTAACACAAAAATAGGGTGTTTAAACAAAAACGAACTTCAAGATAACGACATAAACTAAAATATCAATCTTTCATCTAACTTGGAACTTTTAAATAAATTCAATATACTTTAAGTCAAGATCACTCACGTGCGCGAAGTACAATTGGAACCAAAAAAACTTGAACGTTCTTACCAGAACAAAACAACGCCATATGTCGACCAATCTAAACCTTCTGCAATCTACACAGAAGGATGATCATATTGTAGGGTAAATTTAAATTGGAGCCCACAAAAACCTCTCCATTATCGCACTACGAAAAACGAATTAATAAATTTTATAAAACTATTTCATACTAACTGCATTAACTGAGTTCACCCATAGTGGAATTCAAATCAATCTACACTAAAAGCTACCAGGAACCAGACTATGACACGATGATTTTAATCATTTAATCTTTTTTTCGAACACGATGCCAAGCAGATTCGCTTGGCACCATCTTGACTCTTCTTATCACCACTCGAGCTGCTTTCTCGTTCAAGCTCTAGTCGAAAAGTGATTGCGAAAATGACAGACAAGTAACTAGCCTAGTAACTTAGATATCTGAGGCGAAGGAGCCCATTATACATAATACACATAATAAGCTATCTTTTGTCACCAGACAATTAAAAATTATGTTTTGATTTTATTAAGGCATAATATTAAATTTATAGAGAAAATGTGACTAAATAACAAAATACGTTACAATATTTTGTTTTCTAACGGCAATGAAAATTTTTTAAAACTTATGGAATCCATTTCTCGATTTTATAGCTTAATGGCTGAACATATTAGCAGAATTAATAATCTATAGGAACACTGTGGCACGATTTAAATAAAATTAAATAAAAACCCTTAACCACAAAAAATATTTGAATTACTAGTAATTCAAATATTTTTTGTGGTTAAGGGTTTTTATTTAATTTTATATTAGCAGAAATCAAAAAATAATTTCGAGATGCCACATTATTTAAGTCATAACATTCCGAACGAAATCGTATACCTTCTAGCTAATAAAATTAAGACAAATACTATTCCATAATATTAGACTCTACTCCAGATGCTGTAGTTAATGAAAAACAAATTACGGTTGTATTAAGATTTGTTCATTTAGATTCCTTAAATGAACAAATTGGCATCAGCAATCACATCTTACAGTTTTGTCTGATCACAGGCACTTTTGAAAATGAAGTGACTATTTTTGTGCTAACAGTTTTAAAGGAAGTTAGTATTGGCATAGAAACGTGCGTAGTAAGTTATATAATAACGGAAGCGAAATTGACAGCAAACTTTCAGGTCTGCATAAAAAATTTCATATATAAATCCTATATTTTTAATGTTCTGTATGCTGATCATATCTTAAACTTGCTGTAATTCTTATCTTTAACGAATTGTTCTGGTATTGTTCAAGAGGCACATGTTTATTTTTTGGCTTCTGTTAACTGCTTGTAAATTCTGGAAAAAGAAATCTCTTCACAGATAAACACACTTCTGATACATGGTAAGAAAACAGAATTTGATGATGTTTAAGGGCATACAGTTAACATAAGGAGAGTTAATGATGCTTTTTCTTCCTTGTAATTGTTCTTCGACAGACAATAATGGTACAAGTTTAAGAACATCCTTATTTATTAACCTAAAACTTTACAAATTCTTTACCCTCCTTAATAATAGGGTATAAAATTTTATCAAAATAAGGTTCTGTAAAGGCTAAACGCGAATTTATTTACCCGAGACTGAAAAAGTGGCACGCGGAACAAAAATATACTTATCTCAACAAGGGTCTGACAATTTGCTTAATCAAGCTAAAATCTCAGTTGAAAAATTGAACTGCAAGATCAGCTTTCCCCATGAGAGTCGAGTACAATCTCGAAAGCAAACTACGTTCTTGAAATATAAATCCAACGGCGATCCTGCCATGTCCTCTTGTTTAAAGTTCATTTTTATTTTATTCCATTGAGGTCGCAATATTAAAGTTGGATGAAGGATTTTAATTAACGACAGAACACTCAGATTATTTCCGGTTTATAAATGATTTGTGAGCTTTATAGTAGCTTTAGTTAAGAATACAAAATTAAAATAGTATATAAATTTACAAATTAAATTAATTAATGGAAAAAGCTCAGATATTAACGCTATAGCTTTAGTCCTTGTCATTGAAGTTTTACCTAGTTATACCAAAAGTAATTTAATGGCTTCACGGTTTTAAAATATTTACATTCGAATGGTCTAACTAGTGCATACCCAAACCTATTAATTGTCCGTAGCTTGTAATACAGGCGCGTTACGCTAGCTTTAAAATTAAAGGAGTAGGGAAAATTTAGTTAAATTGAATGACGTACCTGGTATAGTGGATGTCGGGAATGGCTAATATTAAGTAAGCATAATATTTTAATTCTTTTGTTTTAGAAAATATAATTTCAAGTTAAGACAGTTAATATAGGTAAACCAATGTAAAATAAGGTTTTTTAAAATGATTGATTTTGATACATTGGTCATTCAATAAAATAAATATGACGACAATGAAAACCTCTGAAAAAACGGATGTCTTAAATCATACAAAGTAATACATGCATGGTGCTATACAACAAACTTAAACCACAAAATTAAAAAGTTATTTAGGTTGCAATATTTATTGACAGAACTCCAAGCCATAAATTACTTTAAACTACAAAAATATAAACAACACTTATTACTGTAAACTTTCATAGCGGAATCGTCATTTTAAGAAAGCTAAAATTATATAAAAATAACTGCTAATTCATTAATATGCATTCCAAATATAAGTTTTTCGAAATTTTAGTTAAATAAATTAAATTCAATAGTACACAGTTGCAAATACAAAGAAAACCACAGACACACTTGAACTGTAATTTATAATACAATGTAAAAGCAAAACACTGTGTAGGGAAAATTCAGGAGTATTAAATTACAGGTGTTTTAATTTTATCATAAAATATGCTACAACGTATTAACATAGTTATATAAAGAAAAATTAAGTACGTTGTATAAACCATAGACAACCATGCGTCTTTTATGTGTTAGGTATGTTAATGGCATACCTGTCTGAAGCAGAAGAAGTGGGACGAAATAAGTTAGTTGAATCCGACGGGAAAGAAATGGAATTTATCATTCCTGAACCAAGAATTCGAAAAACATCGTAAACGTAAACATACGAGCGAGTGGCGATACGGCTGCGACCTGCGCGATCAAGAGGTCGAAATAGTGAGAAGTTCGGTTTTGAAAAAGTAAAAGTTTAGTAATACAAGTTAATGATAGAAAGTGGAACGGAACGCGCTACAAGAATAAATAAAAATGGATGGCCCCGCAGGGAAACAAAATCCATGCACATATGAATAGAGTTATTGTCGTTGTGACCGTTTAAAAGGTATTTGGACACTTTACCCCACCATTAAGTTGTAAGTTTGGGTTACCATATGTCACGGTAGCTGCTGTTTAAATGATGAAAAAATTGATTTTTTTAATAAATTGGAGAGTTCTTGTGATCTGGACATTCCCAACTTTATGACAGATGAATCAAACCGTGAGTAATTATAAATATTTATGGTTATATAATTTTATGTTTATGCGAGTTGTAGATGTACACATGGTTGGTACTTTATGACATAAAACGTTAATCAAACATGAAAGTTCCTGTTTAATTGATAGGGTATTTTTTCAAACGCTAGGATTGTTTTAAATTTTGGCTGTTTTTATAAATCGTTTGGTATTTTTTTTCTATTAGGGCTATTTTCTATTAGAATCGTTTTCTATGCGACTTTCTTAATTTTTTATAGGGTTAAAATTTTTGGCACTAAGCTTTGATGCCATTTTTTTAATGTTAGGGCTAATCTTTTTAAACATAAAGCAGTGTTTTTGTTAATTAAAATAATTTTTCTTATCGTTTACTGTTTCCTATCTTTAAATGTTAGAACTTTTTTTTTTAACGTTAAGGTATAAACCCTGCATTTTAGCTTTTTTTTGAAACATTTAAGTGCAAAATTTTAAAACTTAGTTTATATGTTTTGACTTTTTTAAATTATTTGCCATTTTTCTAATGATTTTTTTTTAAATTAACTTGTGAAGTTTTAAGACACAAACTCACTGATCGCGACTTAAGAACTTAGAATTTTTTATTTTAAAAGAAATGTATGTGCCTTGCAGATTTTTTGTTGAAAATTGAATTCAGTTATGAATTATGACATAGCACTTGAAAGGAATTGAGGATTTGACAATTACCGGATTGAGAAAGATTTCGGAAAAAACAATTGTAAGGTACGCGGCACGAACAAGAAGAAGAATTATTAAATAATAGTGAATTCATTAAAATGCATCCCAAATATAAGAGCATTTAAAAATTTTAGTTAAATATATTAAATTGAATACTACACAGTTGCAAATACAAAAAGAATCTTAGACACTCTCGAAACATCTTTCCTGTGTTAGGTATGTTAATGACATATCTTCTGAAGCAGAGGAAAATGAAGAAAATAAGTTAGTTGAACCCGACGGAAAAAAAATGAAATTAATCATTTGTAAACCAAGAATCCGAAAACATCGAAAGCGTGAAAATTGGAGGAAGTAGCGATACGCCGGTGGTCCGCACGATCAGGGGTCGACATAGCAAGAAGTTGTGTTTTGAAAAAGTAAAAATCTAGTAATACGAGTCAGTAACAGAAAATGGAACGGGCTGTAAGAAAAATAAAGATGGATGGCCGCGCAAGAGAACAAAATCGTGTCGTATGATGAATATGTGAACCTACCCTCGCGCAGGCGAGGTATATCCCATGCTATTGTGGGTGGAATTATTGTCGTTGTAACCGTTTAAATAGTTTTGGATTTGTATAGTTCACCCCTTCATTAAATTGAAAGTTTGGATGTGTCAAGGCAGCTGTTGTTTTAAAAAAGAAAAAATGGAATTATTAATAAATTGAAAAACTAGTGTGGTTAGGACACTTTTAGCATTATAAAAGGGGAATCAAACCGTAAGTAATTATAGATTCTTATGGCTATATAAGTTTATGTGTATGTGAATTTTGGATGTAAATATGGACAACATTTTATGAAATAGGATGTTAATCGAGCATGAAGGCGCTTATTTTATTGGTCAATGATTATCGACGCAACGAGGGTTGATTAAATTTATGCATAATGTTATCATTTTAAGCTATTAAGGAATATGTGTGTGTTGATATCAAAGGAATTTGGAAGGGACAACGAACAGATTATGAAAAGCTGGTATTTACCTGTTTTCGGTGTTGCTATTGATAGGATTCTACTAATTGGGAGATACGTCATTTAATTGAATATTAGAAACAGAGAAAATGTGGAATGATACCTTGTTAATAGCTTAGAGATGTGATCTTTTTATATTTTATTCTTTTAGTAATACCTGGCCAGAAACGGTGTTAAGATAGAATATTTGTATTTAAACTGTGGATATTTTATGTTAATAGAACCTAAGTTTATGTAGAATTTTATTTGAATTTATTTAAAAACTAGGTAATCACATATCTATAAGGTATATCCGTATACCCTGCGATGGTGTCTAATTTGGAAAAGCATTTTGTTTTGAGAAATTTCTTTAATTACGACAAAATTAATAAGTATTTCATATCATAACTTACTATAACTTTTTCTTACGTATGGAAATAATATGTTCTATAATTTAAATTCAAACGTTTATTATGTAAACGAGGTTTAGGTTTAATATTTATAGAACTGAATCTTCCGTCATTTTAGCTATCAAAATTTATTGTTTTCATTTGCTCGCAATTGCTATTTGTTGTTTGACGTCAATCTTTTTGTACTGGCTGTTTCGCTGTTCACTAAAATCAAGCAGTTAATTATATTGTGAATAAAATTCTGACTACTGAGTATATTGAAGCAACAAAATTTGCAGTAAAGACTAATATTCATGGAAATTTATTTGTAACTTGAGGCAGTCTTAAACTACAAAGTTCGTTTTTTGGGACAACTACCGTTTCTTGAAGCAGAGGTAAAAGGATACTGGTTGGAATGGCGTTCATTACTTTAAATTGAGTATAGCTAAGAAGGAGAAAAGTACGAATACCCCAAAAGCTGATAAATTAATTTTTATAATTCTTAATAACATTTTTTATGTACATTTCTTGTAATTTATTTATTTGTTTGTATTTTTACAAGTAAAGGAGTTACGGACCACGCAGCCAGTTCCGGGACTAACAACTTAATTTTTTGTTGTTCATTGTACTCCTGGTGCCTTAATTTAAATCCATTTGTAACAGGCATTTTGCTTTTAGTGAGGTACTAGAAGTAGTAATATTGCTCTTATTAGAAAGATAGCTTTCAAAGCACTTTATATAATTCCTTAATAGAGTTTATTTTGCGCCGTCTGATGCCAGAGAGTGAATTCAGCTTCGAGGCGGAAAACTATTATACTTTTTTACCGTGGTCTATAGCTTCGCTTCTGAATGTACTTTAATGGAAACATAACACAATTAAAAGTAAAGTTCTACTCTTCAAAAATTACTACTGAGAAAAGATGTTACATAAAAGACAATAGTATATCCACTAATTCTAAATACATAGACATCACCGTATTAGAGCTAACGTTTAATATATATATATATATATATATATATATATATATATAAGTTTTACGTGTTTCAAAACTAGTTGTTTCAGTATGACTAATAATAATATATCATTATAGCCAAGCCAAGGATGTAATAGGAAATGGAACTTCGACGTACAAGTGATTTTCTCAAGCTAAAAGTTTTTCAAGTCCACGTAATCTCTGCTCATACTTTCGATCCGGACTAAAATTTGTTTTTAGCTTGACTGTTAAACTTTCTAAAGATATCCGAAAAAGCCAGCGAATATGTTAACGTTAGAAGGTTAAAATTTGAAGATGTTATCATTGGCTTTTAAAATATCGTTATCTTAAAACTGCTTACCTAATTTTGGTTTTTCTTGTAACTTCAGATGAAACTGATCTTTATGAAAAATAACCGCTTCAATGTTCTAATCAAACATAAGTATTACTACTGGTCTTTTCTAATTGTAAAATAGCAGGCTACTGACATAGTTCAGTTTTTTATTTTAGAATTGTATTAAATTTTATTAGAAACGTGTCTGTTACGGTACGGCAGTTTTTAAACTACTTCGAAAGCAAGCTTAATGCTACATTCGCCTTACTTAATTTTTCAGTAATTAAATATTTCATACCGACGTGTAAGATTTTGTAGAGCATTTCTGTTTTTAAAGCAAAACTTAATCAGTTTATTAAAATAACTTTAACCATGTAAGTAACTTGTACTATATATATATATATATATATATATATATATACTTCCTATATATAATATATATAATATATAAATATATATATTTAACGTCTAGTATGAGAAAAGCCCAATTACTTTAATAGGGTATTCGTTTTATTTTGAAATTATCAAAATTCTATTAAATTTTTGAAAAAGGATTTGTTACTAATTTAAATTATACATTTGTAAATACGAAATGAACTTAAAATGTTATATTTATTTTGTAAAAATAGAGTGTGTTATATTTTGAAAGTTGAGTTATTTTGTGTGTATGATTGAAGGGAGTGATTTTATTTTAGATGATTGGGGACCAAGGAGGAGTGGAGCACAACATATATATATATATATATATATATATATATATATATATATATTATAATTAATCGACTATGGGTATGAAGTTCAATGAATATAAGTTAAAATGTTAAAATTTTATTTTATTTCTTGATGTTTCGGCGACATCATTGTGCTATTGTCGAAAGATCTATAAAGTGAACTACGTATATAACAAATCGATACGTGATTACACTTATTGTAAATAATCGTAATGGTTTGTGAATATTAACATGAATTTAGATTGGAACATAAATGAAATGAAAATTAATTTGGTAAAAGTCTGTCAATGATACAAGTGGAGACAGATAATTGACATATATTGACAGAATACGCTTAAATTTAAGTTGGCATACTTTGATACATAACAAAAAGGGAGAAATTACTTTTAAAGATGTCACAATGATTGAAATTGATTTATATTATGTAAGGAAGTGTAGATACGTAGGTAAATAAATTTTCACTATTTATATATACACACGCACACGTACGCGCACGCGCCCGAGCACATGCACGAGCACGAGCGCGCGCGCGTACACAAACGCATGCACGTACACACGCACACACGCACGAACACACACCCACACACACACGCACGCACGCACGAACGTACGCACGCACGCACACACGCACGCACGCACATACCCACGCACGCACTCACGCGCACGCACGCATGCACACGCGCACATGCGCGCACGCACGCACGCACGCACTCACGCACACACACATGCACACACGCACACATCCACACGCGCACACACGCACGCACGCAAGCACGCACGCACGCACGCAAGCACACACGCACGCACACACGCACGCAGGCACGCACGCACGCACGCACGCACCCACGTACGCACGTACGCACGCACACCTGCACGCACGCACGCACACACGCACGCACGCTTGCACGCACGCTTGCACGCACGCACGCGCGCACGCACGCGCGCACGTACGCACCCTCGCACGCACGCACCCTTGCACGCACGCACGCACGCACGCACCCACGTACGCACCCACGTACGCACGCACGCACGCACGAACGCACGAACGCTCGCGCGCACACACGCACGCGCGCTTGCAAGCACGCACGCACGCGCGCGCACGCGCACGCGCACGCGCGCACACACACGCACGCACACGCACGCGCGCACGCGCGCACGCGCGCGCGCACGCACGCACGCATGCACGCACGCACCCACGCACGCGCCCACGCATACCCGCACGCACGCACGCGCACGCATGCACGCGCGCATGCACGCACGCACGCACGCACGCACGCACGCACTTAAGCGCGCGCGCGCACGCGGCGCGCCCCCCGCAAGCACGTACGCATGCACGCACGCATGCACGCACGCACGCACGCATGCACGCATGCACGCATGCACGCACGCGCTCGCACGCGCACGCACGCACGCGCGCGTGCACGCACGCACGCACGCACGCACGCGCGCACATTTTAAAAATTTAGAAAATTTAGAAAATGAAATTAAACACACAATCTTAAAAAATATATAATACATCAAAAACGTTTTTCATTCATACAAAACGGTTTATAAAACAATTCACGGTTCCAGTTTAAAAAGAAAATAATTAAAATTCTTACCTAATATTTATTAACAGATACACAAATAGACGGATAAACTACCCATGTTTTATTCCTACGCTTGTAAGTGTGCTTAGCCAAAAACGCTTCACAAATTTTTTTATTAGAAGGTCAAGTTGTTTCGAATTTTGACCAAAATTCTTTGCAAATCATCCGCTTCACAATTAGGAAAAAATGTGAACTTATTCTAAATTAATATACAAAATGTTGAAATATTATTAATTTACAAACAAAATAATCTAAAATTTTATACTTATCGTTGCATCTTAAAGAACGCTTATCCAAATCTTCTTTTCAGTACCCTCAACGGTATTAAATCTTTCCTGGTTTTATTTTAAATTGAAGTTCAAATCCCAGTTTACAAAATCATCCATATTCGCTTATATTGTCATTAATTTTCAAGGCGCATCTTCTATTTTTAATCATTTAGCTTTATAGAAGCGTTTGTATCGAAGAATTTTCAAATAACTGCATTTAACAACTTTCATATTTCACACTATTGAAAAACACTATTAAATTTCATATCGTAAACTAATTAACGGCATCTAATTCTGTTTAAAATAGTACATGACGAATCGCGAATTATTGAAATTTTTCCTCGTCGATCTTGTAAATTGAAACTCTTACATATTGCTTGTTGACGCCAATTAATTATGTGAATTTTGAATAAAGTTTCCGCTTATATATTAAAATTATATGTTTTCGAGAATATTCTTGTTCCGTATGGAACATAATACACCGTAATGATGTAATTTTTTTCGAGAAATTTTACAAATTCTACAAATTCTACAAATAAATCCCACCAAGAATAAAAGAATCAGGAAAAAAAGAAATTTCCAAAAATTCAAGGTTAAATCCTGTATAATACAAGTTTACTTTTGCCAAGGGAAAACGCGAGTTTCGTGTGTATAAATAATAACCCTGTGTAATAAAAGCGCATTCTAAATACATAGCAATTAATATGTGCAGTAGCGAAAAGCACAAATTTAAGCCGTGCCTGTAAATAATCACCCTAACATAAATACAAAGTCATTTATTTTGCCTTATTAATTATCAATACATTTCCGATGCATATAAAAATGCTCTTTATTTACTTAAGTAATATGGCATGGTGCTAGCTTTACGCATTTTGCATAAGAAACTATAATCAATCTTGTTCAAGACGAAACGCTTTAATCTTAGTTATGTGTATTAAAACAAGTTTTGGCGTGAAAGCAAATATTTTCTATAAAATTACAACTCATTTGCATTATAAAGCTTTAAATTAATCATATATATATATATATATATATATATATATATATATATATATATATATATATTGACTTTTGTATTACATAAATCCATTTTAAATAAAGAATTCTCTGGAATAGACAAAATTAAGAAAAAAGTTTCTGGAGAATACGTCAATTTCGTATGAACCCATTAATAAATAAAAATTTATTTTATGAAGCCGCTGGAACATTTAAATTATTTATTAGCTTTCGCAATCACCGTAGGAGAGATGCGATGCGACACAATAACCGTGTGTGTAAGAGAAAGACGGACAGCGCACATAAATTGACACTAACTAGGTAATAAAACGCGACGATTTTGACGCTAATGACGAATTTCCATAAATCGTACATCATTGCGGTGTTAAATGTTCTGTACGAAGCTAGCACGTACCAGAAAAGAGATAATCTTTGTATATAAACGGGAACTTTTATTAAAGAGATTCATTCATAAATTCAATTGCAAAAATGTTACTTTGAAAAAATAATTTCGAAGCTGTTGTTTCGAGTATGCGATACGCATACCATTATTTAATAACTACAATGTGAATATAGAAGTCTATCTTAAAAATGCATTTATTTGAATTTGTAATATACAATGAAGAGGGAAAATTCTTTGAGATACAAAAAGCTACTTTAAAAATGTAATTAAGTAATTAAATGAAGATTTAAGCGAAAATTTGAACGTCAATTTAAAGTAAATCCAAGAATTCGCAGATATTTAATACTGTTAATTACAAATTGGAAAAGTGCTTTGTGTATTTTTGCAAGTATTTCCTTTAAGACACTGTTTGTAACTGATATTTGAGTATTTTTCATTTAAATTTAAAGTATACTTAATTATATAATAATTTTTTTTGTAAGGATATTTACCAGAAAGTTTATGATTAGAGCTCGAAGCACTCTGACCTTCTAATAGATTATCTGATAAGGATTCTTTTGGCCAAACAAACCTTACAAGCGTGGGAATCAAAGCTCGGTAAACTATCCATAATAGAAGAGACTTAGTTCTATAAACTTAAACCTAAATAGGGTAAGAGACATTTTGACAAATAATTAAATAGGTACCTGTTAGAAATAATTTGATGTTTGAAAAAAACTATGCTGTAAATGTTCTATATAATTTTGTATGAGAGAGAATATTTTAGACTGTATAAATGCTTTGTGATATTGCTGTATTTGATATCATTTTGAAAACTCCATTAATTCGTTGAGCTAGCCAGGCAAAGTAAAGTTAGAAAGAAATATAAGTTAACAATTTTAAATTTTATAATTTGCTGTACCTATATCACAGCACTCTTTCAGCGACGCCTAACGCCGGCCATTGTCACAGCACTCTTTTAGCGGCGACCCAACCTGTAGCTCGATTAATTCATCTGTAAATTAGAGTTCTTTATCTCGTAGGATTCATTTTTGGAGTTTTTTTTGTTTTTGTAATATCTGATTAGTTTCTAGTATGACTGATAGGATAAAAGAGGTTCGTGAGATTTTGAGAGCTGAGGCAGTAGAAATTGTTTCTCACGAAAGCGTTTATATGGAAAAAGCGAAAAAGGAGAATTTAGAGGCGAAGAATGTAGAAGATTCCCTGGAATCAAAAATGGTGGCTCATTTATTATGCCTGAATCAGAGTATGCAGGAACAGAAAGAAAGCATGAAAGACATGATTGAAAAGAATTAGAAAGGCGTGAAAAAAATGGGTGACAAGTTTGATAAAAATACTCAGGAGCTACGAGCGGAACTTGGAAAAATATAACAAATTTAGGGGAAAGTTTAAAATTAAAAAGTGAAAACAATGTAAGGAAATTTAAAGAAATGAGTGAGAGAATAACTTCGTGTTTAAGAGAAACTAACAAGACATTGAGCAAATGAAACCTGAAACTAGAGGAAAAGTAGTACAAATTTTAGAGGATATGGATGACATCAAAAATGAAATAACATAAATCAAGACGAATCAGGGAGCAAATGAAAGCGAAACTAATGGGAAAATTAAAATTTTAGATAAAAAGTAAGTAAAATAAAGGGAAACTGTCAAGCTGTTTTTAAAAATTTAGAAATGATTTGGTAAATCTCAAAACAGACTTGGGGAATAAGTTTGAGAATTTAGAAGACAGGGTTAGAAATATTCAAGTTGGGGAACAGATGAGATGGAGTTCAAGAAGTGTTCCGTTGGAACAACATTCGAAATTTTATGAGGATAATAAGCTTAACTCTAAAATATTTTTAAATATCTTAAAAACTTTAATACAAGGTATTTGGGACGTGCAAACGAAGTTAAATATTGTAAGGTCCATGTTGAAAGGAATTGCAGAAATTTGGTTTAAACTAATTGACAGTGAGTTGATTCGTTTAAAGACTTCGAAATTAAATTTTTTAAATATTACTGGGAAGACAACCACTAACTTAAATTTGAGATAATTTATTGATGGGCAAATATAGTAGCGATTCTGGCATGACAAGTGAGTTGTATGCGATCAAGAAATTTAACGCTGCCCAACAACTTGATCCTCCTTTAGAGGACAACCAAATTATAAAATATTTAGCATGTTATTTTGAAACACAAGTAAGGCAATGCATAACCTTAAGAAATATTGTTGAAAAAGATGTGTTTTTAGAATATCTTCAACGTTATGATGATATGAGTCAACCAAGGAGAATGGAGACCAGACCAAGGAGCCAGACCATGAACACATTTGGATTCCAAAGGAACAATGTACAGGAGAGGTATTAAGACAAACCATTTGTAAGGGAGAATATGCCAAGAAATAATTGGAGTAGAGGAAATGCCATTAGGAGAGACTGGGGAAGGGAGAATAATGAATCCCATTCCATTGAGAACCGTTACTCAAGGAAGCGAAAATAGGTCAATCGTGCAAAGAGATAGCGTGAATAGAACCGTTACCCAAGGAAGGGATAATAGGTCAAAAGTGCAAAGAGATGGCATGAATAGTAGCAACGATAATAAAAGAACATATACAGAGATGGCTAATCAGCTTGAAACGTCAAATAGGCAGGATTTTTAGATGCAGACAAATCAAACGACGATAATAAAGAAATTAATAAATATGAACATGCGCGTGAATTTATATAACTTGAGTTGGAAAATGATGTAAAAGTTCATGAAAAAAGTGATATCCTATCTATAATAAAATTGCAAGTAGAATGAAGAGAGATTAAATTACTTTTAGATACAGGAGCTGAAGTAACATTAGCAAGCGAAGGTTTTATTAAAAATAATTCATAGGAATTAATGCAGAAAAATATCCCTACTAAAAGAAATAATTTAGTATCGCCGAATAATACGAAGTTTGCGGTTTTTAATAGTATCATAATTCTGAAAGTTAAGTTGCGAAAAATGGAGGTTGAGCAAGAGTTTTTAATAGAGCCAGCGAGTTGATATCGTTCTGGAAATAGATTTTATAAGTGAGATGAAAGGTATTATAGATACCGAGAATAAAGTGATGATTATGGGAGATGAGAGGATTAAATGGGACAAAGAAGTCCATATAGACATACAAGGAGATTGTATGAATTTGAATTATTTTTAGGAGATGGAAGGTGATGGAGATAAGAGTTTAAGTATTAAATGCTCTGGTGAAGTTAGAAGAAAAGTTGTATCGTTTTTAGAGAAAAACTCATAATTATCGGGAACTGCAGAAGATGATGTTGAAGAGACGGAAATAATAGATGAAACTTATGAAAATATTGTAATTGCAGGTGTAGAGAAGGAGATAAAAGAACTTTCTGTGAATGCAGTTCTTAAAAATAAAATGAATAAAGTTAGTGAAATATTAAATAATAATGAAATAACTTGGAAAGTAGAACTTAATTCGTTTGGGATAATTGCGAGTAGAGAATCAAATCGTTATGTGAAGTGGCGTATGTACAAATATGGAAGAGTATCATTTGGTTTGTCGAAACACTCAATTAGATATGCAGATGTGGGAAAAAGTTGGAAGTGCAGGAAAAGAAAGGAATTGATAAAATGAAAGAGGATGAGAGAGTTAAGAGTATAAGTGTGAATTATTTTAAGAAAAAATTAGAAGATAATGTAGATAAGGGATCCATTGCTGTTAAATGTCTAGATAAAGTTATAAATAAAAGAGAATCGTTGTTAAAAGAGGAATCTTATATATTGGAAGATAGAGGGTTAAGAATTGCTACGTGTAAATTGCCTCTGTTGTACAAATAGTAAATTTTCTAAATAAAAATTGTGAGATTCGCATTTAAATAGATCATACATAAAAGTTACTACCTGTCGCAATAAAAATTATCACATTGCCAAACATTATGCAAATTGCAGTTTTAAATAAATTCACGAAATTTCTCATAATTAATCACAAATTTTAAAACTGGAACCTTGAATTACCTCCAGATTAGCCAGCCCTTCAATAACTTAAATTTCACACAATACAAATATTAATTGTTCATAAATAAAGGTCTGCACCTTAAATAAATTTCTACCAAACTTGCTTAGCGTCGTGATTGTTTAACTTTAATTGAATTATACAAGGCTTCTACTAGCACTAAGCCGTAAAAGCTAATCAGGGAATAAACAAAATAGAAACGAATAGAAACCCTAAAAGTAATCTACCATTACTTAAACTACTTCAACAAATACAGGTCTAGTAATCAACAATTTTGTCTGGCATTGGAAAAACAATTCGATTATAGTGAACGAAAATTAATTTAAACTGTTGGTTTTTTTGCAAAGAGAAAAGTCAATGATCAGTTTATTTTGCAAAATAAGCAAAATTCAAATTAATTTTCGATTACTATACTCGAATTACTTTCCCAATGCCAGACAAAATTATTCATTACTATTTAGGTAGCAACATATTAGTTTTCGTTACCCAACTTCCTTATTTAGCATTGTGTGTAGTACTCTCTTAGAAGGTCCGCCAGTGTTAGTATGTAATCGGCCTTTTTTTTATTAAGTCCAGGTCTACTTACAACTTTTCCAAATTGGCAAAAGTCAACTAGTTGCAGAAACTTTATAATAATTATGAATACTTTTAACTTGCACTAATTTTTATTAATCACTGTATTATTGTTAAATAACTTCGTTTGTCCGCAGATCAGTAGTAGGTATAGTGACACTTGAGTCAGGGAAAATTTTCGATACCGTGGGAAAATTCCTTCGAGGGGCGTGGCCCTTTGATGTTTGCCGACTTCCGGGTGGGCCAATTGCCAAATTTTTGGGGGTGGGTGTGGCGCCTCCGGGTGGGCCAATCTCTAAATTTTTGGGGGTCAGTGGGCCAATCTCAAAATTTTTTGGGGGTCCTAATTTGGGGTCATTTGGGTGATCTGATTTCCAAATTTTTTGGATGTCCTAATTTGGGGGTCGCCCGACCGTGGGAAAATTCCTTCGAGGGGCGTGGCCCTTTGATGTTTGCCGACTTCCGGGTGGGCCAATTGGCAAATTTTTGGGGGTGGGTGTGGCGCCTCCGGGTGGGCCAATCTCTAAATTTTTGGGGGTCGGGTGGGCCAATCTCCAAATTTTTTGGGGGTTCTAATTTGGGGTCATTTGGGTGATCTGATTTCCGGGGAAAATTCCTTCGAGGGGCGTGGCCCTTTGATGTTTGCCGACTTCCGGGTGGGCCAATTGCCAAATTTTTGGGGGTGGGTGTGGCGCCTCCGGGTAGGCCAATCTCTAAATTTTTTAGGGGTCGGGTGGGCCAATCTCCAAATTTTTTGGGGGTCCTAATTTGGGGTCATTTGGGTGATCTGATTTCCAAATTTTTTGGATGTCCTAATTTGGGGGTCGCCCGAGTGGGCCATACCTCCGAATTTTTCGGGGTGGGGCCATTCCCCAAATTTTTTTTTTAGATTTTCAACATTGATTGAATTTCAGTTGGAGCGTAATGATTGCGTTCCGGGTGGGCCAATCGCTAAATTTTCGGGGGTCGGTGGGCCAATCTCCAAATTTTTTGGGGGTCCTAATTTGGGGTCATTTGGGTGATCTGATTTCTAAATTTTTTGGATGTCCTAATTTGGGGGTCGCCCGACCGTGGGGAAATTCCTTCGAGGGGCGTGGCCCTTTGATGTTTGCCGACTTCCGGGTGGGCCAATTGCCAAATTTTTGGGGGTGGGTGTGGCGCCTCCGGGTGGGCCAATCTCTAAATTTTTGGGGGTCGGGTGGGCCAATCTCCAAATTTTTTGGGGGTTCTAATTTGGGGTCATTTGGGTGATCTGATTTCCGGGGAAAATTCCTTCGAGGGGCGTGGCCCTTTGATGTTTGCCGACTTCCGGGTGGGCCAATTGCCAAATTTTTGGGGGTGGGTGTGGCGCCTCCGGGTGGGCCAATCTCTAAATTTTTGGGGGTCGGGTGGGCCAATCTCCAAATTTTTTGGGGGGTCCTAATTTGGGGTCATTTGGGTGAGCTGATTTCCAAATTTTTTGGATGTCCTAATTTGGGGGTCGCCCGAGTGGGCCATACCTCCGAATTTTTGGGGGTGGGGCCATTCCCCAAATTTTTTTTTAGATTTTCAACATTGATTGAATTTCAATTGGAGCGTAATGATTGCGGCCATGCTTTTCTTTCTGTCATACGTCACCAGCTGTAAACGCCATATTGGTCGATGTGTAACTTCGCATTTTCCCCATGCCTTGTTTTCTGCCATTCCTTACTACACCATCTTGTCTGCCATATTTATATTTTAAGGTACGTCATCCGACGACATAGATTGAGAAAAAAGCCAACGACACCGGGGAGTGACCCCGGGCCGTCAGCATGCTATCCGATACGCTATCCGCTGCGCTATCGAGCATAATCAAAATAATATATGTTGGATGTGATATTTATTTCTAATATTGACATATTTCCTTGTACGTGTATTTACTTCATACGTATACATACAAGGCGTATACTGCTATAGCATTAGCGACCTTGCGTACAAACATTTCCGGACTATTTAATAAGATTATGACAATAAATTAATCTACACGTACAGTTTATTCAATAATCTATTTTCTTGTAACAATTATTATTGTATTGTATAATTACAAACCTATGCAATAATGTGACTCATCACCTGTCTGTCTGTTTTAATTGCGCCAACGTCTTCCTTTCGCAGAAAGCCAAATGTAAATTGATAATCACCACTCTTTTTGGGTCTCCGGAATTCATGTCTGATTGAAGCAGCCTTGCGTCCAAATATTTTTCCATTGTTAATAAAACGATGGCGTTAAATTATTTTAAAACAAATGTCTTGTTTTCATTTGCAATACACGATTAAATTCTAATAAGGTTATTGCAATACAGTTTATTGAGAAATCTATTTCTTGCGCCTATTAATTATTATTATGATATTGTGTAATTATAAACCGATCATTATACCTTTCGGTCTGTTGAAATTGCTGCCAATACCCTCCTTTTTGGAAAACCAAATTTAAATTGCTAACCCCTACTCCTTTGAGGCTCCGACATTTATGTCCGATTCGAGCGACCTTGCGTACAAACAATCCCGCACTATTAATCTAAAACACACTAGTTTCATTCTGCATACGAGAATGTTATTCTAAATCGTTATTTTGTTAATAACTGATAAAGATGCATAGTTTCACATTTCTATTAAATGTAGGGCATTGTTACAAGTTGAGTAATACAATAATTCTTTGCATAGCGTTTGCAGTTTACGTTGATTTATAAAATAAAATATTTAACCAGTAACAATAGGATTATCTTTACTAGGTTAAGGATGAACTAAATTTGTTATTGGGGAACATGACTCACGACAACAAGTCAGGACAAGTATAATTCAATGCATTCCAATCAAACACGAATGCTAAATTTATTGCTATTAAGAATATAGCTAGAGAGCTAGAAAATTATCTGTGGAAGTATTCGATACAATAATAATTAATAATGTCCTCTATATGGGTATTAAGGTATATTAGTGCTGCATAGACTTAACACCTAACATCTTTAAACATTTGCAAATGATGGGCGAAGATCAAGTAAACGAATATCGTTTTCGAAGCAGGCTTTTCTCTACAATATTCCCCAATTTACGGATGGCGTAATAGCATTTGCAAACCACCGGACATAATGTAAGGATCCAGCCACTAAATCAGGCATGACGCAATATTTTAAATTGTTTGTTCTAACCAGTTCTAACAAGTTAGGACAGGAAAATTCATAGTGGATCAGAAAGTAAGTGAATTATCTAGTACATGTACCCGCTCGCCCCGCGACCGTCTCTGATTTACCGACAGGATATATAACTAAAATAAAAGTATAGAAGAGGTCAGTATTTGTTTGTTTCTGCAACGAATGAGTCTTGCGCTCGTAGAGCAAAAATAATTAATTAATTTGTAAAATTCCGGTTTTGCACTATATAACAAGAAATATATAGAATGGAGAAGTTTATTATCACCAAAGAATTTGTGAAAAGATTCGTCGTTTCAACTTAGTGGGACGTACTCTCGAATTTAAGATAAAGCCCATACCTGAGTGTGAGGAACCTATTCAATGGATGAAAGAGGCGGTTAATCAAGTGGTAGAAAAAGCTACCGAAGGCCTAACAGCGGGGATCAAGTGGGATTTAGTTTCTGCTCAAAGGATCTAAAGCGCGGTAACGGATGGATTCGTTTCCGTCCTGTAGAGGAGATAACATACGACAGCGTTTGGGACTTTATTAGCAGTGTCTACCAATCCAACTCAACAGGACTCAGTACATCTACCTTCTGTTTAGGGGTAACGTCGGTGAGGACGCCAGCGGGAAAGGAAGAGGTAAAACTACAATTCCTTTCATGAAGAGTGCGAAACTAGGCGGGGAATTATAGTAATCAAGAATAAGGACAATATGTGTTTACCTCGAGCGTTAGTAATGGCTATCGCGTGTGTGAATAAAGATCCAGACCGGTCCAAAGTGCGTAAAGACACGTTGAAGTTACAGACTAAAAGAGCTCTTCAACTGTGTCTCGATTCAGGCGTTATTATTCCCGAGGTAGGATGCGGAATAATTGAACTTCAGAAATTTCAAGAGCATTTGAAAATTATAAAATTGTTGTTTACAAGTATGGAAGTAAGGGACGCGACATAATGTTCGATGGATTTGTAGAAGGTTCCTCGCTACATTTACTGTACCATAAAGGGCATTATAATGTGATAACGTCCTCACAGCCGCATTCGGTTGTCCTTATTTTTGTGAAAGATGCCACGCGCCCTATTACGCGAAAGACAGTCATAGATGTGAAGGTACGTGCGCTTGCTGTCAGCAAGCTCCACAGTGTCAACAACAGCCAAATATCGTCTGTGAGGTGTGTAACCGTAAATTTAGAGGCCAACAATGTTTGGAAAACCATACGAAAACTGGTGTTTGCGAGAAGATCCAACTTTGTAGTGTATGCTTAAAAAACCGTGAAAAGCGACCGACAACACGCTTGTGGCGAGGTATATTGTAAGATCTGCAGCGCACACGTTACAGAAAACCATTTGTGTTATATGAAATGTGATTCCGGAAAGCCAAAAATAAAGGATGTTCTCTTTATTTTCTATGACCTTGAGACAAGACAGGAGAAGATGTTAGATAAAAGCGATTACCTACATGAGCCCAATTTGTGTGTTTCGACAAGCAGGTGTGACGAATGTATTAATGAAGACAAACTATACTTCTGTCAGAAATGTGGATATAGACAAGTTTTATTTAAGGACAGTGTCGTAAATAATTTTATGAAATACGTTTTGGAGATTAGAAAAAAATTTAAACGAGTGGTCGTCATTGCTCATAACGGGCAAGCGTTTGATCACCAGTTTTGTCTGGTGAACAATTTGACTTAAGAATAATGAACGGAATAATCAAATGCACCATTCTTCCTCCGCAAGATCTTTACCATCCTATACTTCCTTTGAAGATGAACGATAAACTTATGTTGGTCTTGTGTTATACATGCGGAAGAGAAATGAGCGAGGATGAATGCAATCACGACAAACAAGAACGCGCACTCAACGGCACTTGGGTGATCGACGAGGTGTTGAAAGCCGTAGAAAGGGGTTATCAGATACTGAAAATTTACGAGGTTTGGTCGTATCAAGTCGATCAATTCAATAAGGCCGAAAATAGTGGGGGTCTTTTTCGAGAATTAATGGACAAATTTCTAAAAATAAAACAGCAGGCCACGGGTTGGCCAAAGAGTTGTGTGTCAGAGACCGATAGGAATAAGTATATTGATGACTTTTTTTTTTTTAAACAAGGAAGGTATCAAGATGGAGTATGCTGAAATTTTGGACAATCCTGGCGGGGCGTGTACCATCAAGTAGAATAATATTAATAGGTTGGTGTACCTCGTGGTGCAGTTCACATGGTACACGCCCCGTCGTGGGTTTGTTTTCACGTTATATACGGGGATCGTGGTATTATCAAACAGGTTAAGCAGTTACAACCAAAAACCGGTTTTAGTAAACTGGTTGCAGCAGAACTGGTTTTGGTAACACCAGCTTTGGTAAACCTGTTTTTTTTTTTCTTTGAAATCGGTTTTTAGTGAAACCGGTTTCTGTAAAAGCGGTTTCAGCATGATCATACGCAAACAAACCACCGACGTTACTTTTCTTGTCATACATTGTGACTTCGTATTGCCATATCTCATACACTTGCATAATCCGCAGTATCCTTTCTGTAAGGCCTTTTTGATTTCTTCAATTACCCATATACCTAAGAGTGCTCTGTCTTTCTCACTATGAATGCATTCATCTTGATTATGGATAAATAGATAGGTTGGTGGTTACAGATAGGAAGATAGGCAACACCTTTTGTATCCTCAAAAGAGGGGTATTCGTCGTATTCCAGTTACTCATTGCACTAAATAGAAATCCCGCTACTGTGTTGATAAAAGTGGATTTAGTTTTCGGTAAACAGGTTACAGATTTATGGAACTCGGTTAACTGGATTTCGGGTAATCATTTCTAAAAGATACAGATGCTGTTTTTCCAGGTTTCCAGAAAAGAGGGCGGTCTGTTTGATAAAAATATGTGTCAGAGACCGATAGGAATAAGTATATTGATGACTTTTTTTTTTAAACAAGGAAGGTATCAAGATGGAGTATGCTGAAATTTTGGACAATCCTGGCGGGGCGTGTACCATCAAGTAGAGTAATATTAATAGGTTGGTGTACCTCGTGGTGCAGTTCACATGGTACACGCCCCGTCGTGGGTTTGTTTTCACGTTATATACGGGGATCGTGGTATTATCAAACAGGTTAAGCAGTTACAACCAAAACCGGTTTTAGTAAACTGGTTGCAGCAGAACTGGTTTTGGTAACACCAGCTTTGGTAAACCTGTTTTTTCTTTTGAAATCGGTTTTTTAGTGAAACCGGTTTCTGTAAAAGCGGTTTCAGTATGATCATACGCAAACAAACCACCGACGTTACTTTTCTTGTCATACATTGTGACTTCGTATTGCCATATCTCATACACTTGCATAATCCGCAGTATCCTTTCTGTAAGGCCTTTTGATTTCTTCAATTACCCATATACCTAAGAGTGCTCTGTCTTTCTCACTATGAATGCATTCATCTTGATTATGGATAAATAGATAGGTTGGTGGTTATAGATAGGAAGATAGGCAACACCTTTTGTATCCTCAAAAGAGGGGTATTCGTCGTATTCCAGTTACTTATTGCACTAAATAGAAATCCCGCTACTGTGTTGATAAAAGTGGATTTAGTTTTCGGTAAACAGGTTACAGATTTATGGAACTCGGTTAACTGGATTTCGGGTAATCATTTCTAAAAGATACAGATGCTGTTTTTCCAGGTTTCCAGAAAAGAGGGCGGTCTGTTTGATAAAATATGTGTCAGAGACCGATAGGAATAAGTATATTGATGACTTTTTTTTTTAAACAAGGAAGGTATCAAGATGGAGTATGCTGAAATTTTGGACAATCCTGGCGGGGCGTGTACCATCAAGTAGAGTAATATTAATAGGTTGGTGTACCTCGTGGTGCAGTTCACATGGTACACGCCCCGTCGTGGGTTTGTTTTCACGTTATATACGGGGATCGTGGTAATTATCAAACAGGTTAAGCAGTTACAACCAAAAACCGGTTTTAGTAAACTGGTTGCAGCAGAACTGGTTTTGGTAACACCAGCTTTGGTAAACCTGTTTTTTTTTCCTTTGAAATCGGTTTTTAGTGAAACCGGTTTCTGTAAAAGCGGTTTCAGTATGATCATACGCAAACAAACCACCGACGTTACTTTTCTTGTCATACATTGTGACTTCGTATTGCCATATCTCATACACTTGCATAATCCGCAGTATCCTTTCTGTAAGGCCTTTTTGATTTCTTCAATTACCCATATACCTAAGAGTGCTCTGTCTTTCTCACTATGAATGCATTCATCTTGATTATGGATAAATAGATAGGTTGGTGGTTATAGATAGGAAGATAAGCAACACCTTTTGTATCCTCAAAAGAGGGGTATTCGTCGTATTCCAGTTACTTATTGCACTAAATAGAAATCCCGCTACTGTGTTGATAAAAGTGGATTTAGTTTTCGGTAAACAGGTTACAGATTTATGGAACTCGGTTAACTGGATTTCGGGTAATCATTTCTAAAAGATACAG
Source organism: Platerodrilus igneus (assembly GCA_036346225.1). Lineage (NCBI taxonomy): Eukaryota > Metazoa > Arthropoda > Insecta > Coleoptera > Lycidae > Platerodrilus > Platerodrilus igneus. The sequence goes on from JARFIW010000399.1 coordinate 2,698,276, forward strand.
ATGCTGTTTTTCCAGGTTTCCAGAAAAGAGGGCGGTCTGTTTGATAAAAATATGTGTCAGAGACCGATAGGAATAAGTATATTGATGACTTTTTTTTTTAAACAAGGAAGGTATCAAGATGGAGTATGCTGAAATTTTGGACAATCCTGGCGGGCGTGTACCATCAAGTAGAGTAATATTAATAGGTTGGTGTACCTCGTGGTGCAGTTCACATGGTACACGCCCCGTCGTGGGTTTGTTTTCACGTTATATACGGGGATCGTGGTATTATCAAACAGGTTAAGCAGTTACAACCAAAAACCGGTTTTAGTAAACTGGTTGCAGCAGAACTGGTTTTGGTAACACCAGCTTTGGTAAACCTGTTTTTTTCCTTTGAAATCGGTTTTAGTGAAACCGGTTTCTGTAAAAGCGGTTTCAGTATGATCATACGCAAACAAACCACCGACGTTACTTTTCTTGTCATACATTGTGACTTCGTATTGCCATATCTCATACACTTGCATAATCCGCAGTATCCTTTCTGTAAGGCCTTTTTGATTTCTTCAATTACCCATATACCTAAGAGTGCTCTGTCTTTCTCACTATGAATGCATTCATCTTGATTATGGATAAATAGATAGGTTGGTGGTTATAGATAGGAAGATAGGCAACACCTTTTGTATCCTCAAAAGAGGGGTATTCGTCGTATTCCAGTTACTTATTGCACTAAATAGAAATCCCGCTACTGTGTTGATAAAAGTGGATTTAGTTTTCGGTAAACAGGTTACAGATTTATGGAACTCGGTTAACTGGATTTCGGGTAATCATTTCTAAAAGATACAGATGCTGTTTTTCCAGGTTTCCAGAAAAGAGGGCGGTCTGTTTGATAAAAATAGTTAGCTATTTTAAAAACAGCAACCTGTTTCCTGTAATAGCTACCCATTTTTTTTTTTTTTTTGAAACCGTTACCGATCCTTCCAAGATCAATTATCTAAAACGTACACTTCTATTTTGCTGATTTTAATTATTAGGAGCATGTAGCTCTTGTCGGAAAACTGCGGTTCTCGAGAAGCAAGTATTAATTTTAAAAAAAAATAAATCCAATATGTGAAAACCATTAAAAACCAAGCACTAAATTATGGACGGGATCAATATTTGTGTGCCTAGGTATTTAGTTGCTAAACCCGTTTCCTTCGTCCAGTATTGTAATTTTAAGTTGATTAGAGCATACTTACCTAAATAACGTGAGCAACCATTATTGGAATGAATTTTCACTAATTTTTACATCACAATACTCTTATAGAGGTTATATTGTGGAAACTAATAAGTACGCACTAGGTTCAAAACCAAACACAGACATAGAAATTCACATGTAAATAAAAAAAAAATGTATCATGATAAAATTTTAATGTTATTGAAGCATTACAACATAAATATACATTCATAGCACTAAAAATACATTGTCAAACACCACTTTAAGCTATACAAGCAACGTACCGACAATCGGTACATTGGTTGTCATAAAGACTCTACACGAATTAAAGCGTCTATGATGATTGTTGAAAGAATACGAAAGTTTACAACAAAGCTCTTACGAATGTATATTTTCAGAATTTAAAAGTATTCTACAATTACATGTTGTCTACGGTATAGAGTGCATTAAATGTAGGTATATAAATTATAAATACAAAAAAAAAGAAAACGCCTACAGATCAACCCGATATAATCGGTACATTGCTACAAATATTTGTACAGTGTTAAGTTTGGAATAGGTTGTTAAACTAAAATATTTTTTAATTTTTTATAACCAAAAGGAAGTGAGGTGTGATTGTCAAAAAACTTCCTTTTGGTCGAATTTGTCTTGTACATTTTTGTCTCCATTCTTGTAACTACTTCGTGTTCCTTTGTTCTTCTGATATTTTTAGATATTATGAATAGAGGTTCTGATGGAGTTAAAACCATTTTCTTAATACTTTCGAAGTTTACAAGTTTGTCTGCTGAGTAGTTAAGTGAGATTCCTTTTACTTTGCATAAAAACCTATCCCGTTGCTCATCCGTAGAAAATACCTTGTAGGCGTAGTTTTTAGGACCTCCGGACACAAATTCTGTAATGTACCTACCCGAACCGTACACTTCTAATTCATCAGTCATATCACCTATAAACTTTCCTGTAGGAAAGTCGTATTCCCCGGGCCTAGAAACGTAAATTATAGAATCCGTGTCGTAGTACAGCACTCGGTTCCCTAATTTCTCGAGGTAGCTGTACAATTTAAGTCTAGCTTGGGCAGTTACGAATGCTGCTATGGCAACGTTTACGGTAGGTAGTATATCGTACGCTTCTTCCTTGTACTGCCAATTAACAATAACTGTGTTTTCGTTAACAGGAAGAACATGATTTACTATTATACCGGAATTTGACAACATTCCAAAGAATTCTCCGGGGTCGTTGACAATAGTTGTTTTAGGCTGATTTTCCCTTTGACCCAGCTTACCCCAGAACGAGTTCAGTATAAGTTTAGCCATAGAACGTAACCCAGGATTGTCCAAAATTTCAGCATACTCCATCTTGATACCCTCCTTGTTTAAAAAGTCATCAATATACTTATTCCTATCGGTCTCTGACACACAACTCTTTGGCCACCCCGTGGCCTGCTGTTTTATTTTTAGAAATTTGTCCATTAATTCTCGAAAAAGACCCCCACTATTTTCGGCCTTATTGAATTGATCGACTTGATACGACCAAACCTCGTAAATTTTCAGTATCTGATAACCCCTTTCTACGGCTTTCAACACCTCGTCGATCACCCAAGTGCCGTTGAGTGCGCGTTCTTGTTTGTCGTGATTGCATTCATCCTCGCTCATTTCTCTTCCGCATGTATAACACAAGACAAACATAAGTTTATCGTTCATCTTCAAAGGAAGTATAGGATGGTAAAGATCTTGCGGCGGAAGAATGGTGCATTTGATTATTCCGTTCATTATTCTTAAGTCAAATTGTTCACATTCTCTACCCACGTAAACTTGGGGGTGCGCTATAGGAAATTTGCCGTATTTGCATACCCAGGGGTACAAGGAGCAGACATCCACGTACTTTATTTTTCCCTTTCACCAGCCTTATAGTACTCAAAAGTATTTCCTGTGCGGCCACCATAAAACGCATCGCGTGGGTTTAATGGCGTCTGATTTACTAAGGGATGTTGGCTAATGTATAATTGTAATTCTTCGTTTTCAATTATGTTTCTTCGAAACTTGCATTCCCACATCTCGATAAGAGTGTATCCTAACTTTGCTAGTTCTTGTGCTTTAGCAATCGTGCCCTCATGCCTAGTATTTAGTGTCTCACTGGGGTCGTCATGTAAGGGCGTGTCTCTTCCGTATTTAAAACAATTGAAACACCCATGGTAGTAGCACCCGTAAAACTCAAAAACTTGTTTTGTTTCGGAACAAAATCCGTCCACTTTCCGACCGTGAATTTTGCTTCGTGTTGTTTGGCAGCATGTACTATGTTAATTTGACGCTGCTTTTCTTCCCACACAAGCCACTGAATAGCTATTTTGGACTGGTTATCACGCCATCTATAACCACCCTTTGGTATAATACCTATTGTATTTGGCTTGAGAAAATTACGTCGATATATCTTGTTACAAGTCGAAGCAATGGTACATGCTTCTGTAAACGGACATACACCACTTGTTTCAAGCAGCTGGCGTCTAAATTTTAGACAGGCAGCAGTCAAAATTTCTACATCCGAAATACAGTAGTCAACCAAATCTCTCTGCATATCAAACTTGTCCTGCTTGTGTTCGTTGTACCATGTAAAAAACATTTCTCTATCGCACTTGTTCATATTGTCGGGTTCATAAAACTCGGGTAGGGGCAACGATCCTACATAATTTTTATTAACGGCTGTATTGAACAAGTGAGGAAAGTATCCCTTTCTAAAACATTTTTCAAGTCCGAAGGCTTTTGGTAGTTTGGAGAGGGCCATGGGGAAATAGTTAAGAGAATCCAAAAACTGCACATTTCCTACTATCATCGACATTATCTTTGTCCCTTTCATGATGAGTTCCGGCATTAAATCGGTTTTAGTTAGTATGTAATTCAGACAAAACTGGTGATCAAACGCTTGCCCGTTATGAGCAATGACGACCACTCGTTTAAATTTTTTTCTAATCTCCAAAACGTATTTCATAAAATTATTTACGACACTGTCCTTAAATAAAACTTGTCTATATCCACATTTCTGACAGAAGTATAGTTTGTCTTCATTAATACATTCGTCACACCTGCTTGTCGAAACACACAAATTGGGCTCATGTAGGTAATCGCTATTATCTAACATCTTCTCCTGTCTTGTCTCAAGGTCATAGAAAATAAAGAGAACATCCTTTATTTTTGGCTTTCCGGAATCACATTTCATATAACACAAATGGTTTTCTGTAACGTGTGCGCTGCAGATCTTACAATATACCTCGCCACAAGCGTGTTGTCGGTCGCTTTTCACGGTTTTAAGCATACACTACAAAGTTGGATCTTCTCGCAAACACCAGTTTTCGTATGGTTTTCCAAACATTGTTGGCCTCTAAATTTACGGTTACACACCTCACAGACGATATTTGGCTGTTGTTGACACTGTGGAGCTTGCTGACAGCAAGCGCACGTACCTTCACATCTATGACTGTCTTTCGCGTAATAGGGCGCGTGGCATCTTTCACAAAAATAAGGACAACCGAATGCGGGTGTGAGGGACGTTATCACATTATAATGCCCTTTATGGTACAGTAAATGTAGCGAGGAACCTTCTACAAATCCATCGAACATTATGTCGCGTCCCTTACTTCCATACTTGTAAACAACAATTTTATAATTTTTCAAATGCTCTTGAAATTTCTGAAGTTCAATTATTCCGCATCCTACCTCGGGAATAATAACGCCTGAATCGAGACACAGTTGAAGAGCTCTTTAGTCTGTAACTTCAACGTGTCTTTACGCACTTTGGACCGGTCTGGATCTTTATTCACACACGCGATAGCCATTACTAACGCTCGAGGTAAACACATATTGTCCTTATTCTTGATTACTATAATTCCCCGCCTAGTTTCGCACTCTTCATGAAAGGAATTGTAGTTTTACCTCTTCCTTTCCCGCTGGCGTCCTCACCGACGTTACCCCTAAACAGAAGGTAGATGTACTGAGTCCTGTTGAGTTGGATTGGTAGACACTGCTAATAAAGTCCCAAACGCTGTCGTATGTTATCTCCTCTACAGGACGGAAACGAATCCATCCGTTACCGCGCTTTAGATCCTTTGAGCAGAAACTAAATCCCACTTGATCCCCGCTGTTAGGCCTTCGGTAGCTTTTTCTACCACTTGATTAACCGCCTCTTTCATCCATTGAATAGGTTCCTCACACTCAGGTATGGGCTTTATCTTAAATTCGAGAGTACGTCCCACTAAGTTGAAACGACGAATCTTTTCACAAATTCTTTGGTGATAATAAACTTCTCCATTCTATATATTTCTTGTTATATAGTGCAAAACCGGAATTTTACAAATTAATTAATTATTTTTGCTCTACGAGCGCAAGACTCATTCGTTGCAGAAACAAACAAATACTGACCTCTTCTATACTTTTATTTTAGTTATATATCCTGTCGGTAAATCAGAGACGGTCGCGGGGCGAGCGGGGTACATGTACTAGATAATTCACTTACTTTCTGATCCACTATGAATTTTCCTGTCCTAACTTGTTAGAACTGGTTAGAACAAACAATTTAAAATATTGCGTCATGCCTGATTTAGTGGCTGGATCCTTACATTATGTCCGGTGGTTTGCAAATGCTATTACGCCATCCGTAAATTGGGGAATATTGTAGAAAAGCCTGCTTCGAAAACGATATTCGTTTACTTGATCTTCGCCCATCATTTGCATATGTTTAAAGATGTTAGGTGTTAAGTCTATGCAGCACTAATATACCTTAATACCCATATAGAGGACATTATTAATTATTATTGTATCGAATACTTCCACAGATAATTTTCTAGCTCTCTAGCTATATTCTTAATAGCAATAAATTTAGCATTCGTGTTTGATTGGAATGCATTGAATTATACTTGTCCTGACTTGTTGTCGTGAGTCATGTTCCCCAATAACAAATTTAGTTCATCCTTAACCTAGTAAAGATAATCCTATTGTTACTGGTTAAATATTTTATTTTATAAATCAACGTAAACTGCAAACGCTATGCAAAGAATTATTGTATTACTCAACTTGTAACAATGCCCTACATTTAATAGAAATGTGAAACTATGCATCTTTATCAGTTATTAACAAAATAACGATTTAGAATAACATTCTCGTATGCAGAATGAAACTAGTGTGTTTTAGTGGGATTGTTTAGGTCGCTCGAATCGGACATAAATGTCGGAGCCTCAAAGGAGTAGGGGTTAGCAATTTAAATTTGGTTTTCCAAAAAGGAGGGTATTGGCAGCAATTTCAACAGACCGAAAGGTATAATGATCGGTTTATAATTACACAATATCATAATAATAATTAATAGGCGCAAGAAATAGATTTCTCAATAAACTGTATTGCAATAACCTTATTAGAATTTAATCGTGTATTGCAAATGAAAACAAGACATTTGTTTTAAAATAATTTAACGCCATCGTTTTATTAACAATGGAAAAATATTTGGACGCAAGGCTGCTTCAATCAGACATGAATTCCGGAGACCCAAAAAGAGTGGTGATTATCAATTTACATTTGGCTTTCTGCGAAAGGAAGACGTTGGCGCAATTAAAACAGACAGACAGGTGATGAGTCACATTATTGCATAGGTTTGTAATTATACAATACAATAATAATTGTTACAAGAAAATAGATTATTGAATAAACTGTACGTGTAGATTAATTTATTGTCATAATCTTATTAAATAGTCCGGAAATGTTTGTACGCAAGGTCGCTAATGCTATAGCAGTATACGCCTTGTATGTATACGTATGAAGTAAATACACGTACAAGGAAATATGTCAATATTAGAAATAAATATCACATCCAACATATATTATTTTGATTATGCTCGATAGCGCAGCGGATAGCGTATCGGATAGCATGCTGACGGCCCGGGGTCACTCCCCGGTGCCGTTGGCTTTTTTCTCAATCTATGTCGTCGGATGACGTACCTTAAAATATAAATATGGCAGACAAGATGGTGTAGTAAGGAATGGCAGAAAACAAGGCATGGGGAAAATGCGAAGTTACACATCGACCAATATGGCGTTTACAGCTGGTGACGTATGACAGAAAGAAAAGCATGGCCGCAATCATTACGCTCCAATTGAAATTCAATCAATGTTGAAAATCTAAAAAATTGGGAATGGCCCCACCCCAAAATTCGGAGGTATGGCCCACTCAGGGCGACCCCAAATTAGGACATCCAAAAATTTGGAAATCAGATCACCCAAATGACCCCATAATTAGGACCCCCCAAAAAATTTGGAGATTGGCCCACCCGACCCCCAAAAATTTAGAGATTGGCCCACCCGGAGGCGCCACACCCACCCCCAAAAATTTGGCAATTGGCCCACCGGAAGTCGGCAAACATCAAAGGCCACGCCCTCGAAGGAATTTTCCCGGAAATCAGATCACCCAAATGACCCCAAATTAGAACCCCAAAAATTTGGAGATTGGCCCACCGACCCCAAAATTTAGAGATTGGCCCACCGGAGGCGCCACACCCACCCCAAAATTTGGCAATTGGCCCACCCGGAAGTCGGCAAACATCAAAGGGCCACGTCCCTCGAAGGAATTTCCCCACGGTCGGGCGACCCCAAATTAGGACATCCAAAAAATTTGGAAATCAGATCACCCAAATGACCCCAAATTAGGACCCCCAAAAAATTTGGAGATTGGCCCACCGACCCCCAAAAATTTAGAGATTGGCCCACCCGGAGGCGCCACACCCACCCCCAAAAATTTGGCAATTGGCCCACCCGGAAGTCGGCAAACATCAAAGGGCCACGCCCCTCGAAGGAATTTTCCCACGGTATCGAAAATTTTCCCAGACTCAAGTGTCACTATACCTACTATCAGTAATTAATCCCTTATAAAATCACCCTCATCTTATTTATAACTTAAGCCTCAATCAAAATCCACAACATGGTTTAGGAAATTTTTTTCTTTAAAAAGTACTAGTTTAGCTAAAAATCACGTAACCCTGTTCCAATGATAGTAGTTTCTATTCACAACAATGCGAAAATTGACTTTTTTGACCAAACGAAAAATCCGACCATTTCAAACACTATCTGTTTCTTCATAAATAGAATATTTACTTCGATATCTTGGCTTGTCACTGCAAGTGATGAACTATTAAATAAAATTACGTGACTTCATGCATGTAGTAATATAGAATAACAATATTTAATGCAACCTTCCGTGAATTTAACAATTTTTTCTTTTTAAACATTCCTCTTAAGAATAAACGGATAATACCAGTATAATATCCATTCATTCAAATAATGTAAAATTCAGTTCTGTGTACCAAGTGTTTTCAAGTAAGTTCAAGTTTTTATTACGAGTCACTATAAAATAAAATTGTATTCTTCCCAAGTCTTTGTATTTATTTTATTTTTAATGCTCTGACATTGACACAGCATACTCACTCTCTACATTGTTCAGCTGCTTGGTTACTAAGCCGTGAATTGCTTAAAAAATCAATATTTCTTTTTTTCTTCTAATAAGTTTTACCCATGAGATATTAATTACGTCTATTAGTTAGAAGAGAGCCGTAATTCCTGACTATGTATTATGCATCCATATTTACAAATATGATTGAGTATTTTTCCGCCATTATAAAAACAGAATTTCCTAAAGCTATTCAAATGTTTATACCACAACGTATTTGCATAAAATCAAAAAACAAAATTTTATTATCTTATAGTAATTAAAGTTTGAAATCTTCCCTTTTTTTTTGTTAAACCTCTTCATCTCTAATTAATTCCTGTAAATTTGCTTGTATGAGAAAAAATTCCATCCTTCCACTTTGAATATCTGTAGAATTAATTCATTAAAAATCCGCATTCAAACCGTTTACAAATATAGCCTGAAAGTAATTCCTTAGTTTCTTATAAATTAACTTAGCAAATTCATCAAAATGTGCTTTTCACAGCAAACTACTTACAGCAAAATTGCCTTCTATTCAGTTGCAAAAGAAGCAAATATTTTCAATGTAGAATAGCAAAATCACTACTGATTCATTTTGTAACAAAAATTATATTATTTGGCGTCGCTTTCTATCTTAAACTAATTTAAATTCCTCGAGAAGCGACCCGTCGAACTAAGTCTTGTAAAACTTTTATTCCATTTTCCACACTAAATCAGGACGCGTAATGCACTAATAAAAAGCAATGAGGATTTCATAAAAGCTTTTTAGTCAAGAATTTCAAATAAGGAAGTTTCAAATAGAACAAGCACAAATAAAGAAAGCTCACTCAGTTTTCATTTCATTATACAGCATCTCGCGTTTTCAATTAGTTAAATAGGTTGTAGCTAAAGAATCTTACCGATATTTTGTTGCCGTTAACGCTTATCTCCTAATTATAATTTTTGAGAATAAACACCAACATCGCCTCTGCAAACAATCAAATATTTTGTAATTTGCACGTGCCCAAAAATCGAGCGTGCTTCTACGAAGTACATCCAGAACACATTAAATAATGCTCCGCAACTTATATTTTAAAAAGCTTAGCTACGTCAATTATAAAATTTTGTGAACTATCCGGACATTTTTAATAGAACACTAATTGGCTACATTCTTATGTTTCCTTCATCTGTGTCTCGCATTTATTAAATGATTTTTTGCAATTTATATTTTAAAACCGTATAGTGTTTAATAAAACGGACTGGTTCCTACATTTTTATCTTCCATTTATTTTCAAATTCTCCTTAACCTATTAAAAACTTGGCTTTCTATACTAAAATACTAGGAATCTTTATTTACAGAAATATGAATGTAGAAATCTATTTATACAAAGTAATTCGAATATAATTTTAGTCTGTCATATAAAGAGTAAATTCTATCGAATCTACTATCGATATAGAACAAACCATGGAGATGAATGGGTTGTCCACTAGTCAGCTTCTACCTGTGTTCATACCCTTTAATAATTCTAGACACTACACCTTTGAATTTAGGATATTCGTTTAATAATAAATCAACATCACTTTAGCCTCACTTTAGCAATTTCACAACCAACAACGCACTATTTATATCACCTTTCAGATTCTGCTGAAAATAATTAGAGTTAGTACAGTCAACATCTTCGCCAATCCCTAACTCATCACCTCAATCAATCGCATCATCGTCAATTTTAAGTTAAGCCGACGCATTGTTCTTCTTTATTATTTTTGATTTGTGTTTATTGTGCGAGGATCGCTACTTAAATTAGAGGAACCTACAATATCTTTCATTGCCAGCATTCTACAGTTGTCATATTACTAAAATGTGAGATTTTTAGCCTATGAATTAGTTGAGAATTCAATTTCATATCTAACTGTTTCGTTTCAACAAAATTAAATAAAGTAATTTTTGTATTTATAATTTTTGAGTAATGGTTTTTTTATGATTATGAACATCGTTTAGCGTCACAGCAATGTGTGGAAAGACTTAATTCGTTTTTATGAATGAAGCACCATCGAAAACTATGATTTGCAAATGGTTTGTAGAATTCACGTGTAGAAGACCACCATTTGATGATAATGTTTGCGAAAGTGGTCTATGCACTTCCGTGGTTGCGAAAAATATCGATACTATGCGTAACATAATTTCATCAGATCAGCATGTGATATATACGTAGATAGAGGAATCCCTAAGCATCGCAGAGAAACAGATATACGATTTTGTACGATCAGTTGAGAGACCGCAAAAGCAAGTACGTGTCAAGTGGTGGTAGGAAGTGATACAAAAATCAAGGGAATAACATCGTAACAGCTGATGAATCATAAATTTATAAATATGAGTCCAAAACTAAGCAGCGATCAATTGTAAGGGTGTTTGAAAGCGAACACACACAAAAGTGGTGCGTTCACGAAGGATTTCGAAAAAGAAATGGTTGCTGATTTCTTTGGAAAAACAGTTCCATGCGACAACTATTAGCTTAAAAGTTCAAAGCAGAGTTTGCGGAATGGTGTCCTACAATTTGTTTACAGAAGTTGTCGCTGAAATGAGAAAAAACGTGCACCGGGGAATCGTTGTTTATTATGGCAATGTAATCACGCACCTATCACAACAAACTACCAGATTTTTGACTAGCAAAAACATTAAAATAATAACACATTATCTATATTCGCGTGGTTGTTCGCCCAATATCTTCTTCTTATCCCAATATATCAAAAATACAAAAATACAATGGGTAGCTATATTTTTCATCGCCCGAAGAGTCACTGAAGCATTTAAATCTTCTTGTTTTGGAGTTACCTTGTTCAGAGTGGAAGAACTGTTTTGAAGATTGGTTTTATCAAATGCAAAAAAGGGGAAGATTTTAGGAAGCAATAAAGCGATTTACATATAACGGTTTCTTCTTAATTCTTATATATTTTCCCCGAATTTTAGCATTGATCCTTTGCATACTTACTTCTTTTTCTAGTTCTAAATTTCGTTAATCTTATTTTTGTGCAGCACTTGCTGTCGACTATCTATATATTTCATCTGCATCTCTTTAAAGTTGTCTGGTCAATAATCTGGTTATCAATAGGTATATTGCTACGTGCTTCCTTTTTTTGGTGTTGTTGTTGGTTAGATTGATCATAAATAACGCGTCTGTTAGTATCTTTTTAGTAGTGTTCTATTCTATTCTGCTGCCTTGTTTCAGGGTTGAAAATTCGGGAGGTTTATATACTCTTTAATATTTAAACAGTTTTTATATGCATTTTGCACTTTGCACTTTATAATTAATTAATTTTATACTACTCGCATCAGTCAGGAAGCTACATATACGTTATTTCTAAATTGAATATTAATCAATGCGGAGTACATATATTGAACGATGCATGGATATGAGCATACATATCTGGCCGTCAGATGAGTTTTAATTAGTTTTAACAAGTTTGGAGAGCATAGTTTACTGTTCATAAATATATCTACCAAAAGGTTTTGATTACATTGTAGTTAACAAAAATGGCAGTTGAATAAATATATTTACCATGTATAAAATTAATGAATGCGTGGTTGTATAGAAAAGTACTATGCTTTCAAACGGGAGGGTTTAGTTTACAAAAAGAAAACTCGCAAGTTAGTGTGCAGGTGAAGTTTTTCAATAATAATAGTAATTAAAAAATAATTCTATACAGTTACTTATAAAGTAAACATTGTTTTTCGATAGATATTATTGTTTAAGGCAAAATTGAATTTAAACTTTGGAAATCAGCACAAAGTCAGAATTTACTAAGAAAGAAAATACTTTCATACATTTGCTGAAATTCGTGCTATGTTACATATAAAAGTTTTACGCTGATTAGCACCTCAAATATAAACTCTGCACACCGTCACATATAGGCAAAGTGGTGGTCATACACATAATCATCATTAGGTCTTCAGTCTGGAACTGGTTAGATGTGCACCCTTATTGTTTCCTATTCTGTGCTAACCTACACATTTTCTTCAAACTTACACAGTTTGCATATTTCACTATCTGCGTACAATAGTCTGATCTAGGTCTACCTCTATCACTTTTTACCTATCTATGCTTGTAATATATCTCGCACTATTTTATAAAAATGCCTTAGAACGTATCCTGCCCTTCTATTTCATCTATTTTTTTTCTTTTTCACAGATATCTTTATTCCCTACTATTTCTAGAACCTTTTTGTTATTAACTTTGTCTGCTATTACTAACAAACTCAAGGACAACATTTCAAAAGGCTTCTACCATTTTTCTGTCTGCTTCTCCTACTGCCCCTATTTCATAGGCGTACTGTGCTGTGCTCCACACACATACTTTTAAGAATTTTCTCCTTGTTTCCATGTTTGTTGTCTTCAAACATAGGCATTGCTATTGTTAGATACATTTCGGTTCCCCTTCTATTAATTACAAATATATACCCTATTTCCCCGATATTCAGCAGTATGCAAAGAAAGTTAAGCAACCTGCGGCTACCAAGATCCCCCAACGCTTGAACATTTGCCTAATTGACAGTTTTCCAATATATCCTTTCGCACATTCAACATTGGTTGAAAATACTTCAAAACCAGCACCTGTAGTTGTTTACAATAATCATCAGATTTAAGTGCAATTATTTTTTTCGTAGGTTTCCCGTCTTGAAACTGGTTGGGCGCGTACCTTCACTTATTTCTATTCTGAGCTAGCCTACACCTTTTCCTGAAATTCTCGCAGTCTAGATAGAGCTCAGTTCTCCTTCTGTTGTTTCCTAATTATATGCCCCATTTCACCAAGATTCAGTGGTATGCCAAAGGGGTTAAGCAGCCTGTGGCTACCAAGGATCCTCCAACACTTTAACATTTGCTCAATTAATAGTTTCCCAGTTATTCCTTTTGCATAATGAACATTAGTTGTGAGTATTGCAAAACCAATACCCGTAGTTGCTTATAGTATTCATCAGGTTTAAGTACAGTTATTTTTTTCGTCATTAGATTTTTCATCTTGAAATTGGTTGGATGCGTACTTTTATTGATTTCAATTCTAAGCTGGCCTGCACATTTCCCTGAAATTTCCACAGCCCACCTCTTTCAATATCTGTGTGCAATATTCTAACCTAGGTCTATTTCTACCTCTCTTTTTTCCTGTCTCTGCTTCTAATATATTCCGCACTATTCCCTCATGTGGTCTGTCATACTATCTCTCCTATTTCTTACTGTTTTCCACATACTTCTTTCTTCCTCTACCATTTCTAGTATTTCTTTGTGTTTTTAACTTTGTCTGTCCATGATATCTTCATCATACATCTGCAGCATCGCATTTCAAAAGCTTTTTCCTACTATCCAGATTTCACAGCCGTACAGTGCTATGCTCAACATATATATTCTAAGCAATCTTTTCATTGTTTCTATGTTTGTTGTCTTTGAACACAGTAGTTGGTTTTTCTTGTTAAATGTAGCACGATCTTGTGCTAATCCTTGTTTTATATCTTTTGCGCCCTTCCCATCTTGCGTTATTTGCTCTTCCTAGGTAGAAGAAATTCTTAACTTCTTGTAAGTTCGCGTTATGCATTTGTATACTAGTTTTTAATTTGTTTTCCTCTTTTTTGCATACTAGTACTTTAGTTTTATTTTTGTTTTTTTCATACTTTATCTCTCTGTTAGAACTGTCTCCTTTTATTAAGAGCAGCTTCTAGCTCTTCCTTCTAGATGCTAATAACGCTGAATCATCTGCAAATCTAAGCATATAAATTTTTGTCCTTACATAATAATTCCAAATGTTTTCTTGCATTTGACAGTATTCATTGCTTCTTCGTTGTACGAGTTAAAAATTAATGGGGATAGACCACATCCCTGCCTCAGCCCTGTCCTAATATTTACTCCTCTACGTTCCTGCTTTAAATCTATTACCGTTGTTTGCTCTTTGTATAAGCTATGTACTATCCGTCTATCCCTAAAACTCATTCCAATCTTTTTCAGTATTTTGAACATTTTTTTCCATTTTACATTGGTCACACACAATCGGTGTATATACAAAAGCCGAAAGCAAAATACAGATACGAAATGTTTAAATGAAAATTATGATCTACTGCTTTGTGTTGTTCCCTTTTGTTCTGATTGTTGTACGTATATTATTATATCTTTTTGTGATTGGTGAAGTAGAAACAACGTCATCAGGCCATCTTCTTTATTACTTAAAGCTTTTTGACTGATTTCGGAATCAACATGTTTTCCGAATTTTTTTAAAAGGTAACGAACCGTAGTTGACTTCACTGTTAGTGAAAATATTGTCTGTTAAAAACTTATTCTTCTTCAACGGTTTTCTGCCTTAAATGATTTCCTCGAAGTATTCGGTTTGAAGTTTTTTTAATATTTGTAGTATCTGCTTCTTTTATTGAAATGTCTGTATTCGTATATTTTTAACAATGTTGATATTTTTAGGTTTTTTTTTTCTATAAAACCTTGGATATATTTATTATTCGGCTTAACAATTTATAGTTCCATTCCTTAATATGCCTGAGCAACGGTTTTATAATTTTGTTGTTAATCGTTTTGAGCTTATTATTATTTAAAATTATTTAAAAGTGTAATTTTAGCAATTACTTATTAACTTGTAGTTTTCTTTGTATAGTTATGCTGTTTCGGTTCGCATTTGTTCTAGTTGTGCTGTAGCTTCGAGATGTTGACCGATTAATACTTTTCCTTAATTTTGATTTATATTATTGGGTACTTATCAGCACATTGAGTTGGGGACAGGACCCTGCTATACTAGGAACATGACAAGAGAAGCTCAGATTCCCTGTTTAAAAAAAATAAAGACCGGGGTTGCATGCATTGAAAACTGGTCTAGGATGTTAAGAAAGCTGTGTAGAAATAACGACTACCTGACTTTCAGAGCACTGTATTACCAACAAGCACGCGGGAGAAAGGAAAGTTTACTTATGCACAGCTTCTAATTTTGTAAACCTCAGAATTGCGTCCATTTTGAAACACCTATTACATCCTCTTCTAAGCTTAGAGTAGATGAATCAATAAATAGTCTGCACTCATTAGTTTTGTATTTACATCTGAATGTATCTATTAGTTCAGGATCATCTACACAGTACATCAATGATCACACGATGTAAAAACAATAAAAACTCTTGCTCACGTCTCCGATATATGGAAATATGCGTACAATCTGTAATAGATTCCAAACTTGCAACCTGGATCCCAACATTTCGGGTTGGGCTTTTGACAAAATTAAATCCCTTACTAAGTCGTTAAGTTTATCTTTTGAAGGTAAATGTGGAGTATCTATAGCAAACGGTTGGAAATCGTCAAGTCTATATGATTCTGGACGTTTGGAGATAGGTAAGTTCTAACTGTGAAGAACTGGTCCTAGGGCTACCTGAAGGTTTTGGTACAGTACGGTATTCTTTGAATTTAGTGCAGTTCTAGATAGGTTTGTCAAGCATAAATAGCTATCCGTAACATGGTTTTTAGGTTATCTTTACACGATAGGTACCGTAATACTTACGGGAACCGTTTGGCCATCCTCTTAAATTCACAATACACGTTGTTCAACTAACATGCGACGATCAATGCTTATCCCGATCCCCTAGTTTGCATCCAAACTAAAGCTCATAAGCTTTTTTGATTAACGTAGTGATTGCCTTTTTTTGAGATTTAATCGTAAGCTCGCCATATATGTAACAGAACGTATCCGTCTAATGTACGTGCTTTTACGACATTCTATAAAGTTTATCAGCAACATACTTTGTACAGTAAAATATTACTCTTTAATATTTTATATTTATTTATAGACGCGTTTAAGGTTTTAATTGCTGTTCATTCTGTCCGCGGCGTTTTATATATGTGCGATCTAAAAAAGTGCTACGTTAAAACCGCACATTGGAGTGTCACTAAAAGAGTGCTGTGACAACGTCTTGTGTTGGGCGTGACTAAAAGAGTACTGTGGCTCCTCTGCGAGTAGGATCGTTGCTAAAAGAAAACATTTATAAAGTCAAAAACATTTTTCTTTTATACAAAACAGTTTATAATACAATTCATACTTCCGGTTTATACATAAAATAATCAAAATCTCACCTAATATTTACTCAAAGATTTACAAATAGGCGGATAATCTCCCCACCTTTCATTCCTATGCTTGTAAGGATGTTTGGCAAAATGTCTCGAACTTTGACCTCAAAACTTTCGGGTAAATATCTGCCTTACAGGAAAAGATTATTATAGGATTAAGGAGTTATTCTACCTTAAATTAGGACGACAAATACTCAAATATCAGTTGCAAACAAAGAAATCTAAAATTAATACTTGCGAAATCAAATGGCGCTTATCCAACTCGTAGACGGTATTAAATACCTTCTACATCCATTTTGAAATTGATGTTAAAATCCTAGTTTGCCAGTTTGTTCATATAATTTTAAATTTCTATTTAAAATCTTAACTTCCATAGTGCATCTTCTTTTACTTTTAATTAATTAATTTTAGAGTAGCTCGTATCGAAAAACGTTCAATTATCGTAGTGTTTTAAAAAAATTTATTGTTCCATATTTATGCAAAATTACGTTCTAAGAATTACTTTTTTTATTCAAAGTTACATCTTAAATATTAAACACTAAATGCATGCGGTATACTTAAGTAACATGTTCGATGTCTTAAATGAATCGCAAATTATGAATGAATAAATCTTGAATGAATCGTTCTAATCAAATTCCGGCTTTTATATTAAATTATCTAACTACGTCATAATTTTCATACCATTCCAGATTAAATTAAAAGAATTGCTTACATTGGTGATGTAATTTTACCGGGAATGGCGTGTTTAATGGTATAATTATTGTCAACTATTATTTATGTTGTATCATAAAACGCGCTGTTTATCCATGTCTAATAAACAAAGTTAATATCGCGTCACATTCTATCTTACAAAAATACAGAAGCCTAAAAAATTATTCGTATCGATTTTTATTGCTTTTTTAATGGCGGGCGAGCTTTTTGGATAAAGTGTTTAAGTTTTATAACGTCTAGAGACATTTCTTAGTAAAGAATGACGTATTTAAAACTTCTTTATTATTCACGAATGTTCTGGATTAATATTTATTTTAAAACTTCTAAAGTGTATTAAAATGTTATACGGAAGTCAATTTAGCTAATGATTCAAAGCTTTAATTGCTTGATTTATTTTTGTAAATGCTACTAGATTTTTTTTACCCGGATATTTCACACGAGCATTGTCTTTTAACGGTAAAGAAGTGCGCTTTTATTATACAGGGTGTCGACATCAAATATTTGGAAATTGTAACTTTCTCTGTTTATTTCTATTACAGTGGGTTTTATTTATGGAGTTTTGGTTTCCATGACCTCTCGTAACTCTTTATCACATCAATATATACATACAAATATATATATATATATATAGACATGATAAGTGATCACAAAAGGTCATTGAACCTCAAATTCCGAAAATAAATCCAACCAAAATATAATATAACCGGAGAAATAAATGTTTCCGTAAATTCATGGTTACGCCCGTATAATACAAGCGTACCTTTATTCTTTAGGGTGCCATGCAAAAATGCAAATTGCGAGTATGTAAATAATCACTCTGTATGATATAAGCATATTGTAAATACATAGCAACTAACATAAGTTGTATATGAAAAATCATTTTAAGATAAACACATAGCCTTTTATTTTCACTTAATTATTAATACATTTCTGATAAAAATGCATTTGATTTGCTGTAAATATTACAAGTTTTACGCATTTAACATAGAAAGCTACAATTTTCTTAAAAGATTCTCCAATTCTAACCTCAAATAGGTGTATTAAAAACAAGTTTTGATGTTAAAAGCAAATATGGCTATAAAACTTAACCCCTTTTGCATTAGAAAGCACTTAAAGTTTTAATTAATTACCAGTGGATTATAGCAATTTTCTAGAATATGCAAGGATGAGTCATTGGGATATAGTGTAACAATTTCATTTTTGATAATAAATCCCTCCATAAAATTGCGAGAATAATTTAACAATTTTATTTTTGATAATAAATCCCTCCATAAAATTGCGAGAATAATTTAACAATTTTATTAAAACAATAATAAATTACATTCAACAACAAAAGTAATACGTTAAACCCGCATCGTCCTTTGGTATTCTACTTGTGGTTGAATATCTGTGTCATCTACAGCTATTTGCAGGCGCGTTTTTGTTTGACTGTCCTCCCCTCGGACGCCTCGGCCGCCCGAGCTAGTTTTGTAATCAGTCGGCCATACGTGGAAGAAGCAACAACATGTATGCTAGATTGCAAGCCGGCAATTTGCGAATCCACTTCGATGAGTTAGGACACATCTTTGAATAACGCGCGACGAAGTATACTGCTACAACTTACGATGCAACTTTTAGAATATAAAATTTAGGAGGCAATTTTAAGAGGACGACACTTGTTACGCAAACTTTAAGACACACAAGGACAATGTAAAGATGCTACTACTTTAGTAAAGCGGCGTAATTCCACTACAGGATTACAACGGCTGCAGATTGTATATTCATCGTATTTGATTCGACACGTGGAACGACTTCATAGTAGTGCAGTTTTTGGTTCGTAGATAGCTTTAAGTTCTATTTATGTGTTTCACACTAGGAACACGGTAATTTGTTTTAATGCGTAAAAGCATGAATTTTGTAAAAGCTTCAACTATTTGGTTCATTAGGAACGTCAACAGGTGTTTCTGACGTCATATATTTTTCTGCAGTATACTGCTGACAGATGTATTTTTGAAAGCAAATGCCTCGAACAGCTTTAGTACAAGTGATGTAAACACAACTATTTTTGAGATCTGCCTAATATAAATTAAAACTTGCATATGTAATTTAAAAAACGAAAAACTTGAATACTAACATTTTTAGAAGTAATTAATTTGTCATCTGCCTGAACAGATCTGCACAGGTCGGAGCCCTATATGTGTAACAAGCTTATATTATACTGTAAAGTATTTGACTAAAAATAATTAAGATAAACCTGAAGTTGAAAACTATGGATTGATTCAGTTATTGATTAAATTTTGTATAAATCATTTTATTTTAAAAGAGGTTCTTTTTAGTAAACAATTGGTTCAGGATTAAAGTTTTTTATTTTGATCAAGTATGATCAAATCTAATCACATAAAGCTAACATCCTTATGAGTAGGTATTTGATGCCAACTTTATATTGGAAATATCATTTTACTACTTTTTATGTATTTTGCTGGACACAAATAGTGTTCCACTTTTTTATGTATTTAATTATTACAATTTCTTACAGGAGCTGCGTCTTACCTTATTAAGACAGGTTTTTGTCAGCGAAGGCGATCCTTTTTTCTTTGGGTCTCCACGTCCGCCCTTAGAAATATGCCATGCAATTATCATAAGTAAGTCAGCACTTGGTGGCGCTTATGTGGTTTAGATTAAGTTTGATCTACAAACAGACTTCGACTTACCCCCATTTCTCATAGCTCTGCCCAAGGAATAGACCCCTAGTTATGTCGGAAGACTTCGTTATACTTGCTCACAACGTGGTGCAAGACATAATAAGGAAAATCGTTTCAATAGAACTACTTAAATAGACTAATTAATAAATAACATTTTATACCAACAAGCGGCCGGAACATGGAAAACCCACAAAAATCGGATAAAATCAATTATCTTTAGCATTAGTATGCGACGCCACAATAATAGTTTATGTGTAAAACAAGGACAAACAGAACACGTCACTGATAACTAGAGCAATATTACGTGGAATAAACGCCGTGATTGTAGACGCTAATTGGTTTTCCGAGAACCTTGTATCATAATCTTCCAAATGTTTTTAGTAGCATTCTAGAAAATGGATAATTTGTATATAAAGAGGCATTTATTCATTTGAGGATTCATGCATTAGATTCGACTCGTTCGATTCTGAAGTTTAAGCCGCGAGC
Source organism: Platerodrilus igneus (assembly GCA_036346225.1). Taxonomy (NCBI): domain Eukaryota; kingdom Metazoa; phylum Arthropoda; class Insecta; order Coleoptera; family Lycidae; genus Platerodrilus; species Platerodrilus igneus. The sequence continues at coordinate 2,718,869 of JARFIW010000399.1, forward strand.
TATTGCAATGCGAAGATAGTATTTGAAGTATGTAGTTGACATATCGTAATTTAATAATTTCAATGCTACGATTAATATAGAAGTGATTTTTTTAAACTCAAATTACATACAAAAATGGAATTATTAATTAAAATAAATGAAATTCTTCAATATAACACTATTTAAAAGATTTTATTAAATAATCGAAAGCTAGATTTAACCAGAAATGTAGTTTGGTAATTGCTGTTTGAAATGAGGATTTTTATGGAAAATATTGTAAGCTAGTTTGACGTCAATTTAAAATAAGATTATTTTTAATTACGAGGAACATTCTTGTGGATTTTACGAATATAACTTCTAGTTTTATTTTAAATGATATGAGAGTACTAGGTAAACCATCCTCAAAAGAATAGGTTTAATTCTGTAAATTTAAAATAAGGTAAGGAACAATTTTTTTTTATATAACAGTTACTTCTTGGAAATTATTTTATGTTTGAAAGAAACAACGTTGAAAATGCTTTTGTATGACAGAAAATATTTCATACTGTATAAGTGCCTTGTAATATGGCTATTTTTGATTTCATTTTGAAAACTCCGTCGATTCCGTTGATCTAGCCAGGTAAGATTAAAAAGGAAGGTAAGTGGACAATTTCAAGTTTTACAAATTGCTGTATATGTTTCATTTCACCCTTTCAGAGACGCCCACAAAGCGGGCCTTATTACAGCACTCTTTTAGTGACTCTCAACACGGGACTTGTCACAGCAATATATATATATATATATATATATATATATATATCATATATATATATATATAATATATATATATATATATATATATATATATATATACATATATACATATATATATATACATATATATATATATATATACATATATATATATATATATATATATGTATTTTGCCGTGGAACCTATGAAAATTCGGGAACGAAGCTGAAACATCGATCCTTCAACTCGCTAAAACATAAAAATTTTCGAAAAAAAAAATAAAAGTTTTAAAAATTTCTTACCCTTTTATTTCTCCTTCAAATTTCTTCAGCTTCCCTGGCTAGCTCAGCTGTGCCTCTTCTCGAATACCTAAATTTACGGACATATCTCTTTAACACTCGCACATCATTCAATAAAACTACCAAATAATACCACAACCATACAATCTTTTATTTACACCTATTAACAGATAAATTATATTTACAAGTGTTAAAAACAGTTTGATACAATAATTATAAAACTCAAATTATGGTATCTTTTAAAGTCCTTGATTTTTCTAATAAATTTTAAACAACTTCAATGAGATATGAGTAGATGGGCCCCACATGTTACCCTAACTGACTTCTCACTGGAGTATGGTGAGCTCATAATAACCCAGTTTGGTTTGTATATGCCTTTTAAACCGTGCATAAATTAACACCAAAAATTACAGACCCGTTTACCCTTTACTATTCAATTTTTATCCTGACTAAATACACCCTGTTTCAATATTTAACATCAATAAATTGTCCAGTACATGTAACTTTTGCAATAAGTCTCTACAACCATAAATATGCCACCAAAAAAGATCAACCACACAGCACAAAATTTCACAAATGTTTATAAAGCAACAGAAATTCTAAATAATTTACCTGGAGATTTTTCAGGTTTCCTTCCCGTCGGAGATGAGTTCTAGAACACCCCTCGGCGTTGTCTTGATTTGCTGTGCTGCTCAGCGGATCCCCAGGCCTCTTCCATCTGCTACCTCTGTAAGCTATATGCTTCGTCTCACAGTCCCATTCCATGCATACAAACTAGATTACTTGTGTTGCTTACCCCATATAACATGCTTCCATTTAATGATCCTTGTGTTGTAGTAGCCAGACCTTTATTAATTTAAAATGCACTACTCGTACTTTACGTCAATAATTCGAGATCCGCTACTATTGTTTTATACTTGTAACCACTATATTTATGGTAACATAAACACATAAAATACTCACAGAAAAAAAACTTTATTGTATGCTGGTCTGAACCGGCAATCAGCACTTTCTCAAAGTAATTGTAAATCGAAGAGAATCAAGGGAAGAGAGCGTTAATAATGTAGCTAGGGTATTTATATTCTTTTTAAAACCCCTTTAGTGGACGCGTTTCAAGCGAAAAGCTTATTTTCAAATTTCATTCCAAAAATTTTGAATATAATCGTCTCGAAATTCGTAAAATTTGCTCCGGTCTACGTGCCGTATACTCCGAAGTCGCTTTCAACCGTCGCGTATGCATACGTTTGGAAAACTGTCTGCTTTCAACCAATGACAAAATTCTATGCCGTCAGAAACTCCGCCTAAACTATATTTATCTCTGTCTTATGCATGTCTGTTGTCTCTTTCAAAACTACACTTGAGTTACAGAAAATCGATATTGATGACATCCTATCTCAACTCCACGTGTATAGTGTACGTGCATTTCAATTCCTTGCTTGCTTTATATCTATCTCTATCTGTTGTATATTACTGATTGTGCATTACAATCACTTCTTAAGATGTTCGCTACCCTAGCTGTTTATACCAAACTGACGGTTGAAAATATTTTCTCTGAACTCCTATCTTAACGTACGCTCGACTTCTTTGAATGTAACCTTTAAAACGCAGGAGTTTCTGTTAATTATCGACCGTTTTGAGCATAACAATTCCTAGACTTTCAATTTTTTCGTATTTGATAAAATTGACGTTTGCTTTTACAACGAATACAATTGCCTTGGGATTATTGATTTTGCTACGCAGCACGTTCCCTTTTGCTTATACGTGTTGAATTAAAATAACTTTTGGTTAATTATGCGTAGTCTTGAACTTTTAGTTGATTTGAAGTTTTCTTCTTTCATGTAATTTTAACATTTCAATTATTAAATACAAAAATATCCTAATATTCGTCCGTTCTTCCTAAATGAATTAAATTAATTTTTCGCGTTAATACTTTGCTCTTTCCTATATACAGAGTTGTTGAAATTTTATTGTTTCACTCTTCTTTACCCATTTGAATCCACAACATTATCCTCCTATTTAAATTCAAAGAAAACTTACTTATATTTTATTGAATTTAAATATATTCATTCCTACCACCTAATCCTACATGCTATTTCTATACACCTATCTACTCACGTAGCACTGCCTATATCTATCTCTCTAACCTATCACTACTTATCAACTTATTTCTATCTATCTCTGATTATTTCTATCTATCTGAACCTATCTTTATTTATAACTAACTATTCACACCTATCTCTACCTTCTACCTAACTATTTCTATCTATTACTAACTCTTCACTCTCTATTTATGTCTATTTCCTGTTTACCTTTTTGTCATATATTGACTCTTTAAGTACCTCACTTTTATAATTTTTTACCTATCTTTACTTTTATTTAAGTTTCTTCTCCTTATGTCCAACTGTTTTATTTTTAATCTTACTACTATCACTATCTATTTATTATACTAACTATACACACTTAACTCTATATCTACATCTCAATATCTTCCTTTATTTATCCTATACCTAACTCTATTATTCTATGTACACCTATCTCTATCTCTATCTTTTTAAATTCTACTCTACTATTCACCTATCTCTATATTTTTATCTATTAATATGTCTCTTTATTTAAATCTGACTCTTTTCTTGATCCTCCATGTCTTTCTTCTTACAATCCTAATACACTTCATCTCTATCTTTTCTCCTTCTATCCCTATACTTATCATCCTTGTTACTTCACATAAAATCAAATCTTCCCTATTATCCTGACTCGTAAATATTTCTTCTTCAGTCCCTATACTTGTCTGTTTCTCATTTACTATAATTCCCTTTTCTGCGGACAAACCAAACGATACTACCTCAACATATTCATCTTTTCTCTCTATAGAAAATTCTTTACTTCTTCTAGACTGTTTATGTACAACATTCACCCCGTAGAAATCTCCTAAATTCAAATTACCAAAATTATCTTTGCCACTTATCTCACTTATGTCCACTTTTACCTCTTGTGTGTAACCTAATGCTGCTTTCGCCTCTACTCTTATTAATTCTGACTTTTTATTCATTAAAAATGCTGTACTTGACTCTACCTCTACTTGTTGAGGCTCTTCGTTCACTACCAATTGTACCTCTTCTAACTTTTCCTCATTATATTCACCTGTGTCGATTTCTTTCACCTCTTCCTCATCTACCTCTATACTATTAATACATAACGCCATGTCATCCTCTGTGACATCATAACTTGCCTTCCAAGGCAATATCCTATCCCCAATCCTAACTACTTTCCTCTTCATATCTATTACAACTCCTCTCTTCGTCATACAATCGACCCCTAATATCCCTTTAAACTTCACCCCAGGTACAATTATAAATTCCTGCTCACAGCTTACCGATCCTAACTCTACTTTTAAAATGACTACACTATTCACAACAGCAAATCGCTTTTTATTCGGCGCAACCAGGTGATTTCTTTTTAATGGCATTATCCTGTCACACACTTTATCCTTAGTTTCTTTGACGAATTCCTCCGATACTAAACTCGCCTCAGCTCCTGAATCTAATAACGCTCCTAAATTTTTTTCAAAAATTTTAATATCAATTATAGCCAAACAAAATTTTTCTGTTACTTCTGGCTCAACTTCTTCCTCTATCTTTAAAAAATCATTCGGATGTTTATACTTGTAACACAGCGATGTCTAGTGGTTTATCCTTTTCTAAAAATCCTGTTCCGGTCCGGTCTCCCTACTTGGTCCTGGTCTCGCTACCACCTCAGCATATGTCCGCTATGTCTCCGCTCTGTTTGTGTTCTCACTTTCTCTGCTACGTGTGGTCGGTGTGCCTCTTATGTCAGGTGAACTGTTTTGTCTTGTCACCCCTTGTCTAGGTGCAGGTCCCCTACCTACACTGTTACTCCTAAAAAACGTTCGTCTCGGTTCCCAATTTTGTCTGTTATATCCAAAATTTGTTCCCCGTCTTGTGTATTTATCTCTTCTGTTATCGAATCGTACCGTGTTAACTTGTCGTTCCCTGGGTTCCCGAGGTCGTCCACTGCTTACATCATCATACCTTTGCAGGTACTCCAAAAACGTCTCCCTGTCTACAATGTTTTGCAACGCTATATGTTGCCTAACCTCAACCTCGAAGTGTCGTGAAAGATATTTGATTATCTGTCTGTCTGTCAATGGTGCATTTAACTGTTTCGCCATGCTATACTTCCTTATAGCATATTGCTCCCTACTTCCTGCAAACTTCCCTTTGAACTTTCCTGTAATTAAGTTGTCTCGTACCTGGTCTTGTCGATAGTCACTCCAATAATGTTTTAAAAATCGGTCCTCAAAGTCATTGAACGTGTCAATTTCCTGTCCTATTAAGTTATACCAGACTTCCGCATGGTCTTTCAGCGACGCTTTAACAATGTTACGTTTCGCCTGTTCATCATACAAATTACTAACCAAACCTCGAATGTTATTAATAAATATCTGAGGATTTACCCTACTATCCCCATAAAATTTCATTTGTTGCTCCAGTGATATATACCCTGTTACGAATCTGGGACCATCTCCCATCAAAGTTGACACATTTTGTTTAATTCCGGTCACTTCTCTCTCTACCCTACCTAACTGATGCTTACATGAGTCCGTTACCTCAGTCATTTTAGCGTTAACTTCGTCTTCACAGAAGATCCTCTCCTCCGTCCGTAATTGTCCCATTTCCTGACTCAATTCTCTAATATCCCGCTCGTTTTATCTACCCTATTTTTAACTTCCCCCATTTTTATTGTTAACCTATTTTTGAAATCCGAAAATACTTTGATCGCTTTATCTATTTTTTCACTTAGTGTTTCACTAACTCCCGTTAATGTCTCATTCATCTGATCAAGTTTTCTATTCGATTCGGCACTCGTTTGTTCAAGTTTCCTGTTTGATTTTTCCCTACCTAGTTGCATCTCCTCTAACATTCTCATTATCAATTCATTACCTTGTTCCCCTGATTCCGTCCTTGACTGATCTGTACTACCTTCAGCTTCCTCCATTTTTCTTGCTTTGTCAAATAAGGCACTGTCGTCACTTCCAATTTCCACTCCTTGGCTTCTTAACTACTCCTTTCTCTGCATACGTTCAAATTACTCCCACATACACACTCAAAAATTATTTATGAATTTTTACAAAACTCACTCTCTCTCAGCTCGCCAGATTCCTGTAATAAAATTTAAGTTTTATTTGGAGCTCGAGCCTCACGTTCGGGTCGCCATAAAATTGCCATGGAAGTCAAGGACTAAGGTTTTAACGTCGAGCCCCAAAGTTGGGCCGTAATAAAATTGCCGTGGAACCTATAAAAATTCGGGCACGAAGCTGGAACATCGATCCTTCAACTGGGTCAACATAAAATTTTTCGAAAAAAAAATTAAAATTTTAAAAATTTCTTACCCTTTTATTTCTCCTTTAAATTCCTTCAGCTTTCATGGCTAGCTCAGCTGTGCCTCTTCTCGAATAGCTAAATTTACGGACATATCTCTTTCACACTTGCACATCATTCAATAAAACTACCAAATAATACCACAACCATACAACTTTTTATTTACACCTATTTACAGATAAATTATATTTACATGTTAAAAACAGTTTGATACAATAATTATAAAACTCAAATTATGGTATCTTTTAAAGTCGTTGATATTTCTACTAAATTTTAAACAACTTCAATGAGATATGAGTAGATGGGCCTCACATGTTACCCTAACTGACTTCACACTGAGGTATGGTGAGTTCATAATAACCCAGTTTGTTTTGTATATGCCTTTTAAACTTTACATAAATTAAAATCAAAAATTACAGACCCGTTTATCTTTTACAATTCAATTTTTATCCTGACTAAAATTTCGGATGTTCTAAATACACCTTGTTTCAATATTTAACATCATTAAACTGTCCAGAACATGTATCTTTTACAATAAGTCTCTACAACCATAAATATGCCACCAAAAAAATTAACCACACAGCACAAAACTTCACAAATGTTTATAAAGCAACAGAAATTCTAAATAAATTACCTGGAAATTCTTCAGGCTTCCTTCCCGTCGGAGATGAGTGCCAGAACACCCTTAGGCGTTGTCTTGATTTGCTGTGCTGCTCAGCGGATCCCCAGGCCTCTACCATCTGCTACCTCTGTAAGCTATGTGCCTCGTCTCACAGTACCATTCCATGCATACAAACTCGATTACTTGTGGTGCTTACCCCATATAACATGCTTCCATTTAATGATCTTTGTGTTGTAGTAGCCGGACCTTTATTAATTTAAAATGCACTACTCGTATTTCACGTCAATGATTCGTAGTCCGCTACTACTGTTTTATATTTGTAACCACTATATTTATGGTAACATAAACACATAAAATACTCACAGAAAAAAATCTTTATTGTATGCCGGTCTGAACCGGCATTCAGCACTTTCTCAAAGTAATTGTAATCGACAAGAGAAGAGAGCGTTAATAATGTAGCTAGACTATTTATATCCTTTTTAAAACCCTTTTAGTGGACGCGTTTCAAGCGAAAAGCTTATTTTCAAATCTAATTCCAAAAATTTTGAATACAACCGTCTCGAAATTCGTAAACTTCGCTTCTGTCTACGTGCCGAAGTCGCTTTCAACCGTTGCGTGTGCATACGTTTGGAAAACTGCCTGCTTTCAGCCAGTGACAAATTTCTCTGCCGTCAGAAACTCCGACTAAACTATATTTATCTCTGTCTTATGCATGTCTGCCTGCTGTCTCGTTTAAAACCCCACTTGAGTTACAGAAAATCGATATTGATGACATTCTATCTCAACTCCACGTGTATAGTGTACGTGCATTTTAATTCCTTGCTTGCTTTATATCTATCTCTATCTGTTGTATATTACTGATTGTGGATTACCCTCACTCCTTAAGATGTTCGTTACCCTAGCTGTTTATATCAAACTGACGGTTGAAAATATTTTCTCTGAACTCCTATCTTAACGTACGCTCGACTTCTTCAAATGTATCTTTTTAAAACGCAGGAGTTTCTGTTAATTATCGACCGTTTTGAGTATAACAATTCCTAGACTTTCAACTTCTTCGTATCTGATAAAAGTGGCGTTTGCTTTTACAACGAATATAATTGCCTTGGGATTATTGATTTTGTTACGCAGCACGTTCCTTTTGCCTATACGTGTTGAATTAAAATAACTTTTGGTTAGTTATGCGTATCCTTGAACTTCTAGTTGCTTTGAAGCTTTCTCCTGTCATGTAATTTTAACATTTCAATTATTAAATGCAAAAATATCTGAATATTCATCCGTTCTCCGTAAATGAATTAAATTAATTTTTCGCGTTAATACTTTGCTCTTTCCTATATACAGGGTTGCTGAAATTTTATTGTTTCACTCTGCTTTACCCCTTTGAATCCACAACAATATATATATATATATATATATATATATATATATAATAAATAAACAGCGTCATATGTCTTGCTTATATATATATATATATATATATATATATATATATATATATACATTATGACGCTGTTAACTTCCAATAATGAATCACCTGCCGGATTACGTTCGTTACAATATATTATACAATGTAAATGGTCTTTAACGAATATCTTAATAACTGAGGGTAATCCGAAAATTATGGGTGCAGATTCGGTTTCAGCGACAAAAAATATATGCAAGACACCCACTATACATCAGGAAACAATAATCGTATTGGTCTGTGTAGTCGATAAGGAACTTAAATGAATTCTGCAAAGAAACAATATAAATTGAAACTGACAACGAAACGTGTTGCTTGAAATTAAATATTCACCCTGTCAAGCTACAAAAGTCGAAAAATTCATGATTATAATGATAATTATGATAACGAAAAGGACGGCGATAATGGAGTTTTAATATAGGTTTCTTAATACTGCTTAATACTGCTAATGTTTTAGGTATTGATTTGCGCAATAAACAATTACCGATTTTCAATTACTGTAGCTTTTGTTATGACCATTATTTCAATCTGACAACCTTTGTAGTTGACTAGCGAGCAACGTGGAACTATACAAAATTTTATTTCGTTGTGATTACGATCGTTTCACCTAGGTACCTATTTAGTTGTTTAATCATCACCAGACGCCAATATACTTATTTATACAAGAACAAATACTGTGGTGAACACGATATAGATTATTAATAGAAATATTTTCCTTTTTAATGTATCCTGATACAAAAGCGTTGTGTAATCTATACAAATAGATATGTTATAGTGCAAGATTAAATACTGTAGTAAATTTTACTAAATATGAACTTGATCAGTGTTACAATTATTATATGGCATACGAAGTCTTCATAATTGATTGCAGCAAAGCATGATGTCTATTTTATAGCCTTCAAAGCAATATTTACATATTACTATTTCAACCAGTGTCATTTTCTTTTCTACTAGTAACATACAGCAGGTTTTTAGTTGATAACGTTCGCGGAAATTTCATAGTAAGGTGATAACCGCTTATCACATTGGGAATGTAAATACAGTGTGTAGAGCTATGACACAGAAATATATGAGTTAAATTTAAACTGTAATTAAATGTGGGGAAGGTGCTTCAAATACATTGAAAATAGAACGTTCTAACAGAAATGTTTTATTATTGAAACTGCTGTTAACAATATTGCAATTCGGCTAAAATGTTCAAAATTTATTATTTAAATACATTTTTGTGATTGGAAATCAAGACGAACTAAATAATTTGGGGAAATTAGGGGCTAAAATATTCATTGGGATTTTGTAAAATTCTCACGTGATACCACTTCCTGTTTATGCCAACTTGAGATTTGCGATACTTCTATAGGATGAAGTTCGGTAATTTTAAAGTTGTTTTTATTGAAATAAGCTGTTTTCTTATCACAGAATATCGTTCAACCAATAAGCACCTCGGCCTTAGATTCTGTTTACAAGATGAATGTGGTTAGTCACGATAAAACATTCTATATTTGTTTGTGAGTTGTTAACATGCGCTTTGAATGGTTAAGTGTCCTTGTAGATACATCTGATTTTTTTAACATTCGTTTTATGGGATTGTTTGCCTGTTTATACATTTATAATTAACTATGTGAATGTTTTGTTATATAGCAGATCATCTAACAGATAACGTTGCTTAAAGAAAAATAACCAAATAGGTATTATTTTAGATAAGGAGTGCGCGACATTGCAACGATGGTTAGTTTTGTATCGTTCCTACATTTACAAAACTTAAAGAAAAATGAAAATAGTGCTTTTGGATTTACAGGTAACTATGATACTTTCTAATTTCTTAATCTACTAATTTACATGGTTGTGTGTAAAATCGTTTTTAAGCCAAAAATCAATAAGAGAATGAATCATTAAGAAAACGCTTAGAATTGCGTTATTTGCAAGATTATTATTCCGTAATTAATTAATTTTCAGATTACTGATAAAAGTAGTTAAAATTGCCATTACTAATCGTACTAATGATGAACAACTGAACCTAGGCAGGATAAAAGTTGATTTTTAGGAAAACATCTCACGTGTACACGTCATAAAAAATAACCTAATATCCATATAAATATATAATATTAAACAGAATTATTTTAGAATACTGCTGCTTACATAGAAACAAATAACTCTGTCGCTGATTCTTTAAGCTTTTAGAATTACAACTATTATTACTTTTACTATCCTGCTAGTAAGAAAAATGGTGCAATAAAACAAGAGCATCATTTTTTTTTCAAAAATTGTATTACACCAACTGGTAAGCTTGAAAAATCATTAACCGAGAAATATTTCTTGCAAACACCAAACACTTAAATTTATAAAGGGCAAGCTAATAAATTCAAAAAATTCCTCAGTGGGATTAAATTACAAAAACTAACACAATACGTTGGACAATGAGTTTTTAATTAAAATTGGGGATGTAAATCCGTCGTCAGTATGATTGCTTTAAAACTATTTAAAGGAGGGTTTATTTTATTTTTTCCATGAAAATGTAAATTCTTTCCACGATCACTTTGTATCGCTTAAATGATTATACAATACGAGGGTTGCCTTCTATATTTCGGATTTAAGATCAAAAAACAAATTTTTGTCAATCCAAGCGGCTTTATTGCTATTCAAAATTTACTACATGATGATCAATACACTTTTGCATGCGTTTGAACCAATTTTCCAAAGCACTTTTTCCACTCCGATTGAGGTACCTTCAAAACCTGCATTTTGAAGACATTAACATTTTTTTCAGGTGTCAAAAAACTTTCCGTTCGCAATTTATTCTTGATATGTGGCAATAAAAGGAAGTCATTTGGTGCCAAATCATAACTATACGGCGAATGATCTATCAAATCGACATTTTGACTACTCAAAAATTCATTAATTTTAGCCTATTTGTGAAACTCGTATTGTCGTAATGAAGAATGATCCGTCTTAAGAGGTTAGTTTTCCTTATTTCTTCGATCACTACTGAGAAACAAAAATTGGTTGTGTACCATTCAGAATAGACTGTTCTAGGTTTTTCTAAACGAACTGCTAAACACGTCCAGTTATTCTGAAAAAAACAGGCGACAATTTGCTTCGAAGTGTTTCGTGCACGAAAAACTTTTGTTAGGTTTGGCTCATTTTGAAAAATCTATACAGTCAACAGCTGTTTACTTTCTGGTTCATATGCGTGAATACACGATCCGCTTTCTGTCACGATGTCGTAAACGTGCTTGGAAGCACCGCAATCGTTTTCTGTATCATTTTCTTCGACCTATCCACACGAACCTATTTTTGAGCAATTGTCAAATTCAGTGGAATGCAACGTAGAAATCTTTTCGACGGCCAATTGTTCATCGAATTGAATATATAGTCGCACTATCCAGGGTCATATTATTTTGACGTCTTAATTTGATTATAGTATTGACTTCAAGTTCGACGTAACAATAACCTAAATATTACGTGAACGTGTCACAACCTAATGACGTAATTCCTAGACGTTAATATCACGTCATTACAATATGTCAATATCCCGCCATTCAGTACGTCAACTCACGTCATTCCAATACCTTAATATAACGTCATTCTAGAACGTACTTAAGACGCCATTGCAAAAATGGTAGAAAATTGGCTCTGTTTGAATGTGACTTTATAATTTATCCATTCACATAGAACTAATAAGATAGAATACAACTTCAAAATTCTGAAGCCAACGCAAAAATTCAACGTCGAATTTCACTTTAGAACGACGTTGATTTGATGTCATATTCTATCTTCTGAGTTGTATGGATGCGCTAATTATATAGTATCATTCATAGAGTAGCAATTTTCTACTATTGTGCTAACAGTTTTGCTCGAAAGGTTTGACAGCTACACGTACAATGAAGAAAAATCTATGCAAAATGGTACATTCAACTTTCTTTTAAATTTTGAATTTTGGTTTGTAATACAATAAGTATATGTGTATAATAGTTGTCAACAATCGTCAGTTGAGAAACAAATACATTTAGAGCGATAATCTTCTTTAAATTTTACAACTAGATTTCATTCGACATACGTGAACTTAGCACCCCCCGACTTTTTATAAATGAATCTTTTTATACAGAAAAAATTCGCGTTAGGTTTACAGTTGCTTGTAGTAACAATAATTTCGTTTGTAGTTCTATCTATTAAAAATTAGAGAAATTAAAAAAATAACTCACACCGGACATTGAGATATCTCAAAACCACTTGCGTAGCACCTTTTAGAATCATTTGCAGTTGTTTGTAATGGGTTTGCTTTCGTTGGTAGTTTAACTGTTTAGTAGTTATAAACATTTAAAAAATTGGCCTACAACAAACTTTGTCAATTTTAAATATTTTTCAAATCCGCTTCTTCCAGGCGATTCGGAATCCTTTGTAAATGCTTCTAGCGGTGTTGCTTTCTTTTCTAGTTAAATAGTTCAATAGTTATAAACATTTAAAAATGGCCAAAAACAAACTGTTAATTTAAAAGTTTTTTTAAATCCGCTACTTCCTGGTGATTCAGAGTCGCTTGTAGATGTTTCTAGCGACTTTGCCTTAATTTGTAGTTGAACCGTTCAATAGTTATAAACATTTATAAAATTAGCAGAGGACAAACTTTATTACTTTTAAAGATTTTTCAAATTCGCTTTTTCCAAAGTGATCCTTAATTGTTAGTAGTTGCTTTTAGTGACTTTGCTTTCGTTTGTAGTAGAACCGTTCGATAATTAAAAACATTTTTAAAAATGGCCAAAAACAAACTTTGCCAATTTAAAACAATTTTGTAAATCCTTTTCCAGGTGAATCAGAATCGTTGTAGTTGTTTTTAGCTACTTTCCCTCGGTGTGTAGTTGAACTATTCAGTAGTTATTAACATTTTAAAAAACAGCCAAGAACAAACTTTATCAATTATAAATATTTCTCAAATGCGCTTCTTCCAGGTGATTCAGAATTATTTGTACTTGTTTCTAGCGATTATGCTTCTGTTTGTAGTTGAACCGTTCAATAATTCTAAATAGTTAAAAAATGCTCAAGTACAAACTTTTCAATTTTAAAGATTTTTCAAATCCGCTTCTCCAAGTGATTCAGGATCTTTTATAGGGTTTTCTAGCTATTTTGCTTTTGTTTGTAGTTGAACCGTTCAGTAGTTCTAAACATTTAAAAAAATCTCCAAGAACAAACTTTATCAATTTTAAATATTTTTAAATCCGCTTGTTTCAGGTGATTCAGAATAGTTTCCAGTTGTTTCTAGGGACTTTGTTTTCATTTGTAGTAGAACCGTTCGATAGTTAGACATTTTTAAAAAATGGCCAAGAGCAAACTTTGTCAATTTTAAAAATTCTACAAACTCCTACCTTCCAGGTGATTCAGAATCGTTTGTAGTTATTTCTAGCTATTATGATTCTGTTTGTAGTTAAGCCGTTCATTAAGTCTAAACATTTAAAATATGGCCAAAAGCTTTTTCAATTTAAAAGATTTTTCAAATCCGCTTCTTTCAAGCGATTCAGAATAGTTGTTTCTAGCTATTTTACTTTTGTTTGTAGTTGAGCTGTTCAGTAGTTATAAACATTTAAAAAAATGGCCAAGATCAACTTTATCAATTTTAAAAAATTTTAAATCAGCTTCTTTTAGGTGATTCAGAATCGTTTTTAGTTGTTGCTAGGGACTTTGTTATCGTTTGTAGTAGAACAGTTCGATAGTTAGAAAATTTTAAAAAATGGCCAAGAACAAACTTTGTCAATTTTTAAAATCTTAAAACCCTCATCTTCCAGGTGATTTAACATCCTTTGTAGTTGTTTCTAGCTAACTTGCTTTGGTTTGTAGTTGAACTGTTCAAAATTAAAAACATTTTAAAAAAATGACCAAAAACAAACTGTCAATTTTAAAGATTTTTCGCCTCCGCTTCTTCCAGGTGATTCAGAATCGTTTGTAGTTGTTACTAGCGACTCTTCTTTCGCTCGTAATATAACCGTTCAGTAGTTATAAACATTTAAAGAAATCGTCAAAAACAAACTAAGTCGATTAATCTGCTTCTTCTATGTGATTCAGAATCGTTTGTAGGTGTTTCTAATGGTTTTTAAATGTTTATAGTTATTGAACTGCTCAAAAACTGTTCAAAAGGAAGCTAAACCGCTACAAACATCTATAAACCATTCCGAATCACCCTGAATTTAAAAAATATTTAAAATTAATAAGTTTGTTCTTGGCATATTTTTAAATGTTTATAACAACCAAACTCTTCAGCTACAAACGAAAGCAAACTCACTACAACCAATTGCAAACGATTCTAAAGGAGGTTGCGCAAGTGAGTTTAAGGTATGTTAATGTTGGATGCGAGTCATTTTCTTAATTTCTTTTGGTTTAAATGGATTATACTACAAACGAATTTATTGTACTACAAACGAAATGCTAACTTCTTGGGTATAAAAAAATTCATTTATAAAAATTCGGGTGCCAGGTTCTCTTAGCTATTCATTGGACTTTGTTTAGTTTTCTACGGTGTTTCCTCATAATCATCTGAAACGTGTGGATATTAAATAAATTATAATTTAAAGTTTTCACACATACCACATTTAAAAAAACGGATATTTGATACAAAGTCCATATATCATTCTGCTTTATCTATTGTACTAAAGAGGCGGCTGGACGCATGAAACAAGTGAAGCAACGCATCTTCGTAAACTTTATAGATTTCTTTCAATCAAGGAAAAGTTCTGTTGTAAATTGTACGAGTTTTCCTTAAGCAATTTCGAATTTAACCAAATATATCATAACTCGATTAATCGTCAATACTATACAATCAACTTTGTAATCCTATATACATTTCTATGCAGAATACAAATTTTTCTGAGGTGTTTTAAAACGCGTCACACATATTCAACCAACTTTATTCACCATGCTACATAAAGACTTAATCCGTGAACACGATTCGTCTACACATCGATAGGCAATTTATACTCAGGTACTGAGACTGCCTCTAGAACACCCCTAGGATCTTAGTAATATAATAACCACGGTGCTATCGTTCGGGTGGGCGGCGTCCTAAAGCAAGTAGTAGGCTGTGCTCACCCATTGGTCACTGGTTGGAATTCTTTCCGAAGGCTGCTGGGCAAGAATTCGTCTGCGAACCGATTAGTTGCAGTTAGTGTGGGTGGTTTGTTGGCGGCAACGGGCGTCACCGTTGTGTGGCGGCGTTGGACCATTCCATGGTCGTTTGCTGCTTGTTGAGATAGTTGTGTTTGAAAGAGTACCTCTTCTTGGGACATCCGTCTACAGGTATGTCTTTCCGGTTGTGCGTCTTGCACAACATTGGGCAGATCGACACGGGCTGTGTGGTTAGCTCGTGGTCTGCATGTTAAGTTTCAGTGGAGTGTTTTACGATTATGTGCTCCGAAATGTATGGAGTCTTGTTCGTAATCCATCACCATTTTTCTAAGTTTTTCGTTTCTATGGTTATGTCAACTCCCAAGGAAAGTTCTGGAATAATAATAGATGGTACCTCTTAGATAAAATAAAGATTTATATTAGATGTTGGGTGCATTCTGAGCTTTACTTTCCGTTCAGGTCACAAACCGACATTATGTACTAGTAATTTTTAGAAGCCAAAACATTCTCTTCACGTGTTATCTTCTAGGAATCCGACAATCGAATGATAGTTTAATAGAACTGAGACATAACACCGTAATCAGAAAACTATATCGTTATTTACGATTAAATTACATACAACTTTTGCATTATATATATATATATATATATATATATATATATATATATATATAACAGTATCATGTAATGTCAAAACCAAAAGCATAGGATACAATGCAATGACAATAAAAACAGAGGAAGTATGTGTCTAACCTATAAAATTTATTATAGAAATTGAAAATAACGCAGTGATTTTCGCATCGGCCATTTTTAACGCTTTCTGCAGGCAACTACTTGATTGTATCACGTACCTTAGACACAACTCGCTTATTACTTGTCTAATAATAGTTAAATCACATATTTTTATAACCAGAATTTATAATTGTGAAAGGATTAAAACTATATTTCGAGATGTAACTATATTTTGAATTTGTGTAATACCTTTAACACGTATACACATTTCCTGGACTTTTATTGAAATTAGAAAGCGTGTAAGCGATAGTGGGGTAAAATGACGAACGACAATTCTAGGAAATTTCGGTTGAGGGAGTGTTGTGTACAGTGACAATTCAAATGTGTTTCTTTAATGTTATTGTGTATATTTTGGACTCTACAAGTTAAGAAATTGCATAAATACCGTAAGTTATTGCTACTTTCTCATAAAACATTATCAAAACACACATCGTAACATAAAAAGTCATGTGAGGTGTAGTTTGTTTAAGATGAATTAGGGTACTGACGAACCAGTTTAAAACAAAAATGACGATGGTGGGTAAGATGAGGAATGCGGTGCGGGTAAGATGTAGAATAGTTCCTCAATTCGTCATCTTACCCGACATGCTTTTTGTACCTTACCTATCTTACATAAATAGTTTTCTTTAAAAAATTTTCTTTTATTGCTTACTACTATATTAATATGTCTACTTTTTCAGGGTTTATAACATTATGCGAAGAACATACAATAGAAAACTAAAACTGGAACTTGTAAAAAAAATGACTATGAATGCAGCTATGCAGAAGCAGAAAGAACACTTCAGCTAAATGCCGCGACAAAAGTATAATTTGCCAGAGGCAACAGTTAGAAGATATTTCAAAAAGTGACTCGATCCTAGTGGCGAAATAGAAGTTCCCAAAATTCAGGGAGATTTAAAGGCACGTTTACTGATTCCCAAACTGAAGAGTTACGGAAATATGTTATCCATATAAACAGAAGAGCTTTCGGACTAACCCATAAACAGTTTGCCAAGTTGTTTATTCGTTCGCAGAAAAGTTGAGATTTATTCAGCGGTTTAATGCAAATATGAAAACAGTTGGAAAAGACCTTATATTTTGTTTCATAAAGAGATGCGAATTTTCTATGAGAAAACTAGTCCTGGATTTCAGTCGAGTGATTTTGAGGAAAACCTTTTGACACTCAAAATGTAGAGATTGAAATATTCATTCAAGACCCAAAATATGTACTACATTGATAAAGCGGAGTTTTCATCGATTCCAACAAAGATTCCCAATGCTCTCTCACTCGTCGGTGCTTATCGCGTTATCAAAATTGCTTCTGCTAAACGAGCAGTAGCAGTCACAGCTTTATGTGGCGTTTTCTGATCTTTCCTAGGGTGAGAGTGAACCATAATTTCTTGATTGATTCCTAATTGATCCAAGTACCAAGGGAGTGGCTCATGAAACAGGGTAAATGACTGCTCAAAACTTCAAGAAATTTTTTTAACACTTTACCAGCTTTGCTCAGTCGGGCAAAAAAATCCAGCCCTAATTATAATGAACAATTACAGGTTGCCCTTGAGTCTATTGTCGTTTATAAGGAGAATGGGATGTGTCTATTAGGATTCCCTGCTCATGTAAGCGCCACAGATTGCAACCACTCAATGTGACTTAAGTCCATTAACTTTTGTAGAAAGAATGAAGTTTATTTATTAATATTTCCTGCTCATACAAGCTACAGATTGCAGCTCGTAGATGTGGCTTATTATGATCGGATGAAGACTGCACATAGCCTAGGATGTGAGATTTATTTTTGACTCATCTTGGAGCCGTCGTTACAATCCGAGAGTAGCAGAAATATTTGGTAAAGCTTACCAAAGAGTGAGTACTTTCTAGGATGCTGTGAATGTATTCAGAGCTACCTGTATTAAGCTTTTCGACAGTAATATTCTCACAGACTAAGAATTTCAAACATTATATACCACTGATGTTGTTGAAAATAATTAATTGGATATACCTGCCATTGGTTATCTGCAGCACAATTCTACATTCTTTATTCCACAGCCACTCGTTTACTCAATCCATCTTGCTCCACAATCCTCATTTTCTCGGCTATTTCTCTACAAACATTAACATCCGAATCATTGCTTCTCCACTGTTTCCTTAGCCTGTTCTTCACAACCATTAACTTCTTCATTATTACCTCCTCTACAGATGCATCCACAACCAGCAACATCCTTATCATCATTTCCTCCACAGTTTCCGATTTTTTCCGCTTTTCTTTCACAACCATCAACTCTCTCATTATCCATTCCTCCACAAATTTCTATTTCTTCAGTACTTCCACCACTTCCTACGACCGACAAGAAATCGGCTGAAAGTCAGCAAGAAAACCAAGAAAGGAATTTCTTTTTTACCATGTTTCTGAAACCCTTGCAAGACAAGTTCCTGAGGATAAGAAAAACTAAAAACAATTACTAGAACTGTAAGTAGGAACGATCGGAAAAAGCTGAAAAACTAACATCAAAGACGGCTCTGTGTTCTACAGTATCGAAAACAGCTAATAAACAAAAGAAAACAAGGAAGTGTCAATTGGATTTCTCTTCGCCTGATGTATCATAGAGATCCTTTACATGGAAGAAGATGATTACGATGTTAAAACATTATCAATAGAAGAAGGAGAAAAAATTTTTAGATAGCAGGCAAAAGACGAAATATGGTACCAGTGCTGCCATTGCAATTCTTGGATAAATACCGAATCTTTTGGCTGGGATGAAAATGAAGCTACTTTCAGACCCTTAAAATACGATTTTTGTCCACGTATGTTATTAATTTTTAACGCTTTTACTTTATTCTATATGATGTTTAGTCTATACCTTTTTTTTACTAAGTTTATCTTAAGTTAAATTACACTACCAATTTTTCTTTTTTACATAAAGTTTTTGCTATGGCTTTATTTATGTTATTTATTGATTCGTCATATTACCCACTACACTTCGTCATCTTAACCTATAAGTGGAGCAAGGTGACGAAAATGGTTTTTATAGATGGACATCCTTTTGTCATACTTCAAGAGGCAATATCAGCATTTCAATTTTTTTATTGAATACAAAGGTTAGGAGATGTATTCCTGTAAATTTCAGTTTAATAAAATCAGGAAAATCATTTGTAGCTTAAGATCGTCATCGAACCCCATCTTCCCGTACACAACCAAGCCAGTTACTAATGCTGCAACGTGACAAGTACATTAAATTAAACTTAAAGCTAAATATATACCTGTATATAAACAGCTGAAACAGCAACTATTTTGGAACTCAACGACATGAACTAAAATTAAAATAGTCATCACACGTAACCGTTCAATTCAAAGTCGCAGTGCTCGATCGCTGAGCATTATTGCATAGCAGATTAACTAAGGTCAACATAGAAGTCGAGTGCGGTAGAAGATGGAAAACAATTATCAGCGATTTGTAAACATTCGAGAGGGCGCATTATTTCAATTTAATTCTAAAGAACCTCTATCAATCTCTTATTACATCATAGCACTGAAAAGGTATATTTAGATGTATATTGTTGAATCTTTTTAATAATAGTCAACATTTCTAACAGCGGTTATTCCAATGCGAGAAACATAATTGGTTATTATATTAATACAATATGATTATATATGGATGTCAATATGACGTGAATCGTTAGACGTCTCAAAATGAAGGTGAATTCGACGTCGTTTTTTTGTCAACTGACAAATAATCACCAAAAATCATCTTAATACGACGTCAAAATCATGAAACTGTGCTAGCTGGGTAATGGCCAAGCATGATCCTATCTCACAATGAGCAGACGATCTCGCAGTATCAGTTCAGGCACAGCATCAATGGTTTCCGGAACAACAGCGATTTTGGACAATCTTCACGAAATTCGTCCTTAACCGAACTACGATCGTGATTTGAAATCCGCGAATCATCGACAAGCAGTAGTCCTTGTTGGTGCTTCACTGCCAAATATCGAGTTAAGTTCATCGATGCATTGTTGTTTGGTTAATCCGCGTCTAACGTTGTCAAAAATAATCGTCCTAAAACGTTCATGATTTAATTCACTTTTTAGCCGAGATGAATTTTCTCAAGTTCCTGTAAAGAGCACAAAAAGCGCTCGTACTCGATACATTCTAAACACGTATACTATCAAAATGTCAGACTATGAAAGAAACGCAAGTTTCCAAATGACGTCTCTAGTTTAACGCAATCCCGAAATATAAAAAGCTATCCCGTACTTAATAACTTTCGCTGTAAATTTAGTACAAAAATGTTTAAAACATGACAGTAGAATTTATTATTCCATTATCATTTTACGGCGTATCACATATCTAAACGGCACCTGTAGGTACTGTGGTATACCAAAAGATGACAAAACCTGCCCAAACGATTTTTACCTTGAAAACATGCACGATACCTAGTATTTTGATGCTAACGAAAAATTCTTGGTGTTTATAACGACTTGAAGCAACCAGACATTTATAGTATTAGCACAAGAATCGTGTATTGAAAACTGAACTTTGTTTTAATCGAATTTGTTATTTACATTTCAAGCAGACGCAAATATACGGAAACCGATGGACTAATTGTGCGAAAATTTCATTATATAAGAATCAGTTAAGGTATTCCTTTTAAGGGAAGTGTATATAACGTTACGATTAGTTTTGCGCATATTCATTACAGTTTGCAAATTAGAATTTGCACAAATACTACAAGATTTCAATACGTTTCCCTTTGAAGTACGTATTTTAGTAATTATTACCGAAAATGTTCTCCAAAGCAGATGCATCTCAGGGCAGTGGAATTGAAAAATATTAATGTAATAAATGCTAATTATAAAAACGTAACTAATTTTTCCACTTTTGCAGCTCAACATATAATGTTTTTTACCAATTGTTGACAATGTTATTGATGGCAAGGTATTAAGCTATACAACAACATCACTCTCAAATACTACAGTCGATTCACAAAGAGCATTCATCTTACATTTTGGGTGAAGCGATAGAGAGTACTCCGTCCACAATCAGGATTATGACACCAAATTTCCCAACAAAGCTCGGTGGGACAATCCACATGTGTCATTTCAATCAAGTATAAAATTAAACAAAAGCATAGCCGGAGCAAAAACGGGGAGTTTAGTAACCCGCTTATCAAAAGCAATGGTAGGCAACCTTTATTGAAGAATTGTTTTCGAAAATTTATACGACACGTTTACTGTGCTATAATTTGCGTTATGTATCAAGCAAGGTAAACGAGTGGTAGAAAACCGTAAAGTCTGCACAGGAAAATTTCTGGCACACCATCTGAACCATGTGTTGTAACAAAATAAAATTGATATAATTGCAATGTATTGGAAGCTCATTTAGAGCAGATAAAACTAAGAAAAACATAATTAAGGGTTAACGAAAACAGAAAACACACACTAGGCAACAACAAGAACCGCATGCAAGCGATTGACACTGCAGAATCCAAAACAACAATAAGTGCATACGCATTTCCAATATTAATATGCTCATTTGCATAAGAAATTGGACTAATATACCTCTAGGCGCATTCAACATATTCAAGTGGTCCCAATGTCACAAGTACGGAATACATCAGATACACTCTGCTATAAAAATATTCACTCGATAAAAAAGTAGTATGAAGATTCGTTCACTTGAGGGTCTTATGTGTTAAACGAATAGACAATCTAGAAAAATACTTAATAGAAATACCAGAAATTAGCGGCATACATAATGCAATTACTCACACAAATATACAATAAACCATTATATTCCAACATAACAATAACATGTTCAACCCTACAGACAACACCTCCTAATAACGTAGAGAACGTAAGAACGCTGGAATTAAGAAACATTATATGGTAAACATCCCCTTACAGCTAAAATAATTGCACATATCTAACGCGTTGTTTAAGAAGTGAACTGTTTAGAAAAACAGAAAGATCTATGATAGCAGTAAAAGACCAAACAATCTACACGCATTTGTACAATAAACACACTGTCAACGACTCAAACACAACAGCAGACGATTCAGGTTGTGTAAACAATAAATTGAACGCACCCTACAACACACAGAACACTAACTGTGCTACTATAAAATGTTATCACCATAAAACAATATTGTGTATCAAAATTAGCTTCTCACTTCCTGGATTGTTTTTGCTGCTTTTCGGCGTTTTAAAGCACGACGAAGCCGTTGCCCTAATTTATATAGCGGTAGTAGCATTAGAGTTACTTTATTTTTATGCTCAAGAAGCTTTCGGATTGTTGGCTATGAAATGGCATTTTAATCTTTTCGCATCTCTCCTTTGGGTGTTGGGGAACCCGGTGAGCGATCTATGAACTTATTTGTACGGAGTTATCGATGATCAAGTGTTGATATACGAGGAACTTTTAACAGTAGTTACGCAAATTGAAGACTTTACATTCTGATTGCTTGTATAGTGTTAGTTGTTTTCCCAATGATTTATTTGTGCTTACTTCTGAACATATTTTTACCATAGAATCATGGGTGTGTCGACTTCTTGAGTTGTACATGACCGATTTCAGTTTATCTATTTGGGTAAATAAAGAAGTCAAATAAAAAGTGTCTACTTGGTAAGCGGTATGTTTGGGATTTAGTAACGTATTCATTTAAACCAATTTTGTAATTTTAAATTGGTAAATTATTCTGTTTTTTTTTCATTCAAATTGTCAATTGTGTACAATATAAAAATTGTAAATAATTCATGTGTGAACAAGCTTAGATAATATCCAGACGTTCTCCCATTCAAGGCGCATTTAGAATAGAGAATGGATTAAAAGGGTCTAGAATTCGAAGTCGTCTAATTTGAATTTGAAGTAGAACTGGCTTTTTTGTGGTTATTCAGGTAAGTGAATGAGTGGAATTATTCTATTTAGCACACTATTCGCATAACTATACACAAGTGTTACTATAACTCGTGTTCGCTATTGGAGGTGTTCCTTTAGCTCTAAGAGAATTATATTTGTCTTTGAATATCATAATAGTACAATAAATATATAACCAACAATTATGTCGTTGCAAGTTTAAATACAAAATACTTTCTCCAAAAAATCTTGCTTTAAAAACGACACGTTTTAGCCCATTCTCTGCTAATCACTGAAAGGTGGCAGGCGCCCCAAGCTAAGAGTAATTTTTTTTTATTGCGCTCGTTTAAACATACTATAGGATAAAATTTATATATTTTTTAAATGTTATGCAAATTTTCAATAAAATGAGGATTGATCTGAAAATGCGTCCTTAGCATTATGTAGTTAATTATTGTTACAATGCTGATGGTTCATTTCCGCATCACATAAAATGTTGCTTGGTATGATTCTGTAAAAACTACTTCCATTGAAATTATTATTTATTGCTATCTTTCATTGTGCTTATGTATGTGTGCGTGCATGAGTGTGCTAGTGTGTACCTGCATGGTTGCATATGTGCGTACGTATACTTGTTGTATAGTTGTTGATGTGTGCATAGAACGAGGTTTATAAATAAACATTCGTATAAAAATATAATTTTTATACAGAAAATAAGAAAAGGTATATATATATATATATATATATATATATATATATATTATTGACGTGATAAGGGGTCACGAGAGGTCATTGCAACCCAAATTTTACATATAAATCCCACCAAGATATAAAGGAATCCGGAAAAAAATGAAAATTTCAGTAAATTCATGGTTACATCCTGTATAATATGTAAAATGTAATTGAGCGTGTGTAAATAATCAACCTGTATGATATATGCATATTGTAGATAAATAGCAAGTAACGTAAGTTGTGTATGTAAAACGCGCATTTTAAGATAAGTACAAAACCATTCATTTTCACTTATTAATTATCAATACACTTTGGTTAAAAATGCTTTAGATTTGCTGTAAATGCCATAGAATAGTACTAGCTTTACGCATTTAGCATAAAAACTACAATCTACAATCTTTTACATATTTTGCAAGGCCGTATTTTTATTTAGTGGTATCGGAGTCTTCTCTGAAAGATATTCTTCCACTAGACTAAGTAGTATTGCTACTCTGAGTGGAACGTTCTACAACTACTTTCAATCAATAGTCATACAAGGATATACTGCTGTTTCCATACTTTTTATATAATAAAAATGATTCATTAGCAACATCTGCAAAATATGGATACCTAATTTTTTGTTCCACGTAGTCGTTTTTCTGGTATAAGGGTAATAGGCAAACATCTAATCCCCCTTGTCAATCCCTTCCATAAACTGGTTATAGGGGATTATAGCCTCTTGTTTTTGATTTATTTGATTTCCTTCTTTCGTGTGTTGTACTAAATCTTTTAAGAATTCAGTAGAATTATAGAAAATCTTGTGCTTATCACGCTTTTTAGCTACCATAACACTGTGAAAATAACCAGCAATGGTGTCGTCTTTTTTCAGCTTGATCACATATACATCCACAGGGTCATCCTTGATATAAAACCGGAGAGTTCCAGTACAGTTCGTTTACCGGTCCAATAACGAACTACCTAAACTATAATTAATATAATTGCTATGTATAAATAATGAATGGCCTTCATCTAGTTTTTCATATATTAGGTGCACTACTACATTGAGTGCATGACCCTTCTTAGCTCCAAAATCATCAAGAGTTCCGATGTAAACAGCAAACTCTACTACCGTTTCATTTGGCTCGGTAAACATTTAAGGTTTGTTACCATATGTATGGCGTTTATTACTTATGTATTGTTGGAAGACAAGTCTTTGTTACCACAAAACCATTGACTAATGGGGAGGTAGTTGTCTACTTGGATATTGGTCTTCTGACATTTTATTATTGAAATGGTTCATCAAAGCTCTAATTTTGTAGAGTTTTTTATGCGGTTTAGGAGTATGTGGTTTTGGGTTTTTCACACAATGCAGGCTTCTCAAAATTATTGTAAACCTTTCGCTGCTCATAACAGTACAACAATCAATAATGACTAATCACGGTATTCTCTTTCGAGATAACCAAACCCTGTTAATCTTTCTGGGGGAATATGTATAGTACAGCACTAGACTACTACATTACTTTTACTCCCAGCACCATTCACAATTTTTCTCCATATTCCTTGGTTCCTAAAGACTTCCTTTACCTCTGCAACATTCATACATTACTTTTGGCATGCTCTTTTATTTCTCAGATTTTTTACCTGTCGTTTCTTCATAACCTCCTCTACTACATCTAACCATCTTTTATGTGGTCTGACCCTTACAGTCCTACCAGTCATCTTACTTGCATATATACGCTTGGTAGGTCCATCCTCATTTATTATTTCTACATGTCCAAACCATCTAAACGTGCTTCACCTGCTCAACTTCTTTAGGGAGACACTTTGCTTTGGCCCATTTGTTTGGCACTTTGTCTTTCTATGTTTTTCCGCACACACTTCCTAGGAACCTCATTTCTTCAGCATTTATACGGCTAACGTGCTTCTTCTGCTAGACCCAAGTTTCGCTTCTATACAGAACAGTTGGCACAAACACTGTTATAAATGGCCAGTTTTGTATTTATACTCAATTCTTCATTTCTGTTCACTGCCCACATACTCCCAGACACTTTTCTTTTAGCATATGCCCTTCTTTCTATTTCACCATTCAGCTTTCCATTACTCAAAAGCTGTCAACTAGGGTACACAAGGTTTTTGCCATTTCTATCGTGTCATTGTCCGTTCTAAATACAAAGTCATCAATTCCGCCATCTCTGTCAAAAATCATTACTATCGTCTTATTTACATTCACTTTCAATTGCATATTTTCACATGCTTCTGACAACCTGGCAAGCATTCACTGCAAATCTTGTGACGATTCAGCCAACAATACTGCGTCATCCGCATATAACAGCACATTGACATTTGTTTCACTAATTTTCACTTCTTCCATTCTTTCGCAAGCCTGTCTGATACATTTATTCATAGATACATTGAACAACCATGGGGACATCACACAACTCGATCCTACACCTTCCACAATGTCAAAGTATTGCCCCATGTTACTTTACACACGTACCCACGCTCTACTGCCTTCGTACATCGCTTGATAAATTTTATCAAGCACTTGCTTACACCGTATCCACGCAGCGCCTTCCATAATTTACTTTTTTTCGCAGAACGTTTTCTCCAGATCTAGAAATGTTGCATACATTTTCTTTCTGGCATGCTCATAGCCGAAGAAAAAAGGGAACGCTAAGAATCTATCCTTTTACTAGTAGCCGTGCATTCGATTCAATGTTACTGTTTCTATATGAAGAATCAAATTAAAAAAGTATACGCACTTCAGGTAATGTACAATCATGCCAACGTGTGATTCGTGAATACTCGCTTATTGTATTAAAAAAGAATAGTTCTAGAGCATAAGACTTTGTTCCTCGATCAACCAATTCCAAAAACTCGTTGTCCACTAATAAACTGAAATGATCAATTGTTGTGTTTCATGTAACGAGAAGATTGTGCTTTAGGGGGGAACCGCAAAACAGAATATTTTAAAATATTTTTTGCCATGTGATAGTTTTTTCAATAATTCTCTGCTTCTAGTAAATGTGAATGTGTTAATTTTACTAGGAGTTCCTGTCTATTTTACTGGATCGTTGGGATTTATACTTGTGGGTATTATATTCTGAATTGTACTAGCTCTAGATAGAATCAAATTATCGGAAACTACTTCATATTGTGTTGGATCGGCTTCGTCTTCATATTGAGAATTTATAATTTTATGTTGCTCAATATCGGAATCACGCTTCAAAATTATCGCTTTCAGAATTTACATTTTTCTTATTACTATTATTATTATTATTATTATTATTATTATTATTATTATTATTATTATTATTATTATTATTATTATTATTATTATGGTAATAAAGAGAGAGTTGAGTCAGAACAAGAACTATACGCAGAAAGTTCTAAAGTTATACTGTGTAATAAAAGAAGACCATTCGTTTACTAGGTGATATTTAGTTTATATAACAAATATATTATGTATTATTAATTAATCATTTTATATACTTTTGAAATATTCTAGATTATAACGAATGTATATATATAGTTTTAACACCATGTCAAGCAACTCATGGAGTTAGCTTATGGTGAAAAGAGAACAAAGTTGTAAATAAAATTGAATTGAATTGAATTGAATTGAATTGAATATTATTATTATTATTATTATTATTATTATTATTATTATTATTATTATTATTATTATTATTATTATTATTATTATTATTATCATCATTGGCTCAACCGTCGCACGAGCTAGACGTGTTTAAGTCGCTCTGATATTTAAATTAAAATTTTATCCATTTGTTGAGTGTACGCGATAAATTACAATTTCTTTAGTGTAGCAAAATTTATGTGTAACAGCATACCCTATTTTTGAAGTATCCTGCACCAAGTATTAGATAATCGTGATAAGATGAGTAAACCGAAATGTGTGAAATGTTTGGAACTGCTGCCAAAGATGGAAGTTACATTACCTGTAATGCTTGCGAAGGAGGTTTGCACTTTGCCTGCTCTGGTGTTGCTGAAGCTACATTCGAAAGAATGTCAGCATCAAGCCGTGAAACTTGGAAATGCAGAAATTGTAGAGGTAAAGATTCGCAGGTAAAATCGCAGCAGGTAACAGCACAACCAGTAGTAGAAGAAGAATCTGTGAAAGATATGTTTCGAAAGATTACTAAAAGGTTGGACGATAATCAGCAGGTAATGAATGATATTTTAAATGATGTCAAAGGCTTGTCTAATTTATATGACGAATTAAAAGAGGAAATGATGTCCCTAAAAAAGGTCAATAAGGAATTGTCAAAGAGTGTTGCTACATTAGTAGCCGAAAACAAAGAGAAGGCGCAGAAAATAATTGAACTTGAGATGCGGGTCAATGTATTAGAACAAAAAAGTAGAAACGTTAATTTCGAAATTCATGGGCTCGAGGTAACTCATGCCGAAAACGAAGAGAGCTTAAAGGCTGTAGTCAAAAATTAACGGAATGTGTTGGTGTAAAAGTGTCTAATACAGAAATTGAAGTAGCACATCGCCTTCCGAAACGAAAACATGACAGTGTACCAGCAGTAATAGTAAGATGTACGTCACAGATGATTAGAGACAAAATCTTAACTATGAGGAAAGTTGTTGTAAACAATGATCAAGTTTTAAACAACAAAAGCGATAAACCATTATTTATTAGTGAAAATTTAACTCCGTATACTAAGAATTTGTTATGGCAAACAAAAGCACGTGCGAGAGAAGTAGGTTGGAAATATTGTTGGGTAAAATATGGGAAAATACTTGCAAGGAAATCAAGTGATATGCCACGAGTGGTAAGAATAGATAACATAAACGATTTGTGTAAACTAGATTGACATTGAAACATGCTTTATTAGAAATAAGTTTTTAAAATAGTTTAAGTTGATAAGTGGGAATAATTATTTAATTTTAACAATGATAAACGAACAATATTATGAAAACACCTGTGTTCAATATCAGTCGTTAAATAGCATATCAGAATGGAATATTGAGTTAAAGACACTTGCAAGTATTTATGATAACAACCATATAAATCTATCATTTATTTGTCTTAACATTAATGGTATCAAAAGTCATTTCGACGAATTGCTAGTTTATCTATCCAAAACACATTTTGATATTATTGTTTTAGTTGAAGTTTTGATACATCAGGAGGATATTGCAATTTACAATATTGAAGGTTATAATTATTATTCAAAGTTACGTTCAAACGCGAGAGGTGGTGGAATAATTTTATATATAAGGAAAACTTTCATATTTCAAGAAAACCAGTATAACACAATAACATACGAAAACGTTGAAGGAATTCTAACTTTTGAAAATAATCAATGTTATAAATTAATATTCATTTACAGGCCCCCAAGTAGCAATGTACACAATTTTATTAAAGAGTTAAAAGATCAAATAAAAAATAGTAGTTGTTATAAAGAAATCATTCTTGCGGGGGATACTAATATAAATTTGGCTGATTTAAACCCGATAAGTAACAAATATGAGGCAATGCTAAGTTCACATGGATTTTATAAATGTATCAAGTATTATACAAGAGAACATTTTTATAATGGAATCTTTGTGTCTTCTTGTATAGATCACTTTTTTGTTAGAGGTATATACGAAAAAATTTTCTCTGTAGTAATTAAAACAAAAATTTCGGACCATTATATGATTGCGATGAAAATATTCACCAATAAAAATATTTTAAACCAGACTAATATAAGGTTAACTATTAATGAAAAGTACATCAAAAGTGCATTACAGAATTGTGATCTAAAAGGAATATGCAATATACAAGATCCGGAGATTTTGTATAATAGAATTGTAAATATATTTAAGAATATATATAGCAAAAGCTATGAGTACAAAAAGAAAAAATATATGCGGTAATAGAGGAGAATTTAAAAGTGTTGGATGTCTGATGCATTATTCAGGTGTGTTAAAATAGAGATAGATTATTTAACGTTTGGAAGCTGTCTAGGAATGAAGCTGATAGAATAGTTTACAAGAAATATAGAAATTGGCTAAATTTAAGAATAAAGAAAGAAAAGGACAATTATTATAAACAAAATTTACTTTTGATAGTAGAAAACCTAAAGAAGTTTGGGCTGCTATTAATAGTGTATTGAGAAAAGAAAAATACCTAGTGTAGACGATATTGTAACTAAAGCAATGCCTTTACAAGATAGGAACCAATTACCGGATAAATTTGCTGAGTACTTTTACAACGGTGTTAAAACGGTACAACACCATTGTAGCTTAAAACATGCAGAACCTATTAATATTTTATATAATACAGAATGCACTTTCCGCATACCATTGACAACTAAAGATTTTGTTCTTAATGTGATACAGAAAATGGACATAAAAAAATCTCCTGGGTATGACAATATAAGAATTAAAGATATTATGTTCTTGAATGACGAGATATATATTGTAATTACACATTTAATTAACCTAATGCTTAAGAAGGGATTGTACCAGATAAGTTAAAAATCAATAGTTAAACCAATTCACAAAAAGGCAAATACATGGATTACAATAACTATCGCCCAATATCAATACTTCCTGTAATAGAAAAAGTATTTGAAAAACACATAGCAAGCGAAATGAATAAGTTTTGATGAAAAATTCTATAATTTGTAAACAGCAATACGGGTTTATAAAAGGTTTGGGGACAAACAATCTATTTTCCGAATTTTCAAATTATGTGAACGCCAAACTGAAGAATAATATGCATATTTTATGCTTATTTGTTGATTATACAAAAGCATTTGAAACAATTAATCACAATATTTTGTTAAACAAATTACGTAGTCTGGGAATTAAGGGAATTACACTTCAGTTGTTTAAAACCTACTTGCATGATAGAAAGTTTGTAGTAAAATCAATAATCACCATAGCAAGGAATTTATAATAGATGAGGGCGTACCCCAGGTTCAGTGCTTGGGCCACTACTATTTAACATTTACATAAACGCACTGCCAGAGGTAATAAAACACTGTAAAGTTTTAATGTTCGCAGACGACATATTGTTGATATCGGCACATAGATCATATCAGGTTGCGAAAGCAATATGCAAAGCGATCTCGATAGCTTGACTAAATGGTCGCATGACAATTGTTTAGTAGTTAACACGGATAAAACAAATAATGCACATGATTACACTACAATCAGCAAATAGAACCTAAAGTTAAAATTCACTCGTGTAAATGCTTCCAGTTGCAGAAAATTAAACTAGAGACGTGCTTTACTGATTGTAAATATGTAACATCGTGCCGAACTTATAAATATCTGGGAATTACGGTTGACAATTACTTTCGTTGGGATCACCATATCAAAGACATATAATAAACTTAAAATAGTTTTGGACTCTAAATTATACTTGCTGTAAAAGCCGTCTGTATCGCTGTCACTTGCAAGTGAACCTTCCTTATAATTAATTGTCTGCCTTTTACGTTATTCGTTATTAGACATGTGATACAGAGGCGGTAATCTAGGTATGTGCGCTCCCGAGCATGGGGATATGCAACTGCGATTTGTATATTTAGCAATTTCAAGCGATTGAATTACAGGCATTTGAATACAGGACTGGTCTCCTTGAATTAGTTGACAAACTTCGGATGGAAGGTGTCCTGCAATTCTTGGATGTCATGGAGTCAAGTGTGATTGACGGTATCGTAGGTGGTTTAAATACATGTTCTTTGGGCACAACCTCGCATTAGGTATGAAGATGCATTTAATCATTTCTATCAAAACTCTAGTCATTATCGGGTATTAACGCAGATATTAAAGGTTTCACATCTAAAGTAGGCGCGACTTATTTTGACAGCTTGTGCATAACAAAGCTTACGGATGGAGGTGATTTTAATATCACTGCGGCTTTGCATCAAAGTAACTAACTCTGTTACCGCGTTTGATATCATAATGATTTCCTACTCCAGTTTAAATTTTGGACACACTTTGCAGTTTGAAACATGGTTGCCACTACAGTTGACACATTCAGGTGGCGAACATGAACTGTCTTCATGATAGGGATTTGCCGCATGCACATACTGACGGTCTATGTACAATATGGCTAAGTTGCAAAAATTGACATCTGAAGAACATACTTAGTTAAAGGCGTCAGAATGTATCACGGGAAGAGTAAGCTACATTTATCTTATTCGGAAGCGATTTCTGATTAAAGGTTAGAATAATCGATGCAGTATTTTGTACGACCATCTCTTTTAACAATAATCCGTTTTGCAGTCCACTACTCCTGATTCCGATAACTCCTCTATTATTTCCTCTAATGAACAATTCAACAGGTCAGTACAAGTAAGAACCCCTTTTGTTAAATTAAGTGTCTTATGTGCCACTACTGATACAACATGATCCCCAAGTGTTCTTCATTTATATGTATTAAAGATGCTTGCTTAGCGTTGGATACTTCACCAATAATTCATGTTTAATTTAGTTTCAATTATTATTTTAACTCTTCCAATTTCCATATATTACATCTATTGTATGAGAAAAGGGTTTATTGTTCCAAAGTCTCCATTCTCCATTTTGACAACATAAGGACGAAAACGAACTATTACTACATGCATTAATTCTCAGTTCCTAACATTATACAATATTTTAAATTGACTCGAATATTCATGTTATAATTGTGCGGTTTGTCAATCCGCTTTATTCTCTAAAACCTTTGCCATTGATTCAGGACTTGGATCAGCCATTGAGGATTGCCCAATTTAATTGTACATTATTGCTATCACCAGCATTTGAGATTAATCATATCATTTTGGGACCGTGAGTTATATCTGAAGGTTGTTTAATGAGAGTGCTGCAATTCTTAACTCTGCAGCAAGATCTAGATTTGAGGTTGGGACCTAACGGTTGCGTTAACGTTTAACGTTTCAACATTAGCTATTCGTAATTCATTACATATTAGTTAAGTTAGAAGTAGGCGTGTATTGTGTAGATGTGTTACTATTGAGATATGCCTTAGCTCGCACAGTGTATATTGTATGTGTACTTATGCGTGATACCGCGATTTCCAAGCTCTCAAGAACCAAAGCAGGAGATTAGCATGGCAGTGGCCTCGGCAATTATGCCCCTACCCCAATCAGCAGGGCCCAATCTGAGGCACCACCCAGCACTACTAAAGGCAAGATTATACACCAGTTCATAGGACAGCCTCCTTTGGTTAGAAGGTTCGGGTCCCTGTATACCTGGCGGCAGGTGCGCCACCCCAGTTTCTAAGCTGTACTCTACCGATGCAATCCCCACCGCGATTCACGTAAGAGCAGAAGGTCTACAAACGGATCACATATAAACTGTATGTGGAATGTAAGTCACGTGTGGGTCAGGTGTTACGTGTGTAGTGTGAACGATGGGATGGAATGGGTTGGTTAGGAGTTTGGTAGAAGGAATGGTTAATAGGAAGAGCTGAAGGATAGATAGGTGTTAGACATGCGGACATTTGAGAACCTTGAATTTGCATGTATTATTATAAATATTATTATTATTATTATTATTATTATTATTATTATTATTATTATTATTATTATTATTATTATTATTATTATTATTATTATTATTATTATTATTATTATTATTATTATTATTGTTATTATTATTATACTGTTTTTATTTGAACTATTTAATAAACAAATAAAGTAACGTATACAAGATACAATGTATATGCCTAAAATACACTTGATTATCAATATTGTAATCCTTTATCCCATATTTACCTATCTGCAGCCCCAAGTTGGTTGGCGCAAGTGAAATATTATTTTTGTTAATGATGGTGATCGCTATTGTACGGAAGTTTCTTGAATATGACGATAGCCCAGGGTGAATTTCGTTGGTAAGTGGTTAAGAGAAAAATGAATTTCCTGTTTAGTAAACGGCTAGCTTTGAAAATTACTTCAGTGCTCTCGCAAGGAACGAGGTTTAGGCGGCAACTTTTAATGGATTTTATTAATAAAAAGGAACTTTTCTACCAACTTTTTATGCTCTATTCCTGGAAAGAAAATATATAATTAAATAAATCAAGACCACCATCTGTGGTTTTCCACCTAGACACAAATAAATACAAACTAACAATTTACTAGAATGTAAATGGTTCACCAATACTTCCTACCCTATTGGTAAGTTTCAATAGTTAACGTATGTAAAAAGGTTAATAACTGTGTAATAAAAAGAACTTTAAATAATTTCGTAACACAAATTAGGTTCAGGCAAACAGCCCCAACGAACCTATATAAGAATCAGCAATATTGTAATATAAGGCCCCAGTTCATCATAAATTTTTTGTTCACAAGTTATCAAACTGAGTTGATGCTTAGGCAGTATTATTGAAATATAACATTACAAATTTTATTTATTCCATTCAGATCTGATTGGCTTCATATTTACAATATTAATAAGCTAATAAATATATTGTTTTTAATCCAGAAAGAACCGAACGACTAAAAGTTAGTCTCTTGTTAATAAAAATTTCTAATTCAATGTTTACAATCACTCAAAAAAATTTTTATCCCCGTTTACAAAAAAAAGCTAAAAATGTGTGTTCTTTTACTCTACAAAGATTAACGTATCACGTTAGAAAAGAAGTTATTTTCTACTAAAAATGCTCAACTTTAAAGAACGAGGTATATCCACATCACTTCCGACAACATAAAAGGAAATAAATTTCTTACTCTTTTCTATACATTAGATGTTGAACGGAATTGACCTATTCACAAGTGGACGACTGAAAACAACTGTTTCTGCTTTGGGATAGTTGCCCTTAGAAGCAGCGCTAATCTTCAACAAGATGTTTTCTCTCCCAACCTTATCTTACCCCAACGTAAAGTTATTTTCCATCGAATACAATCTTAATTCCGCTTTAATTACGATGTTTTAATTAGCAAAAATTTTTAATTTACTCGAAGTCAATTGCAGCGCAAGAAATCTAATGATCAATATATATGGTAGAAGGTTAGTTTAACCCTTGTTTGTTGCACTAAAATATTAAAAGAAATATTAAAGTCTGATAAATAATTAATCTGTAATGGTCATTGAAACTTGAGGATGGAGTATCAATTTGTGGGCCATCACGCAAGAAAAGGACCAGGCCTTACGACGCTTCTACGCAAGTTTTTGGCCGCACTTAATTCTACTCTTTCAACAAATCGCATAGAAGTGCCTGAATTAAATGGTTCGTATCAGACCGACGGTCCAAAAAAAAAGGCATTCGGGCCGCACGTACAATCTACACGGCTCTAACCGATCTATGTTTTTACTAACAACCGGATGATCTTTTGTAATATATCAGCAGAGTCTAGTTGGACAAGTGGAAAGCTGTAAACCGGTATCATTGTCAACTGTAGTTGTCACTATTAAACTGCCTATAGTAAAGCTATTCAAAAACATCTCTATAAGAGATAGTCATGGGTACATATCATCCGGAAACAGCATTTTTAACATTTCTTCTAGTCAGCTTCAGCAAAATCTACGATTTATGTCATTCGACAAACAACGCACATGAGAGATAAGAAACAAATGGATCATTATGTTATCGCATAAATTATCATTACTTTTTGCCTTAGTTTCATAAACGGTTTAATAGGGTAGACCAGAAATAGGGCGTAACTCACATTGTTAGCCAAGTTAGAACAAGAGTGTTCTATGTGGGCTGTACGCAAAAGTTTCTAATGAGTGCTTATATCGATCCATGTGTACCGAGTTTATTACTCAATGCGGACTTTTGGTAGAACTTTAAAATAATGAAGCGTTTATAAATTAATTTACCAACTTGATTTTTGTTATTGTTAATTCTTTATAGAGAATTAAGCGATCAAATTCAGACATTTTCCAGATACAATTCCAACATTTTACTGCATTATGCCAAACGTCTTTGTAGTTGACCCCTCACCTTACTTTTAGTTTATAGCGTAATTACATGCTACATATTTTATAGTATTTGTGTTTAACGCGTTTTCATTTTGTTTTACGAAGTGCAAATGTATGGGCATGCATATAAAATTCATGAGATTCTCCGCTTATTCAGGCTTTTCTTTTAATACTATATGTATGTATCTCTATTCCCTGGTTAATTACTCAGCACGCCAGTTCCTTTGAGGTGATTCGAGAACGAATTTTGCTACGTTCTTGCTAGAAAATTTGTAACATAAATATTAATGTACCTTACACGTTTTCTGAGATCTATTCAGCATCACGCTATTATTGAAACAAGTAGTGAATTAATCTTACATGTACTTTCGACTTAATATTTAATGTAACCCAAGTGAAAATTTGCTTGCTATATTAAAAATTTTAGTCTTATATCCAAGAAGTTAAGGATTCAAGAATTTTATGCTAACACAGTATTTTATTTTCAGGATTTATAAACTGCAATAGTAGCGCATTTCAACCATTGTCCCACTTAACCGGTAAGTGTATTTTTTCATATTTATCAGTTATTTTACAATTGTGACGATACTGTAATTAAAAACTTTGTTTTGGGAAAGGTGGGATTTTAAAGTTTGCAATACTCCTGAAGCTTGAAAATTGAAGGTATTTCTAAATTACAAGATCAAAATGTTTGAGTTATCGGGATGTTAAATTGTAAGCTTAATCGTTATCGGTTGAGGAATGCAATACCATAACGCATTAAGTATTTTATATTATATTCACCTACTGATTACAAAAATGATGATAAATTTCAAATATCCACATCATAAACTGAATGAATAAATTCCTTATTCATGCAATTTGCTATTGGGCTAAACGTATGTACGAGACAGGTACTAAAAGTGTCACAATATGTTTAAGTTTAACATTCGCCATGTTGCACAGTTAAGTTATTCGCTCAGAAATGAAATATTTTTCCAAACTTTGCTTGGAAGGCAATTTAGAGTATGCGAAGATTTTTACTGTTTTGCGGTAATACCGCAAATAATGCCAAAACCTTTTTGAAGTTAAATGAAATTTTGAATACAGGATTGGTAAGACCATGAACCATAATCCAGAAATTCAATGTATTTTTTTTAAATATAGAACAGAAAGAACTTGATTTTTGCCATATTTTGCGTAAATAAATTAACAAATTTTTATATATATATATATATATATATATTGCAGTGGTTTTTCCTGAATTAGTGCCCATACGAATCGAGCTGCATAAATTTGCAGTGTACCTACTGTAAAATAAAGTTAACACCTACAAAAATTAAAAAAAAATTTTAATTACAATATCTCCTAAAAAGCTCCCCTGTATCAGCATACCACGGCTAGCTCTGCTTCCAACTTCTTCAGAAATACTTGCCCATCCTATGTTTACTCTTTCTCACTTAGACTATCAAATAAAATTACCACTCAAATAATTCAACGAAACATACAACCTTTTATTCATACAAATCAAAAATTTACGTCACCAGCTCAATATTTACAAAATCGGATATAAACATTTTTTTAAAACTTTACAGTATCGACCATTAAATTCTTTTAAATTTAATGAATTTATAATTTATTTCAACTTTTTTTTATACAGTTCAAGTAGATGGGCCTATCTTGAAATCCTAAATTGAAATTTACTCTGGTCTATGATGAGCTCAGTATAAACCCTATTACTCTAAATGCACAAAAAACTTGCATCTTTGTTTTCAACAACTCTAAAGACCCGGTTACTCTTTACATCAAATTTATACGTCATGTATCTATACTTTCAAATAATAAACTCAAATTGTCTTTTTCATATAACCTTCAAATTAGCTTTTGTGTTCATAAAATATACACCCAACATGTCAAATCACTCTAGCATAAAATAACAGCACAAATTGTTCAAGCAATAACAAAAGAAACAAATTTTGTTACTTGGTGTAAGCTTTTGCACCGTCATCTCTGAAGATGTCCAACCAAACCTCGTCGTTGCATTCCATCTAACTTCTCTCCGCTATATGTTCTTCAAACTCATTTCCCACACGTTATCCAATTCTCTGCGGACGCCTTCAATACATCTACCCATATAATTTTCAAAATATGATAGTCAGCTTCTGAATCTTCCATACAACCAGCACCCTCGTTCAGAAAAATTAACTAGGCTCGCTTACCTTAGTAACATCTTGTATTCGTTATTCGATGTACTTACAGCACCGTTTATAACTTAGCACCTGCTCGTGCTTTCAAACACTTCTAATTTAAATTAAAACGGACTGCACTTATTACCGATTTAAAAATTTTTAACGTGGATGTTACCATATAGATGTGAAGCAAACCGAAGAAGTAAGAGAGCCCCACTACGTCTCTTAGTGTATTTATAAGCGTTGAAACCTACCTCCAGTACCCCGTTTTCATCGAAAACACCACTACTGTAACCGATTCTGAAAATCTCAACTACAACGATCTTTTTAAAACTCAGAATTTCACATTCCACTTAGCTTTAGTCCAAAACCACTGCCTATCAAGCGCAACGGTTACAATGCTCCTAGAAATGTCTCTCACTCTACTTACAATCAGCCAATCCAGACCATTTCCCCTGTCGTAGGTCTATCATCCAACTGTTATCATCGTCTACCTCATATTCGTTGTCTTTGTTAAAATCCCACTATAGCAACTTAAAATCGATTTTGTGGTTAGCTTCTACAAATTTTCGCGCGCTTAAGATGGTTGTTTTATCCAACGTTTTTTTTTGTCATCCTCTTTTACCCTATTCTATCGATGTCTCGTCTCTAGTTTGTTTTCAAACCACCTGCTACTTCAGAGTCTTCGCTTCGACCGTTAACTCAAATTTCTAAAGAATTATGTTCTAACGTACATTCTGGTTTCTTGAATTTGTTTATTTGTCTGTCAGTCTTTCTATTAACTGTTTGCCAGTTTGAAATTGTACTTTCCCATGTTGTTTAACCTGTAGATTTCTTAGTATTTGCTTTTAACGAACGCTTTGTTGGTTTAAATGAACATATGCGTTTACATTATCGATTTTATACACAAAAGCTGTCCCTTATTATTTGATATGCTCAATTTACAAACTTCGAATATTAAAACTAATTATACTCGTATTATCCTTGAGTTTTTACATACTACAAAGCTTTTACACTATGCAAATTTAACATTACGATTTATTAATACAAATTTATGCCATTATCCGTTTGTTTTAAGGTCAAAACTAATTAATTTGGAGCGCAAATAATTTATCTTTGTTTTCTATATACACGGTCCTTACAAAATTACTCTCTTGACTTATCCATCCTTCTTTACATATAATTTACACGATAATATATATATATATATATATATATATATATAGTTATTAAGATGAAATGAAAACCCAACTTTGTATTTAAAGTTGAATTACCATTTCAAATCGAACTAGTAATTGAAAACCACTAAAAGAACGGCTACAGCAGGATTTGAACCTGCAACCTCTGATTCTCCGGATCAGTGCTCTAACCAATTGAGCTATCTAGCCTAATTGTTTAGATGATGTTATACTTAATACTACTGAAGCTTGGCCCTTGTTAATGATTTTCAATTACGTCTTGCATTTAAGGAAATTGAATCTAGTTATATACATAATTCATGTACTAATAACTTGATCATCCCATTTTGCAACGTTCGGAATAATACAAACATGTAATTATATTATTATTAATACAGAAGAATAATCCACATTTGGAATGCAAATGAATGCTTGATATATATTAATAGTTATTAAGATGAAATGAAAACCCAACTTTGTATTTAAAGTTGAATTACCATTTCAAATCGAACTAGTAATTGAAAACCACTAAAGAACGGCTACAGCAGGATTTGAACCTGCAACCTCTGATTCTCCGGATCAGTGCTCTAACCAATTGAGCTATCTAGCCTAATTGTTTAGATGATGTTATACTTAATACTACTGAAGCTTGGCCCTTGTTAATGATTTTCAATTACGTCTTGCATTTAAGGAAATTGAATCTAGTTATATACATAATTCATGTACTAATAACTTGATCATCCCATTTTGCAACGTTCGGAATAATACAAACATGTAATTATATTATTATTAATACAGAAGAATAATCCACATTTGGAATGCAAATGAATGCTTGATATATATTAATAGTTATTAAGATGAAATGAAAACCCAACTTTGTATTTAAAGTTGAATTACCATTTCAAATCGAACTAGTAATTGAAAACCACTAAAGAACGGCTACAGCAGGATTTGAACCTGCAACCTCTGATTCTCCGGATCAGTGCTCTAACCAATTGAGCTATCTAGCCTAATTGTTTAGATGATGTTATACTTAATACTACTGAAGCTTGGCCCTTGTTAATGATTTTCAATTACGTCTTGCATTTAAGGAAATTGAATCTAGTTATATACATAATTCATGTACTAATAACTTGATCATCCATTTTTGCAACGTTCGGAATAATACAAACATGTAATTATATTATTATTAATACAGAAGAATAATCCACATTTGGAATGCAAATGAATGCTTGATATATATTAATAGTTATTAAGATGAAATGAAAACCCAACTTTGTATTTAAAGTTGAATTACCATTTCAAATCGAACTAGTAATTGAAAACCACTAAAGAACGGCTACAGCAGGATTTGAACCTGCAACCTCTGATTCTCCGGATCAGTGCTCTAACCAATTGAGCTATCTAGCCTAATTGTTTAGATGATGTTATACTTAATACTACTGAAGCTTGGCCCTTGTTAATGATTTTCAATTACGTCTTGCATTTAAGGAAATTGAATCTAGTTATATACATAATTCATGTACTAATAACTTGATCATCCCATTTTGCAACGTTCGGAATAATACAAACATGTAATTATATTATTATTAATACAGAAGAATAATCCACATTTGGAATGCAAATGAATGCTTGATATATATTAATAGTTATTAAGATGAAATGAAAACCCAACTTTGTATTTAAAGTTGAATTACCATTTCAAATCGAACTAGTAATTGAAAACCACTAAAAGAACGGCTACAGCAGGATTTGAACCTGCAACCTCTGATTCTCCGGATCAGTGCTCTAACCAATTGAGCTATCTAGCCTAATTGTTTAGATGATGTTATACTTAATACTACTGAAGCTTGGCCCTTGTTAATGATTTTCATATATATATATATATATATATATATATATATATATATTGCTGTGGATCGTGGGGACAGTCTCTGGATCTCCTTAAAAACCATTCAAGCCCCAACGTTGGGCCTTCATAAGATTGCTGTGATCGGAGACTTATGGGTTTGACATCGCCAGTGTGCAACACTGATTTTCAAAAGAAATAAAAAAATTTATAAAAATATTCTTACCCGTTGCTTTCTTTTTTTACCTATAATTACATATAATTTACACGATACAATTGCCGTATTTTAATTCAATGAACAACTCGAGTTTCTCTTGAATTCAAATACGAAAACTAATACCTACTAACTAACCTTATATAATATTTATACACACCTATCTATTTCTCTAACTCTACCTATACCTATCTATCCAATCTATCACTCTTCATCTAACCTATCCTTACCTACTTTTATCTATCTCTAATTATTTCTATTTATTTACACCTATCTTTATTTATAACTATCTATTCACACCTATCACTACCTATTGACTAACTATTTCTATCTATCACTATCTCTTCGCCTATTTTTATTTATTTACATTTATTTCTGTCGATCACTATCTCTTTATTCAACTTATTTTTATTCCTCTCTACCTATTTTCCCTTATTTCTATTTATTTAAATTCTCTCTACTTATGTACACCTATTTGTATTTATAATTATCTATTACACCTAACACTATTTATTACTCTAACTATTCACACCTAGTTCTATCTCTACCTCTAACTATCTGTCCTTATTTGTCCTGTTCCTAATTCTACTTCTCTATCTACACCTATCTCTATCCCTATTTATCTAAAACTACCTCTCTCAATCAACCTATCTCTATATTTTCATCTATTAACACGTCTCTTTATTTAAACCTGACTCTTTTCTTGATCTTCCATGTCCTTCTCCTCACAATTTTAATAAACTTTATCCATGTCTTTCCTTCTCCTATTTCTATACTCATTATCCCTATTGTTCTACAGAAAATAAAACTATCCTTACTGTCCTGATTCTTACGTATTTCTTCTTCTGTCTCTATACTTGTCTGTTTCTCATTCACTATTACTTCCTCTGATGTGGACAAACCAAACGATACCACCTTATTACTTTTACCTTTTCCATCCATGGAAAACTCTTTATCTCTTCTAGACTCTTTATGTACTACAGTTAACCCGTAAAAATCTCTTACATTCAATTTATCAAAATTATCCATGCCACTTATCTTTCTTATGCCTACTTTTAAATCCTGTATCTAACCTAACGCTGTGTTTGACTCTACCCTTACTAACTCCGAATGTTTGTTCAATACTGATTGTACCTCTTCTAACTTTTCTTCAGGACATTTAATTGTGTCGATCTCTTTCACCTCTCCTTCATCTAACTCCATAACATTAATACATAACCCCGTGTCATCATCTGTGACCTCATAACTTGCCTTCCAGGGCAATATCCTATCTCTAATCCTAACTACCTTTCTTTCCATACCTATAATTAATCCTAACTTTACCATACAATCGACCCCTAATATCTCTTTAAATTTCCATCCAGGTACAATTATAAATTCCTGCTCACAGTTTACTGAACCTAACTCCACTTTCAATACTACCACGCTATTCACTACCGCAAATCGTTTTTTATTCGGCGCTACCAGATGACTTCTTTTTATAGGCATAATCCTGTCACACACCTTTTCCTTAATTTCGTTGACGAATTCCTCCGATACTAAACTCGCCTCTGCTCCAGAATCCAGCAACGATTCTAAATTTTGATCAAAAATTTTAACCTCTATTATTGGCAAACAAAAATTTTCTTTAATTTCTGACTCAATTTCTTCCTCAATTTTTAAAAATTCCTTAGGATGTTCGTACTTGTACACAAGTAAATCTAGTGGTTTCTCCTTGTTTAAAAATCCTGTCCTTGTCTACTTTCCCTACTAGGTCCTTGTCCTTCCACTACTTCAGCATATGTTCGTGGCGTCTCTACCCTATTTGTCCTATCATTTTCTCTACTTGGTGTCGTCGTCTGTGTTCCCCTCATGTCCAGTGAACTATTCTGTCTTTGTACCATCGGTCTCGGGGCGGGTCCTCTACCCACACTGTTGCTTTGGAAGAATATCCATTTTTGTTCCCAGTTCGGTCTTGTATTAAAATTAAAATTCGTCTCCCGTCTTTGATAGTTGTCCCTTCTGTTCTCAAATCTAACTGTGTTTACCTCTCTTTCCCTATTCACGCGAGGTCGTCTACTACTCACGTCATCATACCTTTGCAGGTACTCTAAAAACATTTCTCTGTCTACAATATTCTGCAACGCTACGTGTTGCCGAACCTCAACCTCGAAGTGTCGTGAAAGGTATTTAATAATTTGCCTGTCTGTCAACGGTGGGCTTAATTGTTTCGCTATGCTGTACTTCCGTATAGCATATTGTTCCCTACTTCCTGCATATTCACTCTTATACTTTCCTGTAATTAGGTCGTCCCGTACTTGATCCTGTTTGTGATCGCTCCAGTAATGTGTTAAAAATTTATCTCTATACGTTTCTATTTCCTGTCCTATAAGATTGTACCAGGTCTCAGCATGGTCTTTTAATAACGTCTTTACTATATTTAATTTTGCTTGTTCGTCAAATAAATTTCCCACTAAGCTCCTAACATTAGTTATAAAAATCTGCAGGTTTATTCCACTATCCCCGTTAAATTTCATTTCTTGATCTAGTGACATATTGCCTGTAACAAATCTGGGACCATCCCCCATTAAAGTCGACACATTTTGTTTTATGCCGCTTGCCTCTCTTTCAACCCTTCCTAATTGATCTCAACATGAATCTGTTACCTCCGTCATCTTTACATTTATTTCATCTTCAC
This sequence comes from Platerodrilus igneus, assembly GCA_036346225.1. NCBI lineage: Eukaryota > Metazoa > Arthropoda > Insecta > Coleoptera > Lycidae > Platerodrilus > Platerodrilus igneus. The sequence goes on from JARFIW010000399.1 coordinate 2,762,768, forward strand.
AGAAGATTCTTACTTCAGTCCTCAATTGTCCCATTTTCAGACTCAAACCTTTTATATCCCTTTCATTTTTATCAACCCTTGTTTCTACTTCTCCTATTTTTATTGTTAACCTATTTTTAAAATCATTAAATTCTTGGGTTGACTTATCAATCTTTTCACCTAACGTTTCTGTCATTTGCTCCAATTTCCGGTTTGATTCCGCACTCATCTGCTTTAATTTCTGGTTCGATTCCTCTCTACCTAGTCGCATTTCATCTAACATTCTCATTATTAGCTCATTTCCTTGTTCTCCCGATTCTGTCCTTGATTGATCCCTACTACCTCCTGCTTCCTCCATTTTTTCTGATTTTTCAAATAACGCACTATCGTCACTTCCGATTTCTACTCTTTCACTCCGAAGCCACTCCTTTCTTTGCATACGTTTAAATCACTTCCTCACACACTCAAAAATATTTACAAATTTACACTACACACACACACTATCACTCAGCTCGCCAGTTTCCTGGAACAAAATTTTGGATTTTTTTTGGAAATCGAGCCCTCACTTTCGGGTCGCCATAAATGTGCAGTAGTTTTTCTCTGAATTAGTGCCCCTACGAATCGAGCTGCATAAATTTGCAGTGTACCTACTGTAAAATAAAGTTAACAACTACAAAAATTTAAAAAAATTTTTATTACAATCTCTTGAAAAAGCTCGCCTGTATCAGCATACCACGGCTAGCTCTGCTTCCAGCTTATTCAGAGATACTTACTTATCCTATGTTTACTAGACTACCAAATAAAATTACCACTCAAATAATTGAACGAAACATACAACCTTTTATTCATACAAATCAAAAATTTATGTCACCAGATTAATATCTACAAAATCGGCTATAAACATTTTCATAAAATTTTACAGCATCGACCATTAAATCCTTTTAAATTTAATGAATTTAATTTATTTCAACTTTTTTTTTATACAGTTCAAGTAGATGGCCCTATCTTGAAACCCTAAATTGAAATTTACTCTGGTCTATGATGAGCTCAGTATAAACCCTGTTACTCTGAATGCATAAATAATTCGCATCTTTGTTTTCAACAAATCTAAAGACCCGTTTACTTTTTACATCAAATTTATACGTCATGTATCTATACCTTCAAATAATAAACTCAAATTGTCCTTTTCATATAACCTTCAAATTAGCTTTTGTGTTCATAAAATATGTCAAATCACTCTAGCATAAAATAACAGCACAGATTGTTCAAGCAATAACAAAAGAAACAAATTTCGTTATCTGGTGTAAGCTTTTGCACCGTCACTTCTGAAGATGTCGTCCAACCAAACTTCGTCGTTGCATTCCATCCAACTTCTCTCTGCTATATGTACTTCAAACTCATTTCCACACGTTATCCAATTGTCTGCGGACGCCTTCAATACATCTACCTATATAATTTTCAAAATATGGTAGTCAGCTTCTGAATCTTCCATGCAACCAGCACCCTCGTTCAGAAAAATAACTAGGCTCGCTTACCTTAGTAACATCTTTTATTCGTTATTCGTATGTACTTACAGCACCGTTTATAACTTAGCACCTACTCGTGCTTTCAAACACTTTTAATTTAAATTAAAACGGATTGCACTTATTACCGATTTAAGAATTCACCATATAGATCTGAAGCGAACCGAAGAAGTAAGAGAGCCCCACTACTTCTCTTAGTGTGTTTATAAGCGTTGAAACCTACCTCCAGTACCCCCCTTTTTATCGAAAACACCTACACTGTAACCGATTCTGAAAATCTCAACTACAACTATCTTTTTAAAACTCAGAATTTCACATTCTATTTAGCTTTAGTCCGAAACCACTGCCTATTAAGCACAACGGTTACAATGCTCCTAGAAACGTCTTTCACTCCACCTACAATCAGCCAATCCAGACTATTTCCCCTGTCGTAGGTCTATCATCCAACTATGTTATTCTCGTCTACCTCATATTCGTTGTCTTTGTTAAAATTCCACTACAGCAACTTTTATCCAACGTCTGTTTTTTGTCATCCTCTTTTACCCTATTCTATCGATATCCCGTTTCTAGTTTGTTTTCAAACCACCTGCTACATCAGAGCCTTCGCTTTGACCGTTAACTCAAATTTCTAAAGAATTGTGTTCTAACGTACATTCTGGTTTCTTGAATTTGTTTATTTGTCTGTCAGTCTTTCTATGAACTGTTTGCCAGTTTGAAATTGTACTTTCCCATGTTGTTTAACCTGTAGATTTCTTAGTATTTGCTTTTAACGAACGCTTTGTTAGTTTGAATGAACATATGCGTTTACATTATCGATTTTATACACAAAAGCTCTCCCTTATTATTTGATATGCTCAATTTGCAACCTTCGAATATTAAAACCAATTATACTCGTATTATTGTTGAATTTTTACGTACTACAAAGCTTCTACACTATGCAAATTTAACATTACGATTTATTAATACAAATGTATGCTATTATCCGTTTGTTTTAAGGTCAAAACTAATTAATTTGGAGCGTAAATAATTTATCTTTGCTTTCTATATACACGGTGCTTACAAAATTACTCTCCTGACATATCCATCCTTCTTTACATATAATTTACACGATAATATATATATATATATATATATATATATATATATATTGCTGTGAAACCACCAAAATCCGGGTACTCCGCTTTTCGAATCGAGCCCCTACGAATTGGATGTCAAGAATGCTGTGAATCCTACAAAAAGCTATTCATGACCTTAACTGTGTTGGTCCATTGACTTTCTTCTGTTAATCGCCTCGGCTGCTCCTCTAGATAGCTTTCATCCTCATACATAAAAAAACAAACACATTCCTACCACAAACATCAACGTCAACTCTATTTACATCAATATTCACAATACATTAAAATTTCAAAATTAATATGCAGCATAAATTTTAATATCGGAAAATTTCAAAATTAAATTTATTATCATTTTAATGTGCATCCAGAATTAAAGTCCTTGTAGGATGCCTACTAATTACTATAACAATATATGCAGAGTACAAAGGAGCATCTACCACCCCTTTACGTTAATTAACCAGGTTCGTCTAATTGAGCTCAAAGACATACCCTAAATTTTCATCATAATCCAGAACATCAATACTAAATACCCCTTTCTACTTAAACAAGCAAATTTCACCTTAAAATTAAAATATTATTGTTAGTACCATTTCACTACTGTCCATTTTGAGTAAATCAATTATAAAGTTATTCAACACACAAAAATCTCAAAGTTCAAACAAAATAGTATAATTTACCTGAAGGTTACTTGCACTCGTAGCTTCAATGTACATCGTCCCTTTTGTTAATCACACCATTCCAACTGGGTTATATTTACGGCTTCTGATTCTCAACGCTTTAAAAATTTTCTCCATCATCATTTATTTAAAGTTGTTTCAGGGCTTTTCCGGAACTAATCTGTGTATATCTGACCCTTGTTTCGTGGATCCAGACACGTTTATGCACCATTTAAGTATTAATACCCCCGAAAAATAACAAAGAACTTCATACTTCTTTCACCAATATACGCCAAAACTGCCTACTTTTGTGTATATATTTGTCGTTGTAAATTTTTACCAATTGGTACAGTGATACTAAACTTTATTACCTTGTATCTTCTTTTCTAAGTGCACTAACGTACATTCATTGTAGCACGTAAAGAACAAGCTGTTTTAAATCACATAATATTCGAGCAAACTGTTTAAATTATTTAATATTAAACCCGGAAAACTAAAAAGCACTGTTTAACGCGTTCAATCAAGTCGAAGATCTAAGAGAGCTTTTAACGCATCGAATAGTCAAAAGTCTAAGAGAACGAAATTCATATTACCACCGGTATATATAGCGGATAGCCGGCACGTCGCTTTTGTCCTCAAAACAGACAATTCTTAAGAATTTCTCATGCTATGTTCCCATTCCGTCGCTCGCGCATCGGTTTTTACGAATTTAGTACTCACCCCAGTTAAATCTCAGAAATTTCAACACGGCACGCAAAGTCTGGAAATAACTAATTGACTTTTATAAAGAAATGTTATTTTTACCTCTCAAATTTTGCATTTACTTTCAACCAATCGCAACCCCATGACGTTGCTCTACTCACGCCTTTTACTATATGTGTCTCGGTCTTGCGCATATTATCTGTCTCTATCTAACCTGTTCTTATTGACGCAAATTGATATTCTTTATTATCGATTATTTTAGTCCATGTGGAGTGTGAAATAACCCACCTTTAGCATTTCTCGTAACTATTATGCGACGGTTTCTACAAGATTCTCTGAAACCATTTGTTATCTACAAAATTTTCGCCGTACATGACATTTAAACTACGCAGGTGTTCAAACATAATATTAATTCTCAGAGCTTTATTTTCTAGTATTATAATCTTGGATTTTCACAGACTTTTATGCTTATTATTAATAATGGTTTAATTAACTCCAACTAAAATTGACTTCTATCCTTTCATTTTTAGCGAATACAAATTAAATATTAATTATTATGTGTACACTTTGTCTACTACTTGTTACCCAGAACTTAAATCAATTAATGTAAATTTTGCACGTAATTTGTCTTTGTTTCTTTACTAGGAATAATTAAATTACATGTAGAGCTTTTTTAATACTGTTTCTTTTGATATAAAGCGTCTTGTACATGATTTAAATCTTTTATGTTTAATGAAACGAATGAATTTTTATGCTTCACGCTTTTATTTAATAACGCGAGTTATGTATCTTTTCCCAAAGCTTCTACACGGTGATTAAAATTATTTGATGTGATTATTTAATTTTCTACCCTGGTCTAAATATGAGTATTTTCCCCCTATTTGAATACAAATAATCCCACTTATTTGAATTCAAATATAAAGCATTTAGACTGCAAAAAACAACTTACAAAAAATTGCCTATCTCTCTCTATCCTTATCTATCTAACTTACCTACTTTGTCTCCAATCCAAAAAAAAATATTTACACCTATCCTATATCCCTATCCTATTCCTAACTCTTACCTAATTCTATAAACTGAAATTATCCCTCACTTCATCCTATCTACCTATCCTATTCCTAACTTTTAACTAATCTTATATGAAATATCTATACTTAACCTATCTTATTTTCTTCCTACATTTACTCTTTATTCTCATCCTAAACCTATTTCTAATTATCTCGCATATTTATCCTATACCTAGCTTTATTTTCTATACACACCTACTTCTACTCTTCTATATACACCTATTCTATCCCTATCCTATTTAAATCTAACTCTCTTCTTGACCCTCCAAGTCTTTCTTCTCACCATCCTAATACTCTTCATCCCTATTTCTCCCCCTTCTATATCTATACTTATCATCCCTGTTATCTCACATACAATAAACTTATTATCCTTACTCTTAAATATTACTTCTTCTTCAGTCCCTAAACTTGTCTGTTTCTTATTTATTATTATTTTCTTTTCTGCCGACAAACCAAACGATACTACTTTACAATTATCGATTTTTCCCTCTACGGAAAATCCTATGTACCTTCTAGAATGCTTGTGTAATGGAATCCGCCAGAATGAATTCCTTAAATCTACTTTATTAAAAACAAACTTGCCATCTTTACTTAATTCCGCCTTTACCTGCTCCTGATATGCTGCTTTTGCTTCTACCCCCACTAATTCTGCATGTTTTTGTACTAAAGCTTCAACCTCTACTATCCTATCCTCTGGACATCTCATTGTGTTGATCTGTTTACCTTCATCATCCTCTACCTCTACTACATTAATACTAAACCCCGTGTCATCCTCTGTGACTTCATAACTGCCCTTCCATGGCACTACCCTATCATCAATCCTTATTACCTTCCGTTCCATATCTATCAAAACCCCTAACTTCATCATACAGTCAACACCTAAAATGCTCTGAAACTTCAGTCCAGGTACAATTACAAACTCCTGTTCACAGCTTAAATCTCCTATATCTATCCTAAGCACCACAACACTATTTACTACAGCAAACTTCTTTTTATTTGGAGCTACTAAATGGCTACGCTTTATAGGCATAATTCTATCACAAACCTTATCCCTAATTTTGCTGACGAATTCCTCCGATATTAAACTCGCCTCTGCCCCTGTATCAAGTAATACTTCTACATTATTCTCAAAATTTCTAAATTAATAATTGGCAAACATAATTTTTCCTTAGTTTCTGGCTCTACTTCCTCCTCAATTTTGAAAAATTCACGTGGATGTTCATATACATTTACACTGAAATCTAGTGGTCTGTCGCGTTCTAAAAATCCTGTCCAGGTCTGTTTTCCCTACTCGGTCCTGGTCTAGCCGTCACCTCAGCGTAAGTCCTAGGCGTTTCCACTCGTTCCGTGTCTGTATTAGCAGTCCCCTCATGTCCGGTGAACTATTCCTTCTGGTTGGTTCCGGTCTCGGTGCAGGTCCCTTCCTAAACTATTACTCCTAACGTATGGTCGTCTCTGTTCCCAATTCTGTCGCTGGTATCCGTAACTATTCCCCGTCTAGCGTAGTTGTCCCGTCTATTGTCAAACCTAACTGTGTTGATCTGTCTTTCCTGTTATCCGAGGTCGTCCACTACTTACGTCGTCGTACCTCTGCAAGTATTCTAGAAACATTTCTCTGTCCACTATGTTCTGTAGTGCTACGTGTTGTCTTACTTCTACCTCGAAGTGTCGTGATAAATACTTGATAATTTGTCGGTCCGTCAGTGGTGGGTTCAGTTGCTTTGCTATGCTATACTTGCGTATAGCATATTGCTCCCTACTTCCTGAAAATTCTCCCTTAAATTTCCCTGTGATTAAGTCGTCTCGTACTTGGTCTTGTCTGTGGTCACTCCAGTAGTGCTTTAAAAATCTGTCTTCAAAGTCCGTGTAGGTGTCTATGTCCTGTCCTACTAAATTGTACCACGCTTCCGCATTGTCCTTTAATAAAGCCTTTATCGTATTCAGTTTAGTCTGTTCGTCAAATAAATTTCCCACTAGATTTCTTACACTATTAATAAAAATTTGTGGATTTACCCTGTTATCGCCATAAAACTTCATGTGTTGGTCCAATGATACTCCACCTGTATAAAATCTGGGACCATCCCCCGTTAAATTTGACATGTTATATTTGATACTACTAACTTCGCGTTCTACCCTGCCTAACTGATCCCTACATGAGTCCGTCACTTCAGTCATTTTTACATTAATCTCTTCTTCACAAAAAATGCGTACTTCGGACCTTAAATGTCCCATTTCCTGTCGAAGACCTGTAATATCATGCTCATTTTTTCAACCCTATTTTCAACCTCCCCATTTTACGGTGAGACTATTTTTAAATTCTGAAACTTCTTGATTCGTCTTATCTATTTTCTGACTAATCTCCTCTAACTTCCTGTTCGATTCTTCACTCATTTGCTCAAATTTTCGATTTGAGTCCTCTCGCTCTATTCGATTCTTCCCTAGCTCTATTAGCTTCATCGCTTAGCAGTTCTAATTTCCTGTTGGATTCTTCGTTCATCCTCTCTAGCATTCTCATTATCATCTCGTTTCCTTGATCCCTGATTCCGTCCTTGACTGATCTCTACTGCCTCCAGCTTCTTCCATTTTCGAATTTTTTCACACAATGCACTATCGTCACTTCCAATTTCCACTCCTTGACTCCTTAACCACTCTTTTCTCTGCATACGTTCTAATCACTCTCACACCCTCTAAAATACTCTTAAATTTATACACACACAGAAACTCTCTCTCTCTCTCTCTCTCAGATCGCCAGTTTCCTGGAATAAAATCACAAAAATTTTATTTGGAACTCGAGCCTCACTTTTGGGTCGCCATGTATGCTGTGAAACCACCAAAATCCGGGTACTCCGCTTTTCGAATCGAGCCCCTACGAATTGGATGTCAAGAATGCTGTGAATCCTACAAAAAGCTATTCATGACCTTAACTGTGTTGGTCCATTGACTTTCTTCTGTTAATCGCCTCGGCTGCTCCTCTAGATAGCTTTCATCCTCATACATAAAAACAAACACATTCCTACCACAAACATCAACGTCAACTCTATTTACATCAATATTCACAATACATTAAAATTTCAAAATTAATATTCAACATAAATTTTAATATCGGAAAATTTCAAAATTAAATTTATTATCATTTTAATGTGCATCCAGAATTAAAGTCCTTGTAGGATGCCTACTAATTACTATAACAATATATGCAGAGTACAAAGGAGCATCTACCACCCTTTACGTTAATTAACCAGGTTCGTCTAATTGAGCTCAAAGACATACCCTAAATTTTCATCATAATCCAGAACATCAATACTAAATACCCCTTTCTACTTAAACAAGCAAATTTCACCTTAAAATTAAAATATTATTGTTAGTACCATTTCACTACTGTCCATTTTGAGTAAATCAATTATAAAGTTATTCAACACACACAAAAATCTCAAAGTTCAAACAAAATAGTATAATTTACCTGAAGGTTACTTGCACTCGTAGCTTCAATGTACATCGTCCCTTTTGTTAATCACACCATTCCAACTGGGTTATATTTACGGCTTCTGATTCTCAACGCTTTAAAAATTTTCTCCATCATCATTTATTTAAAGTTGTTTCAGGGCTTTTCCGGAACTAATCTGTGTATATCTGACCCTTGTTTCGTGGATCCAGACACGTTTATGCACCATTTAAGTATTAATACCCCCGAAAAATAACAAAGAACTTCATACTTCTTTCACCAATATACGCCAAAACTGCCTACTTTTGTGTATATATTTGTCGTTGTAAATTTTTACCAATTGGTACAGTGATACTAAACTTTATTACCTTGTATCTTCTTTTCTAAGTGCACTAACGTACATTCATTGTAGCACGTAAAGAACAAGCTGTTTTAAATCACATAATATTCGAGCAAACTGTTTAAATTATTTAATATTAAACCCGGAAAACTAAAAAGCACTGTTTAACGCGTTCAATCAAGTCGAAGATCTAAGAGAGCTTTTAACGCATCGAATAGTCAAAAGTCTAAGAGAACGAAATTCATATTACCACCGGTATATATAGCGGATAGCCGGCACGTCGCTTTTGTCCTCAAAACAGACAATTCTTAAGAATTTCTCATGCTATGTTCCCATTCCGTCGCTCGCGCGTCGGTTTTACAATTTAGTACTCACCCCAGTTAAATCTCAGAAATTTCAACACGGCACGCAAAGTCTGGAAATAACTAATTGACTTTTATAAAGAAATGTTATTTTTACCTCTCAAATTTTGCATTTTACTTTCAACCAATCGCAACCCCATGACGTTGCTCTACTCACGCCTTTTACTATATGTGTCTCGGTCTTGCGCATATTATCTGTCTCTATCTAACCTGTTCTTATTGACGCAAATTGATATTCTTTATTATCGATTATTTTAGTCCATGTGGAGTGTGAAATAACCCACCTTTAGCATTTCTCGTAACTATTATGCGACGGTTTCTACAAGATTCTCTGAAACCATTTGTTATCTACAAAATTTTCGCCGTACATGACATTTAAACTACGCAGGTGTTCAAACATAATATTAATTCTCAGAGCTTTATTTTCTAGTATTATAATCTTGGATTTTCACAGACTTTTATGCTTATTATTAATAATGGTTTAATTAACTCCAACTAAAATTGACTTCTATCCTTTCATTTTTAGCGAATACAAATTAAATATTAATTATTATGTGTACACTTTGTCTACTACTTGTTACCCAGAACTTAAATCAATTAATGTAAATTTTGCACGTAATTTGTCTTTGTTTCTTTACTAGGAATAATTAAATTACATGTAGAGCTTTTTTAATACTGTTTCTTTTGATATAAAGCGTCTTGTACATGATTTAAATCTCTTATGTTTAATGAAACGAATGAATTTTTATGCTTCACGCTTTTATTTAATAACGCGAGTTATGTATCTTTTCCCAAAGCTTCTACACGGTGATTAGAATTATTTGATGTGATTATTTAATTTTCTACCCTGGTCTAAATATGAGTAATATATATATATATATATATATATATATATATTTATATATTGCTGTGGATTGTGGGGACAGTCTCTGGATCTCCCTAAAAACCATTCAAGCCCCAACGTTGGACCTTCATAAGATTGCTGTGATCGGGGACTTATGGGTTTGACATCGCCAGTGTCAACACTGATTTTTAAAAAAAATAAAAAAGTTTATAAAAATATTCTTACCCGTTACTTTCTGCTGCAACAGTCTTCAGCAGCTTCCCTGGCTAGCTCAGCTGTGTCTCTTCTCAAATACCTAAATTTACAATCATTCTTCCTTCCGACTCGCACATTATTCAATAAAATCACCAAATAATACAACAATCATACAATCTTTATTTACCGCTATTTACAAACAAATTATTCATAGGTATAAACAGTTTGATACACTAATTATAACTCAATAAGTGATATGTTTTAAAGTCATTGTTTTAAATCATTATTTGCAAACACATTTAATACAATATGAGTAGATGGGCCCCAAATAATATCCTATATTTATTGGGCACTGGAGTATGGTGAGCTCATAATAACCCAGTTTATTAATGTATGCCTTTTACCTTGCATAAAATTACTACAAAACTAATAAACCCATGTACCCTTAACAATCCAATTTAAATTCATAATGAAATTTAGTAAGTTTTACATACACCCTTTTTCAATATTTTAAATAACCCTAATAATTGTCAAGTACACGTATCATTTCCGATACGTTATATAACCATAAATAACCCCAATGTTTACTCACATATCACCAAATAATTCCAAAAGTTTATCAGATAACAGAAAATTCAAATAAGTTACCTGGAAAATGCTTCAAGCCTCCATCCCTTCGACGATGCTCACCAGAACCCTTGGTTTCGTGACTATGCGCTCTGATACTCCACATATTCTTAGATGATAACCTCAGTATTCGCCAAGCGCCTTGCTTCCAATTACCAGCATACAAACTCACGTATATCATACTTCTGTTTATTGATTTACTAGCTTGGTATGGTATTAGTTGGACCTCGGTTAATTTAATTCATTTGACACTACTCACGTTAATAACTATAAGGGCTCAACTACCAAGTTACAAGTGCTAGTACTACATTTACTGTATTATGAATAATTTTTAATACTCACAAGAACTCTACTATAACGTCGGTCTATCGTTGTAAATAGTATAAACGATGAGAATACAAAGAGAGCCTTCCTACTTTCTGCAAAAGTATTTATATTTTTCAAAATGCCACCTCTAGGACACACTTCACGCGAAATACTTATTTTCTAATAACACTTCTGCAGATTTTGATATAACCGACTTGAAGATTCCAGAAATTCATCTCGTGGACGCGCCGTATGATCCGAAAATCGCTTCCACCTGTCGTATGTTTGTACTTTTGTAAAACTATACATTTCAACCAATGATACTGTTCTGTGTCGTCATAAAACTCCGCCTGTACTATTTTTATCTCTGTCTTATGCATATTTGATGTCGCGTTCCAAACCCCACTTGAGTTATAAAAAAATCTATATTGCTGACAGCGTCTCATCACTCCACGTGGATAAGAACGTGCGTTTTGAAAACCAACGCTTTTATATCCGTCTCTATCTGTAGCAACTTACCGATCGTGCATCTCCTGTGCTCTTTAAGAACTTTGTTAGCTAGTTATTCGAAGCTACTGAGGGTTGAAAACTATTTTTTTTAAAGTCCGCTTTATTATGCTGATAATTTCGAAGAAGATAACCTTTTAAACATGCAGGTGTTCTTAATTATAAACCTTTTAAAACAGCAAGTCTTGGAGTTTATATTTCACCGTATTGACGTCTGTTTGTTACCAAGAAACCTTTTGCCTTGGGATTATTGATTTTCTATACCCTGGTGTGTTTTCTAATGCTATTACACGTTGAATTAAAATAAATTAAATTAATTATGCGTTTCTATTTGTTTTTTAAAACTGGTTTTCTTTACGTACCTTTAACCTTTCAATCATTAATTATAAAAATACTTCAATACTTGTCCGTTTAAATTAAATAAATGAAATAAATTTTGCGCGTAAATAATTTGTTCGTTTCTCTATACAGGGTGTTTGAAATTGCATTGCTTACCCCAAATTTAACTCTTTGAATCCATAACAAGATATATATATATATATATATATGTATATATTGATGTGATAGGGGGTTATATAGAGGTCATTGAGCACCGCATGCAATTCATGCGACATCCTATAGCTCGAGAAAATAAAGAAATCTTTCTAATATTCTAATTATGTATGTCTCGTAATTGGAAACTTCCGTGATACAAAAAACTTTGCAAATCATTCCTTGATAATAATTACCATTCAAAACACATTTTAGAGCATATTGTGCGCAATGCTTTAAAACCAGCGTTTCTAATTTTAAAACGCAATTAAAGTGTAAATATCCATGCTTTTCAAGAGAGCGAAATGCAATTTAAAACACGCTTTAAAACGAACAAATAGTATTAAAAACTTATTTTAATTCATTTTTTATTACTGCATTTCGTTCATTTTCATGCGAAACGTGTAATACTTTATTTTAAATTGTTCTTTGATTTTTCGAAATTTTATTTTATTCACTAGTAGCACATACATTAAATTGTAAATATAAGGGGGTGACGGTCAGTATGAATGAACACCCTAATTAGCGAGATTGTAAAGAACGATGATATGGTTAAGAACCCAATAAATTAGGTAACATAGCCCGCGACAACAAGCTCACTGGTAAACATTGCACATTCATTCAGTAAGAATGCCAAATAAGAAACTATTTTACGATTATCTAAATCTTAAACGGTAGCTATTTTGATAAGACAAACGTGTTAAAATGAACTGATTTTCAAAGAAGTTAATTATTCTATATGAGTCAGAACAACTAGAAGATTATCGATCTTTCTAGATGCAAATGACGTTAAAACCTCGATACTATAAAAGTGGTAAATAACCAGGAACAAGCATTACTTACCAATAGTCTATTTATAGATCACTCGCTGGTAATATGTTTGCTGGTCAATTAACTTAAATTACGTACAAGTTCACGTTAGATGTTTAAAATATTTGTCAAGAACAGGGTTTTTTTGAACTTATGGACTATAACCTTCGACGTGCAAAGTAAATTTTATTATAATAAAAGTAACTCAAATTGGTAGAAACGAATGGAGTTAATCAATGAAAGACTTCCCGTACGATAAATGTAAATATAAATAGAGGAATGGAATATTGTTTTTCCGATATTTATCATGGCTCAATATGGAGATAGAAATTTAATCAACGATTGGGATTGACGAATTTAGAAATTCCGCATAACTTCATGCAAGTACATCTTTGTTTAAATCTTTATAAGGTCATTTTCATGCAATAGTTATTTTAAGTAGGTTAAACTTGCATAACATTTTGGCATATAGATGTTTTTTATAAATGGATAATTTCAGACTTCTTTTAGGTCGAATTTCAAGTTAATTTTCCATTATAAAATATTCTTTGGTGTGCCTTATCAGCTACACTTAAAGAGGCTTTATACAAGAGTAGTATAAATTATCCGTACTCCTCTCTAAAAAATTTTTTTGTACTTAGTGACTTACATAAGAAAAGTTTTGGGAACACTAATTAGTTTATAATTAGTGTGAATACTTTATCGATATTTAATATTGTTTTTGGCTAAGCTGTAAGCTGAATTTGTAGTTTTTAATGCTTGTGTGTAAGTAATCCTTTACAAAATGTATGACGTACAAAGGTTATAGTGCGTATAGCAATTCTTATTATTTGAAGGATTGCTTATTAATGAATATTTGATGGTATTATAGTTTTAATATTGGAGTTTTGTTGTTTCGTTTAATCTGAGTTGACAAGATAATACGGGCATCTTCAGGCAATAATTCACACAAAAACATTTTTGCTTTCATATAGTACCTTTTATTGACTATCTACGTCTGGACAGTATATAGCTACAATTTCACAGCAATATATATATATTATGTATTATATATATATATATATATATATATATATACATATTGATGTGATTAGAGGTCATCAAACGGTCATCTAGTATTATTTCGTAAAGATAGGACGCCGCAAACCCGAGTAAATTCCGAGAAATTTTAGAAAAAGCTCGAATTATGTAGGTGTTCATTTCCATAGAGAAGCGTATTTGTTAAAACGCTCGGTGCATTGAATTATAAATTCATAAATCTGTGATTGAAAGAACTTTCATTCTTAATGACGAAGAAATAGTGTTTCTAGATAAGAATAATGGCTTATTTCGCACGTTGGACGTTTTTAAAGATTTCCATCTATATTTTGTTATAACGCAAACGTTTTTAAAAGATTATAAAACGCATTGAATTTTATTTTACTCAAAGCGCGCGTATAATATTTAATTGCCTTTTTTTTAATATCAAAAACGTTGGTATTTAGATAAAAGCGTATTCATTTGAAATATCGGTCGATATTCAAAAAACTAGGAAAGTGTATTCCAATTAAAAAACGTGCTCATTGAAGTACTAAAATAATCCAATAATAGCACGTTTGAAAGGTAAAGAACATCATTCAAATTATAATATAATAGGACATTAATTACACCCATAAACCCTTGAATATCAAAAATCAAGATAACGCTTATGTAAATGGTACTAATTTGTGTAACCTGAGGCTATTAGAACGACAGGGTTCTATAGGTTGCATCATTCATGAAGATTGTCGATGCTGACGTAAAAGATCAGCCCACTTCTAGCACGAATCCGAACATAGGAACAACAACTCAAGTTTGCTAAATATTTCTCAACGCCAGACATGAGCAGAGGTTTATCTACATAACCCAATGGAAATAAAATACAGAGGCAGTTGTTCAATCCTCCTGTATAATTCAAAATGCAGTATTTCAAGCAGTAAATATAATTTAGATTAGGTGGGGAAATTATCTATTGAAAGGGTGACGAAAAAGTGTTTTGAAGATAGAGATGTAAGTAGAATTTTTAAAAATACGGTAAAATGGTTTCAAAAATGAAGAATAAATGAATGATAATTAACTACTGCAAGATAAAGGGTTTTTTTTGTTTAAATAAAAGCATATATGGGATTAGAATGCCAATTCTGATTGTATTTAATGGAAAAATTTTAACGATTTGAACATAGATTTATGACTACGTGCCAAACAGAGGCAAAAACAACGACCAGCATAATTTACACGGTAAAATAAAAATTACTTTATGTTAAAATTTTAAAAAGGACATTTTTATTTATTAGTTAAGTTCCATGATAATAGTATTTTGTGTAATAATGTTTGAAATTATAGCAAAAGAATTTGCATTGTAACTCTAAGTGGTAAAAAGCGTGTTTATTGCCCTATGTTCAGAACAATTGAACGTTAAAATAAACATAAAGTGAACGACATCGTCAAATTATAATATAACGTAAGGCTGGTTGAAGCAATAAGAACTTGAATATTGGTAAGATAAGTAAGCGACATCAATTATTACATTGCTAGAGGCAATAGTTAGAACCATAAATCTTATTAATAAAAGGTTTAGGAATAATAGAGTATATAGGTGGGGTATTCCATTATAAAACTATGATTTTGAAATTAGACGTATAAGAGGGAAGATTCTAGGAAAATATATAGATTACACTAGTGAAAATGTGATGAGAAGTATTTCAGGTGGATAATCCGTTAGATTTGAAAGGCGTAGATTATTTGAGTAGTTTGGTACCCAGTAGAAAGGGGAACAAACACATTTTGGTTATAGTAGACATCATCTCTAAATATACGAGGTTTTTTTTGCTAAGGATGACTTTAGCAATCCACGATTCATCTTATATTGAGAAGATCAAGATATAGGAGTTATCGTTTGCAGTATTCGGCATCCGCAAGGTAATCCAGCGGAAAATGTATACAAGAGACCTGCAGATTTTTGAGAATGACATCATTTCAGGATGACAAAGGTCTGGGAAAATAACCTGGCCAAAATTGAAATGTATATGAACCATACAATACATATCGTTGCAGAGGAATTGCATGTGGTTTTAATGAAAAATATTCATCTGAATAAGCCGTGGGAAATTCTACCTCAGGGTGTGTTTGAGTTTATGCTAGTTTTCAAACCTCTTATTTGAAAAATTAATTTTTTTGATTAAACATCGAAAAGAGCTACTACATCTCAAATAATAAAAATATTTATTAGACACGTAATTATGTATTAATAAATACTAAAACCACGTAAATTAACGCCATTTATTATAGCGCTAAAGAAAGGTAAAAATACGGTCATTAATCGCCCGCGTAGAGGACGTACTACGTTTCTAAAAAATTGTAGCGACATAAAATAATCTACGTTCAAAGTTACAATGTAAATTAATTAATGTGAGCTTACCTTTCTAAATTACTGCACATTAGCAAGCTTGGAAACAGATAATTATTTTTCATCTGATTTTTATGGCGTGGGTTTGCTCAATGTCTTTTCTAGTCCATATTTTGCAGTGAATCTCGTTGGTATTACTTGCAACATTAAGCGAGGATTTGAGATAGGAATCAACAAGTAAACACTCCACTACATGATCTATAACGCACTCTTCAGCGCAAGTAGTTAACGATATGGCAGTCAATAAAGAAATTACTCATGGAGCGCTTCCAACAACTAATCAAACCTCTAGTTGTTTGCTCGTTTTTCTGATTGGAGGAGAAGGCGACTTATATCTATTGCGAATCGTAGGAAGCTATGTTTAACATTCTTTTCCCGCGGTATCATGATAATAAAGTTTATTTCTTAAAAACCACGAAGATAATTTGTACGACCCTTTTTGTGTAGTTAATTTAGGGATATTACTATAAGAAGTGTAATACTCCTACATTAATTATACAATAGATACTTACTAAAATAATTTTGTGAAGCGGTTTTTGGTGTGTAGCAATGTAATTTAGAAAGTTTTGCGTAAATTTTCGTTGAAGTAAATTTTTATTTCTACCATTTAATTGCGATAGTCGAGCTTTCACTACTGTCAGATATGTTGACAAAAGTATTGAATGTTTTGCATCATAATTGACTTAGCATTTTTATAGAAATAAATGAGTTTTGGCAACATTATTTCTAAAATAGACCTTTGTCATTGCTTAAAGCACGTGAGAGTATCTACTAAATGAACGGAATGAGTAATAACATTCGGCAAATATTTCGCATTGTCTTTGGAAGTTGATGAAAGAGAGGGCACAAAAAATAATCATTTTGGGAATTGATATGAGAACTTATATGTTTGGAAAATTTGATTTAAAAGAATATCTGCTTTTTTCATGGGAACAAGGAATTTTGAAATTTAGAACTAAAAAACATTTTTTAGAAGCATAAAAATGTTGGAGTTAGTGCTTTCTTAAGCAATTTCTATTGGATTTTATAAAATTAGTTCTTTCTTAATGTGACCGGTTTTTTAAAAAAGAACAGGTATACATTCTATGCCCTGTATTGTTACAAAAAGGACTTTTAAAATTTTATAGAAACTACAAATTTTTCTTGGTTGCCAACTAATGCAGATTGATTTACAGAAATCGGTTTCCTATGGAACTTAGAATTTGCAACATCTATATTTTCAAAAAATAACACACCTTTTCGCCAGGAATTCTTTGGAATGATCCAAATTGGGAGGTTGTGAATTATCTTTTTCCACTTTGTACGGCGTTTTGTATGAAAGGCAAATTTTTCCTAATACACAAGTGTTCGTGTTTTATTCCATAATTCTTGATAAGTAGGTTTCAAATTTTATAGAGCTTAAATATTCTTTTGAATAGTAAATGAAATTCCCTGACAACATGATTTATTTTTCAACATTGCCAATGAATGTGAATTAATAGTAGCTACCTTATTTTGAAAATAATATTATTTTCAAACACCAATTAGCGTATATATTTATCTAGTAATAATTAAATACATTCTTGTAGATTATGAAAAACGAATGGCCTCTAAGGATTGTCAAAATGTTTGAATAAATTTGAACTTCACGAACATGTAGGTTCAGTAGAGTTACATTGCCGGTCAAATAGAGGAGTTTTAGCTTTGTATAAGAATTACTTTTTAGTGTTTTATGCATATAACTGATCAAATAATATATTTTCGTAAAACAGCCAATAATTTACAACATATCAGGTATTTATGTGGTTGATATTTACTTCTCCAATAGAAAATGTGTCAATAAAATGGTACACCGTTGATGCACAATTCTATTGATTTTACTCTGTTCTTGCAAAATCGCAGTACCGGAAGTTATAGGCGATTATACTGGTGCAAAAAGGTATAGTATTATAGAGTGTGAATGTCATCCTAGGGAATTTGGTGCTGCACCACCTGGTCTTCATCCCGAAGATGCGTTTGCTCAAAACGTTACTGCTAAAGCAAGTACACCAAAAGAAGATGATCTCGAAAAACATTCAATAACTTTAATGTATGACCAGGAAGTTTCTTACAATGAACCTTATTTAGATATACTATATGATAATGATATTGATTCTACATTAGGTGTACAAACTGATCTTACTTTAGGAGATAAATTACAATCAGAGTCTCTTAGCTCAACAGGAAAAGAAGAAGAAGAAGAATTAACTCCATGCGGCTCAAAAACTGAAATCTCATGGACAGAAATAAGTTTGTCTGCTCCTGGAACATACAAAATCAAGTCAATAAAAGAAAAAGAAAAAATGCTAATTGTTATTCTCATTCTATTATTTGAATTGTATAAGCGTATGTGATTCCCTGTATTGTAATGTAAATTGGAATAATTTCAGAAAACTTATCAAGACTATAATATTATTCGACTAGCAATGGAATGAAAATTACTACGGAAAGCATTCTGACTTCCGTAGATTCATGTTTCATAATCACTCGAAATATCACACAAAAACCAATCGAATCTTTAGTGCTCACCTCAAAATATCATAGAGCCTCTAAGATTGGTTTTTGTGGGAAATATTTTTGAAATTTAAAGGCGTTAAACTATTTCCATATTTTCGCGGTTAATTAAAGAGGATAATATACCTATGTCGATACTTGGTTTACCGCAGTATACGTGTTTAATTACAAGTGCAATTTAAATTCACTACACGATAAGGAAGATATGAGATAAACTCATGTATTCAGAAACATACTACAATCGATGAACCATAATAATAGGGACAGCAAATGTAATTATTAGGAACTTGTTATTGATTCCCTGTATAATATACCACCTATAGACTCAAATAATGTAGAACATTCTTTCCTGTCACGATTCTTTGTATAACAAAGCTAATCGTTAATATAAATGTCAGGACTATAATGGAAATAAATTTCAAAATATCCATAATTAGATTTTGCTGCCAAAACTTTTAGAATTAAAAATAAGACTAACGTACCCATATAGTAGTATTGGTCACTAGTAATGGTAAATATTTTCTCCAAATTATTTTTAGTTTCTTCTGCGGGGTCCTTTTCAAATTTTACATATAGCAAGTGACTTTTCCAGCAAGTTTACGTACCTGGTGTCTCGATATATTTCAAAATTTTAGAAATATGAAACAACTTGCATATATTTTAATGTAATTTTAAGTTTTCATAAGGGCGAATCAAATTGAATTTGTTTGGTGTTACTAGTTTCGTTAATAGTCTGCTTCATATTTCCAAAAAAGGTTAAGGTTGTTAAAATTAAAATGACGCGACCACCTTGCATAACATTGTATTGTTTTGTTGAATTCGAACAAATGAACTGGGCTTGCTGTGTTTTAATAGATAACAAATTATTTAACCAATGGTGATTAAGAGCTTGTATGTAACATTCTGCTATCCGCTTTGTATAAAGTAAAGTATAAAGTTGTTGTAAACTTTATACTACAACTTTACAAACCGGTTTATTAATTAGACCTTACCTACTAGGTCGTAAGTCTATCTTATTCTAATATTCTTAGATCAAATATATATATATATATATATATATATATATATATATAAAGACAAGTTATTTGCAGTCTGCAGTCTGCAATAAGGAATTTGAGAAAAACAAAATAAAAAATAAGATGTATCTGTAAATAAACTCTTATGAAAACAATAAGAGCTTATTCCCCTATTCAAATCGGGCTAATAGTTGTATAGCCATTAACAAAACAATAGCTTTATTACTTCACAAGGGGAGGAAACATCCACTTACCGGTTTCAGCTTCCTTAATCTTCGTCAGAGCGGATTAGTTTCCAACAACCCTATGAAGTAATCGAAGTCATTATACTGATATAATTTCGAAGGAATCCTTGTACTATGACAAAAGTAAATAATATCGCCATTAGGTGGTAAAACATTAACACTACTAAACGTGGAAGTACAAAAATTGATACGAAACTACATCGTAGTTTTGTAGATGGCTATACCAGTATGATTGGCTTTTGAGATTTGCGGAATGTTTTCCACATACTTCTTTCTTCCCCTACCATTTTCAGTACCTCTTAATTCTTAACTTTATCTGTCCATGATATCTTCATCGTACGTCTGTAGCACCACATTTCAAAAGCTTCTACCTCTTTCTTGCCCGCTTCTTCTACTGTCCAGGCTTCACAGCCGTACAGTACTGTGCTCCACACAAATGTCTTAAGCAACCTTTTAGTTGTTCTATGTTTGTTGTCTTTGATTACAATAGTTGCTTTTTCTTGATAAATGTAGCATGACCTTGTGATAATCTTTGTTTTATATCTTTTATGCTCTTCCCATCTTGCGTTATTTGGCATCGTATGTAGCAGAAATACTAAATCTCTTGTAAGTTCTCGTTATCTATTTGTATTCTTGTTTTTGAGTTATTTTCCCCTCCTTTGAATACTAGAACTTTAGTTTTATTTTTGTTAATTTTCATATCATTTCTTTCTGTTACAACTATTTTCATTTCATTAAGTGCAGCTTCTAACTTTTTAGCTAGATGCTAATACCGCTATATCATCTGCAAATCTATACATTTCAATCTTTCGTCCCTGCATGATAGTTTTAAATGTCTTCCTGCATTTGACAGTGTTTATTGCCTCTTCAATGTACAAGTTAAATATTAATGGGGATAAGGCACATCCCTGTGTCGCCTCTTCCCTAATATTTATTTCCCTACGTTCCTGCTCTAATTCTGTTACCGCTGTTTGCTCGTTGTATAAGCTATTTACTATCCATCTATCCCTAAAACTCATTCCAATCTTTTTGAATATTTCGAACATTTTTTTCCATTTTACATTGTCGAATGCTTTTTCTAGATCTACATACCCTATACACGCTTTCGCCCTTTTCTATTGCTTTCTCCTTTATCAGTCTCATAGTTAAAATGCGCTCCCGTGTTCCCTGTTTTACCTAAACCCAAATTGATCTTCTCCCGGTATTTCTTCAGCGTGTTTTTCCATTCGTTTTTGTACAACTTTAGTTAATGTTTTTGACACGTGTGCTGTCAAACTTATTGTTCGAAAATTTTCACATCTATCCGTGCCTCTCTTTCTTGGTATAGTTACTATGATGTTACGTTTGAAATTTTT
The DNA here is from genome assembly GCA_036346225.1 of Platerodrilus igneus. Classification (NCBI taxonomy): domain Eukaryota; kingdom Metazoa; phylum Arthropoda; class Insecta; order Coleoptera; family Lycidae; genus Platerodrilus; species Platerodrilus igneus. Next base: position 2,784,346 of record JARFIW010000399.1, read on the forward strand.
GGGTATCTCGCTTGTCTCATACTTATAGCTTACAAGTTGGAAGATACGTTCTGTTATTGCTTGTCCATCGTCTTTTAGAGTTTCTGCTTACACCTTATCTGTACCCAGCGCCTTACCATTTTTAAGACCCTTTAATGCTAATTAAAACTCATCTCGAAGTATATGATATTCCAAGTCATCCTTTTCAATGTCTGATTCCTGTTCTAATGCTGTTAACTCCTTTCCTGCATATAAATTCCCTATATATTCTTGCCATCTAACCACAATCTCTACATTTTCTATAATGACGTTTCTTCCCGCTTCGCCTGTCTTTCCTATGTACGTCTTAGTTTGTACCTCTTTGCACAATTCATCAATCCATTGTTCTTTAGCTTTCCTGCATTTGCGAATAGTTTCCCATTTTATGGTTTTGTATCTCTGTTTTCCTGTTTCGTCAGGTTTATTTTTGTATTTTCGTCTTTCTTCTATTAAATTCAAGATATCCTTTGTTATCTATGGTTTTTTATTTTCTTTTTGTGTATAACCCAGAATATCTCTGGCCGCCATGTCTACGCTGGACTTAATGTTATTCCATTATGTTTCTACTTCCTTAGTATCAGAAATTTTTCCGATATCTTTCACCACTGCATTTGACTTTTTTCAAATCTTCAAAAATAAATAAATATAAAATAAATGTAAAATATAAATATAAAATAAATGTAAAATATAAATATAAAATAAATATAAATGGCAAATAGCATCACCCAAATTATCAAGAGCACTCACATAAGCATTAAGTCGCCTAGCGCCATTACACTAGAAACGTGCTAGTTCAAGATTATAGCAAAACCTGCTAGTTAATATAAATCAGTGCTTATGGGAGTACAGCCGCCACAATTTTATCCTTACCTCGATAAAAAGTTTTCTAGCATCGGCAGATCTGGTCCTATGCCTACATCTATTTGTAACTTACTGCTAGGGGTGATGGAAAATATGCACTGCTAAAGTCCTTGTGGGTATGCACGAAACGTTCTGGGGGGTTGTAATTGCTATTACTTTTAAGTTCTGGGGGATCCGCGGTTTCGCTCTATTTAATTTCTTTGTTTATTTTATTAATTTTATTTAAATAGGGTTTTCTCATTTATTTTGTTATTATTTATTTGTTTTTGTTTATTCCCGATTCCGATTTTCCGCGCGTATAAGGTGATATAGTGATTGTTTTAGTGGTGTGGAACGTTTATCGTGCATATTAAAACATATGGTTATTTCTTTTTCTCTGCCACTCTGTCTAATTAACTGCAATTTCATTCATTTTACGTGGTTTATTTATTTTATTTAGCTGTCAGTTCAGATTATTCCGTAATATAAATCTTTCTGTCTTTTATTAATGAATGAAAACTATGTATTCATAATAATAGGTAGTTATTGTTACCAATTATAATTTATGGCCATTAAAAGGTTCTATCTTATCTGAGTTATAATATTTGCCTGTGTTATCGCGTTCTAGGAATAAACCAATTGGTGTGTATTTTTGCATGTCGTGTTATCGTACAAAATAATTAATTGTGATTCACCTATTTACAAATTATTTATATTTTGAATAATCCAGAAAAGTAGCTTCTTTAAATTCACGTTTCTTATTTAAAAAGATTATTTGATATTGTTTTAAGAAGACATATTTTGAAACTCGTTTTACGGCCTTTTCAATCTGCATACAGTACATTAAAAACTTGTATTTAATATAATATAATATTTAATATTGGAAATCATGGGTGTTTCAATCAAGGGATGAGCTTGTATTTTTGCCGATTACGTAATTATTCAGAACTTGTTCTAATTAAAAGCAGGGGTTCACTTTATGTACTAGAAAATGCAATAATAACAAGCGTACCGTACTATACAGGGTATTTCTTTACAGAACTTAAATATTAATTGTTTTAATTTTCTCGGCTGGGGTGATTTATTTACAGATTATAGTACTCAATGATTTTTATATGACCGATTATCACATCACTATATATATTGTAATGCTATTTATTAAGCTAAAATATTTATGGTTGGAAGCATGAGACTGAATAGCGTAATTTTACTGTGTTTACCAAGTATATGTGAAATTAGACTTTAAACTTACCATGCCACCACAGAGTATGGAATGTATCTAGCAAACTTACCTGTTGCAGGAAAACGTTATATGATCAAATAATGTTTAGTAGTAAAGCCGATGGTCTGTGAAGCCAATAGTCTCAACAATTGAATATAACGGCATAACTGCTGTGCTAATTGTCCAGATTTCTGTAAAATGTAATTGACATTGGCACAAATGGTTTTATTAGTGTCCAGTAGGGGTTGTGCTGTAACGTCGACAAGGTTTTTCTCATCCTTCCTTAGTTTTTTAGTGGAGTTTGAACTGATCGAATCTTGTTTCCGAGCTTTGTGGGGTTTTTCTCGGTATGTTCTTTCCATCCTCAAAAGGAATTAAAGCTTCTAGCGATGGAGGAGGATACAATGAGGTGGTGGCAGTGTGTCTTTCTGTTGTAGATTGGCTACTAAGTGTAGCAGGGCTTTCTGGATTAATTGGCATTCTGTTGTTTATTTCAATTTGCCACCTGCGCTACGTCACAGGTGGTAGCGTTGTTCTGATATTCCATAAGTGTGTTTTAAGATGTTTGCTTGTTCCTTTTAGTGACCTGCGATGCCCTTGAAGGTTCGAAAGTTACAGGTAAATTTGTTTATACGACTCAGTGTGGGATCTTGAATTATATCTATTGGTATGGGATATATCAGTGATCGCTACTAGTTTATAAAGGTTTTGTTGATATGTACAACACCTATGCTATATTACTTGTTGTTTAAAATATATATATATATATATATATATATATATTTCATACACTAGCACTGTAATATTTAAATATTTCTGTAGTTACTATTACAACTTCCACTAATAAAATTTGATAGAGCTTGCTATAGGAATTTCCTAATTTATATTATAATGTGCCACACAAATTAGTTAAAATTTATATTTTAAATTGCAATCATCACAACCTTAAATTGTAATCATAAAAATTTTATATTGCAATCTATACCATTTTATATTGTAATTTCAACTATTTTAAATAGTAATCCTTAAAACCTTAAATTGTTCTTTTACAATTCTGAATTTTGTATAAGTAACTCTGAGAAATTGAAGCACACACAAAGAACAAAATGTTTAATTCAACGAAGTTTTATTTCAGTAAAACAAATATAAATGTCAAATAGCCACAGAAAAATGTTATTTCAAGAAAATGTTTTGACCACCAAAGATCCCCGCTCTTTAAAATAACCAAACACTTTTGTGAATTTGAACGATTTGCTTTTCAAAACAGAAAATTTATTTGACTGATAATAGTTTCTTTCAAATTTCAGAATTAGTTGACATCTTAACACATAATTTATTCTAATTATTTATACGACTGCTTTGATAATTTCACATAAACCATTTTGTGTAAATTGTGGATAGTGCATGCGAAGTAGTCCATACTTACGCTCTGCTTTTGAATAATTCCGATACAGTTCATGGTATTGCTTCCCACTGCCGTTGATGTAATGCGAGTTTTTCATTTGATTTAAACTGGATTTAATCTATAAAAATTTTAATGACTAACAATAAAACTGTAAAAGGAGTACCTACTTAGTTCAAGAATCTTGCTTGAAATTGTATAAACCATCATCATATTCATAACATTTTTGAACATTAGTGGTTCCACTGCTGTTAATGTAAACAAGTCTCTGTAGATGCTTGTGATTGTAAAGAATAATTACTAGCTTTGTATTGATTGGAGATAAAAACCAAAAGACAATGCAAGAGGTCGTTACAATATTATGTCAACCAGCTATTAATCTATCTTAAAAATTAGCAGAATGAAGTCAATAAGGTGAATTGCGGGAGGAGTTTATACAGGAAGCTAGTAAACCCTTCGAGAAACTAGATCAAAACGCAAAAGCGGTCGAGCAAAAATGAATAGGAAATTACACCCAATCGAGAAAGGAATTTATTCAGGAAACTACAAAAACAGTTTTCAGTAATTGCAAGCACAGTTGGTAGATAACTAACAAGAAACAGAAGCAAAGTTGTTAAAGACCTCGCGAAAAATGGAAGAAGAGATTCTGATGATGGAAAAACGAATATTCCTTAATAGTTCAAACACCGTAGTATTTAACTGCAGCGATATAGCAGCTTGTTCAAGAATTTAAGAATGTCAGGGTGAACGTACTGTTGCCATCGAAGTTCAAAGTAAAACAACTTACCCTTGATGGAAAGTCGCCTTGGGCGACGTATTCCAAACAATTTGAGACTGCTGCTATAGCTTGCGGCTGGAATGAGTGTAAGAAGGTAACTGCGTTGATAATCGCACTATGGGGTAAAGGTTTGGGTATTCTAGAAACTATACCAGATTATGATCAAAGAAACAGCAGGGTGTTATCATCAAGACTGAATATGCGATACGGCGATTCTCACCTGCAACTAGTGTACCGCTTTTAAGTAAAGAACCGTTACCAAAAAGTCAACGAAAGTTTACTAGGGTTCGAGGCAGATATTGCTTGTTTGCTAAAACTCGTCTATCCAAAAGCACCGAACAGTTTCCTGGAACAACTGGCTGCATAGGGTTTTGTCGATTGGATACGGGATGTGGAGGTCCAGCTACCATTACGACTGGCTAAGTCTAATACTCTGGATGATGCTCTGGCTTGCGCCTTGGAGTTTGAAGAAGCAAAACAGGCATCGCATTGTAGTAGTGTTAATGTTGAATGTTTTTTGGAAGACAGGGATAAAAGATCATGGAGGAAATGATTCGATGGAATCCGAAGTTCTAGGACATCTACATAATGGGACTTCGGAAAGGAACTTTGACGTCAAGAAAACTCTAGAGAAAGTCTGTAACAGATTTTACTAGGTAGGTTGCAAGGAAGATGTCAGGAAATGGTGCAGGAAGTGTCAGTTACGTACGTAGGAAACCCGTTAGAGAGAGTGGCAATCTACAGCGACTCTGGAAACAAGTACATGTAGGTGACCGTACCCTACGTCACAAAATGGTTTGAAGCGTACGCTATACTCAACGAAGAAGCAACAAGCATCGCTGACATTAATTAGGTTTTCAGAATTATACTAATTTTGTTAATGAAATGCGCATGTTATGACAAAGAATTTATTCTTGTAAGAGACTTTAGTTTTGTTAAGTTTATCTTAAAGTTAACAGTATTTGTTGGATTTTTAGAAGGGCATGCAATATAAGGTTATTTTCTCAGTATATAAGTATTTTAGAGTTTTGAGATATCTGTCTATTTTCCATAAAATTTCTGTCGAGTACGAAGAAGTTACTAAAAATTACTATTTTTAAATTTCTTGTGGTCTTTGAATCTTTATTATACATAAACTTAGGACGCATGACACTCACTTTAAAGATTGGATGTTCCAACAAGAGCCGGCTCAAAGCTAAGGATCTAATTCTGCTTTATGATAACCCATTGCATGAAATTTCATTATGTCCGTTAATTTCGTTTTGAGTTTTCGAGATGTCTTATGTTGTTTTTATTCAATAAGAGTGTTTATTGCTTGTTTTGAATGATTTAGAGCTTACTAAGGATCAGTGTACCGACGATTATCAGCAAGTACTAATGTACTTTAAAATTTTTTTTATATAGTTGATGTTCAATAATTTCAAATTAGTTTCTTCCTTCGTTTGAATGGACCCTAATCCCCTTTTTTCTTTTCTTGGTTAGGTGGCGAGAAGGATTTTTGGGTCCTTGGAAGTGTCTTTTTCAAAAGTTTTATTCAAGAACTGCAACTATTAAAATTAATTTTATTACATCAATTAGCAATTGAGTTGTTTTATTCACAAACAAGTTGAACACTTACATTCTTTAAGTGCAAGTTAAATTCGATTAAATTCTTACAAGTTACTATTTTAAATAATTAATACTAACAATGTGGAATTTATGAGATTCGAAGACTGACCGACCTGAAGAGCTCTTCATATTCAGCATGAAACCTCTTGTCCCATATCGTTGTGTGGAAAAACGCAAATTGCTTATTATCCTGTCTCTTGATAACATCCAATGTCGTTATTTTCAGGTAATTAAAAATAAGTTTGCGTCATACCAGTTGCATTGTTCCTTCTCTAGTTGTATAACTTGCGTCTTTTATTCTATTCATGGTATGAACTCGGTCACACTAATTAATCTTAACATTCCATAAATATAAAGCATCATTCTGTACCTATAAAATAATTATTACATTTAATTTTTAATACATGTTAATATAGGGGATATGTAATTAGCGCACTCGAACTAGTAAAGATTGACGCTAATATCTTTATCCCCACCCCCTTCCCTTGCTCTTGCTGCCACGGACTAGACCCCAGCGAACCCAATTATTTCCAGGAGTTTTTCCAATTGCTTTTGACTTTTTTTAATCGCGGGCTTCGTCTACGAGGAAAACCACGTCCTAACACCTATATGTCACTTTTGAGGAACTCTCCCTTTAAATCGTTCTGTTTATTACACCTTCAGAAAGAAAATTACCCACACATTTACATATTGCTAACATTTCCGCAACTACTATTTAAAGATATGGATTCTGTATATTGGTGAGGATTATAAATCTGTGTAGTAGTTAATAACACGACTAACTATAGATAACTATTTACAGCAGTTCGAAGCCGAGAGGATAATAGAATATGGCTTGATTTTCAAATATCCATACAATTAACCCACGGAGTATTAACTGTATGGTTGTGATTTAGTAGGTAAAAATACGTAAAAGTATTTTCCTTGTTGTTGTTACTTACTTAACGATCTGCAGTAACAGTGAACCTAATTGTGCGTTGTTTGCTTAAAAATCGATAAAAACTAAGTTCACAACCTGTTGATTGCATGTGTCCTGACCTAGCGTACAAATCACCAAACGTACGCTATAAATACTTACCTGAAAACTTGTTTGTAAACACTAATATGGTGTCATGCTAAAAAAAACGGTGTAACTCCTTTTAATAGGAATATGGGATTGTTAACAATGCGTAAGTAACAAATCACACGATAGCGATGAGTTGAACAGCGAATTGTATCATTTTACCCTTAAGTGTTTATCAAGTGCTTTAGCGAATGTATAAGTATATCAACTGAAGAATCTTTGTTTCGTTTTCTAGATTTACACGCACGCACGCACGCAAGCACGCACGCACGCTCGCTCGCACGCACGCACGCACGCACGCGCAAACGCGCGCACACACGCACGTGTCAGATTTTCGGTTACCCGAACAGCTTAACACCTCTAAAAAAACAAAAATTTTAAGAACATGCGCTAGCAAACTATCATTCCGTTCACAAGCAGTAAATAATTGTATTATATGCTCGCCACTATGTGGTTTAGAAATCGAATTACTAGAGATTTTGGCAGTAGCAGTGGGAAAGTTTGAGCAGTTGTTAGCTTCAGCTATACGTGTTGTGATGCATAATGCATTTAGATAGACGCATACATGAGTATTTACTGCAAAAAGTTTAGAATTTATGAGTGAAAAATTTTGTATACGATTTACGAATCTCCACCAAATGCCGGGAATACTTAATAGGTATGTAAAAATTATATTTGTGTAACAGTTAGGATAAATTTTGTTACAATTGTTGAATGTAGTTTTAAACTGATCATAATATATTATCTTAATTTTATCTACAAATGTACACGTATAAAAGCTTTTACCTTAAGTGTGTCAGTAATGCAACTACAAACATACAGTATTTGTAGTCGTAATATTCTTTACAACTCGAGTGGTAATCATAGATACGAATACAGAATAGTATCGCCCTAAAAGCTTAAACTTGCGTTTTTTAACCAGGGATTTGTATAACTGCAGAATGCTTATCACTGTTAGTCGAATTATAGGATTTAGAATTTTGACTACTCTAATATTTTCAATACTCCTTATCGGAGGAACAACTATAATAAATTGGTACTAAACAAGGAAGCTTTTTGTTTACACGTAGTACGTAATACCCGTCAACTTTATCTATGATAGCGAAGGTTTACTTCTTTGAATGCAGGTTGGAAATCGTTAGCTTTTTCTGAAAATAGTGTAATTTGTAGTGATTTTGTTAATCGCATACATGGGAGTTCACTATAAAAATACACAGTTTGTGAATGAAATTTATATACGGAATACAAATCCTGCTTGTGAGGAATACGCATACATATGTTATGAGAAAATTTTAATAGGGATGCGCGCATCTCTCGTACCTATCCACCGATAAATCCCAGCATACAAATAACATTTCATTAAATATGAGTTCCTGCTGTTGATTGGATGGATACTTTTATGAAGTTTCCTAGAGTAACCAATCATGTGTTCAGTTAATAGAAGGTTAGTAATTCCTACCAACAAATCGCTGTCTCTTGGTTTTGATTGAATTTACATCGAATTTGTTGGTCAATCTAGGATTATAACTCACGCCCATAATATTATGTTTAATATAATAGACACATCTATAATGGAGTAGTCGTGATTATTAGTAAATAAATTGTTATTACTATTTAAGAAGCTTTCGCAGCGAAATTAATCGTAAGACGATTCTCTCTTTATAAACACGAACACTGACTAAAGATTAAATTACATAAGCGCCGCAGTATTCTAAGACGACTTCCTTTATATCTATCTGATGGTTTAATTTATGCATTATTGCTTTTATATAGTATGTGAATAGTTCTTTTAAACTAATGGAAAGATATAATTATAGCATTTTTTGTAAGTGGTTAGCTAGCTATAGATAGCAAACTTTCTTGTAGGTGATTGCTGGACTAATGTTAAACATTGTGTAGTATACTATCACTTTGTATAGGCACTATATAAGTGCTATACAACTTTTTGTTACCGATAATTTATTAGTTTCAATTACTTAATCGCTATATAAAAAGTACAAACGAATAGTACTATCTTTACAGTTTGATATATTATAACAATTAAATAATATAATGCAAATGCAATAGAGGAATCCTTTATATAATTGGAATACATTGTCGTGTGGTAAAAATAATGATATAATTGATTAAATTATTAAATGATTAAATTATAATCCAAGTAATATCAATTCTGGCGTAGGCAATAATCTTTTTCTTGCGTTTTAATTTTTTCCTGCCATACGAAGTTTTCAGAAAATGTTATTCATTCTATTCATAAGATACTTCTCGACTTTACTTTACTCTTAAACTTAGAGGTGGTTTTGTCAATAGAGTTTCATAGCTGCGTTGCAATGCATTGCGTCGGCGCTTTCTTAGTCGATAACCAGCAAACCCCAATCTAGATGACACGAGCATTAGGGTGCAACGAACCCTGCAGAACGTATATTTTGGAAACAGTGGAGGAAAAATAAATAAGAAGCAAATAGAAACCCCGCTTTTAGCATAGAATTTAAAAAACTCCAAGTTTTTTACCTTTAAAGTTATTTTGAGAACGTGTTTGTTTTTGTTAGATTAAATTTTATATTTTCTGATTGATTGTTATCAAAGTGTTTTGAAAAGATTTGCATACCTATCTAGAACGTTGTCTGCAAAAAGTGATTATAGATCAATTATAGAATTGAGACTTTACGTATCAAGTATTATTTTCTTTTACAATTCTTCTATCTATACTATAACAATGCTGAAATAAACAGTTACAAAAGTTTCTCCTAACTTCAGTAGCAACATTTAGACCTTACTACGCTATTTTTTACAGATATGTATCAGATGCTATGTAATATGTTTAATACGAAGATAACGTTTACATACTTCCTGCACTTAGTGGGTATCTAAACGGCTTTAGGACACGCGGTTACAGAATGAAACCAAATATTCTTTCCTGTATTATCACGTTTTAGAGTTGAAGTTTCTTAAACTAATATGTTAAAAAAACATTAAATTGTAAACGATTTTTAAAAAGATAATACGAGACAAGATGAAAGGGCAAACAAACAGTCTTGTAAATTAGTCTGCGTGTGCATTTGTCAAACTAAAAAGTTCCAAGTGGTGTCGCTATCGCAGCAGGCAACACTGTCATATGGTAACCTCTACATTAAATTTTCTAATGCTCCACTCGAAGGTACTACATTGGCCAGGAAGCGACTTTTATACTCCGAAATTTTAAATTTTGCCGAACCCTTGCTGTTCTAAGCAAGGTAGGGATCTTTAACGTGCGTGATAACACTAACACACTGGACCTATATTTTACCTCTCACCCGAACGAGATCGTATTTTTGGGAAAAATGCTCGTCTAACATTTTTCAAGCGGACCGTGTCGAGATTCGAACCCGAGATCTTGGGAATAGTGGTCACATGCATACCAACTACTCCACAGAGCCGTCCGTCATATCGTATTTGGGTTATTCGGCACGATGATAACTTGTTGTGAACTTTAGAATAATAAGAGATATTTTTCTATTTCTTAATGTAGGAGAACCATAGGTACTTACTATAGAGAAAGTTATGTACAACAGCAACAGGAAGCCATCGCTGTACGGGAATCTAAGATATTGAGCCAAGCAACCAATACAAGTGCATCATTTTACAGACTTCATGACTTAGACAATGTCACTTCTATTCGGTATATACCTCACAGAGTGATAGAACTTTATAGTACTCTGGTAACTAAGCTACTTGTTCCTTAATAGGCAAATTTCATTGGCACCCCCACTATCATGTGGAGTAGTGAAAAGGGATGCGTTTATTTATGCTACGTTTGTGCTGATTTGAGCTGCAAACCTCATCGTTTGTACTACTCACTTCCCGAGATATTGCAAAAATAACCTCAACACATCTATCCTTATGGAAGGGGTATAATAGTGGTGCATTTGTTTGTGCGGAGTTTCTGATAGTTTGTGCTTTAGACTTCCATCTCGAAATAGTCAAAAAGCAAATTGGGTGTACTGCTGAAACATCCGCACCCCCGCTTTGGGGTGTAAAGTGGTTCATTCGTGTGTGTGTGTGTGTGTGTGTGTTGGTTTGTGTAGTGCACTCCAATGTTTGTGCTATTTCTCCTATGGAGATATTTAAATAATAAGTAGAGGTTTTTGCTGAAAAGCATGTGGCAAAGGCAAAGAGGTAGTAAAGGCTGCATTCGTTTGTGCTACGTTTGTGCTGGTTTGTGTTTCACATTCCATCGTTTGTGCTACCCTTCCCGAGATATTTAAAAACAAGTTGATTTGTTACTGAAACGTTTGTATTTGTTTTGGTCTTTTGTACTGTAAACCCCATCGTTTGTGCATCATCGTTCTCGAAATGTGCAGAAAATAAGTTGGGATAACGCAGAAACGTCCGCCCGGAAAGGGCAGAAGGTGGGGCATTCGCATTGGCTTCGTTTGTGCTGGTTAGTGTTGAAAACTATGTGGTAGCACAACTGATAAGCGATGCAGTACAACACCGCACAAGTGTAGCACAAACGAACGCAGCATTGTCTACTCCATCCGTATAAGTGGAGTTGTGGATGTTTCAGCAGAATCTTTAACTTGCTTTTAATATCTTGAGATGCAACAATTTCAACACACCCCCGAAGGTGTGTTGGTGCGGACGTTCCATCAGACACCTCAATTCGTTCTTTAACATCTCGAGCTGCGAAGTAGCACAAACAATCGGGTGGGTTGCAAAAACCAGCGCAAATAAATGCAACATTTTATGACACCCTCAGTGAAATCTCTCCGAGATTATGAGCCCTGCATTTGACTTTTTCAATGTTCCATCTGAAGGTGCTACATTGGCTAGGAATCGAGTTTTTTACATGGAAGTTTTGAATTTTGCTGAACCCTTGCTGTTTCAAGAAAGATATATATCTTTAACGTGCGTGACAACATACAAAGAGGCCCAACATTTTACCTCTCATTTGAACGAGGTCGTATTTCGTATTTAATTACAATATATTTCAGTGCGATTTTACGAATTTGAGCCGCCATACTTTGTAATTGCACTTGAACAATTTTCTCTTCCTGTGTGGTAATGTTTGATATTTTCCTCTTTTGAAAAAGGTTATACACATGTCTTCATTTATCTTACCAGTGGTACCCCTCGAGAAGCGTTCGGTTGAATCTTGATCATTCAGAGGCTAACAAATAGAAGCTACTTAAATATTCCATCGAATTATAAAGTTATATTTCCTAAACGACTACCATAAAACAGTTAAATGAGGTATCTACTACATACATACCCCGAGAGTGTTTTGTTGCCGAAATCGATTTTCAACTTGTTTGATATTTGAATTACTATAGTAAATGAAGCATAGCAGTTTCTGTGGCACTTGACTATTTTCTACTTCATCTATAGTGTTCTAACAGAAAAGAAAGTTATTAAAACAAAATATTCTTATTCAAACATTTGCCTGTGATAGTGAAAACTATAGAAAACTCTCCCTCAAGTTGATTAAATAAATTTCGCGATGATGAGTCTAGATATCTGCTACGTAGGGTAATCGATTCCTTAAAACGTTTGAAACCAATTTCTGTTACTTTACTTACATTTCCATCCTCAATATGCCGGTATATTAAACAAATATCCAACCGATGCTCATTTTTTCTTTGTTTTTCTAAGGTAAACTCCTGATCAGATTTAATTCCATATTTTTTTTTTTATTTATATAAACCCACTAATGTAATTAGAAATACCAAAAGGACTGAAGGCAACAAAATCAAAGAATTGCGTAATTAGCGCACATCCCTATTGTGTGAAAGGCTAAATTGATTTATAATTTGTAATTTGGTTTCTCTGCTCTAGAGTTTCAGTCGATCATTCGCACAGCAGTGGAAGTTGCACATAGTTAAATGGGCATAGTTTTTGTAATTCTCAAGCAATTTGAAAATTTTAAAGTTTACGATACAGCTTAAAAATGCAACTAAATCTTTTGGTTTAGTAGTATTGTTTAAATTATTGTTATTATTAGGTTGTTTAAAAAAATATAGACTAACTCTTTAAAAATAGTTTTTGTATATTTTTTATAAAATAAAATATCGGTATAGGATAGGTAACGAAAGGAAAAGGGATTACTTTGTCAACACTTGGTAATTTTATCTAACACGTCTGCACTTGAGGGAGGCCGGTAATAAAGTGCCGTTTGTTTTGATGCTCGGCTCCAACGAACCATCATCCCCCCTAAGATATGGCAATGTTCTCAGGAGTAGGGTAAAATCAAGAATCCTGCCGCCACATTTCCTCCAGAATCCCACATTTCCTCCCACATTTACATGTAAATCCCCATAAGGAGGAAATGTGGTGGAGTGACTCTCGCCTTGTGGACCGCCTTGTGGAAACGAGGAGAATCCCTCATTTCCTCTCACATCTGGACCAAATAGTTTTCTTCGACTAACCATTTTTCATCTTTCGAGATAAACCTATAAACCTATCTTGTTTGGTATCAATTAACATTAGATTTTTCTCAGCTACCCGAATCTCTAGGAATTTTTCAGATATCATCACCCCCTAGGGAGCTACCCCATTTTTAAGATTTCTTACCTGTAGTGACTTTTGAGCGTTCTTATAAATTTTTTTAGTCATGCGATACATCTTGTTAGTCTAAAATTTTATGTAGAATCCAAATCTGCAAACAGATTTGAAATCGGACCACGCCCTGCAAAGTTACACATATACCCTCTGCGAGATAAATCTTTCTCCACATTTCCATCCACGAGATAAACCTACCTTGTTTGGTATCAATTAAGATTAGAATTTTCTCAGCTACCCGAATCTCTTTAAATTTTTTAGATAGCGCCATCCCCCAGGGACCTACCCTGATTTTAAGATTTCTTACCTGTAGCGACTTTTGATCGTTCTTATAAATTTTTATACATGCAATACATCTTGTTAGTCTAGAATTTTATGTAGAATCCGAATCTGTAAACAGATTTAAAACAGGACCACCCTTACCATTTTACACACACCTCAAATTATAACTTTCCTGCGGCTCATATCTAAAGAAAATCTAAAGCCCATTCTTAAAACTTTTATTACAAACAATTTTACTAATACAGTTTAAATTTTGTAAACCACATTTCTAAATACATATTCACAATTTTTATTTTGAACCTAGAACTTCTTATATCGGCTCATACTTATTAATATTTATTTCTAAATAGAGCACCTTTTCCAAAGACCAACCGGACCCGCATGTTTCAAATTCCTCTGATTTTGTTCTTATGGTTTCGCTTAAGACCTCGTACATATTTTCCAGATTACTAGAAGACGTTATAACCACATTTTTGTGTTAAAGGATTTCACATCGGACTTCTCTTCCCCCATTTTGGTGTAAACGCCGTAGAGTTTGCAGTAGACTTTTATTGCTGTATGTTGTATTCTTTTTTCATTTATTAATTGAATAAATCGCTCTTTCTGCTTCCAAAGAAACTCGCGCACTCCATCGTCGACACTGGCGTTCTTTATGCGATAGCTAGCCATACGGTTGTTAAACGCTGTACTAACCATTTCTACACCATCGTCGTTAGTAGCGGTAACTGATGCATTTTTATGTCTGTTGCTTCTCAAGTGTGCGGCATAGGTAGTCTTTTCCATTTCGAAATCGCATACTTTACACATAATTCGTGGTTGTTTCGTACAAGGCCCTTTAACAGCTGGCGGGGCTGAACGTTTACGGCTTAATGACATACCGTGCTGTTTTTCCTTGTGTCGCTGTAAGTTGCCCATTCTCGTAAAAGCGATACCGCAAGTCCCACAGTTTAAGTACTTTGCTGTAGACGGATGTATAAGCTTAACCTTGGACGATGTTACACCACAACATTTGTTCTGGTGCCGTTTGAGAGCATTTTTCCAGGTATAGGAAGCACCGCAAGAGTTGCATTTAAAAACGTTTCCAGATACCATTTTAGTACAAAACAAAATCCGCACTATAGCACTTGACTTGTAAGCGAACTAACTTATAACTGAAGAGTTTACTCTTGCGCACTTGCTTTATGTACCCTATAGAATGCAAACCGAAGGTTTCCGAAGACACCCGAACGAAGTTGAGGATTCATCGGGGAACTAAATGACGTCATAATCCTTGCTGCTCGTCCAATACATTTAGCGTCAATGCATGCACCCGGTTCGCATCGTCGATGGTGCGAATGCAGTTAGTAGAAACACCGGAAAACGTCTTCCATGTTATACGGATCGCGTGCATATTAAAAATCCAAAAGGGTGATAGCACACGCACACAAATTGTGTGCAAGTCGTGCTGTAGAAGATGCAGTGCTACTATAAACATAAACTTAATAAAAACACTTTAAACCATTACTAAGGAAATGCCAACTTGCTGTCTACAGAATACTTACTAATAAAACAATTTAATTTTAAATAACTTCTACGTCATATTTTAGGTGGGCTTGAATATTTTCCAAATGAATCACCGAGCGAAGGTATATGCTTAGCAGTATTTAAATTAACCATTAATTTCCCATTTTTACGACCATGGTTAATTATAGATTAAAATTTAATTTGTTCGCGTTCGAGCTTCTCGTAAACTAACATATTTTATAGCAACTGTATAATACATGCATACCCCTTCGCCGCGCTACTGCTATTCTTGTAATTGCTAGAAAAAGTCACTCTTCTTTTTACAGCTAGCGCTGCTAAAAAACACCATTCCATACTTTCTATAGCACATCGCGCACTTTTTCGTCTGATGATTAAATTTTGCTTCTGTAGGCTTTTACACTTTCGCATAGCGGTCAACCGCACGTAATGATTTCTAGAACCGGTAAGTACTCGATATCGCCCAAATAGAGAATTAGATGCTCGATGTCTGTCAACTTCCAATTCCCTCGTAAAAGGTAGAAAAAACTCGGTCAATCATCCATTATACTTCGACTCGCTCCCGTTCTGATAAATTTCCAAACATTTTTCAAACGACAATGGGCTGAGAATTTTTAAACCTCCGAGGGATCTTTAAGTCGTGATCAATTACACATCCGAGCTACCCGTAAACTAACATATTTTGTAGCAACTGTATAATACATGCATACCCCTTCTCTGCGCTACTGCTATTCTTGTAGTTGCTTAAAAAAGTCAGTCGCCCTTGTTACGGGTAGGGCCGCTAAAAGCACCATTCCATACTTTCTTTATAAGTGTAGCACATCGCGCACTTTTGTCGGATAATTAAATTTTGTTTATGTAGGCCTTTACACTTTCGCTTATTTAAACATCTAATACGATTGATTAACCACTTTCGATTATTCTAACGGGGAACCACCATACATCCCGCCGCACCGTTCTTTTGAATCCAACGATCCTATGGGCTTCCACGCACTAACACCTGACGTATCTTTCCTACTATTTGTTAAACAAAAACTACCGGCATCGCCATGTTCGTATACGAACGTAAGCAGATGTTTGTGGATGTGTACGAGAGTATGTAACCATATACATTAACCAGTCTAAGCTATTTTATTTAGTCCACGAAAACTACTATTTTTCTAAACCACAATTAATAATCGTCTTTATAGGTTCCACATTTCGACCATTACCCAATGGCTGGTGCTACGTACATGGAAACTTTAATTTCTTATTGGAAAGAATTCTTATTCTCCCGCGCACTGCTGCGTAGTTGCATGCCTACCCCTTTTGGAGGTATATGCTCGTTCTAGGTTGTAAGACCCTCGGTTTTACTTAACTACACTTTGTGAGATCTCTTTAATCTTTTTAATCGTATCTTTCTCGCCTGCAATACAGTAGGACTTAACATTACTACCAACAAATTCTAATACTGGACCCCATTAAATATGTCTTTAATTTTCCCTACAACTTTTTTTGTTGACAAGTGTTATATTGTATTTATTATACGCGGGGTAGTCACTCTTTTAAGATAAATATATTTTGCTAGGTATCAACTAATATTAAATTTTTCTAGGGACCCCAAATCTGTAAATAGATTTTAAATAGGACCACCCATACAAAGTTATGCCTTTTAAAGACTAATTTTACCCATCTTTATTTAACCCCATCTTTAAAACCCTTTTTCGCTAACCGAGACATATGCTTTAACTAACCATTCCTCTGAAATCTAAAACCGATGTGCCCCGCGAATACCGCGTGGAGATAACACGTATACTCTGTCAACCAGGATAGAAGCAGGAAGGATTTGGAAGGTGGGCGAGGAACTTAAAAATTATGGAATTTAAAAACTAATATATACAATAGATTTACAAAATCTATACAACTATCTTAGATTTATATCTTTATGCCTCCATGCGTAGATTGTTGTACTATTAGGAATGATATACCTTTGTCATCTTCGCTCGATAAACTAATTTTATTAATTATCTGCGTGTACAAATCGTGTTTTACTCTGGATACATACACCGGCAAGTACTCTACACCAAATAAAAATTGGATGCTTGGTGACTGTTAACATCCGCTTCCCTCGTGTACGCCCAGACACATCCCAGCCCATGCGCACCCTGCGCATGCACACCCTGCCCATGCGCGCCCCTGCGCGTGCGCACCCTGCCCATGCGCGCTGCCCATGCGCACCCTTTCTGTGCGACTGCTATTTCGTGGTAACGTCACAGCCTTTTATAAATAAAGAACAATGTTATATACTATTATAAAATGTTTATTCTAACATTATACATAACAAATTTAAAACAACTAATACCAAGCATGGACCCATTTAAACTTAATTTTAATACAAAGTTATACACAGAAGACAGTCCTTTCTTTATGTTTGTTTGGAGTGGTTTTAATTTTATCTAATTTTATTCGCAGCTTAAAATTTAAATCGACACCCAAGTCTTCTATCTCCTTTTCTAACCAATAGTTTGATACATAAAGACCGTCTAGGTTTTCGAATTGTAAAATGTACCGAAGTTTGCCTCTATATTTAAAGTCTTTGATTCCGCCGACAACCAGATCCATTCCTTCGTGTAATTCTTGCAGCTTGTGACAATCTTTTAATCGCAGCTTTCCACTATATCCTGCATACGTATCTTGTTAGCTTGATCGACTTCTTCTTGTCGGTATTGGAGAAAATCCTTTTCTCCCACACTGTTGCGTAGTTGCATGTCCACCACTTTTGGGAATATATGGTTGTTATAGGTTGTAAGACCCTCGGTTTTAAATGATCCGAAAGGTTCTTTACTGGGCAAATATACAATGTTTAGCGGAACCCCTTTGCGTGTGGTGTACGCCAAGGTTACGAAACCCGCATTCCTTAGTTCTTCTTTGTTATCTGCCATTTTGATAAATACGTTTTAGAATAACCTTTTAAAAAGTATACGGATTTAGTACCATCCTTTTCCGCAAGAACGCCTACATAACTAAAGAGTCTTTCTTACTAACCGCAAATGCAAACAACTTGTAGAACCCGGATGTATTTAAGTCACTCCATCAGCACATAAAATAATCTTTTAATTCTTCCTCATTTTCTCTAATAAGATGTTCTTTGTATAACACATCTTTGTATTGTTCGCGTATTGTCGCAGTGTTTTCCATGTACTCAATTTTCGTCTTTTGCATCCATTTCCTCTAATTCCAGTTGTCTTTTCCTTCCACTTACAGCGTATGGTATGCATAATGGAGCAATTTCCTTTAGCGTAAACGGATAAGTTTACTACCAATATTTACGCGTTGTCGTACAACCTCTGGACGAATGTTATGCGTATCTATCAACCCCAATTCCGAAATGATTATTTCTTTTGGAATTGTAGAATATGGTGTTGCAGATTGTGTAAAATATGTACTGCCTGCTTTAATGTAGCACTTGTGTAAGATTTTTATTTTATCTGAGCTGTCTTCCTCCTCTACTATCTCCAAATAATTTACAGGTAAATAGTTAAAACTAAAGCCGAAAGCACATACTTTATCAATTTTTCCCTTTCTTTTGGTTTTCGGACAACAATCTGCAAGCCGTCAATTTCTTTGTATTACCATTCCCCAATACACGTACTGTAGCAGGTTATTAAACACTAAACAGCAGCTATTTTGTAGCTTGTCCGATAGCTTACTCCACATTTTGGCAAGTGGTACCGAGTACATTGGCGCCTTTAGGAAGTATAACACTATCTTCCAATAACGTTAAACAGTCTTTTAAGGGATTATACACCCGTTCCGCACTGACATTGCTTCCAATTGCACAATTGTATATTGTCGCTTCAATCGCGTAATACCATGTTCTTTAGCCAAAGTAGACGCAAATGTTTCCCTTAAACGCACATCTGGACAACGTAAAAATCTAGTATATGATTGCCAAGTTGTTTATTAACACCAGGACTTGTTATCTGACACACAAATTTGTTGTATATCTTAATTCTTGCATTGGTTGTTAGCCATGTTAAACAATCAATTCCTACAGTTTTATCGTTGTCAACTATAATATTACACTTTTCTTCGTATTCGCCCTTATAGCAAAAGTTATGGTTTGTAGTTAAATAATTACACATCTCCATCTTGCTAAATATACCCGCAAAATCTTGGGTTACATCCATGTCAAAAGATAGAAATAATCTTTTCGAGTTCGTCTAATATATCTGGTAGTTCCTCAATAAAGTTTCCAACTTAACATCTGCTAGTTCCACTTTGTATGGAACACATATAGGATTTTGGAAATTTTTATTAATGCATTCGAGGTCTTCTTTTCCGATAATTTCTTTTACTCTCTGGCCCATCTTGTTGTGCTTTCCGAGAAAACGGAAGCTTAGCTTTAACACCATGTCTAGCGGAAACAAATCGGTCAAACTTTCTTCGTAGATAGCTGTTAAATGCACCACAAATTTCTTTTTAGGATAAACATCCTTTTAGCTTGCAGAGGTTTGTTCGGCGTCAGAAAAGTCGCAAATTTTAACCAACATTATATTGTCACAAAATGGTTCTGTAATTGAGTGTGTGTAGTCCACCAGTCAGCA
This sequence comes from Platerodrilus igneus, assembly GCA_036346225.1. Taxonomy (NCBI): domain Eukaryota; kingdom Metazoa; phylum Arthropoda; class Insecta; order Coleoptera; family Lycidae; genus Platerodrilus; species Platerodrilus igneus. The sequence goes on from JARFIW010000399.1 coordinate 2,804,203, forward strand.
TCTGTCGCCTTCGACATAACAAATATTACCAATATCTGTTACCAGATTATTGTTGCACATATTTTCTGCCAAAAGCCATAATCCAAATCGCTCATTTGTCGGTTTCACTTTATTCCCAAAGTTGAGAAACGTTAATCACCTTGGAGACGCTCATGTTTACCGTTCTAGCTACTATCGAATACTAAATTAAATACGAAAAATTGTTCTCTTATGTATTCTACAGAGTGGGGCGTATATTGCCGAAGATAGTCGAATATGTTGTTATCCGACATAAGCCGGCAGGGATGCGCATCGACATATATCCGGATATTGTAGTGATGTTAAGTTAGGGTGAAATTGACCCATGACCACATGACCACATGACCACATGACAATGATCACATGACCACATGAACAAATTGATAGGTTAGGCTGTTTTAATGAGTTTTCTCATTAAAACCCATGATATATGTTTTAAATGAGTTTTCTCATTAAGAACTCGTTAACTATTGATTTTAATTAGTTTTCTCATTAAAACCCATTAGCACTAATTGCTTTTAATGAGTTTTCCATTAAAAACCAAGTGTGGACCTAGGTTAGATAAAGGAAAATTAATAGGTTGGGTCAGCGCCGCGGCGCTAACCTGGCTCAATGTCCTGTTTACTGGATAAACGTGTCGTTTTGTGAAAGCAGGTGAAAAGCTGTGGTGCTAACGGATAGACTCGTGTGGTGTGCTGTGGGCAATGAAACTCGTGCTGTATGTGTCTGATGTGTCTGTGTCGTGCTGTCACTGGCGTGCCTGCGTATGTCGTGATCTGTCGCCTGCTGCCATGGACTGGTCGATCTGTATCGACGTCGCTTGTGCTCGAAATGTGTGGTAACGTTCGAGGTGACTGGAGTCGATGCGTGGTGGGCGGACGTGTCTGAACTGGGGTGAACGTGGATATGTGTTGGGCGTGTGGACGGGCGCAATGTGGTGACTGGATGTGTGTGACATGGTCTGCTGGCGACAGCTGCGACGGATGTTTTCTAAATTGTGGTGTGCTGTTGAACGATTGTTCCGCGTGGTGAAACTCCGTTTTCTGGCGCTGAACTGGGAAGTTCGGAACCTCGTGTAATAAATTCAAAATCTGTGGTTCCGAATGGAAGCATGGGATGAAACTGTGAACACGTGACGAACTCGGTAGTTCTTCTGGTGGTGACAGTGCGTGAACTGTGTTGCAGTGTTAACGATCGAATGACGCATGCTGGCTGCTTGCGATAAATGCGAGCTGAAATAGTTGCGGTGTGACGATGGGTGATTGTGTGCAATCGGCTGCAATGGTGCAGTGCGATTGTGAAAGGCTGGTGCGTTTCAGCGATGCGTGCGTCTGCTGACTGGCGGTGTGGACATGGTGTGTGAAGCGTGTCGCTGGGCTGATTGGAAGATAGATGAGTATGCTCAGCTCATGCTCACTGCAAATGGTGTATCGGACAAGCTATCTAAAGGTATTCACATGGTTTTAGATTTAAATTTTAACATTTCTTGGTCAAAATTTAAATTTTAATTGGCAAATTAGTTTAAAGTAATTTATTCCATTTAAATTACAATTGGGTTAAAATTATTAGATAGAAAATATATTTATCTTAAAAGAGTGACTACCCGCGTATAATAAATACAATATAACACTTGTCAACAAAAAGTTGTAGGAAAATTAAAGACGTATTTAATGGGGTCCAGTATTAGAATTTGTGGTAGTAATGTTAAGTCCTACTGTATTGGGCGAGAAAGATACGATTAAAAGATTAAAGGTCTCACGAATTGTAGTTATAAAACCGAGGGTCTTACAACCTATAACGAGCATATACTCAAAAGGTAGGCATGCAACTACGCAGCAGTCGGGAGAATAAGAATTCTCCAATAAGAAATTAAAGTTTCCATGTACGTAGCACCAGTCATTGGGTAATGGTCGAAATGTGAACCTATAAAGACGATTATTAATTGTGGTTTAGAAAATAGTAGTTTTCGTGGACTAAATAAAATAGCTTAGACTGGTTAATGTATATGGTTACATACTCGTACACATCCACAAACATCTGTTACGTCCACAATGGCGATACCGGTAGTTTTTGTTTAAAATAGAAGGAAGACGTCAGTTTACGTAAGCCATAGGATTTGATTAAAAAACGGTGCGGCGGATGTATGGTGGTTCCGTTGAATAATGGTATAATCGATATGTTGTTTCAATAAGCCGAAAGGGAGCCACATAACAAAATTAGGGATTTCGAAAAGTGAATTGCCACATAACAAGACAATGACGGCCCTACCATAACAAGCCACTGATAACATACAAGAATGCGTCAGAGGGTTCATTAATCATACTCAAATTTATAGTTTACCGTTGATGTTAATATTTAATAGTCTCGATTAAAACCATTACACCCATTGTTTTAAAGTTTTAAATTAAAAACGACAAGTGTGGACCTAGGTTAGATATTGAAAACCAATTAATAGGTTGGGTCAGCGCGGAACTGGCAGTCTGACGACCGATCACTTCTATTTGGCGTTCTTTACCGGTAAAACGTGGTTGCTGTTGAAAGTGTAAAAGCGGTCTGACGAATGAAAATTTATCATGGTGCGTGTGCAATGAAATAGTGGTGATGTGTCTGTCTCGTCAGTAAAAAGAGAGTACATTTCGCAATTACAGAATAGTGCGCGGAGGTTGCATGTTATGAGTCTAATATCGTAGTTTACGCAGCTGAGGAACAAATTAAATTGTAATTTAATTACATGGCGTAAAATGGGAAATAAGGTTATTTAAACGCTGAGCTCTCTGCCGGTGATCATTGGAAAATTTCAACCCACCTAAATTGACGTGAAGTTTTAAAATATGTTTTTAGAGTATTCTGTGACGCAGTGGATTTCTGTGTAATGGTTTAAGCATGTAGTTAGGTATCTGCGCATCTCCTGCGACTTGATGATTTGTAAGTTGTGGTGCCCTTGGATTTTAATATGCCGACCTTATCCAGCTGTTTTCCGGTGTTATAACGCATCGTCCTGCTGCGGCTATGCGAAGAGTATCGGAACCGGCGAATGAATTCAAAATCTGTGTTCCATGAACCCAATGTGGTCTTGAAACTGGTTATTAGACGAACTCGGTGTCCTTGATGAATGCTTAGTTGTAGTCGCTATGACAGTAAGTTTATCGATGTTTTGACAAAATGGCGAATTAAATGAGTTGACGGTGTCAAACTGGGGATGTTAACGACGGCAATGTGTGGTGTAACAGTGTCGTGTCTGGTGCAACGCTATGTGCTGCGTTGATCATTGCGATGGCAACGTTGCGACTTGAGCGAAAACGGTGTGCGGTGAAGCGTGTGTGGCTGTATATCGCTGTTGGAAGATGATGGATTGCTGCCAGCTCATCTGCTGGTGTGTGGACAGCTAAGCTAGCTGTTGTGTCGCGTGGATGGGAATTGACGGTGGAGTCGAAAGGCAAGAAAAATGTTCGGCACTGTTTGTGGTGTGGAGGAGACTCGATAAAATCTTCGACAGGTTATGCTTACAATCTGGCCTCTGATTCAGAAAATCATTTCGGTGAGATGATACGCGAACGTCGGTGTGCGCACTGCCGTTGATGCTTCTATCCTTACGCTGAGAACTGGTGAAAGAATGGCTGGAATGGTGCATGGCTGCGACAGCTAGGTTGACGCATCTTGAAATGAGGAAAATAAGATTATTGCGATGGTGTCATCCGGGTTCTTGGCGTTGGGAAAGACTCTTTGGTGTGGCGTTCTTGCGGAAAAGATGTCTCCTGCAAGGTTTCTAAAACGTTTATAACAAGAAAAATGCGGGTCATGGCTGCCACGTAAAGTTCCGCTGCTGTTGTGTGGCCTTTCGGATCGCGGTCTTGCCTGTTCCAAAGTGAGGACACCTGACGGTGGAGAAAAGTTTCCTCAAGAAGAATCGATCAAGCAACGTTGCGATATGGTGGCTGCGGTGTTGGCTGGCCGAAGGGATCTGGTCGGCGAATGGGGCACTGGGCAGTTCGGACGATTCATGAATTGAAAGGATGAAACGGGTTCGTTACAAGCTGCGTAATGGTAAAACCACTCAAACTAAAGGACTGTCTTCTGTGTGTAATGGTTATGGGTATTGTTGTTTTAAATTGTGTGATAAGTTTAATGGTTATGTTTTGTTATAAAGGCTGTCACCCGTGTCGCACATGCATGGGGCGCGCTGGCGTGCGCCGGGGCGCGGTGGCGTGCGCGGGGGTGCCTGAGTGGATGGCTGGGCGAGGGCGGTGCGTCGCCAGCGTCAACTTTGTTGTGTGTGCCGGTGGCAGGTTCTGCGCAGATAATGGTGGTTTATCGGCGGAGACGGTATCTTCTAATGCAATCTGCTGTCTGATTGAAAGTTAATTATCTGTTTGTTTATTCCAATTTGTTCTCCGCCTTCTCGCTCTGTCGGTTGACAGGTCGTGTTATCACGCGGTCGCGGGGAATGTTCTGAAGCGCAACGGTTAACGGGTTTAAGATGGTTAAAAAGATGGTGTGGTCTTTAAAAATAACTGGTGGGTCTGTCTGTTAAGATTGGTTTTCTACCTTTACGAGGGAATTGGAAGTTGACAGACATCGAGCATCTAATTCTCTATTTGGGCGATATCGAGTACTTACCGGTTCTAGAAATCATTACGTGCGGTTGACTGCTATGCGAAAGTGTAAAAGCCTACAGAAGCAAAATTTAATCATCAGACGAAAAGTGCGCGATGTGCTATAGAAAGTATGGAATGGTGTTTTTAGCAGCGCTAGCTGTAAAAAGAAGAGTGACTTTTCTAGCAATTACAAGAATAGCAGTAGCGCGGCGAAGGGGTATGCATGTATTATACAGTTGCTATAAAATATGTTAGTTTACGAGAAGCTCGAACGCGAACAAATTAAATTTTAATCTATAATTAACCATGGTCGTAAAAATGGGAAATTAATGGTTAATTTAAATACTGCTAAGCATATACCTTCGCTCGGTGATTCATTTGGAAAATATTCAAGCCCACCTAAAATATGACGTAGAAGTTATTTAAAATTAAATTGTTTTATTAGTAAGTATTCTGTAGACAGCAAGTTGGCATTTCCTTAGTAATGGTTTAAAGTGTTTTATTAAGTTTATGTTTATAGTAGCACTGCATCTTCTACAGCACGACTTGCACACAATTTGTGTGCGTGTGCTATCACCCTTTTGGATTTTTAATATGCACGCGATCCGTATAACATGGAAGACGTTTTCCGGTGTTTCTACTAACTGCATTCGCACCATCGACGATGCGAACCGGGTGCATGCATTGACGCTAAATGTATTGGACGAGCAGCAAGGATTATGACGTCATTTAGTTCCCGATGAATCCTCAACTTCGTTCGGTGTCTTCGGAAACCTTCGGTTTGCATTCTATAGGGTACATAAAGCAAGGTGCGCAAGAGTAAACTCTTTAGTTATAAGTTAGTTCGCTTACAAGTCAAGTGCTATAGTGCGGATTTTGTTTTGTACTAAAATGGTATCTGCAAACGTTTTTAAATGCAACTCTTGCGGTGCTTCCTATACCTGGAAAAATGCTCTCAAACGGCACCAGAACAAATGTTGTGGTGTAACATCGTCCAAGGTTAAGCTTATACATCCGTCTACAGCAAAGTACTTAAACTGTGGGACTTGCGGTATCGCTTTTACGAGAATGGGCAACTTACAGCGACACAAGGAAAAACAGCACGGTATGTCATTAAGCCGTAAACGTTCAGCCCGCCAGCTGTTAAAGGGCCTTGTACGAAACAACCACGAATTATGTGTAAAGTATGCGATTTCGAAATGGAAAAGACTACCTATGCCGCACACTTGAGAAGCAACAGACATAAAAATGCATCAGTTACCGCTACTAACGACGATGGTGTAGAAATGGCTAGTACAGCGTTTAACAACCGTATGGCTAGCTATCGCATAAAGAACGCCAGTGTCGACGATGGAGTGCGCGAGTTTCTTTGGAAGCAGAAAGAGCGATTTATTCAATTAATAAATGAAAAAAGAATACAACATACAGCAATAAAAGTCTACTGCGAACTCTACGGCGTTTACACCAAAATGGGGGAAGAGAAGTCCGATGTGAAATCCTTTAACACAAAAAATGTGGTTATAACGTCTTCTAGTAATCTGGAAAATATGTACGAGGTCTTAAGCGAAACCATAAGAACAAAATCAGAGGAATTTGAAACATGCGGGTCCGGTTGGTCTTTGGAAAAGGTGCTCTATTTAGAAATAAATATTAATAAGTATGAGCCGATATAAGAAGTTCTAGGTTCAAAATAAAAAATTGTGAATATGTATTTAGAAATGTGGTTTACAAAATTTAAACTGTATTAGTAAAAATTGTTTGTAATAAAAAGTTTTAAGAATGGGCTTTAGATTTTCTTTTAGATATGAGCCGCAGGAAAGTTATAATTTGGAGGGTGTGTGTAAAATGGTAAGGGGTGGTCCTGTTTTAAATCTGTTTACAGATTCGGATTCTACATAAAATTCTAGACTAACAAGATGCATTGCATGTATAAAAAATTTATAAGAACGATCAAAAGTCGCTACAGGTAAGAAATCTTAAAATCAGGGTAGGTCCCTGGGGGATGGCGCTATCTAAAAAATTTAAAGAGATTCGGGTAGCTGAGAAAATTCTAATCTTAATTGATACCAAACAAGGTAGGTTTATCTCGTGGATGGAAATGTGGAGAAAGATTTATCTCGCAGAGGGTATATGTGTAACTTTGCAGGGCGTGGTCCGATTTCAAATCTGTTTGCAGATTTGGATTCTACATAAAATTTTAGACTAACAAGATGTATCGCATGACTAAAAAAATTTATAAGAACGCTCAAAAGTCACTACAGGTAAGAAATCTTAAAATGGGGTAGCTCCTAGGGGTGATGATATCTGAAAAATTCCTAGAGATTCGGGTAGCTGAGAAAAATCTAATGTTAATTGATACCAAACAAGATAGGTTTATAGGTTTATCTCGAAAGATGAAAAATGGTTAGTCGAAGAAAACTATTTGGTCCAGATGTGAGAGGAAATGAGAGATTCTCCTCGTTTCCACAAGGCGGTCCACAAGGCGAGAGTCACTCCACCACATTTCCTCCTTATGGGGATTTACATGTAAATGTGGGAGGAAATGTGGGATTCTGGAGGAAATGTGGCGGCAGGATTCTTGATTTTACCCTACTCTCAGGCTAAACTATTAGACACAGCTGCATTTTAAGCATGAGAAACGCAATCCTTGCTGTTCCGCACACCACAAGCCATAATTCAATGTTCGGACTTACATTAGAACCAAATCTTTGTGTGGTTTACACGTGACACTTATATTAAACATAATAATAATGGGGAATTTCCTCATGTGGGGTTTAAAAATCCTCTAAACCTAAATAATACAATAAAAAGGTGAAGCCTTTTTAAAAAGACGCAACACACCTTAGAGTGCCCAACACTTCTTAATAAACATTTTGAATGTTATCATACGACATTTCATTTATATAAATTGGTTGAGTATTAAAAAATATATACAACAAAATATAATACAAGACGCCAGGTCTGTGACAACATAACTACTCACTCCATTAGTTGAGAAGGCGACAACAGGCACTGTACTGCTTAGAATACTATACCAGTCAAGATAATTACACTTGTTGGTATAATACTACTCAGCCTCACGAAAATCGTAATTTGTCTAGTTAATTTGAATTGGTTTTTCTACTATAAAGACCTTTTTTAGGTTAATAATATTGAAGTGCTTTTGATCGCGTCTTTTTCCTTTAAAAAACTTTTTGACTTCAACTCTAGCTGACCATGTCTCCGGGTTCTAAGCTTTTTCTAAATTACCCGAATTCAGTTATTTTAAATGACAAATAACGATGCAGATATGGGAAATTCATTTTTTCCACCTGAAGTTCCTGGAAGCTTTCTTTTATAAGTTTGACCCCAGCCATAAATCATCACTTCAGAACATTTCGGTGAACGTTCTAATTTGCACACGCAATCATCCCAAATGGAGTAATTTGGGAACCGGAATCTAATAGACAACGGACCGGTTTAAAATTATCATAACTATCTAGGATTTCCCCACAACTGTGAATAAGAGTTTATTTGCTAAAATGAAACGCTGACAAGGAAATGCGGGTTGCACTTGTTTACATTATTATTTTTATCGTTTTGGTATTTATGCATTCAGGTGAGTAGCTCTGGCTTAACAAAATAATAATTTCAACAGGTTTGTTTTAATTTGCATTATTGGAAGACATAATCAGCACATTAGCAATCTGTGTAAGCTATAGTTGTGAAAGATCAGCCGAATTCTTATTAAAATGACTAACAAGACAACGTGTCTTTGTAAATAGGATATGTGCTTGAAAATAAATTTTAAATAAGGTTTATGTTGCTTGGTTGTAATGAAACAGTGTTTTCAAAAATCCTCAGTCTAGAAAAAAGGCTCAGAGGACTTCCGGCACGTTAATTTGTCTCTAGAGACTCGAACTGTTGTAGGTTAAGAAGTAGAGGCAAAACTAAAAATTGTTAATACTCATCAGTCTGTTCTTTTTGGGTCCAACTATTTTAAATTGCGTACGTGTATAAGTGGCGAGTTTTTCTGAAAATGAGTGGACCAAAATGATTTCTAATAATTAGTCGGATATTTTTTGGTACTTCTAAATTCTCCGAAAAATTATTAATAAGCGCCCTGAGTTCTGTAAGGTTTGCTGATATGAGAGAAGAAAATTCCTTGGTGGATTTCCATTGTAATGTTGCTAATAAACGTAGATTAGTATATCAATTTTTAAGTTCTATGTGAACGTATTTATAATTGTCATTTGACAAAGGAATGACTAATATGAAGCGCTTTGCTTTCTCTGAGGTTTATTTTAGAGAACAATTCAGTTTCTCAATGCTTGAAAGAACGATTCTTATGTAGGAGATGCTAAAATAAGTCAACGTACGCTGAAAGATGTTTATAATTGCTATCAAAAGTACGTATTTTCAGCGTTCAATTTCGCATTGGTATTATTCGGTTTTTTCTCTTTAAACTTAACCACTTGAGATTGTGGCTGTAATTATTATAACATTCATAAAATGCTCTAATAAGCGGCATCTACGTGTTTGGGAACTTACACATAACCTTGTTGTTTGTTCTCATTATTACAAACTCACAAAATATCTACATAAAGTTGCGAAATGGATTACATTTAAATTTCATAGCTAGATTATCCCGTACAATTTTAGAAAAACCGTTTATTTGTATTTTTGAAATATTAAAATTCGTAATACTGTACGCTGGGGTAACTTCGGGATACTTTTCAAGGTGTTAAACTGGTTCTATCTTTATTTTCAATGCTAAAATGCTGAAAAAATTATTAATATACAAGGTCAGTCTTCCTCTTACAAAATATTACAAAACAATAGCTCTAGAAACAAGAGTATTTTATTAAAAAAAAATTTAATTTGTTTTAATCTTGCCCCATTGATTGGGTTAAAATTGGGACAACGCATTTATTCCATTAGAAACGGCAGGAAACATAACTTTGCACCAATGTTACCCCACAATATTGTATAGGCTCATTATATACATAAGAAACAACAAAAAAAAACAAGTGTGTAACAATTTTATCCAACAATACTATATTTAAGAGCACATAAGAACAATAAATTCTTATTAATGATGCAAAAAGATTGCAAATCATAATTTTTTAAACAATTAGGCTATGAAACTTTATAAAACCGACAGAAAATGTAACATACATTATTCAAACACTTTGTACAATTTAGTTTTTGTAAACTTGCAGCTCTTTCACTTTGAAAATTTTTCGCCGGCCAATTTGTATCGGCTCTTCAATCTGCTGAACAATTTTGTCTTTTGAGTAGTAAATTTCATCAGACGTTGAAGGCCATTTCCGATTAAAAGTCGATTTCTTCATGGCCGATATTAATACTTCGTCGTCATCTTCAAATTGAACTATCCATCCCGAATATATTTCACATTCATATCTCACCAGAACAAAGTTTCTCACTTTCAGATGTTGGGGAAAATTTGATGGTTGTACTTCTGGAAGGGATGGTGTCAATTGAGTTTCAAATTCACTAAATGTTTCCGGGTCATCTGAGTCTTGAAAAGGAAACCCCATCATCATCTTTCTCGCTACTACTATTAGTGTCCCTCTTTTTCCGTTTTTTTTGGAGTGTTTTTAAATCTGGTCTCCTCTCTTGTCCTACAGTTTCACTCCAGTTGAAGTGGATAGTTGGTCTTTATCAACGGGTAACTGTTCTGCTGTCAAGGATGCTTTGAATTCTTTTGAAGAGATACTTTTTCAAGGGGGACATTTAAATTTTTCTTCCTCTTCATTCTTCGACTTTCAGTTACCTCCTGACGCCTCTTCGAAATTTGTCCTAGAAAACCTTCATCGATAAGAGAAGAAATAGAGGTGTCAAAGTTCCCTGATGGTAACCCTTTCAGAATTCGCTGTCTGTATGTAGGGTAAATTCCTGACTTGCGGATGCCGGAAATAAGATTTTCCGGGTCTTTAATCATAGCACCCAAAAAAGTTTTCAAAATTCCGGGAAATTGGTTTTTTGGTACTGATGTTCAACGACTTCCAGTTGCAGTGTCCTTCTAATCCTTTAATATTTTTCGCCAAGCCACCTTCACGGGACGAAAGTATGCAACATCTAATGGTTGCAGAGGATGAGTTGCATTTGGTGGCAATGCAATAAACTTGACAATCTTCATCCCATATCGTTTGATAACCTCTATATTTATGTAAGAACTAAGGTTGTCACCAATAAAAGCTTTGGCTTTTCCTGCTTCTTGAGTATTGGTAACATTAATGACACAAACCAGTCCTTAAAAGAGTTATTGTTTAGTGATATGAAAGCTGAAGAAAAAAAAGCAAATCAAAACAGATATGAAGTTTATTTAAAAAATAAAGCGTTAAGCAGGGAAAAGAAGGCAAATACTAAAGAGAAAGCATTATTTAAAAGTTGTACGTTTGATATGTGCACCTTGTTCCAATGTTTCAAGTTTCTTTTACACCCCTAAATTATGTTCTTATAATTTCACAGTTTTTGATCAATCAACTAAACAAGGTCACTGCTACTTTTGGACTGAAATTGAAGAAAACAGAGGATCCGATGAAATTGGCACGTGTCACTAAAGATGTTGTCTAGTCTTCCAAAAAGAACTAAAAGAATTACCCCTCTATTCTGATTCTTGTGGGGGACATGATAGAAACCGGTATATTGCAATTTTACCCATGCATACAATACAAAATACACACCTTGAGGTAATGGAACATAATTATTTGGAAACTGGCTACACAGAAATGGAAGTGGACTGCATGCACAGCACTATAGCAAGAAGTAAAAACGTCAGTATGCTTTTAGTCCTTTTAGAAATGCGAAACAAAAACAGCCATACTATGTTACTATTAGGACATTAAATAACTTTGTTGATTTAAAAAATCTCAATACTCAAAAAACGGAGAACGCATTGAACAAATATGTATATATTGTTAGTTGGCTAACAATAAGAGTAATACAATTAAGGAACGATGAACCAGTAAAAAATGTTTATTAAAAAAACTACTTTAATGAAACTCTTACCATTATGCCAATACCTTTTGCAACAAGGAAGAAAAACCATCAACCATTAAAACGAAAATATTTAAAACCAATACGTGTTTCAGAGAAAAGGGAAACGTGTCTTGGAAATTTCTGTAAAACCAATGAAATTAAACCAACGTACTATGATTTTTACCTAAATTTACGTACCTCAAAAAATGTACAGGACCTATTACCTGAACCAGATGAAGAACAAGAAGATTAAATTACCTATAATTGCTATGATTATAACAATACAAATAAGCTTTTAAATTAATATATAATTATAGAAAAGAAAATGACATATTTTTTGTGTTTAACGATGAGTTCACTATTTCAGATACTTATAAAGTTTATGGCCTAGTTACAACTTATTATAACCACTATAAAACATTTTTCGTTTAAAATTCTATATCTGAATAAAGTGCTTTTTTTACTTTTATGTGCATTTTTAAACATAATTGGAACCACGAAGATAGGTGTATGTAATTGTGCTTCTCGTCATTGCAAAGTCTTATGTACAACTCAGTCATTTTTGACATTATTTTATATTTCCTTTTTACTTTTTGAATAAAATTTAAATTGTATTTGTTTATCATAATATAGAAATATCAAACAAAAAAAAATAATGTAAAATAGTCAATCACTTATGACCAATAGCATTTCAAAAAATTCTAGAAATCATAATTCGTTGTCTTTCATAAGTTATTGAAATGTTACATACTACCTAATGCTTCTGAGATGACGATATAATGCGAAGACTTGAAGAGTTGAGTAATGTCTGATATAATGTGGAGGCTATATAGTTCAATATATAAACGGTATGGTCCGAGCATTAAGTCAGTTGAACTACTAATCTACGAATAAAATGAATTAAATGGCCATTAGGGTGGTTAAATAAATACGCTTAAAAACTATGTAAACTAAGATAGAGCAGTTAGTGCTTGTGCTAGTAAATTAGCAATACCCAGTTAGGTTAATGATAAATATAGTATAGTCGTAGTATTAAGAAATAAATTAGTGCAGTAAACATTGTATTTGGGTATATTAAGGATTCTCTGTAAATAATTGTGCATAATCAGGCTTATATTGGACCTATTAACGAACGGTAAATTCAGGTTTGTTACAATAGGAAATAAATTACTTAAATGCAGATTCACGCGTAAACACAAATTAGTACAGTTGAGTGAAGCATTGATGATTTGTCCCTTATTCTAAATTATACTGGATATATTAACCGGATGATCAAAATAACCACAAAAGTAAATTATGATTTAAGAGCTTTGGGGTTCGATTTTAATTAAACATTATACAACACCCTTAACCTCACACTATCTTAAAGTAGATACGTATTTCGACTAGTAAGTAGTCATCATTTAAAAACACTAAAAAGCAGTTAAGGTTGTTCAGGAACCCTGCTAAAAATATTGTTCTCACCACGTATGCGGATGACCTGCACAGCAATAAGTAAATAATCCTGTAGAGATTGCAAGTCTGCGCTCTGCGCAAAATGTCTTCAAGCGCTCAAAACAACACTTGAAATATAAAATATATCGGGGTAAGAACTATTAACTAGGTCTAAATTGAAGATCTTCTTATGGTGAAGGGATCTCGACATTCTTTTGACTAAGCTAGGGGTCTATTCCTCGGGTAGAGCTTATGAGAAGTGGTCGTGGGTTTTACGACAAAACATTGTTTACTTACTGACTCTTATAATACTAAAATAGGGGGTGCAAGAGGAGCACCACCAAGTCCTTAAATTTTTTAATCACGGGTTTGCCCTAAGGGAGGACTTGGAAGTCCTTAGAGAGAAATATCGCATTTACCGCTAAAGCAGGAGCTGTAAAGAAAATATTATTAATATAGCAATGAAGGACACATGAGATGTACTCTTGCTATCTTATATTATAAAGAAAAAGAATAGCCATTTATATCAATAATTTAAACATTATTATATGAACTAATTTAGGCATTAAGCCTTTTGAGGGTGTTGTTTAGTGCTTTTTATCAAGTCACTGTTATAGACTTTACTTTTATGAAAGGGTATTTATACCTTTTTACCTTTTTAACTCAATTACCCTATCTTTGAACTCACTTGTCCAAAATAAAACAATTATGCAATTGAATTTAATGGTTGTTCTTTAATTAAAATTTTACTTTCTAAGTAATAAAATTTTATGTACAAAATATACATCACAAATGTGGTCTAAAATTTTCAACACAATGATTGAATATGAAAATTGCGACTGTTTTTACTAAGAATAAAAAAATATCAATAACGTATTAAACATTTTTACAAGGCTTTTTAAATTAATCACCCAAAATACATAGATCTGTTGCCTTAGTTTACAAATGTGTATTAAATACTCAAAGACTAAAAATATTAGTTCTCGTAATTACTTAAGGTGTGATTGAATTTGAATGAAATACTTTGTTAGAATTAAATAAAGGTATTCATATTCATTTGCAATAATATCATATATAACCCCTGATTCAAACTGTGATAAATTCTAAATAGCAAAAGTTTTCGTAAATACATGGTAAAACAAGAATCATAAATTGCTACAATGTTGTTTTCGATCATCTGCCTCGCTGTTAAGATAGGCGAACAGCTGTAGTCATGTCAAAGTGATAGAATACGCTTACCTTGCAAACAGTTGTTTTAAACTACATTGAGACAATTACGTTGTCAAATCGAGATGTATTGGCCTGCGATCGTTTGACAAACAAATAACGTCAACATACTGTCCACATTGCGTAATATACTGGATCTTTACTGGAACCATTTACACGAACTTGAAGTGCATTTCATCTTCGCAAATCGAAACAAAATCGAACCATAAAACAGGCTATCCAAAATACATCTTTTTCCACGTTTCTTTAACTTGTGTTAAAGACATATTATTTAACAGTAATTAGAAAATTAAATATGATATTTGAACATTTACGTTAGTGAGAATAGACTTGATCATTAGAAAGACAAAAGTTCGTCGACCATTTATGTTAATTTTTTAATAAGTTATTTGAAATTAATATTAGCAAATTTTAAAGAAATTGTTATTGGAAATTCTGTAAACTAGAAAATCCACGGAGCACATTTTATAAATTCAGTGAAATCAAAATTAACAAATTTAAGGAATTTATTATCAGAAATCCATAGAGCGCTGTAATAAAATTATTCAGTCTGACAACTATAATTTAATCTGCTTACCATTATTAAAATATACAGAAAAGCAAGTGCATCTTGCACTTGGTCAAGCGGCAACGCCTATTGCTACACGCAGGTTGCTAGCGAGGACCGTATTCAACTGCGCATGGTGCTTGTGACTCCGTAAGTATTCGTGCCAGACTGAATCGTGCGTTCGACGCGCAGAACTCACATCAAAATTGCCTGACTTTGTAGATGCAATTCAAACGACCAACGTTTACTAATAGTAACTAAAACAATACTATAAAGTAATATTCGGCTTGTGATTGGGGTACACGGTCCTGATCACAATATTTATTTACATCGCAAAATTTAATTGTTTATTTAAATAGACAATGCCGTGTATTTTATAAATAATTTGAAAAAGATTTGTAGTCGTCAAAAAGATTGTTACACACTATTTAATTGTATGTTGAAAATGTTCGCTTCAACCGGCGTTGTGAAAATAATAACCACAGAAAACTTAAGTGTTTTCTTATAGTGTTTTAATGTGTTTCTCGTGACTTAGTGGTCAAAATATAAATCTAGTTTAAATAATTGTCATTATGAGTATGATATTCAATTTTAAAGAGAAAAATAAATAATTCTAAGTTGTAATTCAAATCCGTTAAAATTTTCGATGATGCAGGAAATGGGAATGCAACAAAACAATAGGGAAATGAACAATCTTTAATTCTATTCACAACTTGAAAACGTACCTCTCGCACTAAAGTCAAAACGCCAAACATTCAGCGATCCTTTGCAATGTCATTTAATCCTTAAGTTTTAGTTGGAGGTGAAGATATGAACCGCTCCAAAATAGGAAATATTTATGAACTGATAACGGGCTTTCTAATTACAGCGTAGTTGGAACTGTTCGATAGTTTACTGGTTTTCCTTTTTCAAACAGTCTTGAGAAGTTACGGTATTTAAGCGTAAATTACAGTTAAGTATAATCCATTTTTACAAACAGATAATGTTGATAGAAGTAATAAAATTCTTTGTTTGATTTCAATAATTACATTATAGCAATTTCCTTGATTTATAAAGACATTGAATTTTTGAGCTGAGGTATTATACCAAGCTACCTATTTTTAGCCTAAAATCGTTTTCAGGAACGCTGTTTTGACATGAATTAGTTAAATATAGATTATCTGTAAATAGATAGGAATGTAGGCGATTAAGATTGAAAGAGCAAACATATATTTTATCACACCTAGACTACAGCAGCAGTAGTTGCCTTTAAATAAGTAAGTTACTATACACACAAATTCGCCGTAATTATTCATATTCACACAAATGGATCAGAAGACCTACGTATAAAAAAGCGTCTGCATATTTTAAGTATTTATTTCTATGGATATCTGCTACGTAAGGGTTTTAATTTTATTAAAATATTTAAAACAAATTCACCTTAGAGTCTAGTAGGTTGAGGAAAATCTCGAACGGAGTTGATACAAAAATGTACAGACCATTTGGAGCATTAAGTTCAGTACGGCATCAAAGCTCGTTATCCAATTTATGGATACCGCTAATGCAAAATTTGAATATATTTCGCTATTTTAAAACCAAAACTTTAGCTTTAATTTTGTCCTAAGCTTTGCCCGTTGCTTTTAGGAACATTTTTATTGGCGCTAGTATTCTAAACAGACCCGCGCTAGATCATTTGAAGAACCTACGTCTAAGTTTTCGGTAATCTACAATATTCTCCAAAAACATGTACTTGGGAAAATTGTACAGTTTTAATTAGGATTATGTACTGTAACAATCTTGCACTGACCATACAAGAACACAATTGCCTTTCCCCACTTTTATAAAAATAAACGTGTTAAAACTGCAATGCATTATATTATTTAAGGTTTTTACAAAAAAAAATTGGGTTGTTTACTACAACTCGAAAAATTGGCAATTGGGTCCACTAGTTGACGAATAAAGATTACAAAAATGTACGTATGCTGAAGTTTTTTTCTTAAGTAGGTTACTTAAAAGTAGTTTGCCTTGTAGATCATTCTACTAAAATACCGACTTTGTCCGAGAAAATAGACAAAAGTGTGTCACATACAGAGAGTACATGGTAGCTGGTGCATATTATAGTTTTAATAAATTTTCTTAATCCATTTCTACCTATTGGCCTTAAAGAAGGACGAGCGCAGATAACTATAAAAATAGTCAGACTTTAAAGTTTACTAGAATTGATTTTCGCTTTTTACGGAAGCAACCTTCTTTAAGTAGTGGTTCGTCCACGTGTTTTCGTGTTTTGCGCTTGAAGCAATTTTTTTAACGATGGGTACGTCCATGCGTTCTACGTTTCGCGCTCGACCAATTATTTAAATCACTTCAATTTTTTAACACATAAGTAGCCCCAAAGGTAGGTAATTATTTTACGTTTAAGAATTAATTTAAATAAAATGAGTACTGCTCCATCTTGCGAAATTAAAAAATCTATGTTCCATAGTCAAACGTTTTAAAGTATATAACCGTACCAATTTTGTTGCGCATGTCCCCGTACTTTCCTACTTTCTCCGAAAGGTGATTATAATGTGTGATCCCAGATGCCGTAGGGTGTTTCTAACCAGAATAAATATTTACGATAGTGTGAAAGAAAGCGTATATAAAATTTGATATAATTATATTAATTTCTCTTTAAAATTAAACTTCATGTATTGCAACTACCACGAAATGAATCATATTCGCTTGTTTATTGAACATTGGAAACATAAGTTTAAGTTTTCGAGCGTCTTCGTGTGTTTTTGTTCATCGACCGTCGGGCGTTTTTACTAAATTTTTTCAAAAAATAAGACCTATATATGAAACAGTACATAAATCATATAAAATGCTATTGAAACCTTCCAGCATGTACCAAATGTTTAATAGCGTCATAATTTTGGATTTAATAACTTGAATGGTTGACAATTAACAAATGTGAAATCAATCGAAAATTAACGCTAGTGGGATTCCAGTATAAAAAGTAGCAAATTCGACTGCGAAGGCTTTCGTAAGATAGATGGCAGCAGTTGTCATTTTTAAAGTCAGAAAGATATAAAGCGGTCTCGGCATTGAACGTAATACCCCGTGCACACTATCCGAAGACATTAACACTGAGCTATCGTATAGGATGTTTATCAAAATGTCGAAAGTTCTGCGTATATATTTTCTAACATTACGCGTGAATGCTGCGATTTACTGACAAATTCGCAATTGAATGTAACCATTCTGGCGGGTTCGATAATATCTGTGGATGAAGATTAATATTTTTTGTTTAGATATAGACCCTATTTATTCGAAATCGGTACGAAACTAGATTCTAAACCGATTTTTAAAATTTTTAAGACTATACATATTGCGCATTTTATAGCGTCGTAATTATCGAATTTATAAAAAGTTGTGATCCCTTAGATTATGACGTTAACGCTTCGGACGCGTCAGTTCGTATTGGCAAGCATGTTTTGACAGTAGTCGAATAATTTGGTGTAACTTAATTCGAAATTTCTTGAAAAATAGACCTCATATATAGAAACGCCGTCGAATTCAGGTTCTAAATCTATTATTGAGTCTTCCCATGCATATTAGGTATTTTATAAAGCCTTGAAGCGAGTTTTGGAAAACAACTAGATCCTTTGTTTCCTTGTGTTCGTTTAGATTGAAACATTTCCGACTTTACCTCACTGCGCGGTTGTCTCTTACGTTCGGGAAATTTGTGGATTTTTTACACGCATCGCACGACGTAACGACAGAACCAAAAATTACCAAAACTACCAATTCTCAACGAAAATATCCCGTTTACCATCGTAAAATCATACTTATTCCACCTAAAACTTAATTTCCCGTCGACTCGCGCCCCTTTTAAGCCCCTCTCCCTCTCCGGAGGAAGTACGCGATTAGCGTCCCCTCTGATCTTTCAACTATCAATAAGAGAGTCAGTTACCAAATCGTATAGCTGTGTGATAATAGAGCATAATAGATGTCGCTACTGCACTAACATTAGGAATGTGTATGCTATCAGAAATAGTACCATTCAGTGGATTATAGTCGGACCTTAAACACTGTAAAGGAAGTTTTGTTTGTATATCATTCTTATTATGTTATTGTTTGCTGCAAAATATGATAGTTTTATGTATGTATACAGTTTTTCAATAATTTATAAATAACTGTACAATTCCTATCATAAGACAATTGTCCTAAAAAAAGGGACGCTGAGCATAAAACCACGTCTATACCGATCTGGGTTTTTCAGGAGCTTTTCACTGAATTAATTGTTGATGGCTATTGTAGATGATGAAGATTCACTTCCGAATGTTAGTGAAATACAAATAGCCATACAACCACCTGTAAATGCCTGCAGTAGCGTCATCGACGAAGATTCTGGTCACAAGGATATCATGGATGTCAATAATACACCAGGCAGTCAACAAAGAGGAGAAGCTGAAATTATGGTTTACAGCGTTGAATCTGGAGAAGAGAATGAGGATGATCTCTCTGCAGGTATCGGTACGAAAAAATTACGAAGTGCAATCCAAGGACCTGCAACCACCAACATGAGAGTGGTATGCGTTACAGAATGCAAAACCCAACTTCCCCTGAAATTTGTTTTTCCAACTTTTTGACAAACATTTAATTGATTCGTTTGTTACATATAGTAATATGTACGCCGCAAAGAATAACCCTGCAAATATTACTACCCAAGAAATAAAAACCTTTCTTGACATTCTTCTTTCGAGTGAGTATGTGGAAGCTCCATGGCGACGTTTATATTGGGAGAGTATTACAGAAACCCACCTACGGCGACATATCTAGAGACATACGAATTGATTATGCCCAATTTACACATTTGTGATCATGACAATCTGTCGTCAAACGAACGGTTTGCTAAAGCGCGCCATTTTTTGAAATAGTGAATAAATATTATCAAAAGTTTTCTCTTACATGCGAGTCACATGGTATTGATGATGGATTTAAACAATTTATCAACTCTAAAGGTATCTGCTATGTATTCAAGATATGGATGGGAGCAATATCAAACTTTAGTTCCGACAATTACTGCATATGTATGGAACCATACCAAAGCCCAAATATAACAACTGCTAATATTTATAGAGCGGTTGGATGCAAATCTTCAGTAATTCTGCAGTAGTGTGACATTATCTCGAATCAAACATTATATTAACAGAAATTCTCTGACAATTTTTTTACAACTGAACCGCTGCTGGAAGAATTGTGTGAGAGGCACGGGAGCTGTAGGAGAAATAGATTATATGCTTGCCTTTTACCAACTATATATGACGTAACAAACACAACGCGTGGTAGCTATATTTATAAATCTACCGAAAATAAAGAGATAGTTGTAGGAAAACAGCACAGCATATCTTGTTACAAATAATCTACAAGTACAACCTGTGCTTAGAACTGTAAGGTTGTTTAATAAGGAAAAAGTAAGTGTTAGTTAACCTCATTCCATAAACATGTATAACTAGTTTATGGGAGGTGTAGACCGATGTAATGAGAATATGAGTTACTATAAGACATCTGTCAGAGCAACGAAATGGTATATCTGTTTATTCGCTTACATGTTGAAATTGTCTTTACAAAAAACTTAGCATTTACACCAAATCAAGATGGAATATATAGCTAACTAACTTTTCGCCGACAAATGGCGACTACTATGCTGGAAACTTCCATATCATCAAAAAGGAATGGTCGTCCATCCTTATTGAAAAATATTGAATCCCGATTTGATAATGCGACAAGAAAACCAAACTCGTTTCCGGTGGTACAAAAAGTGAGTTAAATGCAACGTTGGGTTGCATATGTATTTTTTTGTTCAATACCATAATAGAAAATAGTTGATAATATAGTTGATCCTTAGTCTACACATTTTATGTATAAGTTCTATATTTTTGCTCTTTATTACAAATGTCTTTTTTTAAGGACGGCCTGAAAAGTACTTTCCAATAAAACTTTCTCATACTTATTTGTAATTAATTCTATGACACAATATAGTGGTGACCCCAAAAAGCATTAAAAAGAAAATAAGTCGGACATAAATAGGTTAACTCGGTTACTAAAAATTAAAGTTATATCTGTTATAACCTCAAATATATTTAAAACTAAAGTCAAAAACTTTTCCCAAGTACTGTGTTATTCATAAATAAACAAAACCCTGTCACACGTGTGTTGCGTTTAAGCGTTTTGTTAGGTTTACCCATTCTAATATTTAATATTTTAATATTTATTGGCGAAGAGTAATAAAGCGTCAGGTCCATTTTTGACTATCACGTATAAAATCAATTGTTTCCAATGCAGGATTCTTTTTTAATTTGTGTAAGAACCGAGTTTTAATAAAGAATTTAACTTAGAGTTCCGTTCTGGGTTATCTGCACTAATTTTGGCAGTTCTGCCACTTAGTTTGGCTACTAATCTTTTGCGATAAAGTATCTAACAAGGATCTATTGGTTGGTTCAGCTGTTGACCGATGAAGGATTTATTCATTAGTTTTAATATCTTTTACAAGTGCCGGAAATGAAGCCTTTAATTTATCAAAATCGGTGGCCTTCCTTCTTCCAATTTGTAGAGTGCATCGCAAAGTAAGATATAATACAGTTCATGTCATTAAAAGCAATAATAATTGTATATCATCATCATCAACATCATCTGGTCTTCAGTCCTGAAACTGGTTAGACGCGTACCATCATTGTTTCCCATTCTGAACTAACCTACAGATTTCCCCGAAATTTGCAGTCTGCATCTATCACTATCTGATCTAGGTCTACATCCACCTCTTTTTTCCTATCTCTGCTTGTCATATATCCCATACTATTCCCCAAAAATACCTTAGAACGTATTCTGCCCTTCTGTTTCTCATATTTTTTTCCCAAGTATATCCTTGTTCCCTTACTGTTTCTATGACCTATTTGTTATTACCTTTGTCTGTCCATCCTCAAACATCTGAAGCACGGCATTTTAAAGGCCGCTACTGTTCTTCTGTCTGCTTTTCAGACTGCTCGTATCTCGTAGGCATATTGTCTATGCTGTTCTCCACAGATACGCTTTCAACAACTTTTTGTTCTATGTTTGTTGTCTTTCATCATAAGCGCCGTTCTTTCTTGTTAGATGCAGTTCGGTCACCTTCTATTGTTTTACAATTATATACCCTATTTCTCCGACATTCAGTGGTTGCGAAGGGGGTAAGCAGCCTGTGGCTGCAAGTTCCTCCAGCACTTGAACATTTACTGATTTAATATTTTTTCCAATATGTCTTTTCGCACAGTCAACATTAGTTGCAGATATTTCACAACAAACAACTAGTTGTTTATAATAATCATCAGATTTGTCTGTGCTTATTTTTTCGTCATTGGGTTTCTCGTCTCAAAACTGGTTGGACATGTACCTGCACTTATTTCTTTTCTAAACTAACCTACGTGGTTCCCAGAAGTTCTCACACAGCAATACAGCTCGGTTCCCCTTATATTGTTTTCTAATATTATGCCCTATTTCACAGAGATTTACTGAAGGGGGTTAAGCAACCTGTGGCTGCCAAGATCCCCCAACACTTAGACATTTGCCGAAATAATAGTTTTCCAGTAAATGCTTTCACGCAATTACCATTATTCGAGAATATTGCCCCTCCAATGCTTGTAGTTGCTTATAATAAATATCATGTTTAAGTGCAGCTACTTTCTTCGTCATTAATTTATCCATCTTGGGACTGGTTGGATGCGTACCTCCATTGATTTCGCTTCTGAGCTAGCCTACACATTTCCCTGAAACTCCTACAGCCTACATCTTTCACTATCTGTGTGCAGTAGTCTAACCTAGGTCTACCTCTTCTTCTCTTTATTCCTTTCTCTGCTTCTAGTATATTCTGCACTATTCCTTCATGCCGTAGTATGTGGCCTATCATTCTATCTCACCTATTTTTTACCGTTTTCCACATATTTCTTTCTTCCCCTACCATTTATAGTACCTCTTCGTTCTTAACTTTGTCTGTCCATGATATCTTCATCATACGTATGTAGCACCACATTTCAAAGGCTTCTACCTTTTTCTTGTCCGCTTCTCCCACTGTCCAGGCTTCACAGCCATACAGTGCTGTGCTCCACACATATGTTTTGAGCAATCTTTTCCTTGTTTCTATGTTTGTGGTCTTTGAGCACAGTAGTTGCTTTTTCTTGTTAAATGTAGCACGACCTTGTGCTAATCTTTGTTTTATATCTTTTGTGCTTTTCCCATCTTGCGTTATTTGGCTTCCTAGGTAGCAGAAATCCTTAACCTCTTGTAAGTTCGTGTTACATATTTGTATTCTTGTTTTTGATTTATTCTTCCCTCTTTTGCGTACTAGTACTTTAGTTTTACTTTTGTTAATTTTCATACCGTATCTCTCTGTTAGAACCGTTTCCATTTCATTGAGAGCAGCTTCTAACTCTTCCTTGCTAGATGCTAATACCGCTATATCATCTACAAATCTAAGCATATCAATTTTTTGTCCCTGCATAATAATTCCAAATGTCTTCCTGCATTTGACAGTATTCATTGCCTCCTCAATGTACAAGTTAAAAATTAGTGGGGATAGGGAACATCCCTGTCTTACCCCTTTCCTGATGTTTACTTCTCTACGTTCCTGCTCTAATTCTATTACTCCTGTTTACTCTTTGTATAAGCTATGTACTATCCGTCTATCCCTATAACTCATTCCAATCTTTTTGAGTATTTCGAACATTTTTTTCCATTTAACATTGTCAAATGCTTTTTCCAGATCTACAAACCCTATATACACGCTTTCCCCTTTTTCTATTGTTTTCTCCATTATCACCCTCAGAGCTAAGATAGCCTCCCGTGTTTCCCTGTTTCGCCTAAACCCAAATTGGTCTTCTCCTAGTATTTCTTCAGCCTGTTTTTCCATTCGTCTCTGTACAATTCTAGTTAATATTTTTGATACGTGTGCTGTCAAGCTTATTGTTCGAAAATTTTCACATCTATCTGCGCCTTTCTTTTTTGGTATAGTTACTATAATGTTATGTTTGAAATCTTTGGGTATCTCGCCTGTCTCATACATATAGCTTACAAGTTGGAAGAGACGTTCTGTTACTGCTTGACCAGCGGCTTTTAGAGTCTCCGCTTGCACCTTATCTGTACCCGGCGCCTTACCATTTTTCAGACCCTTTAATGCTATTTCAAATTCATCTCTAAGTATAGGATATCCCAAGTCATCATTTTCAATGTCTGATTCCTTTTCTAATGCAGTTAGTTCTTCTCCTGCATATAAATTCCCTATATATTCTTGCCATCTACATTTTCTATAATGACATTTCCTCCCGCGTCCCTTATATTTTTGCTATACGGTTCTATATCCCTAAAATTGATTCTAGTTAGTTTGTATGCTTCATCTGTCTTTCCTACTTCCATCTTAGTTTGTACCTCTTTGTACTTTTCATCAATCCATTGTTCTTTAGCTTTCCTGCATTTTCGAATAATTTCCCATTTTATGGCTTTGTATCTCTGTTTTCCTGTTTCGTCTGTTCTATTTTTGTATTTTCATCTTTCTTCTATTAAACTCAGGATATCCTTTGTTATCCATGGTTTCTTATTTACTTTTTGTGTATACCTCAGAATATTTCTGGCCGCCATGTCGAGGCTGGATTTAATGTTATTTCATTCTGTTTCTACTTTCTTAGTATCAGATATTTTCCCGATATCTTTGAGCAATTCATTTGACTTTTTTTCGAATTTTTCCTGAATATCTTTCTCTTTTAGTTTCTGTAGGTCTAAGTGCTTTTTTCCGTTTTTTTTTTTCAAATTTAAGTGCGGCCTTCATAATTACGATGTTGTGGTCAGTGTCTATATCTGCTTCTGGGTAGCTTCTACAGTCTTTTACTTGATTCCTAAACCGTTGTCTAACAAGAATGTAATCTATTTGATATCTTCCTATATCTCCTGGCATCTTCCACGTATATCGTCTTCTAGCATAATGTTGAAATAATGTGTTTGTAATGATTAAATTGTTCTTGTCGCAAAATTCTACCAACCTATTTCCTCTGTCGTTTCTAGTGCCTAAACCAAATAAACCTACTATCGCTCCTTTCCTACCCTCACCTACCACTGCATTAAAATCCCCCGTTATTATTAAATTTTCATGTCCTTTTACGTGTCTTAATATGTCTTCGATATCTTTGTAGATTGCTTCTACCTCTTCATCACTGTAGCTAGAGGTGGGCATGTATACTTGTATTATTACTGTGTTTACCGGTTTAGATTCTAATCTAACCATGAGTACTCTTTCGTTCTTTTGTAAGTAATTTTCTACACAGTATCCTATCTTTTTCCGCATAACTATCCCCACACCCAAATTTCCTTCCTCGACTCTTGTATGAATTACCCTGAAGTCTCCACTCCAAAAATCTCCCGCCTCTGGCCACCGAACTTCGCTGATCCCTACTATGTCTAATGATAACCTATTCATTTCGATTTTTAGGTTCTCTAGCTTATCCACTTGCTTCATAGTTCTAACATTCCACTCTCCGGCTCGCAAAATGTTCCCGACTCTTATTCTTAACTTTCCGATCGCATCCTCCGAAGTAGTCCCCTCCCGGAGATCCGAATGGGGGACTATTTTAACTCCGGAAGCTTTTACTCCAGAGAATGCCATCATTTTATTATAATTTAGGTAGGCTCTGTACTTGGGAGGTAATGTGGTGGTTTCCCGTTGCCTTCCACATCGCGGTAGTGTGTCTTAGACTGCCATACCGACCCCTATGGTCTCTGCCAATCTAAGTACCGAAAGAGCCGCTGCCCTCTTTCTGGGACCTGTCTTAGTCTGGTTCCTCACTAACGACCCTACTACTTTGGTTGGACCTGTAGTTTGGCTCTTTAGCTCATTAGAACACTCAAGCCATTTCACCTGTTCTAGTAATCTAGAACTTCGGCAAGGTGCAGGTCCATTCGAAAGGGAATAATTGTATATGTGTAAAACGAATTCCAGTGAAGGAATTATAATCTATACCAACTGCAGTTTTCTACTTCACTTTATAACAGGCACGGTCTTGTAGAGTTTAAAGAATCAGTAGAGGTTAGCTTCCGGGACCTGGGTCCGTCGGGCCTCAGCGGTCGACAATTACAGACGCGTCGTCTAAATTGTTATTTAAGGGTGCCGGCAGCTCCCAGTGTTTATGCGTATATAATTTAACATTTGTTTCTGCGTTATATTTCTATTGTAAGCCAATATGGACAAGGTGTAGTCAATATCAATAACCAGGTATTTTCATAACTACGGCACCCATTTTTAATAAATTTATTTGTAATAGTGTGGTCTGTATCATTTAAATGTTTATGAGTAAATTACCCGTGTAGTAGTATGGGATTGAATAGATATACAGAAACGTTATATTTACGCTCAACGAGGACTGTAGGAAAATACCTGGCACGAAAGGGTGGAGTAATCATGTTAGTGCATTTTGTGCTATGTGGTTGCCTGAGTTTTAAGAATTGAAGATTAGTAAGCTGTGGAAAAGCAACTTGTTTCAAGGTTGGACAACCAGATTACACCCTAAATAGCACATTAGTAAAGTACGATCTTTTAAGTTTTATGAATACAGACAGCTTTGGAAAGAGAGGAGACAGAGGACAAGCGTGAATCATGACTTTAGTTATTGTTAAAGTGTAGCCACAAAGAATAGTGCAGTTTTCAAAACAGGAAAATCCTTATAGTTTTGCCTACAGGGTTTACCACAAACAAGAGAAGTACGAACAATAGGTGGTTTGTAGTAAGGATATTGAGGGGCAATGTCATGTAAAACTGACCCTACTTTGAAATATTTAGTAGTCAGTAGAAACAGACACGAATTAAAGTGATTCAGGTACCTAACACCACGATGCATAACTTACGTTTAAATTTAAAAGGGTATGCATGGTATGTATTCTTGACATTTAGTGCGAATTATACTAATAAAATTACTTCACATAATATGTGTTTGAAAGATTGTAACTTATTATAAATAGAAAGAAAATGCCGCCAAAAAGAAATAAAAGTCTCAGTGAGTCAGAGTCGGAAAAAGTTGCCGATTCTATTAAGCAATTATTAGAAAGTAATAGAACTTTATTGTCAAAGATGACAGCCATGCACATGAGTACCAATCAATTAACGGAAAGACTTGATGTATCAATTAAAGCTGTTAACGATAGTTTAAGTAGCGTAGCAAAAATGTATGTTCAAGTGTAGGGCAATGGGTGATCAGATTTTAATTAATTTAAGAGAAATTAAATGTAGTTATAATAAAAACGTTTCTTCGATTGATAAGGTGAATGCGACATTAAATGTTACTAAAAAGTCTAGTGATCTGTTGTCGTATACGGAAGTTCGTTGCGACCAAATTTTTGGGAACAAACGGGATTCCAAATACATTACCTTATTTGAGGAATTGGGGGTTCAAAATTAGCTTTTAGGCTGGGGGAGTCAAAACACCAGTAGCTTTCATTAACGGGCTGCAAGAGATTTTTGTTGAAACGGGTGTCACTGCCAGAAAACAGGTAACTTTAGCAATTAAAGCACTTAAGGATTCTACAGCAGATTGGGCTTGCATTAATAGGGAGTCGTATTATAATTTTCAAGATTTCAAAACAATTTTTTTAAACAGGTACTGGGGATCTGATAAACGCCGTGTGGTTTTTTGTAATGTGAAATTCGTAGCGTACAGATCAGGACGTAAAGCGGATTATTTTGTGAAGGTTGTAAAAGAATGCGTATATCTGGAACTGGAGTTTTCAGAGTATGAGGTCATAAAGTTAGTAGCTTCACATTTTGATTTCGAAACTAAAAGGGGTATTTTGAATGGGGGTTATCGGTCTTTTAATGAAGTGGAGGAGTATTTTCGCAATTCAGATGATATGTACAATCCAAGGGGATATTCAGATGCTCAAGACGACCAAAATAATTATAGACGTACGGCCTGCAAGAATAATGAAAGGGACGCATATAGTAGGAATTCGACACAAAGTCGGCAACTGGACGATAAAGGAAGGCGTAGCGATGGAGGAAGTGCTGTTGTGGAGGAATCGGTAAGGCAAAGGTGGGAGGTTAATAATTTAGACCTATCTGCGAATGCGGATTCGGGAACTATCGGAAAAGAAGCATACTTTTTCAGCAAAATGGAGATAGTTTTTTAGAAGAGAACGAAGGAATCCGGACAGAGGAGGTAATCCTTATGCCAATAGTACAGGGATGTGCGAAGAGCATCCGTACAACTATATTAGTGGATAGTGGTAGTCAGTTGCCCTGCATGTCTGAAGGGTTTTTGAAAGCTAGTCAGAAAAACGATGTTGATATTTTAGTGGCGCCTGTCAACAACATTGTTATTGTTGGGGCCTTACGAAGTAAGGTCAAGAAAATTAAGCAGGAAGTATTGGTGAAGTTTAAAATCGGGGATGTAGTATTTGAATTTGTTTGTGTAGCGGCCCATTCGCTGATGCACAACCTAATTTTGGGCTCCGATTGGTTAGCCCACTTTAAAGTAAAAATTTGTTTCGATTTGTTAACGATAAATGGTATTTTACAGGGTTTGCAAGTGACTGTAAGTTTAATAGTGGAAAAATAGAAACCACAGGGTTGACAGTTGCCGAAATAGTGGTTAGTAAAAATGAAGTATTCAAAAAAGAGTTAGAGGGGCCAGGTGTTAATGGTGGTATTCGAGACATTGTTGGGAAAGCTGGAATGTTAAATGATAAAATAATCAGAAGCTGCTACAGGTGCAAGAGAAATTTTCATAAGCTTTTTCGGACAAACCAGGAAAAATAAAAGGGTATCATCACGAAATTAAAATGTAGGACGTTACTCGGTTCTATATCAAACCATGTCCTATTCCGTATGTGTATCGGATGAAGTGAACAAACAATTTAACGAAATGTTTGAGTGGGGGGATTATAGGAGAAAAGCAAACCGAGTTTATAAACCCTTTCGTAGTTATCACAAAATAGATGGAAGTCCGCGGTTTGTGTCCATGCGCGGTACCTAAATATACAAATGCGCACGGTAAAGTCAATATTAGGAGAAGGGCTGACGATCTTATCATACCCTATGTCCATGATTTATTAATTTTATCACAATCAACGGATTTCCATATTGAGCACATAAGAATAGTAATGACAAAATTCCTTGAAGTGGGTATTACAGTGAAATTGAGTAAATGTGTCTTTGCACAAAAGGAGGTAGCAGATATACTTGTTTTAGCAAAATTCAGATTAATGACACTGGCTGAGAAGCTACAGGGCAAGCATGACAAAGATCGAAAATCTACAACCTATAAGATTGGTTTTAAGGCTTTAGTGCGCACCCGTGATTTGTCTTCTGCGGAAGATAATAAAATTCGTAAATTTTTTCTTTTATATCGGAGTCCGTGTACTGTGCGGAAAGTGATCAAAGAGAATGTGTAACAGATTACTGTGGAATTATTCTAAGACATTTCTCGGCATACAAAATGTATATAAGCAGATAAGCTACCTTCATACGAGCGCAAAATGTGCAATTTTACATGTATTTTATGGAAAAATTTAAGTTCCGGTTTGCAAATTTTTGTACCCGTGGGAAAATTTTAATGATCGTGGGAAAATTTGTTTAGATATTACGATGAGAAGATTAAAGCGTTGGCGGCATCGACTGCTACATCCCAAAATCCTTGTGCTAGACCATTGTCTTGCTGAACCATTCTCATATCGATCAACGGAGGAGCGCACAGAGTGCAGGTACCGATAATTTATTATTGCAATAAGGTTACCACGAGATCAATAAAACCGCACAAAATATTTTTAAAACAAAACAATTTGTTACAAAATTTATTTGAAAACATATACAAACTATATAGATTATTTAATTGTAAATAAATCTATTAACAATTTCCGTAAATGGATTATATTCAAACATAGAGTCGTGTATAATTAAAGCCTGAGCCTTCATCGACCATTCAAAATTTTTTGAAGCTTCCAATTCCATTATTACGTCTACTGTTACATCCTTGAGACTTTCATGCTGGTGACGACAGTCAATCACAAATACAGGCGATTCTTTAAACTTGCTGTAGTCTAATAAATATGTATTAGATGTCTTGTCCGGGTAGTATTTTTCCATAAAAGTTGCATAAGACACGTACACCGGTAAATATTCATTCTGTTCAAAGTCCAGGTTCATGCGATTTTGAGAAAAAGTTTGAGAGTTTAGATACACTTTCAAATTGTTCACATATGCATGTGTAAAGCTAGTAGCATTTTTCTCTTTCATGTCATATTTTCCATTTTGCAACGCCAGTAATATCCACCGAGCCTTTTCTGTTTCGTTCGACACTTTAATTCTCTACACTTGCGACTTAAATTGCATTAGTGACGGGAGTTCGTGTAGTTCCCATTTCCTGAATGCGACCATTGTATATGATTGATTTTGCATTTCCAACAGCAGAGACGTCTTGCCATAATCGCGTAATGTTAATATGCGGGACCTCCCATGTGATGCGTTGTATGCTAAAGCTCACAGTATTTTCGGGCGACTTGTAACAATTAACATCGGAATTGGATTTGATTAAAATTAGTTCTTGGGGCATGTTTACAATAACCGTCTTGTAATCTTCGAAAAACCCAAAAATTGTTTTAAGCGGAATAACGCAAACAAAACGGCCATCTTTAAATATGGATTCAGATTTACAGCCAGTGTGTACGATGGACCTGGTTTCTGATTCTTTTAATGATACAAGTCCTTTAATGGTTAGCGTAATTCCAGGTGTTCGACACACGTCGATTATGTGATTATTATCCAATTTGTATTGAATTTCTTCAAACAAAAAGTATGGTGCATTTGCAGTAAATTCGTTTACTTTGGTTGGATTGTGTACGAGGGACCTGGTTTCTGATTCCTTTAATGACTAAAGTTCTTTAATGGTTCGCTTGATTCCAGGTGTTCGACACACGTCAATTATGCGATTATTATCCAATTTGTATTGAATTTCTTCAAACAGAAAGGATGGTGCATTTGGAGTAAATTCGTTTACTTTGGTTGGATCTGCAGCAGTATAAACTCCTTTGATATATATATATATATATATATATATATATATATATATATATATTGCCGTGGAAGTCGGGACGAAGCTGTAACATCGATCCTTCACCCCTCTTAATGAGATCGCCTTCGAATTCCTTCTCTGCTTTCCTGGCTAGCTCAGCTGTGCCTCTTCTCGAATACCTAAATTTACAGACATATCTTTTTCACACTCGCACACCATTTAATAAAACTACCAAATATTACCACAACCATACAACCTTTTATTTACACCTATTAACACATAAATTATATTCACATGTGTTAAAACAGTTTGATACAATAATTATAAAGCTCAAATTATGGTATGTTTTTAAAGTCCTTGATTTTTCTAAAGATTTTTAAACAAATTCAATGAGATATGAGTAGATGGACCACACATGTTACCCTAAATTGACTTCACATTGGAGTATGGTGAGCTCATTATAACCCAGTTTAGTTTGTATATGCCCTTTAAGCCTTGCATAAATTAAAACAAAATTTTACAGACCCGTTTACCCTTTACAATTCAATTTTTATTCTGAATAAAATTTTGGATGTTCTAAATATACCCTCTTTCAATATTCAACATCAATAAATTGTCCAGTACATGTATCTTTTACAATTTAGTTTCTACAACCATAAGTATGCCACCAAAAAAAAGTCATCTACACAGCACAAAATTTCACAAATGTTTATAAAACAACAGAAATTTCAAATAAATTACATAGAGAATTCTTTAAGCTTCCTTCCCGTCGGAGATGATTGCCAGAACACCCCTCTTAATGTCTCCATTTGCTGTGCTGTTCAGCGGATCCACAGGCCTCTACCATTTGAAATCGCAGCAAGCTATGCGCTTCGTCTCACAGTACCATTCCATATATCATGCATACAAACTCGATTACTTGTGGTGCTTACCCCATATATCATGCTTCCATTTAATGATTTTTGTGTTGTAGTAGTCGGACCTTTATTAATTTAATACGCATTACTCGTACTTCACGTCAATAATAATTAGAGTTCTGCTACTACTGTTTTCTACTTGCAACCACTATATTCGCGGTAACATAATCACATACATAAAATACTCACAGAAAGCTTTACTGTTATGGTGGTCTGAATCGGCATTCAGCACTTTATCAAAGTAATGGAAAAGAGAAGAGAAGAGAGCCTTAATAATCTAGGTTGGGTATTTATATCCTTTTTAAACCCCCCTAGTGGACGCGCTTCCTTCGAAAGCTTATTTTCCAAACGAATTCTACAAATTTTGAATATAACCGTCTCTAAATTCGTAAAATTTGCTCTTTTCTATATACAGGGTTATTGAAATTTTATTGTTTCACACTGATTTACCCCTTTGAATTCACAACATTATATATATATATATATACAGTGTGTACAGTATAAAATGCAGTACATGGGGATCTTGGAAACTGTAGGAGATACGATCTTGGTTAAATGGGACAAAAGATACATAATCATGAGGGTATCTCAGATCGGTTTTCAAATTTCAAAATTTTTTCATAGGTTACTAGATAGAGGCAAAAAACACAAAATTGACGATTTCTTTATTTGCTCGTAGTTAGTCTACTAATTGAAATAGAATGTTCAAATTTGGTACATTGTGGTAATTCCCCATTGTACTTCACATTTTTAACTTAGATTTTGTCTAGAGCATCTAGATTTTGCGTGACGATGTTCAACTTTTTATTTTTAAATAGCCGCCATATTGGATTTTTACATTTTTGAAATTCTGACAAAAAACCCTTTCCAAAGAAGTATAACATGGCTATGTTTGATTGAATCAAAACACTAAAAATCACATAATTATGTTTTGGTCGTAGTAGGCTTTAATTTCCATTATGACAAAGAGAAACAATTGCTCAACATCAAAGTTTGTCCTTTATTTTATGTTTCAAGTACTGCAGTTTAAAAAAACAGTTAATTAATTTACATAGAAATTTAAGCAAAGCATTTGCACTTGAAATGGATCGCTTTACAAACCGTGATAAATATCAAATGTTAGAATGTTTTATTCGTTCTGGAAGGAATGATGTTAAAGCCGCTGAATTGTATTTAAATAAATACCCAGAAAAACATCAACCAAACAGACGTATGTTTCGGAGATTACAAAATAATTTAATAAATTATGGTAGTTTTGGCTTGTCTAAGAGAAATAGGCAAATTAAAAAAGATAATGAAAACAGCGTTTTACAAACAGTTGTCGAAAATCCTCGTACTTCTCTTAGACAAATTCAGAATATAACAGGTGTTGCTCATTCTACGGCAAGAGCTATTTTAAAACGTTTCAAGTACCATCCATATCATGAACGACCATGTCAGGGATTGCGTACTGAAGATCAAATTCGAAGAATGGAATTTTGTGCTTTGTACATCAGAAAAAGCAACGAAAATTCAAATTTTGCATATACAATTTTGTGGCCTGACGAAAGTCGATTTACGAATTGTGGTATGTTCAACTGCAAAAATACAATTTTTTGGTCAGCTGAAAATCCACATTTGAACCGCCAAGTTAGACATCAAGTTAAATGGGGATTCAACGTCTGGATTAGTATTATTGAAAGGTACATTATAGGTCCGTTCTTTTATGATGCAAATTTAAACTCTGCGAGATACTTAGATTTATTGAAGGGAAATGTGGCAGATAGACTAATGGAGCTTCCACTCGCTACTTTGCAAAATATGATTTTTCAAAATGATGGCGCTCCACCCCACAATGCTCTGATTATTAGAAATTTTTTTAATTCTGAGTATAATGAAAACTGGATTGGAAATCGGGGACCAATTAAGTGGCCGGCGAGATCACCGGATTTAACTCCTCTAGATTTCTTTATATGAGGCCATTTAAAAAGTCGTGTGTACTCAAAAACGTATGATAATGTAGACCAATTACAACAAGCAGTCCAAGAGGCCGTAAATAAAATAACTCCAACTATGATAAGACGATCTTGTAAAGATGTTTATAAAAGGTGTCGCTTGTGTGTTCAACAAAATGGGGGGTTATTTGAACATTTAAAATAAATAATGAATTCATGTGGCTGACTATTGTTATATTTTTTTTTCCTTGATTGTTAATTTGCAATTGTCTGAACATGAATGACAACTAAAAACAGCTTAAATAATATTTTGTATTGAATAGATGCTAGTTTGTATTTATTCTTTGTTAATGCATAGTTATGTAAGTTCTGATTAATACAGATTTATTTTCAATTTTCTACGTTTTTTACTGTTTTTATTACCACTGAAAATTGAGTTTAAAATTTTTAGAGCAATTGTTTCTCTTTGTCATAATGGAAATTAAAGCCTACTACGACCAAAACGTAATTATGTGATTTTTAGTGTTTTGATTCAATCAAACATAGCCATGTTATACCTCTTTGGAAAGGGTTTTTTGTCAGTATTTCAAAAATGTAAAAATCCAATATGGCGGCTATTTAAAAATAAAAAGTTGAACATCGTCACGCAAAATCTAGATGCCCTAGACAAAATCTAAGTTGAAAATGTGAAGCGCAATGGGGAATTACCATGATGTACCAAATTTGAACATTCTATTTCAATTAGTAGACTAACTACGAGCAAATAAAGAAATCGTCAATTTTGTGTTTTTTGCCTCTATCTAGTAACCTATGAAAAATTTTTGAAATTTGAAAACCGATCTGATATACCCTCATGAGTATGCAACTTTTGTCCCATTTAACCAAGATCGTATCTCTTACAGTTTCCAAGATCCCCATGTACTGCATTTTATACTGTACACACTGTATATATATATATACACATATATATAACTTTCGTGTGGGTATGTAATGTTATCACTGCTCTGAATTTCTATAAAGAATCCGATCGTTGTTATTTGCATTCAATGTAAAGGGAAATGTGTATAATAATTTTCTTTTATTATGATTTGATCTAATTTGTAATTTTCAAACACGTCCAATTTCGATACATCTTCATACTTTAATTTTCTAAGTTTAATACTTTCCTCGCTGTCGATATCCCGACTACGCTTATTCCCGCCTACCATTATTTATAATTTTCCACTCCAAAGGTTTTAAAAAAAATACTTCTTCGGCTGTAAATCTCTCAACTTCACGCTTTGACGTTTTATTCACTTTTGATTGTCTAGGTGCGTGATAGCATGTTTTATATACAAAATCGATCGGCATCTCCTTATATAATTTTTATTTCTAACCTCACACGGATGTATGTTTCAGGTGAAAAATTGACAAGTTTTCCTCAGTGATCGACTAATCTGATTGTGATATTATCAATTTCTGACACGCTCAACAGGTAATATATGACGTGGTTAGGTTCCTTTTCCAAATTATAGCGAGGTGGTATAGAACGACTGAATTCGAATATACTGCGAGTCAGTGCATTATTTCTAAACGATCCAGTGGTGATATTAGTTTCCACAAAAATTTTTGAGACTGATATTATGTTCACTTGATGGTCTGCGATATGCACGACGTTTGCACGTAGTTTGCGGTTTGTTAAACCCAAAATGCTTCTAATACTGTTTTACGACTTGATCTAAAATCGATTGGTATACTGCTTCGTATAAAATACTTTAACGTGTTATTGTTCGCGCTTAGTTTGAAAAAATTATCAATGTTCTCGTTAATGTCTGGAACTTTACCGAACCATTGTTTGAAGACCTCCTGTATATATATATATATATATATATATATATATATATATATGTATTTATTTCTTCCAATTTGTACGAACCCGGTGTCAATAATTATTTTCTGCTGCTCTGAATCGTCAAAATGTAAAACATTATTCCCAGAGTGTGCGTTTTGTGCGGTGTTACATGTATAAAGTCCTACTAACCCCAAGACATACTCTTTGTTCTGCATCAATTTAATTGGAGGGTAATAGGTCACGTTGATATTATGTTACCGTACCCAAACACGCTCACAGTTTTAACCATTTTCACTAAGAAACATTAACACTAAATTCCCACAATTGTAAGTGTTGTAAGTCTGCTCCGAGACATTGTTGTAGTAAATTTTGCAACCTCGATAATAACTCTCAACTTTTTCCGGTGGCTTCGAACCACCAGGGCGTCGCCGTGGATCAATGTAGTAAGCGTAAGACTACGGATCCCAAGGTCCTGGGTTCAAATCCCGACACGGCCGACTGCTTGAAAAATGACAGGTGAGCATTTTTCACAAAAATTACGCCCTTGTTCGGATGAGAGGTTAAATGGAGGTCCCGTGTGTGAATGTTGTCACGCACGTTAAAGATCCCTACCTTGCCTGGAACGGCAAGGGTTCGGCAAAATTCTAAAATTTCCAGGCAACAAAAAACTCGCCTCCTGGCCAATGTAGTACCTTCTGGTGGAGCATTGGAAATATAAATGCACGGCCTCAAACCACCAAACGAATCGTAGTATAGCACACTATTTCGACGTTTTTGGTATCCCACCCAATGTGTACCTGGTCCTTTTGTGGTATCCTACATTCCCCACTTTCGCGGCGTTTTTTCTAGAGATCAGTTGAGGAAGATTAAACCGGATGTCATCGAGTCAGGTGTGATTAATTTGGATACCACAAAAGAACCAGGTACACATTACGTGAGATACCGAAAACGTGGAAATAGTGTGTTATACTACGATTCGCTTTCTTGGGAACCTATCAACACTGGGCAGCTCAGGTTTAATACCTATCGTTGTTAAATCCATCTACCTTGGGGCGTATGAATTGTGCCTTTAACTTCCAAGGGGCCGTAATGGCTATAAATTACTCGACGGTTGACTTTCGTCTTTTCCTATTATTAATATATAGGAGTAAGAGTCTAAACTTTGTAGAGTTGGAGTTTATTTACGCATATAAAGAAAACAGTCCCTATTTGTCAATGGGTGTAAATATGGCGACAAGAATTTCTAATTGCCAGGCCCACTCCATTACTTGGTCGCGCGCCAGGGTACGTCTGGCACGCATCGGGTAGCGTCTAGTCACGTCGCGTCGGGACACGGAGCTTCTCATACACACCATCATATACCACCTTCAATTTCATACACAAGCTCCATCTAGATACCCCCACCTCCACTCTACCCTTCCTCCACCTACACACATCACCTCTACCTCCTACTTTTTGCAAGAAATTCCAGTTTTCATTCATTAATTGAGCAACATATATGTAGGATCGCCTGGGGTGAATGAGCTTTGTATCTGGCTAAAAAATGACCAGAACGCAACTTAGTATTTCCCATGTTAAATCCCGATTTTTTGATCTCGTGGTAACCTTATTGCAATAATAAATTATCGGCACCTGCACTCCATTGGTCGATATGAGAATGGTCCAGCAAGGCAATAGTCTAGCACAAGGATACTGGGATGTAGCAATCGATGCCGCTATTGCTTTAATCTTCTCGTCTTAATATCTACACAATTTTTCCCACGGTCATTAAAATTTTCCCACAGGTAAATTTTCCATAAGAAAAAACGTAAAAATTGCACTTTTTTCGCTCGTACGAAGGTAGCTTATCTACTTATATAATTTGAAACCGTATAAATTTCCAGTACATGATTAAGGTTTTTCTGCACAGATTTGTGTATTAATGATGCAGCTGCCATGGTTTTTTTTGTAAGTCGGTAGGGGTTAGCTTCCGGGACCGGGGTCAGTCACGTTTCAGCTGTCGACAATCGCTGACTCGTCTAAATTGTTATTTAAGGGTGCTGGCAACTGTCAGTGCTCATTCGTTTATAATTTGTCGCTGTGTTGTATTTTTATTGTAAGCCAATACTAATAAGTCGCAGTTTGTATTTATAACCAGGTATTTTCATAACTACGGAACCTATTTCTAATAATTTATTTCTAATAGTGTGACCAGTATCATTTAAATGCTTATGAGCAAATTAGACGTGTAGTATTATGGCATCAAATAAATATAAAGAAACGTTACAGCTTTTTGCAAATACTGTCATATTTTTATTTTAAAAATATATACAAGCAACGAACTCTGAGCTCGAAACTATTATTATACATTCATTATAGTTAGTAGTGATAAAATCAGGTTATAGTGGTTAATAATTTCAATATCCGGGCAAAATTGCATGTATGAATCATTTCCTGCAATTTTATAATTTATTCTATATCGAAACTATAGAACTATTTGTATCCGTTGAGAAGTCGTGCAGTTTTTAATTTATAAAAATTATGATTTGATACTTCTTTTCTAATGTAATACCAACTAAAAATAAATTTCTTTGGTGTGTTAGAATTTTACTATGCCAGTCGGTCAGGAAATCTAATTAAAATGTTCATAAGTTAAAGTAAAAGTTAATGGCGTAAAATTAAATCGCATCTCAAATTATTAGAATATGTACGTCGGTTTGAGATTGTTGAATTGATTAACTAAACTTGGGATGATATTTTTGGTCCAGCAAGTGATTCTTATATCATTATACCTGAAAGATGTCAACGGACGATTTCTGTAAATAAATTCTAATATTTCAAGTGAATATATATATATATATATATATATATATATATATATATATATAAAGAAAGTTCTTCCTGGACGGAATTTATTGCTGTATCCATAATACAAAAATAAAAATTTATTTTAAACTTATCCTGTGGAATTTTAAGTTTATTTTATTATTCATACTGAAATTTTTGTTCAATTTTACGTTTTTCTGAGTGTTTGAACTCTGGAAACGTTTGTTCGGTTTCTAACCTTTCAGCAATTCCTTTAGCATCTATTAAAACACTGTTAACTTCATAATCTTATCTACATTTCTGCAAATATTTTTAAAGATTCTTCAAGGTTTCCATACATTTTAGAATTTCTATTTCGGATTTTTGAAATATTTCACTTGCTATATTAACATTTGGTAAAAAATTGTACGAAACTACCGTGGAACATAAATCTAAAGCATTTTATGTTTAATGCACCTGATTACACGAGAGGTGCTAATATTTCCACTACTAAGTATTTCAAAAAGCAAATCGTAAATTTCAGGTAGATAATATCTAAGGTACTTGATGTCCTCCTTTTTAAAGTTTCATCGTGTTTAGAAGTGGTTTCAAAGTTAATTGCGATACATTGCAAATTCCTGTAATATCCCAAAAAAGCTAAGCGTTTAATTTGAAATTTCTGCAGCGTCGGTAGCAACTAAATTTGAGGTGTATTCGCAACACGGGACAAAAACGCTCTATCTAATATTTTTTTGTACCTCATTATACTTGCCCTTCGTGTTAGCTCCGTTGTTATATTCTTACTCCCTGTTATTATAGATGATAATACCTTCATTTTTAAGAAATCTGTTAAAAATTTCGCTAATCTTACATCAGATGTGCCTGAAACAAGTAAAAACTACAAAAAAATGCCAATCTACTAAAAAAATTATCCGCTAAAAAGTATCTCGCCAACGTGCTTTCTTTTAATTAATAATACGCTCAGACACGATATCCATCGTGGCACCAATTATCATTGGCGAATGGGCTATACAGCATACCAGGCAAATGCTCGGTGCGCCGGGTCGCGATCGTGCCGTCGGTGCCGCTCAGTAATTTACAAACTTTTGCGGATAAAACATTTTAAACATGTTCTGCTAAAATAAATGTACCTTTGTAACAGATTGTATACTGGAAATCTTATCATTCAAAATTGAATTGCATAAAAATACCTTTGCGAATTAGCAACAGGGTAATAGGAACAAATACGTAGTAGGCTAATTTTTATTGGTTAATGATACTATGCCGGTAGCTGCGTGCTTATCGTTTTCTAGTTTCAAGAATTTGAATTCATGAGAAGATACCACTTTTCACGAGCAAGATGAGGCAAGTGACAATGTGCAAATTGGTTAAAAAATAGAAAACGGCGAAGTTATGAGCTCACATCAGTTTGACAACTTGATGGTTGTTCATCTCTCATCCAGCCGTATGTTCATTGTGTTGTTAAAAGTTGTCATACTCATATACAATTGGCTTAGTTGTAGAGCGCCAACCTGCTATTCAAGTTCTTATTCGCAAATGAATTATGTTGATTGACGATTGTGGATTTGCGGATAACTTTTAATGAGTTTCATGACATTTATTTATGTTGTGCTATAACTATATCTTCAAAATTTAAATGTTATCAAACTAGTACCTTATTTTGTTAAATTTGATTACGGGTGTAGGTAGTTGATTTTAAAATTCTAAAAAATATATTATTACCTTGCAATAAATATTTGGCTTGCTTGTTTGTTTTCAAGCTTTAAATTAATGTAACGCCATTGTTAGATGCTTCATGAACTGAGGGTGTTGTCTGTTGTGCTTAAATTGAATTTTATATTTAATCCTATAGTTCCTTATTTGCTAGTGATAACAGATTATTTCATGATTTCTAATTTAGTTCAATAAGTGTGAAGGTGATTTTACTTTCGCTAAAGTTCGTAAGCCAATATTTTGAAAGTTTTTTTTGTAAAGCCGGACAATTAAAATAAAATTTAAATGTCATTCTTACCCATATAATGACCATGATTATTGATTTATATATAATTCATCATCGTGAAAGCATTGAAGAAGAAAATGGGTGATGCCGAAAGACAGCGCAAAAACTTGTATGATTAGATACAATGTTCAAGTTACAGAGAACTGCCAATCCTATCAATAACACTTGTACCGGCTCAATTTCGAGTACAATTACTGATACTAAAGGAGACGGGTCAGTCAAAGTTGTTAGGAAGTGTAATCTATCTTGATTGTCATTATTACTTCAAATACTCAACTGAGTACCAGTGATGGGCCTACTCAAGAACACCTTTTATTATCAGTAGCAAGAGTTACGAACTCGAACCTAATAAGGTAGCAGATGAAATTCCGATTCCAGCACCTGGTGAATTCAAACAGACTATAAATAACAAAACTACCGGTACAGTTTGGCCTGAGAATATTAAAGCTCCTGAGCTCGTATATCTGTAGAATTTTCTAATCACGTTTTAGAAATGAATTTTGATTATTTTAAAGTTCCTACTGAAGTAAATCGCGCATTATTGCTGAAATATCATCAAAAACAACCGTCAACTGGAGAAATTATCAATTGGAACAAGACTCTCTTATTTAAAAATAATAAGGAATATAGTGTGGCTAACTTATTCAGAGGATATATTTTGCTACGTATGCATGGTATATGGTAATTATTATGATCACAACCAAAATAATTTCATCCGCGGAGTAAAAGATTTAGCGTTATGTACAAAATCAGTGGAAAAGATCGGAGCTTCTTTGAGTTTATCTAGTAATGCACTTCGACAGGCTCATAAATTAAATTAATAGTTTCATTCTGAATGATTTGTGGATACTTATTTTTTTGCACCGCTCTTTCCAATTATTTATGCCATCAATCCAAGTATAGGAAGCCATTTTATTTTTATTCGCAAATATTCAGCAAGTCACAATAGCATCTATTCGGTTTTGGAGAGTGCCGTTGCCACATTCTTTTGAATACATACGAGTATAAGACGTTACAAATATAACTAATAACTAATGGACAATGAAAACCGCAATATACACCCGTCCTTGCAATAATTATACATTTCAATCAAAAATTAGAAAATACAGCAAGCTAACAAAAAATACTAAGTATAGTCATTTGAGTAATATAATAGGCAATAAAAAAAAAGATAACTTACATATATCTAACTGAATAATTAACGACTGAAGAAATGCTAGATAATAAAAATTTAAGAAATTCGTGTTTACCGAATGGTAAAACAGACAGTTTCTTAGCGGGTTTCTTAAAAATGCACTTTGATGTTTTCACTGAGGCAACACGAACAACGCTATCAATATCAGGATGAAGCTCGATGATTGGACCAATTGGCCAGTGATTTGGCGGAACGTTGTTCTCGAAGATTAAAACAAGCTGACCTACCCTTATTTGGTAACCTTTGCAACATTCTCATTGTTTTCGTAGCTGCAAAGTTGTTAAATATTTTCGACGTTATCTGATTTAAAAATGTTGGTACAACTGCTAAATGTACCCATCCTATCAGTTATTAGAAAGTGACTACGCGTTAAAAGGGAGTAATCATTAAATCACTGGATAGG
The DNA here is from genome assembly GCA_036346225.1 of Platerodrilus igneus. NCBI lineage: Eukaryota > Metazoa > Arthropoda > Insecta > Coleoptera > Lycidae > Platerodrilus > Platerodrilus igneus. The sequence goes on from JARFIW010000399.1 coordinate 2,846,129, forward strand.
GGCAATAATGGAGGTGAGTTTGAATTAAAATTGACTTGATCTGGGTGAGACTGTAATCATTTGTTCAAAATTTAAGTAAACATTAGAAATAATTCAATTAAGAAGTTTCTTTGCAGATTTCATCGCCGACTACTAGAGTCCACCGAAAAGGAGCACGCGAGGCGAAATAAAAATTCATTGAATTTCAAAATGTTATTTGTACACACGAAGGAAAGTGTATACTTCGCGTAACTTTTTGCTTGCTCCAACGAAGTTGGTGGCAATTGTCACCTAATTTGACTAATTCGATGTGCACCGCATTAGCAGTCATGCACAAGAAGATTACACCGTACGCAATAACAAGACGACTTGTGCGTTTTAGGGTTTCTGTTAGATACAGCGGCCCAAAGTAAACAGGCGATTCCGTGGATCAGACAGGTTTGCGTGTGCCTGCTGATCTTAATGTTCCGGGTTCGATTCTCGAAACGAACCTCTTGAAGAATATTAGGCGAGCATTTTCCACAAAAATACATCTTCGTTCGAATAAGAGGTGAAATGTAGGTCTCGTGTGTGAGTGTTGCACGCACGTTAAATGTTCCTACCTTGCTTATAATAACAAGTGTACGGCAAAACAAAAAATTTCCAGGTAAAAAAACTCGCTTCCTGGCCAAAGTAATTCCTTGTGATGGAACATTGGAAAATCAAATGTAAAGGCATAAAATAATCTAAACCTATTTTGTGAAAGGCTCTAGTTGTTTCGGTGCTCTAGCCTTATAGGGTTGAATTTAAATCAAGAAATGCATCGGAGCAATATTTTCGCATGAAACTTCTAAAATTTATCAACCAGTAATTTTCGCGTATTTTAGCTAATGTAATTTAGGCACCTCTATATAAGGTACGCAAGTGTTCTCGCTAAATCAAAATGTTTGTAAAATAACAACTGATAGGCAACAAGGTTGGAAATTTAATTTCGGATAAGAGGTTACAGTTTTTTAAACGACTCCGACATTTAGAAGGTCCTGTTCATCTACGAATAGATTCAAGCTTAATAACTTATTATTTTTAGGTAGAGTTGAAGGGTTTTTCGAAATGTTTATTTCTTTCGAGAAATATTGATTCTGCAAGTTTTAATAATGGATAATTCCGCGTCGTTTACTTCTTATACGGACAAAGCACCGATTAGCTTATCCTTAAGATTTTTACAATTATAAGCGAATTGTTTCATAAAAGCGGTAACTCTTATAAGTTTTGTTAAGCTAGAATATTTTTCGTACTTTGGACCTGTCATGAGAAAGTAATTTAAGGATTTCTGGATGCAGTTTTTAATGTGCTACGTGCAGTGACGTAGTAAAAAAAAGAATTAAAGAAAAGAAAATGACCGGGCTCAATCGGTGAGTGGGCTGGGTATAATACCTACAAAAATTAGCTAAGGCCTGAAATAAAAATAAATTATTAACTCATGCACAATTAAACATATGTAATAGTAATATTTACCTACCGCGTGAGGGTATCCAATTAATAATACATAATAAATGGGAAGGACCTCTAACACTATAGTACCTCACGTTTCGGGACATTGCCTCGCAGCTGCTGCAGTCGGTGAGAAGGGGAGGTTCATTAAACAACAACACACTAAGACAAAATTCCAATTGTTTATTAAACGGCCTACTAACTAACTTAACCTAATTACCTATGCCTACAAAATTATACAGTGATTAACAATATTTACAATAGGGCGCCACCATGGGAATTAAACGGCCCATGGACCGATCGCGGTAATAGCTTTCGTCGCACTTTGTTCATGGCGATGGACTAAGATTGCAGGACAGAAAATACGTCACTTCACAGGGACAAATGTTATTAAGTTCCCGGCTAGCACAAACACAACTTAACTAAACAATTCTAAAGTCCTTATTTTATGAATATTAACAACTGTTCAGGGTGCAAACACCCCAATACATATAATTAATTAACGCTACAGTAGTCTAACTAACTTGCATACTGAAACTACCTTCCTTTAATCACGGGGTCATCAATAACAGGAAAAACATGACCTTCACACGGGTCAAATAGTACAATAACGGAATTCGTGGCTTAGTTATTACAAGCCTCGGACTACGTCGAAACACAATAAAATAAAAAACCCTTCAAAAGATGCGGTCTTTAACAATAACCTAAAGGGATTAAATACTGGAACGGAGATTTAACCCGAAGTTGTATGTTATGAAAGTCGACAGATATTGTATTTAAACAAATAAATGACTTATGATGCATAACACAGCTTTGAGTTCATAGTAATACCATATATAATAATTACTTACTCAGAAAAATAATTAACTTAGAACATAACGGCACGCACTTGACTTCAGAGAAATAAAACACTTCACTCAGTCTGGAAATAAACAACCAGCTTTAACCTCTAACGCGTCTGGAAATAAACAACCCCGATTACCACCGGCTGGCATCCTTATATACATTTAAGTTAATTGAAAAATAACCCCTTTCTTGGCGCTCATACTCGGCTTAGGATACGCCGATCGTAAATCTTTAAGATTAATTAAACTGCCCATTGCCTAAGATTGCCACACAAGTAGATCTCGGAACTAATTTTAGTTGAGTGCTCCGCTAATTGAAAAATTGCTTCAGACCACCCTGACATAAATAGGATCCTAAAGCATGATTGACATCTAATCATAGATAGCAACTAATCTGACATGTTTAGTGCCCTTAAAGTAAGTGCCTTTAAAAAACTGATTGACTCTTGGATTAGATCTTCCTTGAAACTTCGCTAGGACGCTACTTGGGTAGTCTTGAGCCGTTCGCTCCAAGAGCTTCATTCTAATAATTAAAATGCTAAAATTAAACTAGAAAATAACTATTTTTAGAATTCATAGAACTAATTAGAGCGATATTAAAACAGTATGTTACACATATACAAACAAAAACCTCTAATTTACAAAAAAAATATGTACAAAAGCACAATAGTACCCAAAAAGATGAACAATCCAGAATTAAAAGGAAATCATTTTTAAAATGGCGAGCTGTCGTTTTTAGGTATCAACCCCCTACATTATTCAGCAACAAAAAACAAACCCAAACACAACCCTAAAAACCACAGCTTTAAATGGTTATAAATATAAAATTATGTATGTCACATTGGCCGTACAATGTCTTAACTGTTAAAATTTTATAACTCAAAAAAAAACCCAAGGTAAACCAATAGTTATAAATCCTCATCGTACGCCTACGATTACGTACATATAATTAAACGGAGAAAATTATTACAATAGTAAAATATTCACGCTTCCTACTATCTCACATCATGATAATCAGGTTAAGGCCACTAAGTGTGGTTACCAAATGGCGTAAATAGCATATTAATCACACCCGCGAGTTGCCACCGTCGGGCTGGCTCCTACCGTCTCTAAAGACGGGGCGAAACAGAGGGGCGCGTGATCTCACCTTGGGGCGGTCCTTTCATCACAACAAAGGGGGACAATCCATCGTAGTTTTAGGGCCACCAGAAGAAGCTAGAATGGTTATAGGTGAATTAATTTATTATCGCCGAAAAGTATAGGTTTGTAAAACCATCATTACCCACCACGCTGTATTGCGTGCGCGAAATTCGCACGAAGAAAATGGAAACAACAAAAATTTAACGAATGTTTTCGTCGAGTATAAAGAAGAGAAAGTGAATCTTAATTTGTTTAACTAAATAACCAGAGCTTCAAGTCATATTGTTATCGAACGATTAGAAAACTAGAAGACACGGTATCAAATAATAGTAGGATCTATCATCTCGACAAGTCTTTAAATGGGAAACACAAAAGAAGCAATTATACGCTATCACAAGGTATACTGAGCTCACGGATACCTAACACAGGATATTGACTTCTTTAAATTTTATCATAAACTTGTCGTTTCCATGCAAATAGATTTAAGTTGAGAAATTATTCGAAAGCGTATTTATTGCAGAAAAATAAAATATACAGGATGTAAACTATTTAATTGTAACATAAGCTTGCCATTTTTAAAGCTAAAGGCATTTGAGTTGAAAAGTATTAGACAGCGTATTTATTATAAATTAAGTTGACGGATGTGAGAATGTGAGAATAGCAACGAAGTTGATTTAACAAAATTATCGTAAAGCGGACTTATGAATTAACAAGGGAAATTTCTACAGCAAAATTGGAACGTATTAAATGATGCATCAAAAACCACGTGCAATTTTGTTAGGTAATCTTTCAGCAAAGCATTGTGCGATAAGGAATAACACGAATTGTTAGATTCGACGGTATCTGTAGTGCGTCTCATGTAGTTTAATTGATTGTATGCTGAAATGAATGAATTATAATGCTTTCAGAGTTGATTATTTTTGTATAGCTTTCTCTCTAAAGTTAGGAATCTACGTTTTACGGAGTTGTAGGGTTCTCGAAGTAACATTGGGTCACCTCTTCTACGGCAATGACACGATGAAGCAACTAAAGGTATCACGCTTGAAGGTTTGTTTGAAAGAACTTGTTTGAACGAATTGAGTTATTCGACTTTCCAAAACTTACGTATTAAATTATCCTAGCCGTCCTGAACTGCTAAATTACAGCTCACGAGGTTCTTGTTGAATGAATTTAGTTTTCCTGTAATTAACCAACCGAATAAACTCTTTTGTAATACAATGCCTGGCTGATTAGTTTGTATTTGATCATCACACAACAGATTGTAAAATATTCCCGCACCGACAAATGCTTGGATTTTGCTAGCTTTAAAATATGCCGGATTCTTTAACTTAAAGTTATCCAGAATTATAACGGGTCTACATCATGCGCTAGGAATTCAGTTAGTGATGTGTAATTTAAAACATAAAATGCAAACAGGACCCTAAAGTTATTTATTTTAGAAGCCAATGTCGCATGAACATAATGTCGTGAGATACTTCTTATGTTATTAATACCTGCTATTCGCAAAACGATTTTCATTTTAGGTAACCTTAAAGTACGAACTGTTTCCTCAGTTATGAGGTTTATTTGAGAATCACTGTCAAGCAAGCAATATGCGTATTTCAAGGCTTTCTAATGCAGCTTGTGTGTCCATCTGACAGGTAGAGAGGAATACTACAGAGGGTAAATTATTTAAAGTTGAAACTAGATTTGCGGCACAGATTATCCGAAGAGTTTGAGTGCAGCATTGAGTAATGTATCTTACGAGGGGTGACAGGAAAGTAAGGTCTGCTATTTTTTTTCATAGAAAATGACAGTTATTTAGAAAGTGTGATACATCGTTGGAAAGGCCAGGGTCTTGGCTATTTTTCAACATAATCGCCATTTTTTTTCAACACTTTCCGCATCCGCGCGATGTACTTTTGTATGCCGGTCTCGTACCACTCTGCGTCCGCCTCGCGCAGCCAGGTGATAAAAAAAAGCTTTCTCTTTCGAACTATAAAATTTCCTATTCCTAATATTAAAGCTTAGTACAGCTGCAGGCGTAACCACGGATCGGTATTTATTTGTGTTATAGTGGACTGTATCGTAATAATAGAGATAAAAGTACAATCAATAAAGGCATGTGCTACGACTTAACTGTAACTGGTTGCAACTAACTCACATGAACTAAGGTTCAGTATTAATGCGCGTGCAAAATCCATATACTATTGCGCTAACAATGTCAAAGAAGTATATACAAAATTTATACAAGGCATTACAATTATAAGTATTAACTAAGAGACTGTGAAGACCGCAATAGATGCTCTATGCAAACTTATTCAAAAACAGCACTAGAAAAATGAATCGCAACCAATTTATGTCGATGAACTACATTAAGATGTGAATTCCAAAATTTAGTTGAATTTGAACAAAAACCAGAAACCTTTTTAAATTACCATGCCGAATAATGACTATCTTATCACTTTCAATAGCGGAAAGTTGTTTTTGTTAGAAAAGAATTAAAATATAGTTACAAAATACAGATGCGGGATGGACTACGAATTTCTCAAAAATTTCAATTAAAACGAACTTTCAAACGAATTAAATAAAGTACTGTCGTTTTACGCTAATATCATTAATGGGATTACAAAAAATGAAACTATTGATCTGTTTCTTAAAAAACAGAAAAAAATCTGTGAGGTCTATTAGTATTTGTTGGTTGATCTTTAGTGGTGTTTTTGTACTCTAGTGTATATATTTTGTTCAATATTTATTTGTAAGGCATGAAAATGGCTCATTAGATGTTTCACTTTAAAAATCGGGCTTTTATCTACCTCTACTTGCTCTATTTGTAAGCTCACGAACTGCCATTGGACACGCTCTCATTTAGCGATAACATTCCAATTACGTGTTCAATGCGTCAATTATTGGGTCAATATTACTTAGAAATGTATAGAAATACTACACCAAATAAATCGCTAAACATTAAAAACGTAATCCGAAACAGAACTTTTGAAATACCAGGGGATTTTGAAATAAGCGGACTAAGCATAGTCAAATTTTGCAAATATTTTACAACGATATACCTATTTTTAAGAAGACAAAATTGAAAGCCAACAAACAGTTGAATCTCGTGAAAGACAATATTTTTGAGATCTGTAATAGAAATACATTTAAATGTATGAGATCTCAAGTTTAACAAAATATCAGAAACAGCCTTATTCTTTTGCCCATATCCTAACCCAAGCCCGATATGGTTTATCTTCCTTATGTAAAGTGTAATTGTTTGCATTACGATTAAACGCAACGTGAAGCTTCTTACCTATGTCTGCAAAAGGAGGTGAAATAAGTTTGCTTGTTATTACGTGTGCTTTCAAAGTCGGCCAATAAAACAGTCTTGTGCAAAAATTGTAAAGGGTCGGGCCCTACGTTACAATTGCACCTTATTCAAAAGGATTTTAATATAAGATTTACAATCATAATCTTTGTGGTATTTATAGCATGTAATTGTAGCACCCGCATTTTTATTACTTTTTTCTAAAAACTTACATTCAAGAAAATGTTGTAATGTGTACAACGTTTTATGAATTTGAATAAACTTTATCAAAATTTTTAGGGAAATTTTAATCGCATTGGCTGCCGCTTTTACAAAATATTATTTTTTATAATTGGCATAATTAGAGGAGGTTCCCTTTCTGATTTCCATTAAAAGTTTGTTTAGTGAGCGAATTACAAAATAAATGATTATGTGAAGTTTTAATCATGGAAAAGGTAAAAATAAAATGCTTCAGATTATTCTGTATAAAGATACGACACCAAGATACAAGCAAAATCCCCGACGTTACAGGATGTTTGTGTTTTTAGAGTTCCGTAGTCTTTTAGAAACGTATATATCGTATTACATTGGTGTTTTGTAAGTGCAAATATGTAAGGGATATGAGCATATGTGTATTTGCACAAGCAATTATGTATGTCTAGAAATTATAGTCTAGCTTATTTTCTAATTATACTTGGCCATAAATATTACATACTTTTTTGTTTTGAATAACAAGCCATTTATTTTTAAAAAAGTTTCTGTTGCTTAATGTTTGTATGTTACGTATACTGAACAATTCCTTTTATTTCAGGCAAACCACCATTTTTCCCGGTTTCTGGAATAGATGACCAAGGTCCATCTGTTCTACTGGAAGAACCTGGTGGTTTAGTCGATGCTGGGTTAGGATCGTCACTGCCATTAAGTTCGCCTTCTAGATCTTCGCCGCATTCACAAGGGTCCGAAGGTGGGGAAAGATTTTCTCGTAAAGTATTTGTTGGCGGTCTTCCTCCTGATATTGATGAAGATGAGATTACTGCAAGCTTCCGTCGATTTGGACCGTTAGTCGTTGATTGGCCTCATAAAGCTGAAAGTAAATCTTATTTTCCACCTAAGGGATATGCGTTCCTATTGTTCCAGGTAAATATACTTTCTTATTTTATTAATATACTAGCAACATATTATGAAAGCACAGTGTATAGTTGTTTGTTAATTGTAGGTGATAATGTGCTGAAATAGTTCAAGATCTCTTCAAACGTGGTTGTTTAAGAAGTTCGATATTTTTCAATAATCTATTATATAGTGCAAATATTAGTTTTTTAAATTTTTTTTTTAATTTGTTGATTTGGAGGTAAATGAGACCTTATGACCTTCATCATAGAAAAGTAACAAAGTATTGATTTTCAATTTTGATAACCAGATTTCTTGGTGTAAATTTTGTATCTGTCATGTCAGCTTCTAGATTTTTAAACTTTTTAATGATAGCTTTGCAGTTTACAAACCAATGATTATTTTGGAAGCTTGGAGCCAAAAACTTTATTCGTCCTCTTTAGTGCAGCTAAACTGTTTATATACTTTGATGTAATCATGAAGATTCTAAACCACTTTTTGATTTGCAGACTTTAAATTGTGTTATTATCTCTTAACGCATAATATAAATATTCTGAAACCTTTTCATTTTTTAGGTCAGTATTGTTATAGTCTTTCATATTATGGTTTCGAAAAGAAATATATTTTGATTAATTCAATTTTACTAAAATGCAAATTTACCAACTTGGAAACCGATGATGTTTAGTAATAAGATGCATCATTTTCATAAAGATGCTTTTATTAGTTAATTAGTTCACGTGATATATCTTGGCCAAGGATATGCATGCTACAAGTAAAATAACCATCACCGCAATTGCATTCATGAATGACATATTTTTCGTAATAATAAAATTAATTCATGTTTACAAAGTTTGTTGAGTTGTCTTATGCACCATTTTAATCTGTACAAAAACGATACGATAAAACTAGTTGCATACACAGAAGTTGGCAAGCATTATTTTGGCCTGACTGGACATTCTAATATCATGTTAATATCATGGCATAAAAGACAATGTATTGTAGTCCATATTCGATAGCATTGCTGATTCTGGAAACACTCTTAGAAAACTAGTGGTTACAGTCTGTTTCTGCTTTGCTTAATCAGCATTAAACACATATTCGACAAACTATGATAAGGTTTTACAGCTGGCCGCGCTAGAATCATTGAAAGGTCTATCTCTAGTCTTTGCTGAACATTACATTGTGCTTCAGTTTCTAATAACAATTTAGTTTGTTAGACAAATTCAATAGTAGTGGCGTTAGTCTGTTTCGGCTTCAACTCACGAGACATAGCCACTAATAAAAACTATAATAAAATTTTGCAGCCATCTTAACAGGCATTCTTTTTGTTCTGGCATTACAATCACATATAAAAGGAAGCCAAAAAGGACAATCAACAAATCAACTAATCTATTAGTACTTGCAATAAAACTATATAGTAGTATCTCGTGTAAGTACTTCTGCCTGATGGGGCGAAACCGAACACGCTACCTGCGTTACTACGGATGTTGTTTAATAAACTAAATTCTTACCAGAAACTAAAGTTAATAAACAATTCCTAACGTTAAAGACAAATATACGACTAACTCTACATTACGATATCAAGCACATTTCATATGCGAAGTCCAAAATCTAATTGTCCTCTATCAAATTAGGAATTGCTTCGTTGTCCTCAAATAAGGTATTATTTCATCTAGCAAATACACAATTTCAAATGTGTTCAGTGCTTGTTTTAATCTTCTGATTGCACAACGAGTGCATAAAATTCACTTTTTAACAATTTTCGTACACCGTTTAAGGTAATTTAAATAAATATTTGGATCTACAACTCGGCTTTTAATGTCGCCTAAATTAATGAATTGATTTGTTCAACATTCTATAGAGGTACCTTTAGAACTAAATAAAGGTCTTTATAATTCAGGTAAAACTGGCTTTCAATAAGGAGTCTTTTTCAAAAACTCAAATTTTTTTCTAACCCACACTGGTCAAATATTGATATCGTTGGTTTTTCCCCATAACACAGTTGGTTATTTTAATAAAATGATAGTGAATATCAATTTTTGTCTTTCGATAACTTTTTAGTATGTAGAGAAGGGGAAAATACGTCAAAAACCAGAACAAAAAAATAGAAAGCAAGAATATACAAGAGATCAAGGATTTCTGGTAACTAGGAAGTCAAGTAACGCAAGTGCAAAAGAGATAAAAATAGATTAGAACAAGCCCGCGCTGCATTTAGCAAGAAAAGGCGTCTGCTATGTTCAAAGACAACAAACAGAGACAAGCAAAAGCTGCCAAAAGCGTATGTGTGGAGTACAGCTTCGTACGACTGGAAACAGGAACAAGATAGTAGATTTTGAAACGTGGTGCTACAGACATATGATGAAGATATCATGAACCGACAAAGTTAAGAACAAAGAGGTTCTAGAAATAGTAGGGGAAGAAAGAAATATGTGGAAAACAGTAAAAAATAGGAGAAATGCGATGACAGGACAGGTTCAGAGAGTATAGTGCGAAATATATTAGAAGCAGAGGAAGGAACAAGAGAGGTAGTCCTAAATTACACTATTGCGTACAGATAGTGAGAAATGTATATTGTGAGAATTTTAGTGAAATGTGTAGGTTAACTCAGAACATGAAACAATGGAGGTACGCGTCTAACCACTTCAAGACTGAACACCTAATGATGATGATGATGATCAATAACTTTATTTTACAATAACTTCAAAATCTATTTAGCAAGTTTTAGTTTTAAATTTTATCTCTTCAATTACTGTATAGTGTTGGGGCATGATTATGCGAATTAATTTTGATGGCAAATTAAGGACAAGTTTTTATTGGATTAAGGCACAAAAATACAAAAAGACTTTAATATGAAATCTCAAACTTCGTTGCTGTTTAGACTTGTAAAACATCAGTAGCGTGCAGGTGTGTAGTATAATGGATTGGTTATGATAAACATGGGAATTAAAAATTAATCATTAAACGAAGATACAACTTATCGAGTAGGAATCAAATTTGAACGACAACAATTAGGATTCGGCTGGAAAGAATACATGGAGGCAAAGAAAATGGTATCACAGGAATATAAGTGAACCCAAAAATAATTTATATAAATTGCTGTTTGCATTCCAAACAAAAAGCTTCCTGTTAAGAAGACTAATAGGAAATAAAACGTCGTCACACTTTCGCTTTTGCACAATAGGAAAGCGGATTATTAGAACGAATTCTAAATCCTAGGTGTTCCATACTTGTGATTTTAGCACTGCAAATCAAACACCTCACGACATATATAGTAGAAACTACGAAAGAAGTCCTCTACGTCATAGGTGTCTCACTCAATTCAAAACATATCTTTAAGATTATTTAAAAGCTTAACTAATGTATATGATAAAGATAGTAATACGATATGTATGTGTTTTAAATAAAGACATACGTGAAAACGTTCATCTGGGAAAACGACATAGAAAAGTATGTGTCCGTATGTTTTGAACTTTATGTACTTCACAGGTTAACTTTTGGTAAAATTATGCCTTTGCTTTAAAACGGGATATCTTTTTTTTTGTAAATGGAATATACTTTTTAAAGTTTTAAAAGAATTAATGAAAATTAAGTGTTTGGTGTGATGCTACATTGACTAAAATTTTCAACTTAATTCGTATGAATACAACTGATGACGCAGACGACTTCTTTCATGGTTTCGACTATATTAATGAATAGTGGGTGTTAACTCGAATTATGTAAGTAAGACGGAACAAGTACATTAATACCAAGGAATATGAAAATGGAATTAAACGTACACGAATAGTGACAGCCGTTACAGCTTCTAACTTGCAGGTAATTTTTAAAGCCAAGCAGCTTTTAGGGTTTATTTTGGTGCTCATGCGGTCTTCAATATTTGTCCTTGTACATGCTTAAGCATTTTCACGAGGTTATTAGCGAAAAAGATTGCCAATTTAGACACCGGTGAGTTAAAACTAAATTTATATGGGCAACTACTGCAAAACATCTCCTTTTATCGAAATTTATCTGTACGTTAAACTATTTTCAAGGTTCTACTGTGATTCATGTACTTGTCACGGGTAATATTCAAACTATCTCAAAATGCCGGTAAAATTGTTTGTATATAAAATAATTAACTTTAATCACAAAAATGCAAGAAGTAGACATACATTTCGAATAATTAAATAACAATTTGTAATTCGTTGAATGGAGCACCGTGGTGATCAGGTTTCAAACGAAGATGCTACTAAGTCCCATTAATAACCCACTCGACAGACAGCAATAAAAATGATCAAGTAGACCACTTACAATGCGAATAACAAATTATTACCTACAAGCTATAAATGTACTATTAACTAAGTTACTTATTAAGTATTAAAAAAGAAACACCGTAGTTTCACATGAAACATTACAGTAATATTTTAGCTAAGACAGTTAATTTTATATTTTAATGACAGAAAAAATAATAAAAATACTGCAGTTCTTTCCTTATTCATGTAATCTGTCAGTATTTGATTTTTGAATGCATTTTGGATTTAATATACATTTACAAAAATGAAAAATCTCGTTTGTAGAACAAATTGATGAAGTTATTTAGATGTATTTTGCACGCGTGTTCAAGAAAAAATTAACTAAATAATTTTAAGCAATACGCAGAAGAAACAGAAGAGTATATTGTTGTTGAAGCAAAGCATTTTGAGCGTGTTTAAAGTAAAATTCTTTAAGCTACCATCATAATCTTTGCTTTTATTGAAATAGCTTTATACCCATATATTTCAGTTATGATTTGATTTTGAATTTGCAATTCCTGTATAACCTCCTAATTTGTACGTTTTACGAACAAAATCGTTATATGCAGGGCTTTGAGATTCGTTTGAGCTAAAATGCTTATATTTTCCTATTGCTAAACAAATTAATGCGTTTGACTTTATAAAAATTTGAGAGAAAGTGATGCGTTGTATATTACAACTTGCAACGAATGTTTCAACTACTTCAACATTTATTAAAAGCAATAATTATCGAAGTATTTGTTTTGTTTTAATATGACAAATATGTGATAAATCAAGTTCTCACGCGGAAGGAAATTGCAAATAAGGTTTATATTGTATGTTGTTCCTATTTGTAGCTTTTTAAGTGTTGAACAGAAACGTTAAATAAGTGTAGAAGCGAGTAGTACAGGCGACAGCTTTTTCCAATAAAATCTAAACCATCGTGGTTGGAAAGTTTAGATTCTGTCGGCGACAAGAGCTTTTGACTGTGCATTTTTATGACGTATTGCATGATGGAATGGGAAAAACTTTCGTGAACCACAAATTGAAATTTTTGTCTTTTTACAGTCTCAACAGTTTTAATATTCCCAAGTACTATGGCTCACATTAAGAACACGACTTACGAAGAGAAATCAGTTCAAACAGTTGACCTTTGATGCATCTATAAACTTACTTATTACATTTGTAGCAGTTACCTTTAATTTAGAGTATTACATTTAGCAAAGATAAAATAACTACTACTGATTATAATATATCGACATGGTAAAGTAAACCGCATTCTTAGAGTTAGTTAATTTTAGAAAAATGTGCAAGTCTCATTCGTGATTGCTTACGTAACGTAACCTTCTTCCTGCCAAGATATATCACTCGGTTTCTAACCTGTTTATTATTTCATCACAATAACGATATAGTATAACCTAAAATGTTTGCATTTTTGAATTTTGGGTGAAGCAAGAATTTTTATTCAAGACGTTTTAAACTGATGGTTTAAAAAAGTAAGTTGACGCTCTATCTCTTTTAGTTACATTATATGTTTATCTAGTAAAGTAATTTCACTTAGTAATGATTGTTGAACTAATTTTTAAAACAATATAGCTAAAAATCAACATTCAAATTCTTAATATATTCGCAATTTAAACCTAATAATGCGCAATCAAAATAATAAACAATTTCTATAATGCAATGTGTCTTTATTTCAGGATGAAAATTCTGTTCAAAGTCTTATTGATGCTTGTATTACTGATGAAGATAAGTTGTATTTGTGCGTTTCTTCTCCTACTATAAAAGATAAACCTGTACAAATAAGACCGTGGAGGCTTTCAGATGCTGACTTTGTCCTAGATGCATCAATGCCTTTAGATCCCCGTAAAACTGTATTTGTTGGTGGCGTACCACGTCCTCTGAAAGCAGGCAAGTTTATTTGTATGAGCAAGCTGTATCTGTTTACAAATAATTTATTTTCAGTTGAACTGGCAATGATTATGGATAGACTATATGGTGGTGTGTGCTATGCTGGCATTGACACAGATCCAGAACTAAAGTATCCAAAAGGTGCTGGTCGAGTTGCATTTAGTAATCAACAAAGTTACATTGCAGCCATCAGTGCACGGTTTGTACAGTTGCAACACGGTGATATAGACAAAAGGGTTGAAGTAAAACCCTATGTATTGGACGATCAATTGTGTGATGAATGCCAAGGTCAACGCTGTGGTGGAAAGTTCGCACCGTTCTTTTGTGCAAATGTTACGTGCTTGCAGGTATGATTAAACGCTTTTACATAAATTTATATATACACACTTAAACGTACGCGACGCGCCCACACACACACACACACACACACACACGTGGTATCTGTATAACGGATGTTCATCAATTACTGTAGTTCTGAGTGGCTATGAAATTAATCACAAATGTTGTTTCTTACTTTGGATCATTGAATTCACATTTCAATGTGTAACTATCAGTTGTTTGAATTATTTATCTATTTTGGCATCGGTAAAGATTATGCCAATCTTATATTTTACATTTCTTGGGTTAAGTTTTATTTAAAATAAAAACAAAATATTTACTTAAATATTAGTCTTTGGAATTGGTTTTGACTTTGCAAATGTTAGTTAAGACTAACCACTTGTGATTGATTTCACAACCACTTTTGATGGAACTATAATTATATATAATCTTTTATATACCGGGCGTTTCACTAAGCGTATCGCGTGGCCGTGTATCATAAAGCATAAGACTTAGAGCTTTGCGGAAAAAATTTATTAAGTAAAGTGACTAAAAGAAGTTGTTGGAAAATATATGTAAGCTTCAAATTTGTGTGTAAAAAGGCGCACTCCCTAAGGTTGGCGAAAAAAATCTATATTTCTCTCAAAATTTCAACACAAGACATTGTTTAAAACGTGAACAGACAGTTTACTTATTTTTGTACAACTTTCATCTTAACTTTTTTTTTGTAGACCTTACAAGGACGGTTGTAGGACCCGGCGAATTGGTCTACAGGTAAATAGGGTTATCTGGCATATCACATGTTGGAATTTAATGTTCTTAGAATAATGCACAAGCGAATTTCTCAGTGATGAACTATTAGCTTGATTTTCCTAGTGTTTATTAATTTGCTAGAGGGCGCTTTTACCTATCATATAAGCTATTATTCATTTACTTAAAAGAATCAAATGGAAAGGCATATTAATCCGAACGTAATTGTATAAAGCATAAAAAATAAGAATTTTAGTGAAATCTGCATTTCGATATCTATAATGGTTCGTAAGTTGTTACAAAAAATGTTTGCCAAAAGGAGAAATATGTATTTATTTAAGTTACTTGAATTTTCGGATCGAATATCATTTTAAATGATTTAGTCACTAACCTTATTATAACACCTGTTCAAAAGTGTCGTTCGTTACTAACAATACATTTATTCACGATGTTCATCAACATACATAATTTATTGCTATTAGATTCCTTAATCTTTAACTACTCACGCTGGTGTAAAAAGTACACCAAAAATATATAGTAAGCTGCCGATTTTTTCTGAATGCTTTCTCGGCGTCACCGGTTCAGCTAACCTATGTCCAATGATTCATCTAGATGTATCTGCAGTATCGCTTTAGCTGTTGAGAAAGGAAGTGAGAAATTACGCAAGTTTGGTTGTGATGTACGTAATACACCAGCGCGAGTAACTATGTAAGTATATTTTTAAGTTTAAGTTTTTTATTTTTTTGCAAGAAATTATTTTGTAACAAACTTGTGAACATGTAAATTTTAAAACTATATTGTTTTTTATAAAACAGTAGTCTTTTTTCAGGCATAAAATAAAAATTAGACACTATAAAGATTTGACACAAGATGAGTTGGAAGCTAATACCCAAGTTATATGTGATACGGATAGTCAGAAAGAGGTGGGAGGTGAAGTGGATTATTCAGAACATGAAAATGTTGATGGAGAGAGAAGTGAACACAACTCTGATTCAGAACAAGAAATGAGTGACTCAGATGTTGATTCAATTACCTTTGAGATGGATTCAAAGAAAAAAGATAATCAGTATGTAGACAATGATAAAAAACTATTTGCTATAAGTGTAACCCTAAGAGTAAGTATAACAAAACTAGTAAGACGAATTTGATAAAAATTCTACCTGGACCAAAGAAATGCGCTCGTGACATAACTGATGAGATGAGCGCTTTTACGAAAATATTTGATAATGACATACTTGAACATACTATTCAGGGCACAAATTTGGAAATTTTGAGAGTACGACTGAATTATGATAGAGAACGAGATGCAAAGGCTGTTACAAAAACGGAAATGCCAGCTTTTATAGGTTTGTTGCTTCTATTTGGATGTAAAAAGCAAAACCACACTCATTTTTTTGGTATTGTGAACCAAGGACAGAAATGAATCGGAAATATTCAGAGCTTGTATAAGTTACCAAAGATTTCTCTTTTTGCTGGCCGTAATTAGGTTTGACGACAAATCATCCAGGGACGAAAGAAAGAAAACTGAGAAGTTAGCCGCAGTACGATTCGTTTTCGACGGTTTTGTAAATAATTACCAAAAAAACTATTCTGTAGGTGAATTTATAGCAGTCGATGAAATGTTGATAGCATTTAGGGCACGGTGTAGTTTTGTTCAGTGCATGCCCAACAAACGTGCTAAATATGGACTGAAGGCGTTTGTGCTTTGTGGCGCTAAAACATTCTACGTGAGTAATTAGAGCTTTATAGCGGAACACAACCAGGTAGACAATACACCCAACCAAACAAACCAACGACCATAGTTTACCGCTTGCCTGAAAAACTGAAAAGAAGTAACAGAAATCTAACGTGCGATAACTGGTACTCAAGCTATCCTTTGGCGAAAGAGTTGTTACAAAAAAAATAACAATGATTGGAATCCTGAAAAGAAAAATAAACGGGAGTTGCCGATATGCCAAATAAGGATAGATTGGTTGGATTTCAGAAGAATGTTACGATAGTTTCTTATGTACCAAAATAAAACAGATCCGATATTTTAATTTCAACTATGCACGACTCTGCCATTGATCTAGATACCAATAAACCTGAAATTGTATTGGATTATAACATGACGAAAGTGGGTGTTGATACTGTGGACAAGATGTGTAATACCTTTTCTGTTGGTAAAGGAACAAGAAGGTGACCCTTGACTGTTTTTTTTTCAGTTACTAAACATACCAGGCATCAATAGTCAAATATTATATAATGCAACTCATCCCAATTCAATTCACAAATACAGAAGAAATTACCCGAAAACACTCTCTTTGTCGTGAATATGACCACATCCTTCTCAAGGAGCTACAATTACAAGCCTACCTGCAGACGTCAAACTTTTCCTGTCTAGATATGGCGAAATTCAAGCACAAATGGACCAAAATCTACCTACAAAAGTTCGAGCTAGGTGCTTCATCTGTGGCAGAAAAAGAACAAGGTTACTACAATCATATGCACCACTTGCAATCGATCAGTATGTAAAGAGCATATAGACACCGTTATTGCAAGCCACAAATGTAAAGCAGGTGGTACTTCTAGTGGATAGGCTATTTCCGCAAAATATTTATAGTAATTCTAAAAAAATTTCCAGTTATTTGTATTCATTAGAGTGTAAATTTTGTCCCTTTAAATAATATTTGATACTTATTTCACTGTATTTTTCACTTTTTTGTGCCAATAAACATATTTGCAACTTAGTTAACCTGTGTTTTTTCATATGTGAAATATGAAACGATAAAACATTCCTTCACCGTATAAAATGCAACGGTGTACAAAATACACCGCGCGATCAGTAGCGTAAAAATGTAGTGCGCGAGTATTTAAAGGTTAAAGATCTCTCGAGTTGGCGAAGAAAACAAACACGTTCATTATGTTAATAACTGTCGTATTAGCTATTGTTAATAATTAAATCGTTAGCTCTGTATGTCTAAATTTATTTGTCAATTTTCAACTACAAAAATGTCTTTCTCCAATGCTGAAGCTTTAGACATGCTTAAAATTTACTTTCAATGTATTGAAAATGCGGTTGTTGCTGAACATGAATATGCAATGGCATATCCTGAAAGAAAATATTTTTCAAAAGCGGTATTTACACAACTGACGAAACGTTTAAAAGAAACAGGTCGTGTGCATCCAATTCCGGTGTCTACTAGAAAATGTACTGTTAGAAATGAAAACGATGCTGTGGACGTTCTTGCGTGTGTCGAAGCAGATTCGCGTGTAAGTACCAGACAAATTTCTGTAAACTTAGGGATATCTATACGACATCGGTATATCGTATTATGATAAACCACAAATTGCATCCATATCATGTGGTTTTGCACCAGGCCCTTCTAGATATCGATACTGATAGAAGATTGAACCATTGTCACTGGTTGAGAGATATGTGTGCCGAATATCCGTTATTCTTGTTCCGCGTATTATGGACAGGTAAAACTGCCTTTAGTAGTGATAGTGGTGTAAATTTACATAATATACATTGTTGGTGTGAAAATAGTCCTTACTCTATGCTACAAGTTGTTCACTAACACAGGTGGAGTGTAAATGTTTGGTGCGGCATTGTAGGGAGAACAGAATTATAGGCCCATTTATTTTTAATAGAAATTTAAACGGAGCAATTTATCAACATTTTTTGGTCACCAACCTACTAGAGCTTCTGGAAGATGTTTCACTATAAACTAGAGAAAATATGTGTTTTTAGTATGACGGCTGCCCGTCACACTATGCGTTGGGGGATAGAAATTATTTAGTAAAAACTGTCCCAAATCCCTGAATTTGAAGAGAAAGTATATTTCTTTGGCCGGTTAGATCTCCACATCTTACTGTTTTAGATTTCTGTTTATAGGGAAGGCTAAAAGATATGGTATTTCAAACACGGCCTATCAATCGCGAGTACATGATTGCTCAAATTCAAAACGCAATATCTAGCATTTCTAGAGCTGAAATTGAAGCTGCTGTGGCAAGCATCCGTCGATGGTTGAAAACATGTATTTTCAATAATGAAAGTCTCTTTGAACATATGCTATAGTAATGTTTAGTTGTTAATTGCAACTTTTGTTATTCTTTTGTTTTGTGTGTATGTTAAATGGATATTGACTTTTTCCAGTTAATGAATACTGGTGCCCAACAATGACACTTTTTAGATTTACAGCATGTGCCATTGGAATCAAAGCTATTCATAGATTATCCGTAATAAAAAATGTATTTAAAAATCTCACCCGCATTTTCCTCAGATTTATTATCACTTATATTTAGTCAGTCACAAGGAAATGCGAAAATGTTTGCAATTGTTTTTGAGACTCTGACATGACGTGTACCGTTTTTTATTTCCTTTCCTTTAAAATGAAATATGACTAAATAATTTGAAATGATATCTGATCCGAAAATTCAAGAAAATAGAAATAAATACATATTTCTTCTTGCAGCAGACATTTTTTTATACCAACTTACGAATCATCAAATACATCGAGATGCGATTTTCACTAAAATCGTGGTTTTTATGCCTCATACAACTACCTTCGGATTAATATGCATTTGATTTTTATAAGTAAATGGACAAAGACTGATTAGATCGGAAAAAGCACCCTCTAGCAAATTTTAAAAACACTAGGAAAATCAAGTTAATAGTTTTTCTTGAATTGAGAAATTCTTTTTCAAATGGTTCTAAGAACATTAAATTCCAACATGTGATATGTCAGATAACCCTGTTTACATGTAGTCCAATTGACCAGGTTCTACAACCGTTCATGTACGGCCTACAGAAAAAAAGGTTAAGACCAAAGTTGTACAGAATTAAGTAAACTGTCTATTCACGTTTAGAAGGTAATACCTTGTGCTGGAATTTTAAGTGAAATACTAATTTTTGTCGTTGAACTTTACGATTGCGCTCTTTTGCGGTCAACTTTGAAATTTAAAAATATTTTCCAGCAATTTTTCATAACCACTTTACTTAATAAATTTTGTTCTGCAAAGTTCTAAGCCATATACCTTATGATATACGGGTGTGCGATACGCTTAGTGAAATACCCGGTATATATTGCTACGGTATCGTCGTACTCGCCAGGTGCGCAACGACCAATTGCCAGCTGATCGCCACCTCTCTGTGCCTTTAAAAAAAATTTATAATTAACACAATTAAATTTATGCCTCGGCTAGCTCAGTGATACCACGCACAGAGTGAAACGACGATATGATAAAGAACAATTTTTATTCACTTCTCTCCAACACTAATACACCTGAATAAGACAAACAAAATTCACCAAAGATTGTATAATGTACTAAATAAAGATTTTGATATATTACAATTTACAAATCTACGCCCTTTTCAATATCTTTTACTTTTTATAAAACTTTTAAATCAAAATTAAAATAAATATTCCTATCGAATTAGCTCTTTACGAAGATTATAAAGTTTTCCACCTTTAAAAGTAATTAAGGCCAGCAAAAGGAAATGTGTCTTACCACGTGTAGTTTCGTTGAAAGTTCAAAGAAATACCCTCTTTTTAATTTAATTCTACGTAGTAACCAAATTTTTGTTGACCTTCTACACAGTGTATTTTATCACCTGCAAATTTTAGGCTTCCTTCTAAATACATATATTATTTAAAATTACAAATGCAACATGGTATAAATTGGATAAATGGTTGTGACCTTATAGTTCTGCTGTTTTTTTCTTGTTGAAGTTTCTGGGCCAGAAATCACTCTTGATTGTTGTCCAGTAACTTAAGAGTCGTTTATTCCGTAGCTTAGGGTCGTTTATTCCGTAATTTAGAATATTATCCAATGATTTAGTTTCTTAGTTCCTTTACTAATGACTTAGTCATTAATCAAGGTAATACCACTAGACCTATTTACATTGTTAAACAATAAACTAATAGCCAACTACGAGTTTGAATTCAATAAAACGAAAATCAGAAATTTAAAAAAATCAGTATTTTAATAAACAAAAATACTAGTGGAATACATAATTTAACGACTCCCACAAATTGGGTTGAAAATCTATCAGATCAAAACATCCCAAATAAAGTAATCGAAACTCTTGCACTAGCACCAAATTTTGCTTTACCAATACAAAGTATTTCTCAAATACCACTCCTCGACATTATTGCCAATGTTGAATGCGCGATCAGTAATTTTGATTCAGACAAAAGAAATGAGATACGCGCTTAAACATGCAACATAATTACTAATTATAACAACAAAATGGAATACTTAAATAAAAAGTTAGAGTATAAAAAGAAAAACGAAGACATAATTTATAAAGTTAAAAAACTAAGTGCTTTTTAAAAGAAAATCCAAACTTATTGATTTTAAAACCTCAAACAAAATTGTGATTATGATCATGAACCGTGAAACGTATGAACATAAAATAATTGAACTCTTAAGTGATAATATCACATATAAACCAATAAGGCAACCCGATACCAAAAAATGAATAATGACTTAGTTAAAGAATGGGGAAAAAATGCTACATCTCGCCCAAAATTTAAAAGAGTTGTTGATTAACAATGCGTTATTTTCCAAATTGTACGGGTTACCAAAAATTCATAAAGAGGGTACACTACTAAGACCGATTATTGACACAACACAATCCCCATTTAACAGATTATCAAGATTCCTAAAAAACTTACTAACAAACGCTGTATACCAAAATAAGTACTACATTAAAGATTCATGGGACTTTTAAGAAAAAATTACGAACATCAATATACCAGATAATTATATATTAAACTCCCTCGATGTCACATCACTATATACAAATATTCCAATTAACATTGCTATAAACTTAATTTAAAAAAATGGAAGAATATCAAAACTCACACTAACATTCCTTTAGAAGAATTTAATAAAGCCGTCGAAATAATTTTAAACTCTACATATTTCATATATAAAAACCAATATTATCAGCAAATCAATGGCTGTGCTATGGGATTAGTGCTATCCAGCGTAATAATAGCGCAAGTTGTAATGGAGGAGTTAGAAATATGTGCAATAAAAAAATTAGTTTCCTCAACCATTCTTTTTTAGATACGTAGACGACTGTGTATGAGCGGTCCCACAAAACCCATGTAATCACGTAATATACCATTTCAATAGTTTCCACCATCTGTTACAATTTACAATCGAAGTTGAAGAAAACAACAGGTAACATTTCTTATTATCCGTTTTAGAGAAAAAAAAAGCTGTTTGACAAAGAGAGTCCTGCTTTATCTTAAATTAATAACAGCTTGCATATTTTCAACGAACTTTACTTTGTTACTAAAATATTTGTGTCCGTAGTCCATGTAATGAGCACACAAACATCTAAACACTCCTTTGGCTGAAGAAGTGGTTTTAGTGTTTTAAATTTTAACTGCTTTACATTTGGTGTTGAAACATTTAAATTTTAATAAATTATATAATATATAATATATAAATTATATTATATAAAAATAATTATAATAAGTATTTGTTCTATCAACTAGTTTCTGGCACGTGGTCGGCTACCGTACACTTTTTGTTTTAAATAACATCACAACAAGTATTTTAGTGGGGTTATGTCTGGTGATTTGGCTGCCCATTTAATTATTGTTAAATCTGGACAACGACCAATCCATTTGCTTAAGAAATGATTGTTAAGCCATTCTCTTATTGAAAATGAAAAATGTGCAGGTACTCCATCCAGCTGTTGGGTCATTTTGTACCATATTATTATGGGCAGAACATTATAAATTTCTTCAAATCTATTTTTTAAGAAGTATAAAAGCGTTGCATCCTAGGTAATATTTCCTTCAAAAAAGAAAGGTCCAATTATGACTAATGGTTTTTGTTAGGATGATTCTGTAGCTACTACCATGATTAAAACAATTTTAACTTTATCTTGTTTGGTTGACGGTATTTAAGCAATGTAACTTCATTTGCAATGCACTGATATATTGAGTTGCAAACAAGCATTAAATTGACAAATTAGATAACGTGATTTATGAATATTATTTAGAGTGTAATCAGTTGATAATGCGCACGCTAATACTGCCAAGAGTAACTTTAAACCCCCATAACTTTTTTATCTTAACTGTATGAATTACAAGATAAACTGGTAAAACAAGGTAAATTTGAATCTTCTGTCAAGCACAATGATAAATAATGGTCACTCAAAGCCGCTCATAAAAAAATTAACATTAAGTTCTGTAATATTAAATAACATCAAAACAATGATCAATCTACAAGTAGTGTTGTATATGAAAAGTTACCAATGATAAAGGTCTTAGCACCAAAGATAGTAAACACTTTAATCAACGATTGTATATTTATTTTAAAATATATTTTATTGACTGTTGGTTGACTATTTTCAAGAATAAAAGATAAAGCTCCTTGCTGAATCGCTAAAATGTTGTTTATTTCAGACCTTGCCAAGGATGTGAGAAAATTTACTTAGGTGTGTCATCACAATTGTTGTGTTCTAGAATTGTTTAGCATAGAAGAGACTGCAAAGTAACGAAAAAGACCATGTATATTAGTTTGTCATACAAACTACACTAACCATTATTCGGATTCTGAGAATGTAAAAATTTTAGACAAAGACAATCCCTACAAGAGTAAACTTTTTCTCAAAATGCCACACATAGTAAACAATGTAAATGCTTTAAATTTCAAATCGGCAAACAATCTAAACGCTTTGTATATGCATTTACGCAGATTTCGAAAATTAAACAATATAAGGTAAATACGAATTATCAACAATGCAGTACCCCAACATGCTTTATAATATTAGTATACTAATTATTTTTTAATAATTATGCATTGGTCTCATTCGCATTTATATTTTAATACAAAGGGGTGTATTTTAATTTGTAACGTGTATCGTGTGTGATGTGATTAATAAATGAAATAATTAATTAATTAATTTACTTAGTTTAACCTTTAATGAGATTTATCAAATTTTGGCTAGTGTTTTGACTTTAGTTTTTGCAGGAAACAAGTTATAGTTTTTATGCTAGGACTTTGTAGCACCCTAATAAGATTTATATAAATCGAAACTAAGGTAAGAACAAACAAGGGTTTTATTACTAAGAAGACCAAAAACTTGTTACACATTAATTGTATATACACTAGAGGCGTGCTCTTAATTGAAGCTAGGTAAACGCAGCTTCCCTTAAACAGTACAAAATAAATTTGATAAGTTATAATTATTGTTGAAAATCCGCTTCGTAGCCCATGCGTTGTTTCGACAATATTTTGCTCAAATTGTTCAGTAAAATCACGTCTTGATCAGCATCTTTTTGCTCTTTCATATACTTCTAAAGATTATATATAATCTCGCGACTTTGGCTATGACCAATTTTTTAAGAATTGCTCGTAATGAAGTTAATCCTAACCTAAAACCAAACAATATGCATTCAAGAAATATTAAACTGCAAACTTACAGTTTCAAAATAAGTGACAAAGCATAGAGAAATACTGCTTTATAAATATTATTAACAAAGAGAAATGAAACAAAATACACAAAACAGAAAAACAAGCAGGATTTGCAAGTGTCAAAATTAAAGTGTCTAGAATACGCAGCATCGACTCAACGGTAAGTTAAGAATTCGTAAAGAAACACTACTTCTATAGAGATTTTTTAAGTTAATCATTTCGTTATTTGTTTGTTCTGTACTTAGTAGCGGTTTTGAAATGAGGAATTTCTAAAAGTTATAAGACGCCTACAAATTTTTTTTTGTCTGAAAAATGTATAGAGTGTACTCATAATATCAATTTTAAAATAATACTGCACTAAAGTCGACGCTGATAGAGACATTACTATCATTCCACAACCATATTTTCACTTTGGTCTTCAGTTTTGTCAGTAATATTCGGCATTTCTACGCAAGGTTTTCGAGATTTTGAAAGACATACACCTGAAGTATTGTCACCATTATCAGTAAAACTGAAGGGTTCATTATAAATTCAGCTCCGGATACAACACATAAATAACAATACTGATTATTTTCCACAATGGCAACAACATTTATTATAATTAAAATTATCACGCAGTTAAACGCTTGTCATTCCATTTTACGCATATGCATTCAAAATGACCGTTAATGCAATACATATTTAACATTAATAGCAAGTCTGTGAAACTACATCACAGTTTTAGTTGTATTTGCTGCTTACAGTGTGCCTCAGCTTCTGCGTTTTACTATTTGAGTGAGTAATAAACTAAACCATTACGACGAATACACTGACAACATTGACACCCAACTGTTCACAATCAAAAGATCCAATTTGGGGGCAAACAACAAAATAAAAGTGCCCGTTTTCTTGAAGACGACAATAAAAAGCAGAAACGTTCCGAAATACTTTCTCAAGTTGTAAAATCACTATACTCCGGTCAAATATGCATACTTATAATTTGGATCTCAGCAAGTCTGATTTACATTATGCAAAATTTACCTACGCATGTTCAGTTGCAGGCGCACACACATTGCATGACGAGTTGGCAATACCATTTATTAATCTGGATTCATATTTCAATTATAATTTTAATTGTACTTAAACATTAATATGTTGCTTTTACACTATGTAAACACGGCAAAAGTACCAAAGGCATTTATAAAAACATTTCATTTACGTCTTTACATGATACAGATTACTGGTCAGACAATCTACATATCATACTGTTATAGTAAGTGCATTACTATAAAGATCAAATATAGTCAACCATATAGCCTGGTATTATAATTTTTCTAATGTAAACAGATTTTAAAGCCCCACTGTCTGAAATTTAAAACAAAGTACAGAATTGTTTAAACATCTTTTTTAACTATAGGTAGATTTAGTTTATGAATAATAGCGACAAAAACTTTGTATATTTAGTCTAGCGTTTGTCTCTGCAATTCAATTGCAATTTAGACTGCACTAATATGTTATTTTTTAGTATTATTGCGAGCAGTGTTGGGCTACAATTCATTCAAGACCAGGACGAGAATTTCATAAGCCGTTAGTAAAAGAAGGTGCAGACAGACCGCGAGCTGTACCATTTCGTTGGTGTTAATGTAGGAGAGCTTAGCGTTGCAGCCGTCAATTTTAACTTAATTTTAATGACGGCGTTGCTGTTGTTTGCATAAGCTAATTCTAGTAGCAATTTATACATATTTAAAATATATTTAATCGGTTACCTTATTTCATGAAGCACATGGTGTTAACACATACTAAAAAACAATACACCATGTTGCAGTGAAGTGTTTTCTCTTTATAGCACAGATAGGACACTGCACACTAAACCATATGCTTCACTTGTCAAGTGATGTTTCCATTCTAGCAAATTTTTTATAGAAATTTTCAGGGTATTTGTAAATACTAGTCTAATTTGTGAGCCGCTGCTTGGCATAGGAAATTTTCTGCGGCGAATCACTTAGTTCAAGTACCTGACTCCCACCCTCCCCCTAACACAATTGCTTCCTTGCTTAGTGTCCCAACTTATATCATTGTTTCTTTTAAAGTGTGATACTATAGACGTTTTATTATATTAAATAAATTGCACGGATATGTATAGTCTATATTATATAATTATAGTCAGCTATTCTAAGTCTTTGTATTTTAAAATTTGAATTTTTATACAAACTGTTACATATGATGATTAGCAAATTGATATGCAATAATGTGTGTATGAATCCACTTGGATTTTACACTGTAGAGTTCTATCTATAATATTACTTAATGATTATAATGTTTCCTAGGTAATCGATTTAGTGCATATTATGCGTGGTGCAATTATAAATTGTAGGCAGTAGTGCTGCTTTAGTCAGGTGCTCTGCCAGCCATGCCAAATTTAAACCATTTAATGACATGGTACAAAATATGTATTTATTTTTTGTTAGAATTTGTCTTTGTTTCTATTGTTTGTGTTTCCCCATCTAAAAATAAAATTTAGGGTGGACATTTACCATATTTTTACTGTTTCTTTCAGTTTATATGGTTTAGACATTTATACAGTCAAACTGTTGTTATGGTATTTATTGTCATTATTTACTTTATTGTAAAACTTTTAAGTTGTTTATTTTTTACTTTTATAATTGTTTTGAAATATATCGCTCATAAAATTAATAATTACATTTACCATATGTAAATTTTGACAGTTTTGAAAACTGTCTGTAGTATGAAACGGGATACATGTGTTTCCGTTTCGTGATTTGTAGTTACCATTATTGCAATACTGGGTCATAGCCTGGTTTAGGTATAGGTAATTGTTTTTCCTTGTATAAATATTATCTAGACAGCTATTCCATAATATTTAGAATTGCTGTCCAGCTGATATTGTAACACCAAAGTAGATTCTATTTTTTTGTAAAAGATTTTTTATTAATATTACTGTTTGATTGTTTTTATATAACTTTTTACACTTTTTTATGTATGTTAGTTAGTTGCATATTGGTTTTATTGAAATGAAAAATGAAGTTTCTCCGTTCACATTTTGTTGGTTATCAGATTTGTTTGTTTTTATATTAATATTGTTTAATGGATTTGTGTGTTTTTATAAGCAATATATTAATCCTTGTCCTATAGCCTATGGTAACGCTAAACCAACATAATTATTGAATTAGAGAGACTTCTAATATATTATTGTGATTTTACAGTGTCTTTAATAAATAGAAATATATAGTTCCAATTGAAATAAAATAGGTATGTTATTAATCGCATCAAACGATAAAAGTTTTGATAGCGTCACTTCCTTATTATATTGCAGTATTGACTTGCTTTAAAATTTTGATTGTCATTTTTCATATACCACTTTATTGTTGCACAAAATAAAACCATTTTTTCCTATCGTAGTTTATTGATTTGTTTTAAGCTATTAACTGCGCAAAAGTATCTATCAATAAGTAACTAATCAACGAGCACTACAGTAAGTATTTGTTACAACTTAAGAATTGTGAAACAAAATATCCCTAGACTATTCTGCAATAAAGAAATTAATTCCAGATTATATGTGTGTATGAAATTAAGGTAAATCAAACAATGACAATGTAAATTTTGACAATCACTTAAAGGCAACAGTGATGGATTAAAAAGACCCCCTGCAAGTATAAATCATTGGTACTTTCTGAACTTTAAAAATGCCTTAATGTGTAATAAATTAATTTTAATATTTTATCAACACCTAAACTAGAATTATATTATAAAACAATATATTTCAGCGAAATGCAAATTCATCTCTAGAGTTGTTGATTTGCACATCTTGAGGATTGTGAAAGTTCCTATTACTTATTGAGCACAATGCACTAGTAAGCCAAGCATAATATGTAAAAATTAAATTGTAAATAACCCCCTTAATTATTTATTATAATGTACTGAAAAAATTATTCACTTTATTTTTAGAACAACTACATATTATAACGACAATATTTTACATAAACCACGTCACTGATTGAGAGTTTTTATGGCAATGTTGTAATGATTTAATTACTGTTGTTAATAATTTGTTTGTTAGTACATTAATTATTCTCCACTGGCCTTATATTTTATATTTTAATAAAAAAATTCCTAACGAATTACTAATATAAAGTAGCTATTTAAAAAGTTTTACTTTAAAATTCATATTATAGTTTTGTTACATAGTAATTAGGGTGTGATAGAAAGGTGTTTGCATTTTATTATACTACACACCTGATGTGCACCAAGTTAAAGAGCACGCCCCATGATTGGATATTGGCGCTTGCGTGAGAAGTATAATTTTCTTAGAAGCACGAATTTAACGGTCTATTACTGATTGAAGGCCGACAGGTGTGCTCAATAAACATGCCACTTTGAAGTGCGGCATGGTCCCGTAGATTAGGTTTAGAACTGTTTGAATAAGAGGTTCATATTTTGATAAAAGCTCTTGAATAATTTCTCGCTATAAATGCAAGCATTTATAGTGTGAGCACTCCCATTTTTGTTGTCGTAGTGTAAAGGCGCTATCTTTGCAATAATTAGTGGTACGTTTAAATTGCAATAAATTTTAACGCCAAGATGTTATAATTTTTTTAGTGCAACAAAAATCTGAAACAAAAACTAAATTATATAAGGTTAGGACAAAGGTACAGCGGTTTACATAAAGATGAATTAAAATTTAGATTTTCAATTTATGGGAATACTTAAATCTGGACTAACCTGAACTAACCTACAGATTTTCCTAAAATCACTATCTGATCTAGGTCTACATCTACCTCTTTTTTCCTATCTCTGCTTGTAATATATCCCATACCATTCCCCAAAAATGCCTTAGAACGTATTCTGCCCTACTATTTCTCTTATATTTTTCCCCAAGATTTCCTTGTTCCCCTACTATTGCTATAACCTATTTGTTATTATCTTTGTCTGTCCATGCTATCGTCCTCATACATATGAAGCATAGCATTTCAAATGCGTTTCAGACTGCCCGTATTTCATAGGCATACTGTGCTGTGCTCTACACATATGCTTTCAACAATTTTCTTCTTGTTCTATGTTTGTTGTCTTGTCTCATAGGCGCTGTTCTCTCTTGTTAGATGCAGTTCGGTCACTTTCTATTGTTTTACAATCATATACCCTATTTCTCCGACTTTCAGTGGTTGTGAAGGGAGGCAAGCAGCCTGTGGCTGTCAAGTTCCCCCAACGCTTAGCCATTTACCGATGTAATATATTTTCCAATATATCTTTTTGCATAGTCAACATTACTTGCAGATATTTCGCAACCAACAACTAGTTGTTTATACTAATCATCATATTTATCTGCGCTTATTTCTTCATCATTAGGTTTTCCGTCTCAAAACTGGTTGGACACGTACCTGCACTTATTTATATTCTGAGCTAGCCTACATAGTTCCCTGAAATTCTCACACAGCATGTGTATACAGCTCGTTCCCCTTCTATTACTATCTAATTTTATGCCCTATTTTACCGAGATTCAGTGAAGGGGGTTAAGCAACCTGTGGCTACCAAGATCCCCCAACACATAGACATTTGCCGAAATAATGGTTTTCCAGTAAATCCTTTCACACACTTAACATTATTTAAGAATATTGCCCAATCAATTCTTGTAGTTACTTATAATAATCATCATGTTTAAGCACAGTTATTTTTCGTCATTAGTTTATTCATTTTGGGATTGGTTGGATGCGTACCTCTATTGATTTCTACTCATCTACTCATCTCCCTGAAACCCCTACAGCCTACATCTTTTACCATCTGTGTGCAGTAGTCTAACCTACGTCTGCCTCTTCTTCTCTTTTTCCTATCTCTGCTTCTAATATATTCCGCACTATTCCCTCATGCCATAGTATGTGGCCTATCATCCTATCTCTCCTCTTTTTTACCGTTTTCCACATATTTTTTTCTTTCTTTACCATTTTTAGTACTTCTTCGTTCTTAACTTTGTTTGTCCATGATATCTTCATCATACGTCTGTAGCACCACATTTCAAAGGCTTCTACCTTTTTCTAGTCTGATTCTCCTACTGTCCAGGTTTCACAGCCGTACAGTGCTGTGCTCCAAACATATGTTTTAAGCAATCTTTTCCTTGTTTCTATGTTTGTGGTCTTTGAGCACAGTAGTTGCTTTTTCTTGTTAAATGTAGCACGACCTTGTACTAATCTTTGTTTTATATCTTTTGTGTTTTTCCCATCTTGAGTTATTTGGCTTCCTAGGTAGCACAAATCCTTAATCTCTTGTAAGTTCGTGTTACATACTTGTATTCTTGTTTTTGATTTATTTTCCCCACCTTTGCATACTAGAACTTTAGTTTTAGTTTTGTTAATTTTCATACCGTATCTCTTTGTTAGAACCGTTTCCATTTCATTAAGAGCAGCTTCTACCTCTTCCTTGCTAGACACTAATACCGCTATATCATCTGCAAATCTAAGTATATCAATTTCTTGTCTCTTCATAGTAATTCCAAATGTCTTCCTGCATTTGACAGTATTCATTGCCTCTTCTATGTACAATTTAAAAATCAATCGGGATAGGGCACATCCCTGTCTAATCCCTTTCCTAATGTTTACTTCTCTACGTTCCTGCTCTAATTCTATTACTGATGTTTGCTCTTTGTATAAGCTATGTACTATTCGTCTATCCCTATAACTCATTCCAATCTTTTTGAGTATTTCATACATCTTTTTCCATTTTACATTGTCGAATGCTTTTTCCAGATCTACAAACCCTTTTTCTATTGTTTTCTCCATTATCACTCTCAGAGCTAAAATAGCCTCCCGTATACCCCTGTTTCGCCTAAACCCAAATTGGTCGTCTTCTAGTATTTCTTTCGCCCGTTTTACCATTCGTCTTTGTACAATTCTAGTTAATATTTTTGACACGTGTGCTGCCAAACTTATCGTTCGAAAATTTTCACATCTATCCGCGCCTTTCTTTTTTGGTATAGTTACTATGATGCTAAGTTTGAAATATTTGGGTATCTCAACTGTCTCATACATATAGCTTACAAGTTGGAAGAGACGTTCTGTTACTGTTTGTCCAGCGGCTTTTATAGTTTCTGCTTGCACCTTATCTGTACTCGGTGCCTTACCATTTTTCAGACTCTTTAATGCTAATTCAAACTCATTTCTAAGTATAGGATATCCCAAGTCATCATTTTCAATGTCTGATTCCTGTTCTAATGCAGTTAGTTCCTCTCCTGCATATAAATTCCTTATATATTCTTGCCATCTACCCACTTTCTCTACATTTTCTATGATGACGTTTCTTTGTGCGTCCCTTATATTTTTGCTATACGGTTTTATATCCCTAAAATTCATTCTAATTGATTTGTATGCTTCGTCTGTATTTCCTATTTCCATCTTCGTTTGTACCTCTTTGCACTTTTCATCAATCCATTGTTCTTTAGCTTTCCTGCATTTTCGAATAATTTTCCATTTTATGGCTTTGTATCTCTGTTTTTCTGTTTCGTCTGATTTATTTTTGTATTTTCGTCTTTCTTCTATTAACTTCAGGATATCCTTTGTTATCCATGGTTTCTTATTTTCTTTTTGTGTATACTCCAGAATATCTCTGGCCGCCATGTCTAGGCTGGATTTAATGTTATTTCATTCTGTTTCTACTTCCTTAGTTTCAGATATTTTCTCGATATCTTTGACTTTTTTTCTAATCTTTCTTGAATATCTTTATCTTTTAGTTTCTGTAAGTTCAAGTGCCTTTTTCCGTTTCTTTTTTCACATTCTTAAATTTAAGTGCGGCCTTCATAATTACGATGTTGTGGTCAGTATCTATATCTGCTTCTAGGTAGCTTCTACAGTCTTTTACTTGATTCCTAAACCGTTATCTAACAAGAATGTAATCTTTTTGGTATCTTCCTATATCTCCTGGCATCTTCCACGTATATCGTCTTCTAGCATGATGTTGAAATAATGTGTTTGTGATGATTAAATTGTTCTTGTCGCAAAATTCTACCAGCCTATTTCACCTGTCGTTTCTCGTGCCTATACCAAATAAACCTACTACCGCTCCTTCCCTACCCTCACCTACCACGGCATTAAAATCCCCCGTAATTATTAAATTTTCATGTCTTTTTACATATCTTAATATGTCTTCGATATCTTTGTAGATGGCTTCTACCTCTTCGTCACTGTAGCTAGAGGTGGGCATGTATACTTGTATTATTACTGTGTTTACCGGTTTAGATTCTAATCTAACCATGAGTACTCTTTCGTTTTTTTGTAAGTAATTTTCTACACAGTATCCTATCTTTTGCCGCATAACTATCTCCACACAAATTTCCTTCCTCTGCTCCTGTATGAATTACCCTGAAGTCTCCACTCCTAAAATCCTCCGCCTCTGGCCACCGAACTTCGCTAATCCCTACTATGTCCAGTGGTAACCTATTCATTTGGATTTTTAGGTTCTCTAGCTTACCTACTTGCTTCACACTTCTAACATTCCACGTTTCGACTCGCAGAATGTTCCAGACTCTTATTTTTTACTTTCCGATCGCATCCTCCGAAGTAGTCCCCTCCCGGAGATCCAAATGGAGGACTATTTTAACTCCGGAATTTTTTACCCCAGAGAATGCCATCATGTTCGTTACAATTTAAGTACGCTGTACTGGGGAGATAATGTGGTGGTTTCCCGTTGCCTTCCACATCGCGGTAGTGTGTCTTAGACTGCCATACCGACCCCTATGGTCTCTGCCAATCTAAGTACCGAAGGAACCGCTGCCCTCTTTCGGGGACCTGTCTTAGTCTGGTTCCTCACTAACGACCCTACTACTTTGGTTGGACCTGTAATTTGGCTCTTTAGCTTATTAGAATACGCAAGCCATTTCACCTGTTCTAGTAATTTAGAACTTCGGCAAGGTGCAGGTCCATTCGAAATGGAAATATTAAGATATATAAAATAAAAGATCTAAACTTTTCATTGTTGTAAATAATGTCGTGTTAGGTTTTTAAGAATTTTAAAACTGCAAAAGAAACGCGCATTTAAAATTACGTAAGATTATTAAAAGTTGTTAATGATGCGCGCACACAATCGCGCAATATTTCATTTTTATATTCAAGTTTCTCATTGGCACTTCACTTGCTCCGGGGTACTTGATGTGAATACAACGCTTCATAATTTCTTCCTGAAGCTATAAGACTAAAAAGCGTGTAGTGTTCATTTACAATTTTACTTGTAAATATGTTCCAGTTCATATATCAATAAATGTCTCAGTGCATTACCTATTCTTCAAGTCCTATCAAGGGATAAGGAGTTCCATTGTCCATTGCTAAGCTAGTTCGAGTTCAATCCTTTCGATTAATATGCGTGCAGAATATTAAACTTTAACGAAGAAAAGACAGCCTTTTCAAACATACTTCAATTACTAGTTAAAATAATACAACCTTTACGTTGGTTGTTTAAATGCTGGATCCAGGTCTATTTTTGGACAGTATTCTTTGATACAATTACTAACATTTACATTTCGTACGTATATTTAGCATTCGAAAATAAAGTTCAATGTTCAAGATTACTGCATGTGGTTGTTTTCTTCTTGATACAAGGCAATTGCAACTTCCTTATCGTCGAGGATCGTAGATATTAAATATTCTTTTCCTTTGTTGTCTTATTGGTAACATGCAACACTTTTTCTATACATCTATCTCTACTAAATCACGATAAAGCTTTCATTTCTAACCAGAATTTAACAAGGTACATTTTGCTATTAAATTAAAGAGTTTTAATGTCTAAACGTCCTTGATGCGCAGCGCACTCTCTCTTTTATTCGTTGGGCTTTTGGAGAAATTGGTAAAAGCACATTAGCCTTTTTTCGTGATAGAGCTCTTGGAATCAAGTTGTTGACGTTCTTTAGTTATATTGTAGCAATTTTATTTTCCACCTAATATATAGCCGTATAATCAATCCTTTTATTAAATATTAAATAATATAATACATTATAATGTTATCCAATCCACTTAATTTAATAACATCTATTGTCCAATAAAGAACTAGTATTTAGTTCATGTTAAAAGTTAAATTCTACGGTGACAATATATAAGCTCTTGTTTGGTATCCTTCCTAAAGTCCCCTCTACTCAGGAACCGCAAGGTAACGCTGTTACCAGGCAGCGACAAGCTCGGCCCGCACTTCTAACACAGCTGGGGTTAAAGCAGGTCGAAAATTGTTCTTAGGAACGATGTCCTTCATTGATTTTTGTTGTTGGAAGCGTGCACGATGGAAGATTGCAAGTGTAAGCCATCTTCAAAATTGTTTTGGATGGTCCATTTTTTTGTTGAAACCAGTCGTGGAGAACGATGAAGTTTTTGTTAAAAGACCGTTAGGAATGTTCGTATGTTGTTTGAACTATCGACGTAGTAACGAGATAAATTTTACTTTATCGACTTGTGTTAACTTTGAACAGGTCAAGGACAGACCTCAATTATATTTTTCGATGTTATGCGATATGAATCTGTAATTCGCTCTTACTAAATTCTCTTATTAACTCAATGAAACATCAGAAGATGTCACTACTAATTAGATAAAGTAAATTCTTATAACTTTGAACCTTTAGAAATTAAATTTTTACATTTGATATTTTATGAATACTTATCTGTAATTATCTACTGTGAAATTAAGGTAGATCTACCGTAATTAATTTTTGCTATAAATAAGCAATTTATGCTTTGTCAATTTGTTATATAAACCTCACTAAATAGTGATTGGTACGGATATATTCAGTACCATTGTAATTAACTCTTTCTAATTTAAATTAACTTATAAAGGAAGACATATTTTTTGTAGAAAATTACTTTATTGGATACCAAAAAGAATAGATTCATATTTTCGGACTAAAGACTATCTTTTATTTAAGAGGAATGAAAGTCGATTCTGATTGTATTTAATTATTTTTGAGTTTGAATGCACAAACAGTGCTTTTCTTTGTTTAATTTGTTCACAGGTGCAATGGAGGATTGCTAAGGTCAAAGTCGAGCCATAAGGTAAGATACTTCAAAGATTAGGAGGTCTTTAAGAATTATATAGCGGTTATAGGAGAAAGGTTTCCGCATTAGCCTTGTAAAAGGGACTTGTATTAGGTCTCCCAGTATAAAAAAATACGGTGGCGCCTTATTCTTATTACTAGTGGTCGCAATTACACCCCGACCCACAGCTCATTCTCTACCCAGAGCATATAGTTCGACTAGCCGCTTTACCTTTGAGATTTCCTCAACATAGAGCCACCTTCCATCTTAACTTGCCGTGGGCTCCTTTCCTAATTATCGGAAATTCTCGTTAACTAAAAAAAGAATATATAAAGGTTACAAATAGCGCCCAGCGTGTAGGCCTCGATTGCTGTACCAATTGTATAAACACATAAAGTATAGGCTTCGATTGACTTTGGTTGTTTACACTTGTGATTCGTAACTCATTTACCCTCAGATTGGTTTAGTCTATTGATGTTGTTGTTTAATTGAGTTTAATTTGTAATTAGTTAGTTAGTCTATCCCATGATGGCTGAGACGTATCAAGTAGTTTATTTGCATAAAGATGAGTTGGATTATGAATTGAGAATTCGTGGAGTTGTTAGCAGCAGACCGATGCAGGATAAGAGGAAAATGTTAGGCCGATTATTAGCCAAAGAAACAACATTACCTGATTTTATTTGTCAATTAGCTCTAACGGAAATTGATAGTATGTCAACATTAATAAAGTTGTGTAAGAAATTAGAAGAAGCTTTCTTATATGGTAAAATTGTTTGATAGGAATATTATTGTTCTTTTAGTCGCAGCTTGTAGTATTTCAGTGAATAATAATTCACAGTGTAGTTGATAATAGTGATTTGTATTTAGGTTTTTCTTCCATTTGTATTAGCTACAATAGTTGTTTGATAAATTTTTTATAGTAGAGATGATAGATGTTTATAATTTGGTACACTGGTTTTTACTGTCAGTAAACCGTTTCAAGATTGCTCTTGTGCATAGGCACGTTTTGTTTTGATATAATTTATTTTGATAGCAATTTTTGATTTATTTATATCCGCATTGCAACGCAGTATGTTAATTGGTTGTAAGTCTAAGTGAAACTTGTCGTCGTGGTTGGTCGGATTAGCAGTATGTCAGTCTAGACGAGACTTAGGAAAAGTCGGTCGCTCAGCATTACATTAGTCTAAACGAGACTCGAGGTAAGTTGTCACTCTAGCGATTTTGGCATCACTATTTTTGAGATTGGTGATGAGGTTATAATTTTTTGTTTATAAGTCTAGGTGAGACTCACAGAGGAGTGAGTTTGTCACCCTAGCAAGTTTATGCGTTGTGAAGTACTTTTGTCTATCTTGACAGTTTGATTATGAGTATAGTGTAAGAGTGTACTAGAACATTGATTTATTGTTATCCTAGATGGAAGGTTGAGAGTAATCTAAATTATAAATTTATTATGTTTAAAATTGTCATTGTCCGCGAATTTAAAAGAGAAGGTGTTCTTAAAGTTTGAAGTTCATTGGTTTAATGTTTGAAATCATGTTGATAATTTAGTTGAGATCAAGTTAGATAATGTGGATCCCTGGTATGTGTCTCTTCGAGAAAAAATTTTAGCTTCACCTGATGATTACCCACAATGGAAGGTAGAAGATAATTATGTATTTAAATTTCTTTCATCAAATTTACCACTCTCGTCGAATGTAAGGAATGGAAATATTTAGTCCCTAGATCACAGAAGGAAGAGGTTATTCGGATAAATCATGACCCTTCAGTGGTCGGTCATTTTGGTTTTTAAAACATTGGCACGCATACAAGAGAGTTTTATTGGCCAAAATGCGTATTGATGTGTTGAAATTTTGTAAAATTGTTTAACGTGTGGTGCACAGAAGGCATCGAATAGAGGACCCCTTGGGTTAATGGGAAAGGAAAAGAAGTGCAGTTCCCTTTCAGATTATCGCTATAGACCTCATGGGCCCATTTCCACGGTCCAAGGTTGGACACAAATGGTTGTTAGTTATTGGTGATTGGTTCTCAAAATTCACGTTAATGTTTCCGTTACGTAGTGCAAAAGCGCATATAATAGAACGTGTATTGGAGGAAAAAGTTTTTTAGTTTATGGCGTTCCCAAATTTATTATTTGTGATAATGGCTCACAATTTAGTGGTAGAAATTTCAAGGCAGTATGTAAAAAATATGACATTCAAAAAATTTGGTTTAATGCAGTTTACTCTCCCCAATGTAATTTTGTAGAGAGGATAAATAGAACAGTCGGAACAGCTATACGTTCGTATATTAAAGAACATGATACTTGGGACATAGAGTTACCCCAAATTCAGTATGCGATTAATTCTGCAAAACATCATGCCACTGGTTATTCGCCAAATTTCTTAGTTTTTGGTAGACATGTTCCTGTGTCTGGAAGATTTTATGGTCTTGAGGTGGAACCCTCAGTTGATATTGATTTTATTTCTAGTGATAGACCTTCGTATGTGTCAGATCATCAAGGACTATTTGATATTTTTATAGACGTACAGAAAAGGTTACATTTAGCTTACATGCAGTCTAGTAATTCATATAATTTAAGGAGACGTAACATTTCTTTCGAAGTAGGTGACAAAGTTTGGAGGTCAAATAAAGTTCTTTCGAAAGCAAGTGATAAGTTCACAGCTAAGCTTGCGCCAAAATATGTTTTGAGTATTGTTAAAAAGAAGGTTTCGAATTTAATTTATGAATTGATTAATGAAAATGGTTCAAGGGCAGGCAGATGGCATGTTAAGGACTTAAAACCTTATTCAGAGTTCAGTGGTGATATTGAGAGAGAGAACGTTTCTGAACATTAATTAGTGTTGTTGATATATTTAATGGTTGATAGTAGGAATTATTTCTGTCTTATCTTTTAGTAAAGGATTTAATTATTGTATCGGAGTACTGTTTGGTAGTCTAAAATTTAGACGTTGGATAAGAAGCATAAAAGGAATTTTTGTAGTGCAGTAAGGTTGAGACTAGACTGTGCTGATATTGTTAGTTGCAAGTTATTCATTTGAGTCAAGATAAAAAGTTACATGTTTCCGTTTGTCAAATGATTTCATTTGTCGTATGATTCTCTAGTTCAAGGTTATAAAGGAATATATAGGTATTCTTATGATTAAAGTGTTTGATAAATAAAGTTGTATATATTTGGTTATTATTTTCTTTTGGATTTATGATTAAAGTGTTTGATAATTATATTGGGAATCAAGTAGTTTGAGTCCATATTAAATATTGGTTGGAGGTCAATATTGTTAGTAACTATGATAGTTATGTTTAGTATGAATATTGTGTAAGCTGACAATGTTCTATGTTTAGTAGGAATATTGCGTGAGATAGCAATGTTCTATGTTGTTCATTCATGCGTGAGTGAGATTTTTGAGGAGTAAGACGTGGTGGCGTTTTACTTGTCTCTTCAGAGATAGAGATGTTTCTACATTTTGGTTGCATATACATGCGGTAGATTGTTGAACGTTAGTGATTTCAAGACATGTTTGCTGTTTTGAAGTTATGTTTGGAGTGGATCTCAAAGATAGTGAGAGTCCTTTTCTTCTTTTGTAAATATGTAAATTAAGGTTAATAAAGTAAAAATATGTTTGTCATGATAATTTGATATTTTTATTAAAGAATCATAATACGGCAGTATTATATATTTTGTTGTTTAAGTTTCGAGTATAAATGAGTGATATAATAACCCCGAATATGTATTAAATAAAATGAAACCCTACCGATTAAGACTTCCAATTTGTCCCCTTGTGGCGTATAGTACGCGTAGTTACTCGTCACTCATTTTCAATTATGTTGTATCTTAAGTGGTAATTTTGTTTTAGTTTGTAAAATTAATAATAATAAGTTGTGAATATGTAACAATAAATTCAAAAAAATTCTTCGCATTTATTCCAGAATTTTTCTCTTAGAAAGAGGCAGTGTAGCAATTTTATTTTCCACCTAATATATAGCCGTATAATCAATCCTTTTATTAAATATTAAATAATATAATACATTATAATGTTATCCAATCCACTTAATTTAATAACATCTATTGTCCAATAAAGAACTAGTATTTAGTTCATGTTAAAAGTTAAATTCTACGGTGACAATATATAAGCTCTTGTTTGGTATCCTTCCTAAAGTCCCCTCTACTCAGGAACCGCAAGGTAACGCTGTTACCAGGCAGCGACAAGCTCGGCCCGCACTTCTAACACAGCTGGGGTTAAAGCAGGTCGAAAATTGTTCTTAGGAACGATGTCCTTCATTGATTTTTGTTGTTGGAAGCGTGCACGATGGAAGATTGCAAGTGTAAGCCATCTTCAAAAATTGTTTTGGATGGTCCATTTTTTTGTTGAAACCAGTCGTGGAGAACGATGAAGTTTTTGTTAAAAGACCGTTAGGAACATGTAACTTTGGGAATAATTTAATTTAAAATATATTGCAACGTAAATTATAAATAAGCAACTTTTCTGAATGGTATTCCTGCGAAATTGATGAACACAATTCTATTCTTGTATAATATGGAATCACATATATAATTTATTCGAGTGAATTACAAACAACATTTGCTTTCTTGTGGTGTGAATCACTCCTGGAACATCTGTAAATTGAAACGCAGATAACGGAGGCCAAGTGATGTGTTTTTCAGAATGCAGCACACTTATTTGTTTAAAATGGAAGTTTCCGTAGTTAATGGTGACGTAAGCCCGTAAGCAGGTATTTTGGTATTTTGGTGCAAATTGGAGTTCTGGTATGTACAAAAAATTATGTTCGTATGTTGTTTGAACTATCGACGTAGTAACGAGATAAATTTTACTTTATCGACTTGTGTTAACTTTGAACAGGTCAAGGACAGACCTCAATTATATTTTTCGATGTTATGCGATATGAATCTGTAATTCGCTCTTACTAAATTCTCTTATTAACTCAATGAAACATCAGAAGATGTCACTACTAATTAGATAAAGTAAATTCTTATAACTTTGAACCTTTAGAAATTAAATTTTTACATTTGATATTTTATGAATACTTATCTGTAATTATCTACTGTGAAATTAAGGTAGATCTACCGTAATTAATTTTGCTATAAATAAGCAATTTATGCTTTGTCAATTTGTTATATAAACCTCACTAAATAGTGATTGGTACGGATATATTCAGTACCATTGTAATTAACTCTTTCTAATTTAAATTAACTTATAAAGGAAGACATATTTTTTGTAGAAAATTACTTTATTGGATACCAAAAAGAATAGATTCATATTTTCGGACTAAAGACTATCTTTTATTTAAGAGGAATGAAAGTCGATTCTGATTGTATTTAATTATTTTTGAGTTTGAATGCACAAACAGTGCTTTTCTTTGTTTAATTTGTTCACAGGTGCAATGGAGGATTGCTAAGGTCAAAGTCGAGCCATAAGGTAAGATACTTCAAAGATTAGGAGGTCTTTAAGAATTATATAGCGGTTATAGGAGAAAGGTTTCCGCATTAGCCTTGTACAAGGGACTTGTATTAGGTCTCCCCAGTATAAAAAAATACGGTGGCGCCTTATTCTTATTACTAGTGGTCGCAATTACACCCCGACCCACAGCTCATTCTCTACCCAGAGCATATAGTTCGGCTAGCCGTTTTACCTTTGAGATTTCCTCAACATAGAGCCACCTTCCATCTTAACTTGCCGTGGGCTCCTTTCCTAATTATCGGAAATTCTCGTTAACTAAAAAAAGAATACTTAAAGGTTACAATATATATATATATATATATATATATATATATATATATATATATAGATTTGTATTGAGTTTACCGTTTATGAACCTTAAGTTGTTCCAGAGATTTTACTAAATGTATTTCGTAAAATGTAATTCCAAGTTACGCATTTAAGAAATCGCTAATGCTTGTGGCGAATTAGTATTTATTTTATCCGTTCGTGTACCGGAAAGTGTCTTTGCAAGTTGTTTCACGTGTGCTTAATTCGTTTGTTGTAGGTTATTGTACCCGCCAACTCTTGCTTACGTATGTCAGCTGGGGATGTCAATTGTTTTTGAGATTTATTCAGGTTGGGGAACAAGAAAACTTAAGAGTACATTTGCCGTTAGTTTGTACTAATCCATTACTTGGGAATAGAAACCAGAATAATTACACACGCGCATGAAAGCAGTTTAATTATACTCAATACCCCTTGCTTTGTGTAGTGGTAGGGCCCATCTTGCAAGATAAGATTTTGTAAATAGACTTTACTGTAATACCATCGTCGTTCAAGTACGGGCACTGTGTGCTAAAATTTTATTTGTCACTATAATCCGAAGGTATAAACATTAGGCTTAATCACATCACTTTATTTGTGTTTTATAAATTTTTAATATTAGAGTTGTTTACTAAAAACATTATTTCCCGCACCTGCAACAGAACCATAGTGATTCAAGTAAAATTACGTTTAATGTAAATTTGTTGTTATAACGATCGCCTGCACGAGGCATTTGTTGATTAAATACAAATATAAGTTCGCTTATCTATTAGTAGGTCTTGCCAGCGCGAAATTATCATAGTAACTTACTAACCTTGATTTGATAATAGTATTTAAATTTTCTGAACATAACTTTATCGTATATTTTCTTTTACGCTATATGAATATTTGATGTTGTATACTAAAGTATGCCATGTATTTGTTTTATAAAATATGTATTACTTTCGGGAGAAGTTTGTGATTAGAGTGAAGTTGAACTATTAACGTGTATTATTTGAGAGAGGATTTACAGTATTAGGGTGGGTCCAGTCCCACTACATTGCAAGATTCTTTTGAGCTTTGAGAGTATTTCGAACAGTGAAGAGATTCTTTTGGTAAATCTAGTGTATCGATATTACTAGTAGTGCCCACCCGATTTTGTCATTATTCTCGCTTTTAAGATCATTTCAGGACTGTTGGCAACCCCAAACTACGACTTTCCATCATACCCAACCCTCGCCGACTTTAGTTAGGTCCGTTAAAAATTTTTATCCTTCCTGTGGTGTCGTAATGCCAAACAGATCTGTAACAAATTAATTGGCGCCCTATGTGTGAAGCCGATTTGTATTCCTGCAGTTTTAGATAATTATTTTGCACTCAGAAAATGTGAGTTGTCTTTTATTGTCGTTTAAAGTTTTGAGAATGGGTTTAGGAATGATGGTTGAAAGTAAAGAGGAGTTACAGTATGCCCTTCGTATTAGAGGTTGTAAAAGTGAAGGTTTAGTTAACCCTCCATTGATCGCATGCTTTTTTTTCTCGCCATTGATCGCAAATATAGATTTTATCTAACGCTAAGTCGCGCGTATAGATTTCTCCTAACAGTAAAATTTTTGAAAGTAGAACTTATTTTATTGTCTAAAGTTGTATATTACACTAAAAGATTGTTTTCTTAATAAACTAAAGTTCAGGGAGTATTTAAAATAAATGTTATTCACTGTCTGCTTCGGAGTCTTTGCATTTCTGACAAATATAAACTGTTGAAGCAGTGTGTTCTTTGCAAATGGCAGTTTTGCAGCTCTCACATTTATGCTGAGTAAATCTGTTTTTTCGAACTGGGCAGTAGCTACACCTTGGTTTTT
Source organism: Platerodrilus igneus (assembly GCA_036346225.1). Taxonomy (NCBI): domain Eukaryota; kingdom Metazoa; phylum Arthropoda; class Insecta; order Coleoptera; family Lycidae; genus Platerodrilus; species Platerodrilus igneus. Next base: position 2,889,187 of record JARFIW010000399.1, read on the forward strand.
GCTGTGAACCATTACCAGACCTTTCAATATTTCTATGCTCAATACCGATAATTGAGTATATTTTTTGTCGAAGTGAAAGGTGGAGATGGGGAATAGAAGCACGTCTCATCATGTGTGGCTTTGTCAGGTCTTTTGCCAAAGAAGTAATAAAATGATGTCTTGATGTTATGTTTTTGGTATTATATTTATAGATAGTTTGGGAGTTTATTGTCGCAATATTTAGAAGACTACAAAATACGGTAAAAGGCCGACGATTGCTGTACCGGGTTAAAAAATATTCCGCTTTTATTTTATCGGCAACATCAACCCTACCTTTTGTACAGTTGTAAAAGGTACTAACTTCCGGTTTATGCTGGGTAGAATCTGGATCTATAGTCTCAGTGTCATGGAAAGTAGAGAGCATAAGTACATTTTTATGTTTTCTTGGAGCGTAGGAAGATAGTATACATTTATTGTTAGCAATACCAAATGCGAGCATAGAACTCTGAATGGGCCGAGAATTGATTTGGCAAAGCTCTAGTGGAATATCTCGTTTATTTTTTCTGATTGTACCAACATAAGTTAGGTTAAGGTCTTGATATAGTTCATTAGCAAGTGGTACAGATGTAAATTAGTTATCGGCACTAATATTTCTTCCTCATTTGTCAATTGGTTGTATTAGCCTTCTCACCAAACTTGATGCATCATTTGACTCTTGATATGGACCTGGAGGTTGTTTTCCCGGATAAATTTCCATGTAATGTACATTATAATTTAAATAAGGGCTGCTATGCTTGCGGCCACGTCCCCAATGCTCCACTCGAAGGCACTACATTGGGTTTAAACGTGAAAAAATAAACGTGCTCCAAATTATTCTAACTTCAAAATTAACACATTCTAAATAAAAATCTAATAACTGAAACAAAAACTAAAAATAGGGTTTGATTGATGGTATTCCTAGCGTTGACTTTGGAGTGTGCGTGATCAACAAAACACAAACAAAATGAATGGCGAGGGATCCGTAATGCCGGATAGCAGCTGCCAGCTCTGCTTACCGGTGCGACCTGAAGGGCCGACTTAAAACTATCCATATCTAGCTAGCTAATTTGAAATGGATTCAAATTTTCTAAGAATACGCCAAATATATTAATAGTGAATCTAGCTATTTTACCTGCTTTATAAATTTACAAATTCGTCTTCCCTGGTCTAAGTAATTTGTTAGCCTAAGTCCGTTCCAGCTTTCCCTATCATTCCCTAACTGATTTATATTGTAATTACAATCTTCTCATACAATCTTCCTTCCTATATATAAGCTACCACCAAAACAATAAAAGCGGGCAAAAATATAAATATAAAAATATATATAAATATTTATGTAAATATATAAATAAATATCTATAAGTATTAAGCGTTGAGCAGTGCATTAAATTGCAAAAAGCATAACCCAAATTATCAGTGAACTCGCATAAGCATTATACCGGCTAGCGCCATTACGCGCAAAACGTGCTCGGTAAATTATTTCAAATCTACTAATTATCATAAATCAATGCTTATGCGAGCACAACCGCCACAATTTTGTTTCTACCTGGTTAGTATATTTTTCCAGCACCCGAAGATCTGGTCGTCTGCATACATTTAAACTTACTGCTAGGGGGAAATGGGTATGCACTGCTAAAGTTCTGGTGGATATGCACTAATTGTCCCAGGGGGGGGGGGGGTCACAATCACTATCGCTTCACTTTTAAGTCCTGGAAGGATGAGCGGTTTTTCATTCTGTTTTATTTTATTTTATTACTTTATTCCTTTGCTTATTTTATTGATTTAATTTAATGAGGGTTTTGATGTATATGTTCTTATTCATATATTTACCCAGATAAAGTTTTAAGTTTTTAATTTATTCCAGATTTCCGTGCGTATAAGGTTAGATAGTGATTATAGTGATCGTATTAGTGGTGTGGGGGTTTCGTGCATATGGACTTTTATAAATATTATGTTAATTCTTTTTTGTTTTTTTTTTATATAATTATTTAAATACTGGTTTTGGTTGCCAAACTCATATCATTTTACGCCAGGTCAGAATCTAAAATTTCCAATCCCCCCCCCACTCCCTTCCGATTTACGAGCGGTTATCGCCGTCTAATCGCGCAACCCTTCCCGCGAACTCTTTAAAGGCTGTCCAGAACGCTTTCTGGTTAGCCACTTTCCCGACTTCCTCTAGGCTCTTTGGCCATGCTAGCTCTGTGACTGCTAATCTCATATCAGCTAACCCTCGATTTGACACGATTTGAGCACGTGCTGTGCGCTTTCCGCGCCCTCACCGCATTCGCAGCGGTCGTTGTCGGTTAAACCGAATCTTTGTAAATACGCTTACAGGGCGCCGTGCCCTGTTACCAGCTGCACCATTTTATGGTCAAGTTTCACCTCGATTCCATCTCTCGCTACTATACTTGGAATGAATTTGTGGGTCAACCTGCCTGTGGCAGCGTTGTTCCACTTCTCTTCCCATTGTCGAGTTGACTTTTCGCGCAGCTTTCTTTTAATTAGAGACCTCGGTATCGACGAACGTGATATCTGAAAGTCGCCCGTCGCGGCCCGTTCAGCTAATTCGTCAGCCCTATCATTCCCTACGTTACCATTGTGCGACCTAACCTAACAGAACTTTAAACGTCGAAACTCGAGAGCCGTATGCGTTATACTCCAGACATCCGCCTGGAGGTCTGTCGAGGTGTTCATGTTTGTTAAAGCTGTCAGCGCTGATCTACTGTCTCTGATTATATAATAATCATCTCTGCCCACGTGGTTTATTACGTAATCGATAGCCTCTCGTATGGCTACCAATTCGCACTGGAAGATAGTGCTCCAGTTTGCAAGTTTGGTTTGAAACCGAAACACCTCTTTCCTGCTTAAACACGACAAACGCCGCGCCTGCTTGCCCGCCATCCATGCGTGAACGGTCCGTGTAAATTCTGATACCCGTCGGGTCCTCATCGCCTTCGACAAACTCGATTTCTCTAATATCGACCGGGTACTCCAACTCCGATACAACGATCTCTTTCTATCTCCCTATTACCAAGATGAATATTTTCGATAATTTCGCGCCCTTTCCCTATGTTTAGCAATCTTCTATCTCTAATCTTTTTAACGACATATTTGATAGCGATTCGCCCCTGAAACCCCAGTTTATTTTCGCAGCCGCCATTATTTTTTTTTTATATTTCGCAGCCTTTGCTTTTAACGTACTGCACGTGAGCCTTCCAATTTAACTTATCGTCAATCTTTACGCCGAGTTATGTAATTGCTTCCTTAAACGGTATTTTCTCCCCTCACAGCTTTAGCCTAGGGCGTCGCTGTCCCGGTTTCTTTCCGAAATAAAGCGCCTCTGAATTCTACGTCTTAAATTTTAATTTTACCGCCTGCGACCATTCGTATAGTTTAATAAGCGCCTCGTTCGGTTTTGTGCGCATATTCATTAACAATCGCGATCTCACAATTAAAAGCGTATCATCCGCAAAATGTGTGACCAGAGCATGACCCCTGCGGGCATCCCCTTGCCACATCGCGCGACAAAACTTCACCCAGGATCTCAACCTGTGCCAATCGCCTCGAGAAATAACTCTTGACCAAAGATATTAATTTTCGCGGACAACCACTATTTTCCCCCTCGCAAACAATCAATGGCCACCAGGCAGCATCAAATGCTCCTGAAATGTCCAAAGCAACAACGACACAATACTCCTTTGCATTTCTCGCCTGCTTAATTTCCCCGACAACGAACTCTAATGCGTCGATAGTCGACTTTTCCTCCATAAAACCGAACTTTCGGTTATTAAAACCGCCGCTGTCACGCACTAAGTGCTCAACTCGCGTAGTCATAACGCCATCCAAAGCACCGGTAGCAAGTTAATTGGACGATAGCTGCCCAGGTCTGACGCATTCGCCTTTTTAGGTTTAGGTATGAAGTTCACGTTCTGGACTTTCCAGCAACGTGGAAAGACACCCTTTACTAGACGAAGATTAAACAACTCGGCAAAGACACTCGAGACTAATAGGCACGCCTCCAGTACTGCGTCTGAAGTGATTGCGTCATGCCCCGGTGCCTTCTTAGGGTTCATCCTTCTAAGAACTCTAACGACCTCGTGAACTAGGATTGCTTTATCGGCACCTGTTCCTTGCGCCTTTCTAGCTTCCCGACGTACTAAATCGTGCGACCCCTCATCCTCCTCAGAATTATCCGAAGGGAAAGATTTCTCTAATAAATATTTGGCTGTGGTTTTAAAACCTTCCGTATATTTGCCATTTGTCTTTCTTATGTTACCGAGCGCGATTTTCTGTAGTTTACCCCTTATTACGCAGTATGCGGTTCCCCAGGGTTCTTTCTCTGAGTTTTGCGTGCAGAATTCTTTGAATTTATTTGTTCGCGTTTCTTTTATTAATATCTTATATTCGCGGTAACTTTGATTGTATTCTATTCTCCGTTGTTCTTTTATATCTCCCGAGACGCGTTGATAGCGGCGCCTAAAGTTACGCGTTTCTGCCCGCTTGGTGGTTAGTTCCCGGGTCCACCAGGGTACGCTGCTTTTAAATGTTTTCTTTCGCAGCATGGAGTACGACAACGCATCTACCACCGCGTCGTTTAATTTTTTGCGAGTGTTTCTATTTCGTCTGCCTTTCGGCAGTTAAATAGCTCGTTTTAGAGCGCAGGGATACTTTCGCCAAGTTTTTGTTTAAACCGCTCCGAATTTGCTTTTTTATTACAGAACCGCGAAAATATAGTTAGCTGCTCGTTTTCGCTTGTTTTGGTTTCAACGTCCCATGTTATTAATTTATGGTCAGAGAGCGTTTCCTCGTCCGACCTTAATTTCCAATTACAAATGATTTCTAACATCTCATGCGAGGCTAAGATACCATTCCCTTAAAGGATCAGCAACCTCCGAACCCCTATGGACTTCTATGGGGCTACTCCATAGTGACGACTTGGCATTAAAATCTCCCCCGATAATTAGATTTTAATTCCTGCCAATTTTACGAAGAATTTCTTCCATTTGATTTTTTATGTCCTCTGTTTGAGGATTTTCCCGCCGGGAGTCGACCGGCGGAAGGTACGCGCTAATCACGTAAAACGTATTTAATCCGGTTTTAATTTCGGTCGTCGTTAGAAACTCGTTTGATAAATTATTTAATATAATTCCGGCACAAGTGACATTATTTATTATTATTCCGCTGGGTGGTCGTTTGCTGTTCGCGTTTAAGACGGTAAAACCCCTCCCAAAACCTGTTATTTTGTGGCTATACAGGTGCGGTTCCTGTATGAGCCCGATGTCGAGTTTGTTTTTGTTCATTAATTTAACGAAATTATTTGTGGCCCCTTTGCCATTGCCTAAATTAATTTGCGCACATTTAATTTTCGAGCTTTTCGGAACATCGCCTAATGGCCTAGGATCCATAGTCAATGTTCTTGGCGATGACTGCCTTCAAACGTTGCATCGCTGGGCACTGCCTGCATTTGGTGTCGTGACGAGTGTCGACCCTGACACTACCAATCCTATCGTTCGACCTCGCACAGGCAACACAACAAGAAACTGTCCGCCTACGGTTTTTCAACTCATGCCCCACTTCGGGAAGTTACCGCAAAACTGCACCCGCTCCTTACACTCTGTGGACCTGTGGCCGAACTCGTAGTAACGGAAACACTGGATTATTGAGAAATGATCCCGAGCTTTACGCCAACCCAAACTAACTGCCTCTGACAAAAAACACCTCCTAGCCTCCGGCGAAACCTCAAAAACGACGCTGGCCAACGGATCTCTGGGTCCTTGCCACCGAACCGGAACTTCTCCTTTACCTTCTCCTCGCACCTAATCTCCCTGAAGCGGGGGTTCTGAAAATCAGGAGCTCTTCTTGCTTCATCTCCCTCTCTACCCCAGGGAGCACGATGCCCGGTCTCCTCTTCTCGATGGTTCTAGCTGTAAGACCCTGACAAGCCCCATCCTACCGTCGACTGCAAACGCCTGGCGTCCTCCTTGCCAGCACACTCGACATCAACGCCACCCCTACACGTCCGACGTGCTCCGATAACAACGAAACCATCCTTGGCCGGGTCAACATTCCTCTTCAACGTCACCATGACGTCGTGCTTCACCTCTGGGTTGGCGTCGACACGAACTGCGACTGTCGACGCTGCCTTCCTAACCACTGCTCCGGCATAGGACATTACACCTCTTGGTCCCTCCTGCCCTACCACGACATGCTCAGTGCGCCCCGCTGTCACTGCTGCCTCCGCCACAGCCTCCTTTATCTCGCCAAGTAACCATCCTGAGACCCCTGATCATCCCTAATAGCTAATTCGCAACTTCTCGGAACTCGTCCGCGGCGTTGCGAATCACCTTGCTGTCGTTTACGGTGATGGTCGCCGAAGTGGTAGGGACCCGCTTGTGTATAAAGCCGTGCGCCCCCTCGCACGGAACATCAAGTGATCCAGCTCGTCTAGGTCGTTAGCAGCAACGCTTCCGTTGCTGTCAGTCGACCCATGACAATGTCCTCTCGACGTTGCGGGCGACTCAGGCTCGACTCCACACACAATGGGCGCCGACCCCCCCCCACTCCACCAGCGCAGACCCAGGCTCTCTGGCAACACGACTACCTCCCCGTCGGGCTGCGACTCCGACTTCTCTTCCCTAACCACGACCTCCTTCTCTTCGACCTAATCGACCGCCCCAGCCTCCGACTGCACAGCCCTGACTGACAAAATCAGATAACAAAAACAACAAAAACAAACAAAGCCCAGATCAAAATGCCCTGACGAGCATAAATAAACCCGAAGCTAAGATGTACAGTTAAACGGCAAAACAACAAGTACAGAGCAAAAACTCTTCTCCAATAAAAGACCTAGATTTCAAATGACCCTTAAACTTCTTTGTATTTATTTATTTATTTAAATTTTAAAAACCACCAAATGAAATTTCAAATTTTATCAGAAATAAAATAAACACTAACGTCAAAATAACAACGAGGACAAAATAAGATAGCAATTTCAATAAATATACGCAATTAAAAATCTACTATAACAAAACTGTATTTATATATTTAAAATTCAAACTAGCTAATTACCTCTAAAACAAATTTATAAAATACCGGACTTTAAATTTAAATTTAGAAACAAACTAATTAAAACACGCGTTATTGAAATGCGGTACCGGAAGCACTTACCGCTTGTTTACTCGGTGCCTGGTACGACCTTCAAGTGCTACACCACTAAGTAAACTTAAAGAGCGACGTTAAGGATGCTTTAAGTACACATGTACTTAAAAAATGGAATATTTATATACAAATTATTTCAAAATTTACGGTTTTTAGTTATTCATTTGATTCAGAAGGTGGCCTAGATTTTGGTTTTTAAATTGTTATTTTATTACACGTACGTTATATAATTTTCCCGAATTTATTTGCTGGTTTTACGCTGTTTTAGCCCGTTTTACTCGTTTTTTCAATAAATTTATTAAAACGTCTTTTTAAATTATTTTGAATTTATTTTTGGTTATTTGTTTAGTAGATTTTTAGTTTAATGTCCCGAAATTTAAGTTGGTTTATTTTTAAACGCGGATTTTAGTTAAATTTTAAGTTAAAACCTGATTTTTTTATTATTTATTCGATTTAAATTTTTGTTTTTATTAACCGCCGTATGTATTAAAATTAACGCCACACAAAAATAAAAGTATAATACAATAAATATAAAAGCTTAAAATATAATAATAAATAATAAAAACTTATATGTAGCCTAGTAGTCAGGACCTCTGCAAAATACGTCCGGTCACTTCAAATGCTAACTAGAAAGTTCATGTTATGTACATCGAAAGTTTTTGCATCGGCAAAAGCATAAATCTTAATACCGTATTTAGCCGGTTTACTAGGTATATAGAGACGAAATCTACAACGTCCTCTAAATGCTTCCAACATTTCCTCATTTGTCACATATTGACCTGGACTGTAACTGCTATGACACTTGTGCACAAAAGAATCAAATATCTCGCGAATAGGTGCGAGGTTATCCAGTTTTAATCGTTGTTGTCTGCTGGTTTTATCATCAAATCTGATAACTCGAACAAGAATATGAAAACGTCTTTGCGACATTGTTGCTTGAAAATAGTCTGGAGCGGTGCCATCTTTTGCATACAGTTCAGACGTATTTAGGTGTTGTGCGTTTCTTACACCTGCCAAATACAGCAGCAAACCCAAAAAAGCCAATATTTCAACCTGGTCCGTAGGTAAACAATCTTGCGGGCGGTGGTAAGTAACTCGCATTTCATCAAGCTTTTGATTTGTGAAAGAAACAATAGTATCAAGTATATTCAATGTAAAAAATATTTTCCAGCAATCTATAATTTCCTTTGCGTGCTTGGATTGACCTATAACCTTAGGCAGTTTTGTTATTATATTTTGTTTGCGTGTTTTGGTTGCAACGAACTTTTTTTGTTTTAATCATCGAACACCATTTTTGGCAATAAATTGCGGCACTTTTTGTGGAATGGTTGCTATGTTCAGAGGCATCGTCATCCACAACAGAACTAAATTCATTATCTGAAGGATTTTCTTCGAACCATTTTAGCCATTTTGCTTCGGTTCTTGGGGAAGCCATACCTATATAAAGACACATACAAGTAAATCAATGGCAATGACAATTACTATAGATTTTAGAGAAGTTCAAAAATAAATATTGCCGATTTTTATTACCGAACCGAACCACGTTTTTTTATTAGATACACTTATAACATAATTATCCCATAGAGTTCTGAGCTCTATTCAGTTGGCACGATACGAAAATAATAAAAATATTTTGTATTAAAATATAGTAATCAAAAACTTACCAAAAATATTTGCAACACAATAGAAAATTCACATATGCAAACCGTCGCGTCGTTAGTTTTTATCTAACATCTTTAGACTACCTAACTGGTGGCGTGTTAGGTTTATACTAACATTATACGCCAGAACATAATCTAATCATCCCCACTTCGCCCTTATACGAGTAGATGATGCACGGCAACAAATAAGACGCATTCTTAAAGCCTATGAACAATATATCAAAATTTAAAGAAAAAGTGTGTAGAGAATAAAATATCGTTAGATTATTTCTAACACCTCGACCTATGGATAGGATTCTTAGAGAAGAGAAAGAAAGTGGTTAAAAAAATTTGTTAATATTCCAGAATTTTCGGAGGACGTTGAAACGGTTGAGAACGGTTGTTGTATTTTAGAAAAATTAATTGACGTGCATGAATGTACGCCGTGTAAAGGATGTGAAAGATGGATTTTTATTGAAAGTAACATTGCTGTTGTCCGTTTATCAATTATTGTCGCTCAAGTTTGATCCCGATGAAATCAATGCAGGTACCAGATCCGTGGATAATACCGTTGGGCAGACTAATTCCGTTACACAAATGTCACCATGCCGAAGTTATACAAGAACGTCAGTTCCAGTTGCGAAGTGGAAAATCCAATTTTCTGGCGAACCTCGAACAATGTTTTTGATCGAGTTTGTTGACCGTGTGGATGAACTTAGAATTGCCCGTAATGTTGATCTTGTTCAATTATTTTCTGAATGCGTTGATCTGTTTTGTGGTAAAGCGTTATTATGGTTTGAGAGCAAATAGGTGTTCTGCTGATAATTGGGAAGAATTAGTTCATTTGTTGCGGTTGGAGTGTCAGTCGATTAATTATAATGAGCGTCTGATGGAAGAAATTAAACGTCGTAGTCAAGGTTCTGAAGAGACTATGGGGATTTACATTGCCGTTATGTTAAATAGGTTTAATAGATTAAATGAAACTATTTCTGAGGCAGATCAACTTAAAATTTTAATGCGTAATATTACACCCCGGCATATCAAAATTAGTTGGCACTTATTGAAGTACATTTTATAGAGAAATTATTGTTGTATGGTAGGAAGATGGAAGAAAGACGTTTTTTTATTAAAACTTATATACCGCCTTCTCGTCGTCATACGGATTTGGAAGCTGATTTGGCCTACATGGACTCTTTTAATGATTAATGTATTACTGAAGTTTCTGATAAAACAGATCAAAATTTTAAAAGTGAGGTGCTTCAAAAAGCACTTCGTTGTTGGAATTGTGATAAAAGTAATCACAGAGATGCTCAATGTGATGTATCACGCCGTCGTCAATATTGCTACCTATGTGGAAATCCTGGTTTTACTGTAAATACTTGTAATAAATGCTGTAAGTTTTCGTGAAACAGCCCGACGGGAAATTGATTGGTCGAGCGATTTTTTCCTATACGTTTATATGCAAAATTATATGCAAATTCAAAATGCTAATTTCGTTAAGAATAAAGTTATTTTAGATTATGTTTTTGAGAACTCTACTATCGATGCGAGACCCCCATGTTAGTGTGTATATTATGGGTTATGAATTACTTGGACTTTTGGATTCTGGGGTAGTAGGACAATTTTAGGATCGAAAGGTTGGGATTTATTAAGTTCGTTGAAGTTACCGTTAGGAAAAGATTTACGTACCGCCTATACCGTAGCGAATGGTCAAAAAGTTAATAGTTTAGGAACAATTACTTTACCGAAATAGTTTGAAAGAACGTTCCGCTACTGTAGAAGTGTTAGTTATGCCTGAAGTCAAGCATGCATTAACTTAAGGAATCGATTTTTGGTCATCTATTGATTTAGTTCTTGATATTATAAAAGGTCAATGGCAGTTTACCAGTCCTGATATTTCGTCTGTGAATGATACGTTATATAATTCTGTTTTGAGGTCAGCTCATGATCTTTCTTCTGAACAACGTTTTAGATTAGAACAGCTGGTTGATAAACATTTTGCCGAATATTCTTGCGAACCACTAGGTTGCGCGAATTTAGTAGAACACGAGATTAAGAGTTCCTCGAAACCAATTAAACAAAGATATTATCCGGTGTCGCCGGTTATGCAAAAGCATATTGATGAAGAGCTGAAAAGGATGCTTAAGTTTGGAGTAGTATAGCGTTCGAACAGTGCTTGGGCAAGTCTAATTTTAATGGTAAAAAAGCGTGATGACACGTTTTGATTTTGCGTTGATTTTCGTCAGGTTAATAAAGTTACCGAGAAGGATGCGTGCCCTTTGACATACGACGCGTCTGTCCTGGACCGCTTTGTGACGTGAGGTACATTTCTTTGTTAGATATCAAGTCTGCATATTGGCAAGTCCCTGTTGCTGAGGAATCCCGTAAGTATACAGCTTTTACCGTACCGAACCGGGTTTGTACCAATTTTGTCAAATGCTTTTTGGGTTGCATAAAGCGGCGGCTACGTGGCAGCGTTCGATAGATACTGTGTTAGTTCCCGAGTTGGAACCCTACGTTTTGTTTATTTGGACGATATTGTGCTGTGTACACCTGATTTTGAGAAACATATTGAAATACTTGAAGAAGCTTTTACCCGTTTAAGTAAAGCAGGCCTCACATTATGTCGAGAGAAGTGCCAGTTTTGCAAGTCTGAACTCAAGTATCTGGGATACGTGGTGAATAGTAAAGGTTTACTTCCTGATCCCGATAAATTTTCCGCCATTCTGAATATACCGCCGCGGAGAGAGAATTGTAGGTATGGCGTTGTGGTATAGGCGTTTTATACCAAACTGTGTTTATTACGATTAAGAATCATTTGATTTCCGTTCCTATAGTTAGGTGTCCCGATTCTAATGTGCCGTTTTGTTTGCAGGCAGATGCTTTTGGTTACGGCTTAGGCGCGGTCCTAACCCAGACCAAAGGTGATTAAGAATATGTTGTGTGTTATGTTAGTCGTTCTTTCACTAATCCTGAGAATAATTTTTCCGTCACCGAACGTAAATGTTTGGCTGTGATTTGGGCTATCGAAAAATTACGTCCGTATCTTGAAGGCGCTAGGTTTACCGTTATTACGGATCATCATTTCCTAGTGTCGTTAAATAGTTTAAAAGAGCCTTCGGGTAGAAAGGTTAGATGGGCTGTTAGGTTACAGCAACACGATTTTGAGATTCTACATAGAAAACGTAAAGACCACCATGTGCCTGATGCGTTTTCTCGTGCCGTACCTGAAATTAACATTGTTAGTGATGTAGTAAAGGATCGGGGGTAGGTAGAGCCTCATGTAAATTCGAAAACCGATCGTTGGTACAATCGTATGTGGAATTTTGTGCAGACTAAACCGATCAACTATAATAGTTGGAAAATTGTTGGCGATAACTTGTATAAACGTATGAAAGTAGATTATCCAGATGTTTCTGAAGAAGATGATTGTTGGAGAGAAGTTGTCTCGAAACATCGTCGTAAAGATCTCTTAGTAAAGTTTCATGATGAACCAACTTCAGGTCATCTAGGCATTTTTAAAACTTTTGGTCGTATCTCTCATTTATTTTATTGGATGAAAATGAAGGCTGATGTTACTCGCTACGTGGCCCATTGCACGGTGTGTTTGGAACAGAAGCCAGAACGGAGAAAACCGGCAGATTTGATGTCCAGACATCCACTTGTTAAGGAACCATGGCAGATGATATCTTGTAATCTGATAGGTCTGTTACCTCGCTCCTCGAGAGGTTATTGTTATATTTTATCAGTTACCGACTGCTTTACAAATTTTTCATTGTTTTTTACATTACGTTCTACTACGGCTTCCGCCGTCATTCAACGCCTTGAAGAAAACGTTACATTAGTATTTGGTGCTCCGCAGTACTTAATTTGCGATAATGGTAGTCAATTGCGGTCTAAAGAATTTCGAAAGTTGACATCCTCATATAAAATTCAAGTCATATATAATGCTTATTACCATGCACAAGCAAATCCTGTTGAGAGAATACATAGAGTTTTGAAGACTATGCTGGCGTCATATGTTAAAGACAACCATAAAGATTGGGATCGTTATCTTCCGAAAGCAGCTTGCGTCACGCACACGACTATTCATTAGGTTTTTGCTAATTTTGATCGTGAGATGAATCTTGAAGGAAACCTCGACGTATATGCTAATAATCACGATTTAAATAATATTAGCTTTGCCGATCAAAAAAATCTTTTGTCACTTTCCGCCGCGATGCAGAAAATTTATGAGGATGTATTCAAACGACTTAAAATGCCGTATGATAGTGCAAAAATTCAGTATGATTGCGTAGACGTCCTGCAAATTTTCAAGTTGGTGATTCTGTCTGGAAAAGGAATTATGTACTGTCGGAGACGTCAAAACATTTTACCGCGAAGTTAGCCTCTAAATTTATTGGCGCCTTTATTAGTCGTAAGAAGGTCTCTTATTCGACTTATGAACTTTCCAATTCGACTAGCTTGTTTAAAGGTGTACGGCATGCCAAGGAACTTAAACAGTATCCGGATTACTTGTAGTTAGGTGTTGTGGTTGTTTTTTTTTGTTTTGGTCGTTTACAAGTTCCGTTATCTTTAATTTTAGGTTTTTGTTTTCTTATGCCGAAAATGGGATTTTTTGTTTTTCAAGGGGGGGGGGACGTACCGTTTATTTGATTATAAATAGTTTATACAGTAGGTATAAGTTTTCTTAAGTCAGCCCCTGTACATATTTAATAATTTAATAAGCGTTCAAGCTTCACTGTTTGCCGAACACTCCATAATATTTAAATTCAGGTGATTAATGTCTAAACGTCCTTGATGCGCAGCGCACTCCCCCCCCCCTGTGTTTGTTGGGCTTTTGAAGAAATTTATAAAAGCACGTTGGCCTTTTTCGTGATAAAGCTCTTGGAATCACGTTGTTGACGTTCTCTGGTTATTGTTCATTTAGCGGATTTGTATTGAGTTATTTTGATTTATACCGTTTATGAACCTTAAGTTGTTCCAGAGATTTACTAAATGTAATTTGTAAAATGTAATTCCAAGTTGCGCATTTAAGAAATCGATTATGCTTGTGGGGAATTAGTATTAATTTTATCGGTCTGTGTATCGGAAAGTGGTTTTGCAAGTCGTTCCACGTGTGTATAATTGATTTGTTGTAGGTTATTACAACCGCCAACCTTTGTTTAAGTATGTCAGCTGTTGATGTCAGTTGTTTTTGGAATTTATGCAGGTTGGGGAGCAATAAAACTTAAAAGTACGTTTGCCGTTAGTATGCATGTACTAATCCATTACTTGGGAATAGAAACCACAATAATTACCCACGTGCATGAAAGCAGTTGAATTAAGCTCAACATCCTTTGCTTTGTGTAGTGGCACGGCCTATCTCGCAGGGTAAGATTTTGTAAATAGACTGTGATACCATAGTCGTACAAGTGCGGACGTTGTGGGTTAAAATTTTATTTGTTGTTATAATTCAAAGGTATAAACATTGGGCTAATCACATCACTTTATATGTGTTTTATGAATTTTTAATGTTACAGTTGTTTACTAAAAACATTATTTCCTGCACCTGTTACAGAGCCATAGTGATTCAAGTTACTACGTACCTCGACGTAGCCTGAAATATAAAAACAAGAATGACTGGGCTCAATCGGCGAGTGGGTGGGGCATTACCAATATAAAAGTAAATGATAGGCCTGAAATAAAAGTACACATTAATTTAGAACAAAGAACTATGTAACAGAAAAACGTATAATTAGCCTACATGTTACATAAAAAAAGGAAAACCCACTTTAAAAAACACTAGCTTTTTCCTATGTCATACTCTTCAAAAGAATTTCTACAGGTTAAAATAAAGGGTATAACGGCAACATTATTTAATACTTTCCTAAATTCCCCACTACTAATTTAGATGGTATCATCGCCCATGTCCATGAATCCAGAAAAATTTACACCCTAAACTAACTAGGACATACAAAAAAAATTAATTCGATACAAACCAGCAAAAGAAATAAACTGAGGGCTGCTATTTAACCACACACAAGTATACTATATGGACAAATTGTTAGTTTGGATACGAAGTGCACATCTCGTATTTGACAAAAAAACCAAAAAGGAAACTAATCAGTAAAACTAGTCAAACTAATCATAGAACTTGTGAGTTTCTTTTGACAAACGTTTTTGTTTTTGTTTCAAAATTGCACATCGTACCTGTAGGACGATTGTAATATTTATGTATAGCAATTAACAATAGTCCTACGTTTCCAGGCTTAAACGCACATAACTACATCAAACGCTGATAAAGGGTAATTTCTTGATCTACATACAAAGCAAACATGTCATATACCTGCACGTGTCTGGCTCCTTATCTTATACGCCAGCGAACTTGACTCAGCACAGAATCGCCACGGTAGTCGGATCCATTTACCCAATTACCATAACGGCAACAGCGATCTACGAGTAAAAACCACCAGTTGACCTGTGGCAACGAACAGTCGGGCCTACATGAAAAACAATTTGGCTCCCAGTTAAGAGCTAAGAGATAATCTTATTAGTATGAG
The DNA here is from genome assembly GCA_036346225.1 of Platerodrilus igneus. NCBI lineage: Eukaryota > Metazoa > Arthropoda > Insecta > Coleoptera > Lycidae > Platerodrilus > Platerodrilus igneus. The sequence goes on from JARFIW010000399.1 coordinate 2,904,545, forward strand.
TAAGCGCTGGAAAACTTACCAATGCACCCAAGATATCCGCCACTTGTCAACAAGAAAAAAAAGTGCATCGCTCTTGAAGTTCCAGAACGAGTAAATCAAAAATACTACCAAGCATCAGATTCAATTCGTTTTTAAAAGCAAAATTCTACATTCAAACCGCGCGTTATCACAACATGCCAAGAGGTGATTAGAAACTCGAAACACTTATCAAATAATTCGATGCCTTATTTCGACGAGTTTCTAGGTCGTAGCATTTAGGAAGTAATTTTACGTTAACAGAATATGTAGCAAACCGGCGGACATCTAAAACACGGTACAGACTATTTCATTTAGAACAGAAAAAGGTGTATTTTAATTTAAGCCGAAAATAAACGAAACAAAGTAAAATTACGTTTATTGTAATTCTGTTGCTATAACGATCGCCTGCACGAAGCATTGCTTAATTAAATACAAACATAAGTTCGCTTATCTATTAGTAGGTTTGGCCAGTGCGAAATTATCAAAGGAACTGAGTAACCTTGATTTAATAGTAGTATTTAAATTTTCTAAACATAACTTTATCGTATATTTTGTTTATGCATATGAATGTTTGATCATCCATACTAAAGTATGCAATGAATTTGTTTTATAAAATACGTATTTCTTTCGGGAAAAGTTTGTGAGTATAGTTAAGTTGAACTATTGACGTGTATTATTTGTGAAAGGATTTAATGTGTTAGGGTGGGTCCAGTCCCACTAGGCTGCAAGATTCTTTTGAGTTTTGAGAGTATTCCGACCAGTGACGAGATTCTTTCGTTATATCTAGCGTATCCATATTACTGGTGGTGCTCACCCGATTTTGTCATTATTCTCGCTTCTTAGATCATCTACTAGTTGTATTTCAGGGTTGTTGGCAACCCCAAACTATGCCTTTTTATCATAGCCACCTCTCGCTGACTTGAGCTAGAGCCGCTAAGGATTTTTATCCTTCCCGTGGTGTTGCAGTGCCAAGTAGGCCCGTAACAATGTACATTCGCACTTTTGTGTAAATATTTACGAATTTTTATTGCATTTTTAAAACATGGAGGTATGTGTACAAAAACGTCGCATATGTAAAGACAAACTTACACGTTTTACAAATCATGTAAGTAGACTCAAAAACACATTCGACTCTAATTCTGAGTCAAATTCTAGGGAATCAATTTCAAAATTGAAAGAGTTGCGGTGTTTTGATTGTTTGGGGTCACCTTATTAATAGCGGCTCCGTGGCGTAGTTGGTATGCATGTGGCTAATATGCCCAATGCCCGGAATTCAAATCCCGACACGGTTTGCTTAAAAAATGTTTGGCCAGCATTTTTCACAGAAATACGCTCTCGTTTGGATGAGAGATATAAAATGGAGGTTCGGTGTGTGAGTCTTGTCACGCACGCCAAAGAATCCTACTTTGCTAGAAACAGCAAGGGTTTGTCAAAATTCAAAATTTTCCAGGTAAAAACGCACTTCCTGGCCTATGTAGTACCTTCGGGTGGAGCATTGGAAAATCAAATGTATGCCTGATGATACTATTGACAAAGGCAGCTATCTGGCAAAAAATTTAGATGTTTAAGTAAAAACTACAACAAGAGTGATGTTTTGAATTTTATTCAACGTATGACCTTAGTCCCACTAAAATACATTTGATTTATTACTATTATAGTTCAAGGAAACTGCACTATATTCAATACTATTATATATATATATATATATATATATATATATATATATATAAATCTATACACTTTATGACCTTTATATTACTATTTAGACAAGGTGTTATAAATTTGTTAGGATATTTTAGATAAAAAAAAATAGTAATTTAATATTTTGTTATATTACTTGACGTTTCGGCAACACATTTTTGCCATAATCATAAGTCTATACTATAAAAGAGATTTAGTCACTCAATTACAAAAATGACAACTTACATTAACTGTTGTTCATAAAAATATCATTATTTAGCTAATGACAGTGACAGTACTTCATTTGATTGAAAGTAGTATAATACAATAAATTGACATAATCATTGACACATGACTAACACAGGTGTTTTAAGAAAATAATAAAAAGATCAGTAATATTATTGATTATAAGAAGGACAATATACTGTACTTAAATTTTCCAAATCTTGTTTGTTACTCATAGAAGTGTTGTCTTTCAGTATGTGGAAGAATTCCAAGAACAAACGTTTTTTATAATTGGATTCAGCTTCCATGATCTTAACTTGATTATATTCCGGGTTGTATTTGGTGGTATACACATGTCTAGCTAAGGCGCAATTGTTTTTACCGAGTTTTGCGTCACTGCGATGTTGTGTTATTCTATTGCGCAACCACTGATTAGTGTGTCTTACATAACTGAGCGAGCAACTACATTCGATCCTATATACTACATTGCTACATAGTGGTACCTCAGTTTAATCTTTCAATTTTGTAAATAGGTTTTTTAGTGATTTGACATAATCATTTGCAATTATAACATTAGGTTGTTTTAATATTTTAGCAAGCAAAGGAGTAAGTTTCTCTATAAAAGGTAGTTTTTTTATAAATCAATTGTGTATTTATAATTGTAGGTGTTCTTAAAGTGTTAGCAAGTAATTTGGATAACCATTATTTAACAAGGAATTGCAGCAGCGTTGGGGTTTGAGGTACAATAAAGCGCTAAAGGTTATGCTACATACGTTTATTTGTGCTTCCACAAGCCAAGAGTTGTAACCATCAGTCAGCTTCCAGCTCTGCACTTTAAAGTCGAGACATTCCTAAACTGGAAATGCGGCAGTGTCGGGATCTAAAGCACTAGCAAAGCGCTAAATATAATGCTACATACGTTTGTTAGTGCTTCCCTAAGAAAAGAGTTATAGCCATGTATCTGCTCTCGGTTCAGTATTTTAAAAACAAATATTTGCAAAATTGGAACTATAGTAGCGTATGTTTTAAAGCCCAATTAAGCACTAACAAAACGCTAAAGACCATGCTACATATGTTTTTTAGTGCTTCCATAAAAACGCTTGACCTCGTCCGTCTTACAGGTCTGCACTTTAAAGTCAAATACTTCTGAAACAAGAAATGTGACAGCGTTGAGGTTTAAAGCTCTAAAGGTCATGCTACATAATGTTTGTTAGTGCTTCCGTAAGTAAAGAGTTGTAACCAACTACCGGATCTTAATTTTGAAGTCGCATATTTCTGAAATCGAAAGTGCAACAGCGTCGTGGATTCAAGCACAATAAAGCACTAATGACCCACTAAAGTTTACACTAAATATGCTTGTTAGTGTCTTTATAAGATAAAAGTTGTAATCGTCTTCAGGCTTTCAGCTCTGCATTTTGAAACCGAACATTCCCGAAATCGGAAAAGCGGCACGGTTGGGATTTCAAGAACAATGGATCAGTAAAGAAGCACTAAAGCTTATGCTGCATATGCATGTTAGTTCTTTTATAAGAAAAAGTTGTAAGCGTATTCCATATTTAAACTCCGCACTTTGAGTCAAATATATTCGAACCGCTAGGGTTTGAAGCAAATTGAAACTCTAACAAAGTACTTGAAATTATGCTACATATGTTTGGTAGAGCTTTCATAAGAAGCGAGTTGTTTTTATCTTCCAGCTTCTAGCGCTGCTATTTAAAGTCAAATATTACTGAAACGGGAAGTGTGGCTGTGTTGGGGTTTAGAGCACAGTAAAGCACCAAAGAAGCACTAAAGATTATGCTAAACATGTTCTTCTAGCTTCGCTTTTGAAGATCGAATATTACCGAAATCGGAAGTGTGGCAGCGTTGTCATTTGAAGCACAATGAATCATTAACGAATTATCAAAGTTTTTGCTGCATGCGATAGGTAATGCTTTCATAACAAAAAGTTGTATCCAACTTTCATATACAGTGAATCACTAACAAAGAGCTTATACTCAGCCATTTTATAAGAAAATAGTTGTTTCTGTATTTAAACTCTGTATTTCAAAGCCGAATATTTTATAAACTGGAAGTGCCGCTGCTTTGGCGTTTAAGGCACAATAACACACTAATGAAGCACTAAAGATTGTGCAACATATTGTCGTTAGTGCTTCTATAACAAAAAGTTGTAGCCTACCTTTGGATTTGACATTTGAAGTCGAACATTTCCGAAACCGGAAGTGCGGCTGCTTTGGGGTTGAAAGCGCAATGAAACACTGACAAAACACTAAGGATTATGCTATATGTGGTCTTTGGTGCTTCCAAAAGAAAGAAGCTGTAGCTAGCTTACTAATCTGAACTTTGAAATCGATTATTTGGGAAACCGGATGCGCAGTTGCGTAGAGGTTTACAGCACAATAAAGCACTAACGAAGCAGTCAAGATTGTATTATAAATGTTTGTGAGTCCTCTCATAATAAAAGAGTAGTGGTCATCTTTCAGCTCCTGGTTTTGTACTTTAAGGTTGAATATTCTCAAAAACGAAATTGTGTCAACGTTAGGGTTTGAAGCACAATAAAACACTAACGAAGCACTAAAGATGTTGCTAGATATTGCCGTTAGTGCTTCAATAACAAAAAGATGTAGCCTTCTTTCGGAACCGATATTGGTAATCGAATATTTCCGAAACCGGAAGTGCAGCTGCTTTGGGATTAAAACGCACTAAAACATTAACGAAGCACTAAACATTATGCTGCATATGGTTGTTAGTGCTTCCAAAACAAAAAATTTGTAGCCGTTCTCCCAATCGAAACTTTAAAGTCGATTACTTTGGTAACAGGATGTGCGTCTATTTAGGGGTGTATAGCACAATAAAGCACTAACGAAGCTTGCAGCTTCGCACTTTAAAGTCGAATATTCTCAAAACCGAAAATGCTGCAACGTTGGGGTTTGAAGTACAATCAAACACTAACGAGCACTAAAGATTATGCTACATATGGTCGTTAGTGATATTTTATTACAAAAAAGTTGTAGCCTACTTTTGGATCTAACCTTTGAAGTCGAATATTTCCGAAACTGTAGGGCAACTGCTTTGTGGTTATAAGCACAATGAAGCACTACATACTATGCCACATATGATTGTTAGTGCTTCTATACCAAAAAGCTTTATCCAACTTCTGGGTCTGAACTTTGAAGTCTAATATTTCAGAAACAGACGTGCTGCTGCACTGGGGTTTCAAGCACTTCTTGGTTCTAAATTTGAAATCTAATATTTTCGAAACCGAGGAAGCATCTGTGTTAGGATTTGAAGTACAATGAAGCACTAACAAAGCACTAAGCGTTTTGCTATATGGCTGGCACTTTTTGTGCTTTATATCTGTAGCGACGGGAAATTCTTCACTTCATTCTACACAACGCCAGTTTAATTATACATATTTCCAAGGCTTAATTCTTAATATATTCTTATTTCTAACGTCACTGCTTATTATGTTGCAAGTAAAAATTTCGGAAAGTAATATGTGTATTTTAAACTTCAGATAATGCATTAAATAAACAGTTAAGTTAAGATTTATTCTATAATTACGACTAGTGTGTAAACTCACTTAGTTCGCAACTTCTTAAGATAATTGTATAAATCAGCGTTGTCCAACTTATCATAGCCCGCGGGCCGGCCATATTTTCTTCACCAAACATTTCAGGGGCCAAGAAGGTTGAATAATGAAAAATCGGTTTATGTTAATTAAAACATAATATGTGGCGCCAACGTTGAGCCAACCATCATCAGACGTTAAACGGGTTGCTGCTGTATTCAGCCAGGTTAAGTGAAGTTACGCAAACTAAATAGTACCTACTTTAAATTCAAATTAGATTTAAATTTTCACATAGTAAAATAATGTTAATATTAATAATAATAATTTAGTAACATAAATTTATTCATAGTAAAATGTACTCGCGGGCCGTATACGGCCCGCGGGCCGCCAGTTGGACAGCCCTGGTATAAATAACTATTTTTCACGAATGGCAAACAATATTTTTCAAACACTTTATTCACTTGATTAAAACAAATCATTAATAATTTTAAATTTGTTGCTTTATACACCATTAGGAAGTGTTGCTTTAACATCAAGATTTTTTATGATTCGCAGTTGTATAAGAGCGTCTAGAAAAATACAATTACGATTTTCTATTCCAATTCTAACTTAGTAAATAACATTCGTCTGAAGTTTGGAGGCATATTTTCCTATAAAATGATGTACTCTTTTCGTTTGAATTTCAAATCAAATTAAACATATAATGGGCACTTTTAAGCAGGTTAAGGTTATATATTTTTCTACTTGACGAAATTAATTAATTTCCTAATTAACAAATTGTTTGAATTAGATATTTATTTATGTTGCTTCACGTAAGTGTTGTAAAACTAATCGTCTTAATTTGGATTCATATTCTATAATTCCTCACAAGTGATTAAAAAATAATTTATAATGATATTTTAAATAAAAGCGTCAGATGTGGTCTTAAACACACTTTATATATAATATTTTATTAGGTAGCTCAAAACTGGTATTTGTATACATGAAGAATAAATTACCTTTTTTAAATGCATTACTAAGGTTTCAATTAAACAATCTGAAAACAAGTTTTGTGTCTTGTAACGTTGGGTTTGGGCAATATTTGGCATCTATATTCTTGACTGTTCTGCCCTCGTAGGGCAATACTGAAAATCTATTAATGCAAATGACAGATTTCTCGTAATTATTTACACGGAGTAAGAAAGTGCTTTTCCTATTCACGTATAGATAGCGCAGGGGGTAACTATGGATTCTATCTTTTATAGTAAAACCTGATAAGTTACTTTCTACAATGTATGAAGATTGATATTTAGAAAAGTAGGGTTCTGTTTTAACATTGATATCGCTACCTCTATAGAAAAAGGTCAGAACTACAATTAGCATTTTTGTTATAACTATGTAAAGAGTTTCTAAAATTCAATACTTTTTGTGGATCAACCTTGTGAACAATAGGTGGCACTTGTATCGCTTTGATCATAGCGGCTACTTCGGTTGGATTTGTGAACGAACATGAATATTTCACCAGAGGTGCGAATGAGTGTGTATGCGTGCTTAAGTGTTATGGAAGAACGTCACTCTCGGCATTGTTTGGGGTTTATTCAAAGAATGGTGTCAGCATTGTTGAGAAACAGCGTGACAGTAACAACTGTGTCGTTGTTCTGCATAAATCTTTATCATCTATATTGCTTTAGATTTGGAGCCACGGGCATAATATCAATTGTGTCTATCTTAATTTAAAAAACATGTAAAGGTCTAATGGTTTTTATATAAAAGCAAACCTATATAAAATAATGTGGTTATTCTTCATACCAGTTCTGATTAATATGCACATCATAACAAATTATAACTTGGTTAAAATTATTGTTGCACTCTTAGTGCTTTTGTTCGGTTCAATTAAAAAACATGATGAAGTCGAGAAGATGTAAATTAAGCTGACACGAGATACAACGCAAAAAGGCAACAACTGGAAATGTTTTGGTTGTTAGATCTAGAACAGGTTTTTATTAATATATTTGTATTATCGTTAAAGCTTAAAGTGCTTTTATGAAAGTGAACCTTATTATCATTAAATAATACATTAGCGGTAATGTTTTAAAATAACTTTTATACCTAGAGTGGTTTTCCTAATTGTTGTAAATAATCACTAAATTATACAGAACATTCATCACGGATTTTTTTGTGTTTGTCTATACAGATTTAAAAATTTTATTCATTTGCTGATACACTAACAATTTAACAAAAGTATGTACGCATGCTACTTAATATAGAATATTTTAGAAGTGAGCGTAAATAAGATTAATTTTGATAATCACTTTGCAACCTTTTTACTTTTAGTTCTTATTATGTTAGACTTAGGACACACCTAGTCGAACATCTTTCTAACAAAATTCGTGCAGAAGGTGTTGATTTATCCGTATTAACATAAATTGACTTTTGTAGACTTCCGTACTAACTCTGAACTCTATCTTCAGCTGTTTTTAAAGACTATCAGGGGGGGTCGTTAAATAAATACGGATGGGTCAGGCGCCACTGTACTTATGCAATATATAAGAAGAAGGAACAACGCCGAGAAAAATACAGGAACCTCAACGAATATATTCTGTTATTGGAATACAAGATTTTGTATTCATAGATGGTACAAATGTTTATCCTGAAATAAAATAAAGTACATAGAATTACATTGGAGACAGCAGTTCGCGTCTCAAAATAATAAAATTAATAAATCAGACGTATTCTGTGCACTTATAGAAATTTGCTGGTGACCATTGGTGCATGGACACTCTACTTATTAAATTTAGACACTCTTGGTTCATATAAAATTTATAGAATTTAAAATATATATTAGGTAGAATAAATATGACTTCTTAAGTGTTTCTTTAAGTGGGATTAACCATTTGTAAATTTATAAAAAAATTACAGTTCTTGAATACTAATTCATATATTAATTAAAAATAATTCTATTTCGCATTGACAGGCATTTACAATAAATTTTGTGAGTGCTTAATTAATTTTATCAAATTCTATTATTAGTCTTGATTATATGAAAGTCTCTAAAGTAAATAAGCATTATTAATATATGATTAACAAAATTATTAGCTTTCTGTCATTTTGTCAGTACTGATTAAACGACGTACATCTGTATAGAGCTACTTTTGTAATAGGGTTTTTTAATTAATACTTAAGCTTTATTAAAAATTATCAAATATTAGGGAGTGCTCAACTGTATAATAAAAAATCATCATGGATAAGCAAATTTTAGTTTTTAAATCGTTAAGGTATTATTCATAATCTAAGTTCATAAACGGTTCGTTTAGATAAACACTTTGATAGAGCAAAAATTTAATTTAGTATAAAATTCGAAAATCTAAATTACTTTTAAATATTTTCTTTAAGATGTTAGTTTTTATGAAGTCAAACTATCAAGGTTACGGCATAATTACGAAGTGTTGTACTCCACACAGATGGTTTTCATAACAAAAAAAAAACGACTTACCGACCTTGAATGTAAAGTTCAAGTTGCTACAAACCATTAAACACATAAGCTCGAACCATATGAGGGCCTCTAAAACTGAACAAACGCCGCAAACCTTGTTATCTGCTTTGTTGCGGCGATGCCTCGAATTTCGGAACCATAAAATCAAAAGCGTGGAATCTACGAAAAAAAGGGATACCTCATCTAATAACAGCTTAAACTACAAATTTCATTACTGTAGATCTTCATGTGTATACATTCTATACGTTACAAATTAGCTGCATTGTATAACCATTATTAACATATTACCTCGTTGTTAAAGAAAAGCTTCTGTGTTGCGCTATAGAAAACCAAAAAAATTAGTTTTAATTGTGTAAAACAGAAATTACAAACCATGATAAACTTCTAAGCTCACGGATCGATGTACTGCTTATAAGGAATAGCAAGCCTCAAGTCGCCCGTTAATATCAGCTTCTCCATGTTATCGCTAGGACGATAAAGGGCAGACTGCCGTAGTCTGGCAACAATCCTGATCTCAAAACTTAAGTATTGAAAAACAAACAGCTTCGCATAATCGCACTAAATTGTATTACCTTGAAGATAATTTATGTAATTTCTGAATAATATGAGCGACTTTTAACAAGACTTTAAAATACAAAGTGAAATATTTATAACGATGAATTTATTTACTATACAAACTGAACGAAAGAACAATAAATAGGGTGTTGCAAAATTACGATAACTTCCTTTTAATTAAGCATAAGTTCCAGATATACGATTCGTATTAATTTATAAAAAGAAAATTAATTATTTTGTAACACAAAACAGAGTTTATGTGTGTTTCGGCTAAAAAGGAAAAACAAAACGTTACACAGCCTCCTTCCAAAAGAAAAAAACTTAAGGTAACTACAAAATCGTAAATGTGACCAACAAATTTTTTTTATACTACAACACTACGTGAGTACAAACTAAATCTAAGACTACATATAAACTTAAACATATCATAAGAAAATTCTTAACACAAATAATTCTAAACCACTTAAGATGTTTTTAACATAAATCAAAATCGAATTATGAGTGCGCTTGTACCTTCGCGTACAACACGTTAAAAAATTGGAAACATAATCGGGAAGTCAGATTTGGGAAGTTAAAATCGGGAAAAGTCATAATCTAATTGTCTAGCACTCAAAAAAAATTTTATAACAAAACATTATTGTTGCGGCGAATCCGTCCCTACGCCTTCATACGTCACAAGGACAACGAACAATAATAGACTAGCACCCCTACGAGACTCGGTTCCAGACGCTTGCACGGTCAAGATGCTCTGCTCAGTTACAGCTAAAATATTTGCTTTACCTAAAACATGTAGTTATTTTTACAATTGTATATATTACAAATAAATTTGTGTACTTTACGTGAAATTCTAAAAAATGTCACTACTGTAAAAACACTTTGTCATAAGTAAAGAAATTTTCAAAATAAAATGCCTCTTACAAATCCTTCATCACTGGGGTGACTGGTTATCCTATTATAATGACTTAATTTTTATCCTAGTTCATAAATAAACGCAAATAAAATTCAATCTATACTAAATTTCTATTGTCATTAAATAATTGCAATATAAATATACTTAAAGAAGCTAGTTTCTTAACTTTACTTTGTCCAAGTATTACTAAAAGAAGTCTTAAAAAAGAATTAAATCCATCAATAATACTATGACTCTGATTTTTCCTGTTTCCCATATTAAATTACATGACATTATAAATATTAATTTCTGGAAATGCCTTTAATAACAAACATCAAACACAGTTAAATACCAACTTTTACTTTTATCATTTCATTGTCCATTTAAAATAATAATGTTTTATGCTTTAGTTAACACGAAATTCCACCAATAAAACATATTTAATGTAAATCATTATTAAATGTAGAGTTAAAAACTCATTTTTACTCACTGTTTCAATTTCAATCTTTAAAACTTTCAGGTTGCCCAGAGACCTCTAGCTACCTTAACAAAACATGCTGCAAAATTCCAAATTAATGGAGGGGTAAACTCTCTAGGTCTATAATCTCTTTAACCAGTCATAACGACAATAATTCCTCAATATGTGAATTGATATGTGCCCTGCCCAGCAATTATATTGTATAACTCTTCATTATACAGCACCGGAAAATATCTCGTGCCTTTCTGCACAAACAAATAGCAACAGCATTAGTAACATATTACTTACAGTTAGCCCCGTGTGTCTTTGTTGGGTTGTTTAATCTTTGTTTAGTAAGGGGCGTTTTTCCGCGTTGCTGGAAAATCCAGAATGTGAAATTTATACCCAAACCTAAAAAGGCGGATGCGTCAGATCCGGGCAGCTATCGTCCAATTAGTTTGCTACCGGTGCTGGGGAAAGTTTAGATCGCGTTATGGCTACGCGTGTTGAGCACCTAGTGCGAGACAACGGCGGTTTTAATAACCGACAGTTTGGTTTCGTGGAGGGCAAGTCGACTATCGACGCGTTAGAGTTCGTTGTCGGGGAAATTAAGCAGGCAAAAGATGCTAAAGAGTACTGTGTCGTTGTTGCTTTGGACATTTCAGGAGCATTTGATGCTGCCTGGTGGCCATTAATCGTTTGCGAGTTAGATCGTAGGGGTTGTCCGCGAAACATGATGTCTTTGGTCAAGAGCTATTTCTCGGGGCGATTGGCACAGGTTGAAATTCCGGGTGAAGTTCTGTCGCGTGAGGTGGAAAGGGGATGCCCGCAAGGGTCATGTTCTGGTCCCACATTTTGGAAGTTGTTGTATGAGAGCATCTTTAGGGTCAAGTTGCCCGCAGGATGCTCAATCGTTGGGTTTGCAGATGACACACTTTTAATTGTAAGATCGAGATTGTTAATGGATATGCGCACAAAACCGAACGAGGCGCTTAATAAATTACACGAATGGTCGCAGGCGGTAAAATTAAAATTTAACACGGCGAAGTCAGAGGCGCTTTATTTCGGCACGAAACCAGGACAGAGACCTCCTAGGTTAGAGCTAGGAGGGGAGAAAATCCCGTTTAAAGATTGTATTACCTACCTCGGCGTCAAGATCGACAATAAATTAAATTGGAAAGCGCACGTACAATACGTAAAAAGTAAGGGCGGCGAAATATCAAATAAAATGATGGCGGCGGCTAAAATAAAGTGGGGTTTCAGGGGCGAATCGTTGAGGACGGTTTATGCCGGAGCAATTGAGCCGGCAATACTGTACGCAGCTTCTGTATGGGCAGAAGGTTGTAAAGTCCGGGAGATGCGTCAATTGACGAGCGTACAACGCATAACCGCGGTAAAAGGAAACGATAGGGCTGACGAATTAGCTAAAGAGGCCGCGACGGGCGACTTTCGAATATCACATTTGTCTATACCGAGGTCGTTAATCAAAAGAAAGCTGCGCGAAAAATCAATTCGACAATGGGAAGAGAGGTGGAACAACGCTGCCACGGGCAGGTTGACCCACAAATTCATACCGAGCATAGAAGCTAGAGGTAGGATCGAGGTCAAGCTCGATCACAAAATGGTGCAGTTGATAACAGGGCACGGCGCCCTAAAGGCGTATTTACAAAAGTTCGGACTAACCAACAGCGACCGCTGCGAATGCGGTGAGGGCGCGGAAAGCGCAGAGCACGTGCTCTTCAACTGCCCGCTTGAGGCGGGAAATCGAGGGTTGGCTGATAGCAAACTAGCTATCCTAGGTCTGGCATGGCCAAAGAGCCTAGAGGAAGTCGGGGAAGTGGTTAACCAGAAGGCGTTCTGGACAGCCTTAAAAGAATTCGCGGGAAGGGTCGCGAGATTAGACAATCAATGACAACCGCGTGTAAAAATTCGGTGGGGTTGGTGGGAGGATTGAAAAATTTTAAATTGACTTGGCGTGAGTAAGGATACGAGCATAACCAAAACCTGATATTAAAAATTAAAAAAAAAACATGATAATTATACCCAAATGTCCAATATGCACGAGAAACCCCCACACCACTAATACAATCACTACCTATCTTCATAATTATGTGCGGAAAATCGAGAAATCGGGAATAAATAATAACAAATAAACAATAACAAATAAATCAAAAATCCTCATTAAATTAAATCAATAAAATACACAAAGATAATAAAATAGAGTGAAACCGCGCATCCCCCCAGGACTTGAAAGTGAAGTGATAGTGATAGTGATTGTGATCCCCCCAGAACATTTAGTGCATACCCACCAGGACTTTAGCAGTGCACCCCATCTTCTCCTTAAAAGTAAGTTACAGTTAGATGTAGGCTGACGACCAGATCTTCGGATGCTGGAGAATTTTATTATCGAGGTAAGACTTAAATTGCGGCGGCTGTACTCGCACAAGCATTGATTTACATTAATCAGTAGTTTTTGAAATAATTTAACAAGCACGTTTTGTGCGTAATGGCGCTAGCCGACATAATGCTTGTGCGAGTGCACCTGATAAATAGGGTGATGCTTTTGCTATTTTGTGGACTGCTATATGCTTAACGCTTATTAGACATTTATTTATATATTTATATAAATATATTTATATATATTTTATATTTACACTTTATATTTATTAGCATGTATTATAGTATTTTGTGGCATATTTGTTTTGTTTGACGTTCTGTCGCCATTTTGGTTGCAGTATATATTTGGGAAGGAAGAGTAGATTTGTGAAGATTGTAATCATAATATAAATCAGTTAGGGAATGATAGGGAAAGCTAGGGATGGATTTAAATTAGTTAGCTAGATTTGGATAGTTTTAAGACGACCCTTCAGGTCGCACTGGTAAGCAGAGCCGGCGTCTGCTATCCGGTATTACGGATCCCTCCCCCTCTCATTTTTTGTGTTTTGTTGATCGGGCACACTTCAAAGTCAGCGCAAGGGATACCATTATTTAAACCCTGTTTTTAGTTTTTGTTTCAGTTTGTCAGATTTTTAGGTTTGTTAGATTGTTACAGTTTGTTAGGTTGTAGCCTTTTAAATTCCGATTTAGTTTAACGAGAATTTCCGATAATTAGGAAAGGAGCCCACGGCAAATTAAGATGGAAGGTGGCTCTAAGTTGAGGAAATCTCAAAGGCAAAGCGGCTAGTCGAACTATATGCTCTGGGTAGAGAATGAGCTGTGGGTCGGGGTGTAATTGCAACCACTAATAATAAAAATAAGGCGCCACCGTATTTTTTTATACTGAGAAGACCTAATACAAGTCCCTTGTACAAGGTTAATGCGGAAACCTTTCTCCTATAACCGCTATATAATTTCAAAGACCTCCTAATCTTTAAAGTATCTTACCTTATGGCTCGACCTTGACCTTAGCAATCCTGCACTGCACCTGTGAACAGATTAAACAAAGAAAAGCACTGTTTGTGCATTCAAACTCAAAAATAATTAAATACAATCAGAATCGACTTTCATTCCTCTTAAATAAAAATAGTCTTTAGTCCGAAAATATGAATCTATTCAACTGGTATTCAATAATGTAATTTTCTACAAAAAATATGTCTTCCTTTATAAGTTAATTTAAATTAGGAAGAGTTAATTACAATGGTACTGAATATATCCGTACCAATTACTATGTAATGAGGTGTATGTAACAAATTGACAAAGCATAAAATTGCTTATTTATAGAAAGCGTTAATTATGGTAAATTTACCTTAATTTCACAGTAGATAATTACAGATAACTTGTTCATAAAATATCAAATGTAAAGATTTAATTTCTAAAAATTAAAGTTGTAAGAATTTACTTTATTTAATTAGTAGTGACATCTTCTGATGTTTCATTGAGTTAATAAAAGAATTATGTAGGAACAAATTACAGATTCATATCGTATAACAACGAAAAATATAATTGAGGTCTGTCCTTGACCTGTTCAAAGTTAACACAAGTTGGTTAAAATAAAATTTATCTCGTTACTACGTGGACAGTTCAAACAACATACGAACATAATTTTTTGTACATACCAGAACTCCATATTGCACCAAAATACTTGCTTGAAAGCTGACATATGTATTGACAACGGAATATCCCATTCCAAACAAACAGCTGCGCTGCATACTGAAGAACACGTCACTTGGCTTCCATTATCTGCGTTTCAATTTACAGATGTTCCATGAGTAATTCTCACCACGAGAAAACTAATGTTGTTTGTAATTAACTTGAATAAATTTATCTATGTGATTCCATATTATACAAGGATAGAATTGTTTTCATTTAATTTCGCATGAATACCATTCAGAAAAGTGCTTATTTATAATTTACGTTGCAATATATTTTAAAAATAAATTTAATTATTCCCAAAGTTACATGTTCCTAATGGTCTTTTAACAAAAACTTCATCGTTCTTCACGACTGGTTTCAACAAACAAATGGACCATCCAAAACAATTTATGAAGATAGCTTACACGAGCAATCTTCCACCGTGAATGCTTCCAACAACAAAAATCAATCACGGACCTCGCTCCTAAGAACAATTATCGACCTGCTTGAACCCCAGCTGTGTTAGAAGTGCCGGCCGAGCTTGTTGCTACCCAGTAACAAATTTACCTTGCAGTTATTGAGTAGAGGGGCTTTAAGAAGGATACTACACAAAAGCTTTTATATTGTCACCGTAGAATTTAACTTTTAACATGAACTAAATACTAGTTCTTTATTGGACAATAGATGTTATTAAATTAAGTGGATTGGATAACATTATAATGTATTATATTATTTAATATTTAATAAAAGGATTGATTGTACAGATATATATATTAGGTGGAAAATAAAATTGCTACAAGGTTTGTTAGATTTTTAGGTTTGTTAGATTTTTATTTAGTTTTTTTTTTGTTTAGGGTGGATTAACTATGAAGTTAGAATAAATTAGAAGCACAACTATTTTCGCGTTTAAACCCAATGTAGTAAGAGTGTTGACTGTTATTTCCAACGACGTGGTGGATGCACCAGAGGAGATAGCTGCCGATACCGTCATCAGTCATCGAATTGGCGCCAAGATGTATCTACAGTTACGAGACGTAACGGTTTTAAAGAGGGGGCAGTGTTGCGAGCTACTACTAGGCAACCCATCAAACACACAAGCGCTGTAGACTCTGCATACTTTTCAGGATACGAGAATTCCTCTAGCAAGCAATTACACACAAAACGCTCGGGGCACGGCGTATTCTCAAGGATTCCAGAATTGTTCTAGAAATTACGGGAGCATGAGTCATCCTTGTAATCCAGAGTATATATAAGACCGCTAATGAATGCAAGAGTTAGTCTATTCTTGAATGTCTAATATAAATTATATCGTGTACAGTAAGCGTAGTTGAGCTTTTAGAATATATTCATAAATGATATAAGCTGTGTCTAATGTACATGCAGCTTGGAGTATACATAAATAAATAGAAGTGTATAAATAAATAGAAGTGTTAGTGTTGTTAATGAACCTATGGTAAAGGAGTTAGTTTAAGAAGATATTAGTGCTTGTAAATTCATTAGTGTAATAGTGCTTCATTGTTTAGTGGACTGAAAACATCTGTAAACAAGGCATATACTGTTAATTAGACTTGTGAACAGTGAGTAATAAAGACATTTATTATTACTTGTTTTGAATTAAAGAAACGCGGTAGCAGTAGCCCGCTTCAATATGATTTTCTTTCATTATATGAATGTTGATTGACTTCGTTTTATCAATTCAAACAGGTAATCATAAAAGGGTGAAAAAGAAAATTGATCATCGTAACGTTGTGCACTCTGTGTAGATTAAGATGGGTTAGCCGTGGCATAATAATAAAAGTAAAAGATTAAATTGAGAGTACACAGAGAGGTGGCGTTTATTACATACGGCTACAACAAGTGAAGGGGTTACTACAGCAATATATAAATAGTTAATAAGATAAAATAATAACTTAGACTGTTATGCAAAGCCCAAATGAAGCCAGACTGGATTTATATACTTTCAATGTAAAATACGTGTGGACACGTTTTGAAATCAAACCGGCTTTATATTACTTTCAATGGAACATACGTGCAGAGAAAATGTGGAGTGTTTTGAATTCGGTTTTCTAGCGAAAAGTTATAAAGTAGGTCAGATGCAAAATATCGCATTCAAGTCAATTGTGTTTAATTAAAGTTGATTCTGATTTATGTTTTTTACTTTTGTTTAGAGGCCGGTTTGACTTTAAAGTGTGCCCACAGTAGGAAAAGCAGCGGTTAATCAAAGTCAATCCTATCTAATATAAGTGAAAATCTTTGACTAACAATCATAGCAACATAAATTAGTTAACGGAGTGTTGTGTTAAGATAGAAGCAAGTAATTAAATGCAATATGGATTTTAATACTCTTAATAAAACCACATATCGCAAACCTTATGTAAATTCAAAAGATATTGTAGTGAATAAGAGGTTTGAAGTTTTGAAAGTGGAAACTGTCAAGACAAAATATGGAGAAAGAGTATTAGTGAAAACAGAAGAGTTCAAAAGTATATTGCCATTGAGATATTTTGAATACCTTCAAGCACATGGAGTGAAACAATTAAATGAAAGTATTGGCTCGAACGAACACGTATACATAACTAGTAAGGGATCGATCGCTCTAACTGTCAACATAGAATTTTCAGAATAATATGTTACTATTCTAAGAAATTAGTTTATTATTATAATAATATACATCTTGTTCTTTACTGTTTATTTTATTATAACACATCTAAGTCGATTGTATAAAGAATGCTGTATTTAATTAAAGTGGATTCTGATTTATGTGTTTTATTTTGAGGTTACTACCTTGTTTAGAGAAAATCTTGTTTAAAAAGAGAAACTTTTATAAAATACTTTTATTTACAAATTGTTGAATATTTTGATCTAACTATTTACAGTTAAAATCTAACTATTTATAAATGAAAAAGTATTTATTAACTTCCGTTCTTGAAGTATCTGCTGTTCCCTTGCAGCCAGTTCCTCTCTTTTTTGCTTCATTATTTCTAGTTCCAAATCTAGACGACGCAGTATCTTCTCTCCACGCTTTTTAAATGTATTAAGCAACTCTACTGTGCCATCTTCGTAGGATTTGTCATCTTCACAACAAACAGCCATATTAGATTCTATACATAACTTTTTCATAGCCAACATGTTTTGCCGGATCTGTGAGCATAACATAACAGATTATTGTAGGTTCCCTTTTCTTTTGTATACTATCTGATGTTTCTGAGAGGATCAGAATGTGCCAACGATCCAACGATAGCCTCAGAATTTCCAGAATGGTTTTTTGATCTTAATCTAATGTAAATTATAAATTAGTAGTGTTTGCATAAACATAAATATATTCTAACGTACATGTATGGTTCGGCTTTACTATGACGTTGATCATTGGTACATCTAATTTCGAGTAGAGGAACTGGCTGCGGTGGAACAACAACAGGAGCGGCAGACTCGGACATTTCATTGCTCCTAAGACGCGCAAATCTAACAATATTAAAACACATATATAAATGTGAAAAAGCACTTACCGTGATATATCTAATACGTCACTATCAAAAATAGCAGCAGTGTCAAGTTGAGGTGAAGAACCAAAAACTTTTTTAATCAAGTCTTCGTTAGAATGTAATATAAATTGTTCTAGAACTTTTACGTTGGTACTACTACCATTTTTGATCGATGATAAGTTACTCATTTTTTAAAGTTGCTAGTAGTAACTAATAATAATAATTACACAAGAGATCTGATTGAATACTGTTGGTAAAATCTACGCGAAGTATTTATATTAAACAAGAAACGGGTCTGTTAGAAAAAAAAATTAAAAATTTGCATCGTTTTCTGAAAAAATTGCAAATGAAAATGTTATATATTCAGCTATGTAATCTATTCTAATAAATAAAAAGCAGTATCTAAGCAAATATAATTATGCCTCAGCAGAAATAACGAATTGGGTTCATTGTCTGAAAAATTGCAACGAAGGCATAGAGTAAAATAAAAAACCTAAATTAGTTAAATGTCATTTAAAATAATACGATGCAGATGGCCCTTAACTAATACAGTAATATTGAATAAATTTTAGATTATTGGCGACATAATTTACTTTTTAGTAAAACTGAAAAAAATTGACTTTTATAATTATATATATATATATATATATATATATATATATAAGGTATGTAATTGCGTTTACATTGAAAGCGTTTACATTGATACAAAGTTCATTACACGAGTCATGCTACCTCATGAAATTCTTTCATTGTCAAGGTGCTGCAATATAACTTACAATAAATTAAATTACACGACGTTAATACTAGGATAAAACTGCAGAATGTTTTTAAATACTGGTTTTAAAAAAAAATTTGTGTACCTAATCACAACCAGAAAACGGCATTCTATTTTTGTTTTAAAAGCAAGATATTAAAATCATATTATTTATGATAGGTACAAGATAGCTTTTGTTAACGTTTCATTTGCACATAGCATGAGTGTGTAAATTATTAAACAAAATTGACAGTTTAATTTAATCTTGGATTAGATTGATTTAATCTCAGTTTACAGAACGGATGTAAAAACAATTTTTGACTTTTAATCTGAGATATTTCAAATTTGCTTTATTTTTTCTGAAAAATTTTTTAAAATGTCTAATTTTATATGTAACCATAAAATAAGAATAGTACTGTACAGCAAGCATATTTTCCGTACACATGAGCATAAATAAAAGGTCGTGTAAGAATACTACTACTGTACTGCAAGCATATTTTCCGTAAACACATGAATAAATGAGAGTATACAAGGTCGTGTCAATGCAACTGTTAATAAAACAAAATCAGATACTTTGCTTATTTAAAACTGGATTTGTTGGAAATTAAAAGGTCAGTGTTAATTTTCTGCTGAATATTCTTTGGGAATTAAACCATTCATGCTTGAGAATCGTCTTGAATCAAGACGTAAATAAAGATGATTTTAACAACTGCATTCAAAGCAATTTGCTATTCAATTATTTTGATTGCATAGAAATAAAGATTATTGCAATTTTGCATTATAACATTTTGTATGCTAATTCTTTTATTGTTGTTTTGTTTACGTCAGAACATATTTATGTATAAATAGTCAATAAATCTCTACATATATTAATTATTAAGTAGTGTAGTGATCGTAAAGTACAACCATCATGAATTCTGAAACCGTAGCCGAAGTTAGTAGTGATATTTTAAAGTTAACAGTGAAGTGTATGAATCTAATCAAATCAGTTGACGCAATTATGAGACACATGATCATTTTAAGACAAACATAAGTTTATTAAAGCTTGTTAAAAATAAGGTATACGAAGACAATCGCCAGGAAAATCCTAGTAGGCTAGAGTTTAATTTGGCACATCTTAAAAGTTACCTTGTACGATTGAGACACTTTGGAATACCAAGGTAAAGGTATTAATGCAGCGCTTTCTAGAAGTCATATTCGGCATTTGATTTGGCATGATGTACAATCATGTTTTGGAAGTCGAATAATTACGGGACTTATTATCAATTTAAGTTATAAAGATCCTCTAGTGTTCTTAGACAAGGCGTTCGCTAGTTTTAAACGCAAGATTGTTGCTTGCTTAAAAAAAAGTCAATGTTGAAAGTTAATGTAATATTTACCGCTAACTTTGTTCAACCTACAACTGGTGAAATAAATTTGAAAACGTTTCCCACTGCAAATCGTCACATCGATGTAAACACCAATCTTAAGTAGTGGTATAAGGACAACGTATTGGACAAGATATCGAAGTGATTGGAAAAAATTTAGTGAAAAGTATTCAGGTTAGGCAATCCAAAATTTTTGCACTTGAAGGTAAATATAAACAATCATGATCCGCTTAAAAGAGGGTGTTCAACGTTTGTTTCGGTTCCGGACTTTATAGTAAAAACGCGCTGTGGTAAATGTAATAAATAACGACCAACATTGCTTTCTTTGGGCCTTGGTTTCCGCTTTACATCCTGCTAAACAAAATATTCATAGAATATCTAACTATCCACATTTTGATTCAGTATTACGCTACAATTCAATTCAGTTTCCAATCACATTAAAGACAAAAAAAAAATTGAGAAGCTCAACAATCTTGAAATTAACTTATGTTGCATAGAAAATACTAAAATACTGCCATTTTGTTGAAAATTTAGGACAAATAGAACCTATTAATCTGTTAGTTTTAAATAATGATTCCTTACAATATTCTCGTCCGACAAATGCTAATGAGAATCACTTTCATTTTACTTGGATTAAGGATATGTCAAAATTATTTGCAAAACAGTTGTCTTCACATCACCATAGAAAATTTTTTTGTTATAGATGTTTAAATAATTTTAGTACAGCAGCATTACTTAAGCATCATTTAAATCATTGCGAAAAACAGAATACTTGCTCAATAAGATTACCCGAAGAATCTGAAAAGTATATAATATTTAAACAATTCCACTATCAAGAAAAGGTATCATTTGTAGTTTATGCAGATCTCGAAAGTATATTAGAACCATGCAATGAGCCGAAGGTAATATTAAACACAGTCCGTTACCAAAGACATATACCCTTTAGTGTAGCGTACTATTTGAAATGCTCGTATGATAATAAATATTCCAAATTTTAATTGTATCGCGGAAAGGATTGTATAGAATGGTTTGTTGCTCAATTGAAACTGATTTTACAAACGACGAATAAAATTTTCAGTAACCCAAAATCTTTTACAAAATATGTAAAAGCTACGAAAGTTAGTTTTAGATTTATCGATTCATTCAGGTTTATGGCATCTAGCATCGAAAAATTAGCTTCCTACTTAAATGATAATAAAAAATCCTTCACCAGGGAAAATTGTAACACTGATAATGAGTTTCGGTTACTTACGCGTAAAAACATATTTCCCTATGATTACATTAACTCTTGGGGTAGGGTCAATGAAAGCAAATTTACCCTGTAAAACAGCATTCCTAAATCGTTTGCGCAATGAAGAAATCTCAGATGAACACTAGGGGACTATTCAGATCTATATTTACAAACAGATGTACTGCTCTTGACTGACATATTTGAAAACTTTAGAAAAACTTGCATGTTCACGTAGCTCTAGACGCAATGTTAAAAACGACGAACATTAAACTCGAGTTCCTTACTGATATTGAAAAAATAATGTTTTTAGAACGTGGAATTTGTGGTGGCGTTTCTCAATGTTCGAATAGATATGCCAAAGCAAATAACAAATATATGAATGCAGATTATGATCCGAATTTCGATTCTAAATATTTAATGTATTTTGATGTCAATAATTTATATGGGGCTGCAATGTCTGAATATCTTCCATATGGAGAATTTGAATTTTTAGATGGCACCAGTCCAAATATAGTACGTTTAGACATACTTAATATTCCCGATGATTCTGATGTAGGATATATTTTTGAATGCGATTTACACTACCCAGTATCTTTACATGAAATTCACAGTGACTTACCTTTGGCGCCTGAACATATGATACCACAAGTACCTTCTAATAAATCAAACCTAAAGAAATTACTTACAACTTTATATCCAAAACTCAACTATATTATTCACTACAAGAATTTAAAAATGTATTTAAGCTTCGGTTTAAAACTGAAAAACATTCATAAGGTTCTTCGGTTTAAACAAGCTTCTTGGTTAAAAGAATACATTGATTTGAATACGAAATTAAGACAACAGTCAAAAAACAGTTTCGATATATGCTTTTATAAAAATATGATAAATGCGGTTTATGGAAAAATGATGGAAAACGTACGGAAATGGAAAGATGTGAAATGGGAAGGACGGTTTGGAGCTAGTAGTTACATAGCGAAACCTAATTTTCACAGTTGCACTGTGTTAGACAAAGATCTTGTCTTAATAGAAAAGAATAAATTAGAGGTTTATTTAAACAAACCCATTTATGCAGGTTTCTCTATTCTAGATATTTCGAAAACCTATTTATATGAATTTCACTATAGTTATATAAAATCTCAATTTGCTAACAAAGCCAAGCGTCTGTGCACAGATACGGATAGTTTGATATACGAGTTTAGCGTTGAAGATATTTACTTTTATATCAAACAAGATATTCATAGATTTGATACTTCCGATTACGACCCCCATAACAAATATCATATCCCATTATAAAATAAAAAGGTTCCTGGTATTATGAAAGATGAAAACAATGGCGATATCATGCTAGAGTTTGTAGGACTTAGATCTAAAATGTACACTTACAGAGTTCAGGATAGGGTAATAAAAAAGTCAAAGGGATCTTCCTTAGCAAGTATTAAGCAAATTTCTTTTGATGATTATAAGAATGCTTTGTTTTATAAACAGACTGTGCAGAAACAGCAATGTTTAATTAGATCAGTCAAACATGATGTGTTTACTATAAAACAAAACAAAATTGTTCTTAATCCAAGTAATGATAAAAGAATTCTTAGTACCTCAACCACTGATACTAAACCTTGGGGGTATAACTATACACTCAGAAATGACTTGTAAAACTTCAACCACTGACTCAAATAAAGAATGCAATTTATTTTATCCCGATTAACATATAATATATTTTTTAATTATAAAAACTTCAGTGTTATGTTTATACCTGCACAAGTACACCGTTTTCTTTTTTTGGATGTGTCTAAAATAGGATACCTTTCAATCTGTCCGAGTTGAACTATATTAGTATAAATGTATTGTAGAGAAAAATAGTAGTAACCGTTCTGTTAAAAAAAAATCCAGTTTGTTAATAACATACCAGTTAGTTTATTTGAGAAATGTATAACAAAACTTTTATTTAAATTGCTTGTAAATATTAGCGGTTCTACTGACACAATTTGACAATGTTTATGACTGTTTACTAAATCACTTAATAATTCCAACATGTAAAAAATATTTAAGCAAAAATTATTATTATAACCCATTAACAATCAAACATTTGATATTGCAAAAAACATGTAAAATAATAAATAGACTGTGATTGCTAAATGATTTATTGTTTTTTTCTTTTTCATAATTTGTAAAGGTACAGTTATAAAGTAATTATAATATTCTTCTGCTGTTTGAGAGTGGATTGTATTTGACTATCTTATCATGAAGTATAAGGCAATGACAAGATGTATTTGGCAAAACGTTTCTGCTAGTTTCAAATTCTAATCTAATATCGACAGTACCAGATTTTAACGCCACTTTTGTCTAGAACAATCTATGACTACTAATGGGCAATACTTCGTAAATTTTCAGGATTAAAAGTAGCTCATTTTCCTTTTATAGTATAATTGCTGAAACTGGGCATACATCTCATATAACAACGCAGTCTCTTTATTCTCGAACTTCAAATTTAAGTTATCGTGGGAAAATTTCTGAATTTAAATAGTTTTATGTTGGTTAAATAGCAATGATCAAAACGACTGTAGTTGCTCATGTATCTATTTTTTCGGTTGGTTTGGAAACCAACAATCACAAATCTTAGTTTTTCTAATTGTGTTGTTGTTTTAATGTTCTATGTATGACGTTTCGTTTCTTGTAGAAGTTGATATTCATGCAACTCCCGTCCTCTAAACGGAATATGCAAATCATCAACGTCTACATGCGGCAACTTTTATTTCTTCATCAGGTGTAGGATTAATTATAGCATTAGTATCAAAACTAGAACGTAGTAAAACTAACTCATGGCGGAGGTTTAAAATAATTTTTTTAAAATCTTCGCATAATCCGAGAACCATTGAAAGGTTTATTGCAACGTTAAAATTCCCATTGGCATCAACTATTTTCGGAATCATCCTTAGGAAACCCCCAGCGTCTTGTAAATGTTTACTTTGATTGCTATTATATGAAACATATCCCTTCATTATAGACGTTAATCCAGGATTCCGAACACGATCTACAATGATACCACCAATCTCATATCTAATTTCATCAAAAAGCAGCAAAACCCTATTATTTACAAACTTTGCTGTCTGAGACGGCGTTTCATCTGTTTTAATTCATTTGCGTTCTATGTACAGCATACTCTTCGATGGTAAGGTGTAAACATCTTGTTGTTGTATAGGGATTCGAATTTCATCATTATTGTTTAAAGATGTGTTAGCATAAGACTGATGAGTATGTTTTTCAATATTAACAATTGCATTGTTGAAGTAAACTTT
The DNA here is from genome assembly GCA_036346225.1 of Platerodrilus igneus. Classification (NCBI taxonomy): domain Eukaryota; kingdom Metazoa; phylum Arthropoda; class Insecta; order Coleoptera; family Lycidae; genus Platerodrilus; species Platerodrilus igneus. The sequence continues at coordinate 2,929,613 of JARFIW010000399.1, forward strand.
TTCACGCACGTTCTGTATTTCACTATTCATTCTACTTTTTAATTAAATAAATGCAGTCCTAACGATTGTAGAAACTGCCGGTTTTTGTGTTAACGGTCTTGAAACAATCAATCGAGTGTCGATTACTTTGAAATTTCCAGCATTTATAGCAATTCTTGACATGTGCATTATACTTAATACCCATGGCTATTGCATATTTTTTTTTTAATGCAACCGTACAGTTAGCAGTTCTCCTCTGAAATTAACTAAATTTCCATCTTGATCTAACACTTTAACTATTATTTCATTTATTATACGTGACCTGATTGGTAGATATATAATCGTAGGTGGGCACTCGACAATTTTAAAAGCTGCAGGTACTTGAGGAAAAAATTCATGTATTACATGGGCTGGTTTACTATTTAAATAGGATCCACTTGCAATATTACAATCGATTAAAACTGCATTCACTTTACAAATGTTGATCGCATAGTCTGCTTGATGCGTGGCATATGCTAGCAATTTTCGTGGATTGAAACCTAGAAGAAAACCAATTGAATCCTTTTTGCTAAAATCCACATGTTCACTACATTTAATACTACATTTAAGTGTATTATTGTCAGCTGTAACTTCTATATACACTGGCGTCTTTCTAGCTCTTCGTGATTGTTCCATACGACCACGCCATCTTTTATCGCCTAAAGCTTTTGAAAAATTTATTAATTTTCTAATCTCATAAGCACCTTCAGGTATTTCTATGAATTCTCCGTTAGATCCATAATAAAATTTATTATTATTCCTTTTTCAATGTTTGGAATTGTGTTATAAGACTCAAAATTTGTTAATCCTAATACGTACTCCGAATCATTATAAAGTTTATAGGCGGATTAAAGTTGCTTGTTAAAACTGAAGTGTTTCCCGTTAGAGTAAAAATGTACGACATGACAACTCCATACGCAGTTCTATGTACTGCTTAGAAATTGTAAGCATAAATGTCCGCAAAACACAGTACCGTACGATTGTTCTTGGTTAAAGTTATAAAGATTTTTACATTTACTCCCGCTATTCAAATAACTTATCAACTCTGTTGACGGTCGCAGGTTTCCGTAGCTGTCATAGTAAATAGCGCTACTACCGTACTTTTTATAATAGGTCCAATGCGTGCCTAAACCTTCTATTCCATCTAAATTAATTATACCACATTCTTTTAAATTAACTTTCTTGGGAAGATTGTTTCTCATGAACACTCCACGGAAATATGGTACTTCTAATTGCTTAACAAACTCTATTAATTCTACATTGCTTAGTGCTCGATTTGGTAAAACCAAGTTGCGTTCCTTTGAGGTTTTGCAGGGGCTAAAAAAAGACCAAAACGTTTTTTATAAGGTTTGATGTACATTCCGTTTCCGACTGCAATGTCCTCCATTGCCTTGTTATGACGTTGTTTTTCCGCTAGTTGTTCCTTAGCTATTTTAGTATCTGAAACTGCTTTTGCAACAGCAGCTGCACCTCCAGTAAGGGTACCAAGAGCGCTTAGGCCTGCAAAAATTGGTATTAGTGGTAGAAAACCCCCTGTTTTAGGAATTGATATAATTCGAGCTGATTTAATATGCGTCTTTTGTTTTGCTGTATTGGCGGTCTTAATTGCTATGTTGATTGCATCCATAATATTAGATCCTTTAGCTTTTTTTAAAGCTGTACGTGCTTGTCTGATAATACTTTTAATACCTAGCGTACTTCTTATTTTACGTTTCTTTATCAGTTTTCTTATTTTATTGATATTTTTTGTTCTCAGCGATGCACAGGCACCCATACCAAGTTTTACTTTAGCTTTCATTGCGGTAGCTACTACAAATGCTGCTGCTTTTTCACCTAAAGACGAGTCACCAGAATTTAGTCTTTCTGTAGCTAACTGAGCTAACTTCGAATCTGCTTGATGGCGTTTAGATAGATCTTTTTCTTTGGAGTATGCAATATCGTGCCCTTACAAGCCTCGTCTAACTTGTTTATTCCTTGTCTCCGAGCTAACCGTTTGATTAGTTTTGTACCCGGACCGCAAAATTTGTAACCCGGAATATGCTTCAAATGGTAAATTGTTAATTACAGTATTTAATAGTCCGTTCCCAGTAGTTTTAGAATTATTATATGTAATCATTAGTGGACAACTGTCCTCTCAAGCTGTGCAGTAAATAAATAAAATATTGTGAATTA